>CM076999.1:104618883-107018883 GCA_039090855.1 Macrothele yani | reverse complement strand
TCCCTACATGCTTTTTTTTTTTATATTCTACTACATCACTCTAAACTACCTTTACCAATTAGCATATATGTAAATTATATTGCAAAGATTAGTTTTCTAGAGTCAAAATTTCAGACACTTTTAACTGTCTGTACGGCGTTGTACGTTTTATAACGCAATTTATTCAAAATAAAAGTAAATTTAGAAATCAAAAGAAATAACGAATGGATTTTTTTGTTTCTAAATGATTTTCTTTTCTTCAGCTTTTACCAAAATTACTGATTCCCCTGATACGGTCGAAGGGCATGTTGATTATTTATTTATTTTCAAATCCACATCTTAGAACATTTGGCTTAATGCGTAGTATTTCTAAAAACATATTAATATTGTGAAGTGGATTAACTGAACTAAACTTTTTAAACTAATCCTTGCTTGGGCCATATCTTTGGCCAGTGTATAATGCATAAATGAAAGCCTTGATAAGCAAAATTTTCCAAGAATCCAGGCCCGGGCTCTGCAAACACATGTAATCAAAGAAGAAAGCTGGATGGGCCCGGGCTCCTAAAATTGAGTGCAAACTCATCTCTAATGTAGCATGCCACTAAATTCTATTGAAAGTACTCATTGTAAAATTGATGTCGGTTAATTGGTTCACAAATTGTCTGAAAATGTTCACGTTTGACACCAGGGCTTGATTTGGACCGGTAGTTAGTAGCAAATTGCTAGCAAGCAAATGCATTTTTCTAGTGATAAAAAGTGGTTCTTGCAAAAGTTGCTGTTGAAAAATTTTTGAATGTCTTAGTGTTTATTGTAAATCGCCACTGCATTGCACGTGTGGAATATTTTAGACACATACAAAAAGGAACAACTGCTTTCTGAAAACGAATGTTTCTTGAAAAGTACAAACATTATAAAAACATTTTGGCACTAATACAAATATACAGTATATATTTCCCTTGTGTACTTCTGCATGTGGGGTTGGGTTGAGTTTCATGAAGAGAATCCAGGCTGATTGGAGGGGCAGTTTAAACTTAAAAACATTGAATACTCTCATGAGTATTGTGGTTGAAGGTCCGTCCAAAGACAAGTTTGACCCAGGCCTGCTGTTTTAAAGTGGTATGATGAAAAGACTCGAAACCCAGATTGTAAACCATACAGAAAATAACTTAAGATTTTGGAAAGTATTCTTGAATTTTGTGAATAAAGTTAAATATAAAAAAAATGTTTTTTAAATATTTGCATTCAAATTAAATTGTTAGAATTAATCTGCCAGGCCATGAAAAGGTGAGTTATATCTAAATATTTGTAATCTTTTCAGCATTACAATGTGACAGTTACAGGGGTGAAATCAAAATTTGTCATGATTGGCTAATAGAGGGGGAAATGTTAAAGTTTCTTTTGTAAAATGTTAATAAACTTTTGCTAGTAGATAAAACAATTTGCTAGTAAAAAATAAGACCACTAGCAAGTGTTGCTACTGCAAAAAACAAAAAAGAAATGAAGGCCTGTTTGATGCCGAGTTTACTACACTCCTTAAGAAAATTGGTCCAATTATTCAGGTTTGGGTTACAGCACACCAAACATCTACCTTTGCAGGATGCAATGGGGTTTTGTGTAATTCGTGTGGATTAACTATAGCCCAGATGTGGGAGTTTTGGGAATTGACATATCCTTCCAAATGAAACCATGCTTTGTCAGTGAACCATGTGAAATCCAAAATGTTCGGAATTGCGAGTAAAAATGTCATCAGGAACCAATACAATAAGACATGCTTTTAAAGATTCGGTTCTTGCTCAGCTGTCACACTGTATGGATGAAGCAACGCTTTCTTTGCAGCTCTTTGGCAGATGGAAACAAAATATGCTGCCCCCGGTGGCGCATTGGTTCAAGCGATGGCTTCTGATCATTCATCCGAAAGGGGTCCAAGTTCGAATCCCAGTGAGGCATGGATGTTGTGTTTGTCCTAAGGCACTGGTTCTCTCCCTTCCCTCGAACCATTGCCCTTAAATTAAGGACGGGCGACTGCTTATAGCCCATTGAGTTGCTCACTGTGGTCGTTTAACTTTCAATAGCCGCAGTGGTCTAAGTGATGGCGTCTGATCATTTGTCCGAAAGAGGTCCGGGTTCGAATCCCAGTGAGGCATGGATGTTGTGTTTGTCTTACAGCACTGGTTCGCTCTTTTCCCTGGAACCAGTGGCCCTAAATTAGGGAAGGGCGGCCGCCCCAGTGGCGCAGTGGTCTAAGGCGTTGGCCTCTGATCATTCGTCCGTAAGGGGTCCGGGTTCGAATCCCGGTCAGGCATGGATGTTGTGTTTGTCTTACGTCACTGGCTCTCTCCCTTCCCTGGAACCAGTGACCCTAAATTAAGGACGGGCGACTGCTTATAGCCCATTGAGTTGCTCACGGTGGTCGTTAAACCGCCAATCAAAAAAAAAAAAAAAAAAAAAAAAAAAAAAAAAGGGAAGGTCGACTGCTTATAGCCCATTGAGTTGCTCGCTGTGGTCGTTTAACTTTCAATAGCCGCCCCGGTGGCGCAGTGGTCTAAGCGATGGCTTCTGATCATTCGTCCGAAAGGGGTCCGGGTTCGAATCCCAGTGAGGCATGGATGTTGTGTTTGTCTTACGGCACTGGTTCTCTCCCTTCCCTGGAAGCAGTGGCCCTAAATTAGGGTCGGGCGACTGCTTATAGCCCATTGAGTTGCTCATGGTGGTTGTTAAACCTCCAATTAAAAAAAAAAACACAGTTTTTTGTGACAAATGTCATAAGGACTTCTTCGGTGATGCCAGCAGCCTGAGCTTCACCTTTTCAATTTTTCTTCCTCTAAAGGAGGACATCTGCCATTGTATTGGTTCAAAACACTGCCCATGGTTTCGAATTTCTTCGCTAACCTGGAAATGTAATGTTTGTCTGGTGCTTTTCTTCTCCCAAACTTCTCCACGTATTCACTCTGTGTTACCTTTATGGACTTTGTTTTCCAATGACTTTTCACAATGAATACCCGCTCCACAACAATATACACAGCCATCCCAAACAAAATTCAATGGCACAGTAAAACGCGCAGATTGCCTGTGGACAGAATTAGCGTGCCCAGCCATATAGTGGGGTGACATCACAATAAGTCCTTGCCTTATTAGGAAAATCACTCCTGTGCATATATCAAGGATCAAGGGAACTTGTAAAACAAATGTCATGTTTCTATGTAGAATGAGAAGAAAGAACATAGTTGGTTCTTGGGGGGGGTGCTACCTAGTGAAACACTCTGTAGCTGTAGGTGCTCATAAGAGAAGGTTTTGTAACTCTTATGAGCACCGACAGCTACAGTAAGTAATGCAATAATAAAACATTTCTCCTTTGATTTTTAAGTCGTTATGCTCATCACACAGATTAAATTGTGGTTACTTAGACCATCAATTAATGTGGGCAGATGTTTATGTGGAACAATTCTCGAAGGACATCCCAAATTTGCTCTTTGGGGTAAAGGAACTCATAATTGGGGCAGCCACTTAATTGTGCCAAAATGTTCTAGCACTGATGGGTCCCAATTAACCAGAATCTATTGTATTTAGTTATTTTGATTTGCTCACATGTTTTGTGTGTTCATTTTTGCTTTTTTTTCAGTGTCAGATGATGAAGTGAAGTGCAAATTGCCTTTTCGTCAGCGTAAACCAAGGAAACCAGCTCTTAGTGCTATTGACCAGAGAAGTTTTGATCATCAAAACACTGGATTCAGGTTCAGACTGTTTTTTCAAATTTCATTTTCTTTAAGTATTTTCGATTTGATCTGATTTTTAACTTTGCTATTACAAACAAACCTTCATTTGCAGTGGTGTTTGAAAAGATGAAATCTGAGATGCATTAATTACGCAAATTCATAACCCTACAGGTCAGTATTTAGAGCAGTGGTTCCTGTTTGGTGGTTCGTGATGTTGTTCCAAGGGGTTCGTGCTATAAGTTCTGTAATGGTATCTTAATTAGTCAAGAATTGTCCAATTACACTATAACAAGTAATTGGACACCTGCGATAGCAAAGGAAAACAAAGTTTATTCACCTTCAATAGTTATTGGAGCCTCCACGAGCGGCAATTACAGCTGTGACCCTCCGGGGCATACTCTCAACCAGGCGTTGTACGACAGCTAGTGGTATTTTCTTCCACTCGGCTTGGAGAAGACAAATCAGTGCCTTCACCGATTTCAGACAGTAGGGGCACCCCTAAAGTCGACGCTCCAACTCGTCCCAGGGGTGCTTGATAGGGTTAAGGTCTGGGCTCTGCGCAGGCCAGTCCATTCGATTAACTCCATTGTCACCATACCAAGCCATGGTAGACCTCACAACATGACAGGTGGCATTGTCATCCTGAAAGTAACATGGGTCCACCCCGTAAAACTGCCAGAACATAGGAAGCGCATAGTCATCCAAAATGGTGCAGTAGGTCTCGGTGTTGAGTCAACCAGGAATTGCGACCAAGGGTCCCATGCCATACCAGGAAAAACATCCCCATAGCATAATTCCACCGCCATCGAACTTCACAGTTGTCACAATACATTCCGGCAGGAGGTGTTCTCCAGGCAGACGCCAAACCCAGACCCTGCCATCCGAACGGTAGAGGGTGAACCTTGATTCGTAGCTCCAGAGAACCTGTTTCCACTGTTCAACGGTCCACTGTCGACGTTCTTTGCACCACGTTAGCCGAGCAGCGCTATTGGACTTGGTGATCAAAGGCTTGTGGGCGGCAGCACGTCCATGATAACCAAGCAGATGGGCTTCCTTACGGATTGTATTCATCGAAAGAACACTTCCGGATGCCTGTTGAAACTCCTCGCGGATGTGGCCCATCGATTTGGGGCAGTTGTTCCGAATTTCTCTGGCCAGAACCCGTCGGTCTCTAACTCCCAGTTTTGTGGGTCTGCCGAGTCGGGGCACATTCCGACAGTCACCTCTCATCTTCCACTTGCCAATCACGTAGGTCACTGTCGATTTTGGGTACTTCAACTTGCTGGATATGTCACTTATGGATCAGCCATTTCTGTGATACCCGACGATTACACTTTTCTCGAAATCAGAGAGCTCCGAACTGCGTGGCATCTTGCATGCGACTAGTTGTGTTGTTGTTTCCCACACGATATTTAACGGCGGTGGCCGTGACGTGTGTCAGGACCGCAGATATCGTCGATTGCAGTAGTGTCCAATTACTTGTTGGTAGATAGTGTATATTGCAAATAGGGATAGACAAAACTCCAAAAATTTCAGGCACCAGTTCACCTTTTTCTTTAGGACCCAGCATATTTTTTTCAAGAGACAAGGAAAAAACCATGATCAACCTAAACAAAGACCCCACATACAAAATCATGACCAGTAGCCAAAATTAATGTATGATTTCTTAGATATTGTTCAATATTTCAGTGCAATATCCACAACTAAAACTAGGAAACATATTTTGGCTACTGGTCACGATTTTGTATGTATTTCCAAATAGGTTCTCATGTCAGGAAGTTCAACATTATCTTCTGGTGCGTAACATTCAATGACTTCACTAATGAATAAATACACTTATAAGCACCCCACTGTGAATTAGTGCCATGGCTAAGGGCATCTCTGATGCTCACTTTGCATGCATGCACATATATATTTTTTTGTTTGTTTTTTTGTTACCGCAGAACTTTTGCGTGAATCAATTCTGCAGAAGGCATAACTCTGCTAGAGATAGTGCCAAAAATAGATATTGGCATCTTCATTATTTTGATTTAATGGTAAGTTGTCTACAAAAAAATCCCTTTATTGTATTTGTTGCTTGTTTAAGGAGATGGAAGATGTATAAGAGAAATCCAGGTTTTGAAAAATAAAATTTTCAAAATAGAAATTGGAAACTTAGTTGCCAGGTGAAAAGTTTCCGGCAGCATTGCAACTGGCTGCTTGGATTTATCCATCCCTGGTTGCAGATATTTTGATAAGCATGTGCACATTTGAAACATTATAGGTTTAAATATAATACTAATGATAAGCTTGCCTTTAGTCAATGTGAATGGCCAACTTGAAAGTTTCTGAAGCTCATTTATCATATTTCCAGCACGTGCAATCTATTACAAACTTCCTGGTGGTGAGATGTGTTCAGTAATTATAATTAACAATGCCATTCTTGTCCAATACTCATTGAGTCAATATTTAATCCTTATTAACGAATATTCCAAAGCTGTGGCCCAATTATTTGCTAAAGCTAAAAATTTGAACCAGTTTCAGCTTTGAATTACTGTATTTGTACACAAGGGTTAAATATTCTTTTCAGGCGATTTCATGTGTACAAGATAAGAATGAAATTGTTAATTATAATTACTGAATACATCTTGCCACTGGGAAGTTTGTTGTAATAGTCTGCACATGCTGAAAATGTGATGAAATAAGCTTCAGCAACTTTGAATTGGCTAAAGGGAAGCTTACCATTAGTTATAGATTTTGAGCTGCATATATTTAACAAAAAGGCTGATTGAGCATTTGAGCTCAGCCAGCATATCTCTCATGAAATTATAGGTTTGTTTCTGCAGTGATTTGAAACTATCATGGATTATCACAAATGTTTATATTGCCTCTCCAGGCAGTATTAAGATCATTTTCCAAATTAAACTTACCGTTTGCTTATGTTACTAGTTACTATCCATTTATGTAGCAAATTTTCAAATAAACTAGTTGGCAATACTGTTTTTATCCTAAAAAGGTTGGTAGTTAAATTTTCGAACTAAAGCCTAGTTCATCATCAGGACTACATCACTGGAGTAGTTGCTGCCACTCAGTCAGAAGTGTCTAACCACAATTATCGTTAATTGTTCTACATCTTCTTCTCGCTATTTCTTTCCCTTCTTCTAGTTTCCTCTTTACTAAGTTTGATTGGTGAGCGATTATTTTTAGAGTCCCAATTTATGAAGTGTAAAAAAATACGGGTCTTATAGAGGTTATTATTCAAAAAAGTTGGTGGTCAAATTTTCGAACTAAAGCCTAGTTCATCATTAGGCTTTAGTTCAAAAACTCCAGTGACATAGTCCTGATGATGAACTAGGCTTTAGTTCGAAAATTTGACCACCAACTTTTTTTTAATAATAACCTCTATAAGACCCATAACACCCCATAAGTTGGGACTCTGTAATAATAATTGCCCACCAATCAAACTTAGTAAAGAGGAAACTATAAGAAGAGATGGAAATAGCGAGAAGAAGAAGTACCACAATTAATGATAATTGCGGTTGGACACTTCCGACTGAGTGGCAGCAACTACTCCAGTGACGTAGTCCTGATGATGAACTAGGCTTTAGCTCGAAAATTTGACCACCAACTTTTTTGAATATTAACCTCTATAAGAGCCATAAAAACGTTATTTCCACAGTAAACTGTGTTTTATTTTTTTTATTGTGTGTGTAGGTTTAACAACCACCGTATGCAACTCAATGGGCTATAAGTAGTTGCCTGTCCCAAATTTTGGGCCACTGGTTTCAGGGAAGGGAGAGAACCAGTGCTGAAAGATCAACATGGCATCCATACCTCACTCGGATTTGAACCCAGACCCATCGTGGAGCCTGCTCTTAGGTCACTGGGATGGCACAACACTGGTTGTTCAGTAGAGTTTCTGTGAGAGTGTATCCAATATGCCAGTTGTAGAAGAAAAGAAAGTAACATTTGAAGAGTTGCAATCCGTATGAAGGTTAAATTATATACAAATATTATTAAAACCAAAGAAATGTGCACTGAAGTTCCAAACAAACTGGGATTCCTCTCCAAATCCGTGTTGGTCCTTCTCACTATCAGATAATGGCAGCAGTGCATTGGGGCATGGATTCCACAAGCTCTCTGTAGTACTACAGTGCATGCCATGCTTCCTGAAGATATATTTCATGATATTCGGTGGTTGAGGATTCTGGCACTGACAGCATGTTGAACATCCAAAATGTGTTTCATGGTGTTTAAAAGTGGCAAACAAGAGGGTCCAAGCCTGGATGACAAACTCCATGGAATGCTCCTCCAGCCTTATAATTGCTCTACTGTGGACATATGCGATGGCACATTGCCGTGTTAAAAGAAGTTGCACCCATTTAAATTGGTGCATGACATGAATGGGTCTAAATGATCCCCAAGGATGGTTACATAGCCTCCACCGGTCAGAGATTTGCCAGGGCTCCTAATGCATGCTAGCTGAAAACACCCCACACCATAACAGAGCAACTTCTGTTCAGCATTGTCCCTAGTAGGCAAGCGGGATCCATTGCCTTGTGGGGCTATCACCATACTGGAGTCGGCCATCTGCCCAAAACGGTACCATGATTCATCGGACCAGGCTACACATTTCCAGTCATCTTGCATCCGAGGGCCATGTTCCCAAGCTCAGGCGAGGCACTCAGCCTTGTTTTGTCAGGTTAGAAATGCCACCTGGGTGGGCTATTGGCCCCAGAATCCCCATAGAATACAGAGAATGTTGCGCTGTCCAGATGCTGATGCTACTACTGGCCCCAGTATTGAATTGTGCCGTGATTTGTAGCAGTGTTGCATACCAGGTGGATGTTATGGTGCATGCCAGATGATGTTGTCCACGAACGTCCAGGGCTTTTCTATGGCCCCGCTGGTCTCACACTCTGAATGGTAGTCCAGGTACACCCGAGTAATTATTGACCACGTAAATTCAAGTTTTGTGGTAATTTCTGATATGAAGTGACCCATATCCCTGGTGCCGACTATCACATCACGCTCAAAATTGCTTAAATCCTGATAAGGTGCCATGGGAACTGCATGTGCTACTACTTGAGCTTGCTGAGATATCTGCCTCTATATATACATTGTTTGCAGATGACACCATTTACCACATGGGTGTGGTGGTATGTAATGGAAATAATAGCACCCTTCCAAGGGTTTTTTTTTTTTTTTTGCCACTTCAGTGTATACAGTACTGTTGAACTTTTAAGTACATTTATCATTAAAGTACAGCACTTTTCATTGGCCAGTAGCAAAGTAAATATTTGTTATTGTAACTAGCTATTCGTTTTCATCAATTGATTAGGCAGCAGTGGCGCCTCGTGGTTGGAAAAATAGGTGAAGAGGTACAAGAGCAGTATGAAAATATATCTACTGTCTACAATGAAAATCCCTTAATGATGACTTACTTATTTTTTATATTAAATCAATTTTTCTTCCTTTTAAAGCTGCAGATTTGTCGATTACGTCGTCATAAGATGGTTTGATGGTTGTTTCTTCTTGAGCATCAATAAAATGTCTTCCTGAATAGAAATATTTGCCAGAGAAGCAAGTCTATCTTGGGAACTAGTGTTTCTTGAGCAAGTTTGTATTCTTTTAAGAAAACTTCTTTCCACTGGCACACTTGTAGATGGAATTGTTAAACTGAGGAAAACCAATTTATAATCTTCTGTAAAAATGTCTTTGTCTCCATGAAATACTCGAAGGAGTTCTTGAGTCAATATATTCCTTAATTTTTCATCGGCATATACAAGACTCAGTTCATTTTTAAGGCGCTGTGTTTAGTAAATATGTTTCCGTAAAAATGTAGATTTTCAAGAGCACGAGAGGGAAAGCATGCATTAAGTTATTCCAATTTGCTTGTGATAGCAAGTCAGACAAATTGAAGTTTCTTGCAGTCTTGAAATCTTATATCCATTTCCATAAGAATGTGGTCCAAAATTTTAAAATACAATTGTTTATAATTTTGAAAAATTGTTTCCTGTGTAAGAGCAGCATATTCCCGTGCTTATTTCTGTTATTTTGCTAGCTTTTCCAAACTGTGCTTCAAATAACTCATCGTTCTTTTTATGGCTCAAAATTTCACGAGTTTTTTTGTTTGTTTTTTAATTTGAGTTACACCGTAGTTTATGTTTAGTTATTTTTTCTTCAAAAGTTCGAATAATAGATCGGTGGAGCCAAAAATGTAAATTTGAAAGTGTTAATATCATTAAAAAACCCCTTGGCAAGATGAATTGATTTTTTGTCTGACTATTCGCTATTCGTCAGAAATCCGAACACTTCCTTCAATTTATTCCAATCTTCAGCAACTACACTTACTAATTTCGAAGTGGAGGACCATCAAGTTTCTGCTATGGTTGGTCTACATCTTGCGGTTTTGCCGCCCCTGTGGCGCAGTGGTCTTAAGCGATGGCCTCTGATCATTCATCCGAACGGGGTCCGGGTTCGAATCCTGGTGAGGCATGGATGTTGTGTTTGTCTTACGGCACTGGCTCTCTCCCTTCCCTGGAACCAGTGAACCTAAATTGGGGACTGGCGACTACTTATAGCCCATTGAGTTGCTCACAGTGGTTGTTAAACCTCCAATCAATCAATCAATCAATCAATCATCTTGCGGTTGTTGATATAAGTGTATAAGACCGCTTCGCAGAATGGTGAACAAACGAAGCAATTCCACTGAGGCTTGCAAAAAGTATTCGACACTTAGAAATTTTAGAAAAACTCTGGTGTAATACAAGATTCAAACGATGAACTAAGCAATGAACAAAAACAGCTTGAAAAGCTTTATCCTTGACTTTTTTTTCTGTAGCCCATTTAAGTGTCCAGACATTATACTTGCCCCATCGTAACATTGTCCTATTTATTTGTGTTGGTAATCAGACTGTTCCAAAATTTTGTCTAGCATTTTGTATAAAGCTCCTGACGTTCTATCTTCATTCACATCATGGAAACCCAAAAATCCCTCAACCAATACACCTTCCGAATCAACAATCAAAAATTATTTAATTTTTGACGTAATCGTTTATATATTCAGAAATACATTCAATTAATTCATTTTTAATAGTTTTTTATCCTTTCGTATTGATTTTCAATTTCTAAAGAACTTCTTCATATCAACAACGAAAGTAATTCAATGAAATTTCCACGATTTATCGAGCCCATGCTTTCGTCATGGCCATGGAATGCTAGTTCTTGTTTGCTCAAATATAGTACAGACTAATACTGCATCAATCACTGTATGCAGGAAAAGTCTATTTAAACGAACGGTTTCATTAAAATGTGTTTTCAAAAGCCTAGCATTTTCCCTCAGGGCATCGGCAATGGTGTTTTGAATTTTTCAAAATTCCTTAACATTAATCGGCATTTCAGGTGTTCGCTAGAATCACGATGTTTATGAAGTGACCGTGTTACGCTTAATAAATCTGAGAATCCGTCTTTATTCCTCGCCGAATGTTTATTACTAAAAAGTAAGCAGGGCCAAAAAAATATATATATATATTAACACCCGCTCCACCGTGATCTCCACGACTTTTCGCTCAAAAACTGAAAGATGCAGAGGTAAGGCGCGTGCAGCTGAAACACTTCACTTGAGCAAGCAGATTGGGGAGGGTAACGTCACGGTTACCATGACAACTCAGCCGAAAAATGCACGACTTCCAAGCATTCTCATTTCGGCTCTTCACTTGCGCTGTTTTGCGTGTAAGGATTTGTTTTCTGTATTGAGCGCGCCATGTGAATTAATATCTATTCAAAATTTTGAGTATTTTGGAACTGAATAAAGGCAAAAAAGAATATATTATAAAAAAATACTGAATAAAACTTTATTTTGAGTAAAATAGGTGAAGAGGCACTTCACCTACTTCACCTGAGAAGCCGCCACTGTTAGGCAGCTACATCTTCTGAAGTCCATGTATGCTGTTAACAACAGCGATTAGCTCTCATTTAATTTTTAAACGTGATTTTCAGTTCAATTAATATTTTTCTGAATTTTCCAATAAATTAAATTGGATTTGCAACCTGTTTGAATGCACACAAAATTCACACTTACTCCAGAGATGTTTGCGTTCCAGGTCTAACCCAGAATTCCAGGTTTCTGGGCTGAATTGAACCACGAATTGCCGGTTACGTAATTTGCCAATACAGAGAAACAATATTGTATATTGTTTTAAACATATTTTCCCTCTCTTTGCAGTGATTGGAAAGGTACTTTTTAGGAGTAGATAGCTACTGCTACTACTGCATTCTTAAAAAAAGTAGTTTACTACAGCTACAACTATAATACTTTTTCTGAAAAGTAGCTAGCCACACTATACTTTTCTTTAGCACGTCTTTTGAAAAAAGATTGTGCTTGTGTTATCGATTTGTCCGTCTATCCCTCTGTTGACACAATATCTCTGCAACTATTAGTTCAATTTGAAAAATTCTTTTTGCGTTGTGAAGCTTGAAATGTGGGAATGATGATCCTTGCCTTCCGTTTTGTTTTGTTTTTACAGTGCACAATTTCGCCACTAGAGGGCGTAAATGCAGGTGATACTGAATTCAAAATAGATTTTATTCCATATAATTGCTTCTAAATTTCTGATTGAAAAAAATTCTTTAACCTTTTGCTTCCATTTATATTGAAGACTACTTTAGGTGCAGTCACTTTTCAAGTTATGCATAGATTTTCTGCTAGGGGGCGTAAAAATAAATTGGGTTTTCCTGAAGATCTCTGCTTCCACAACCCTGATTTGAACATTTTTTTCCTATATCGAATACAGCTCCTGATGAGAAGTCTTTTGCATATAATTTCTAATTTTTTGTAAATAATGGTTTGGCCAGCAGGGGCGTAAATGTTTATTTCTACTTCTGAGGTATTTGTAGCAAAATCTCAGCTCTGAAAGCTCGATTGAAAACATTTTTTCATGGACCGATACCACTTATGTCGATAAACCTTTTCAGAATATTTTCTTCTTAAAACAATGCATGGTTTCTCTGCCAGGGGGAGTAGATGTATATCTTATATTTGTCAATATCTCTGCTTCTAAGAGTCAAATTTAAAAAATTCCTTCTTTGTTGGATAGCGTTTCCAGTGTGAAGTGTTCTTCATATAATTTCAAATTTTTCTTAAAACACAAATGTGCCACCAGAGGGCATAAGTTCAAATTCCCATTTGCAGGAATAACTACGGAACTAAAAACCCAATTGAAAATCTTCTTTTTCAGCCAAGTACAACAAACTGTTCAAACTCTGTGTGTGCATTTTCTTCCCAAAATAATGCACAATTTTGCCACTAGGTGGCCCACATTTTTAATGTGTTTTTCTCAATATCTCTGCTTCTACATGTGCGATTTGAAAAATTCTTTCAACACTAAATGCTGTTTACCTGGTAAAAAGCTTTAGGTTAGTATATGAGGAGATTTACAATCTACAGTTCTGTCACTAGGGGGTGTTTATGTTCTTAGCTTGCAGTTTTATCTCTGCTTCTAAAAATTGTATTGAGAAATTTCTTCTTTACTGTATGTCATTCTCTATAATAGAAATGTGAAGCATTATCCTCTTTAAATAATACACAGATTTCTCTGCTATGGGGTGTAAAGGTCGAAATGTTTTTCTTGCTGTCTCTGCTTCCAGGAGACATAATATTTGAAAAATTATTTTTCTTTTGCATAGCTTTTTGCATGAAGAATGTTTTTTCGCCTGTTTTCAACTTTTCCATTATGCAAAATTCTTCCATTAAAGGCATAGATTTATATCATGTTTCTTTCTACATGCATATTTCATCTTTTAACTGTTCAATTTGAAAATCTCTTTGCCTCTGATACTTCCTTGTGTTATGAGAAACTTTTTGAGCACCATTTGTTAAGTTTCATAACGTACACTTTAACCACTGGTGGAAGTAACTAGCTGTTTCTATTTCTGGATGTTCTATTGATTGTAGAAACCCATTTGATTGTTTTCCTAACCAGTTCCACTGACTTTGAATAACTTTGATGAATTTAATTTGCATCAGAAAGGATTCAAAAGACATGCTAACAGGGCCGTAGCTAGGTCCCAGAACTAGGGGGGGCTCGGGGCTCGTCTGGGGGAGGGCTCAAATTT
The DNA here is from genome assembly GCA_039090855.1 of Macrothele yani. NCBI lineage: Eukaryota > Metazoa > Arthropoda > Arachnida > Araneae > Macrothelidae > Macrothele > Macrothele yani. The sequence goes on along the minus strand of CM076999.1, from coordinate 107,005,096 downwards.
TTGCTAGGCGTGGGCAAAGAGGGCAGTCGTTCACACAGTTTTGCCGACTTGGGGGACATTCACTAAATTCAGGAGATTTCAGAATGGAGTTAGTGGCAGACATATTGTTTTTCGGATTTATGACTTTTTCAGCGGATTTTTTAATGTTTTGAACGATTTCAGTAACTTTTTACATTTATGGCTTCAAACATTTAAAATGTTGTATTTGAAACTTCTTCAGTTCCATAGTTTCCATAACCGTGATTTTTAATTCTTATAATATGCAATCCCTTTCCCCTTTCTGCTTTTATTTTTGACAGGCACAGAAAGCTTGCCTGTGCCAAATGAGTTACACTAGAAGAAAAAAATAAATCTGTGATCCCTTAGGCCGTAAATATGATAGTGGTGCGATGAATACTCCCTTCTCGTTCGCTCGGAATGTAAGAGAGGCCGAGAGAGTAACAACGAGCAGTGGACTATGATGAAAAATAGGTTTTGGCCTGCTAAGATAATAATATCTTTTTTTTTTCTCAGTAAGTTCTTTGAACTAGATTTTTTAGGCATTTAAAAATTATTAGTGTTTTTCTTCCTCCTTAAGAACTATCAGATTGTGTTTTGTATGCTTTAGAATTCCAGAACTTCTCACCTTTAATTGTTTCTGTCTTTGGAGCCCCTTCGCGTCACCATATGTGTTAGCAAGTGTCACGCCAAGAAAAGCAAAACAAATGTACGAATTTGTTACCTCCAGCATAATGAGGGACCTTCCCTTTGAGGGCACGGAACAGACCCAACGGCAATAGGATCCCATGTGGTCTTAAAGTGCTTCGTTCGCCATCAAGGGCAACATTCAATTGTCTCCTTAAAACTACAAAGGATGCAGCCTGGGACTTAATCCCCCAAAGCTTCCCACCTACCTTTAATCCGGTCCAGAGTGCAAGTACACTTCCACCCTTGATTACTTTCTTTTAGCTTGTTCTTCTAAATTTAATGTCCCCCTCCCTCCTAAAATGCATTTCTTGTTCCTTATAACTCCTACCGCTAGTAGAGAATCACTAAAATTACCAATACAGCCGTTACAACTAATTCACAATTCAAAAAGTCGAAATTTGTTTTGAGTTACATTCATACTGCGTCGTTTTACTGTTACTTAACTTTTTAAAAAGTCCGGTATACGAATAAAGTATTTATGCCTGTGATGAAATATCAAAGTAATTTACGTAAACCATCGAAATAAAAGTTTGTCATTTTTGACAGTGCCACTTTTCCAGGGGGGCTCTCTAGCCTTGTAGGGGGAGCTGAGCCCCCTCTAGCCCCCCGCTGGCTACGGCCCTGCATGCTAAATACACTGGTGTGCAAAAATTAAGGACAAAGAGGAGAAATTAGCATAACAGCAGAACGAGCAGGCAGAACGGACCAAAAAACCACTCAAGAGATAGACTAGGGTCCGGTACGGTAGGGCATGACATGACGTAGGGGGGAGGAGTGTCGGAAGGGTATAAAGCACACGGGCGGTGTACGCTCAGCAATTCAGTGAAAGCTATTGCAGGGTGTACATCGGTTTGTACGACGTCAAGTTGCTGCCACCGTGTGCTATAGCCAATAGGCAATCCAGTAGACGACATCTGGATGACTTTACCCGAGGTCGTGTCATTAGGAAGTTGGAAGAAGGTCGAAGTGCGACCAGTGTGGCCGAGGAGTTCAGGATCGCTCACAGCATCGTTTCACGAGCTTGGAGAGCATTTCAAACGACAGGAACAGCTGTCCGAGAGTTCAGTAGTGGTCGTCCACGAGCAACCACGATGGCGGACGACCGGTATATTGTCCTACAGGCGAGAAGAGACAGACGGCAAACTGCGGGAGAAATCGCAAGGCACATGCAACCGACAACTGGACGTCCGTTATCGCGTTTTACCGTGTCCAGGAGGCTGCACAAAGGTGGTCTATTTCCATGACGACCAGTACGGTGTGTGCCATTAACGCCTGCTCATCGGAGATGGCAGTTTCTGTGGTGCCAGGAACACAAGAACTGGACACATCAGCAATGGGGTCGAGTTCTCTTTACAGATGAGAGCCGATTTATTCTGACGAGCGATTTTGGACGTATACACATCTGGAAAGAGCAGGGAACACGCAATCACACCTCTATCAAAAGGGACCAGTTTGGAGGTGGCGGAGTTCTCGTTTGGGGCAGTATCATGCTTGGTAGCCGTACTGACCTCCACATCTTCCAAGGAGGTTTAGTAACTGGTGTCTGCTATTGTACCGAGGTTCTCCTGCCTCACGTGTGTCTGTTTAGAGCTGCTGTGGGTTCTGAGTTCCTCTTCATGGACGACAACGGTACACCTGATCGTACAGTGGCTGTCGCAGAGCTGTTGGAGAGTGAAGATATTCAATGCGTGGATAGGTCCGCAAAGTCCCCGGACCTAAATCCAATGGAACACGTGTGGGACCTTCTCGGGAAACGTTTGACAGCACGTCACCACTGCGATTGGTGCTACAAGAGGAATGGGCCGCGATGCCTCAACATCTCCTTGACAACCTCGTCCTCAGCATGGACAGATGTTGTAAATCCGGCAACGCAGTCAGGGGTGATCATATCCCCTACTGAAGGCTGGATTTTTCTTGGCAGGCGCCTGTCAAATGGACGTTTCTGTCTTCTGTCCAGTTGTGCTCGAAGCTACCTTTTCAATAAAAAGGCATGTCATTATAGGCAGAGTACACTCGTACCCCTCTCACAGCCAATTACGCGTCAGGGAGTCTGGAAATGTCACGTGATTTGAAGTGTTTTTTTTGTTTCACTTTTTAAAAGTAGCACAATTTGTAGTGTAGTGTTCTACTACAAGCTACTTTATTTTGTAGGTTCTGTTACTTTTGCCACAACTGCTTTTTCTTACTTATAGTGATGCTACATGCCACACTGCTCTAAAAGTATCATGCTGCAGTAGCTTGCTACTTATTCACTAGTAAATTGTCTAAAATGATTAGTCATGACTTTGTCCCTCATGCTTTTAGCTTCTAAAGATATTATGTAGCACTGCCTTGGACAATTTGTAATTTTTGCCAGTCTTGCCACTCCACATGTGTGTTATGTCGTGAGGCTGAGATTCCAACAAATGAGCATTTATTTTACAGGACTTAGTGCTGTTTCAGGATTTGTACTTAAGTTGAGGAGTAATAAAACCTGTTTTCTATTAAAGAGCAGAGTGCTCCATTGAAAACCAGATCATCTTTTTAAGTGTAACGTTACTTTTTAGCAGCTAATGTAAGTGGAACTGAAAAATTAAAGCCATTAGTGATAGGCAAATCTTAGAAACCTAGATCGTTTTCTAGAGTAAAATGTATACCCATTGGCCAATCAATCGAATAAAAAGAGGATAACCAATGAATTTTTTATTTTAAAAAATTATGCTGACATGCTTCCACTGCACTGCAGATGCCTCAAAATTCTCCAGACTCATATACGACAAACTGTCAAACCACCTGGCAGGTTGCTTCTTTGGAGCCCCGCACAATGCTGGGGATTCACCAAACATGAACAGCAGCAACTGAACAAATCACTAGAAGGCAAATGAATAATAAATGCACAGTTGACGTGGACCAGGAACATCAAATAGAAGTCATCGCTCTTTCCACGTTTATAAGTGAGTCACGGAAAAATCCTAGAAGCAACCTGCCATGTTCCTAATCCATGTCAACTGTGTATTTATTATTCATTCGCCTTCTAGTTATTTGTTCAGCTGCTGCTGTTCATCTTTGGTGAATCCCCAGCATTGTGCGGGGCTCCAAAGAAGCAACCTGCCAGGTGGTTTGACAGTTTGTCGTATATGAGTCTGGAGAATTTTGAGGCATCTGCAGTGCAGTGGAAGCATGTCAGGTGCATAACTGGAAAACCCTGGGTTCGATTCCTGGTGGCGGCCGATGAGAATTTTTTCGTGACTCACTCATAAACGTGGAAAGAGCGATGACTTCTATTTGATGTTCCTAATCCACATCAACTGTGTATTTATTATTCATCCACCTTCTAGTTATTTGTTCAGCTGCTGCTGTTCATCTTTGGTGAATCCCCAGCATTGTACGGGGTTCCAAAGAAGCAACCTGCCAGGTTGTTTGGCAGGTTGTCGTATGTGAGTCTGGAGAATTTCAAGACCACTGTGGTGCAGTGGAAGCATGTCAGGTGAATAACTGGAAAACCCTGGGTTCGATTCCCGGTGGCGGCATCAAATGAGAATCATCCGTGACTCACTTATAAACGTGGAAAGAGCGATGACTTCTATTTGATGTTCTTAATCCACATCAACCGTGTATTTATTATTCATTCGCATTCTAGTTATTTGTTCAGCTGCTGCTGTTCATCTTTGGTGAATCCCCAGCATAGTACGGGGTTCCAAAGAAGCAACCTGCCAGGTGGTTTGACAGTTTGTCGTATATGAGTCTGGAGAATTTTGAGGCATCTGCAGTGCAGTGGAAGCATGTCCGGTGCATAACTGGAAAACCCTGGGTTCGATTCCTGGTGGCGGCCGATGAGAATTTTTTCGTGACTCACTCATAAACGTGGAAAGAGCGATGACTTCTGTTTGATGTTCCTAATCCACGTCAATTGTGTGGATTAAATATTCATTCGCCTTCTAGTTATTTGTTCAGTTGCTGCTGTTCATCTTTGGTGAATCCCCAGCATTGTGCGGGGCTCCAAAGAAGCAACCTGCCAGGTGGTTTGACAGTTTGTCGTATATGAGTCTGGAGAATTTTGAGGCATCTGCAGTGCAGTGGAAGCATGTCCGGTGCATAACTGGAAAACCCTGGGTTCGATTCCTGGTGGTGGCTGATGAGAATTTTTCCGTGACTCACTTATAAACGTGGAAAGAGCGATGACTTCTATTTGATGTTCTTAATCCACATCAACCGTGTATTTATTATTCATTCGCATTCTAGTTATTTCTTCAGTTGCTGCTGTTCATCTTTGGTGAATCCCCAGCATTGTGTGGGGCTCCAAAGAAGCAACCTGCCAGGTGGTTTGGCAGTTTGTCGTATGTGAGTCTGGAGAATTTCAAGACCACTTTGGTGCAGTGGAAACATGTCAGGTGCATAACTGGAAAACCCTGGGTTCGATTCCTGGTGGCGGCCAATGAGAATTTTTCCGTGACTCACTTATAAACGTGGAAAGAGCGATGACTTCTATTTGATGTTCTTAATCCACATCAACTGTGTATTTATTATTCATCCGCCTTCTAGTTATTTGTTCAGCTGCTGCTGTTCATCTTTGGTGAATCCCCAGCATTGTGTGGGGCTCCAAAGAAGCAACCTGCCAGGTTGTTTGGCAGGTTGTCGTATGTGAGTCTGGAGAATTTCAAGACCACTGTGGTGCAGTGGAAGCATGTCAGGTGCATAACTGGAAAACCCTGGGTTCGATTCCCGGTGGCGGCCGATGAGAATTTTTCCGTGACTCACTTATAAATGTGGAAAGAGCGATGACTTCTATTTGATGTTCTTAATCCACATCAACCGTGTATTTATTATTCATTCGCATTCTAGTTATTTGTTCAGTTGCTGCAGTTCATCTTTGGTGAATCCCCAGCATTGTACGGGGCTCCAAAGAAGCAACCTGCCAGGTTGTTTGGCAGGTTGTTGTATGTGAGTCTGGAGAATTTCAAGACCACTGTGGTGCAGTGGAAGCATGTCAGGTGCATAACTGGAAAACCCTGGGTTCGATTCCCGGTGGCGGCCGATGAGAATTTTTCCGTGACTCACTTATAAACGTGGAAAGAGCGATGACTTCTATTTGATGTTCTTAATCCACATCAACCGTGTATTTATTATTCATTCGCATTCTAGTTATTTGTTCAGTTGCTGCAGTTCATCTTTGGTGAATCCCCAGCATTGTACGGAGCTCCAAAGAAGCAACCTGCCAGGTTGTTTGGCAGGTTGTTGTATGTGAGTCTGGAGAATTTCAAGACCACCGTGGTGCGGTGGAAGCATGTCCGGTGTATAACTGGAAAACCCTGGGTTCGATTCCCGGTGGCGGCCGATGAGAATTTTTTGTGACTCACTCATAAACGTGGAAAGAGCGATGGCTTCTATTTGATGTTCCTAATCCACATCAACTGTGTATTTATTATTCATCCGCCTTTTAGTTATTTGTTCAGTTGCTGCTGTTCATCTTTGGTGTATCCTCAGCATTGTGCGGGGCTCCAGAGAAGCAACCTTCCAGGTGGTTTGGCAGTTTGTCGCATGTGAGTCTGGAGAATTTCGAGGCCGTTGTGGTGCAGTAAAAAAAATTATATAACTTTTTATTTTGAATTATGAAATTGTAATTCAAAATAATAGTTTAAGTAGTAGTAAAATTGGAAAAAAATTTCTGTGTTTCAAACGTTGTCTTGCAATCATCTCTGTTACTCTCATTTCATGTTTCAAATCCATGTTAGATACTGCAGACAAATCCGTCGACAAGAACTAGAGAAAGAATGTTGCAACACATAAGCAGGTGCAAACGTTTTCCAGCATATAATTCTGTCTGACTAAACTAACTGACTAAGCTGTTCTCTGAGATTCAGAGGTTTGCTCCTCAAGGAAATACAAACCACCAGATAAATTTTTAACTCGTTAATTACTTACTGTTGCCATATAAACTTCTCCATTTACAGTGATCTTGACATAAAACTTAGGCTTCACTGACATCCATCACACGATGAACACAAGATCTTCTATACTTCATACTCATGATCTTTTTCTCATGCAGACACTCCTGAATCTGATCCTCCCATTACTTCCTCGGCCTTTCTTTCTTGCCACTTGGGCTGAAGAAATTTTCTTAGTAAGCATCTCATCCCTCATTCTTTCATCATGGCCATACCACCTAAGAATATTAGTCTCCACGTTACTAACAACAATTTGCCTCACACACAACTGCAGCACATCTTCATTCCTCATAAGATCGCAGAGTGTCTTGCCATAAACTCCCCGTAACACATCTCTCCAGCGCACAGACAACTCCTATGTCTCTTCTGCAGTACCCAGGTTTTACTGCCATACATCAGAGTAGGAACAATTACACTTTCATACATAGCCATTCAGGACTCTCTTGAGAATCCATTGCACCTGTGGAAAACTCCTAAAGGAGCTGTGGCTTTCAATGAAGAATTCACTGGGCTACTAATTTCACCATCTAATTTGTTCTCTCTGTCAAATATGCTTCCTAAATACACAAACTCATTCACCTGGTCAATCACTGGGCCATTTAGGCTTATCTTGCATTCAGTACTAACAGTTCCTCGCTGGAAAACTATAACTTTGGTTTTTCCTTCATTTATATTCATAGTAACAAATAAATATCCACTAATGGATCTAAATACTATTACGTACCTCTTAGTCCATAGTTGATACGAAGCACATGATTGGTGTGTCAATTCACTTTTTTTGTGGATTCATTGACAATTCTCAACACATGTCGAGATTATTCCAACTATAATTCCATTGGGAGATGAAACACTTAGTTCTAATCTTTCTCTTATGTACATTATTGCACTTTGGTTCCAACACCTTATATGTTAAAATCACTGTTATACATGTTGATAAAATACCTCATTCCATCAGTGTTCACTTGTACTGGTTGCACCAGCAGTTACATTTGGAGTTTAAAATATTTCACCATTAAAATCCAATAAAAAGTTTAAAATCATGGCATGCTTGAGATCACCACTATTCCACCGTCAAACTTCCACCAAACTCTTGTTAAAGCTTTTCAACTTATATAAAGCCATCATCAGAACCTTCATCCGATACACGATGTTGCAGACTGACAATGTACACTAGATGATTCCCTACGGGGTCTCTTTACGTGTGCGAAAGGGCTAAAGGATCATGTGCCTCTCCCTGCATTCTTGAGTTTTTTGTTCTTTTTTATACTATGCTGCCATCTATATTTTATTTGCTGTTTAATTCTCCTATGTTTCCTTCATTCCTTTTGTCCCACCTTTCTTTTTCTAATGCTGTTCTTTATATTCTCTTTCCCTTTTAATTAATACTTTCTAAGGTTCTGCCATGATAATCGGTTCATTATTATTACAGGCTCTGTGTTTATTTTTTTGTATGGTAAGAGCCTCAGATTACCACAACTCCCATTCATTCCTATATCCGCTCTTGATTTGAATATCTTCAAATTTTGGTTTCGCATTTTCTTCAATACAGTACTGCATGCACCATTGCTGTAACATTGTCTCCTTTTTCCTAATTTTCAATTTTTAATAATTTTTTAATATTGGTTTGTCGGAAAAGTCATGACGTATTTTGGCACCTGATGGCGGTACTAGAGGCATGCGCAGCTCTGTTATCGCTATGGCATTCAACAGGTGCCAGTTCTTGCTGCAGTCTAAAAGGAATAGTGAGCAATTTGGTTGATTTGTGGAGATTTGACATCAAGTTGAAGATGGAAGACCAAACTGTGCATTTTCGCCATATTTTACTGTTTTACTTCCATAAAGATAAGAACGCGCGTCAAGCTTGTGAAAAGTTGCGTAAAGTGTACGGTGATAATGCTCTACAAGAACGACAGTGCCAGTGGTGGTTTGCAAAATTCCGTGCTGGTGATTTTGACCTCAGCGATGCTCCTCGGTCGGGGAGGCCCATCGAGGTTGATGACAACCAAGTCAAGGCATTGATCGAGTCAAACCCACGTTACACGACACAAGAAATTGCAGACACTTTGCAGATCGATCATTCAAGCATTCACGACCACCTGAAGAAGCTGGGATACGTAAGCAAGCTCGATGTGTGTATTCCTCATGAACTCAAAGAAGCTCAATTGACGGCGCATATCAACATCTGTGATATGCCCGTTAAACGTAAGGAAAACGATCCTTTTTTTAAGCTACTGATAACTGGTGACAAAAAGTGGATTGTGTACAACAATGTGCTGTGCAAATGGTCTTGGTCCCGACGTGCTGCTTCGCCTCAAACGACAGCCAAAGCAGACATTCTTCAGCGAAAGGTTCTGGTCTCAGTGTGGTGTGATTTTAAAGGTGTCATGTTTTTCGAGCTCCTACCACGGAACTAAACAATCAATTTTTCAAATAAGTACTGTCGGCAGTTGGACAGTTTGAACGAATCCATCATCTAGAAACGTCCAGAGCTCGTTCATCGTAAAGGTGTTGTGTTTTATCACGACAACGCAAGACCACACACAAGTTTGATCACCCCCCAAGGAGCTTGGGTGGGATGTGTTGCCACACCCAGCATACTCGCCTGACCTTGCGCCATCAGTCTTCCACTGGTATCGCTCTCTTCAACAGTCCTTGCGTGGTATAACATTCAATTCAGATGAGGCTGTAAATCAGCACCTTGTACAGTTTTTTGCCACAAAAAACAGGTCCTTCTATGAACAAGGCATTCTGCAGCTCACTGAAAGATGGCAAAAGGTTATCGAACAAAACGGGCATTATATCATTGATTGATCTTTGTTCTTTCTATCAATAAATGATTGATAGAAAGAACACCTTTGCAAAACATGGCTAAAATATGTCACAACTTTTCCGACAACCCAATAGTATTTATATCCATTAGTGGATATTTATTTGTTACTATGGAACTTTCGGTGTGAATAATCAACGCAGACCCAAAAGCACAAAAATATTTGGGTTCAAGTAAGATATTTACTCATTTATATTCAATTTGAATTTCATACATCTGAGACAATATTCTCTGGAAGCTGTCAGGAAAACATGTTGGAGTCGCATGGTATCATGGGTTACTTACTGTGTAGCTCAGGCAATCTAAACTTTTGGGAACAACCTTTTGTATGTTACAGTGGACAGTGTTTTGAAGGTGGTTACGTTGTTTCATGCTGCACTCCAGCTATGTATGATGTATGGCTCGATTGAAGAAGTGTTTTATCATCTCCTCATATAGTGCATACACTCTTGATTCAGATTCTGTCAGTATTGTGTTACTTTCAATGTTTGTTTGTAATTTCACTATCTTTGTAGGAGAATCAGAAAAGCAGAAACTGGAAGTATACCGTGCATCAGCCTTGCATCTAAAAGATCCAGCACTAGTCAGCCATCAAGCATGCGCTTTATTGATGATATTGTTGTTGATCGTTGCACTGATTGTGGAACAGTTCTCGAGGAGTATGGAGACGAAGAATTGGGACTTTGTATTGTAATCCTTGCTACATTTGTTCACAGAGAGCCAGCAATGGCAGCACAGCTCTTGCCTAAGATGCTGCGAGTTGTTTCTAGGTAAGGCTCTTGCAATCCAAACATTATACTTTTAACTTAAAATATCAGTTCACTTGTAAAAAAGTTGTTGTTTTATCACAGGGACAGTTAGTGAATATGTGCATTAGTCAAAATGATATAATGGAATTTACTTAGTATGAGTGAAATACAATAACTTAAATTGTTGAAACATTTGTTTTTCTTACAGTGAAAAAATTGAAATTGCAGATTTTATAGAGGTAATTTCTATGTATTTGGTGGTCAGATTTTCTAACTAGAACTTAGTTCATCTTCAGGACCATCACTCGAATAGTTGTCAGTTGGTCGGAAGTGCCCAACTGAATACAAAATGTTTAATTATGAGTTTTATAGAGGTAAATTATAATGCATTTGGTTATCAAATTTTCAAACTAGAACCTAATGCATTGTCATGACTATGTCACTGGAGCAGTTGTTGCCATTCTGTTATAGTACCAACCATAATTATCATTAAGCACAGTACTTCACACTATTTCCATTCCTTCAAGTTTCTTCTTTACTGCGTGTGATTCAGGGGTGATAATTTTTATTTAGTCCCTTTTTATGGAGTGTCCACAAATATATGTCTGTCTAATCCTGTCCTGTTTTTCATAATTTCAATTTTTTCACTGTAAGGTAAATAATTACAGGTGTCATATGATGTCATTAATAACTACATTTATTTTGATGTACAAGGTATTTCTTAATTAGTTTTTGAAATATTAACCTTGTCATATACTGTTTTTTTTGTTTTGTTTTTTGCCGCCCCGGTGGCACAGTGGTCTAAGCGATGGCCTCTGATCATTCATCCGAACGGGGTCCGTGTTCGAATCCCGGTGAGGCATGGATGTTGTGTTTGTCTTACGGCACTGGCTCTCTCCCTTCCCTGGAACCAGTGACCCTAAATTAGGGACGGGCGACTGCTTATAGCCCATTGAGTTGCTCACGGTGGTCGTTAAACCTCAATCAAACAAACAAACAAACAATATACTGTTTTTATTTCCTACTTATGAAGGGTGTTTCAAAGCAATACTTTTGCATAAGTGTATTGCGCAAAGGGTTCTTGAGAAGTATGGAGATGAAGAATTGATGTGGAGCCTTTTGTAACTTTCGCATTTTTCCATGAGCTTCAGTTTGCACTCAGCAGCTGATCCAGTGGGGGTGACTGGAACAATCGCCTAACCCCCCCAGCATTTTTTTCTTTTTAAATGCCAATATCTAAATAATTAATGAATTTATTTTTGTAAAATTATAGTAATAAATCCACAGGTTCTTGTAAAATTGTAAAAGCTTTCATAACAATTAAAATTTGCTGTAAATTTGGAGATAAAAATGCAATTACTGTTCTAGCTTCAGCAGAAAAAGAAACCAATAAACTAGAGGTTCAGATACAAAGAAAGATGAGAGCGGAAGTGAAAAGAGATTTTGACTGATCATGAAAAGCAATGGGTGAGCTTTGTTCTGTGTATGTGTGTGTGTGTGTGTGTATGGTATCATTAGTAATTGGAAGTAAGGAAAGTCATCGTGTGGGGTAGACTTCGAAGTGTGGGTGACAGAGCGAAGTATATACCTCGATTGGGCATCATTAGTAATTGGGAGAGGGAAAGTCTCCATGTGTGTCAGATTTAAAAGTGTGTGTGTGAGATAGTGTGGGTAACAGAGCGAAGTACGTACCTCGATTGGGCATCATTAGTAATTAGGAGTAGAGAAATTCACCATGTGGGGTAGACTTTGAAGTGTGTGTGTGAGATAGTGTAGGTGACAGAGCTAATTACGTATCTCAATTGGGCACTATTGGTAATTGGGAGAGGGAAAGTCACCGTGGTAGATTTAAAAGTGTGTGTGAGATAGTGTGGGTGACAAAGCTAAGTATGTACCTCGATTGGGCATCGTTAGTAATTGGGCGCAGGGAAAGTCGCTGTGTGGGGGGATAGACTTTGAAGTATGTGAGAGATAGTGTGGGTGATAAGGGCGAAGTACATACCTCAATTGGGCCATTAACAAAAACTAGTAACAAATTTTCAAGCTGGAAAATTTTCTATTAAATTAAACCCCTCTGAATGAAAGGAATCAAACTTTGTTTTGAAAGATTTTATCGAGATGGTATACTTTGAAGTATGTGAGTGAGATAGTGTGGATGACAAAGCGAAGTACGTACCTTGATTGGGACATAAACAAAAACTAGTAAAAAATTTCCAAGCTGGGAATTTTTCTGCTAAATTAACCCAATAGAAGAGATCAAACTTTTATTTTAAAAGATTTTATCCAGAAGTGAGATTTAAAAAGCATCAAGTTGGTTTCCTGGAAAATGGAGCAATTGAACGCCATGAAAATAAGGCGAATTTTTCCGTTCTCTTTCACAGTTCATGATTAAAATTTTCAGAACAATTTTTTTAATGGAAAATTTTAAAATCCTTACAATGCCAGGAAGGTGGCAGTGCTTCAAGTTTATAGTGTGTGTGTGCGTTCTCCACAAAAACTTTTATTTTCACCTAAGCAGCCCCCCCCTCCCCTAAGATGAGCTTCTAGATCCACTATGGTTTGCACTAAGGTACACTGAAGTGCCAGAAAAACTGATACAGATGAGCTTATGCAAAATACATAGCAACGTCACCTGTGTGCGTACTCAGTTGCGTCCGCCAGTGCGTATATAAAGCGATAGACATCCTTGCCAGCTGTCAGAGCTGTTTTTGGAATGAGAATGACAAGTAATAACGAGCTAAGCAATTTTCAACGCGGTGTCATAGTTGGCGCTCGTGAGATGGGCCATAGTATTTCGGACGTAGAAACGAAGTTCGGATTTCACGGACGACCATTGCAAGGGTGTACCGTGACTACAAGAATTCCGGCAAAACCTCCAACCTACGATACCAGTGTGGCCGTAAAAAGACATTGGGTGAACGTGACCATCGTCAACTGTCAAGAATCGTTTCACGCGATAGGCGTACAACACTCTCGCAGGTATCATTAGAATTCAATGCTGGAGCCTCAACAAGCATCAGCATCCAGACTGTGCAACGTACCCTGCACGATATGGGCTTAGGGAATCGACGTGCAACTCGAGTCCCCTTGATGGGTGCACGACACAGAGAATTCGAAAGTATGCGGGGGTGACATGGAGGAGACTGGCACAAGACAGACCGTTGTGGAGGAAACTTGGGGAGACCTTCGTCCAGCAGTGGATTGATAATGGTTGACAATGATGATGATGATGATATATATATACCATTACACACACCCCACATAGGCTTGAGGCCAAATTAGCAGGGAAGAGCTCTTAATACACATAGCCATAACAGAAAAAAACAAACGAAAATATGTTGAAGGCCTCCCCCATTGCGTGCTCCCTTTCACAGGAGACAGAGTTCTACACGCTGTTTCTTCTTCCTACAGCTCATGTAAGTTGCGACCGTATGCTCCAATAAACACCACATACCTTGGCAGTCTTCAAGATATCTTTAGCACAGAGAAGTAGCAAGAGATATCCTGCCTTGTTTTGTGTAGGGCACTGGTGCACTGATGTCGACCTAATATCGGGCAAGGAGCACCCCCATGTCCAAAGGACTGAGATGTCGCTCATTTTTCAAGGGGATCATTCCTAGCCATCCTTACTCTGATGAACATCACTTGCTTCACCCAGTGGTTCTTTTAGGCTCTCCCGTCAAATGGCAGGCCTTGTTTCCATACGCCTCGCCGATGTGTTTCTCTTGCATGTCGGCACAATCGAATCAGTCCTGAGAATGCCTTGACGACGCCTGTTTCTCTTCTGCCTGGGTTCTCCCTCCTTTTTGTCCCATCACAAGGGCTTCTCCTCGCCACTTGAAGAGAGATTTATTACCTTGTTATCAACTGTGTGGGTGGCCTTCGGTTTTCCCTTATGCAGTTCAGTTTGCAGAAATGCCACCGCCAGAATGTCTCTTTAAAACTTCAAGAGGGAATTTTTTGGGATGAGTTTTGCAGACTTTGGTCGGAGTCAAAATTGTACAAGACGATTGCCATAAGTCTGAAATAGAGATGGTCTGTCGTCGTGTGACCTTTCACGATTCCCGTTTGCCAGAAGGCTACGAATTATGCACTTTTCAGATCATAAAAAATTTTAACAATGGTAGTGATGAACAAATTAGATGATCAATTACCGTAATTAATTATAACTACCAGTGCCGCCTTACAGTTATATTGAAACAAAAACTTATAACATAAATGAAATGTGAAAATTTTCACAACAGCTAGGCTGCACCCTATAACAATAGTTTTATATAATAAATCAGAGCAAAAATTGCTGATGGCATTTCATTATACTTAGATTGTTTTTGAATAAAAAATGATACTTATTAAAATGCATAGTTTTCCTTTACTGGCATTTTAATAAGTATCATCTTTGATTTGAAAACAATCTAAAAAGAATGGTTTATGGGGGTTTTGCGATAGTTCTGGCACCCTCTTATATCTTGTTGTTTGAAGCGCTCAACAAACATGTCAAAGGAATTCATGTTACAGGTCATGAAGTTTAAGTTGCTGCAAGGAAATGGTTTCAAGAACAGTTTGAAGAGTTCTGTTGAGACAGGTTTAAAAAATGTGCTCAGTTCTGGCGTCACTGTATGAGAAGGAGAGTACATGAAAAAATAAGGAATAAAAAACAAATTACACATTCTGAGCCATATTAAGGTTTTGTCCTTTTCAGTGTCTTATCAGGCAATAGGTAGACAGGTAGTCAACATTCATGATTGCCACACAAGGGTCTGTGTATCTATCCCAGGTAGGTATGAGCACTTGAACCACTAAGTATCTGTCGTGTATCGGATGGGCATGTAAAGCAGTTGGACCCCAGGTACTAGCCCCCTTGGTTATAAATAAGGTCATCTTCCACTTTCAAATCTCCTAAGGGTTGTTTAAGACCTGAGGCCAGACACTTCCTTCCTAAAACACACACACACACACACACACACACACACACACACACACACACACACACACACTCTCTCTCTCTCTCTCTCTCTCT
The DNA here is from genome assembly GCA_039090855.1 of Macrothele yani. NCBI lineage: Eukaryota > Metazoa > Arthropoda > Arachnida > Araneae > Macrothelidae > Macrothele > Macrothele yani. The sequence goes on along the minus strand of CM076999.1, from coordinate 106,989,892 downwards.
CTCTCTCTCTCTCTCTCTCTCTCTCTCTCTCTCTCTCTCTCTCTCTCTCTCTCTCTCTCTCTCTCACACACACACACTCTCTCTCTCTCTCTCTCTCTCTCTCTCTCTCTCTCTCTCACACACACACACACACACACACACTCTCTCTCTCTCACACACACACACACACTCTCTCTCACACACACACACACACACTCTCTCTCTCTCTCTCACTCTCTCTCTCTCTCTCTCTCACACACTCTCTCTCTCTCTCTCTCACACACACACACACTCACTCTCTCTCTCTCTCTCTCACACACACACACACACACACACACACTCTCTCTCTCTCTCTCTCACACACACACACACACACTCTCTCTCTCTCTCACACACACTCTCTCTCTCTCTCTCTCTCTCTCTCTCTCTCTCTCTCTCTCTCTCTCTCTCTCTCTCTCACACACACACACACACACTCTCTCTCTCTCTCACTCTCTCTCTCTCTCTCTCTCTCTCTCTCTCACACACACACACACACACACACACACACACACACACACACACACACACACACACAGTAAAGAATAAAGAAGATTCAAATGCAGGAGCTCTATGGGAGTGATTAAATCTGTTCCTCTACAGGAGTTATTAAATTTGAGTTAAACGAATGATTAAGTTGGGAATGGTTGAATTTGATCCTCTGTGGGAATGATTGAATTTGTTCTTCCAGAGGAGTGATTAAATTTGTTCATCTATGAAGGTGATTGAATTTGGATCCTCTGTCTCTGTGTGTGTCTCTCTCTCTCACACACACACACAGTAAAGAAGATTCAAATGCAGGAGCATTAATTTCCGTGTGCTGAGAATGCTGCATAATCCTTGGCACACAAGCACAGTTCAAAGAGATCTAAATACGTTTGTGTTAGAAGGTTTAATACCGGACCCTTGAGTGCAAACATTCTGCCATAGAGACGGATTTCGGTCTTTCAGGTTGTTGTTTTCTTTTTGTAAGTGTTGCAATAAGTAGGTACTTAAATATTGGGTAATAGCACAAAACAGTGGCTTCATAATTTAAAATGAATTTCCCTAATGAAATTCATGTGTGAAATTGCTATATCTCTTAACAGAGTAAGCGGTTTTGTTTTTATTTAAAGGAAAATTAAAGTTGTTGATTTGCACTTCTGTAATGCATGGGTGAGGGCAACAGTAGGAATTTTGAATTTAAGTTTGCATATGTTTTCTCATTCCTTTCCCTCTTTTTGTTATATCAAAAAAAAAGAGAAAGTAGTTTTGTTTAAAGCAGAATTTAAAGTTCAGAAATGCTTCCTGCTCTTCCTACAGTGAAAACACAAAAGAGTATGGCAGAGAAGGTAAATGCTAATCTTGAACTTTAATTGTGTTTTAAATTAAAGGTACAGTGTTTGCTATGTTGATTGATGCAGCAAGAACAGACTGTAATAATTAGGAAAGCATGCAGTCTGTTAAGGAATTCTTTAAAAATATGTAATCAGTCAAACATTTTGGCAAAATTTTTCAGAGACAAAAATTTCTATCTTTGGTCCCAACCAGTCTCTTTGATTTTCATCCATTGAATTTTTTTCAAGAAACACTGAGAATGTGGCAGATCAGTAACTGTGAAAATTGTAGATTGGTTAAAATTTTTAATTTTTACATGAGAATAAATATTAAAACATTTATTCATGTTAACATCTCATTCCACATTTTCAAGTTAAATAGCAGATGAGATCATCATGAACGAAATACGGGATTACACCAAATAATACAATTTTTGAAGATGACTATTCGTTTTTGGTGTAATTGACCCAATTACACTAAAAAGCAGATTGTCATCTTCAAAATTTGTATTAGATGAGATGTTGACATTTGTCCAGACTTTTTAAATAAGTAACAGGTAAGACGATAAAAGAAACTTTCTGCCATTTCATTTGCATGTTCATTATTCATCAAACATTTTTTCCATTAGCTGAAATCTAATACACCCCCCCCTCAAAGAATCTTTGTCAGGTATCAAGTAGGACCACTTTTGTTTTGAGTGACAGCAACTATGTGACACAGTAGGTTCCATGTGGTGCTTGAGTTTGTTTTGACCGAAATATAGCCTATCCCACAGCAAAATATGACACAGTTCTGTCAGTGTCAATAGAGGAGGAGACAGACATCAAACAGCTTTTCCCAGCATGTCTGATGGATTTTCAGTAGGATTGAGATCAGGGTGTCGTGAAGGCCAGAAGAGATGATGGAAATCCCCCTTGCGATCAACAAACCATTCACGTATGACTGTCGCAGGTTGCCATCCATATAAATGCCATCACATGCAGGGAAATTATCTGGTGTTGTAGGATGCTCTTGGTCCATCACAATACTTAGGATGTCATCTTACATTCCAAACCCGACTGGGTGAGAGTTTCTGTGTGTGATTTGGTTGAGCTAAACTGCGCTGTCAAGCAGAACTGACGATTTCAACCGCGAGACGGGGTTCCATCCCGATCTCGCGATTTTTTCTTTAAAGAATAGGTGTGACTTAGCCTCCCTATTAAATGAGCAGTGACGGAACTTAGTGAAAACGCCCTTGTGAGGGCGAAGTTTCGTTCAGCCCACATAGAGACTCTGGCATCAGTTTCGGGTACATCGTCGCCATTCCGATCCCGCGGACGAAGGGACCCTTTGATCCCTCGCCCGCCCAAAGCCCGAGCGCCCGGCTTCTAAGGTTTGACTAGAGTGGGAGAACCTCAGGGTGCCCATTCAGTACTTAGAAGGAATTTGTGTTATTGCATCTCTCTCACAGAGATGTCAGCTACCCAGAAGGGTAAAGCGAAACCCAAGGGGTCAGTCCCCAAATCGTCCGGGGCAACCCGGACGCAGAAGGTAGCGGCAGAAGCACTACCAAGCCCTGTCGGCAGTGCTAAGGGGCTTAGCCCTTCTTCCGAGAACAGCCGGAAGGTTGAGCCCAATGCCAGGGGGAAACTGTCAAAAACGCTTCCCTCAGCAAAGGGCTCCAAAGCCGCTACACCCACGAAGGGAGCCTCGACTGAGCCTTCTCAGTCAGCTAGTGGTGTAAGCACGACCTTGCCAGTTCCGCCCATGGCAAGGAAGGGTGAAACACCACCCCAGCCCGAACCCTGTCGGGCTCCTGAGGAGTCGTCCGCTGGTTGCCCAGAGGTCCCTCTGTTGGGATACAAGCATTGCAGGACACCCCCGGTGCTTACACCTGAGGCTTTCTTGAGCTGCATTTTCGACCTCACCTGGGAAGTTGAGTCCGTTCTCTTGGACTCGCTGGTCACTTCCTCAGGGAGAGAAAAGGTGAAAGCAGCCCTGAGCAGAATTAAGAATGCTTGTTACGAGCAAGCCGAACGGGTAGCCTATGTCGAAGGCAGACTGTCCGTTCGGCAGGAGTTGGGCTGCGAAGCCGACGTGAAAGTGGTTTCCTACGCCGAAGTGGCTAGGAAAGGGGCTAGCACGGCAAAAGGGTCTTCGCCTGCCTCGATTGAGATTGAAAAGAAGAAGAAAAAGTCGGGAGACGGGAGACACGTGCTTTTGGTTTACCCGACAGTCGAGAGTGCGTCTTCAGAGGACACGAAGAAGACCCTGAAAACTGCAGTCAACCCAACTAAACTGCAGATAGGGGTCAAGAGCTTTCAGAGCATTAGGAAAGGAGGGGTCGCGGTGGAGTGTTCCCATCCCGGGGAGCTCTACCGCCTTGCCCAGGAGTTGAGAAGCAATCCGCTGACCAAGGATTGCACACTCCCCACGGCCCCACGAAAGAGACACCCCGGTTGATAGTCTATGGGGTCGACGGGGATCTCTCAGAGAAAGAGTTCGAGCAGACGGTTTGCGGGCAGAACCCAGAGCTCGAGAACGGGTTCAAAGCCTGTTTCCCCATCAAGGGCAAGGGAGGTAGGGTCCACTGGGTGGCAGACGTGGAGCCCAAGGCCTTCAAGCTCTTGGTGAGGCGGAAGACACTGAACTTGGGTTGGTCAGTGCTCCGCCTAAAGGAATTTGTGAGGGAGGTCAGGTGCTTTCGGTGTAATGGCTTCGGTCATTTCCGAGGCAACTGCCCCGAGTCAGAAGCAAGGTGCGGCAATTGCGGTGAAGTTGGGCACCAGCACCACCAGTGTGCAGCCGCACCAAAGTGCAGCAACTGCACTGCTGCGAATGCCAAGTTCCGCCTGAAGTTGGACGTCACTCACTCCAGCTTCAGTAAGACATGCCCTAGTCTTATCAGGGAACTTGAGCAAAGGAAAAGCTGGGTCAACTATGGTTGACAGATGGAAGTACCCTCGGAGGTACGTCGCTCTCGATATTGAGCTTTTGGGTCTATAGACTAAGGTATTTTTTATGACCCTGGCCCGGGGTCACCACCACAGAACTGGCCCTAGCGCTGTGGACCATGTTGTTTTTGTGATGTTTTATTTCTCAGTGTTTGAATGTTTGTGAGAGGGGTGCATGGGACCCTCATAGTGAAATGTGCATGTAATCCGTTTAGATATCTAATAAAGGACTTTTGTCCCAAAAACTCGCGTTGGCGGGCGATCTCCTGGCCACGAGATGAGATATTTTTGAAAAAGTTGCTTGCCCCAACTGCCCATAGCACATCGCACACACGGGTTGTGACAGAAGGGTGTAAGGTACCGGTCCCGTAGGGGAGGCAGATCCCCACAGGTCTCTAGACCGATTCTGTCCGAGTGGAAAACTGTGGTTTCCGGTGACTGACAGGCTAGCTGTCGGAACGCCGTCAGGGATCCTATTAATCCCAAACTATTCGAGAGAGTTCCGCATTTCCCTGCGAGGTCTACACTAAGACGGTGCCGGTAAAGTCATCAGCCTAGGTTACATTCCAAACACCAGTTAGCGAAGGAAGCTGCTGGTAAAGAGGGCATAGATTTTCAGATGCGAACGCCGTTGCAAAGCGTGCGGACACAACTGAAAAAAGCCACATTAGTGGAGTGGCAACAGAGATGAGATGAAGGGGATACGGGCAGAAGAACATGCTGTATTTTCCCCCGAATTTCAATAAGGCGCATGGAGAGTAATGGTTTCCTTAACCAAGTACTGACCGGGCATGGCGTTTCGCCGGAGTACTTCCACAGATTTGTGGTTAGGGAGCAAGTGTGCATGTGTGGTGCCCAGACTGCAGATGTCGCACACATGATTCTAGAATGTGCTTCTCTGACAGGAAAGAGAACAACTCTGGTGCCAGAATTGGCAAAGACGAGGGACCTCTCGATCCTGCTCGCATACCCAAGAGTGCGACAGGGGATCATCAAGGTGGTCAAGTACCTCAGAGAGGAGCAGACGGTCTACCTAATTGAGGGGTGACCGCAGAAGAAAGAAGATAGAAGAGGGATGAAGACTAAGAGGAACTGATGACTCGAGCCCAGAGTCATCACCACAGAACTGACCCTAGTCCTGTGGCAGTGTAAATAAAAATGTAAATATCAATGTTATTCAGTGTGAGAGTGCTCATTGAGCAAAGGATTAACCTCCCACGTAAAGATGAGTTCCTCAGTGTATATTTGTGCATGTATTTTGTTTGTATAAAGGGTGGACGCCCCAAACAATTCGCGCTAGCAATCGATTCTCCCAGACAGGGGTAGAGCAATTTTCTAACCCCTGCTCGAATGATACGTACACACGGGTCATGACGGAGAGGTGAGAAGTGCCGGCCCACGGGGGTAGCAGCAAGCTGTGGGTCTACGGACCGATTCTGTCTGGATGGGGGAATGTCGGATCCTGGCAGGATTACTCGCAACGCTGTCACTTTTATTTTCGAGAGAGTTCTTTTAACCCTGTGGAGTCCGCAATTGGACGGTACAGGCTAATGGCCATCAGCTAGTCTTTACATTCCAAACAACCACCTTTAGATGCTTGGATTGTATTCACAAGGCATGTCACCAGGTACATCACATTATGAGTTTCTCACCACACTTTTTGCCAACCGTAAGTGCAAAGCAGTGTGTGCCGCCCCGGTGGCGCAGTGGTCTAAGGCGCTGGCCTATGATCATTCGTCCGTAAGGGGTCCGGGTTCGAATCCCGGTCAGGCATGGATGTTGTGTTTGTCTTACGGCACTGGCTCTCTCCCTTCCCTGGAACCAGTGACCCTAAATTAGGGACGGGCGACTGCCTATAGCCCATTGAGTTGCTCACGGTGGTCGTTAAACCTCCAATCAAAAAAAAAAAAAAAAAAAAAAAGCAGTGTGTAGCAGTGACGCCCAGTGACTATGTGCTATAAATAACTCAGTGTTATTCTATCTGCATGGTGTGGACATTGGTGCCATACTATTTTGTAACACCCTGTTGCGTATTCATATGTAAACTAAAATTACTCTTTTTTTTAATTTCAGGATTGCCTCAAGCACTAGTTATCCTTGGCAGAGTGAAAGGTACAGACTTTGCTATTAAATGTTGTTGTTGCGCGCATCAGTTTTATCTTTGATTGTAACTTAACAAGAAAGTACGTGCCATAAAACTTCCTTAATTAAGTACATCTGCATTTTATATTTCCTGAGGTGATAATTTGCATCACTCAGTTTCTCAATTGACAAAAACGAATTCGTTTGAGCACTCATTATTTATGCTGTTCTTATTTCTTTTTAACAAATTTAGAAAATTTCTATCCTATCCTGAATGTGATATGTTAGTCTCATAATCTGTTGTTGAACTTAATTCTTAAATTGAATGTGTAGTTAAATAGACATCCAATCAGTTGTATCGGTTGTTGATCCAAACTGATCAACCTACGCAGTAGGAAAGGAAAAGGTTTTTTGCTAGACATCATTCAAAGTAGAAGAATGTGTGCTTAACAATAATAGATCAAAGAGCACTTCATACTAGTAATAATAAAAACATATATGGACGTGAGTTGTATGCAAATTAAAAAAAACTTTAATTGTAATACAAAGGATGGTATAAAGACACAGTTATATCCAACTTGAGCTGATATGTTCATAACACACATTTAGATGCACCACTATAACATAATAAAGCATTTCTTACTGACACCATGTTTGTTTTAGAACACTTCAGTTTTGCCACGTAATTGTGCAGCTGTTGCTGAAATCACTTACGCAATAATTGGAAAATACACATCCTTGAAATAATTCCAATTAGTATTTCTAATTTTGACTATTATATAGCTCTAATCATTCTACTGTTCTCTTTTACGTGCGATATTTCAAAGTAACTTGTACAAAATTCTAGCGGATAATGCTTACCTTGGCATTCCTTTCTAGCGATGGGAACATTTCACGCCTGTGTTTTCCGGTCTTTGTTGATGTTATTGTCCTAAAGTCCGTTGTACGTGATGACTGGCTTTACTTCTCACACTTTTCGCTGGGTATACTCATTGGATCTTTGCCTTAGGATTCCAAACACATCAATTTTTACCGTTCTTTATACTCGAAATTTTCGCCCATCCTCTGGGCATCCTCAGGAGCGTGGCGACTTTACCACCGATGTTCGTGGTTAACTTCACGCTAATGGAGTCCGATACTCCTTGTTGCCATTCGTCGGATATACTTTCCTGGATATATTTCGTTATCAAGCCCGGCTGGTGCCATCTATGTTTCATTAAAACAACTTTTTTTTTTTTATTATTATCTTCTCCTATCCTGGTTTTCTTGTCTTTTTTGCCGGTTTTTCTTTTGTTGTTGTTTTTCTTGTCTTATTAGTTCTTTCCACAGGCCCGATAATGTGCTAGGGTCGTTCTGGTTACATACCCTTGCTTTATTTTTATAGATTAATATTGCTTCTTCCCTCCTCATTTGCCTTTCCGATTTTTTATTCTTTTTTAGCATTTTAATTTCATCGAATTTTGGGAATGTCCGGTTTTCCATGCAGAATTGCACTAATGCAGTTTTGGCTTCTTTTTCTTTTTGCCAATTAGATATGTGTTGTTTAAGTCTTTTTTAATCTGTTTTTCGTACTTCCAATGTACGATATTGGGGGTATGTGTGCAATTTGAATTTCGTAGGTTCCTGATTCTTCTAGCATTTTTTCCTCTGTTTTTTTGTTGACAGTCATACTTTTCACGGTGTGCACTGAGCTTCCTAGTTGTAAGTCATATTTAGCACAGTGCCTATTGATTTCATTACTCACTCCTTCCAAGTATGGGAAAGCTCCAATGTATTTCAATTATTTCTTCCTCATCTTCCTTTGGGTGTGCACTTCTTAGCCTTCTTTACTCTGAGTCATATGCTTTCTACTCTCATGTATCCATTTATTAATTAGCTTGCTCGGGTACCCATACTCTTGTGCTATTTTCGAGATAAACTCTAGCTCTGCGGGTCTACGGTACTTTGGAATACAATGATAAAATGCAGATGGCCATCTCAGAGCTACAGTGCGATAGCATCAACAAAGATCCCACTGACAAGCAACTTACCTTCCTGGCTAATATAAGGAACCACAGCACGTTACCAACTGATATAAAAAATGCAAATCCTCCAATGGGAGCAGGGATGCCAAAAATATACTCAAAAATTAAAACACATAAAGAAAACACATTTTTAAGACTGATTCTATCGAAAAAACTCACCACTCATCAACCTAGAAAAAAGATATACAACTATCTATCCCCAATATTCATGAGGAATCAATATACATTAAAGAATAGCTATGAGTTCATAGGAAAAATCAAATTAATTAATCAAGACCTAGAGCAAATAACTATGGCCTCCATGGACGTTAAGGCGTTATACCCAAGCACTCCTGTCGAGCTAGCCATCGAATTGATTATGCAACAACTAAGCATCAACAAAGAACTAAACTTGTCACAACTGAAAGAGCTAAAGAATACCTTATATTTCATCAAGGAAAACAACATCTTACATTTTGAAGGAAATATATTTAAACAAACGCAAGGTGGCCCTATGGGATCCCCGTTATCAGCATTATATGCAGAAGTGATTATGGCATACCTCGAAAAAGAAATTATTCAAAATCTACCTGAAAAACCAATACTTTATGCTCGATATGTAGACGACATTGTTATAATGTCTAAACTTAACAAAGCCGAGCTACAAGATCTAGCACAGCAGTTTAGCAAAATCTGTAACACCATAGAGCTAACTATTTAGTTTGAAGAGGATAATTGCCTATCCTTCCTGGATTTTTTTAAAAAAATTCTTATTTTATATTTTTTGTTTTGTTTTAATAATGTTGTGCTCTTATTTTATACTTCTATCTAATTGCTTAAATGGATTGTGTGAAAGGTATAAAATGCAGATTGAATTCCTTAATCCAACCACATTCCAGACATCACTTTCAAGCAAGTTGATAAAAGCTTCTCATAAATATACTGGAAGTTAATATGAATTTGGATCGTTGTTAATTGAAGAAAACTTGGCAGACACTAATTATATGGTGTCATTATTTTCTGTATATTAATCATTCTTTTCAATTACATCATTTATTTTCTGGTAGCCAATTATCACTCCTTTTTTTCCAGCAATGTGCACTTACCTGGTGGATCAGTCAGTGTAGCTCGACAATTTCTGCGCTGCACGTTGCATCAGTTGGCACCCAATGGCATTTTTGTGCAAATATTTCAGTCACATTCTATGGGTAATTCTTCTGATATTTATTTATTTTTAATTTTCAATAGAGTTTAGTATGCTGTCTCTTTCAGATTTCCTGCTATTTTATGTACATTAATTACTAAATCCTCCAGTGATTCTAACAAATTAGATTTTTTTACTATTTATTAACTAGTTAGTTTTATCCTGATAATATACTTGTGAAATATGTCTGTTATTACTTGATATATTATTTCTTTTCAGTTTCGATGCACGTCTTTGACACTGCAATTACAGTGATGAAAAAGTTATACTTTTAAGACCAGCAGAACAATAAGAAATTTTTTTACGGCTTTTAGGATTTTAGAACATCTTATTTTAATTTCAAATTTTTGAGTCATGATTAACCAAAAAAACAAAAGAAAACTTTTGTAAGACGTGGAACTGTTTTCGTCAATGCTATCGCAGAGCTAAAGGTATATAGGAAAGCTGAAAAAGAAGAATGTATCAAGTAACTGATTTTAAACGTTTGCACAAGAGTGCAAATTGTGGTTAAAATGGAGGTTAAGCCCCCATTTTCTTATATGAATCCCATGTTAGAATTAAGAGTCAGTTGCTATTGAATGGAACAACAGATACATTGGAGTTGGTTTTGAAAAATGTCCAAGGAGCATATTCCCAACCCCTTATGTTTACACTTGCTTGTATCACTAGCTTCTGTAGCCATCACAGCTCAAAGCTCATTGTTGCCTTTTAGCTGTTGATAAGCTGTTTTGTGCATTTTGGTGAAAAATGTAAATTGGGTGCTTGGAAACAAACTAATGCGTTCTTACAAATTTTGAAGATGACAATCCGATTTTTGGCGTAAATGTGACAAGCATGGTAAGTCAGATAATATCCGAAAACTTTAAAATTTTTTTCATCGTCCTGGAGCGCGACTCAAACCCGTGTCTCCCAGATAGTGCCCGGGTATGCTAACCACTACACTACCCAGAACGACCAAGTTTCAAGTTTCAGATTAATTTGAATATAACCATCACAGGATTCGCTAGTCGAAGCAACCGACATTCATGTTTAGCGAATCTGGAGGTTAAGAATCCTATTCCCTGATTGCCCGGAATAGCAGATAAATCAAGTTTTCGGATATTATCTGACTTACTATCCTTGTTACATTTACACCAAAAATCGGATTGTCATCTTCAAAATTTGTATTATATGGTGTAATTCCGTATTTCTTTCTTAATGTGTTCTTGTTTGTCTGTTTTCTCCCATACAAGATATTGAAATAAAGCAAAAAGAAATTATAGCTCAGAATATGTAATTTGTTTTTATACCTTATGTTTCTATGTAATCTTCCTTTCATTTGATACAGCATAGCAACCATTGAAAAAAAAATTCAAACCTGTTTCTTCAGAACTCTTCAGACTGTCCTTGAAGCCATTTTCCCATAGCAACTTGAACTTCATCATACACTATATTGACAAAAGTCACCAGACACCTAGAAGAGAAACACAACATAGTATTTATTGACATACATTAGTATGGTGTCGGTCCACCTTTGGCCTTAATGCATGCACTGACCCTTCGAGACATGCTTTCAACAAGGTTTTGGAACACAGCGATAGGTATGCGCTTCCATTTAGTATATACTGAGTGTGCCAGGGAAAGTGTTTGGTAAGGTTGTTATTGAAAAAGTACGGGGTCTTACATCATTGAAAGTGTGGGATGTTCAGAGTGGTTTTATGCCTGGTAAAGGCTGCACTAACCAGATTTTTGCATTACGCACGATGATTGAAAAGTATCTGGCTGTTGGGAAGAAAGTTTTTGCTGCCTTCATAGATTTAGAGAAATCTTACGACCGAGTGAATAGGACACTTTTGTGGAAGGTATTGAATGAATATGGTGTTACTGGGAATCTACTTAATAGTGTAAAAGCGATGTATGCTGGTAGTAGAGCTTGTGTACGAGTGAATGGTGTTTTATCAAAATGGTTTTCCATTGGTGCAGGAGTTAGACAAGGTTGTGTAATGTCACCATGGCTGTTTAATATATTTATGGACGCATGCATGCGTGAGGCCAAAATAGATAATAGTGGTTTATGTCTTGGTGATATCCGAGTGTGCAGATTGCTGTATGCTGATGACACTGTCCTGTTGGCAGAGAGCAAAAGTGAGTTGCAGAGTATGTTGACTCGGATGCACAAAGTTTGCATGAAATTCAAACTGAGTATAAATAAGGGAAAACCCAAAGTTATGATGTTTGAGAGAGGAATGGGTAGCACTGAATGTAATGTAAGTATAAATGGCACTGTGATTGACCAGGTGAGTGAGTTTGTGTATTTAGGAAGCATGTTTGACAGAGAGAACAAGTTGGATGGTGAAATCAGTAGGCAAGTGAATTCTTCTTTGAAAGTCATAGCTGCTCTGGGAGGTTTTCACAGGAATGATGGGTTCTCTAGAGAGTCCCGCAGGGCTGTGTATGAAACTGTAATTGTTCCTACTCTGATGTATGGCAGTGAAACCTGGGTACTGCAGAAGAAGCATGGGAGTCGTTTGTGCGCTGGAGAAATGCGTTACTTACGTGGGGTTTGTGGCAAGACACGATCTGATTGTGTGAGGAATGAAGATGTATTGCAGTTGTGTGATGTAAAGCAAAATGTTGTTAGCAAAGTGGAGACCAATATGCTTCGGTGGTTTGGACATGTTGAAAGAATGAGTGATGAAATGCTTACTAAGAAAATCTTTTCAGCCCAAGTGGCAGGAAGGAAAGGCAGAGGAAGGCCAAGGAAGACATAAGTGGATCCGATTCAGGAGTGTCTGCATGAGAAAAAGATTATGAGTATGAAGTATAAAATATCTTGTGTACGGCGTGTAATGGATATCAGTGAAGCACGAGTTGTGTGTCAAGATCGCTGTAAATGGCGAAGTTTGATACGACAACGATAAGTAAAAATATCTGGAAGTTTGTATTTCTTTTTGGAGCTAACCTCTGAATCTCAGAGAACAGCTTAGTGATATGTATGTATGTATGTATGCAAACTATTGCTTTGTAGTAGACCTTGGTTCCAAACTTCTTGTGCAGTGCTCTAATTCATCCCATAGGTGCTCTGTGGGATTAAGATCAGGGCTCTGTGCTGGCCAGTCCACACACGATACAGAATTATCGTCAAACCACGTCGTAACAGTTCTTGCTTTATGGCTCGGTGCATTATCCTGCTGGTACCAACAAGACTCAGTTCCATAGTATTGCCACAGAGTTGGCAGAACATAATCGTCCAGAATATCAAGGTAGGCATGCTGGTTAACAGGTTTGTCCATCATAACCAATGGGCCGGGACCATACCATGAAAAAAGCCACATGCCGCCCCGGTGGCGCAGTGGTCTAAGGCAAAGGCCTCTGATCATTCGTCCGAAAGGGGTCCGGGTTTGAATCCCGGTGAGGCATGGATGTTGTGTTTGTCTTACGGCATTGGCTCTCTCCCTTCCCTGGAACCAGTGACCCTAAATTAGGGACGGGCGACTGCTTATAGCCCATTGAGTTGCTCACAGTGGTCGTTAAACCTCCAATCAAAAAAAAAAAAAAAAAAAAAAAAACGCCACCACATGAGTACACTACCAGCTCCAAACTTGACCATATAGGAACAGTACACTGTGATAAATAGCATTCCCCCAGCTGCCGACATACCCACACACGGCCATCAGATTGATGGATCGTGTATCTGGATATATATATCAGTCCATAGGACCTGTTTCCATTTATCTACAGTTCACGATAAATGTTCTTTACACCATGCTAAATGACAAGTAGCATTGTGAGTGGAGATGAAAGGCTTACGAGCAGCCGCATGCCCACGGTAACCCATGGAATAAAGTTCTCTGCGAATGGTACGTGTACATACCGAGGTTCCAGCTTTTTTACTCACCTGTAGCGGGTGAGGCTTCAATGAGGTATTTACTCACCTGTAGGTTAGGCTTCGATGAGGTATTGTGCAGTACTCTGTCAATTAGCTGTAACGACTCTCCTGAGGCTTCGATGTCCTCTATCACTGATTTTCTTTGGTCTGCCGGTACGTTTTGCTGCTACAGGCACGCCATGTTTCTTCTTCCACTTATTCAGTACATCCAAGACAGTTGACTTGGGTATGTTTAAACGCCTCTCAGTTTCTCTTATGGACAACCCACTAATATAACACCCAACAATCTTTCCTTTCTCAAAGTCAGTTCTTTCCCACCGCGATATTTTCACTCAAACTCACAAAGCGATATGATCGCGGTCAGTTTTTATACCGCTTGCAGCTGTACCGCGCATCTTGACAACACAGTGGATTCATTAATTTGCTTTTGAAGGGGTGTCCGGTGACTTTTGTCAGTATTAGTGTATGTATACTGAATTTTTTTAGATATTTCTTAGTGCTGCAAGCAACTAGAAGTCGGATGGTGCCAAATCTAGGCTGTAAAGATGGTGTGGAGCAACTTAAAATTAGATGCTCTTTATTGCCACTTTAAGTGGCAGAATCATTGTGGGGGATGGCTGTGTCATGTTGAAGATACATGGGCCTTTTTCCTGAAGAATGTTACTGATGCTTTGTTTCAACCTCTTGTAGATGTAAATGCATTTATGGCACCTCTATTCTTAGTGATTGTGGAATAGTTTTTTTACGGGTCTTATAGAGGTTATTTTTCATCAAAGTTTGTTGTCAAATTTTCGAACTAAAGCCTAGTTCGTCATCAGGACTATGTCACTGGAGTAGTTGCTGCCACTCAATTGGAAGAGTCCATCCGCAATTATCGTTAATTGTGGTACTTCTTCTTCTTGCTATTTCGATCCCTTCTTCTAGTTTCCTCTTTACTAAGTTTGACTGGTGGGCGATTATTTTCACTGAGTCCCAATTTATGGAGTGTCCACTTGCTTGTATATGTCTGTCTAGCCCTGTTTTGTTCCTAATAGCTGCTTGGTGTTCTTTCATTCGGACCTTAATACTTCTCCCTGTTTCTCCTATATAGCTGAGTCTGCAGTTACAGTCGATGCAGTAAATTACTCCTTCCTGCAATTGGATGTCCACTTCTTTCTGCTTTAAAGCTGGCAGGAATTTCTTTATTTTGTTATTAAGATCTGGAGCTAGCCTGATATTATATTTTGCTCCGATCCTTTTCAGGTTCTTGAAAAGTCCCTTGTGGTACGTAATTTTGCTGGTGAATTTGAAGTTGGTTTTCTCCTGCTTCTTTTTGGCACTTGTTTAAATATTTTCTCAACATATGGGGAGGGGTAATTGTTTTCTGCCAATATTTCCTTTAATTCTTCTTTGTGAAGATCTTTCTGAGTAGCTGAAGAGACCAGGATTTCAATCTTTTCCAAAAATTGTCTCGCCGTATTCGATTTAATATAATCAGGGTGGAATGAGCAGAAGTCTAACATCTTCCCTGTGTTGGTGGGTTTTCTAAAAAGCTGAGTGAATATTTTCCCCTCTCTTGAGGTCAAGGTTAAATCTAGGTAATTGATGCTATGGTCTCTTTCCTGTTCTAGGGTGTACTGCAAGGTATTCTCTAGTAAGTTAAATTCTTCCAGAATCTGAGAGGGTAGAGATTGGTCCACAGTATCTACTATAATTAGGACATCATCCATGTACCTTACATAGAGAGCAAACAAGGAGGGTTGTATAAGGATTTTTGCCTCTAGTTTACTTATATAATAATTTGCTAGCAGAGGTGCTAGTAGAGAACCCATTGCAAGTCCTGAAGTTTGCCTGTAATATTTCTTTCCAAACTGGACATAGTCCTGATGACGAACTAGGCTTTAGTTCGAAAATTTGACAACAAACTTTGATGAAAAATAACCTCTATAAGACCCGTAAAAAAGCTATTCCACAATCTCTTGTAGATGTTTACATAAGTCTCTGAATTCAATTTTATACCTTTGACCATGTACTCCTGGTGAATGATTCCTCTGTAGTCCCATAAAAATGGTGTACGTGCTTTTTTAGCACGTCTTTTGTAAAAAAAGATCGTGCTTATTTTACCGGTTTGTCCATCCGTCTGTACCCACGATATCTCTGCAACTATTAGTCCGAGTTGAAACATTCTTTATGCATTGGGAAGCTTGAAATATGCAAATGATGATCCTTTATTTTATTTATTTTTTTACGATGTATAATTTCACTGTTAGAGGGCGTAAATGCAGATGATGTCGAATTCAAAAATACGTTTTATTCCACATATTTTCTTCTAAACATCCAATTGAAAAAAAAATTCTTTTATCTTTCGATTCCATTTATGTCGAAAAGTATTTTAGATATAGTTACTTTTTCAAATTACGCATAGATTTTCCGCTAGGGGGCGTAAAAGGAAATAACATTATTTTCCCCGATAACTCTTCTTCTAAAAACCCGATTGAAAAACTTCTTTCTTCCGTCAGATACTATTGTTTTCTATACCATTGACTTTGAATATCTTTGATAAATTTAATTTGCGTCAGAACAGATTCAAAAGACGTGCTCATTATGCCCGAAAATTTGGTGTCATCTTTCTTGTTATTGTTGTTGTTTATGGGAGAAATGGGTCAAAGATATCCATGTGACCAGTGTTTCATTTCCAGTTCAAAGTGATGCACCAAACTCTTGTCACCTGTGGAAATGCATGCAGAAAATCATAACTTCTGCTTTCCTAGGAAGTGAGTAATCATTAGCATGCTTCTAGTGTTGCTTTCTTCACTTTGGGTGTAAGCTGGCATACCATGCATCAAGCATATACACTGAAGAGCAGTTGAATTAGAGATACTTGTCTAGTAACGTGTAGCACCACCTTTTGCCCTGATGACGGTGGCGATTTGTCTTGGCATGGACTCAACAAGAAACTGGAAGTGTTGGTAAGCCATATGGATCCACACGACCCCTGAACAAGCTCCCACAGTTTCACAAAGCCTCGAACAACTCTCTCGATGGCATCCCAGATGTGCTCGATGGGATTGAGGTCAGGTGACCTAGCTGGCCAAGGAAGCGAGGCCACGTCGGTGGAGTGTTCATCCAACCATTCGGATGCAGTTCGGGAGCAATGGCATGGTGCATTGTCTTGTTGCAGGATGAGGTCCCCAGTGGGATGTTGAAGACGCACAAATGGGAGCAAATGGTCGTCCAGGATTAAAATGGGCGATTGTTGGTATTTTCCTGTTTAACGCCATATCAATATGTAAGAACATGCATGGTGAGCCAAAATTAAAATTTCATCATTAAAATAATTCTTTAAGACATATTTGAAAATGTAGCCAATAGTTCAAGGCAATATGCAGACAGTTCCTTAAGACTCTTGAATAGACAAATCGAAGTCAACCACATAAAATTACAAACATCTGTGATTTTTCAGTTGCTTGGAACTTCATTGTCTTGGGTAGTGTAACAGACCAAAAAGCCAAAAACAAGTGCTGAAACTAAATAGAGCCTCCCCCAGCCGGGTCAAAAAAGGAAGTATTAAAATTACGATCCATTAAAAGCATCGTAATCGCACCAGCCAACACTGGCAAAGACGATATCAACAAAATAGCCGTAATCACCACAGATCACACAAATAAAGGAGCTCGTTCTATAGACATCCCTGACTCTCATATATTTATAATCGTGAAAACAAAATTTACTGCCCCCCATAATAAAAGACATCCCAGCTAAATGCAAAGAAAAAATAGCAAAATCTATCCCACCCCCTCTGTGACCCAACCCTGAAGAAAGAGGGGGTAAATTGTTCATCCAGCCCCCACACCACTCTCAGTTATCGAAGATAAAACAAGTAAAAATAATGAAGGTATCGTGCTGCAATGAAAATCTTACGTTGTTCAGATTCCTAAGCTACATCTCCTTAGCTTCATTTGCTTGGAACTTCATTGTCCTGGGTGGTGTAATGGTAACATGCTCCAATGGAAATCTGAAGTTGTTCAGATTGCTAAGCTACATCTGCTTAGCTTCAGTTGCTTGGAACTTCATTGTCCTGTGTGGTTTAATGATAGCATGCTGTAATAGAAATCAGGAGATGCAGGTTCAACTCCTGTTCAAGTGTGATGTAATTTTCAAGTTTTCTGAAGGGTAGCAACATGGGAAATAGCAAAATGTATGGTATCTATATGCTGAGAATGGCATAATTTATAGATTCACTCAGGATTTCAAAAGTAGTGTTAACAAATCTACAGTAATTTTTACTGTTTTTTAATTAATTCTTTATTTAAATGTTATTTGTATAACTGTTCTTAAGAGTGTACTTCTGTTATGCTGTTTATTTAACTTAACAGGTGTGTGGCCTTTGTGCTAGGAAAAGTAATGTAATATCTATTTCAGATGCTGATTTCTTCAAAACTATGGCTGCTGCTTTAGCTGATTTTACAGAGGTTAACCAAGTAACTCCACTACTTCATCTGTTTGAGGTATACCTGAAGTTTTTACTTTACATTTATACTGATATCACTATACAGTGAAACCTCTGTTGACAGGCACCTCCGAACAATGGTAACCTCCAAGCAACAGCAAGTTTTGATTGGTACAAAGCATCTGCCATAGGATTAACATTAAGGATAACCTCCAAATAGTGAAACCTCTTAACAGTGGCCAACGGGCACCCTAGTCAATCCCAAAAAAATCTAATGGACCCTCCTTTCTTCCCTTTCAATCCCAAAAGAGATATAATGGACACCTTTTCTTTTGGATTTTACACACTACCTCTGTACAGTACATTTGCTCAATCTTAATATGAAAGCAAAAATATATGTGGCTCTGTACTTCAAGTTACAGTACTCTCGTTGGTACCTCAATTTTCTGTTCTACACGTTATTTACACTTAATACATATGCCACATGGTCCAACTTCTAGGTCTGATTTTCAATTTTGATAGCATACCTTAGATATAAAAACAAAAAGTCAATAAGACTTACCCTGTTACTGCTCAGTAATGAAGTTCACACATGGTGTCCGTCGCCATTCTTTCAATCCAATTCTATCTGTTGGAACAACTGCGCTCGAAGGTTGACATCACGTATTCAATTCGCTATATATGCCTGTTAGTAAATGAGCTTCTAAAAATGAATTGCGTAAGCCTAAAATCATCAATTGACAAACATTTTTTAAAAACGGGTGGGACAGGTTTTCCTACATTGAGTGGTTCACATCAGCTTATGCACTTCTACAGAAAGAGGTGATGAATGCGACAGAGAACTATGGAAGCAGGACAGCTTTTAATTTTATATGCAGAAGAACCTGCTCCACCCTTTTTTAAAAAAAGTTTGTCAATTGATGATTTTAGGCCTATGCAATTCAATTTTAGAAGCTCGTTTACTAACAAGCATATATTACGAATTGAATATGTGATGTCAACCTTCGAGCACAGTAGTGCCAACAGATAGAATTGGATTCAAAGAATGGTGACACACACGATGTGTGAGCTTCATTGCTGAGGAGTAACAGGGTAAGCCTTATTGCTGTTTTATTTTTATATCTAAGGTAGGCTATCAAAATTGAAAATCAGACCTAGAAGTTGGACCACGCTGCATACATCTGAAGTGTAAATAATGTGTAGAACAGAAAATTGAGGTACCAACGAGAGTACTATTGGGTTGTCGTAAAAGTCATGACGTATTTTAGCCATGTTTTGCAAAGGTCATTTATTGATAGAAAGAACAAAGATCAACCAATGATATAATGCCCGTTTTGTTCGATAACCTTTTGCCATCTTTCAGTGAGCTTCAGAATGCTTCGTTCATAGAAGGACCTGCCTTTCATGGTGAAAAACTGTACAAGGTGCTGATTTACAGCCTCATCTGAATGGAACGTTATACCACGCAAGGACTATTGAAGAGAGCGAAACTAGTGAAAGTCTGGCGGAGCAAGGTCAGGCGAGTATGCTGGGTGTGGCAACACTTCCCACCCAAGCTCCAATAATTTTTGGCGGGTGATCAAACTTGTGTGTGGTCTCGCGTTGTCGTGATGTAACACAACACCTTTTCAATGAACGAGCTCTGGACGTTTCTGGATGATGGATTCCTTTGAACTGTCCAATTGCCGACAGTACACGTTCGAATTGATGGTTTGGTTCTGTGGTGGGAGCTCGAAAAACACAACACCTTTAAAATCCCACCACACTGAGACCAGAACCTTCCGCTGATGAATGTCTGCTTTGGATGTCATTTGAGGTGAAGCAGCACATCGGGACCAAAACCTTTGCACAGCACATTGTTGTACACAATCTACTTTTCGTCACCAGTTATCAGTCGCTTCAATAAAGGATCGTTTTCCTCACGTTTAACGGGCATATCGCAGATGTTTATACATGCCGTCAATTGAGCTTCTTTGAATTCACAGGGAACCCACACAACGAGCTTGCTTACGTATCCCAGCTTCTTCAGGTGGTCGTGAAAGCTTGAAATGATGGATGTGAAATGTGTCTGCAATCTCTTGTGTCGTGTAACGTGGGTTTTGACTTGATCAATGCCTTGATTTGGTCGTCAACTTTTCACAAGTTTGATGCACGTTCTTCCCTTTACGGAAGTAAAACAGTAAAATATGGCGAAAATGCACAGTTTGGTCTTCCATCTTCAACTTGATGTCAAATCTCCACAAATCAACCAAATTGCTCACTATTCCTTTTAGACTGCAGCTAGAACTGGCGCCTGTCGAATGCCATAGCGATAATAGCGCATGCCTTTAGTACTTCCAAAACTGCCCAAACGCCATCGGGTGCCAAAATATGTCATGACTTTTCCGACAACCCAATACAATTCGAACTACCTTGGTACTTTAGCAAAAGAGAAAGATAAGAATAAAGAATGTTATTATGGATTAATAATTGTACTGTGCCTCAAGCTCTGTGGGTGTATTACAGAGTACGATGGTGTGCTTAAAGGAAAAGAAAAGAGTTAAAGTTTAGTTTTACATGAGGTGAATTCCAGCTCCTGTGTATTGAAACCCAGGGGAGTAGGTGCTGGTGTGTGAAATGTTTTCTGTTTGGGGGCAGTATATCTTTAATTGATCACTGTAGGTTCTTTTCCTGTTTTTTGACATGCTGCTAGCTATCTCTTCAGTTCCACTTCACCGTCTAGCATTTTTTTCTTTCCCTTAGCTTTTTTTTTCCATTTTTATTTTCATTTCCATTTTTTTTTCATTTTATTTTTCTTTCCCTTAGGATATCTTTAATGGATCACTGTAGGTTCTTTTCCTGTTTTTTGACATGCTGCTAGGTAACTCTTCAGTTCCACTTCACTGTCTAGCATTTTTTTCTTTCCCTTACCTTTTGTTTTTCCATTTTTTTTCCCATTTTTTTTTCTTTACCATAGTATATCTTTAATTGATCACTGTAGGTTCTTATCCTGTTTTTTTGACATGCTGCTAGCTAACTCTTCAGTTCCACTTCACTGTCTAGCATTTTTTTTCATTCCCTAGCTTTTTTTTCCCCATTTTTTTTTTTTTTTTATTTCCATTTTTTTTCCATTTTGTTTTCTTTCCCTTAGTATATCTTTAATTGATCACTGTAGGTTTTTTTCCTGTTTTTTGACATGCTGCTAGCTAACTCTTCAGTTCCACTTCACTGTCTAGCATTTTTTTTCTTTCCCTTAGCTTTTTTTTCCTTATTTTTTTTTTTTCATTTCCATTTTTTTTTTTTTCATTTTTTTCCCCATTTTGTTTTCTTTCCCTTAGTATATCTTTAATTGATCACTGTAGGTTCTTTTCCTGTTTTTCAACATGCTGCTAGCTAATTCTTCAGTTCCACTTCACTGTCTAGCATTTTTTTTCCCTTAGCTTACCTTAAACTTAACTTCTTAGCTTGATATTTCTGATGGGAATTTTGGGACAAAGGGTCAGACACCACTTTCTTAAAATTCTCTACACCATGATTTTATTTTAAATTGTTATATTGAGTTTCATTCAGCATTCTATCTTTTGAGAAAGCTCTGAAACTATTTTATTTGTGCACAAGCTTTGTAAAATTATTCTCCTCTTGTACCAAAGCAATGTACTAGCAATACTAACATAGGCCTAACCTCCCAACAACAGACTTTTTTCCCCATTTGAGCAGAGACCATTATTCAGAGGTTTCACCGTACGTGCACATTGCTCATGTGCGTGACATGTTGCAGATCTTTTTGCATTTGGTTTGCACTGTATTCCATAAGAAGAAGCAGTGATGTAGTTCTAAATAAAAAAAGTGCCTTAGCGGCGAACGGATTAGGCAAAAACAACCTGGGAAGAAGACTTTACATTTTTTTAAAGTCTGACTTGAAATAATCATTTATAATTTTTAATTTTATTTTATTATTCATGATTTTATTAATTTCTGTTAAACTGCTGAATTTAGACAATTTAAAACAAAAGAATGAATGTTACGTGTGAGTCACATGCCAAGAACATAACTTTCCTTTTTTTATTTCTATAACAAAGGAAGTGCTTTCATGATGAACGTGATTCTAAACTATTTTAAATATTAAATATTAATAATATTTTAAATATTCAGTGTTTTTTTGTTGATTCGACCCATCAGTCTCTCCTGTGAATTGGGGAGGCAGTAATGAATATCTGCCGTCCCAGTGGCACAGTGGTCTAAGCGATAGTTTTTTACCATTTGTCCGAGTTGGGTCCGGGTTCGAATCCTGGTCAGGCATCGATGTTGTGTTTGTCTTACGGCACTGGATCTCTCCTTTCCCCGGGGCCAGTATCCCTAAATTAAAGAAGGGCGACTGCTTATAACCCATCGAGTTGCTCACGGTGGTCGTTACACACCCAATCAAAAAAATGAAAAATGGTTATCTTTTGTGTGTGTGTTTGTGTGATGGAAGGGGGGGCGTTTAATGAACACCATGAGTATCCAGAGCCATAGGAAGCCGTCCGTCACTGATTTGGGGCCACTGATCTTGAAATAGGGAGAGCCCCGGGCCTGCCATATCCTGGTCTCAGGTCCAGGGCCAGCTTCAGCGGTTAGGCAGAAACCAACGCCTCTGACTACTTGCCCACCGGGGCTTCCTTTCGCGTTACCCATAAAGAACCAGAAGATGTGCTAAGTGATGACTTTAGCAAAAAATCTCACTGAAACCATAAAACACTTGTCCGTTGTGCTACGTGCTTGTTTAATTTTTCTGTGTTGATTTATTTCTTGTTAGTGAAGTTTTAACATACGGAGAATCTTCCTCCAATAACGTCATTTTGAAGATTGCGGTCGTAACAAGGAAGTTATCATTCTCTTGCGATTCATGAAGCGCCATTGAGCGTGAACCGACTGTAACACGATCATTCATTTGATATACAAATATGTTTGCGTATAAAACACAGCAATTGCCATTTCTGCCTCGAAGTACCTTTGTTGCTCTTTAACCATGAAAAGTTCCTTAGCAACGCTAAGCCTAGAAATAAAGTACCTTAGCGCCATGCTAAGGCCCTTCCACATCCCTGAGAAGAAGAAAGAAAAAAATGTGTTGGTTATATAAAGTGAAATTGAAGCCGCTAATTGTATGCTTTTCAGTAGAGACCAGGCCAACTGAATAGTCATTCATGGTGGTGAGTGAACCATTTACAGTGGTGTTATTCATCGTGCATGAATCGTTCATGAATGGTCCATCACTAGAAAACAATGTTAACAAAAATGTACGGGGTAAGTCAAAACGATGTTCCCGATTTCAATGATTTACCACAAGACATGTAATAAGTATTTTTAGATGCAAGACGTGTGCATTAGAAGATAATCTCTCCAAGTTCAAATGGCCTGCCACCGATTCCGTGGGTGGTCGGTAGATGGTGCAATAAGTCCAACAGAAGGAACAAACCTCAGAATGGTGGCAAGCGTACAACAGAAGGCATTTTGTGTTCTCGATTTTCATACAAACAAGTTAGTTTTAACTGTTCAACGGCATTTTCGGACAAAATTTGGAATAGAGACACCCAGTGGTAAGTCAATTCGTGATTGGTATTCACAATTTCAAGACACGGGCTGCATTTGCAAGGGAAAATCGACTGGACGTCCATCGATAGAAAACGAGTTAGTGGTGCATGTTTGGATAAGTTGCGTAAGGAGACTTCAGAAATCCGCTTATCCAACAGTTTGAGAACTTGGTATCTCGCAGAAAACTGCATAGCAAGTTCTGAAGCATTGTCTGCAGTTGATTCAAAAGCTGAAGGAAGATGACCACTACCTGCAAGCGTCTTTTTGTGAAAGATTTCTCACTCTAATGGAGGATGACAGTTTCTCTGAAGAGTTAGTTTTTAGTGACGAAGCAACATTCCACATTTCAGGAAAGTGAACAGGCATAACATGAGAATTTGGGGCACTGAAAATCCCCATGCAATCTTGCAGCACGAGCATGCTTCCCCAAAAGTCAATGTCATCTGTACAATTACTCTTCGAAAGGTGCATGGGCCCTTCTTCTTCACTGAAGCCACTGTGACAGGAATTACCTATCTCAACATGCTCGAACAGTGGCTTTTTCTGCAGCTAAAAGAAGACATTGGTGACTTCATTTTTCAACTTGATGGTGCTCCACCATATTTTCATAATGAGATTTGCGGCCACCAAAATGATGGATTGGCCGTTCAGCTGAGGGGGATGAAAAACTGTTGCATTGGCCACCATGATCCCCAGAACTCACCCCTGTATGATTTTTCTTGTGGTGTTTCATGAAGGATTGTGTCTATATACCACCACTTACAATGACACTGGTTGATTTAAAAGCTCTCATCACAGCAGCAATCACAGAAATTGACACCGACCTGCTACAAAGAGTTTGACAGGAACTTGATTGTGCTGTGTTACTCGTGGAGTTCACATTGAACATTTATAAGTAAGTTGAACGAAACTTTATGAAATGTGCTTTTCAACAGTACTTGTTGTGTGTATCTGCTTTACATTAAACATGAGTACCAAACCATTTAAATTGGGAGCATCATTTTTACTTACCCTGTACTTTTATGTTATTTTGGACTTGTGTTCTGTATGGGGTGAGGGATTACTACAACAAGTATTGCATTCTAAACTGGGTGGTTGCATATTGGGAGGAAACTTAGAACAAAATGGACTGACGGTGTAAAATTGGATGTTAGTGATAGAAGTAATAAACCATCAGAGTCAGGAAGTCTTGAAATGGACTGAGAGCGATAGGGAAAGTTTGTTGCCAGCGTTATTATTGTTATTTCTTTTATTGTTGGCTTTCTTGGCCAGGGCCATTGAAAAAACAGGCAGAGGTATTCATCTCAAGCCTGGAAATTCAGAAATTTTCTAACGATGTGGCAGATTTGTAGATTAACTGCCTTTTGGATTGGGTCAAGCAATTTCTGTAGCAATCCTAATTCCTCAGGATTGTTCGGAAAATTGTTTGGTACCACTGTGGTTGCCGAAATGACAACTGGTACAATCTGTGTTATGTTTTGTTTCCAGATCCTTTGGTTTTACATTCGTAGGTTCTGATATTTCAAGATTTTCTCAGATACTGTTCTTTCAATGTGTTCTGTAGTATCCAAAAACATTGATTTTAATTTATTTCCCACTAATTCAATACATTGATTTTACTTTATTTCACACTAATTCAATACATGCATATCACCAAGCTGTTCTCCAAGATTCAGAGGTTAGCTCCGAAATGAAATACAAACCACCAGATATTTTTACTTACTGTTGTCTCGTGGAGTTTACATTTGGTTTGCACGATCTTTTATACTTCATACTCATAATCTTTTTCTCATGCAGACACTCTTGACGCATATTAATAATTGTATTTTAACATGGGAACAAACTTATATCGAAAATCTTCAACCAGTGAAAGATTTGTACTCGCTTTTTCCCTCGTTATCTTCTGGACGTCGGAAGCAAAAAATTCTTGTATTTAGAAATGTTACTATTGTAAAATGGAATAAAAAGATTGTACTGACAAAGTTTTGGGATGGTCCTCTTCCTTTATTGCTATCGTTTCTGAAGTTAATGTACCATGTCATTTTCAGTTACGCAAACTTAGTTGACATATTCTCGACTACAAGTACCCTGAAAACTTCTTTCATCTCATAAGGTGAGTATGTAGAGTTAAAAATGGTCTTGGTTAAACACCGATAAAAAACGAAAAAGTCTGAAGCTATGAGCCAATGTTAACTTTAAAACCTTTTTAGTTAAAAACATCTAGAAAACTCCCCGCATTCCTCCAGGCTTTCGTAGAAGACCGCAAGGTGAGTATGCAAGGCCTAAAAAAGGAAGTCCTTGATTAAAATCCCAATGGAAACAAAATAATACCCAAGAACATAAATTCATGAACTTTAAAATCTCTAGAAGCTTCCGGCCATCATCTGTGCTGTGTCAAAAGGACACTCCCATCAAGGCGGAACTGACACATGTTTCGGGCTCACGCCCATTTTCACAGTTAGGAAATGGCTGCAAATAGCCATCACCCACATTTCTTTGGAGTTTTTCTTCAATCGGCTCCTCCTCCCCTCTTGGTGTTGATTCGCTGTCGTTATGTAATTTAGTTCGTTATGCCTTTGGAGGTGTCATCTGGTGTCATTATTGGGGATTACACTTTGATCCTTTTTTTTTTTTTTGTCGGTAATAATTGTTTTCCATTGCACAGGTATTTCGTTAACTGTACGTACTCGCCTTATGAGACGAAAGAAGTCTTCAGGGTACTTGCAGTCGAGAATATGTCAACTAAGTTTGCATTACTAAAAATGACATGGTACATTAACTTCAAAAACGATAGCAATAAAGGAAGAGGACCATCCCAAAACTTTGTGAGTACAATCTTTTTATTCTATTTTTTTTTTTTTTTTTTTTTAGATTGGATTTTTAACGACCACCGTGAGCAACTCAATGGGCTATAAGCAGTCGCCGTCCCTAATTTAGGGTCACTGGTTCCAGGGAAGGGAGAGAGCCAGTGCCGCAAGACAAACACAACATCCATGCCTCACCGGGATTCGAACCCGGACCCCATTAGGACGAATGATCAGAGGCCATCGCTTAGACCACTGCGCCACCGGGGCGGCCTTCTATTTTACAATAGTATCATTTCTAAATACAAGAATTTTTTGCTTCCGACGTCCAGAACATAACGTGGTAAAAGCGAGTACAAATCTTTCACTGAATGAAGATTTTCAATATAGGTTGTGAGCAGCACGTTGAATTAAGTTATTCCCATAATAAGGAATTAAATATATATATATATAGGGTATTAAAAATATATATATATAGGGGGAACTACAAAGGATCAAGTGGGACATCGTGGGGCTAAGTGAAGTAAGGAGAAAAGGAGAAGATCTCATCGAACTGAAAAGTGGACATCTCTTCTACTATCGTGGGACAGATACTGGCGGAACTAGTGGTGTTGGATTTATAATAAACAAGAAACTGAAGGATAAAGTTGTAGAAGTTGAAAGTTCCTCTGACAGAGCTGCACGACTTGTTATCCAACTCTCGAAAAGATACCAGGCTCAGATTATTCAAACTTATGCACCCACCACAAGTCATCCTGAAGAAGAAATTGAAGAATTTTATGAGGAAATTTGTCATCTAAATAATAAAGGTAAGCAGCACTTGAAAATAATTATGGGAGATTTCAATGCAAAAATAGGGCAACGGCAACAGAATGAAACTTCGGTAGGTAAATTCGGTCATGGCAACAGAAACCAGCGTGGAAATACTCTCGTTGAGTTTGCAGAGGCAGAAGGGTTTTTCATCTTGAACTCCTTCTTCAAGAAAAAGCCACACAGGAAATGGACATGGAGACATCCAAATGGGACGACAAGTGAAATTGATTTTATTATGTGTAACAAAAAATTCGTCGTAGAAGACTGCAGTGTGCTAAACAAGTTCAACACAGGTAGTGACCATAGATTGGTGAGATGTAAGATGCACCTCAACACTAAACTTGAACGTGGCAAGCTCATAGGACAAACAAAATCTATTGACATAACCAAACTTAAAAAACATCATAATACCTTCAAGTTAGAACTGAAGAACAGGTTCTCTGCTTTAGAAGACCTAACATCGGAAGAAGTGGACATCTCTGAAGTTAACAGAAAAGTAACCAAAGCTCTTATGGAAACAGCAACAAAATTAGCTGGGTCTAAGAACAAGTTGCATGTGAACAAATTATCAGGAAAAACCAAAATGTTGATGCAAAAAAGAAGAGAGATGAGGACAACTAAAGAAGATGTGACTTCCAAAGTGGAATATATAGAGCTATGCAAGACAGTAAGAAAAAGTATCACTGAAGACGTAAGAAAATTCAACTGTGAACTAGTGAGGAAAGCAATTGAAAACAACCAAAGCCTAAAGATAGCAAAGGGACATCTCAGTAAGGGAAGAAAACAGATTATGGCACTGAGAAAAGAAGATGGTTCTGTAACAAGAAATAGAGGCGAAATTTTGACAAGAGTGAAAGATTTCTACTCCAAATTATATGAAAGGGATGATATATGCACTCCAGACATCATGAAAGATACCAGTACCAGAGTTCCTCCAGTCCTTCCAGCAGAAGTTGCACATGCAATCAAGAACATGAAGCGAGGAAAAGCTCCAGGAGAAGATGGAATTACTGTAGACATCATACAAGAAGCAAGTGGAGAAATCGAAACAGTACTCGCCCAAATTTTCACTCGATGCCTTAATGAAGGAAAGATTCCTGAGGATTGGAACACCGCTACAATGATCCTGCTACATAAGAAAGGTGACATTGAGGATCTCGGAAACTACAGACCTATCAGCCTCCTATCAGTAGTTTATAAAATCTTCACTAAAGTTCTTTCACACCGCTTGAAGGTAACACTGGACATGGCTCAACCGAGAGAACAAGCTGGATTCAGGAGTGGCTACAGCACAATAGATCATATCCACGTGCTGAGAGAACTAATTGAAAGAGCGAGGGAATATGAACTTCCATTGTGCATGGCTTTTATCGATTATGAAAAAGCCTTTGATTCGGTGAAACCATCAGCAGTTACAATGGCTCTGAAAACCTGCGGTATTGAAGATGCATACATTAATATTATTAATAACATCTATGAAAATGCAAGTGCAAAGATTAGGCTGTTTGAAAATACAACACACATAAAAATTGGAAAGGGAGTGAGACAAGGTGACACCATATCTCCGAAGCTCTTTAATGCCACATTGGACGGTGTTTTTCAGTCGCTGAGCTGGGAAAACAAGGGGATAAAGAATAATGGAGATTATCTAACCCACCTTCGCTTTGCTGATGACGTAGTCATTTTTGCAACTACCCCATCAGAGCTGCAGAGTATGATCCAGGAACTTGTTGACAAGAGTAAAGAAGTGGGATTAAAAATGAACTTTCAGAAGACAAAAGTGATGTTCAATGCTTTTACAAGAAATGAAGATTTATCGATTGATGGAGAAAAGCTGGAGATAACAGACATGTACGTTTATCTTGGACAGCAGATATCAAGTGAAGGTCACATTGATGAAGAAATTAATCGGCTTACAAAACTTGCCTGGAGAGCTTTTGGAAGAAACAGCATAATTTTCAAGAGCAATATGCCATTATGTCTTAAAAGAAAAGTGTTTGATCAATGCATCCTTCCAGTGCTTACGTATGGTGCAGAGACGTGGACCTTAACTAAAAGAGACATACAAAGGCTGCAGACAACTCAAAGAAGCATGGAGAGGTGCATGCTTGGTGTAACCAGGAGAGATAAGAAGAGGAACTCATGGATCCGAAAAATGACAAGAGTGGAAGACATCATGATCAGAGTTAAATCCCTGAAATGGCAATGGGCTGGACATACTGCCAGAAGGACAGATCATCGATGGACAGCCGAAATTTTAGATTGGATTCCAAGGGACAGGAAAAGACCCAGAAGAAGACCACATGGGAGATGGGTGGATGAAATTCGAAAGTATGCAGGGGTGACATGGAGGAGACTGGCACAAGACAGACCGTTGTGGAGGAAACTTGGGGAGACCTTCGTCCAGCAGTGGATTGATAATGGTTGACAATGATGATGATGATGATATATAGGGTGTCCGAGAATTAGTAGACACATAACAAAATTATGCAAAAAAAAACTATGAGCATTGTCTGTTTTTTTATGTCACATATTACTAACATGGTTTCTAAATTTTTGTTTTGCAGAATTGTTATTCCCAGAATCCGATAGATGGCGCTAGGTGTGGCGTGATGAAGAATGTATGAGAAATGCACAATCAGTAGTCATGTCATCCGTACAGCAGAAGGCGATGTGTGTGTTATGGCTTGCGGAATTAAAGTCTGTCGTTAAAGTTAAAAGACGGTACCGTTTAGAGTATGGTTGTAATCCTCCGTCAACGAATTCAAATAAGCGGTGGATGAAACAGTTTAAAGAAACTGGCAATGTGGAACATCGCAGAAGAGTCGGTAGGCCTAGCCTCAGCGGTGAGACGGTTGACCAAGTTAATGAAAGTTTCTGACGAAGCCCCAGGAAATCTGTTCATAAAGCAAGCAGAGAACTGTGCATTCCAAAATCGACAGTTCACAACATCTTGCAGAAGAAATTAAAGTTTCATGCTTATAAAATTCAAATAGTGCAAAAGATGCATGTAAATGATCACACTCTGCGATACGATTTCACTGTGGATATGCTGAAATGAGTGGAAAACAACAAAAACTTTCTCAGTATTGTAATTTTTAGTGATGAATCCACATTTCATGTATCAGGTATTGTGAATCATCACAACTGTAGGATATAGGGCAGTGAACCTCCTCATGCTGCTATTGAACTGGAACGTGATTCTCCAAAAGTTAATGTGTGGTGCGCCCTATCAAACAGAGAAGTGATTGGCCCTTTCTTCTTCTGCAAAAAAACCCTAAATGGTGACATTTACTTGAATATGCTAGAAAATGTTGCTATACCCCAGATCAAAGATATGACAACATAGTTTTGCAACAAGAAAATGCCTCCGCATTGGTCAACGTGTGTACGTAAGTGCCTAAATGAGCATTTCCCCAACAGATGGATTGGGTGTGATGGTCCCATTCCGTGGCCTCCTCACTCTCCAGATCTAACTCCATTGGATTATTTCATGTGGGGTTATGTGAAGGATCGTGTCTATCAGACGCCTTGTACTGATTTGCAGGAACTGAAGCAGCTTATCACAGCTGCTATTAATTCCATAACCTCAGATGCTTGCCAATACATGGCACGAAATCGAGTATCGCTTGGACATACTACGAGCAACCAAGGGATCTCACATTGAAATTTATTAACTTGTGTATTTACATTATAAGTTAGTACAGTCAGTTTCTTTCTATCTGTTTAATGTTTTGTTTTATATAATTTTTAATGTGTCTAATAATTCTCTGACACCCTGTATATATATGAAGTATGAGAACAAACTACTCAATATAATATCAATAAACTACAAGTGTTGTGAAATAGATATGTAAGACTAATAGACCTTAAAATATCAAATAATTTTGAACCTATTACATTTATCCGTTCAAAAGTGAACCCCAATAAATGCAGGGTAATTCAAAACGATTGTGGCAATTACAAATGACAATACCTGGCTTATGAACATTGATACAGAGATCACATTGTTGCACAATAAAGAAGGAAGTTCAGAATTTTGTTTCCGTACCTTACAAATGTTCTGTGTGACTCCCCTGGGTCATGTGGACAACATCTAAACAGTAATCCATTCCATGCCATACATTATGAAGCATGTCCATAGTTGCTGAATGCACATTTTTAGTTAGTGCAAATGTAGCACATACACATGGTCTTTGACATACCCCCACAAAAAGAAGTCACAAGGAGTAAGAACTGGAGGCCTGGTGGGCCACTTTCAGAAAACCTTGTCATCCTGTCCACAATGACCAATCCAGCTGTTCAACAGAATTTCGTTCAAAAATTGGCGAATGAAATTCTGCCGAAATTTCCTACATCGCCATAGCAACTCAGCAGTAGGTTCCAATAAAATTTTAAACTTCCTTCTTTCTTGTGTAGGGATGTCAGTTGTCAATTTATCTTCATAAACACGTTATTGTCATTTGTAATCGGCAATCATTTTGAATTACCCTGTATAAAGCAATTATATGATTTTAATTTGGGAAAAATAATGTTTAACAGAATTAAAAATGATGTATACCAAGATGTAATATCACTAAATATTCATACTCATCACCATGAAGCTAGGAATAGGTCACAACTAATACCAATGTTCCCAACAAACTGAAACAATTAAAATGAACATAAACTACATCGGCCCAAAGTTATGGAATTCATTACCTCATGACTTTATATCTATCAATAATTTCAATTTATTTAAGAAAAAATTAAAAGCATATCATGTGAAATAATTTTAATATAATAAACAATGAACGGTGAATTAGACAGTGGTTTTGAAGATGGTATGGGATTCAATGAGCAAAATAGAGAGTAAAGACATAAGGTACAGTTATCAAGATTAATACACACAATTGACGTGGATTAAGTACATCAAACATAAGTCATCGCTCTTTCCACGTTTATAAGTGAGTCACGGAAAAATTCTCATCGGCCACCACTGGGAACTTCTTATGCAGCACTCTAATTCATCCCATAGGTTCCTGGTGGCGGCCGATGAGACTTTTTCCGTGACTCACTTATTAACATGGAAAGAGC
Organism: Macrothele yani; assembly: GCA_039090855.1. Lineage (NCBI taxonomy): Eukaryota > Metazoa > Arthropoda > Arachnida > Araneae > Macrothelidae > Macrothele > Macrothele yani. Next base: position 106,957,795 of record CM076999.1, on the reverse strand, counting down.
GATGACTTCTGTTTGATATCAAGATTAATTGAGGAGAATAAAACTGATGAAGTGTGAGTTATTATGACTAATTGAGGGAGGTGAAATCGATGTCTGGTGTTTATTTAAATGTAATGAAGGTTATTGATGTCTAGAGCAATACTGATATGTATGTTTATAATGAACGTATTGCTGTTTTCATTTATATATTAAACTGCCATATACACTATATTGACAAAAAATCACCAGACACCTAGAAGAGAAACACAACATAGCATTTATTGACATACATTAGTATGGTGTCGGTCCACCTTTGACCTTAATGCATGCACTAACCCTTCGAGACATGCATTCAACAAGGTTTTAGAACACAGTGATAGGTATGTGCTTCCATTCAGTACGTAATGCTGCCACTAACTGTTGCTTAGTAGTAGGCTTTGGTTCTAAACTTCTTATGCGGCACCCTAATTCATCCCATAGGTGCTCTATGAGATTAAGATCAGGGATCTGTGCTGGCCAGTCCACACACGATATGGAATTATCGTCAACCCACGCTGTAACAGTCCTTGCTTTATGGCTCGGTGCAATATCCTGCTGGTACCAACAACGCTCGGTTCCATAGTATTGCCACAGAGTACGTAGGGCATAATTGTCCAGAATATTGAGGTAGACGTGCTGGCTAACAGGTTTGTCCATGATAGCCAATGGGCCGAGACCATACCACGAAAAACACCCCACATGAGTACACTGCCAGCTCCAAACTTGACCGTAGGAAAAGTACACTGTGGTAAATAGCGTTTCCCCAGCTGCCGTCATACCCATACACGGCCATCAGACTGATGAATCGTGTATCTGGATTCATCAGTCTATAGGACCCGTTTCCATTGATCTACAGTCCACGATAAATGTTCTTTACACCATGCTGAACGATGAGCAGCATTCCAAGTGAAGATGAAAGTCTTATGAGCAGCTGCACGACCACAGTAACCCATGAAATGAAGTTCTCTGTGAAATGGTACATGTACATGCCGAGGTTCCGTCATTTTTACTCACCTGTACACTAAGGTCTTTTGCAGTACTCCGTCCATTAGCTGTAAGGACTCTACTAAGGCTTCGATGTCCTCTATCACTGATTTTCCTTGGTCTGGCAGTACGTTTTGCTGCTTTAGGCACACCATGCGTCTTCCACTTATTCAGTACATCCAAAACAGTTGACTTGGATATGTATAAACTCCTCTCGGTTTCTCTTATGGACAACCCACTAATATAACACCCATCAATCTTTTCTTTCTCAAAGTCAGTTCCCTCCCGTTGTGGCATTTTCACTCAATCTCGCAGTGCGATGTGATCGCGGTCAGCTGCAGGCTTGTTTTGATACTGTTTGCAACTGTACCGTGTATCTTAACAAAACAGCGGATCCATTCATTTGCTTTTGAAGGGGTGTTTGATGACTTTTGCCAATATAGTGTATGTGCTGGCTTGTCTTTTTTTTTTTTTTTTTTTTTTTTTTGAGCTTTCATTCTTTTTCTTTGATTAGGGAGAGGAGGGTTATATCCGATCTTGTGGCCTTTTCCCTCCTCTTCCTGGTTCCTACAGTATTTGTATATTATTACAATGAAATTATGATGTGCAATTAATGTGGCAACTCAAAAAATAAATGAACCAATACATCTATCAGTTGTGTCTTCAGTTTTGTTTATTTATTTATTTATTTATTTAGTCTACAATTACAATGTCAGGTTGATTGTGGTCAATGAAGTTGTCTGTGATGATTGATTTGTCCTAGTACATGATGTAATTCTGATTTTTGAGAATTGGTTCTGGTTGGTACCTCTAATAAGGTGGAGTAAAGCCTTCGATGCAGCCATATTTAATGCCCAGATCTTGATATATATTGGATGTTTTCTGAATGTGGAACCGCTACATCTATCAGTTGTGTCTCTTCAGTTTTTGGTCTACAATTAGAATATCAGATACATTGTGGTCAGTGGTCTTGCTTTTGACGATAGGTTTGTCCCAGAACGTGATTTAATTCTGATTTTCGAAAATTGATTTTGGTTGGTACCTCTAATAAGATGGAGTAAAGTGTTCAGTAAGGCCATATTTAATGCCAAGCCCCTGATATATTGGATGTTTTTCGTATGTGAAACTGCTACATCTGTCAGTTGTGTTTTCAGTATTTTTGTCTACAATTACAATGTCAGGTCGATTGTGGTCAATATAGATAGATGTCTGTGATGATTGATTTGTCCCAGTACATGATGTAATTCTGATTTTCAAAAATATGTTCTGGTTGATACTTGTAATAAGGTGGAGCATAGCCTTGAATAAAGTCTTATTTAATGCCAAGCTCTTGATGTAGGATCTTGGCTACCTGGTCATGTCTGTTAATGTATTGTTTTGAAGCAAGAATACAGCAGCTGGCTAGAATGTGTTTCATTGGAGCTTATTTAACACCAAGCTCTTGGTGTAGGATCTTGGCTACCTGGTCGTGTCTGTTAAGGTATTGTTTTGAAGCAAGAAGAGAGCAGCCAGATAAAACGTGTTTAATGGTTTCATTGGCTTATTTAATGCCAAGCTCTTGATGTAGGATCTTGGCTACCTGGTCATGTCTCTTAAGGTATTGTTTTAAAGCAAGAAAAGAGCAGCCAGCTACAATGTGATTATATCTCATGTGATTCTATCATAAAGTTCACATACCATTACTTGACCACAATGTTCTTCAGGAAGACGCTTCGACATCAGTAAGTTCTGTTTTACACGTTCTGTAAAGTGGATACAGTCTGTGGTGGTGCATTAACTTATTCAATTAAAATATAAATCGGTTAAATGTCCTAAAAATGTTACTCACGGAAGTGCGTGTTCAGCCTTTCCAGATAATAATTAAAGATTCTTGAGTTAAGAGTTACTATTTACATATCACTTGAAGTTCCACGTCGTAACTTCAAGTGGTATGTAAATAGTAACTCTTAACGCAAGAATCTTTAATTATTATCTGGAAACCTTTACCCATTCAATATGATGTCGACACAGCCAGAACTGAATTAACCCTAACAACTGGACATAATTGAAGTAGGGTACAACTTTTGACGAAATGGTTCTCGAGCTAACCGTAACAACTGACCGTATTGAAACAACTTTGGACAAAGAAACTCAATAACTACTGACGTCGGACTGAACACGCACTTCCATGAGTAACAGTTTTAGGACTTTTAACCGATTTATATTTTAATTGAATAAGTTAATGCACCACCACAGACTGTATCCACTTTACAGAATGTGTAAAACAGAACTTACAGACGTCAAAGCGTATTCCTGAAGAGCTACAATGTGTTCTATGGTTTCATTGGCTTATTTAACACCAAGCTCGTGATGTAGGATCTTGGCTACCTGGTCATGTCTGTTAAAGGTATTGTTTTGAAGCAAGAAGATAGCAGCCAGCTAAAATGTGTTCTACGGTTTAATTGACTTTTCCACACATTCTGCAGGTGTCATTATCTGCAACTTGCATCATGTGTTTCCTGTAATTCTGGGTTGCAGCAATGTGGTCTTTAATCTCAATGAAGAATTCCTCAGTTTCTGGGTAAAGCTGACGGTTTTTTTTTTTTTTAACCTTTGTACTGAGGAGTTTTTGTCAGTGATTTCCAAATCTAAGGACTTATGGATGTTATTATTATCATTGACTGATGATGTTGAGCTGATGCGAGTTTCCACTGGAGACCTAGGTATCAGTCATGTAATGGTGTAAAATATATGATGCCCCAAGTAAAGCTGTCTTCTGCAGTTCTGTAGGTGGCATATCAGAAAGCTGCAATTTTTTAAAATGATTCATAAAAAAATTTGATGTTGTTCCAAGCGCCTCGATGACAATGGAGACTACCGTTGTGTGTTTAGTCCATAATTGGGTAACTGCAATGTCCAGGTCTCTATATTTAATCATTTTTCATTGACTCTGGCACCTCAGGAATTGCTACATCAACTATCCAGATTTTCCATTTATCTATGACTGTTATGTCTGGTGTATTATGTTCTTGGTGCCGATCAGTTTGAATTCGAAAATCCCACAAGATCTTGATCTAATTATTTTCTAAGACTTTCCCAGCCTTATTGTTCCCATGAGTTTTTCAGTGCTGGCAGATTGTGCTTTCTGCATAATGACCAGTGAATCAATTTTGCAACCCTATCGTGTCTAGCATTGTAATCTCTCTGCAATTTTGCTACATTCACTTATAAGATGAGACACAGTTTCATCTTTTTCTTGACAAAGTTGACACTTTGGATTATCACTGACTTTCTGGATTATTATTATTATTATTATTATTATTATTATTATTATTATTATCTTTATTTGAAATATACGAGACACAGCCTATGACAAACAAAAATAAACAACAAAATTATCATTGACTGGTGTTGTTGAGCTAATACGAGTTTCCACTGGAGGCCTAGGTATCAACTATCATTATTATTAGTATTAATACTATTATTATTTTGTTTTTAATTTGTGTTTCCAATTTTCTGTTCTCATGGTATGTGTTTATGTTTTATTCTTCACCAGCCTCTGAACACATTTAACGAAACTACATTTTCAGGTGGGAAGAGATGTAGATACAGGAATGTAAAAGTGTTATTCAGTTTCTCTTGTTCCTTCCATCTAATATGTAATATCATGGGCTGCCTTAAAAGTTTTATTTCCATTGTTTTTCTTATTGTTTCAGAACCTGAATGATAGGAAGCATCTTCATCATGAGTCTGTGCTACATGTACTGGATAATGTGGCTATTTACCTGGATTTTCTACCACTAGAAAGTGGTGTTCCACCTTGGGGATCATTTCTTCAACAACTGGAATTGTTTTTACGAAAATTTCTTCTTGCTCTCTCTCCTAGTCCCTGTCACTTAAATAATGTTCTTCACATCATGCTTGCAGCTTTGAAAACACCATTCATCAACTCTACAAAAGTTAGTACTTGCATCACATTTTCTGTTTGGAACTGAACTTGCTTTGTGGAAAACAATCTATTACACTTAATTGTATGGTAAATTTTATACAAGTGAAAGTGTTATTTTAAAATTAGTGTATTTACGCTCTAATATATACTAAGTATCAATAATGTTTTAGGTTTCACCGAAACAACAGAAGAAATTTTGAAAGAGCCTTCCCTTTCCACATCACCATTTTCGTTTATGATTATAAAAAAAGCTTTTGTTATAATTTTATGGGAGTTTTAAACCTAAGTTTAAGTCTTTTTGGGTATTATTTTTTAATCATACAGCTTCTTCATTCCTCAGTTCCACTTCATTAGGCAATAAAAATGCAGTTTCTTTTTTTTTTTTTTAATTTTCCCAACATAATAAAACTCCTGGGCAGTAATGGTTCTAGACAAAAAATGGGGGGGCACAATTCCTGCATGTGCACATATTTAATCAAAATTAATATATAATTCCCCCCAAAAAATGGTTATATTTGGCTCCCCCAGCCCCGGCCTACAACCGCCACTGCTCCTGTGGGAAAGGAACCTCAAAAAATATAAGAATTTCAGTAGGCAAACGATGGAGGTTGCCATAAATGCATTCATTTATAACTAGAACCAAATTTCAATTTTATGAAAAATGATGTGTATACCTCCAGAATCGCTCATCAGACTAAATCGGCTCTCATCCGTAAAGAGAACTCGACCCCATTGCTGATGTGTCCAGTTCTTGTGTTCCTGGCACCACAGAAACTGCGGTCTCTGATGAGCAGGCGTTAATGGCACACACCGTACTGGTCGTCGTACAAATAGACCACCTTTGTGCAGCCTCCTGGCCATGGTAAAACACGATAACGGGGGTCCAGTTGTCTGTTGCATGTGCCTTGCGATTTCTCCCGCTGTCTGCCGTCTGTCTCTTCTCGCCTGTAGGACAATATACTGGTCGTCCGCCGCCGTGGTTGCTTGTGGACGACCACTGCTAAACTCTCGGACAGCTGTTCCTGTTGTTTGAAATGCTCTCTAAGCTCGTGAAACGATGCTGTGAGCGATCCCGAACTCCTCGACCACACTAGTCACACTTCGACCTTCTTCCAACTTCCCAATGACGCGACCTCGGGTAAAGTCATCCAGATGACGTCTACTGGATTTCCTGTTGGCCATATCACATGGTGGCAGCAACTCGACGTTATTCAAACCGATGTACACCGTGCAATAGCTTTCACTGAATTGCTGAGCATACACCGCCCATGTGCTTTATACCCTTCCAACACTCCCCCTCCTACGTCATGCTGCATATATGCGCATGCTCTACCGTCCCGGACCCTAGTCTATCTCCTGAGTGGTCTTTCGGTCCATTCTGCCTACTCGTTCTGCTGTTATGCTAACTTCTCCTCTTCGTCCTTAATTTTTGCACACCAGTGTATATGTAGCGATATCTACTGTTACTCATGTTATATTATCAACTTAGTGGTCGTTGGACAAGGACGTATTTAGGCTACTCTATTGTTGTAATAGATATTCGCAGCTACATTGATCTAGGCAAGCGCATGTGTTGGATGTTGAGCAGTGTATACTAAATTTTTATCTATTTCAACAATAGTGTAGCCTAAATATGTGCTTGTCCAATGACCACTAACTTAATAATATGACGTGAGTAACAGTAGATATTGCTACATATAATATGCCGTACATATGAAAATAAACAAGAAATTTGTCATGGAAGACTGCAGTGTGCTAAACAAGTTCAACACAGGTAGTGACCATAGAATGGTAAGATGTAAGATGCACCTCAATGCTAAACTCGAGCGTTGTTCGTCGCATTCTGATTCTGTTTACCTGTCTAAGTTCTGTTGCGTGAAGAAGCTGTCCCTCGGCAGTGAAAGCTTGCATTTGTCTAATAAATTATTACGCCCAAAAAGCAGATTTGTGTTATTCTTCATATATTAAGATATACAAAGGCTGCATGCAACAACTGAAAGAAGCCTGGAGAGATGCATATTTGGTATAACCAGGAAAGATAAGAAAAGGACCTCGTGGATAAGGAAAATGACAAGAGTGGAAGACATCGTGATCAGAGTAAAATCCCTGAAATGGCAGTGGGCTGGACAATGTTGCCAGAAGGATGGACTACAGGTGGACATCCGAAATTTTAGACTGGATTCCAGGGGACAGGAAAAGACCCAGAAGAAGACCAAATGGGAGATGGATGAAATTTGAAAGCATGCAGGTGTGACATGGAGGAGACAGGCTCAAGACAGACAGTTGTGGAAGAAACTTAAGGAGACTATCCAGCAGTGGATTGATAATGGTTGATGATGATGATGATGATATAAGTTAAGCAAAAGATGGAGTGAACACTTCTGTGAGTTATTAGAACATGAAAACAAATTACTAAACAAAAACAACTATTATGGGAATTTTACTAGGAATTTTTTTTATTTAAATTGCAAATTTTCGGAGAATACTCTTCTCCTTCTTCAGGCTGTCTTTTTGTTGTCACTTATTCCCGTCACTATCGTGGTTACGGTTAACCTTGAAGGTTACGGTTATTTTTCATCAAATCCTGCCAGATGTTAGGCAGGAAAATCCTTTGCAGTCATTGATGATGGAATTTTGATTTTCTCAATCTCTATTCCTTCTTTTTTGAAAATTGCTTTGGAAACTGATGACTTTAAGGAAATTTCAATCCATGCTGTGACTAATTTCTCTAACATGCCTATCTAAACCAGTCTTGTTGGAGCAATTTTTTATTGCAGCTTTATGCTCTGCTATACAAGTTTCTAGTCTGCGACCTGTTTCCCCTATGTAAGATAGTCCACAACTACATTTTACTTCATAGACTACACCTTGCATTTTTTAAATATCTTCTTCTCTTTGAACTATTTTAGGGGAAAAAATTAGCTTTGTACTCTAAACTTGGAGCTAAAATAGTTCAAAGAGAAGAAGGTCTTTTAAAAATGTGAGGTGTAGTCTATGAAGTAAAATGTAGTTGTGGACTATCTTATATAGGTGAAACAGGTCACAGACTAGAAGCTCATATAGTAGAGCATAAAGCTGCTATAAAAAATTTCTCCAACAAGACTGGTTTAGATAGGCATGTTAGAGAAACTAGTCACAGCATGGATTGGAATTCCCTTAAAGTCATCAGTTTCCAAAGCAATTTTCAAAGAAGAAGGAATAGAGATTGAGAAAAAACAAAATTCCATCATCAATGACTGCAAAGGATTTTCCTGCCTAACATTTAGCATGATTTGATGAAAAATAACCGTAACCTTCAAGGTTAACCGTAACCGGGATAGTGACGGGAATAAGTGACAACAAAAAGACAGCCTGAAGAAGGAGAAGAGTTTTCTCTGAAAATTTGCAATTTAAATAAAAAATTTCCTAGTAAAATTCCCATAATAGTTGTTTTTGATTAGTAATTGAATTAAGGAACTAGGAAGCAATTTCTCAACATGAGCTTTATTCAATGAAAACAAATATATTCTGGAGTAGAAATAGATATGCCACACAGAGATGAGTAAATATTTCAGATATCTCAAACAAAGATATCTATAAAGCTAAAAATCTCTGCAAAATGACAGAGCCCTGCACTCTGTCATTTGCATAAAAGCTGAGATGTTGATGTATAATGGTGATACTTATTGACTGGTCAGCCAACATTTGTCAGTTATGTTGATAACCATAAGTTATCACTCAGAAGATATGTTGGCAATGTATAAGGGAAAAGGTAAGCTCACTGAAAATATTAGAACTATCGTGGAACGAGCCTGCTGTGTGTGCCAGGAGAAATGTTTGGAAAGTCATCATTGATTGGACTTGACATCAGAAGGGGTGAGATGTACAGACTGGTTTAATTCCTACTGAGCTGTACTAACCAAATTCTTGTGTTACCTATGATAGTTTGAAAGTATTTGTATGTTGGTAAGAAAGTTTTTGCTGCATTTGTAGGTTTGAGAAGGTTCATGACAGAGTAAACTGAGTATATATGTGGAACGTCTTGAAAAATCGCTGTGCAAGTGGAAACTTTTATCTAGTTGGTTTTTCATTAGTGCTGGAGTTAGTCTTGTGTAGTATATTCATGCTTGTTCAATTTATTTGTGGATGCATGATGACAGAATAGACAATACTGATTTATACCAATGATAAATTTTGCACGATAGCTGTATAAATACTAGATATATGCTGTCTAACGTACAATTAACACAAGCCACGTCTCCAACTGCAAATTAAAACACATTTATTTACAATTAAAAACACTATTTTAAACTCTTGTTACTCCCCTGACTGGGATAACGCAAAAATTCTCTGTTCAAATGTAACCAGAGGTACAATATTTTTGTCCAAAAGTTTACATATCATTTCATATGGTAACACTTGTTGTAAAATTGACATGCCTACCTATATACCAAACCCATGGAGACGGTTGGTGACTCTCTCTTCCATCGAGAGTCAAATCTAGAACTACCTTTGACTTGTATAATTATTTTTTGAACATTAGAGTTTATGTTCTAATGTTGGCAACACAGGAATGTAAAAGAGACTTGTGACGGGAATACTTTGTGGCTGTATATATATGAGATGGCTCCTCATGATTTGTGGCACTTAGGCATGATGATGGGGACAAGGGAGCCGTGAAAGTACTTTCATTTGTATTTTCAAATAATGTTTTTTTGGAAATAAATGTGTTTTAATTTGCAGTTGTTGAAGACGCAGTTTGTGTTAATCGTACGTTAGACAGCATATATCTAGTAATTGTAATACTGATTTATGTTGTGGGAACTTTTTAGTTTGCAGATCGTTGTGTGCTGATCATATAGTGCTGCTGAAGGTAAAAGTGAGCTGCAAAATGTGTTGTCCTGCATGAACGAAATTCAAACTGAATATCATTGTCATTGTCAACCATTATCAACCCACTGCTGGATAAAGGTGTCCCACAGTTTGTTCCACAACTGTCGTCTTGAGCCAGTCTCCTCCATTCACTCTGGCGTGCTTTTGAGTTGCATACACCCATCTTCCTTGTGGTCTTCTTCTGAGTCTTTTTCTGTATTTTGGTATCCAGTCTAATATTTCAGTTGCCCATTGGTAGTCTATTCTTTTACCAATATATCCAGTCCAGTGCCATTTCAGGGAATTTACTCTGGTCACGATGTCTTCCACTCTTGTCATTTTCTTGATGCATGAGTTCCTCTTCTTATCTTTCCTCGTTACACTAAGCATGCATCTCTCTGTACTTCTTTTCATTATAAATAGTAAAACTATACTATTAATCCAATTTTTTTGCCTTGGAATATACAAATAAGCGTTTTCGAGCTTTCACACATCAACCAGGTGGCTTTTTTAAGGAAGTTAGACAGAAACTGCAATCTGAATAATGAAATGCTTTAACAATTTGAACGCAGTGACTTGACTTGACAATAATAGATACAACGTCATTTTTATTTAAAGATACTAGGTATGATGTTGTTGTGCACACAGTATTCTGGTAGCGAGAAAGCGTTACTTGAAGAACTGGCTCCAAATCCGTGGCAACTCGAGGGAAGCGTTATCATTGCAAGTATCACTGTTGGTAATGATCCTACGCCAATAAATCGGATTACTAATATATTTTACTATTTACATCATAATTGGTGTACAGTTCCGTGTTACTAATTTACTTCTTTCTGTTATCTGCAGCCTCTGTATGTCTTTTTTTTAGTTATGGTCCATGTATCTGCTGTATATGTAAAAACTGAAAGGATGCATTGATTAAACTTTTCTTTTAAGACATAATGGTATGTTGCTCATGAAAATTGAACTATTTCTTCCAAATGCTCCCCAACTAAGTTTTTATGCTGATTAATGTCTTCATCAATGTGGCTCTCATTTAATATTTGTTGCCCCAGGTAATTGTAGGTATCAATTACCTCTAGATTTTCCCAATCAATCGCTAAATCTTCATTTCTTGTAAAAACATTGTGCGTAAATTTTGTTTTTTGAACTGAGTATATTTAAGGGAAAATCCAATATCGTGGTTTTCAAGGAAGGAATTGTTAGTGCTGAACTCAAGGTAAGTCTAAAGGGTACAACAGGAGAGTGAGTTTGTGCATTTAGAAAGTATATTTGACAGAAGAAACAGGTGAAGTCTGTAGGTGAGTAAATTCATCGTTGAAAGTCATAGGTGCTTTAGGAGGACTTCACTTGGACTGATGGGTTCTAAAGAAGAAGCAACCATGGTACTCATTGATATTAATGAGAACTGTGGTTCTTCTTCAGTTGCATTGACTATATATAGTAGTACAATGATCATACAGTATGGCACAGAATTTTCTGTGATTCATAAGGATGTTTTTATTTAATTAATTAAATTCTTGAACTGTTATATAAACTTTAACTTTGACAATATGCTATTGTAATGTTAGCTTTACAGTAGAACACTAAATGCTCTAACTTGTAAGACTTATTGTTACTGTAACTTTCATTGAACCCAGATATGCATGATATGTATTAGGTGCTTGAATTAATTCCTGCTGTTGCCCAATAGAGGGCAGCAGTGGTGCGCTGTGACCCGGGCCACGCATGACCTCCCTTGTGCACGCATGTACCGTCCGTAGTCTGGGCAAAGCAGTGTGTGACACACAATCGAAGGGCACAAAACACGAGTTTGTATCGCATTCACAATGTCGAGTTTCGTACCAAAAAAAGGAGCATTTGCAAGAAGCATTACTCTTCTGCTTTCATCTCAAAGAATCTGCAGCGGAAAGTCATCGTTTTCTAGTGCAGGCATATGGGAAACGTGCCCTATCGGAAACAACGTGCAGAGAGTAGTTCCGACACTTCAAAGCCAATGAATGTGACGTGAAGGACAAAGAGCGCCCTGGGCAGCCGAAAAAGTTCGAAGATGGTGCGTTGAAGGCCTTATTAGATGAGGATTCATGTTAGACTCTTCACGAGTTGTCTGAAACACTACAGGTCGATGAGTCAATGGTTAGCAAACGTTTAAAGGCCATGAGAATGATCCAGAAGCTCGGAAACTGGATCCCTCATGACAAGGTTATTCTTCTCCATGACAATGCTAGACCTCATGTCGCCAAATCCGTGAAGGAAGTCTTGGAGGCACTTGGCTGAGACTTCTTACCCCACCCGCCTTATTCCCCGGACATTGCTTCCTTGGACTTCCATTTGTTCCGGTCACTACAACATGGCCTGTCAGAGCAGCACTTCCTTTCTGTCGCGGATATCCAAAAATGGCTGGATGAATGGTTCGCCTCAAAAGAACCTGCATTTTTCTACCGTGGAATCCATTTGTTACCCCAATGGTGGGAACGGGTCATAGCTGCCAATAGACACTACCTTGAATAGACTATCCTGTACCATTCTGTGGCAACACACAGGTGTTTGTGTGGCAAAAAACAGTGGGAATTAATTCAAGCACCTAATAGCTCAGGTGTTAGGTGTAGCTGAAAGTCCTTACCTTTACATACAATAGCTAACTATACACGTCTAGATAATGGACTGGTTAAAGGAAAAGTTGTACTTACAGTGACATCTCCATTTATTTATATCTAGTGGCATGTCACCATACAGTTATCACACAGACTAAACTTATCCTCTCAGAGCAATTTGAACTTACACACGTTCACTCACTTACTAATTAGTTTAATATCAATAGTGAACAAAAGGTTGTTTAACACAGATTACTAACAGAAGCTCATTTTAACATCATACCATCAATGTGACTTCAGTATTATTGTGTAAAGAGCATCATAACCTAATGCATTGGTTCTCTAAGGCTAAACACATCAGTTTTTATCTCCAGCTTTCACTTACGTAAATGCATTTCGTCCTGTCGGCAAGTGTAGCCAAAGTTAAATTTGTTGAGAGAGAAAATGTGGCGTTCAGGCTGGAAAACATATAGTGCAAATGAACCAAATTTACATAAGAAGACAAACTAAAAGAGAAAGTTAAATTAGAGTATACATCATAATATCTACAAGAAATTTTAAAAGTTCTTGTAGATATTATGACTACTTATCAGTATATACAGTCAAACTCGGTTGTAACAAGTGCTACGGGAACAGTCCATTTTGCTCGTTATGGCCGTTACTCGCAACATCCGTGAAAACGATATCCGATGTAAAAACTCGTGGAAAAATATTAAGTGTATTGATGTGGATGTCTGTAATCAACGTTGTGAACTTTTTTTCCTAATACAAGTTCCCAGAAGTCATTCCAAGATGGGATTAGCTCAGTCACCTTCCAGGGACTTTACCTCTCATTTTCAGTGCAAGCCCATGCCCCCCCTCCCCCCACACACTTCCCTAATCACGACATACTACGTCAACACTTCTGTAAGAAAGGTGGTGGGGGCCGTATTAGAAGAGTGTCATCCAAGGGTCAAGAGGGAGAGGGGATTAAATGTCAGTTAACAAAGAAATTGGCTGACAATTCCCTCTCCCTTTCTAAGCTTAGAATGCCAAGGGGAAAAGAAGTTTTTCCGCCACCCAAAAATCTGCCTCCAAGTAAATTTCTAGTGGGAAGGCATGGTGGTGAGGTTGAACCTTTTTGAAAAACCAGGAATGTCCACATTGAAACTGAGGGGGTTTGGTGTCACATGGTGGATTAAAAAAGGCCACCTGAGGAAAAGGTTTACTCGCTATAGCTGCGAACATTCTCGTTATATACAAAAAAAGTATTTAATGTAAATGATTGTGAACTAGTCGCAGAGATAGCATTTACTCGCTATAGCCATGAGTTCGTTACAACTGTAATCGTTATAACAGAGTTTGACCGTACTTGGAGTGTTCACTGAACTGTGGCCATTCCTATGCAAAGTAAGTTACACCTGATACTGATGCAAAGTAAGTTACACCTGATACTGGTGTAATGAGGAAGTGGGTGTGGCCTCTAGCCTAAAGAGGTGTATATAAGAAGTTAGTTGTTAGTTCAGTTAAGAGTGAAGTTACGGACGTGATGGGTAAATCTGTACAGTGATGTTCATTGGGTGCTCACTGAATTACAATCATCCCTATGCAAAGTGAGTTACACCTGATACTGGTGTAACGAGGAAGAGGGCATGGCCTGTAGACTAAAGGGTTGTATATAAGAGGTGTGTGGCTCAGTTGAGAGTGAAGTTACGGACATGGTGGGTAAATCTGTACAGTGATGTTCATTGGGTGCTCACTGAATTACAATCATCCCTATGCAAAGTGAGTTACACCTGATACTGGTGTAACAAGGAAGAGGACATGGCTTGTAAACTAAAGGGTTGTATATAAAAGGTGTGTGGCTCAGTTGAGAGTGAAGTTATGGACATGGTGGGTAAATCTGTACAGTGATGTTCATTGGGTGCTCACTGAATTACAATCATCCCTATGCAAAGTGAGTTACACCTGATACTGGTGTAACAAGGAAGAGGACATGGCTTGTAGACTAAAGGGTTGTATATAAGAGGTGTGTGGCTCAGTTGAGAGTGAAGTTACGGACGTGCTGGGTAAATCTGTACAGTGATGTTCATTGGGTGCTCACTGAATTACAATCATCCCTATGCAAAGTGAGTTACACCTGATACTGGTGTAACAAGGAAGAGGACATGGCTTGTAGACTAAAGGGTTGTATATAAGAGGTGTGTGGCTCAGTTGAGAGTGAAGTTACGGACGTGCTGGGTAAATCTGTACAGTGATGTTCATTGGGTGCTCACTGAATTACAATCAATCCTTTGCAAAGTGAGTTACACCTGATACTGGTGTAACGAGGAAGAGGGCATGGCCTGTAGACTAAAGGTTTGTATATACGAGGTTTGTGGCTCAGTAGAGAGTGAAGTTACGGACGTGATAGGTAAATCTGTACAGTGACATACACTGAATGCTTGCTGAGTTATGACTGCCCCTATTGAAAGTGGGTTACACTGATACTAGCATAATGAGGAGGACATCGTGGCATGCTAAAGGGGTGTATATAAAAGATTGATGGTTCAGTGAGAGCAAAGTTGCGGACGTGGTGGATAAATTTGTACAGTGGCATAAACTGAATACTCACTGAATCATGAGCACCCATGTGCAAAGTGACACCTGATACTGACATAATGAGGAGGAGGGTATAGCCTGGAAGCTAAAATGGTTTATATAAGAAGTTGGTGGGTCAGTTGAGTGTAAAGTTACGGATGTGATGAGTAAAACCAAAGATTTACGTCAGGCTAAATTGTGGGCACACGAAGGTTGGTGTGCCCATTTTAGAAGTGGTTGAGGGGTGATGGTAGTTTGTTCAAGGACCAGGAGTGAAGTAGGTAGGTGGTAGTAGTAATTCAGTGAGCACTGAATGCAAATCAAAAATGCTCTACAATGACCACAGGATAACTTCTTTTATTTTTTAAATTGAGGAAACCTAAACAAAGTGATAAACATTACAGTATTGTATAGTCCATCACATAAACTGCGACAGAAGCTCCCTTTTGGGAGTACTTCAAAACTTGGGAGCCCTCGGCACATTCCCTAAGTTCCCTGACTTAAATCAGTTCCTGGTCTCAGGGATTTCTTTGCTTATGTAAAAGCTTTGCTAATTCATTGTACTGATAACTAGAACTTACTGTTTTCCCCAAGCAGTTGTGCCAAAGCTTAACATTTTGATGTAAAATTAATTCAGCTTCTTTTTTTTTTTCTTCCATTTTTGCAGTCTATACTCGATCCTTTCTCAAAGATTTTGAGTCATGCCATTCAGCACTCAGCACTGGATTACCAGCAGCTACTAGATCTCTGTCATTGCTGTAACCGAAACATTACTAGGGTAAGTGTTTTTATTTTCATAGTTTATACTATTTCCTATTTTATTTTTCTACTCGTACGCTTATGCTTGTTGTCTTAGTGGCATGTTTCAGTGCGTTGCCAGAACTCTCTGTAAGATGCTTTTCCATTTCCAGGTGATTTCTCTGAATTTTGTAAGAATATATTTAAGACTGGCAAGTATGAAGTGAAAGATATAAGTAAAATAGTGAAAGTTTTTTTGTTTTCCACAGAAGAGGTATTTTTTCTCTTCTGGGAATAATTCAAAATTGTTGAGCACAAAGATACTTGAAATATATAGAAATAATTTATAAATATAGTAAAACCTGTTTAAAGTTCTTTTATATACTCAGTGCAGATGCCTCTGTCATTTTTTATGCTAAGGAGATGCTTTCTGACAACTCGCTTCAGTGATCTAGGTGCACTTTTTTCTGGCTATCGTTGAGCATTTTTAGAAAGCTGGAATCTCTCAGCAATTTATTAAGTCATGCAATAAAATACACTATCTACCAACAAGTAATTGGTCACCTGTGATAGCAAAGGAAAACGAAGTTTATTCACCTTTAATAGTTGGTGGAGCCTCCGTGAGCGGCGATTACAGCTGCGACCCTCCGGGGCATACTCTCAACCAGGCGTTGTATGACAGCTAGCGGTATTTTCTTCCACTCGGCTTGGAGAAGACAGGTCAGTTCCTTCACCGATTTCGGACAGTGGGGGCACCCCTTAAGTCGACGCTCCAACTCGTCCCAGAGGTGCTCGATATTGTTAAGGTCCGGGCTCTGCACAGGCCAGTCCATTCGATTAACTCCACTGTCACCATACCAAGCCATGGTAGACCTCGCAACATGACAGGTGGCATTGTCCTCCTGAAAGTAACATGGGTCCACCCCGTAAAACTGCCGCAACGTAGGAAGTGCATGGTCATCCAAAATGGTGCAGTAGGTCTCAGCGTTGAGTCTACCAGGAATTGCGACTAAGGGTCCCGTGCCATACCAGGAGAAACACCCCCATAGCATAATTCCACTGCCGCCGAACTTCACAGTTGGCACAATACATTCCGGCAGGAGGCGTTCTCCAGGCAGACGTCAAACCCAGACCCTGCTATCCGAACAGTAGAGGGAGAACCTTGATTCGTCGCTCCAGAGAACCTGTTTCCACTGTTCAACGGTCCACTGTCGACGTTCTTTGCACCACGTTAGCCGAGCAGCGCTATTGGACTTGGTGATCAAAGGCTTGTGGGCGGCAGCACGTTCATGATAACCGAGCAGATGGGCTTCCTTACGGATGGTATTCATCAAAAGAACACTCCCGGATGCCTGTTGAAACTCCTCGCTGATGTGGCCCATTGATTTGGTGTGGTTCTTCCGAATTTCTCTGGCCAGCACCCGTTGGTCTCTAACTCCCAGTTTTGTGGGTCTGCCGAGTCGGGGCACATTACGACAGTCACCTCTCATCTTCCACTTGCCAATCACATAGGCCACTGTTGATTTTGGGTACTTCAACTCGCTGGATATGTCACGTATGGATCAGCCATTTCTGTGATACCTGATGATTACACCTTTCTCGAAATCAGAGAGCTCCGAACTGCATAGCATCTTGCATGCGACTGGTTGCGTTGTTGTTTCCCACACGATATTTAACAGTGGCGGCCGTGACGTGTATCAGGACCGCAGATATCGTCGATTGCAGGGGTATCCAATTACTTGTTGGTAGATAGTGTAGGTAAAGTTTAAAATGCCATTTCCATTGTCTCAGCAAAATTGAACAAAAATATTAAGAAAACTAAAGGCTGTGATAAATACAAACTGGGTGTAAGGAATTGGAAGGAATTATTGATTTTATCAATGATGACAGATGCAAGTTGCCATCACCAGTTCCAGCAATGAACAAAGCACAATAAATGCTGTTTAGTAATGTCTATGGACATAAAACATTTTCGGCAATAAAAATGGTTTTGGATGACAATTACAAAACAAGAGGTCGAAGTTGTCCTATTTTTCCTATATTTTTGAAAAATCAGTGAAATTTGTCCTATATTTGTCCTATTTTCCCATGTGTCCTGTATTTTCTGAAATTTGTCCTATTTTCATTTACCAATTTCCGAAAATGGTAGAAAAATATATTTGCAATCGATAATTTCAGGTTATTACAGAAGAACAAGCAATGGGAGCTGTTCCTCTGTAATAAAAACCTTATTGCTTTAATAATCTAAAGCAACTTATGGGATTTTACTAGGAAATTTTTTCATTAATAGCAAATTTTCGGAGAAAACTCTTCTCCTTCTTCAGGCTGTCTTGTTGTTGTCTTTTTTTACTTGTCACTGTCACGGTTACAGTTTACCTTGACGGTTTAGGTTATTTTTCAACAAATCCTGCCAGATGTTAGGCAGGGAAAATCCTTTGCAGTCATTGATGATGGAATTTTGATTTTTCTCAATCTCTATTCCTTCTTTCAGTTTTCTTTTTTGGAAATTGCTTTGGAAACTGATTACTTTAAGGGAATTCCAATCCATGCTGTGCCCAGTTTCTCTAACATGCCTATCTAATCCAGTCTTGTTGGAGCAATTTTTTATAGCTGCTTTATGCTCAGCTATACGAGTTTCTAGTCTGCGACCTGTTTCACCTATGTAAGATAGTCCACAACTACAATTTACTTCATAAACTACTCCTTGCATTTTTAAAATATCTTCTTCTCTTTGAACTATTTTAGGGAAAATTTTTTTAACTTTGTTCTCTAAACTTGGAGCTAGCCTAATATTGTATTTTTTACTAATTCTCTTCAAAGACTCAAATAAACCTTTGTGATAAGAAATTTTTCTAGTGAATTTTACTTGTTGCTTTTGTGGGTTCTTCGTACCATTAAAATTCAGAAGCTTCTCAATTTCTTCTTTAGGATAGTTATTCTCTGCAAGTATGACTTTAAGCTCTTCTTTTTGGGCTTCTTTTTTATCTGCAGTAGAAACTATTTTATTAATTTTTTCTAAAAACTGACTTGCTACATTTTTCTTAATAGAAACTGGATGATACGAATTGAAATCCAGTAGTCTTTTAGTATTCATTGGTTTTTTATACCAACTAGTGAGGAATTTTTCATCTTCATAATATTGCTTCCAAAAACCTTGCCTCTAAGCTTCCAAGGCAGACGAGCATGCGCACAGAGTGAGCATCATAAATGTTGTTAGGAATCCTCCCTCCCTGTCCCCTTGACCAGGCCCCTCCAACTGAGCTGCACCGATGCTTTGTGGCATTGTGTCACCCCATGCAGATGCATGAGGTGATGCAATAAGAACTCTGTATGCTCTTCACTCGTGATAGTGCATCCATCATATATCCTCCCCCTCCCCAAGAGTTAACTTGCCCTCACGATGAGAAGAGAATCTGTGGGGAGGCGAAACCGCTCAAACTGTGTCGGATCTGCAGCGAAAGCTGAAAGCAATCGTAATTATCGCTTTTTCACAGCACACCTGTGTATTAAGGGTGGCATATTTTCGTTTTTGGCTTTGTTAAACAAAGGACAGTGAAAAGTAAGGAAGCTTGCAAACTGTTTTGCTCATTAATATTTCCCTACGATGCCGCGAAAAACAAAATTTTGTGACCAATGGCTTGAAGATTTGGATGTAATTGGGATGATGATAAAAGTTTGTTGATTGTGGAATAACTCTTTTACGGGTCTTATAGAGGTTATTTTTCTTCAAAGTTGGTTGTCAAATTTTCGAACTAAAGCCTAGTTCGTCATCAGGACTATGTCACTGGAGTAGTTGCTGCCACTCAATTGGAAGAGTCCATCCGCAATTATCGTTAATTGTGGTACTTCTTCTTCTTGCTATTTCGATCCCTTCTTCTAGTTTCCTCTTTACTAAGTTTGACTGGTGGGCGATTATTTTCACTGAGTCCCAATTTATGTAACTAGGGAGGAGAGTTCACAAAGAAGGTCATCCAGTAAGACCTATAATAGACACTAGAAATTCGCCACTCTCCAACATTAATTATTATTTACTTGGTCACCTCAGAGATATGTTCCCTTCTCCTCCCTACCTACTAAAAAATTCCATGCAGCTAAAAGGAAAACTGGACAACTTGCCAGAATTAATTCATCCAGTAATGGCAAGCCTGGATATAGTCTCTATGTATACCAACATTAACCTGGACCTCCTCCTGGAATTCATTGCAGATGACCTTGCGGAAAAAATAGTATTCCATAATCACAATAGAGAAATACTACTTGGCATATATGAACTGCTCCTATTTTCCTTCAAGAATAATTTCTTCCAGTTTGGAAAGAAATATTACAGACAAACTTCAGGACTTGCAATGGGTTCTCCACTAGCACCTCTGCTAGCAAATTATTATATAAGTAAACTAGAGGCAAAAATCCTTATACAACCCTCCTTGTTTGCTCTCTATGTAAGGTACATGGATGATGTCCTAATTATAGTAGATACTGTGGACCAATCTCTACCCTCTCAGATTCTGGAAGAATTTAACTTACTAGAGAATACCTTGCAGTATAC
Organism: Macrothele yani; assembly: GCA_039090855.1. Taxonomy (NCBI): domain Eukaryota; kingdom Metazoa; phylum Arthropoda; class Arachnida; order Araneae; family Macrothelidae; genus Macrothele; species Macrothele yani. The sequence goes on along the minus strand of CM076999.1, from coordinate 106,937,577 downwards.
CCTAGAACAGGAAAGAGACCATAGCATCAATTACCTAGATTTAACCTTGACCTCAAGAGAGGGAAAAATATTCACTCAGCTTTTAGAAAACCCACCAACACAGGGAAGATGTTAGACTTCTGCTCATTCCACCCTGATTATATTAAATCGAATACGGCGAGACAATTTTTGGAAAAGATTGAAATCCTGGTCTCTTCAGCTACTCAGAAAGATCTTCACAAAGAAGAATTAAAGGAAATATTGGCAGAAAACAATTACCCCTCCCCATATGTTGAAAAAATATTTAAACAAGTGCCAAAAAAGAAGCAGGAGAAAACCAACTTCAAATTCACCAGAAAAATTACGTACCACAAGGGACTTTTCGAGAAACTGAAAAGGATCGGAGCAAAATATAATATCAGGCTAGCTCCAGATCTTAATAACAAAATAAAGAAATTCCTGCCAGCTTTAAAGCAGAAAGAATTGGACATCCAATTGCAGGAAGGAGTAATTTACTGCATCGACTGTAACTGCGGACTCAGCTATATAGGAGAAACAGGGAGAAGTATTAAGGTCCGAATGAAAGAACACCAAGCAGCTATTAGGAACATTGGGAACAAAACAGGGCTAGACAGACATATACAAGCAAGTGGACACTCCATAAATTGGGACTCGGTGAAAATAATCGCCCACCAGTCAAACTTAGTAAAGAGGAAACTAGAAGAAGGGATCGAAATAGCAAGAAGAAGAAGTACCACAATTAACGATAATTGCGGATGGACTCTTCCAATTGAGTGGCAGCAACTACTCCAGTGACATAGTCCTGATGACGAACTAGGCTTTAGTTCGAAAATTTGACAACCAACTTTGAAGAAAAATAACCTCTATAAGACCCGTAAAAGAGTTATTCCACAATCACTATGAATAGAGGTGCCATAAATGCATTTACAACAAAGTTTGTTGTATAAAAGGTAAAGATGATTATCAGTGTTATTGTAATTACTGCAAATGTAATGTAGCAACTGGAAACAGTGGAAAATGTCAGTTACTGCAGCATTTCAACTCTAGTAAACATAAGACTAAATCAAAGAAAATCTTGGATAATTCCCAGTAGTGGCACACAGGAAGTTACTTTGCATCCTGGGCCAGCTTCCAGCAGTACAACTGGAATTGTTCCCATTTGGAGTATTAAAGATGAGGAAAGAATGTGTTGCGCAGAAATACTTTGGACCCTTCATGTTGCAGTTAACAACTATTCCTTTTCATCCTGTGTGGGCATTGGGGACGTGTTTCGTTGAATGTCTCCACAGTGTGTTGAAAGTAAGGGACTCAAGTTATCCTCAAGAAAAATTGCTTATGAAATTTCACATGGTCTTGGTCCATATTTTTTAAGCAAAACAATATCAGATGTCAACAAGTCTCGCTCTCTGTATACATTGATGTATGATGAAACACTGAATGAAGCCAAAAATAAACAACTTGACATTTTTATTAGATATTGGAGCACTAAATCTGACCATATTGTGGAACGCTATATTGGTAACGGATTACTAGGCCATGCGACAGGTACGGACATTGACTCTGCAATAATGTCTCGTTTATGAACCTGTGACCTGCGATTGGCAGATATGCTGATGCTTGGATCAGATGGTCCAGATGTGAATTTGGCAGTATTTAAAATAATGGATAAGCATTTAAGAGAGGAAGGAGCAGGTAGTTTAGTGAACATTGGTATGTGTAATTTGCATATTGTACATAATGCGTTTGGTCAAGGACTTAAAATAAAATCATTTTCAGAAGTCGTTGAGTTTGTTGAAGATGTTCATACTTGGTTTAATAAATACCCCTCTCGGAAAGAAGACTTAAAGTCATCATTTCTTAACTAACAATTCAGAGGAAATGAATATTTACATCTTACGGCATGTCAGCAACCGATGGCTATCAATTGTGTTCATGTTCTACAGAGGATTTTTAATTTACTGCCGATTTTGAAGCAGTATTTTTTTGTTGATTTGCCCTCTGATAAACAAAACAAGAGGTTGGTGAATTTGGATAGGTTTAAAAAATTACGAAATAGTCTTAAAAAAGAAACATTACCTGTATATTTTTAATCAGCATTGGCTCTGTATTTGAGGAATTTTTAAGGTTTTTGCAAGGGGAAAATGCACTTATCTATCTAATATATAATGAAATCAATAATTTTGTACAGAAAATAATGTTTCCTTTTTTGGACTTGGAGAAAATAAGAAATCTACACGGGGAGGAACTGCTTTCAGTTCAAGTTACAGATGAAGCTGTGAAACAAAAAAATGTTGAAATGGGATCAGAGGCTAAGGAACTATGTAAAAAACTTACTGAAGAAGATAGAGGGTATTCCATGATTGATATAAAAAATTTCTACATAGATATCACATTATATTTGCTTAAAAAACTCCCTCTAAAAATTAAGCTGCTAAAGTATCTGCAAGCTTTGCATCCACTGATGAGGAAACAGCCACTTGCTAATACCATAATGTATATCAAGAGGTTAGCTGTTATGCTACCAAAATCTGTATCAGTTACAAGTAGAGATAAAATTGCAGATGAATGGAGATTATATCTTACTGACAGCGATATTCCAGAGGAGTGGTTTTATGAAACATCTGATAGTGCTACACGGAGGCCTGTTGATGAATACTGGGCTCAAGTGATGTCACTTCAGAATGAAAGTACACAAAGCTGCAGATATCCGCATCTTTCTGTTTTGGTAAAGGCTGCTCTTTGTTTTTCGCAAGGTCAAGCATCCGCCGAACAAGGATTTTCTGTTAATAAGAAAATGTTAATAGACCTGTTAACTGTTTGGACAAAGGTATGTTGAACACTTCAATGATGTCTTTATAACATTTTTGCCATTTCTTTAAATAATATGTATGCTGGACTGATTGTGTGTTCTGAAAATTTCTGTAATTTTTAGACTAACCTAGGCAAGAATTAAGATCAATATAGTGGATCTATTTTGCGTAATTTAAATATTTTAAATGTATCAAAATGTTTTCAGAATGTTTCTCATAAAAATTAGTAAAAAAAAAAATTGTGGCATGGACCCAGTGGTTTTTCTTTTTAATTATTTTTTTGCTAGTATGGACTAGTTTTGATGCGTATTTTAAAATCTATCAAGCGTTTCCAAATTTGGGCACAGTATTGTGGTGTTGTGGAGTATGTAAAAACTTACTGAAGAAGATAAAGGTTTTTTTTTTTGTTTTTTTTTTTTTTTAATTTGCTTGTAGTAGTGACATGCTACTACTTTTTTTCCCATGGAGTTTGATTTTGCATCTGCATCTGTTTAATTTACAGCGGGCTGCAGCACTATTTAGAATGCATCCGAAGGTTATTTTACCATTGGAAAACATTATTGTACTGCAGTAAAATTTGAATGCTTTTCAACAATTTAACTAGCTTCTTGCTCTGTGTGAAATCACCGCTGCCAATGAGGATGCAGGGTGTGTCGCTCCCATACACTTACTTGAGTAGGGTTTTTTTTTTTTTTTTTTTTTTTTTTTTCTTTGCAAACAAGCGAGCCAGGTAGAGTCTTTTTTTTTTACTGTGACAAACTTTAATTATTGTTGCCAAAAAGAAAAAAATGTATAACAAAAGCCAATGTTCTGTTATGTGACTGGAGGTTAAAGGGGGGGAATTATAGCTCGGTGCTGATCTTCTGATGTGTACCTAATGTATGCCTTTACCGAATTAACCGGCTTAACGGCCCAAATTACTTACAAGATTTTAACATTATTGTCTACGGGGAGTTATTTTGGGTTCTGCTACGGAGTTTGAATTAACTGATGGTTTGAATTAACGGAAGTTAATATGAATTATAATATTACTAATATTGCATATGAATTATGCTATTATTAATATATAATATTACTAATAAAGTTGCTACAGCTTAGTAAGTATTGGCTACTTTTCATTTATTTATAGAGACTCTTACTGGACTAAGACTCATCAAAGATTACATTAATAAAGGAAAAATTAGTGAAACTAAAATTACCAAAGAAATGTTGACGCCCTACAAGCAAGCATACTCCAAGTATAAAGCATGGAAAGTGTTGGAAAAAAGACCCCCCCCCCCCCTCATCTTCAGTCATACAAGAAAAAGTTTCTCCGCCAAAAGAAAATTGTAAAATATTCCAAACTGAATTTTCATCAGCACAAGCAGTCATTGAAGAAGGAAATAAAAGACTTGAGATTGCTTTGAAAAGAAAATCTTTCAGTAATGTGACAGCTGCACAAGTGTTAATTGAAGCTGGGAACAAAAAATTTGAATTGCTGGGGAAAGTAACCAGAAATTAAGCAAACTGATGGGCACCAAACAATGCCATAATTATTATCATTATTTTTGTAACTGTTCTGATTAATAAAACATATTTTTGATTTATGTTTCTAAAGGTCCAAAGTATCAGGTGGAAAAATCCTTATATTTTTAGTATAATTTTCTTTTGACCCGATGTCTTATATTTTTTCAGGAAATGTCCTATATTTTCTGTGAAGTCCACTTTTAACACTGTAAAACCTAATAGTTGAACACTCAGAAAAGCATGTTGTGGTCTATTGAAGCCAAAATGTGGTCTATGAAAGTATATCATTTGGAGCTTTTTGTTTATTAATGATATCAGTTATAACTTATGGTTAGTCATTATTTTCAAGAATAATATATTAAATTATATTTTTTGCATCTTCATAAGCAATAAGCACCAAAAAATGCACTATTTACGTGCAAGTCATTAATGACTTAACAATCAGAAAGGTCAAACACTTACCTAAAAGTTCTTGGCTTCATTCCTGTTATACACTTCGTGCAACATGCACGAAGTGTTTAACAGAAATGAAGCCAAGAACTTTTAGGTAAGTTCCTGGCCTTTCTGATTGTTAAGATATTAATTTGTGTGTGGCTTATAAAATTTCTATTTGACGTCGTTTCGGAATCCACAAAATTCATTTGAAGACAAATAAATAAAAATTATATATGCACATTTTACTTGCATATTCTGCTGTTATTGTAGTTCATATTATCCTGACTTTATTTATCACATTTCATCTTCCTGTTTGTAACTTAAAGCTGAATGTGCAGGTTTCATTCCATATAATTACCCCATATTATATAGCTTGAATCAGAAGATAGGGAGCGTCCATTGTAAGTAGCCAAGGTCAGCATCAGATGGCAGCCTAGTCCGGTCCTCCGGGGATTCTTAGCACCCTCTGCCTTCATGTCGCACTGGCCGCTGCCTTGGCCAGGTACATTCCAGCTGCCGGAGACTGAGGGCCAAGATTTAAGTTGTGGAATCATTTTGGAGGGGTTTGGCCATAACTCACCACGCTGGCCAAGCGGGTTGGTGAGTGTGGGATAGCATTTCCTCTGGTCCCGATGGTATAGTTATACCGCTATGGGCGGTCGTCAGAGCCCCTTTAGTGGGAACAGGATGCACCACGAGAAGGCGGGGTTGACATTTGTCAAGGAGAGGCTGTGATGTTACGCATCACCTGACCTTCTGATCTTCTGATTCAAGGCTTCTTGAATTGGAAGAGGAACTACAAAGGATCAAGTGGGACATCGTGGGGCTAAGTGAGGTAAGGAGAAAAGGAGAAGATCTCATCGAACTGAAAAGTGGACATCTCTTCTACTATCGTGGGACAGATACTGGCAGAACTAGTGGTGTTGGATTTATAATAAACAAGAAACTGAAGGATAAAGTTGTAGAAGTTGAAAGTTCCTCTGACAGAGCTGCACGACTTGTTATCCAACTCTCGAAAAGATACCAGGCTCAGATTATTCAAACTTATGCACCCACCACAAGTCATCCTGAAGAAGAAATTGAAGAATTTTATGAGGAAATTTGTCATCTAAATAATAAAGGTAAGCAGCACTTGAAAATAATTATGGGAGATTTCAATGCAAAAATAGGGCAACGGCAACAGAATGAAACTTCGGTAGGTAAATTCGGTCATGGCAACAGAAACCAGCGTGGAAATACTCTCGTTGAGTTTGCAGAGGCAGAAGGGTTTTTCATCTTGAACTCCTTCTTCAAGAAAAAGCCACACAGGAAATGGACATGGAGACATCCAAATGGGACGACAAGTGAAATTGATTTTATTATGTGTAACAAAAAATTCGTCATAGAAGACTGCAGTGTGCTAAACAAGTTCAACACAGGTAGTGACCATAGATTGGTGAGATGTAAGATGCACCTCAACACTAAACTTGAACGTGGCAAGCTCATAGGACAAACAAAATCTATTGACATAACCAACCTTAAAAAACACCATAATACCTTCAAGTTAGAACTGAAGAACAGGTTCTCTGCTTTAGAAGACCTAACATCGGAAGAAGTGGACATCTCTGAAGTTAACAGAAAAGTAACCAAAGCTCTTATGGAAACAGCAACAAAATTAGCTGGGTCTAAGAACAAGTTGCATGTGAACAAATTATCAGGAAAAACCAAAATGTTGATGCAAAAGAAGAGAGATGAGGACAACTAAAGAAGATGTGACTTCCAAAGTGGAATATATAGAGCTATGCAAGACAGTAAGAAAAAGTATCACTGAAGACGTAAGGAAATTCAACTGTGAACTAGTGAGGAAAGCAATTGAAAACAACCAAAGCCTAAAGATAGCAAAGGGACATCTCAGTAAGGGAAGAAAACAGATTATGGCACTGAGAAAAGAAGATGGTTCTGTAACAAGAAATAGAGGCGAAATTTTGACAAGAGTGAAAGATTTCTACTCCAAATTATATGAAAGGGATGATATATGCACTCCAGGCATCATGAAAGATACCAGTACCAGAGTTCCTCCAGTCCTTCCAGCAGAAGTTGCACATGAAATCAAGAACATGAAGCGAGGAAAAGCTCCAGGAGAAGATGGAATTACTGTAGACATCATACAAGAAGCAAGTGGAGAAATCGAAACAGTACTCGCCCAAATTTTCACTCGATGCCTTAATGAAGGAAAGATTCCTGAGGATTGGAACACCGCTACAATGATCCTGCTACATAAGAAAGGTGACATTGAGGATCTCGGAAACTACAGACCTATCAGCCTCCTATCAGTAGTTTATAAAATCTTCACTAAAGTTCTTTCACACCGCTTGAAGGTAACACTGGACATGGCTCAACCGAGAGAACAAGCTGGATTCAGGAGTGGCTACAGCACAATAGATCATATCCACGTGCTGAGAGAACTAATTGAAAGAGCGAGGGAATATGAACTTCCATTGTGCATGGCTTTTATCGATTATGAAAAAGCCTTTGATTCGGTGAAACCATCAGCAGTTACAATGGCTCTGAAAACCTGCGGTATTGAAGATGCATACATTAATATTATTAATAACATCTATGAAAATGCAAGTGCAAAGATTAGGCTGTTTGAAAATACAACATACGTAAAAATTGGAAAGGGAGTGAGACAAGGTGACACCATATCTCCGAAGCTCTTTAATGCCACATTGGAGGGTGTTTTTCAGTCACTGAGCTGGGAAAACAAGGGGATAAAGATTAATGGAGATTATCTAACCCACCTTCGTTTTGCTGATGACGTAGTCATTTTTGCAACTACCCCATCAGAGCTGCAGAGTATGATCCAGGAACTTGCTGACAAGAGTAAAGAAGTGGGATTAAAAATGAACTTTCAGAAGACAAAAGTGATGCTCAATGCTTTTACAAGAAATGAAGATTTATCGATTGATGGAGAAAAGCTGGAGATAACAGACACGTACGTTTATCTTGGACAGCAGATATCAAGTGAGGGTCACATTGATGAAGAAATTAATCGGCGTACAAAACTTGCCTGGAGAGCTTTTGGAAGAAACAGCATAATTTTCAAGAGCAATATGCCATTATGTCTTAAAAGAAAAGTGTTTGATCAATGCATCCTTCCAGTGCTTACGTATGGTGCGGAGACGTGGACCTTAACTAAAAGAAACATACAAAGGCTGCAGACAACTCAAAGAAGCATGGAGAGGTGCATGCTTGGTATAACCAGGAGAGATAAGAAGAGGAACTCGTGGATCCGAAAAATGACAAGAGTGGAAGACATCATGATCAGAGTTAAATCCCTGAAATGGCAATGGGCTGGACATACTGCCAGAAGGACAGATCATCGATGGACAGCTGAAATTTTAGATTGGATTCCAAGGGACAGGAAAAGACCCAGAAGAAGACCACATGGGAGATGGGTGGATGAAATTCGAAAGTATGCAGGGGTGACATGGAGGAGACTGGCACAAGACAGACCGTTGTGGAGGAAACTTGGGGAGACCTTCGTCCAGCAGTGGATTGATAATGGTTGACAATGATGATGATGATGATTATATAGCTATGGCACAATTACAAAATTTAGATTAGTTGAATTATTTAATTTTATGTTGTTTTTAATTTATTTCATATCATACTTCAATTTATTAAATTTTTTGTTCCCAGCTGTACAGATACATATTTTTTTCTTTTTCCAGGAGAGAGATAAACAGTTGTTGACCCGAACTGCCGTCTTTGAATTGGTTCAAGCGTTAAAATTTAAGAGCTCTATTCCTGATGCCAACCTTCTTATTTTAGTTCAGGTGTATATTCTTTCATTTTTACTGTGGTTAAATATTGTGTTTTTTTTAATGTAGATCATTCATTTTCCACAAAGCTAGCTGGCATCACAGAGGCAAAGTTTAGTGAAATTCACTTTGAACTGTTGAAACATCAGGACGGTAGCTGCAGGGAGGGCAGTTGCCCTCCAAGAATAGTTATTCCATGGGCATAAATTCATGCCCCAAGGCAGTGGTTCCCAAACTTTTTTGATTCTCGGCGCCCTTGCTGAATCAGGATTTTCCTGAGGCGCCCTCTGTCAAATTCTAATGAGTACGCTTATGTAAAAATAAATAAAGCACGTATTGAAGATCACAAAAAAGTTGTATTGGAAAAATTCAGCTAATTATAATTAGTGGGATGGATGAGTCTGTGGATCATCGCAATGAGTCACAAATGACAACGGATAAGCATATTTAAAGGATCTGGTGACCTAGAAAATTCTGGAATGAGAGTCCCATTTTTAGACGCTCGGAGAACGAGGGAGGAGTGTTTACAGAAGCACGGGCTGGTACGAAAGCTCAGGTTACTTCCAGTAGTGGCCACGCAGAACACACATGTGCACCCGTCAGGCGGCAATAGTGGGGGCAGGGGGTGCTCACGCTTGTAGTATCATTGTAGAGTGCAATCTAGTAACCATTTGCAGAGTCTTCTGCAAACAGTTATTACTAAGTGAGTTACTGGTTTGCACCAGGTCCGCTAGATGTAGCGTCCTATCACATTGAACTAAAAATGGAAATAAAATTATGAAAATTTAGTAATATTTTGCGGTGCTCCTGTGAGGAAGACGTGGCTCCCCAGGGCGCAGCGGCACACACTTTGGGAACCACTGCTCTAAGGGATGTAGAAAATAGAAAACGTGACAAGAAAAAAAGAAAGTTACACCATTCAGTATTTTCTTTTTAAAGACTTTGGTTAGTTTCATACAGTATATCATGCAGTTAACCAGGGTACAGAGTAACATACACTACACTACATACACACTACACTACATACACATCTCATATCCATGAAGCGAAGTTTCCAATACAGTGAATGGAGATGTAGAAAACAATATGCTGATATGTCTTATCTCCATGACCTTGAAAGACTTTGGTTAACCTCGTACAGTATTCCATGCAGTTAACCAGGGTACAGAGTAACATATACTGTGAAGTGTGAACATCTCATATCCATGATGGGAATTTCACAAAACAGTGAATGGAGACATAGAAAACAATATGCTGATATGTCTAATCTCCATAACCTTTAAAGACTTTGTTTAGTCTCATACAGTATTCCATGAAGTTAACCAGGGTACAGAGTAACATACTCTATGAGGTATGAACATCTCATAACCATGAAGCGAAGTTTCCAAAACAGTGAATGGAGATATAGAAAACATTATGCTGATATGTCTAATCTCCATGACCTTGAAAGACTGGTTAATCTCATTCAGTATACCATGCAGTTAACCAGGGTACAGAGTAACATACACTATGAGGTCTCAACATCTCATATCCATGAAGGGAATTTTCCAAAACAGTGAATGGAGGCTTAGAAAACAATGTGCTAATATGCCTAGCCTCCATGACCTTTAAAAAAGACATTGGTTAGTCTCATACAGTATGCCATGCAGTTAACCAGGGTACAGAGTAACATGCACTATGAGGTATGAACATCTCATATCCTTGAAGAGAAGTTTCCAATACATTGAATGGAGATGTAGAAAACAATATGCTGATATGTCTAACCTCCATGACCTTGAAAGACTTTGGTTAATCTCGTACAGCATTCCATGCAGTTAACCAGGGTACAGAGTAACATATACTGTGAAGTGTGAACATCTCATATCCATGAAGGGAATTTTACAAAACAGTGAATGGAGACATAGAAAACAATATAGTTGCTGATATGTCTAATCTCCATAACCTTTAAAGACTTTGGTTGGTCTCATACAGTATTTCATTAAGTTAACCAGGGTACAGAGTAACATACTCTATGAGGTATGAACATCTCATAACCATGAAGGGAATTTTCCAAAACAGTTAATGGAGATATAGAAAACAATATGCTGATATGTCTAATCTCCATGACCTTGAAAGACTGGTTAATCTCATTCAGTATTCCATGCAGTTAACCAGGGTACAGAGTAACATATACTGTGAAGTGTGACATCTTATATCCATGAAGGGAATTTTACAAAACAGTGAATGGAGACATAGAAAACAATATGCTGATATGTCTAATCTCCATAACCTTTAAAGACTTTGGTTAGTCTCATACAGTATTTCATTAAGTTAACCAGGGTACAAAGTAACATACTCTATGAGGTATTAACATCTCATAACCATGAAGGGAATTTCCCGAAACAGTTAATGTAGATATAGAAAACAATATGCTGATATGTCTAATCTCCATGACCTTGAAAGACTGGTTAATCTCATTCAGTATTCCATGCAGTTAACCAGGGTACAGAGTAACATACACTATGGGGTCTCAACATCTCATATCCATGAAGGGAATTTTCCAAAAGTGAATGGAGGCATAGAAAACAATGTGCTGATATGCCTAGCTTCTATGACCTTTAAAGACTGGTTAGTCTCATACAGTATGCCATGCAGTTAACCAGGGTACAGAGTAACATGCACTATGAGGTATGAACATTTCATATCCTTGAAGAAAAGTTTCCAATACAGTGAATGGAGATGTAGAAAACAATATGCTGATATGTCTAATCTCCATGACCTTGAAAGACTTTGGTTAATCTCGTACAGTATTCCATGCAGTTAACCAGGGTACAGAGTAACATATACTGTGAAGTGTGAACATCTCATATCCATGAAGCAAAGTTTCGGAAACTCTGAATGGAGGCATAGAAAACAATATGCTGATATGTCTAACCACCATGACCTTTCAGAATATGTTGTTGGGTTGAAGAGCTAATTAATCATGTGTGCTCTGTTGCAGAAAGTTCTCTGAATGTTTAACCTTGAATGGAATTTTTTCATCCCCTAAAGCTTCTTCCTATTGTTACATTCATTATCTGATATTTATTTGTTCTGAGTTAGTTTTTCATTCTGCATTTCTGTAGAGTGTCATGTTGTCGGCATTTACAGAACATTTACACTTTACTTGGTATTTACAATCTATGGTTTGTGGGTATTTACCCAGTTTTTTCATTTTTAATAAAATTATGTGAAAACCCTGAAATGCAATTTTTGAATGATCATAATACTTTTCTATAATGGCAGCTTGTGAGAAAGTAAGAACCACATATTATTTGAGTGAAACTCGAAGAGGGGAGTAATTTTGAACTTGAAGGGGTGAAATTTAAAACTCAAAGGGGCAGAATTTAGAACTCAAAGGTGCAGAATTTAGAATTCAAAGGGGCAGAATTTAGAATTCAAAGGGGCAGAATTTAGAATTCAAAGGGGCAGAATTTAGAACTCAAAGGGGAAGAATTTCAAGTCTCGCCTTCCCACATAAGAAAAGCTTGCTACAGTCCGGTGAAACATTCTACATACTGACCAAAGTTGGCATCCTCTAATTATCATTTGTTCACCAAATTGAAAAAGCATTTGAAGAGACCAAATTTTCAGTTCATTTCTGATGTCATGTCAGCTGTTGACATGTAGTTTCAGACACAACAATCAGATTTTTAATCCTGGTAATTAATGACATCATGGCACCTGTAATTCATATCTCCAACATGATACTGCTTTGGTGAACTTCTAAATGCCTGAAATGTTTTTTAAATAATGGCCTGCAACGTTTACGTAAGTACGTCTATCGTCGAGAATTTTTTCAGCCCAAGTGGCAGGAAAGTGAGATAAAGGAAGACCAAGGAAGTCATGGGAGGACCAGGTTCAGGAATGTCTGCTTGAGAAAAAGATTATGAATATGAATTACAAAAGGTCTTGTGTGCAGCGTGTGATGGATGTTAATGAAGCCTGGGCTGTGTGTGGATCGCTGTAAATAGAGACATTTGATACACCAACAGCAAATAAATTCTAGTTCCATCAGTTAAATGCATTGATTTCTAATATATTATTTGAAATTCCTTTCATCTGTGTGGTGGTGTGATACGGTAGCTATGGCTTAGTGGTTATTTTATAGCACTGAAATGAGAAGCATTTATTACCCCTACATTGGTATGCTGCCACCATTCAAACTATTCTGGTACCGGTTTGAATCGGTACATCATTCACCTGCCGCAACACTCGGCTGCTGCAGATTAATACTTACAGCACTCGGAGTTCCTATGTACAACTTTATTTACAAGCATCCCGGAAAGGAATCCGGTTTATGTACACTAATCGACTGATGTCGCCAGAGTTTAACATATGATTCACCAACATATCAGACATGAATATACGCACTTCAATAGAGCAAGATGCATCTGTCAATTAGGAAAGTCCAGGTCATGCACTCCTCCGTGAGCGACGAAAGTTCCGTTATTACGGCTGGGTGAGTCACCAGTGATGTAGCAAGTCCTGAGTTCTCAAACTCTTTATACTGTTTTTACCTCAGTATGTTATCAGTTACACTCATGTACTGCAGTACATTGCTAAGCACAGTTACAGGATTTTTTGTGACCTCAGTCACACTCTTTCCCTAATTTCTCCGGCACTCTCAGGTGTCAGAGATCACTCGTGGCCATGTTGTCAGACCCAGGCGTGAGCAGCGAAAAGTGCCCGAAAATCTCCACTCCGTGTTTAGCCACCGTTTCTCCCAAGGTCCTCTGCACTTTCTCTGCCAATCACAGACGTGCATTTCCTCCCCCAGCCGCTAGCACTCCAATGAGATAAGTTGATGTCACTCTCTCCCTTTTTCTCCATGCTTCCAAGCTATCCGCCTGCTGCTATGGGACACACCCACGCACTCCTGACCTCCGCATCCTTCTCAATTCCGAGAAAACTGACCACCTTCTGGCAATCCTGACGTAACTTTTTGTGCGGTCCCTTGATCAGAGTAACTTTTTATACTGGTCCCTATCGTCCCTGTCCTTCACCTCGCCACAATCTGCATTGTTTCTTTTGCCGAAAGTTAAGTTTTAGTTTAAAAAACCTCTTTGGAATAATAGATATTCATAATAAATTACACATGCATTTTTACTCTTCTATTTCATGTGGCCCACAAGTCCTGTCCGCAATTCAGAAAAGGTTGAAGATCCTCTTCTCTAGGGAAACAAAGGTGCACTATTGAACTGAACTATATTAGTAGTAAAAGGATTGTAACAAGAGTCTTGCCATTTCTTGCAGGAATTCCTCAGTTGCATGTGTAAATGCTTTTTCTCTTCTACACAGATGTATGAACAAGGTAGACCTCATTCCCCAAATATGTGAGAAAATATTTCAAACTTCCTCATCTCCTTTGTAGTAAGTGAATGGTGCAAGATGCTCATTTTAGTTTGGGTTTCATGTAACTGAAAACTTGGTTCATGCAAACATTTCTTGGAAAAGAAAAAAAGCCATGCATTTTAGTCACTAAAGCTAAAAAAATTAAAATGGAATTTTATTTCAACCTGTAAAGAAATAAGCCATCCGCCGCCCCGGTGGCGCAGTGGTCTAAGGCGCTGGCCTCTGATCATTCGTCCGTAAGGGGTTCGGGTTCGAATACCGGTCAGGCATGGATGTTGTGTTTGTCTTACGGCACTGGCTCTCTCCCTTCCCTGGAACCAGTGACCCTAAATTAGGGACGGGCGACTGCTTATAGCCCATTGAGTTGCTCACAGTGGTCGTTAAACCTCCAATCAAAAAAAAAAAAAAAAAAAAAAGAAATAAGCCATCCAATTTTAGGCTCTCATTTTACAGCCCAGCCTACTGATTTCAGCTAACTTTGACATCTGATTATTTAGCAAGTTAGCCTTTGTTTTGTGAGACAATTTTTTTTATATCCAGGAGCAAAGTGCTAAACATTTCAGTGCATATCTGGACCATTCCAAATCCAGAAATTTTCATTTAAGTGATGATCCCCCCCCCCAAAAAAAAAAAAAAAACTGGCTTGTGCACACCTCTACATGCAACAACAAACTTGCAGCAAGACCAGCGTGCTATATTCATTTTAATAAAAGGTATAAAAAGTGAATGTACCTTGTAAACAATTTTAACAAACATTCAAGGTAACAAAAAAATAATTTCAACTTCTCTTCATCCTAAAAATGTTTTGAAAGATCAGAGTTAATTTTCTGAGTTGCTTTAGATTCTAATACCGTTTTAGAATCTATTGTTGCATTTCAAGGCCTTTTATCAAAAACACTACAAAAACATTTTTCTCCAAAGCACTTTATTAAAGCTTGTTGGAGTTTTGTTGTGAATATTGTGCTTGAATACCATATCTTGACAAGCAATACTACATTTCGAAATGCCAGCAGCATTTGAAGCAATTCAGAAAGTTAATTACGAACTTTTAAAACATTTTCACCTGTTTATTGTAGTTATTTTTTCTTAGTAAAACCATAACTTTATCTTTCTTAGTTTATAGTATGTATATTTTATTGTGAAGTCCCTAGTTTTTAATTCCTTTGTAATGCTTATATTCATATTTTGTGTTTCTGTAACAAATGCAATTTTCTTCTGAACTTCCTTCTGTAAATACAAAGAAAATTCCAGCAACAGTTTTTCAAATTTTAAAGATGACAATCCAGTTTTTTGTGTAAATATGATAAGGATGGTAAGTCAGATAATATCCGAAAACTTGAAAATTTCGTCGTCCTGGAGCGGGAATCGAACCCGCGTCTCCCAGACAGCGCCCTGGTATGCTAACCACTACACCACCCAGAACGACCAAGTCTCAAGTTTCTGATTAATTTGAATATAAGCATCACAGGATTCGCTAGTCGAGGCAATCGGCATTCATGTTGACCTAATCTGGAAGTTAAGAATCCATTCTCACGATTGCCCAGAGGAGCAGATAAATCATGAATAGAATACAGCAGTGGTTCCCAAACTTTTTGATTCTTGGCGCCCTTGCTGAATCCAGTTTTTCCAAGGCGCCCTATGTCAAATTCTAACAAGTACACTTAGGTAAAAATAAATAAAGCACGTATTGAAAATCACCAAAAAATTTAATTGAAATAATTCAACTAATTATAAATAGTGGGTTGGATGAGCCTGTTGATCAACGCACATTTTCTCAAATCTTGGAATCAAACTGGACACACAGCCACCCACATTTCCTTCTCCACATTGATTTTCGAGCGATACTTAGTTTTTATCACAGCGACCGATGTGATAAACTAGGTAAATGGGGGATCCTTTTTTAAAAATACATTCCAGAAGAAAAACTTCACTTCACTTAATCATATCAATAATTAGTTGATACGCCGAAAGCTTACAAACGCCGAAACTCGGCGACAGAGCATCAATATAACAGACTGATAGCCGCCAAATGAGTCACAAATTAAAACGGATGAACATATGTAAAGGATCTGGTGACCTTCTCGAAATATCTGGACTGAGAGTCTCATTTCTAGATGCTTGGAGAACGAGGGAGGAATGATTATCAGAAGCACGGAGGCTGATGCAAAACCTCAGCTTACTTCTGGTAGCGGCTGCGCAGAACTCACAGTGCGCCCTTCGGGCAGCAATCATGCGGGGGAATCTCACGCTTTTGAGAGCACCATCTAGTAACCATTGTGGAGCACCAGCTAGTTACCATTTATAGAGGCTTCTGCAAACAGTTACTACTAAGTGAGTTAATGGTTTGCACCAGGTCCGCTAGATGTCGCAATGTCACGTCCTATCACGTTGAATGGAAATAAAATTATGAAAATTTTGTATTATTTCGCGGCGCCATGGGGAGCCGCGGCGCACACTTTGGGAACCACTGGAATATAAGATTACACCATACAAAAAAATAATCGGAAACTTGAGACTTGGTCATTCTGGGTGGTGTAGTGGTACCCGAGTGTTATCTGGGAGACGCAGGTTCGATTCCCACTCCAGGACGACAAAATTTTCAAGTTTCTGGATATTATCTGAATTACCATCCTTGTCATATTTACACCAAAAACTGGATTGTCATCTTCAAAATTTGTATTGTATGGTGTAATCCCGTATTGCATTCATGATCAGTTTTCAGTTTTTTCATTGTCAAATGAATTGTTTCTATAAAACTGAAAGACTCGCTGAAATTTTTGTTGAATTCTTATTTTGAGAAAATGTGTCTATAATCCCTTCTGAAGTATTTTATGTCATAAACACTGCTTTTGTTTTTTTTATTTAAGCAAAAATGAAATTTTTCTTGTTTGTTTTCAGTTTGTTCTTGAAGATTCAGGTGGAAATTTGGGTCCAAGTGTCATTGTTGATGGTCTTCCAGCTAACACTGAAGTTCAGAGCATAGTATGGTCATTTAAAAATTTTAATGTTATACTAAAGTGCAGAGTATAGTATGTTTTTTAAAGTTTTTGTATTAGTTTCGTTTGATAATTCCCCTAAATCTAAAAATTAGTTTCTGGCCTGACTGCATCATCTCATTTATGTTCAATTTTAGCATCATGAATTATATTTATCAGCATGACGATTATGGGCAAAACACGTAACAATATTAACAAATAAAGGTAACTTGATCACGTTAGTTACGTTAACTGAAACTTTTATAAAAAGTTCGTAAGTTGAAAGCTTTCGACCTTATCTTAGGTCTTCATCACGCCAATGGAGGACTAAGATTGTTGCCAGATTCTACATTTGAATTTTTCTTATTTTTGTTGCCAAAACTTAGAATTGATCTCCAGATCAACGGAATGTAGAGAGGAGATTCGGAGTTGCAAGTCATTGAGTTGAACATAATTTCTATGCTTTCACGGTAACGGAGGGCAAAACGATTGTCAAAAGAAGCAATTCGTTTTGCTTCGTTCCAGTGGGGAACTGCAGATGTGTCTTCCATTGTCAAAATAGACAAGGCAGTATTGGGATTGGCTTTCGAAACATCTTTTCTATGTTCTAAAATTCTATGGCTAATGCTCCTGTATGTGCTTCCAATGTATAAGTTATCCCCAGTAGAAGAAGAGATAGGAATGCAGTAAACTCCTGGGAGGTTCAGGCTTTCAACTTTGTCCCTATCCCTTTGTAGAAGTTTCAAGATGTTTGGGGTAGATTTACTTTTTGAGGAAGTAAATCACAAAATTGATTTCCTGGATGTATCTATCTGCAGAAACGCTGATCTCTCCATTACTCGTTCCGTCTATCGAAAACCTTCTGCGGCCACTAACATCATTCCCTACAAATCTTGCACCCTGCATCTCTACAAACTTGCAGCATTGAAGTCCTACATCCACAGGGCTCATATCATTTGCAACAACCAACTCTCTCTTCAAGAAGAACTCTCCAAAATTTCTACAATAGCCCTCTCTCATGGTTTCCCTGCTGTTATAGTCAACTCCCTCATAAAGAAATATGAAAACCATTCGAAAATCGAATGCCTCCTTCCTCACAAGAAAGAAGACCTGAAATTCTGTGGTTCTGTTCCTTACCATCCTTCCTATGCTTATAAGTTACAGATTCTTTTTAGAAGTTTTGGTTACCATCTTGCCATTAAATCTACCCCAAACATCTTGAAACTTCTACAAAGGGATAGGGACAAAGTTGAAAGCCTGAACCTCCCAGGAGTTTACTGCATTCCTATCTCTTCTTCTACTGGGGATAACTTATACATTGGAAGCACATACAGGAGCATTAGCCATAGAATTTTAGAACATAGAAAAGATGTTTCGAAAGCCAATCCCAATACTGCCTTGTCTATTTTGACAATGGAAGACACATCTGCAGTTCCCCACTGGAACGAAGCAAAACGAATTGCTTCTTTTGACAATCGTTTTGCCCTCCGTTACCGTGAAAGCATAGAAATTATGTTCAACTTAATGACTTGCAACTCCGAATCTCCTCTCTACATTCCGTTGATCTGGAGATCAATTCTAAGTTTTGGCAACAAAAATAAGAAAAATTCAAATGTAGAATCTGGCAACAATCTTAGTCCTCCATTGGCGTGATGAAGACCTAAGATAAGGTCGAAAGCTTCCAACTTACGAACTTTTTATAAAAGTTTCAGTTAACGTAACTAGCGTGATCAAGTTACCTTTATTTGTTGATATTTATCAGCACAATCAAATAGCTAAATATTTGTATTATAAATTGATTTTAAGAAAAAAGCACTAGGTTATTTATACTGTACTTTTATTTAGATAATTTTAACTTTCTAGACCATAAATTTGCATGGTTATTTTGGAAACAAATTTGTTATGAGGGCTGCATCCCAAAATTTTTCATCTGCTATAGCTTGGTATATGGGCTGCAGTAGATAACATTGCAAAAACATATTTAGATTAGTTTTGAAGTTTTGTTATTTCACCACATTGTTTAAGCTGCTTTTGGTAATTTGGTTAGATAAGCAAGCCTTATCAGTGGTTCAAGTCCTTCAAAACCTCTCAAAAAAAGGCATAGTAGCTCTAATACGCATTGTTTCATTTACTGTAAAAAATAATTCCTGCTGATGGCAAGCAACTACGTTCACCTGTTTTTGCCGTTGCCAGATAGTAGAAAAGTGTTAAAATAGTAAAAGCATTTTTGGAAATTTAGAATTGCGCAGTTACAGATGTTTAAAATTTTATGGTAGTTCATGCGCAGAGTCACAAAGAGTATTCTTTTCTTTTCCATTTCTTCTGCAAATATAAATAAAATAATATCTGGTTATATTCTGTGAAAAAAATTTATTTACATTCTAAGAATTTTGTAGTTTAAGGAAAAGAAAGTTCCCAAATCATATTTCTTCAGCATACACATGAAATAACAATAACACTTTTTTACCTACTGCATTGGAACTCTGAATGTTTAGACTTAAATGAGAAAATAAACTGGTATGACAATCTAAAATAATCATTTTAGGTTCTCAAAAGGAATCTTAAAAGTAAATTTTGTACGATAAGATTCTAAATGAAAAATTCTTTGTGTCGTTTATAAACAACAAAGTAGAACCAAAATTTCTATTTCTAGAAAGTTGATTGTGTTTCATAACGCATCTCTGATGTCATGCCAGAATGATTTGGATGAGATGATGTCACACCAGCAGCTGTGAAAAATCAGTCTTTGTTGCTATGACAACAGAGCAAAGTGGTACATGTGTGCGCATGAACCACCTCGAAACAAAATAAAACAAAGGTTCAGATAAAGGAAATTATATTATTTTAGATTGACACCATATCTGGAGTTGGCCATCTACCTAAAACAGTTTGTAGCACAATTCGTTGGACTAGGTTACACGTTTCCAGTCACCTTTTGTCTAATGGCGGTAGCCCTGAGCCCAGGTGAGTCACAAAGCCTTGTGATGTCAGGGCAGCCATGGCACCTGGGTGTGCCATCGGCTCCAGAACACATGGAATGTTCCACTGTCCGGATGCTGCTACTGCCCCAGCATTGAATTGCACTGTTATTTGCAGTAATGTTGCACACTGGGCGGATGTTATAATGCATGCCAGATCCTGCTGTCCACTATCATCCAGAGCTTTTCTATAGCCACACCAGTCTTACACTTTGGAGTTTTTCCCTGAGTTATTGTAGTCCAGGTACACACTTGAAATTGTTGACCATGTAAATCCTAATTTCGTAGTAACTACTGAGAAGGAGTGACCCATCTCTCGGGTGCCGACTATCATACCACGTTCGAAATTGCTTAAATCCTGATAAGCTGCCATCTGAACTGGTAATACTACTACTTGAGCTTGTGGAGATATCTGCATATATCTACAGGATGTTCAGTTAATGCAGCGACAAACTCAGAGGGTTGTTAGTAGACATCAAGAGGGGGGAAAATGAAATGGAACATGGTGTTGCAAACCACGTTTAGTCGGTGAAAATCGCGAAAACACGTAGGCAGGTTCTGACGTCACGCGGGGACGACAAAAAGTACAATAATAACTACAAAAAGATTTATTTGACAGCATGTTTACAACACAGCTTGTGGTGCGCAGTACAATGCTGGAAAGGGAATGATGTGAACGAAATTATTACAGGCGGTGTTAAAAATTATTACATTGTTGTGCACAGTACAATGCTGGAAAAGGAACATTGAGAATGATGTGAACGAAATTAATACAGGTGTTGTTCGAAGTGTCGGCCGCTGACGTCATTGCACGGTCTACAACGACGTAAAAACGATTCCCGGACGCGCTCGAAGATACCGGCTGTGCTATTGATGTCTACTGCAGCAACGACAATCCGTGCTATGAGATCCTCTGGTGTGTCCACAGGCGTCTCATAAATGAGTGATTTAAGGTGACCCCAGAGGAAGAAGTCCAACGGATTGAGATCCGGCGAACGTGGAGGCCAAGCAACAGGTCCGGCGCGTCCGATCCACCTCCCTGGGTATGTAGCATCCAGGTGGTTATGCACCTCGTGGGGGAAATGTGCAGAGGCACCATCCTGCATGAACCACATGCCTCGCTGCACTGCAGCAATTTTGGGAGGATGTGTTGCAGGAAAACAAGGTGCGTTGCGCCATTCAGGCATTCAGGCAGAAGGTACGGCCCCAAGAGATAATCACCGAGGATTCCTGCCCACACGTTGACACTGTACCTCTGTTGAGGTTCGCTGCTTACGTCAGACATCGTGAGTGAACCTACAAACGCATTCAGCGATCAACTGACATCCGCCTTCCCTCTGCTCTGGAGTCAGAGCCTGCATACGTATTTTCGCGATGTTCACTGACTAAACGTGGTTTGCAAGACCATGTTCCATTTCAATTTTTGTTCCTCTTGATGTCTACTAACAACCCTCTGAGTTTGTCGCCGCATTAACTGAACACCCTGTATATGTCATTTATGGATGATACCATTACCGAGCCACGGACGGCTTAGTGGTTAGCAAATATGACTACTCTTGGGAAGGACCCAGGTGTGATCCTGAGTGGTGACATTTGCTAACAATCTCTGAATATCTGCTGTGCATCGGACGAGCACGTTAAGTGACAGCCCCAGGGCACTGACCCCCAGTTGTATATAACGGTGTCAGTTCCTACCCCCTTATTCTTTCACCCTTAAATGTGCAACACCAGCTTGTACAGTGGCGCCATCTACTGTGCTCTCTCTCACTTACAAACTGTTTTGTCTGCTGGACTTGTTCTCACTTCTTTCTGTCTCTGTACCCCACAAATTAAGAATAAGGTAGTGTATAATACGCTAAGTTACGTATAAAAAGTTTAAGGCAAATATATTCTAAATTAATTCAAAATGCTAAGAAAAAAACAGTCGTTGCCCTTCAACCTGTTTCACCAAAAAAGGAACTAATGTTTGCTGGCTCAATCCCTTACCATGAACCTTCTGCCTACAAACTCATCAGTATCTTCAAAAGAGAAGGATATAGACTTGCCATTCGTTCTTCCCCTTCAATTTCTGTTATCCCTCGTAATGACAGAGACCCAAGACCTCCGCTTTCTTCGCCTGGAGTGTATAAAATTCTGATCAAGACTAACATTGGATAACCGCGTACATAGGAAGTTCATTCTGGAAAATTCTCTCAAGACTTCAGAAACACAAATCTGATGTGAATTTGGGAAACCTTTATCTTCCTTGTCTCTTCTTACCATGGCTGACACTTCTGCTATTCCACTTTGGTCCGATACTAAAAAGTTGGTTCCCTTCCAAAATCGGTATGCTCTGAGGTTTAGAGAAAGTTTGGAAATTTTATTTTCCAAAAATTGCAACTCTGAGCTCCCCATTTCTGTTCCTTACATCTGGAAATCCCTCATTGTATCACGTCACCTGGAGTTACCATTACAAAACTTACCTTTCCAATCTGGCAACGTAAACCAATCGTAGTCGCACTGATGAAGGCCATAGTAATGGCTGAAATATATTTGCCTTAAACTTTTTATGTGTAACTTAGCGTGTTCTACACTACCTTTTTCTTAATTTGTTTGTTAGTTATGTGCATTGCCTACCACTCATTTATGATCTGTACCCCACCTGAAAGGCCGATCAGCGGTAGGTTGTGCGCGTCTAAACCTCCCTCTGTGGACGCAAGTCCTACATGAAAATGGATAGCTGAGTCAGTGATGGTGTTCACTACCATGAGGCACTACCACTGAAGGAAAATAATACCCAGTTGGAAATCATCCCCGCCTTCATGGCGTGTGAGCATAAATGGGTAAGATGATACCATTATTGCATGGATTTGGTGGCATGTAATGAAAATGGTAGCACCCTTCCAATTTGTTTGTTTTTTTTTTGGGGGGGGGGCACATTAGTGCAATCCTAAATAAAGTTTTTCAAACAGCAAATGATAAGCCACTTGCACACAAAACACAAGGACACTGTTTTCGAAATAATCTATTTCACATATAATCATTCAAATTTCAAGACCTCATTTACAGCGCTTCGAATTCTTTATAGCTCAATGTCTGCCATAACTGATTCCAGAAATTATCTGTTTTAATATCATGGAAGGGCGAAATTTACAATGTTATTGAAAATGGTTATGAGCCACACCTAGTTAAGTGCTGCATTTCAGAGCTGCATGTTTGTAAAATTGAGTTTGATGCCACAGTGTTATGAGCAGAAAATACAACATGTTTCCTAGGCATGAATCACTTTAGTAACTGCAGAGTTGAAAGTTGATTTATTCTTTTGGAATGTATGGTTGTGAACATTTTACATTGATTAAAAGCCAATTCAAGACTATCTGATTTTAGAATGTGATTTTTTGTAAAAATTTTGATGATTTTTAATGTAATAATAAATTGATTTGTGTTTTTATTTTAGTATAACACCTCATCTGCCGAATGTATGTGGCAATATCTGAATGATGCTCTGGAATTTGTTGCTGATGTGCACACTTTGAATAAAGTAAAGGTCAGTAGCAGTCCAGCTAGTTATGTTTTGTTGCTGGATAACTTTGTGTAGTTTTAATTATTTTTCTGGTTAAGGACAATATTATCAAAAACACAGTTTAGTTAGGTTATTCACAATTTGAGTCCAATTTATGTGACGAATCCTCCCCCTTTCAATAATGAGGACATTTGTAAAATCATTAATTACTCAAACATTGAAAAATAGATTCAACAACATTTTTTCAATTGTTTATAACCAAAAAAATAATGTATTTCCATTAGAATGTTATTTCAGTAACTTAAATGTGCTTACCTTACACATAAAATGGTATTTAGCATTGGTGTTAATTTTAACTTCTTAACTATTTCAGTGTGTTGTATGCTAAGATTTGTGTCAGTTTCATTATTAATATCTAATTTATCTTAAAGAATTGAAGTGTCTTTTTAGATGCTATGATAAATCATGCAGTAAAATAAATGCTGTACGTACAGCCATGGTGACATTACACAACCTTGTCTGGCTCCTACACCAATAGAAAACCATTTTGATACAACTCATACACAAGCCCTGCTACCATCATACATAACGTAGCTTTCACACTATTAAATAGATTCCCAGTAATGCCTTATTTGTTTAATACCTTCCACAGAAGTATCATGTGTACTCTGTCATAAGCTTCTTCTAAATCTATGAAGGCAACAAACACTTTCTTCCCAACAGACAGATACTTTTCAATCACCATGTGTAATGCAAAAATTTGATTAGTGAAGCCCTTGCCAGGTGTAAAACCACTCTGAACATGCCAAACTTTCTCTAATGTAAGACCTTGTACCTTCTCAATGATGAACTTTCCTAACACTTTCCCTGGCACACTCAACAAGCTGATACCATGAAAGTTCTTGCATTCCGTCTGATCACCTTTTCCCATATAGCATCCCTCCAATCCTGAGGGACCACTCCTAACTCCCAGCACAACTGGCAAATTTCAGTTAACCAATCAATCAGAGTCACCGCCATATTTTAACATCTCAGCAGGTATGCCATCTATTACCAGAGCCCTACCATTCTGAAGATATTTTAGAGCTTTTACACACCACTTCTCTTGATATTCCTCCTGTGCTTCCACCCCTCACTGTGACATCATCTGTTTATTCCTCAGAATCACCTTCACTTTCATGATCTAATAACTTGCAGAAGTATTCACCCCATCTTTCACTTAATATATTGGTCTCCCATATCATTTCTCTAGTGCTATTCTTCACACAACTTAAAATTTTATATCCCTTCTTTTTCTTATGTCTTGTGAACTTCCAGAAGGTTATCCTATCTTTCCAAACACCCAATTCATGCCTTTCTATATTTTCCTCTTTACCTTTTGTCTTACTCTGACAAACCAGCTTGGCTGCCTCATGCTTGTTACAGCAATATTTTGTAGAAGTGGTGGGAAAGGAGTACTGGATACATAGGCCAATATTGCGAAAACGAGTACTGTTCGGCGAATAAGAGATGATAACTTTAGACTGCACCGAAGTAAGTTTGATCAATTTTTAACTTTTATTAGTTTGCTGTAATGATTGATAATAATATTAAGTTTGACATTTAATTGCATAGCATCCAGCCCCAAAAACATTATTGTATCATCATCATCATTGTCAACCATTATCAATCCACTGCTGGACGAAAGTCTCTCAAAGCCTCTTCCACAACGGTCTGTCTTGTGCCAGTCACCTCCACGTTACTCCCGCATACTTTCGAATTTCATCCACCCATCTTCCATGTGGTCTTCTTCTGGGTCTTTTCCTGTCCCTTGGAATCCAATCTAAAATTTCGGCTGTCCGTCGATGGTTTGTCCTTCTGGCAGTATGTCCAGCCCATTGCTATTTCAGGGATTTTACTCTGATCATGATGTCTTCCACTCTTGTCATTTTTCGGATCCACAAGTTCCTCTTCTTATCTCTCCTGGTTACACTAAGCATGCTCCTCTTCATGCTTCTTTGAGTTGTTTGCAGCCTTTGTATGTCTCTTTTAGTTAAGGTCCACGTCTCTGCACCATACGTAAGCACTGGAAGGATGCATTGATCAAACACTTTTCTTTTAAGACATAATGGCATATTGCTCTTGAAAATTACGCTGTTTCTTCCAAAAGCTCTCCAGGCAAGTTTTGTACGCCGATTAATTTCTTCATCAATGTGACCCTCACTTGATATCTGCTGTCAAAGATAAACGTACGTGTCTGTTATCTCCAGCTTTTCTCCATCAATCGATAAATCTTCATTTCTTGTAAAAGCATTGAACATCACTTTTGTCTTCTGAAAGTTCATTTTTAATCCCACTTCTTTACTCTTGTCAGCAAGTTCCTGGATCATACTCTGCAGCTCTGATGGGGTAGTTGCAAAAATGACTACGTCATCAGCAAAACGAAGGCGAGTTAGATAATCTTCATTAATCTTTATCCCTTTGTTTTCCCAATTCAGTGATTGAAAGACATTTTCCAATGTGTCATTAAAGAGCTTGGGAGATATAGTGTCACCTTGTCTCACTCCCTTTCCAATTTTTATGTGAGCTGTATTCTCAAACAGCCGAATCTTTGCACTTGCATTTTCATAGATGTTATTAATAATATTAATGTATGCATCTTCAACACTGCGGGATTTCAAAGCCATTTTAACTGCTGGTGGTTTCACTGAATCAAAGGCCTTTTCATAATCGATGAAAGCCATGCACAATGGAAGTTCATATTCCCTAGCTCTTTCAATTAGTTATCTCAGTACGTGGATATGATCTATAGTGCTGTAGCCACTCCTGAATCCAGCTTGTTCTCTCGGTTGAGCCATATCCAGTGTTACCTTCAAGCGGTGTGAAAGAACTTCAGTGAAGATTTTACAAACCACTGATAGAAGCCTGATATGTCTGTAGTTCCTGAGATCCTCAATGTCCCCTATTTTATGTAACAGGATCATTGTAGCATTGTTCCAATCCTCAGAAATGTTCCCTTCATTAAGGCATTGAGTGAAAATTTGGGCGAGTACTGTTTCAATTTCTCTACTTGCTTCTTGTATGATGTCTACAGTAATTCCATCTCCTCCTGGAGCTTTTCCCTGCTTCATGTTCTTGATTGCATGTGCAACTTCTGCTTAGAGGACTGGAAGAACTCTGGTACTGGTGCCTTTCATGATATCTGGAGTACATGTATCATCCCTTTCATATATCTTTCACTCTTGTCAAAATTTCGCCTCTATTTCTTGTTACAGAACCATCTTCCTTTCTCAGAGCCATAATCTGTTTTCTTCCCTTACTGAGATGTCCCTTTGCTATTTTTAGGCTTTGGTTGTTTTCAATTGCTTTCCTCACTAGTTCACAGTTGAATTTCCTTACATCTTCAGTGATACTTTTTCATACTGTCTTGCATAGCTCTATATATTCCACTTTGGAAGTCACATCTTCTTTAGTTGTCCTCATCTCTCTTCTTTTTTGCATCAGGATTTTGGTTTTTCCTGATAATTTGTTCACATGCAACTTGTTCTTAGACCCAGCTAATCTTGTTGCTGTTTCCATAAAAGCTTTGGTTACTTTTCTGTTAACTTCAGAGATGCCCACTTCTTCTGATGTTAGACCTCCTAGAACAGAGAATCTGTTCCTCAGTTCCAATTTGAAGGTATTATGATGCTTTTTAAGGTTGGTCACGTCAATACACCTTGTTTGTTTTATGAGCTTGCCATGCTTGAGATGACAAATTTCTTGTTACACATAATAAAATCAATTTCACTTGTCCATCCATTGCGATGCCTCCATGTCCATTTCCTTTGGGGGGTTTTCTCTAAAAAGGAGTTCAAGATGAAAAACCCTTCTGCGTCTGCAAACTCTACGAGAGTATTTCCACGCTGGTTTCTATTGCCATGGCTGAATTTCATTCTGTTGCCGTTGCCCTATTTTTGCATTGAAATCTCCCATAATTATCTTCAAGTGCTTCTTGCCTTTATTATTTAGATGACGAAAATTTTTCAATTTCTTCTTCAGGATGACTTGTGGTGGGTGCATAAGTTTGAATAATCTGAGCCTGGTATCTCTCAAGAGTTGGATAACGAGTCGTGCAGCTCTGTCAGAGGAAGTTTCAACTTCTACAACTTTATCCTTCAGTTTCTTGTTTATTATAAATCCAACACCACTAATTCTGCCAGTATCTGTCCCACAATAGTAGAAGAGATGTCCACTTTTCAGTTCAATGAGATCTTCTCCTTTTCTCCTTACTTCCTTTAGCCCGACGATGTCCCACTCGATCCTTTGTAGTTCTTCTTCCAATTCAAGGAGCCTTGAATCAGAAGATAGGGAGCGTCCATTATACGTAGCCAAGGTCAGCATCAGATGGCAGCCTAGTCCGGTTCTCTGGGGATTCTTAGCACCCTCTGCCTTCATGTCACACTGGCCGCTGCCTTGACCAGGTATATTCCAGCTGCCGGAGACTGAGGGCCAAGATTTAAGTTGTGGAGTCATTTTGGAGGGGTTTGGACATGGGTATCGTTCACTTGATTGAAAGGTCACTTGACCGAAAATCACTTCGCCGAAAATTACGTGATCGAAAGGTACACTTCACCGAAGGGTCACTTGACTGAAAAGTTCATTTTACCGAAAGGTCACTTCACCTAAAAGTTCATTTCATCAAAAGGACATTTGATCGAAAAGTTCATTTCACCGAAGGATTATTTTACCTAAAAGTTCATTGCATCGAAAGATCATTTCACCGAAAGGTCAGTTTATCGAACACTTAGAATTTTGTTGTTAGAGATGTGTTGGAGTGTGGTGCTGGTTTTTGAAAAACTGGCCACCTAAACATTCTCGGATTATATAAAAAATACGCTTTTAATTTCTATGAAACACCTCCCTATGAGTAGGTTTTTAGAAATATAACATTAATTATAAGGCCTAGATCTGTGCTTTTTTGTCAAATTTTAATCCTCCGAGCTCATATTCATAAGGGTTGCGTAGTAAATAATGTTCCACTTTTACTCAACCACAAAACATTGATTTTTTGACCGTAGGCCTAGGCACAGGCCATTATAACAGATTTTAACCCTACTCATATTCATAAGCATTACATAAAATGTAAAGTAACTTTTTATGTAAACCTTATGAACATGAGCACGAACGGTTAAAATTTGCTAAAAGGTTTAGTAAGCCGAGACCTAGGGCCCTAAAATTAATTCTTTTTGCCTGATTATTAACTTGACTTTTTATGATATTAAAATTAATATCACAAAAGTCAAGTTAATAATCCTAAAATTAATTCTTTTTGCAACATTATTAACTTGACTTTTTATGTATACCTTATGAATACGAACACGCGCATTTAAAATTTGCTAAAAAGGCCTAAGCCGAGGCTTAGAGCCCTAAACTTGATTCTTTTTGCCTCAAAAAATGTGCAACATTATTAACTTGACTTTTTATGTAAACCTTATGAGCATGAGTTTGTACGATTAAAATTGGGTAAAAAGGCCTAAGGTAAGGCCTAGGGACCTAAAATTGATTCTTTTTGTCTGAAAAGATGTACAACATTAATAATTTTACTTTTTTATGTAAACCTTATGAACATGATTAAAATTTGCTAAAAAGGCCTAAGCCGAGGCCTAGGGACTTAAAATTAATTATTTTTGTCTTAAAACTAAATATTTGCATTCTCTGTGACACGGAGAAATCAAAAGTGCAATTTGAGTATAATCCACTAACGTTTCGGTGGTCTGTCTGCCGAACTTGCACCATGCTTCAATAGATCCTGTAATGAAGTCCAAAGTTTTCGATAAACTGACCCTTTGGTGAAATGACCTATCGATGAAATGAACTTTTAGGTAAAGAGACCTTTCGGTGAAATGAACTTTTCGATCAAGTGACCCTTCGGTGAAATGGCCTATCGATGTAATGAACTTTTAGGTAAAGAGACCTTTCGGTGAAATGAACTTTTCGATCAAGTGACCCTTCGATGAAATGACCTATCGATGAAATGAACTTTTAGGTAAAGAGACCTTTCGGTGAAATGAACTTTTCGATCAAGTGACCCTTCGGTGAAATGAACATTTTGATCAAGTGATCTTTCGGTGAAATGATTTTTGGTCAAGTGACCCTTTGGTGAAGTAAACGTCGGGCAAATGAACCAGACCCGTTTGGCCATAGTGGGATAGCATTTCCTCTAATCCCGATGGTATAGTTATACCCCTATTGGCGGTCGTCAGAGCCTCTTTAGTGGGAACAAGATGCACCACGAGAAGGCGGAGTTGACATTTGTCAAGGAGAGGCTGTGATGTTGCACATCACCTGACCTTACATACCATTATTGTATACAACATGTAAAACAGTAATAATAGCAATAGTAACCTATTCTTATAATATGATTATAATGCCACGTAATGCTTATGGTTGTTAGTCCAGTATTAACCATAATGAGATAATAAATTGGTTCCATGAATTAAATCTAATGTTATCCCCTCGCTACTACAGAACAGTGTCAGAGCTACACCCTGAGTATCAAAGCTCATGGATTGTAACCATCGTAGTGTGTAGTGACCTGTACACTACCTAGGAACCTTTTCAGAGCTTTCTGGAATTTTCTATTTGTGACATATGGGTGCTCAGAAAATTTTTCGGGTTTCAAGATTATCGATAAGTGATGCTCACTTGTATTATTTTCAGGGTTTGCATGGAACCTGGAAAAGCCATGGATTTTTTCTTGGAATGAAAAAAAAACAACTGCTCGAAGTGTTTGGACTGATTGCGTCACCTTGTTCTACCTCCCTGAGATATCTGCTGCCGACAAGATTTTGGAGATATAATGACCTCTGTTTCCTCTTGTGACGCTGCAGTGTAAGATGTTTGAGTGCCATATTTTCAGCGACCTTGGTTAGTGGTACACTAGTTGTGTGCTGTTACAGTCACAACAAGAATGAACAATAGCCATTCCTTCTAGTATGTGTTCTCCTCACTGAAAGGGATTGCTATCTGGCCTCCCAGCTGTCGATATGCATGGGAATAAAAGGCTATAAAATAGGGAAACTTCAGTACATACATACATATCACTTAGCTGTTCTCTGAGATTCAGAGGTTAGCTCCAAAAAGAAATACAAACTATCAGATATTTTTACTTACTGTTGTCGCATCAAACTTCTCCATTTACAGCGGTCTTTACATACAACTCGGGCTTCACTGATATCCATTACACGCCGTACACAAGATCTTTTATACTTCATGCTCATAATCTTTTTCTCATGCAGACATTCCTGATTCTGATCCACCCATTTTTCCTCTGCCTTTCCTTCCTGCCACTTGGGCTAACAAGATTTTCTTAGTAAGCATCTCATCACTCATTCTTTCAACATGGCCAAACCACCAATGCATATTGGTCTCCACCTTGCTAACAACATTTTGCTTCACATCACACAACTGCAACACATCTTCATTCCTCACACAATCAAACCGTGTCTTGCCACAAACCCCATGTAAGTAACACATTTCTCCACCACACAAACGACTCTTATGTTTCTTCTGCAGTATCTAGGTTTCACTGCCATACATCAGAGTAGGAACAATTACAGTTTCATACACAGCCATGCGGGATTCTCTAGAGAACCCATCATTCCTGTGAAAACCTCCCAAAGCAGCCATGACTTTCAATGAGGAATTCACTCGCCTACTAATTTCACCATCCAATTTATTCTCTCTGTCAAACATGCTTCCTAAGTACACAAACTCACTCACCTGGTCAATCACAGTGCCATTTATACTTACATTACATTCAGTGCTACCCATTCCTCTCCCAAACACCATAACTTTGGTCCCTACCAAACACCATAACTTTGGTCCCTACCAAACACCATAACTTTGGTCCCTACCAAACACCATAAACTTTTGACCCTGCAAAATTGTTTTTTATTATTATCCTTCTGCTAAGTTCCATTTTGCTTCATAGAAGTTTTATACAGAGGAATTTTGCCACTTTGTTGAAGATGTGACAGAACATTCTTTAACAGCAGAACCCATAGGATTTCGTAAGAATTCTAAATACATAGTAAATTTCACCTAATTTGTAAAATATAAAACAAAGCCTTATAATTCTAATTAAACTCCTGTAATTTTTTGAAACCCTGGAAAATCTGTATATGTGTTCAAATCCTGTATTTTGTTTTCTAGTATATACAGGGTTTGGCAGAAAAACTGGCATTTTTGAATGCAACAAAACTGATACTTCATATGGGAAAAAAATGACAAACACATCCATTTTACCCTAACACATTGCCATTTGTGAAATATGCAGTCATGTTCATGTTTTGAATGTTATGTCCAACAGGTGACAACCATTTCAATGTCTACACCGGCAGGGGTCGAAGTTGTTCTGAAGTTCCTGATTTTTATTTTTTTGTCCTGAAATGTCCTTATTTTTGTTCTATATCCTGAAAAGTTTGAATGTAATCCTAAAATTTTAAATAAGTGGTAAACCATGTATAGTGATTCATCATCTAGCATTTACAAGTACTGCATAAATAAAAAAATGGAATGAGAGAGAGAGAGAATGAACTTTGGCAGATCTGTCTACCATCTTCTGGGACCTCTGGTCGTCTGTTCACTCTGCAGTTTATGTTGAATATGCGACATGGTCAGTTTGGGAATCTTTGTGACGTCATTGGATGTGTTGCGTTGCCCCTCCAGTGACTTGAAGACTCAGGATTTTTTTTTTTTTTATGTCTGCGTGTTTGCATTGTTTCTGTTCTGTTTGCCTACCCATTTTTTTCTCTTCTTCTATCAGTATCTTCCATGGAATTGGCATTTCTACTCCACTACAAATGTTGCAGTTGGATTTTTGATTTTTTTCAATTACGATTGCTTTGGTGAAATGGATGGTCTTTTTGGTTGGTTGTTTGCTGATAATTTCTATATTTTCAAATTCTGGTATTGTGTTATTTTTTATGCAATATTGTACTAGTGCTGTTTCTTCCTTCTTTTTCCCCAGTTCTTCATATGTTGTGCCAATCTTGTTTTTAATTTGTTTCTTGTGCTTCCCATGAATTTCACTCTATTGTTGTTGTTGGTTGGCTTAATTGGAATGCTATATACTCCTTCACTGTCCAATAGTTTTGTTTTTTCTCTGTTACTGATTATTATATTCTTGTAGTCTTTTACTGAAATTCCAATATCTAAATGTTGTTTTTCGCATTCCTTTTTTATTACATTTGTAACCTGTTTTATGTATTGAAATTTACCACAATATTTTATATTTTGCTTGGTTTTATTTTTAGGATGTTCATACATGTAAATTACTTTTTGACATCTGAGGTGGTATATCCAAATTTTTTGGCTGTTTTTATTATCCATTGAAGCTCTTTTTCCTTGAAAAAGTTATTGCTGGAATGTGTGAAGGCTCTATGCACTAAACTTCTGATTGCCGATATTTTATATGTCTTTGGATGGTATGAGTTTGCAGGTATAAGTATTGGCACATAGGTGGGTTTTTTATACACATGGTATTTGCAGGATGTTTAGAAAACCCATGTGTATAGAAAACCCACCTATGTGCCAATACTTATACCTGCAAACTCATACCATCCAAAGACATATAAAAAATCGGCAATCAGATGTTTAGTGCATAGAGCCTTCACACATTCCAGCAATAACTTTTTCAAGGAAAAAGAACTTCAATGGATAATAACAACAGCCAAAAAATTTGGATATACCACCTCAGATGTCAAAAAAGTAATTTACATGTATAAACATCCTAAAAATAAAACCAAGCAAAATATAAAATATTGTGGTAAATTTCAATGCATAAAACAGGTTACAAATGTAATCAAAAAAGGAATGCAAAAAACAACATTTAGATATTGGAATTTCAGTAAAAGACTACAAGAATATAATAATCAGTAACAGAGAAAAAACGAAACTATTGGACAGTGAAGGAGTATATAGCATTCTAATTAAGCCAACCAATAACAACAATAGAGTGAAATTCATGGGAAGCATAAGAAACAAATTAAAAACAAGATTGGCACAACATATGAAGAACTGGGGAAAAAAGAAGGGAAAAACAGCACTTGTACAATATTGCATAAAAAATAACACAATACCAGAATTTGAAAATATCGAAATTATCTGCAGACAACCAACCGAAAAGACCATCCGTTTCGCCAAAGCAATCGTAATTGAAAAAAACAAAAAATCCAACTGCAACATTAGTAGTGGAGTAGAAGTGCCAATTCCATGGAAGATACTGATAGAAGAATAAAAAAAATGGGAAGGCAAACAGAACAGAAACAATGCAAACACGCAGACATAAAAAAAATCCCGAATCTTCAAGTCACTGGAGTGGCAACGCAACACATCCGATGACGTCACAAAGATTCCCAAACTGAACACGTCGCATATTCAACATAAACTGCAGAGTGAACGGACGACCACAGGTCCCAGAAGATGGCAGACAGATCTGCCAAAATGCATCAGACAATACTTCCAAGAAGTCTGACGAAGTTTTTTGGTGATTGCAATTCCTCGTGCGAATATTTTTACAAGTGATTCAGTTTTACGTTTTTCAAGTGTTCCAACGTAATTTTTACATCTCCTTTGTCTCCATGTGCCTCCCGTAGTTCAACTAAAAAAGTATATCCTACTCAAGAAACGTGCGGACTTTTTGAAGTTAGTCAAAAAAGCCTACACCCAAGAACCTGATGAGAACAACAATGCAAGGATTTGAACATTGACCACCTACAACCGAGAGATACCTGAAAGATTTTTCTTGAATCACATTTGATTACTGCGATATATATTCGCAGCGAGTATTAATAACTTCCAACCGAGAAATTGCTTTCCACTCAAAGGAAACATAACATGTAAAAAGTTACAGCAGTTAAAACCACCATTAAATGGTTCTACCTGAAAATATAATGTATGGAAAACATGGGTTTTTTTTAATCTTGATACATGGAGAACATGAATTGGTGGAGTGGAGATCAATCAGCTACAGCACATTGATCTCCACTCCACCAATTCATGTCTCTGCAAGTGGCATCGTTTGGTAAAACAAATGACGATCCATTAGTGTTGCCAACATCATTAGGAAAACTTTTGCAAAAAATCAAAAACGCCTGTTTTCTGCCACACCCTTATTTTGTAGTACTGCACTTGAGCATGTGTTTTTTAATATATGTGTGTGCGTGTGTTTGCTGTTTAGAACATGTTGTATGGAACCTCCACCCACTTAAACGAAGAAACTTTAGGAGATCAATTGAAAGCTGGTGTTGCTCAGTACCTAGCCATAGAAATGTCAAAAGGTGGCCGAGAGCGAGATAGAACTATTGGTCGCTGCCTGCCGTGGTTATATCATCCACCAACAATTCTTCAACAGGGGTGAGTGAAACTTGATTTCATATATGTGTCACCAATTATTAAGATATTTGTTGAAACTTTTCATACTATGTAGCATGTAAGACAATTTTTAAAAAAATTTCACATGAGTTACCCTACATCCAGTATGCAAAGTAAGTAGGTCTTTTGTAGGCTAATGTATCAATGTAAATAACACCAACACAGCGCTAAGCATATAAATAAAAAATTAATGAAATCTTTTGAACAAGATATTTTTGTTGTAAATAGTAACACTATACTAGTGATCCGATATATTGTCGTAGAAAATAAACACATAAGTGTTTCCAAGCTTTCGCACATCAACCAGATGACTTTTTCGAGGAAGTTAAACAGAAACTGCAAACTGAAATATAGAATTCATTAACAATTTGAACGTGGGAACTTGACTTAACAATAAATAGATGCGACGTTATATTCATTTAAAGATACAAGGCATCACGTTTGTTGCATGCGTGGGATCCTAGAGAAATAGTGAAAATCACCTCTCTCCTGTGGAGCAGGTGTTTATTCGATCCCCCTACAGTATCCGGACAGCTCTAAACAATACTACATTGGAATGACCAAGCGTTCGTTTGGAATCAGAGTCGACGAACATAAAAGGGACACAAAATAAGGTAAAGTAGCCAGGGCACTATCCAGAGAAGTCACATTCAAGTCTGCTACTCCTATGTGGGATGATATAAAGAAATTAGCTACCTACTCTACCCCTGAATGTACAGCCATTCGGGAAACATTGGAGATCATTACCAATAGCGATACTTGCAATCATTGCGTCTCACTCAAGTTGCCACGAATTTGGAACCAATTCTTCAAGTAAAGCCTTCTGCCTACCAGAATATCGCGCTTGCAACCAACGTGACGCTTCCTTTCTTTAAATGAATATAACGTTGCATCTATTTATTGTCATATCAAGTTCCCCTGTTCAAATTTTCAATGCATTCTATATTTCAGCTTGCAGTTTCTGTCTAACTTCTATAACGAAGTAAATTTCTCCGTCATTTTTGGTCCACGCCGGGGATCGAACTCGAGTCCACTTATTCTGGAACAAGTCGCTCTCGGGTTCGATCCCCGGCGTGGACAAAAATGACGGAGAAATTTATTTCATTATAATGGCGCCCGAACTTCCCGGATGACCCGGCCGTTAAAGTTCTCGCAATGGTGTGATGTTCTTTCCACACCACGAGACAGGAAAAATAAGAGAATACCTTCTTCAGCACTTCGAAAAATAAATGTGTGTGATGTTGCATTCCCTCCACCAGATTGACTGGGAGTTCTCAAGTGCACATTCTTCAGCGGATGGCTGCCTACAATGATACATGGTCCTGGCTGACCCGTGGGGCATGCCTCTGGCCCTCTTTCGGGGGGGGGGGCGTGCCTGCCCCACAGGACACACACGACATAAAGGTAGATAGCAGCAAGAACGAACGTCTGTGTAACTCAGTTGGTAGAGCGACTTGTTCCGGAATAAGTGGACTCAGGTTCAATTCCTGGTGTGGACCAAAAATGATGGAGAAATTTACTTCGCTATACTTCCTTGAAAAAGCCATCTGGTTGATATGCGAAAGCTTGGAAACGCTTATGTGTCTATTTTCTACGCCAATAAATCGGATCACTACTATAGTGTTACTATTTACTACTTAATTGGTGTACTGTTCCTCGTTATCAAGATATTTTTGAATATTAGTCAGTTCATTCTCATTTTCTATTTGTCACAATACATAATCACGTAACATCATGAAAGGATGAATCAATAAAGAAAGAAATATTCCTCATAATACATAAGAAATTGATATAATGTTCAAAGTAAACAGAATCAGTTGAAACTTCACTGTCCTGGGTTGTGTAACGGTTAGCATACTCGAATGAAAATCGGGAGGTGAGGGTTCGATTCCTGCTCCAGGGCGATGAGTGGTGTTATATGGATGACCAGTAAGTGGTACAAGCAAATTCAGAATTTATATTCTGTTTGCTTTGAATATTCTATCACGGGAGGAAATGGTAAAGAATTGAATAACATTGAAAAATATTGTAGTTAATTGTGCATTACAGGGATTACTAGGATATAAGTTTTCACTTTGTCAAATTTTCGGGTTGCACCCCAACCCTTCTTCAGGACTAAGATAGAAGGTGCTGCCACTCAAGTGGTAATGTCACACTGCTATGTTCGTTAATCATGGAACCTCTTCTATTCTCAATTGTAGACTTTCCTCAAGTTTCCGTTTTAGATAGTGTTGTTGGTGTGCAAGAATTTTTAAAGATTCTCAGTTCATTGAATGTCCAGTACTTTGTACATGTTTATCTAGGCCTGTTTTGCTTGTAATGTTCCTAATTGCGGCTTTGTGTTCAGCTACACGGGTGCGGAGTTGTCTTCCAGTCTCTCCTACATAGAAATCTGAAGTTGTTCAGATTCATAAGCTACATCTGCTTGGCTTCAGTTTCTTGGAACTTCATTGTCCTGTTTGGTGTAATGGTAGCATGCTCCAATGGAAATCTGAAGTTCAGATTCCTAAGCTATATCTGCTTAGCTTCAGTTGCTTGGAACTTCATTGTCCTGGGTGATGTAATGGTAGCATGCTCTAATGGAAATCTGAAATTGTTCAGATTCCTAAGCTACATCTCCTTAGCTTCAGTTGCTTGGAACTTCATTGTCCTATGTGATGTAATGGTAGCATGCTCCAATGGAAATCTGAAGTTGTTGTTCAGATTCCTAAGCTACATCTGCTTAGCTTGTTGCTTGGAACTTCATTGTCCTGGGTGATGTAATGGTAGCATGCTCCAATGGAAATCTGAAGTTCAGATTCATAAGCTACATCTGCTTGGCTTTAGTTGCTTGGAACTTCAATGTCTTGTGTGGTGTAATGGTAGCATGCTCCAATGGAAATCTGATGTTGTTCAGATTCCTAAGCCACATCTGCTTAGCTTCAGGTGCCTGGAACTTCATTGACCTGGGTGATGTAGCATGCTTGAACAAAAATCGGGAGATGTGGGTTCGATTCCTGCTCTAGGGCGATGTAATTTTCAAGTTTTCTGAAAAAGTGACTACATGGGAAACAGTAAAAATATGGCACCTATGTGCTGATACATTTACGAAAAAAGTATTACCACCTTTATGAGAGGATGGTTGCAAACTGAGCATGTTGCTGAATGACAAAACATGCTGAAATTTAGCCCTATAATCTACTTCACTTTGTGCTTAAATAATGGAAATTAATTCAAATACTGTTCAATCATTGTGTTAGTTAATGTTCGTTCATTATGTTATTAACTTATATTTGTTTATTTGCCATTAAAAGAAACCATTTGTGGAGTAAAAACTTGAACAAACTGTGCTGTCTTCTTTTTCTGAAGCATTATTATGATTGGGTTGGCTTTTAACTGCCACACACACAAATGAATGAAGCAGTGATTCCATGCCATGGTCTTAGCATTGTGTGAATATGTTTATCCTGATCTACACTCATTTGATCCAGACTTCAGTGTCTTATCCTAAAGATTTTGCTTCCTGACCATTGTAGTTGCAGAAATTTAAAAAAAAAAAAAAAAAACAGTCGCTTTATTATACCACTATTAATTTGATCAAATGAAACAGGTGACGTTTAGAGTTATATATGTTACTTGGATTATTTTACAAACTGAACAGTAAAAAAAAAATGTGCATTTTTAGCCAGCATTTTTAATCCAGAAAATTCAAAATTTTATCCCTTTATAAGGAAGTACATGCCCCTTTGCTCTTCCTTCTACAACTGCCTTTCTTCCTGAAGTCTCTGTGAATGTTGCAAATGTGAATTTAATTTTGTAAGGATTTTATGTTCAGTTGTTACATGCAGTCTGTTTTGTACAGTAATTTGCAATGTCCATGATTTATTTATTTTTTACTATTTAAGATATGAGAATTTATAGATGTTCAAATGACATAAATATAAAAACTTGATGAACATGCTTAAATTATGTAAAAACATTTTTTATGTAACCTAAGCATGGTTATAAAGTTTTAATACTTTTTTTCTATGGTGATGTTTATCCAGATTTATTGTGTTATTTCACAATGACAGTTCAAAGTTCTTAAAAGTATCAATGACTAATATACCAACTGCTGAAAAATTAAAATTTAATAACTTAAAACAGTGTCAGGTACAAAAGGAGCCCCTTCCCCCAAAAAAGTTAATATAAAACTATTCTCCAAAGATCTATCATGTTAGCAAGATAGAATTATTGCATTGGCACTTTCTTATAAGATAATTTTTTTTTAATTACATTTAATAGGTGATGTAAATTCAGTCATTTATGAAAGCTTCCTATTTTTAAAATATAAAAAATGTAGTGTAAATATGCTTATGGAATGCATTTAACCTTTTGAAGTATAATAGCATAAAAATATGAAATTTACTGATAGCAAAATTCACCATTATGTCTCATGATTCTACCATAAAGTTCACATACCATTACATGACTACAAGGTTCTTTATAAAGACGCTTTGATGTCTGTAAGTTTTCTGTTTTACATGCTATAAAGTGGGTGCAGTCTGCGGCGGTGTATTAAATTATTCAATTAAGATACAATTCAGTTAAAATTCCTAAAAATGTTACTTACAGAAGTGTGTGTTCAGTCCCACATTGGTATTTTATTGAGAGCCTCTTGGTCAAAAGTTGTATCCTGCTTCTATATGGTCAGTTGTTAGGATTAACCCAAGAGCATTTTGGTCAAAAGTTGTAACCTACTTTTTAGTATTCTAACTCTTCATAGAAGTAGGATACAACTTTTGACCAAAAGGCTCTCGGATGCAACTGTGTTATTCTACTTCTGTGAAGAGTTAGAATACTTCTTAGTGTTCTAACTCTTCGTAGAAGTAGGATACAACTTTGGACCAAACGGCTCTCGGATACAACTGTTGTATCCTACTTCTGTGAAGAGTTAGAATACTAAGAAGTATTCTAACTCTTCATAGAAGTAGGATACAACTTTTTACCAAAAGGCTCTCGAGTTAACCCTAACAACTGACCATATAGAAGCAAGATACAACTTTTGCCCAAGGGGCTCTCAATAAACTTCCGATGTGGGACTGAACACGCACTTCCGTAAGTAACATTTTTAGGACTTTTAACTGAATTGTATCTTAATTGAATAATTTAATGCACCACCACAGACTGTACCCACTTTATAACGTGTAAAACAAAAAAACTTACAGACATCAAAGCATTTTTATGAATAGCAAAATTCATGTTGCTAAATTCCTGTTTTGGAAAACATTTCAAGCACTTGGTTTCAAGGTGCTTTGCTTCAACCACCCAGTAGCAAAATATTCTAACTCTTCAAAATGTACAATTAATTAAATATTCAATAAAAACAGCTGAATCATCTTATTCTTATAAAAAAATTCAAGCTATTGGCAAACATAAGTATTAAACATAACTTATTCACCTCAACACTTGCTTTTAAAACACTCGTGCATTAAAAAAACAATTCACTTACATGCTGAGTGCATGAATGTTTTTGAAAGCTAGTGTTGAGATGGATGAGGTGTGTTTTTTAATTATGTTTGCCAATCGCTTAAAATTTATATGAATAAGTTGATTTAGCTGTTTAATGCCTGTGTTATTTAATATTTAATTAATTATTAGTAAATTTTGAAGAGTTAATTAGCATATTTTTCCACTGGGACATTGAAGCAATGCACCTTTGCTGGAAATGTTTTTTTGAAATAGGAATTTAGTGACATGAAGATATGAGTAAGTTTCCTATTATGCCATTAGAATCAAGCTGCACGCTCTTAGCTATATATCTCTTTTTCGAGATTTTGAAGGATGGTGTAAAACATTGTTTCCTGATGTAAATAGTTCTGAGTGTTCTGAAATCTCATTTATTTTGTAATAGGCCCAAGGAATTTATTGAATGTGTGAGCCATGTCAGGCTTTTGTCTTGGCTTTTGCTGGGTGCTTTAATACACAGTGCTCTCCTGCAGAATACAGAAACTTCTGTTTGCCAGCCAATACCATTAGAAGCAAATAGTCATATTGCAGAGCATATCCAAGTTATACTTGCTGGTTTTGCTGAGCAATCAAAGGTACATTTTACTTTGTTTCATTAGTAAGCATAAAGTTTTTCATCTCTGCCTGAATATCCATTGTTGCTATACCTCACCTTCCTTTCCCCATTTTTAAAGAGCAGAATTATTTTTTTAAATATGCCCTGACCCTTGAAATTGCATGTATTTGTGTGCTGCATTTCATACAATGGTATAAACTGATGACTAAAGCCCGGAAGTTGAGGCAGTAAAAATGCCAAAAATAGGCAGACAAATAAGCGAAATAAAGCGTCAAAATAGGCATCAAAAATAGGCATTTATAGAAGTGGTTAAAAAATTCTGAATCGTACACAGGTGTTAAGCTGAATTGGCAAAATCATTTATCAGATTATCATTTACTTATTTTTGCGGTTACACATAAGTACTAGGTGTTTTTTTAAATGTTCGAACGTGGAACTCTGTCTTCTGTCACTTAGGATATGTTTCAGAAGCGAAAATGATCTTCAAATCCAACGGAGGTAATGGGAGCCTATTTTAAACATGAGGCATATGTAGGATCCATTTCAATAGAAGTTGAACTTTCACCTTGGAGTATTTCAGCGATGACTTTGATTTTCTCCAAGTCATTATTTGCTGAAAGAACTCGTTGACATTTTTCACTCACAATTTGACCCTTTCTCCCGGGAACACATTTAATTGTACTAACTACATCATTTAATATTTTCAAGGCATTCACTAACGTTTCGTTCCTTTTTTCCAGCAAAGTAATCATATCGGGCAACTGTGAAAAGCGTGCTTGAATAAAAGTTAAATCGTTACGAATGGAATCTTTAGCTAGTATCTGTTTAGCATTGCGTATTGCGCAGGATTCATCCTCTTGAAAACTGTTAACAATTTCAGCAATCTTGTTCAAATTATTTGTGTAATATACAGCGGCTTATATCCATGTTCTCCATCTTGTCAAAATCGGTTTAGGCGGTAAAGTAAGATTTGGTTCCATCTCTTTGAATAAGTGAACTCGATGAGGAGCTTTAAGGAAAATTTTCTTCACATTACTCACTAACGCATCAATATCCGGAAATAACCCACGTACTTCCTCCGCTACTCTGTGGAGAGCATGAACCAAACAAGTTAAATGAAGCATTTTTGGAAAGAG
Source organism: Macrothele yani (assembly GCA_039090855.1). Lineage (NCBI taxonomy): Eukaryota > Metazoa > Arthropoda > Arachnida > Araneae > Macrothelidae > Macrothele > Macrothele yani. The sequence continues at coordinate 106,895,619 of CM076999.1, read as the reverse complement.
AACTTTTAGGCTTTGGGCAGCCTTTTTCATATAAGGAGCTGCGTCTGTTAAAAACAATAGTACATTTTCATACTTTATTCCGCCAGGCCAAAAAAGAGCTAATGAAGAGGCAAAAAGCTAAGAAATCGTGCTACTATTTGTTTTTGGAAGTTGTTCTGATGTAAGTAAGTAGATAGTTGAGGGCTGAGCAGGTTCCATCGTACCGATAACAACATTTGCCACATACCTTCCCATGGCGCCTGTTGTCTTATCGATACTGATCCAGATATTTTTATCCCCGACATCTTCTCGTATTTCTTTCATTATACCGACGTAGCAGGAATCTAAGTATGTTTTCCGCAAAGTTGCTTTGCACGGAATATTTTCCTTTGTATATTTCTCCAAAAAATTCTTTAGTGAATTATTTTCCAGCTTCCACAAAGATATTCCAGCATCTATGAAATCATGGCACAAATCACTTGCAAACTGTGACTGCTTGCTCGAAGTAGAAGCGAATGTTGCCAAATGTTGTGAAATGAAGAATTTCTTTTCGTAATTCCGTTTCGTATCGCATATTTTACAAAACAACACCATTCTATCAGTGGACAAAATATCACTTCCATACTCTTGAACATACCGACTTAATTTAGCACTGGTTGAAGAAGCAGTTTTCAGCATTATTGTTTCACTTGGACGCAACGCGAGATCTATTAGGGGTAGCGAACTAACAGAATCTTTCTCCCTTGTTTTGCACTTACGTTCAAGGTCTTATGTGTGTACGTGCATTCTTGGCTTTCTCTCTAGCTTGATTGGTTACAATGTTATCTGACTGGATTCGGCTACTTCCGCCATACGCAGAAACTATCATCTAGGATTCTAGGGAGAGCAAAACATAAAATGAGATGCCGACAATCGCAGATTCTGCACATGCGTCTGCCACCACTGCTTAAATTGGAGCACCTCGTTTTGAATGTACCGATTGTACTCGTGTTTACTTTCAGATGTCTGCTGACTGTGATTTTGTTTTAGAGAAAATGCCACCTACCTTATGGTCTGTACACCTATACCCTAAAAAAGAGTTTTTAAAAGAAATGAATAACTTAAAATAAAATAACGTGTTTACCCGGAAACACTATGTACTGCATGCTAGATTGTTATAAAAGCTTTGATTTTATCGCTTTTTTAAGAAGAAATCATTTTTTAATAGTGCATTTGTTGAGTATAGGCAAAAAAAGGCATTAAAAACATAAAAAGGCATTTTCTTCAAATATGAGCTGAAAAGGCAAAAAAAGCATTTTACCTCAACTTCCGGGCTTTACTGATGACATTTGAATATGTTACCAGTCTTGTAAAGGCAAAGAACACCTCATGTTCTGGTCTGATCAACAAGTAGCCAGTAATGCTCAAATTTTAGTGATATTCCCCAATTTCATTCAATACAGAAGTTACGTGGCCCCCATGTGGGTAGTTAAGTGATTCAATGCCCTAAAGAATTGCTGCATGTTCTTTTACACAAGGTAATAATGTCATATTGCTGTGCTAAAAAAAAATTCAAATGTAACTAGCTGATGTTGAAATCAATTCTTGTGATCAGAATACATGTTTAGAGTTCAGTTTACATGATACAATGATAATAAAAATCCAGGTATATGAAAGAGTATAGTAGTAGACAAAATATTAGGGATAGGGGTGATGGGCAGTTGACATGGGCATCCCCCTTCACAGAATGGAGCAGACCCAAACCAAACGCAGGTGTTAAATAGCTTCCCGACAGTGTATTGCAATTGATGAACATGGGTAAGCATGGTGATCTAAGTGACCTTGATCGTGGAAATGTTGCCGGCGCCAAACAGATTTGCAGCGACAGCACTTTGCAGCAACAGCACAAATCACATCCAAGTTGAATGTTGAAGACCCAAGCAGCATCAGCAAGGCAGGAATTGACATCTTACTTGTGTATCCCTGTTGACTGCTTATCATTGGAGATTATGTCTCACCTCATGCCAAGAACATTAAAACTGGACCTCTGTGGGGTGACACTGTGTTGTGTTGTCAGATGAATCCTGTTTTCAGCTGTGCTGAGCTGACAGAAGAGTGGGAATGACATCAACTGCACAAGGCTATGGCCTCGTTGTGCTAGATTGTCTCTGTTCCAGGTGGTGGGGGCTATGTGATAGGTTGGGGAGCTTTCTCATGAGGACACATTAGGTCTCTTAATGTGTGTCTAGAGGTCCTTAACTGCTGTGCACTACCAACATGTGTTGGCTGATTACTTACACACTTTCATGATTGTACATTTTGCTGCTGATGATCTGTTTCATCAGGCCAATGTGCCACCCCCAGGAACCATCCAGGGGAACTTGATGGTTCCTGGGTGCAACCACAAACCATCTAGTAATTACCCACCCAGGCATGGCCCGAGGTACACTCATGATTGCAACCACCCAGGTAGGGCTTGAGGTACACTCATCTGAGTTTGGAACCATCCAGTGGCCCCCAAGCTACCTGGATTGCAACCACCTAGGCATTCGCTCGAGGAACACTCTTCTGAGTTTAGAACCATCCAGTGGCCCCAAGGTTTTCGGGTTTCAACCACCAAGGCATGGCTCGAAGTACACTCATCTGAGTTTGGAACTATCCAGTGGCCCCCAAGGACCCTGTATTTCAACCACCAAGGCATGGCTCGAGGAACACTCATCTGAGTTTGGAACCATCCAGTGGCCCCCAAGGTCCCCTGGATGGTTCCAAACACACCCAGGAACCATCCAGGGAAACTTTATGATCCCTGGGTGTAACCACAAACCATCAAGTAATTACCCACCCAGGCATGGCTCCAGGTACACTCATGATTGCAACCACCCAGGCATGGCTCGAGGTACACTCATGATTGCAACCACCCAGGCATGGCTTGAGGTACACTCATCTGAGTTTGGAACCATCCAGTGGCCCCCAAGGTACCCAAATTGCAACCACCCAGGCATGGCTTAAAGAACACTCATCAGAGTTTGGAACCATCCAGTGGTCCTCAAGGTCCCCCAAATTTAAACCCTGTAGAAGCTCTCTGAGATGCTGTAGAATGCAACATCAAATCCATGGGTTCTGGACCAACGTCTCTGGTGGAGTTGCGGACAATGCTGCAACAGGCATGGCTGTCATTACCTCCAGAAACCCTCTAGCATCTGGTGGAGGCAATGTCTGGGTGTAAACAGGCTGTTATTTGTGCTAGTGGAAGACCAACATGCTATTAGGTAGGTATTCATAATGTTTTATCCATTAAGTGCATATATATCACGATTAGAGTAAAATCTCTTAAATGGCAATGGGTTAAATATGCTGCCAGGAGAATGGAACACAGGTGGACAATTAAAATTTTAGACTGGCACCAAGGCACAGAAAAAGACCCAGAACAAGACCACATGAGAGATGGGTGGATGAAATTCGAAAGCATGCCAGAGTAACCTGGAGGATAATGGCTCAAAACTGTGGAAGAAACTTGGGGAGGCCTTCATCTAACAGTGGATTGATAATGAATGACATTTGATGATATATGTACATTTTAGTTGTGAGTCATTTCTGCCCAGTTGGGATGTGTTTTTTTGTTGGTTAGTTATTTTGGTTTTGAAAAATTTAGGGGTTTGATGCATTCTTCGGAAGACTTAAAAATCTGTCAGAAGTTTGAGAGTAGTAGTTTAAAGAAAATATACACTATCTACCAACCAGTAATTGGACAACTGTGATAGCAAAGGAAAATGAAGTTTATTCGCCTTCAATAGTTGGTGGAGCCTCCACGAGCGGCAATTACAGCTGCGACCCTCCGGGGCATACTCTCAACCAGGCGTTGTACGACGGCTAGTGGTATTTTCTTCCACTCAGCTTGGAGAAGACAGGTCAGTTCCTTCACCGATTTCGGACGGTGGAGGCACCCCTTAAGGTGACGCTCCAACTCGTCCCATAGGTGCTTGACAGGGTTAAGGTCCGGACTCTGCGCAGGCCAGTCCATTCAATTAACCCCATTGTCACCATACCAAGCCATGGTGGACCTCGCAACATGACAGGTGGCATTGTCATCCTGAAAGTAACATGGGTCCATCCCGTAAAATTGCCACAACGTAGGAAGCGCATGGTCATCCAAAATGGTGCAGTAGGTCTCGGTGTTGAGTCTACCAGGTATTGCGACCAAGGGTCCCATGCCATACCAGGAGAAACATCCCCATAGAATAATTCCACGCCCGCCAAACTTCACAGTTGGCACAATACATTACGGCAGGAGGCATTCTCCAGGCAGACGCCAAACCCAGACCCTGCCATCCGAACGGTAGAGGGTGAACCTTGATTCGTCACTCCAGAGAACCTGTTTCCACTGTTCAACGGTCCACTGTCGACGTACTTTGCGCGACGTTAGCAGAGCAGCGCTATTGGACTTGGTGATCAAAAGCTTGTGGGTGGCAGCACGTCCATGATAACCAAGCAGATGGGCTTCTTTACGGATGGTATTCATCGAAAGAACACTCCCGGATGCCTGTTGAAACTCCTTGCGGATGTGGCCTATCGATTTGGTGCGGTTCATCCGAATTATGTTAGCAATAATGGACACCACAACTATTCCAGGGAGATATTGAAGGTACATGTGGTGTTGATGCAAGATATGTGCACTCAAGTGTGATGTAAGTTTCTTGAGTACATCGGATAGACGCAGAGTAATAATCCTGCATTTTGTTGTTGTTGTCAGATAAGTAATCTACTGTTGGTAAATGAACAAAATGGATGGTGTCATTAAAGAGTATTCCAAGTTAGAAGTGTGCGCAGTGTTCATATTTTTGCATGTGCAAGGTGTCACTCAAAGCAATATTCATCGCAGGTTAGTAAATGTTCATAGACAGAATGTTTAAAACCGAAAAAAAAGGTGTCAGTGCAGTGTAGAAAATTTCAAAATGGTCGAACAAAATTGAATGATGATCCCAAGCAGCACAGAGGCAGACCATCATGAAACACACGGAAGGCAATTGTGTTCTTGCCGAAGGTTTGATAAGTGAAGGTTCATGAAATTGCTGAACAAACAGGTATTCCTAAGAGTACTGTTCACGAAATAATCACAGTTAGGGTTTCATGAAGTTTCTTGTCGGCGGGTTCCAAAAATGCTGAATGACAGACACAAAACTGACAGAATAGCTGCTTCACTTGAAAACCTCACCCTTTAGCACGATAAAGGAAGCTCGTTTATTGAAAGCATTGTGACTGGAGATTGAATTCAAACAGGGGCGTATTTAGAGGGGGGCAAAGGGGCCTCCCCCCCATCTGTCATTTTTTATGTTATCTGTCAAAATAAGGTTAAATAAGGTCAGGTGATGCGTAACATCACAGCCTCTCCTTGACAAATGTCAACCCCGCCTTCTCGTGGTGCATCCTGTTCCCACTAAAGGGGCTCTGACGACCGCCCATAGCGGTATAACTATACCATCGGGATTAGAGGAAATTCTATCCCACACTCACCAACCCGCTTGGCCAGCGTGGTGAGTTATGGCCAAACCCCTCCAAAATGATTCCACAACTTAAATCTTGGCCCTCAGTCTCCGGCAGCTGGAATGTACCTGGCCAAGGCAGCGGCCAGTGCGACATGAAGGCAGAGGGTGCTAAGAATCCCCGGAGGACCGGACTAGGCTGCCATCTGATGCTGACCTTGGCTACTTACAATGGACGCTCCCTATCTTCTGATTCAAGGCTTCTTGAATTGGAAGAGGAACTACAAAGGATCAAGTGGGACATCGTGGGGCTAAGTGAGGTAAGGAGAATAGGAGAAGATCTCATCGAACTGAAAAGTGGACATCTCTTCTACTATCGTGGGACAGATACTGGCAGAACTAGTGGTGTTGGATTTATAATAAACAAGAAACTGAAGGATAAAGTTGTAGAAGTTGAAAGTTCCTCTGACAGAGCTGCACGACTTGTTATCCAACTCTCGAAAAGATACCAGGCTCAGATTATTCAAACTTATGCACCCACCACAAGTCATCCTGAAGAAGAAATTGAAGAATTTTATGAGGAAATTTGTCATCTAAACAATAAAGGTAAGCAGCACTTGAAAATAATTATGGGAGATTTCAATGCAAAAATAGGGCAACGGCAACAGAATGAAACTTCAGTGGGTAAATTCGGTCATGGCAACAGAAACCAGCGTGGAAATACTCTCATTGAGTTTGCAGAGGCAGAAGGGTTTTTCATCTTGAACTCCTTCTTCAAGAAAAAGCCACACAGGAAATGGACATGGAGACATCCAAATGGGACGACAAGTGAAATTGATTTTATTATGTGTAACAAAAAATTCGTCATAGAAGACTGCAGTGTGCTAAACAAGTTCAACACAGGTAGTGACCATAGATTGGTGAGATGTAAGATGCACCTCAACACTAAACTTGAACGTGACAAGCTCATAAGACAAACAAAATCTATTGACATAACCAACCTTAAAAAACACCATAATACCTTCAAGTTAGAACTGAAGAACAGGTTCTCTGCTTTAGAAGGCCTAACATCGGAAGAAGTGGACATCTCTGAAGTTAACAGAAAAGTAACCAAAGCTCTTATGGAAACAGCAACAAAATTAGCTGGGTCTAAGAACAAGTTGCATGTGAACAAATTATCAGGAAAAACCAAAATGTTGATGCAAAAAAGAAGAGAGATGAGGACAACTAAAGAAGATGTGACTTCCAAAGTGGAATATATAGAGCTATGCAAGACAGTAAGAAAAAGTATCACTGAAGACGTAAGGAAATTCAACTGTGAACTAGTGAGGAAAGCAATTGAAAACAACTAAAGCCTAAAGATAGCAAAGGGACATCTCAGTAAGGGAAGAAAACAGATTATGGCACTGAGAAAAGAAGATGGTTCTGTAACAAGAAATAGAGGCGAAATTTTGACAAGAGTGAAAGATTTCTACTCCAAATTATATGAAAGGGATGATATATGCACTCCAGACATCATGAAAGATACCAGTACCAGAGTTCCTCCAGTCCTTCCAGCAGAAGTTGCACATGCAATCAAGAACATGAAGCGAGGAAAAGCTCCAGGAGAAGATGGAATTACTGTAGACATCATACAAGAAGCAAGTGGAGAAATCGAAACAGTACTCCCAAATTTTCACTCGATGCCTTAATGAAGGAAAGATTCCTGAGGATTGGAACACCGCTACAATGATCCTGCTACATAAGAAAGGTGACATTGAGGATCTCGGAAACTACAGACATATCAGCCTCCTATCAGTAGTTTATAAAATCTTCACTAAAGTTCTTTCACACCGCTTGAAGGTAACACTGGACATGGCTCAACCGAGAGAACAAGCTGGATTCAGGAGTGGCTACAGCACAATAGATCATATCCACGTGCTGAGAGAACTAATTGAAAGAGTGAGGGAATATGAACTTCCATTGTGCATTGCTTTTATCGATTATGAAAAAGCCTTTGATTCGGTGAAACCATCAGCAGTTACAATGGCTCTGAAAACCTGCGGTATTGAAGATGCATACATTAATATTATTAATAACATCTATGAAAATGCAAGTACAAAGATTAGGCTGTTTGAAAATACAACACACGTAAAAATTGGAAAGGGAGTGAGACAAGGTGACACCATATCTCCGAAGCTCTTTAATGCCACATTAGAGGGTGTTTTTCAGTCGCTGAGCTGGGAAAACAAGGGGAATAAAGATTAATGGAGATTATCTAACCCACCTTCGTTTTGCTGATGACGTAGTCATTTTTGCAACTACCCCATCAGAGCTGCAGAGTATGATCCAGGAACTTGCTGACAAGAGTAAAGAAGTGGGATTAAAAATGAACTTTCAGAAGACAAAAGTGATGTTCAATGCTTTTACAAGAAATGAAGATTTATCGATTGATGGAGAAAAGCTGGAGATAACAGACACGTACGTTTATCTTGGACAGCAGATATCAAGTGAGGGTCACATTGATGAAGAAATTAATCGGCGTACAAAACTTGCCTGGAGAGCTTTTGGAAGAAACAGCATAATTTTCAAGAGCAATATGCCATTATGTCTTAAAAGAAAAGTGTTTGATCAATGCATCCTTCCAGTGCTCACGTATGGTGCAGAGACGTGGACCTTAACTAAAAGAGACATACAAAGGCTGCAGACAACTCAAAGAAGCATGGAGAGGTGCATGCTTGGTGTAACCAGGAGAGATAAGAAGAGAAACTCGTGGATCCGAAAAATGACAAGAGTGGAAGACATCATGATCAGAGTTAAATCCCTGAAATGGCAATGGGCTGGACATACTGCCAGAAGGACAGATCATCGATGGACAGCCGAAATTTTAGATTGGATTCCAAGGGACAGGAAACGACCCAGAAGAAGACCACATGGGAGATGGGTGGATGAAATTCGAAAGTATGCAGGGGTGACATGGAGGAGACTGGCACAAGACAGACCGTTGTGGAGGAAACTTGGGGAGACCTTCGTCCAGCAGTGGATTGATAATGGTTGACAATGATGATGATGATGATGATGAGTCAAACTGTGCTTTCCAATATAATTTTTATATATGTATGTTAAATCAAAATTTGTGTTATTAGAAAAGTTTCTGAATCATGAATATTTACTGCTGGAAAAATCCAACTGCTACGTACGGATTCAGTGAAAGATCATTGCGCGAAGGAGACAGGTCAGAGAAAGAAGGTTGGCTCATATCCCTGGTCAGGAAGACGGCTGTAGGTTTGTAGGTTTTTGCGGCGCCAACTCCTAACTGACCAGACCAGGGATGGTGGCACGTTTCACCGCTCCTCTCTGCCTGGCACCGTCGTTACTGGCACACGTGCAGTGACACTCGACACCTCGCTTCACTGTTCAGCCACCTGTTTTGATACTTTACTGATTCCGAGCTGTGCGTTGGCCATGTGCGTGGATTTTTTCATTTTCAAACGGAGTGAGAAAGTGAAACTTCTGTCTGTATCCTTGTAATTCAAAATCAGTATTTATTCGATCTTTCCCGCAGCTGCTTAAAACAGTTTGTTGAGATTATTTCAAAAATGAAACGATTTCATCAACAAAGTCTGTTGACTTTCTGTAACAAGAAAAGAGCTGTGGAAACTGAAACGCTAGCTGAACCCACTGATATTGAAGTTCCAAACCAATGCGTTGAAAGCGGGAGTAATCCGGGAAAATTATGAGCTTCAACCAATACGCATGACGAATAACGGAGATGCAGATGGTAATGAAAAGTCTGAAAGCATTTCAGATTCAAACGACATAGGATTGTATGCAGGTAACAGTGAGCTTGTTAATTCTTTGAGCAACGAGAAAAAGTGGATTTGTTACATAGCATATGGAAACCTACTGCGAAATATGGATTCCCTAAAAAAATCAGTTCCATTCGCAATAAAAATCATATGAGAACATTCCAAATTAACTGGCTAGAAGAGTATAAGTGGCTGTCATATTCACGTCTGAAAGAAGGTTCATTTTGTAAATATTGTGTTTTATTTTACGAAAAAGATGTTGCTGGTAAAGGCAAACATCAGACTTTGGGTAGTCTCATTACAAAGTCTAGTGCTGATTTAAAAGATACGAGGGAAATATTAAAAAAACATGAAAAGAATAAATATCACAAAGACGCTGTATTGGCAGCTGAAAATATTGCATCAATAATTCATAAAAAACAGGATAGTATAATTTTACAAATGAATAAACAGAAAAAGCAAGAGATAATTGACAACAGGAAAAGGTTGATTCCGTTTGTGCAAACAATTAGATTACGTGGAAGGCAGCAGATACCTCTTAGGCGAAAAGTTGATTCTGGAAGAATTTCACTTGAGGAACCAGCAAATAATGATGGTAATTTTTGCGCTTTATTAAGATATCGTGCAAATTCTAGAGATGTCATTTTAAAAGAAAACTTAGAAACTAGTGGAGGTAATAGCATGTATACAAGTTCAGTAATACAGAATGAAATAATAAACATCTTTGGGGAACTTATTCAACAGAAAATTGTAGCAAAGGTAAAGCATTCAAAATTTTTTTCAGTATTGGCAGATGAAACAACTGACATTAGTCAAATAGAACAGTTTTCACTGTGCGTCAGGTATTTTGATGAAGAAGAACTGAACTTAAGAGAAGATTTTCTGGCTTTTATACCAGTGAAAAATTTAACATGCTGTTCTCTTGCAACAACAATAATGGAAAATTTAGTGAAATTGGGTTTCGATTTGAATGATATGAGAGGGCAGGAGTATGATGGGGCTGCAGCTATGCGAGGACAGTTTCGTGGAGTGCATTCCTGTATTAGAAAAAAATATCCCAAAGCAATATATACTTATTGCATGTCCCATTCCTTGAACTTATGTTTGTCGGATGCTAGCAAAATGCCTAGCATAAGGAACTGTATGGGAGTTATATCAGAAACATGTTTGTTTTTCCACACTTCTGCTGAACGTACCAGTGTTTTGAAAGAAAGTATCCAGCGACTGCTACCTGATTGCAAGAAAGTTAAGATGAAAACTCTATGTGAAACTCGATGGATCCAAAGGCATGATGCCGTTCTTATGTTTAAAAGAAGGTCTGCATCCTATTATATCATCCTTAGAAGCGATTGAGCAAGAAGAGTCAGCAGAATCATCTGTCAAAGCACACACTTTGCTCAACTCTATATGTCAGTTTTCATTTCTAGTGGCAGCTTTTGTCCTTAGTAAAATATTGTTAATAACATACAACCTATCTGAAAACTTCCAAAACAAGCAAATCGACTTAGTTGATGCATTAGAAAAAATATCAGAAGTTACAACACTGCTAAACAGCATGAGAACTGAAGCAGAAAAATCCTTCAGTTTAATTTATGATGCTGTAAAAACATTGGCTGTAGGCCTCAATGTAGCAAAAAAGTTCCACGTAGATGCAGTATACAAAAAAATAGATGCAATGTCCCATATTCAACTCCAGAAGAATATTTCCGCAGAAGTATATTCATATTCTTTGTGGATGATATAATTGAATCATTAAATGAAAGGTTTCAATCACAAAAAGAAACACTAACTTCATTGCAAAACATTCTACCAGTTTTCGCTGTGAAGAATTATTATTCCCAAATATTATATGCAGTGAAAATGTATGAATCTGATTTAGGATATTCTGATGTAACAGAAAGCGAGTATCAATTATGGTGTCAAAAATGGGAAGGGGAAAAAGCGGACGTGCGCCCCAAAACCGCAGTTGAAAGTTTGACATCATGCAATAAGAACTTATTGCCCAACATTTATTTTTTGCTTCACATCTTGGCAATTCTTCCTGTAACCACAGCATCAGTGGAAAGAAGCTTTTCCAGTCTTCGTCGTTTGAAATCTTATTTAAGAAACAGTACATCAGAGTCAAGACTGAATGGGCTAGCTTTATTATCTATTCATAGAGACATTCAAGTTGAAGATGAAGAAGTCATTGACAAATTCGGAAATGTGCCTAGAAGAATAAATCTCAGTTTTTAAGAATTAGGTGAGTCCAATCAATTTCATTATTTCTCAAGGAGAAATTTGTTTCTGTCACTTTTTTTTTTTCAATATGTACTCATCAGCTTAATTTAGGTATATATATGTATGTTATATACCTAAAAAAACTAAAAAGAAATACCTTTTTTTATTATTATTAACTTCCATTTTATCCTGGTGGATTTCAGAAACTTCCAATTTTTCGCCCCCCCCCCCGAAAAAAATGTCTGCATACGCCCCTGAATTCAAAGTTCAGCCATCTGTAAAGAAAACAATGGCATCAGTGTTCTGGGATTCTGAAAGCCTCCTATGTCGTATTTCTCCCCCTAAAACAACAATTGATGGTGACAGGTACTGTAACACTCTAACAAAATTGTAGGAAGCCATTAAAGAAAAGAAGCCAGGACGTTTAAGTGCTGGAGTTATACTTTAGCATGATGGCGCTAGACCTCACACATCAAACCAGACAAAAGCATGGATTGCAAAGTTAAAAGTTCTGTTGCATCTGCAGCACAATCCCGACCTAGCCCCATGAGATTATCACCTTTTTTTTTTTTTTTTCTGCTAAGGAATTTTTATTGGGTAAATGATTTGAGGACGAGGTGTTCTGCAGTACTTCAATAATCTTGGTTGGGTAAGCTACGTGAAAGAATGTTTAAACTCATTTATCTCTGGGATAAATGTGTTAATGTGTATGGTGAGTAAGTGGTAAAATAACCATTTATATGTAGTTCTGTTGCCATGTTTTGCTGATGTGGTGACATAAACAATTCCCTTGTCATTGTAACCTGTACCACTTATTTATCAGATGGCCTACAGTATGTCAGGGTTCCCACTCAACCTGGAAAACAGGAAAAATCTGGAATTCTCAGGGAATTTGAAAATGGTTCCAAAAATCAGGGAAAATACCCTTTTTTTTTTTTTTTTTTTTTTTTTTTTGTAAAAATTAATAGATACTTTATTTTGCCAAAAAAAAAACTTATTTTTTCAAGATTTCAAACTTTTGCTTGCAATTATTGCCTGCCTAGAATTTGGTAGATCTTACTTTCAGTTATATTAAGTATTTCCTTTATTCTCTAAAAAAAGATGCAAAATTGAATTTTTAAAATTGCCAGTTATTAAGCTTTTGTTCAATTTCTGCAGGCAGTTGTTATAACATGGAACAATTAGGCGCATTGGCTCCTGCTTGAAGAAACACTTCACAAGAGAACCAACCAAATGATGGATCAAAATCCTTTGTCTGTTGGTTCTCTTGAAACATGTTTCTTTGAACAGAGCCATTCCATCATTAAGCTTAGCTGCATTGTGTTATAGAAAAACTGAAACTATTCAACTGACAGATTTTTTCTTACATATGACCTGTTTCTATGGGAATGTATTTACAAATTCCGTGTGGGTGGTATTCACAAAAGTTCACAGAACTTTGGTACAGAAAATAATGTGCACAGTTAGTTGTTATTAATGAAAAGCAGGTAATTTTATAAAGACAAATCACGTAAAGAATTTACAAGTGTGTGCTTTGGTGAGAAAAATGAATGGAATGGAATGAAATGTAACAATTCTTTGCAACATGCCACTCTGGAAAACTTTAAAAACCACCTGGAGAACCTGGAAAAGTCAGGGAATTTACTTTTGAGGGGGAACGCTGTATGTACATTGACCTAAGCGTCTCAGCATGGCGTCGTAAAGTTACTGAGTAGTTTCTTACAGTATTTTCCACTAAGCTAGTGTGTGTGCATACGCACACATGCACCAGTCATCAGGTCCAAAGCAGATGCAGGATTCAAAGATGAAAAGTACTTGATGCCATTTTGCACCCCAGGTGGTATGTGCACTACACCATTTCAGATGGTGCTAATGTTAGGTCAGGGCCGGCCATATGTAATATAGCGCCCCAGGGCGAGAGTGAATTTTGGTGCCCCATATCAGGGTCCAGCTCCCCATCCCCCCAACTAAATATTCTGGGAAGGGCTTTGGTTTAAAGCAATTCATTTAAAGAGATACTGGTTTAAACATTTCATTGAAAGAATTCTTGAAATCGTCATCACGCGCGTAGGTTACGTTGAAAAATTATGAGCGGGACGTTTCGGTAGTGACTTCTACCTTCATCAGCCATGGAATGAGACACGTGGTAAAAGTGTCAGTTGTTGCCAGATTTCAAAATCGCTTTCCAAATTAAAGAGATCTTAAAAGGGTGCATCAGTATTGCAGGTGTTAGGGGCAAGGTAGATTTCAATGCTTTCGCGGTATCTGAGGGCATGCCGATTGCTGAACGGGGTGATTTGCTTACCATTGTGCCAACCGGGAGCCGCGGACGTATCGCCGATGGTTAAAATTGAAAGGGAGGTGGAAGGGCTACCTTTCTTAACATCAGCGATATTCTCCATCAAACGCCGGTTTATGCTGCAGTAAGTACTACCAATATAGTGGGTAACTCCTGTGGAAGTGTTGATAGGGATAGAGTAGACACCTTGTAAATCAAGGGGTTCATTGAGATCTTTGTCCTTAAGGATGAGTTTGTGGTTTGACTGCAATCCTGTAGCCAGGCAGTATCTAGTTTACTGCCTGAACCTTCCACCACCCATCAGTTTGTTGGCATTTTGCCCTTTAGCTTGTCCTTCACTCATAAAGTTTGCTCTATTTTCAAGTCTTTTGGCTACAGGATTGCAGTCAAACCACCTCCACATCTTCTCAAACTCATCCTTAAGGACAGAGATCCCAATAAACCCCTAGATTTACAAGGTGTCTACTCTATCCCTATCAACACTTCCACAGGCGTTACCCACTATATTGGTAGTACTTACCACAGCATAAACCGGCATTTGATGGAGCATATCGCTGATGTTAAGAAAGGTAGCCCTTCCGCCTCCCTTTCAATTTTAACCATCGGCGATACGTCCATGGCTCCCGATTGAAGCGAATTGCCCCATTCAGCAATCGGCATGCCCTCAGGTACCGCAAAAGCATTGAAATCTACCTTACTCTTAACACCTGCAATACTGACGCACCTTTTAACATCCCTATTATTTGGAAATCTGGCAGCAACTGACGCTTTTACCACATGTCTCATTCCATGGCTGATGAAGGTAGAAGTCGCTACCGAAACGTCCCGCTCATAATTTTTCAACGTAACCTACGCGTGTGATGACGATTTCAAGAATTCTCTTAATGTTTTGTGTGTTACGTGTTTTCCTGCCAATTTTTCTCGCTATGAACATTTCATTGATATTCAACATTTTTACATTACCTCCTTGAATTGCAGATTTCAGATAATTTCACTTTCCTTGCTTTCATTTCAGCGAAAGTTGTCCCTGCTTTTGATTGGTCAGTGTTCTGAGCAATGCCATTTTCTATGGGCAACACAGCTAATGAAGACAGTCTATTGTCAGTCATTATAGACCTCGGATCATTTTTGATTAGTTTCAGCTTAGATAAAGTACACTCCACACTTGCCACAGTTACTGGAACTGTCAGAAGGATTTGCAAAACAATCCAAATGTTGGGAAAATTATCCTACATTTTCATTTCGAGAAGAAACAGCAATACTTCTTGAGGATTGACACATTTAGTTTTAGATGGCATAATGAACTTGAAGTGTTTTAGCTCTTGTGCTAATCATCATCATCATTATTGTCAACCTTTATCAATCCACTGCTGGAGGTCTCTTCCACAACGGTCTGTCTTGTGCCAGTCTCCTCCATGTTACTCCTGCATACTTTCGAATTTCATCTACCCATCTCCCATGGGGTCTTCTTCTGAATCTTTTCCTGTCCCTTGGAATCCAATCTAAAATTTCGACTGTCCATCGAGGGTCTGTCCTTCTGCCAGTATGTCCAGCCCATTGCCATTTCAGCGATTTTACTCTGATCATGATGTCTTCCACTCTTGTCATTTTTCTGATCCAAGAGTTCCTCTTCTTATCTCTCCTGGTTACACCAAGCATGAAACTCTCCATGCTTCTTTGAGTTGTTTGCAGCCTTTGTATGTCTCTTTTAGTTAAGGTCCACGTCTCTGCCCCATACGTAAGCACTGGAAGGATGCATTGATCAAACACTTTTCTTTTAAGACATAATGGCATATTGCTCTTGAAAATAATGCTGTTTCTTCCAAAAGCTCTACAAGAAAGTTTCATATGCTGGTTAATTTCTTCATCGATGTGACCCTCACTTGATATCTGCTGTCCAAGATAAACGTACGTGTCTGTTATCTCCAGCTTTTCTCCATCAATCGATAAATCTTCATTTCTTGTTAAAGCATTGTACATCACTTTTGTCTTCTGACAGTTCATTTTAATCCCACTTCTTTACTCTTATCAGCAAGTTCCTGGATCATACTCTGCAGCTCTGATGGGGTAGTTTCAAAAATGACTACATCATCAGCAAAATGAAGGGGAGTTAGATAATCCCCATTAATCTTTATCCCTTTGTTTTCCCAGTTCAGTGATTGAAAGACATTTTCCAGTGTGGCATTAAAGAGCTTGGGAGATATGATGTCACCTTGTCTCACTCCCTTTCCAATTTTTATGTGTGTTGTATTTTCAAACAGTGGAATCTTTGTACTTGCATTTTCATAAATTGTTATTAATAATATTAATATTGTGCTAATACTGCACCATTTATGTCTTATGAGGCTTGGTCACTTAAAGCATGGTGTAAATCCATGCAATGAGCTTCCAAGTTCTCCGGAAGACATTTTAAGTTAAACACGAAACCCCATAATTTAAAATGAAAAAACCATTAGAAAGTACCACGTACTCACCAAAAAATTATGGTAACCTCCAATGACAACACACTTCCAACACGTCATTCATCGTTTTTTTTTTTTTTTCTTCATTTATGAATTGCACGTAAACTATCTTTGCAAGAGGTTAATACCTTAAAAGTGCAAATATAATAACCCCATAATTTAGTGTAGCTGAGCATTTGCTCAAGCCGCTCATTTAAGGCACTTTGAACTTTGTCAACTGAGGCAAAGAAGAAATCTCTTTTAAACTTTCCATTTGCAGTTTCCACTAATTCATGTTCCACCTCGTAGTCAAACATCTATGTACGTTTTCTTCTTTTGGTTTCTCGGAAAACAGCCTCTGCGCTCAGGCTCTCTGCAATTTTTGGAGCTTTCAGTTTCGCTTCTTCGTAGGCATTGTCCTCTGAAAGCCTTGATAAAGTTAATTGCGCCCTCTATCATAGCTGTAGCAAAAATTAGATCACAGTCATCATTTTGCATGTCTTTTCTGATGTTATTCACTTGGTACAGTAGATCATACCGCACATGGAGCCCAACTGAGATTTAAAATCACATAACTGTTCTGTGAGGCAATATGTCTCGTGCTTCACTCCCACGTCGACATATGAGTTTGTGTTTTCATAGATTGCTATCATACACTTGTTTTGTCTGAGTGAAGATAGATTTGACCATGCGATTCTACTTTCCCAACTTGTCGTACAAAGAGGCTTCACAGTAAGTGTTGGAACGTGCGTCAAGAGAACACTGCATCTTTGTTTCGAAGCAGAAAAAAGTGCATATATTCTTTGGAGCACTCCAAATGGAGTGATTGCCTTGGTGGATACTGACGTTCATCTGCAATATATCACTAAGCTGTTCTCTGAGATTCAGAGGTTAGCTCTACAAAGAAATACAAAATACCAGATAATTTTTACTTACTGTTGCTGGTTCAAACTTCTTCATTTACAGCGATCTTGGCATACAACTCGGGCTTCACTGACATCCATCACACGCCGTACACAAGATCTTCTATACTTCATACTCATAATCTTTTTCTCATGCAGACATTCCTAAATCTGATCCTCCCACAACTTCCTTTGCCTTCCTCTGCCTTTCCTTCCTGCCACTTGGGCCAAACCACCGAAGCATATTAGTCTCCACCTTGCTAACAACATTTTGCTTCATATTACACAACTGCAACACATCTTCATTTTTCACACAATCAGAATGTGCCGCGCCATAAATCCCCCATAAGTAACACATTTCTCCATCACATAAATGACTCCTATGTTTCTTCTGTAGTACCCAGGTTTCACTGCCATACATCAGATCAAATGATCATATGTAGAGGATTTTAGGAAGTGAATGTCTGACCCTAGGTCTTAAACAACCCTTAGAAATAGGAAGCTAGGAGATTTGGGCTAGAATGCTCGATAGGAAAGTGACACGGAAGCGAAGTAGAAAGGGGGAGGAAGACGCCCTTATTTATTACCCAGGGGGCCAGTACCCGGGGTCCGACGGCTTAACGTGCCCATCTGATGCACGACGGATATTTAGTGGATCGAGCGTTCGTACCTGGCTTGGATCGAACCTGAGGTCCTTTCCATGGCAGTCACGAACATTTCCCACTAGGCCACCCAATACATCAGAGTAGGAACAATTACACTTTCATACACAGCCATGCGAGACTTCCTTCAGAACCCATCATTCCTGTGAAAACCTCCCAAAGTAGCCATGACTTCCAATGAAGAATTCACTCGCCTGCTAATTTCACCATCTAATTTGTTCTCTCTGTCAAACATGCTTCCTAAATACACAAACTCACTCACCTGGTCAATCACAGTGCCATTTAGACTTACCCTGCATTCAGTACTAACAGTTCCTCGCTCAAAAAATATAATTTGGTTTTTCCCTTATTTGTACTAAGTTTGAATTTCATGCAAACTTCG
Source organism: Macrothele yani (assembly GCA_039090855.1). NCBI lineage: Eukaryota > Metazoa > Arthropoda > Arachnida > Araneae > Macrothelidae > Macrothele > Macrothele yani. The sequence goes on along the minus strand of CM076999.1, from coordinate 106,877,487 downwards.
TATATCTGGGACAACCTGACAAAAATGTGCTTTTGACAGAGCCCACACATCTGGTTACATGAGAATGCGACCATCCTACCTCTTTTAAAGGCCTGTATAATCTGCTCCCAGTCAAAACCGTTAGTTTGTGATATCAGCATCGAATGTCTTGGGATTCTTGATAATCTCTTTACATTCTGAAGTTGGTCCCCATGAGACTGAAGCCTGTTAACTACCTCACACATACTTTGAACTTGATCTCGCTACACATGTATTTATTTCCGAAATGAAAAATGCCGTCTGAGCTCAAAAGCTTCAGCAGACATTTCACAAAACACATGCAACTCAAAATCACAATAGTGCAAGCAATAAGCCTACCTGCAGGCATGATGTAGCTCGTCATTAAACATTTCTGGCATGTCGGAACTTTCAAACCTTTCCTGTTGGTGTGATGTGTATATCAATTGCAAAATTATTATTTAATTTAAAGCCTATGTTCCCCAAGCCTACTTCTTAAAAAATATTCAAATTAAACACAAATTATTAGGTAGTACTACTATCCCTTCCCCTCTTTCATAAGTCTATTCTTGGCACGCTACGTTAGTTAAGGTCAAAACCAAATTTGCAATTGCTAGGCTTTAAACTGACTAAGAACATAAATTAATGACTTATGTACACATTTAAAAGGATAATTAATAAAACCAGCTAAAATTGACACATCAGTATTGCTTAGCTCATCCACCTGCTGATTTGCATACACTTCTGATCACTGTTGGGCTCTGGAATTTAAATGTCACAGAGTGTATACTATGATTTTTAAAAACATGTTTTGATAGTTTTGACCAGACATTTTTGTGTCAATATTGAAAGTTTATAGAATTATTAATTTTATGTTTTTTGAGGAACTGGCTGTACATGGACAAGCTGCAAATAATATCTGTTACAAGTAGTGAAACTGTTTGACTACCATTTTATTTTGATATTTATGTTTCATTTATTTTTACAATATTTATTTATTTGTCCCTAAAGAATGGAAATACAGTATTTTGGAAAATGACCAACACTCTTACTCCTTTCACTATTGACGAAAAAAACAAGTCATTTATGAAAAGATTCTCTGTTTGTAATAAAACTTTTTGCATGTTGTCTCCAGGTATGGCATAAGGAGAAAAAACTCATTGATAACTTTAAAATCTCTAAAATCCTTAAAATTACTGTAGTTCCTATTAAAATGTAATATGATACAGCAAATATGAATTGGGTGAACATACAACCCTACTGGGAAAAAAATTTAAGACGAATTGGAACGAATTGGAATATAATAAAAAAGATAATAATAAAAAAAAACAATTGGAAGAATATACCTTTCACTGTAGCGCCATTCGTTGAGTCATTATGTTATTCCAATCTCGTCTTCCATTTGACGGGATTCACTCTAGGCATAAACAACACTGAAATTCTATTCTCAACCTAGTATGTCACCAAACTTCACAAAAAAAGGCATCAACTTAAAACACTAAAATTCCCAAGTACGAAAACCGTCAAGCTCTTGTCGTGTACGACGTAAAAACACAACTGAAATACCAAATACTGCCTCAGAAGGAAGTGGAGAAAGATACTAAATAGCACAAAAACCTTACAAAATGCCAAATCACAGTGACCTAAGCATAAGGAATGATGTCCTTCCAACAAGAGTTCGACCATTTTCATGCTCAGGAATTTTAGTGATTTAAGTTTAAGTTTGTGTGGGTTTATTCATATTCCCTTTTTTTGTGAAGTTTGGTGACATACTAGGTTCAGAATAGAATTTCAGTGTTGTTTATGCCTAGAGGGAATCCCGTCATATGGAAGACGAGATTGGAATAACGTAATGACTCAACGAATGGCGCTACAGTGAAAGGTATGTTCTCCCAATTGGTTTTTTGATGTATTATCTTTTTTATTATATCCCAATTAATTTAAATTCGTTTCAATTCGTCTTAATTTTTTTTTCAGTAGGGTTGTATGTTCACCCAATTTGTATTTGCTGTATTGTATTTCTTTTTAGTAGGAACTACAGTAATTTTAAGGATTTTAAAGTTATCAATGAGTTTCCTCCTTATGCCATACACGGAGACCTGGAGACACATGCAAAAGGTTTTATTACAAACAGAGAATCTTTTCATAAAGGATCGTGTTTTTCTTCAAAAATGACATTTCAGCATGTTATTGGAAACTTAGAATATCGTATAGGTGAAGCTCACGTACTTGGGTTGTCACTAAGGATATCTAAAAAGTTTTTCTGTGTTCTTTTCACTATTCAGTAGATATCTGTGTGAAGTTTTCTTTCAGTGCATACTGTTTTCTGTCAGATTATTTTGATATTTTATTGAACTGCATAACATCACCATACTAAAAATATTTGTTCTTATTCATCCAGGTTTCTGTTCTACATATGTCATCCCTGTTTCATGCTTTCATCCTGTGCCAGGTAATTTTAGTGTTACATATTTTGTTCACAGTGTTGTGAGTGTTTCAGCTTTAAACTCTGATCATTGTGTGTTTTGTGTTATTGTGTTTTATTCCTAGTACAAAGTGCATTTGATTCATTAATTAAAAATATCTTCATGTTGCAGGTAATAAAACTTTTAGTTGTCATCTGTCATATTCTGTTTTCAGTTTTAGTTTCCCATTTTCCGATTACTTTTAGTTGTCATCTGTCATATTCTTTTTCAGTTTTAGTTTCCCGTTTTCCGATTACTTTTAGTTGTCATCTGTCATATTCTGTTTCAGTTTTAGTTTCCTGTTTTCCTATTACTTTTAGTTGTCATCTGTCCTATTCTGTTTTCAGTTTTATTTTTCCGTTTTCTGATTATTTTTAGTTGTCATCTGTCATGTTCTGTTTTCAGTTTAGTTTCCCGTTTTCCGATTACTTTTAGTTGTCATCTGTCATATTCTGTTTTCAGTTATAGTTTCCCGTTTTCCGATTATATCCTCCGAAACACCTACAATAATTATGAATCGCCCAGTACATGTATAACACAAAAACATACTGGACTTCAGATCAGTTAAAGGATTAATAAAACAATTACGTTTTGGTTTTCCATTTGTATACACTTCTTACATGTGCCATGACTTTTTTTTAAATAACAAGATGTGTTCCAATTTATGCAACTTGTATTATATCTTGTTTTTCAAATACACTTAATTCACGATTTTGTTTCAGCTATGGACAATGTACTGTGAACACATGGTATCTCTTAATCCCCCTGGAAGTGAGCAGAATCAAACTGGTGTTTTAACACTGACTGATTTTTGGGCAAAAATAACCCCTGGTATATTGCAGTTGGTTTGCCATTCCAAAGTTGTAAGTGTACTTTATTTCAATGACATCTTTAGTGTTTCCATCTTTGTGATACTGCCCATTAAAAATGTTTCCTGCAGTGCGTGTATACCTGACAGATGTTTTTACGTTCTTTATATTTTTGTGTGCTGCAGTGACACAATAAAGAAACAATTATATGTTTTTCCAGGGACTGAAATAAAAAATTCATAACTTTCAAAAACATATAAGCAAAACTTCAATTTTTAATGACATTACTATAGAAAATTTGAATCTCTACATTTTAAAAATACAGTATTTAGTGTAGAAAGCAAATTTTTAATCAACTTACGACTAACAGAACATTATTCCTTAATTTAACCAACTTTCATTTTCATACAAACATTTTCTGAAATATATATTTGATGTAACCAATTTTTATTGATATGTAGTGTAACTTGGATTAGCAGCAGGCCCTTGGGCATTATTTTATAATTACAATTTTAAAATACTCTGCCAGTTGAGCCTGGGATGAATTTTTTAAACGTAATGTAAAAATTCCATTGTACATTGCAATGAGAGCATTTTGAGTGATCTTATTTATATGATGACTAATGAGAAATGTTTTCAGAAAATCATTGGCAGCAAGAGTTTGGTGTTGATAGAATGACAACACTTTCTTCATCATCACTATCACTGCTGTTCTCACCCTCTTTCATTTCAATCAATTCATCAGTTGTCAAAAGCGATGACGTTAAAAGTTTGGAATCACACAGCTGGCATAATTCTCAAAAGTTCCTGTGCTTAAATTAGACCTAATTCCGACTGTTATTGTCACAAGTTTTGAATTTCTCAGTTGTGAGGAACTTAAGGGACAATCGCTTGGTCAAATATTGCGTTGGCCAAAAAGTAATTGTGTTTTTTCCTTGTGTAAATGAAAGGCGAATTTTGAATGGGAAACAGAAACTTCAGTCAACCACAAATTGTCCATTTTGTTCAATGACCTTTTGCCATCTCGCAGGGCAAGTTCATGATTCCACACTCAAAACAGTTTTTTTTTTCTTTGAATAAAGCTCATGTTGAGAAATGGCTTCCTAGTTTCTCAATTCAATTACTAATCTAAAACAACTATTATGGGAATTTTCCTAGGAAATTTTTCCATTTAAATTGCAAATTTTCGGAGAAAACTCTTCTCCTTCTTCAGGCTGTCTTTTTTTTTTTTTTTTTTTTTTTTTTTTTGACACTTATTCCTGTCACTATCGCGGTTACGGTTAACTCTGACGGTTTAGGTTATTTTTCATCAAATCCTGCCAGATGTTAGGCAGGGAAAATCCTTTGCAGTCATTGATGATGGAATTTTGATTTTTCTCAATCTCTATTCCTTCTTTCAGCTTTCTTTTTTGAAAATTGCTGTGGAAACTGATGACTTTAAGGGAATTCCAATCCATGCTGTGACCAGTTTCTCTAACATGCCTATCTAATCCAGTCTTGTTGGAGAAATTTTTTATAGCTGCTTTATGCTCTGCTATACGAGTTTCTAGTCTGCAGCCATCTTACATCGATGAAACAGGTCGCAGACTAGAAACTCGTATAGCAGAGCATAAAGCAGCTATAAAAAATTTCTCCAACAAGACTGGATTAGATAGGCATGTTAGAGAAACTGGTCACAGCATGGATTGGAATTCCCTTAAAGTCATCAGTTTCCACAGCAATTTTCAAAAGAAAGCTGAAAGAAGGAATAGAGATTGAGAAAAATCAAAATTCCATCATCAATGACTGCAAAGGATTTTCCCTGCCTAACATCTGGCAGGATTTGATAAAAAATAACCTAAACCGTCAAAGGTAACCGTCAAGGTTAACCGTAACCGCGTTAGTGACAGGAATAAGTGTCAAAAACAAGACAGCCTGAAGAAGGAGAAGAGTTTTCTCCGAAAATTTGCAATTTAAATGAACAAATTTGTTAGTAAAATTCCCATAATAGTTGTTTTAGATCAGTTTGTTTTGTTTTGTTTTTTTCAGAAAACAGTTCCAATTTTGATTTGATAGCAGTGAAGATTTTAATATTCAAGGCGTTTTGCAACAGAAGGAAACAAATGGTTGTCTGATGGTGCCAGGTCTGGCGAATATGGTGAATGTGATAACACATCCCATCCAAGCTGCAACAATTTTTGATGTGGGACCAAACTTGTATGTGGTCTTGTGTTATCATGGTAAAACACAACATCTTTGTGATTCACCAATTCTAGACGCTTCTGTTTGACTTCATCACTTAATTTATCCAGCTGAAGACAGTACATGTCGGAATTAATGGTTTGGTTCCTTGAAAGCAATTCAAAATGCACAGTACCTTTGAAATCCCACCAGACTGACAGCATAACTTTCCTTTGGTGCATATCTGCTTTTGAAGTGCTTTGAGCAGGTTCATCATGCTTGATCAACTATCTTTTTCATTCGACGTTGTTGTAGACGATCCATTTTTCATCACCTGTTATCATATGTTTCAAGAATGGATCGATTTCTTCACATTTCAAGCAAATCGCAGATGTCAACGTGCTTAGTGAGATGAATTTCTTTGAGCTCGTGTGGCACCCACATATCGAGGTTACTAACGTATCCCAGTCAGGGCCTGATTTCTGCACATGCACAGGGCCTCAGAATTTGGGGGCCTCCAAACTATCTCCAAAAACCAAATATATTTTTAAGTCCCTTCACGCCAAATTAATGAAAAAAGAGATTGCTTTGTTAACGATTATCTGTGACAATTATTGCTCCGAATCAATGAAGTGAACACTTCCCTGCAAGCTTCCATGGGCAGTTTCTCATTAGTTCTACCATTATATGATTCAATTATTGACTTCATTCAGAATTTTGTGAGAAAAATTTTTTTGAGACTGTTCGAAAAAGAATCCAACCAGTTACTAGGGAAAGAAATAGATTATGAATCCTCAAGAAGGAAGAAAATACCAAAGAGCCAACTTCTAGATAATTCATCAACTCCAGATGTTGTTTTTAATAATCGAGATTCCTTCATGACTCAAACGGTTTACATAATATGTGACAATCTTGTTTCACAGTTGCAAACCAGAAAGAAGTCGTATGAGGAACTGGACTCTAGATTTGGATTTGTCTACAAGAATGACCTAAGTGATGTGATGGAAGCAGCTGAATTGTTGCAAAAGCAGTATTCAAATCAATGATACTAAAAAACCCTCTTTGTACGATTGAAAGGCAATATTACTTTTTATCGTATTTTAACATGATCTTTTGGGTACCGCATTGGTCTTTTGCTCGTCTATTACAAACCACATTGGCTATAAAGTTGACTAGCATGTGTGATGTGTTTTAATGTTTTACTACTAGAAAAATTGCTTGCAAAAAAAAAAAAAAATTTACCAGGAAATATTTTTTTCAACTGTTGACTGAAAATTTTAATCGAGGGGGCCCCAGACATAGGATGTGCACAGGGCCTCGACTGACCTAAGTCGGGCCCTGATCCCAGTTGCTTTAAATAATTTTCAATGCTCGATTTTGAATGTTCAGATTCTCAGCAATCTCTTGTGTTGTTAAACGCCGATTGGATTCGATCAATGCCTTTATTTTGTTGTCATAAACTTTGATTGGTCTTCCTAAGCGTGGTGCATCTTTCACATCGAAATTTCCAGAGCGAAATTTCGCAAACTAACTCTGACACTGCCGTAGTTTTAAGGCACCTTCACCATACACATCTCATAAATGTGTATGAGCTTGCAGAGTGTTTTTTTTTTCCCCCTTTTCAGAAGTAATACAACAAAACATGGCGAAAATGTTCCTTTTGAATGACCATTTTGAAATTGGTGCCAAACAAATGCTTGTTAACGAAATCGTGCACTTTCTGTTCCTTAAACAAACTTGAACTGTCAGCTGTCACGTTACATAATGAACTTGCGGTTTCAAATGGCTTTAGTTGCATTTCAAGACATGTGTCGCCATCTATGTGTAAAAAATGCAATTACTTTTTGGCCAACCCGATAGTTTTCTCACCATCTGCGGTAAAACCATTTTCCAAGCAATGGCTACAAAGTTCGATAGCTTTCAGAACGCCTACTTTCGTTTTCACCAGTTTACCCTGTTTAAAGAATTCCATGGCATGTGTCTCTGTCATACTCGCTGGACGTTTGTGGCAGCTACTAACAGAAAGGTAGAATGGGAAGTTACAATAAAAAAAGCAGCTCCTTGTTCTCCAAAAACTCAAAAAAAGGGAATTTTTTCTTTTAGCTAGAAAATGAAAACGTATAAACAAAATGTATGATGTGACGAATAACGTATAATTGGAACAAATTAATGTTAGTGCATATCAGAGTCTGCTTTGACTGCAGGAATTCAATGTATAAATGATAAAAACGTTTTTTGAGTTCACTCATTAACAATATCTTGCTGAGCATACTAAATTACATGTTTTACATATCTTATTTAATAGCAAAATCATCTTACTATCATATCTTCTGTTATACATGTTTATTATACTATCAGATTCAAAGGCAAGCACCTCCGAAGAAAGAATTGTTTAATATATGACATGCTGTTATTGGATCTTTTAACATGATATCTTAAAAGGAGCAATTGGTAATGCACAGTTTAAAAATTTATAAATAAGTACTTACTATTGTTGTAGCTGGTTATTTACTTCCTCTGTTCTTTATGTCCACTTCCTATTCATTCTTGCCTGTAGGTTTCTTGCTTTTGAATGTAAATTTTCTTTCTGTAGATAAGGCAGTGTCCATTATATTGTATTAAATATCCCCAAGTGATGCACTTTGTAAGATGTGATGATTTTTTACGAAGTCATACACTCGGCGAGATTGATTATGCACCGCATTATGTCTGTAGAATAAAGTTTATACCGTCTAGGCACGTTAGAAATATTTTATTTTTCGCCATAACACACTAGCACTTTCGAAACTAATTTATCGTTTCATCATCAGGTCATAGGAATGGTTGGGTTCGATATGTGACCATTGTATAGAGACCCTCCATTTCCACCGTATTTTCTCAAAATTTCGTCCTTGGTCCTATTATTTCTTATTTATACACTTTAAAAAAAAAGTTTAGATTGAAAAATTCTATCGCTGTGGATCTGCATATGGGCGGATGACCCCAGTTGGTAGAGAACACAATAGAGGATGTGAAGCAGCGGTTATTGGCATCCCCACAAAAATCTATTCGGCAGCTATCCCAAGAGGCCAGACAATCATATTCAACATGTCAAAGACCAGCCAAACAGGCAAAGATTAAGCTGTACCATATCACAGCTGTGAACAAGTTACCGTAATTTCAGATACAATATAATGGACACTGGTAAAAAAAAAAGGGGGGGGGGCAGAATGAAAAAAAAATCACCAGAAACGCCGCACCTTCACAGCGGTGGGGTAGTACCACGGCGGAGTCTTGAAAACATTACGTAGATAAAATTATAGTACCTGATCTTTCAAATAATAAATAAAAATATCAATTAAACAAAATTGAATCTTAAAGATAACACTTACCCTACTACCTATTTTATACAAATTTACTCGAAGAATTCATAAGGCGCTTAAACCAATTATAAAACATTTATGCCTCAAGAATTTAAAAATTACATGCACAACATTCTGAAAATATCTGGTACACATAGTTTTTCAATCAAATCCACCAAAATCGGAAACTTCGCTGTCCGAATTAAAAAGTTTTAAAAGCTCATCATCTAAAAAAACTTCGGGGTCGTCCGCATCACTTTCGCCGTGTTTTGGCGGGTTTTTTTTTTTTTTTCTATTAAATTCGCCCACCAGATAGATTAGGAGGGATCAAACATTATTTTCAAAGTTTTTATCCAGCATCAAGACAGTTTCCTCAAAAAACAGACAATAAAATGCCATGAAAATAGTGCTGTTTTTTCACTTCTCGTTCGCACTTTGTGATTTTTAAGAACAAGTTTTTTAGTGGAAAATTTTAAAAAGCTTTGCGATGCCCAAAAAGAAGAACTGCACTGCAAATTTATAGTGTGTGTGTGTGTGTGTGTGTGTGTGTGTGTGTGTGTGTGTGTGTGTGTGTGTGTGTGTGTGTGTGTGTGTGTGTGTGTGTGTGTGTGCGCGCGCGGGACCCCCTTCACGAACTCTCATTCTTTCAGACCAGAGCAACCATCCCCCACTCTCCAAGATGAGTTTCTAGATCCTCTACTGTTTGTATTGTTGGAACACATAATCTGCTGGAAAATGTGTGGGCTCTACATTTGAAGACAGTAACCAGCAACAGATTTGATACACTATGTTCTACTTAGCTTGTCCCAAAACAACTGAGAATGTTTTTATAAAAAATGTGCAACACTGCTTTTGACCTTGGCACAAGTTTTGGAAAAATGTTAATTGTTGTAGTAACCATAGCAACTGGCAACATCTGTTTATCCCGATGTGTTGTCGGTAGTGTGAAGTTTAATAGGCGTTGTCTCGTGCGCCCCTTATGAGTGTTTTCCCTCTGTGATATTTCGAAAAAATGGATGTGAAAGAAGAACAAAGACATGCCATTAAATTTTGCCGTCAACTTAAGAAGTCTGTCGGAGAAACTTATAAAAATAAGTGGCTAAGAAAATAAACAATTTATAGATAGCATAAAGAATTTATAGATGGTCGTGAGTTGGCTGCTTTAACTGCGTATGGACGAAAACTTTCAACGAGTGTTACAGAAGTAAACACATCAATACAATAGGTGTTATTATGTGGGAACACAGACACCTATCAATTACAGATATCGATGATATGGTTCCCATTTCAAAATCATCAATGCACAGAATTTTAACTGAGCATTTGGGCATGACAGGAGTTTATGCAACTTGGGTTCCCTGTTTCTTTTTATGTGTGGCCCAGTGCAATGCAGCACATGGCCAGTTATGCCATTTCTTATTTGGAGAAAATGAATATTAAGTTGATGCCCAACCTGCATGTAGTCCAGCCTTGTCACCATGTGACTTATATTAAGTTGATGCCCAACCTGCATGTAGTCCAGCCTTGTCACCATGTGACTTATATTAAGTTGATGCCCAACCTGCATGTAGTCCAGCCTTGTCACCATACTTCCTCATTTCAAAAAAGATGTTACAGGGGCAACAATTTGTGACTGATCAACGAGTTATTGCAGCTGCGTAGGAGTGCTTGAACAGAATTTCAGAAGTAATTCCAGAAGACATTAAAAAATTGGGATGAAGATTACAACACCTGTGTGTGATGCGATGGACAGTATTTCAAAAAGTTTACCACTTCCTTGATAATTAAGGTACGCATAATTTTTTAATGAAAACATTCTCAGCTGTTTTAGGACAAACAACCCTTGTAATTTCTGATTTTTCTCCTTTCTTACCAGATGCTTAAAGAAAATAAGTAAATCTAACTGACACAAGTTACTGTTTTCAATTTTGAAATGTCATAAAAAAAGGACAAAATATACTAAAATGTAATTGTTTTTTTTATATGAAATATTCTGTTTTACTTGTAATGAACTGAACTTTCTAAATTGCATTTTTAAGTGTTATTTTACTCTTCGTTTTATGTTTCTGTGCTTTGTCAGAATTCTGAAGATATGTGGAAATGTTTGACTGCCTTAAACTCGTCTAAAAGCTCTTTGTGGTGAACATTTCATCTTTCCTTACTTTTTTTTCTCAGACTTTTTTTTCCTACTCTTTCTATCTCTGCTGCTTTTCAGGAAGAGCAGTATCAGGTTGGTTGTGTCTTCTGCTTTTTTCTTTTCCTTTTCTCTTGCATATCTAGAGTGCATAGCTTTTTATATTTTTGTTTTCACTTTTTTATTAAATGTGTGCATGTTATCTTAGCATGACATACAATGCATTTCATACAAAATACTGTATGTATACTTTTTCTTGCAAAATGTTGATGTTTGTGTATAATAACTCTCTTTCAGCATTGTTCTGCATGAATTATTGCTACAGTTCATTTCTTATATTGAAAGTAACGCTACAGCCGACTGTAAAGACCGTCGTTTCCAGACGAGATTTAGAAAGCATCAAGCAATTTCCATAATGCATGGAATTCCATTCCTATTCCTAGGATGTTAACACTAAAGGGATAATTTATTATGAACACCCACCTTTCACCTTTACAACAGCAGCAATACATCATGGCATGTACTCTATCTACCATGTGATGAAAATGTATGGGTGGTATTTGCTGCTCATGATTCCAAGACAACTATACGTGAAGAACAGAGATTTGACATTGGTAGATTTCAGACTCACAAATGCATTACTCCACTTTGTTCCACAGATGCTCAACAATTGAGTTCAGACCTAGATAGTGATGGGGGGAGGGGAGGAATTCAGAGGTTGCAAACTCACTATAATGCTCCTCCAAGTCCTTCGCTAAACAGGAGTGACTAAATTTGATCCTGTGTTGGAGTGGTTAAATTTGATCCACTATGGAGGAGTGATTAAGTATGTTCCTCTGCAGGAGTGATTAAATTTGATCTACAGGAATGATTGAATTGGGAGTGATTGAATTTGATCCTCTGTGGGAGTGATTAAATTTGTTCCTCTACAGGAGTGATTAAATTTGATCTTCTACAGGAATGGATAAATTTGATCTTCTACAGGAATGGATAAATTTGATCTTCTACAGGAATGATTAAATTATTGATCCTTTGTGGGAGTGATTAAATTTGATCCTCTATGGGCTGATTAAATTTGATCTCCTATGGGAGTGATAAATTTGATCTTCTACAGGAATGATTAAATTTGATCTACAGGAATGATTGAATTGGGAGTGATTGAATTTGATGCTCAGTGGGAGTGATTAAATTTGTTCCTCTACAGGAGTGATTAAATTTGATCTTCTACAGGAATGATTAAATTGGGGGTGATTAAGTTATTGATCCTTTGTGGGAGTAATTAAATTTGACCCTCTATGGGAGTAATTAAATTTGATCCTCTATGGGAGTGATTAAATTTGATATACAGAAATGATTAAATTGGAAGTACTTGAATTTGATCCTCTATGGGAGTGATTAAATTTGTTCCTCTAAAGGAGTTATTAAATTTGAGTTACACGAATGATTAAGTTGGGACTGATTGAATTTGACCTCCTGAAGGGCTGATTAAATTTGATATACAGGGAATGATTGAATTGGGAGTGATTGAATTTGATCCTCTGTGGGAGTGATTAAATTTGTTCTTCCACAGGAGTGATTAAATGTGTTCATCTATGAAAGTGATTGAATTTGCATCCCCCCTCCCCCCCCCCCCTCTCTCTCTCTCTCTCTCTCTCTCTCTCTCTCTCTCTCTCTCTCTCTCTCTCATTCATCATCCTCTGTGGAAGTGATTAAATTTGATCCTCTATGGGAGTAATTAAATATGCCACAAAAAAAACATCCTGTAATGTTATGTGTAATGGATTGCCATGAATGGATGTAGGTGGTCTCATACAAAAGGCCCCAAGGTGGCCTACATAAAATCATCCCAGAACATCATACCACCTTCACAGACCTGTAACACCCCAACTTGACGGCAGGAGTCCTTATAGCTTCGTTTGGTCTACACCACACACCCAGTCTCCCATTGGTGTGTGTCAGTTGGAATTTTGATTCGACCAAGCTACCTGTTCCCAGTCTTCCATGGCAAATGGTAATGTTCCTTTGTCCAATGCAATTTAACAGCCCTGTGACATACTGTTAACAACCTTGTTTGACACCTTGTTAAAAGTATGTCACAGGGCTGTTAGACTGCAGTGGGCAAAGGAACATTGCCATTTGCCAAGGAAGACTGGGAACAGGTAGCTTGGTCGAATCAAAAGTCCAATTGACACACACCAATGGGAGACTGGGTGTGTGATGTAGACCATACGAAGCTAAGGACTCCTGCCATCAAGGTGGGGTGTTACAGGTCTGTGAAGGTGGTATGATGTTCACATTTTAATGGTAGCTCTTTCTACTACCATAATGTGCAAGATTTAGTTTTTGCTTTGCAAATTACTTGGCTTTATTTTAATAGTACACATGTGTAAGCAAAGAACTTGCCAACAAATGTACAGAAAGCACAATTTATCGTACAAGCATGCCGTACAAAGCCACAACAATGTGGCTTGCCAAAAATCCCTGTCTAGCGTAGGGTGGTAGGGGTTAAAGCAAGAGGCCCTGTGGCTTCTAAGGGCCAGCTCTGCCCGGAGGACATCTAAGCGATATTCGATTTCGTGCCATGTTTTGTTTAACATCACAGCAGAGACATAACCAATGATGTCCATTATGCTACTGTTCAATGACTCCACATCTGGAACACTGTTAGAGTAAACTTGTTCTTTCACATAACCCCACAGGAAAAAGTCTAGATGGGTTATGTCAGGCGATCGAGGTGGCCATGTCATGACAGTCGGAGCCAATCTATCTGTCCGGAAATGTGGCATTCAGGAACTCACGAACCATTATTGACCAATGTGGTGGGGCACCATCTTGTTGAAAGAATACCGAAGGTTGGAGTACATGCAACTGAGGTGCTAGCAAAAGTTCCAGCCTGTCCATGTTGCAGTGGGTTCTGTAAAAAAAAAAAAAGAAGGGTCCAATGATTCTGTCATGCATCAGGCCACAGCATATGTTCACTTTCGGGCTAGCCCTCTGTTGTTCGATGACATAATTGAGATTATCTGATCTCCAAATTCGCACATTATGCCTATTTACTGAACCAGAGACGTGGAATGTGGCTTCATCTGAGAAACAGACACAGTGCAGAAAATAACTATCATGAGCTATGCGCTGCAACATCTCTGTCGCAGATGCAGTACGACAAGGCCAATCGTACTGCATTTGCGACAGAGATGTGTCTGAAGAGCCTGAGCAATCTGTACCTTAGAAGCATACAGATGAACACGTTTGTGTGAAAGTTTGTGAACCATGACACAGGGAATCCCAGTTTCCAGTGAAGCACAACAAATGGATTTCCTGGGGCTTCGCAGAAACGCCTCCTGAACAGCTGCAGCTATCTCGGTGGTTGGTCCACTTGGAGAGCTCGCCTACTTTACCCGTCGGTTTAAACTTTTCATACCAAGCTGTTATGTTGGGTTTTTTTGGTCTGGTAGGATGATCATGTGTACTCTTTTCTGAAATGACACTGGACAGTAACCGCCGATTTGGTCTCATGAAACCACAAAACACACACCGCTTTTTCTTGCATGGAAGCCATTATGGATGAAATACTCCTCTTATTCAGCAGTAGCACTCACCTAAAGAACAGAAAAAAAAAACTTTATGAGTGCTGCTATATTGTGTTGCCAACCATTTTAACTTACATAGATTTTTTTTATATTAATTTTTGTAATGTGGGAAAGACTTTATGGTTCAAAACGATATTTAGTGAGCCTGCACTTAAGCTAGTAAATTCATTCTTGTAGATGATTTACTTCGATTTCGGGAGGAATTGTGTCCCTAAATCTTCCCGAACCCAGAACAGTGAATTTATCCCTCGCTCTATGACTTGCCTCTCTTTTTAGAAGCAAAATTAAGAAAATAATATATAAATCATTATTTTTGAGGCCCCCAACATTGTGAGTCCCTGCACCTGCCTGGGCTTTGTTGGCTTCCTTGTGAATCTGACCCTACTATACCGTGCAAATTAATTGGGACAAGCTATTTTATTCTCAGAATTGTAATGTGATCGCCAGTTGATGTACGAAACCCACGTAAACCGGTTTTATCAGCTGTGAGGTGGTGTGACTGTTAGAACTTGATAGTAAGAATGTGGTTTGACCTGTTTTAAATAGGAAATAGGCACTTTAGTTGTGAGCTTTCATGTGTGACACGTAGATGTTAGTTTTTGCTCTCTGTGAGTACGTGTTGCTTCCGTGTATTGAAAAATGGATACTTCCCCAAAGAAGCGTGCAGAAATAATTGCTCTGAAGGATCACACTTTTATGACAGTTAAGGATATCCCTTCTGCAGTTGGTGTAGGCAAATCAAGTGTATCAAGACTGCTTACGCGATACAATGCATCTGGATCATTGTCTCCAAAAAGGAGAGGTAAATGTGGAAGAAAACGAAAAACAACTCCACGAACCGATAAATATCTAATCAGAAATAGTAAAATGAATCCAAAAAAAAAAACAAGCACCGAACTTCAAAGAGGTTTATTGGCTAGTGGTTGTGTTGTTAGTGATTCAACTGTACGATGTAGGCTTCTAGAAGTTGGCCGGAAGGCAAGAACACCAACGAAAAAACAATATTTGAATGCGAAAATGAAGATAAAACGTTTAGCATGGGCCAAAAAATATAAATCATGGACTGCTGACGACTGGAAATCGGTAATTTTCAGTGATGCAACTCATTTATTTGTGCAGGGTTACCAAGCAAATGTCATTAGACGAAGCAACTGTGAACCCTTAATACCTGAGCGTGTCAAACAAACTGTAAAACACTCTCTGAAACAGATGTTTTGGGGGTTTTCACATCAAATGGCACTGGAAGCTTAGTTCCTGTTCAAGGTATGATGAATTCAGCCAAGTACGTAGAAATATTACAACGTAGGAGTGTTCCATTTTTGCAAACTTTTGACGGGACATTTCAACATGACTTGGCCTCATGTCACAATTCAAAATTGGTCAATGCTGGAAAATTAAATTCATTTGCTTGATTGGCCTGGAAATTCACCAGACGTAAATCCCATAGAAAACTTGTGGAATATTTTGAAAAGACGTTTAGGCAAAATGGACTATACAACCAAAGAACGCATGATAACGAATGTTATAAAAGTGTGGTTCCACGATTATGAAGACAAAAATATGTGCACTCAATTAGTGGAGTCAATGCCAAAACGAATTGAAGAGGTCATTTCTGCTAAAGAAGGACATACTTCATACTAATACAGGTATTTATCAGTGTATATCAAGACATAGTTTTGGAAACAAGAGGGATTTTTTACTTTGTCCCAATTAATTTGCACAGTATAGTACTTACAGCAGCTCAGCAGCTGATGACACAGACACCAAGAGGAAGAAAGTGAACAGATATGTCAGCATCATCAACCACAAATAAAAGCGCTTCCTGCTAACTAAACAGTACCAAGTCAAAAGTTCGTCCTGTTTGCAGCTAAAGAGTCTAATGATGCAACAAAGACACACACATGCTCACCTCATTCTTCAAAATATAAACCAATGTTTTTATATACCATAGCCAACATTAAACCAGAACTACAATAGTACCACTCAGGAGGTTTTGAGGACCGAAACTCTCTGATGCCAAGCTCCACATCTAGCACTGAAGTGCTTTCCTCAGAGCTGCCCTTAGAGGTGTGCAACAGGTGCGGTCACACAGCGCCCCGTGCTTACAGGGAGGGCCCTGCACTCAAAACAAGAAAAAAGAAAGTTAATGAGATAGGAAAGAGTGAGGGAGCGAATTTCTTATTTTCAGTAATTCTAATTTTATTTTTAAACTCCGTCTCGTTTAATTATTCAGGTTTTTTTTTAAATATTGATTGCTGAATTTATATTTACTCAAATATCGGCAGCAAACTACAATATTATATCTAGCGAAACATTAGTATTAAAGTCGTATCTTTTAACGTGCACTGATAGTTATCGAAAAAAATTTGCAACATGAGTTATTTCCATCTGATGTCAGACGATGCTTTAAGATACATGAATAAAATTCAGAATCCTTTCTCTAATTCCTTCATCGCCTACAGGATATTACTTACTGTCCCAGTAACAGTGGCAAAGAAGCTTTTCACGCTCGAAGCTGATTAAATCTTATTTAAGACCTGTCATGCCTCAAGAAAGATTGATGTCTTTGGCAACATTAGAAGAATTCTTGAAGTCATCATATCACACGTAAGTTGCATTGAAAATTATAAGCGGGACGTTTCAGTAGCGACTTCTACCTTCATCAGCCATGGAATGACACACGTGGTAAAAGATGGTCAGCCATGGAACGACCCCTGAACAAGCTCCCACAGTTCACGAAGATTTGATAGAGGGGGGTCAGAGCCTCGAACATCTCTGTCGATGGCATCCCAGATGTGTTCGATGGGATTGAGGTCAGGTGACCTAGCTGGCCAAGGAGCCAAAATTACGTCAGTGGAGTGTTCATCCAACCATTCGGATACAATTCGGGAGCTGCATTGTCTTGTTGCAGGACGAGGTCCCCAGTGGGATATTGAAGATGCACAAATGGTCGTTCAGGATATCCCGGTAACATTGACCTGTGAGAGACAGTGTCCCGCATACCAGGGGTCCCATTTCAGTCCACGTAAACAGTCCCCAGACGAGAATGCCACCCCCACCAGCTTGAAGAGTACCCTGCTGGTAAGAAGGATCCATCGCTTCATGTGGTTTGTGCCGTACTCGTATCCTGCCATCCGCATGTACCAACGTGAATCTCGACTCATCCGTCCAGGCAACATTTTTCCACATGTCTAGGGTCCAGTGGCGATGTTCCCGCGCCCATGCTAATCTTTGCACCCTGTGATGTGCGGTCAGCAGCGGTACCCTCGTGGGACGATGGCTTCTGTACCCCATAGCGAGGAGATGGTTCTGGATGGTGTGGCTGCTTACACGTTTTTGTGCACCAGCGTTAAATTGTCGAGTGATTTCTTGCACTGTGGACCGTCTATCCGCTGTTACAATGCGAGCTAGCCAACAATGACCCCGCTCATCCACACGCTGTTGTCCACGGCAGTTGGCCCTTGCAGGGATGGTTTTACCGGATTCGATGTACTCACGGTTCACCCGTGACACTGGCTCGTAAAAATCCCAGTGCCTGCACGACTTCCGAGATGGAGTGACCCATTCGTCGGACCCCGACAATTTGCCCATGATCAAATGTGCTTAGATCCTTCGTCTTACCCATACTGCGTCCGACTCTTACTGATTCCTGTCGCATCACTACTTATATTGTCTGATCGCTGCATACGTCATGTCATTTCCGTTTACAGGGCCCCCCACAGCGCCACATTTGCATAACGCCAGCTGTCTCTAATTCAATTGCTCTTCAGTGTATAGAGGTTTATTGGGATCTCTGTCATTAAGAATGAGGTTGAGAAGATGTGGAGGTGGTTTGACTGCAATTCTTCTAATGTTTTGTGTGTTACATGTTTCCTTGCCAATTCTTTTCACTATGAGTCTTTGGCAACTTTGTCAATTAAACAGAATTAAACAGAATAAAGCAAGCAAAATAAATTTTGATGATTTAATAGGAGCGAAACAGGTGGTAGTCGGATACGCAAGGTGTAAACCTCATGCAGGATGAGTCTGAGCCCTTTCCACTTGTAGTTTTTGACAGACCACTCTAGAAGATTGACTTGGGACATTTTCCACTTTCAGTAATGTCCACTTCCTATTGATGATCACTGAACAGCTTTAGGGCAGAGTATCATAGACTTGCTGCAGTTGTTCGACACAGAGGTTCCTGTTTACAACTTGACCATCTGGCACGAGTTTTTAAGACCCTCACAGTTCCACTAAAAGCACAGCATTCCTTTTTTTCTGAAACATTTCACACATACACCACAACTAAAACCATGGAGCTAATTTATTTTGATGATTTCCTTAGTATTCAAAGTACTGATAACAGTGTATTAGATTTAATGGAATGGAATTTTTAAAGACTTATTGTACTGCAACGTCATTTATGTGAAATGCATTTACAGCTTGCAACAAGGACCCATCCCTCAAAATTAACAAAATATGGGAAAATTTTCTCACAAAATATTAACAACTAATTAAAGTCTTCCAAAAATTCAACAGATGGTAGCACAAGACCATAACCCTGTGATAGGGGATTCAAAAGCTGATTGGGAATGGAACAACCTACGCGATATGAATTTCATTAGCTGAAGAGATCCCTAGTGGCTGAAACCATGGTCTCATTATATTGGATTGTCGGAAAAGTCATGAGGTATTTTAGAACCCGATGGCGGTTGGGCTGTTTTGGAAGCACTAGAGGCATGTGCAGCTCTGTTATCGCTATGGCATTCGACAGGTGCCAGTTCTAGCTGCAGTCTAAAAGGACTAGTGAGCGATTTGGTTGATTTGCGGAGATTTGACATCAAGTTGAAGATGGAAGACCAAACTGTGCATTTTCGCCATATTTTACTGTTTTACTTCCATAAGGGGAAGAATGTGCGTCAAGCTTGTGAAAAGTTGCGTAAAGTGTATGGTGATAATGCTCTACAAGAACATCAGTGCCAGCGGTGGTTCGCAAAATTCTGTGCTGGTGATTTTGACCTCAACGATGCACCCGGTCCAGGAGACCCACCGAGGTTGATGACGACCAAATCAAGGCATTGATCGAATCAAACCCACGCTACACGACACAAGAGATTGCAGACACATTGCACATCCATCATTCAAGCGTTCATGACCACCTGAAGAAGCTGGGATACGTAAGCAAGCTTGATGTGTGGGTTCCTCATGAACTCAAAGAAGCTCAATTGATGGTGCGTATAAACATCCGCGATATGCTCATTAAACGTCAGGAAAACAATCCTTTTTTGAAGCGACTTATAACTGATGATGAAAAGTGGATTGTGTACAGCAATGTGCTGCGCAAACGGTCTTGGTCTCGACGTGCTGCTTCGCCTCAAACGACATCCAAAGCAGACATTCATCAGTGGAAGGTTTTGGTCTCAGAGTGGTGGGAATTTAAAGGTGTCATGTTTTTCGAGCTCCTGCCATGGAACCAAACAATCAATTCAAATGTGTACTGTCGGCAATTGGACAGTTTGAACAGATCCATCATCCAGAAATGTCCAGAGCTCGTTCATCGTAAAGATGTGTTCTATCACGACAATGCGAGACCACACACAAGTTTGATCACCCGCCAAAAAATTATTGGAGCTTGGGTGGGATGTGTTGCCACACCCAGCATACTTGCCTGACCTTGCGCCATCAGACTTCCACTTGTTTTGCTCTCTTAAACAGCCCTTGCATGGTATAACGTTCAATTCAGATGAGGCTGTAAACCAGCACCTTGTACAGTTTTTCGCCACGAAAGACAGGTCCTTCTATGAACGAGGCATTCTGCAGCTCACTGAAAGATGGCAAAAGGTTATCGAACAAAACGGGCATTATATCATTGATTGATCTTTGTTCTTGCTATCAATAAATGACCCGTACAAAACATAGCTAAAATATGTCATTACTTTTTTGACAACCCAATAGTTACTTTCACTGGCATTTTAATAAGTATCATCTTTGATTGAAAACCGATCTAAGTATAATGAAATGCCATTAGCAGTTTTTGCTCTGATTTATTATACAGGATGTTTTGTAATTCGTGGAACAAACTTTCAGGGATGGTAGAACACGCCGAACAAACATTTTTCGTCATACAGTGTGTGGTCGAAACGGAAGTGTGGAGGCGCAAACACAAAAACAACACAGACTATGGGCAAAGAAGCTTTATTCAGGACTAATTACAAGAATTGCTCAAACAAGCGACTGCCAACCATAACTCACGCCTCACAGCGCCGACGTAGGGATTGACGCAGATTCTCATACACACCAGGCATCTTGCGGATGGCTGAAGGGGCAACTGACAATCGGGCGACGAGGTCCTCTGTGGATTGAAGAGGTGTCTTGTAAATGAGGCTCTTAAGATGTCCCCAGAGAAAGAAATCCAGACTCGACAGATCTGGCGATTGTGGGGGTCAGGCGATGGGACCCCTCAGCCAATCCAGCGGCCCCCAAATGTGGCGTTCAGATAGTTCCACACTTCAGTGCTGAAATGGGCTGGCGCTCCATCATGCTGTACAAGAACTGCGGGAACAACCTCCAGCAAGACCTCTTGTAGAAAAATATGGTACGTTCTCCCATCGAGTTGGTCCGGTAGAAGATATGGCCCAATTAAGACGTTGTAGATGATCCCCACCCACACATTGACGGAGAACCACTGCTGGCTGGAATGTGGCCGAGTTGCATGTGGGTTCATGGTTGCCCACACATGCACATTGTGGATATTAAATACACCATCACGTGTGAAAGTCGCTTCGTCTGTGAAGATCACATGTGCCGGGAAATTCGGCTGCGCTGCACTCTGCTGCAGGTACCAGTGGGCAAATTGAAGGCAACGGGGATTATTCGCAGCTGTCAAGGCTTGCACTCTCTGCAAATGGTAGGGGTGGAGGTCTTCGTCCCGTAATACTCGCCAAACGGTGTATGAGGCACACCTACAGTATGGCCTACAGCTCTCTGCTTGTGTCTGGCCGGTTGTCCACCATCCATAGAATGTTCTCCATCATCTCTGGTGTTTGGACACTCCTTGCACGACCTGCATCATGCCTGCCGGCGAGGAAGGCTCCTGTCTCGCACAGATGGCAAGTGCAAGCACTCAAAGATGCGATGATCAGGCACTCACCTATTGGGAAAGCGATCCTGTGACAGTCTTTGTGCTGCTCTCCCATTGGTGGCTCTGTGCATCCAATGCATGTTGGCCTTCTCAGTGTTCATAAACTGATCCAGTGCATTCGAAACCAACATTGCGAATGATGGTCTGCACAACGACTGGTGCTTTCATACGCCACCAGGTCGCGCCCACTAGTGCCTCCACGCTGCCATTTCGACCACACATTGTATATGAAAAATCCTTGTTTCTGTGTGTTCTACCACCCCTAAAATTTTGTTCCATGAATTACAAAACGCCCTGTATAAGCATTTACTGTTGTTGGTAGTATCTATTTGTGAAACCTTTTCTTGTTCTTTCTGTGTTTCTTCTTCATTTATTTAATTACTTATTACATGTTCTCTAAGTTTCTCATCTTCATTTTTTAAAGCTGGCAGAAATGGTCAGTCTGCATTTCTTGAGTTTGATGGAGGCCTTACTTGAGTGCAATTCTACTATTTTAGCCCGGGTACGTTGATTGTTTCTATTTATGTCTTCCAGTTACCATTATATTAGTTTGAAATATATTTATCAGTTCTGAGGTTTGTTCTTTTCTTGTTTTTCCACATTAATTGTGTGAAGTATAATTTTCTTTAATATGAAAATGTACTTATGCTTATATTTTGTCCATATGAAATTCTCTTGTACATACATACATACATATCACTTAGCTGTTCTCTGAGATTCAGAGGTTAGCTCCAAAAAGAAATACAAACTACCAGATATTTTAACTTACTGTTGTCATATCAAACTTCTCCATTTACAGCGATCTTGACATACAACTCGTGCTTCACTGATATCCATTACACGCCGTACACAAGATCTTTTATACTTCATACTCATAATCTTTTTCTCATGCAGACACTCTTGAATCTGATCCACCCATGTCTTCCTTGGCCTTCCTCTGCCTTTCCTTCCTGCCACTTGGGCTAAAAAGATTTTCTTAGTAATCATCTCATCACTCATTGTTTCAACATGGCCAAACCACCAAAGCATATTGGTCTCCACCTTGCTAACAACATTTTGCTTCACATCACACAACTGCAACACATTTTCATTCCTCACACAATCAGACCGTGTCTTGCCACAAACTCCAGGTAAGTAACGCATTTCTCCAGCACACAAATGACTCCTATGTTTCTTCTGCAGTACCCAGGTTTCACTGCCATACATCAGAGTAGGAACAATTAGTTTCATACACAGCCATGCAGGACTCTCTAGAAAACCCATCATTCCTGTAAAAACCTCCCAGAGAAGCTATGACTTTCAAAGAACAATTCATTCTCCTACTAATTTCACCATCCAATTTGTTCTCTCTGTCAAACATGCTTCCTAAATACACAAACTCATTCACCTGGTCAATCACAGTGCCATTTATACTTATGCCAAATTAGATTATGGACATATTTGTCAACACTGTGTTTTTTTAAGGTAGTAGATAACTCAAATTTCTTGAATTTCCCTTCCTGATGAGAACATAACTGTCTTTTATAAAATAGGTAGAACTCGGTTGCATTATACATTGCCCAACGCCCACTGTGTTGATACTGTTAGCTGCATCCAAGGTTTGTACATATTTACAGAAAATCAATTCCAGGACTTTTCCGGGAAGTTAAATTTTTGCTAGAATCATAGTGATTTTTTTTTTTATATATTTTGCAAATAGGATTGATATTTACTATGTATGTAAAATTCTTATGAAGTCCTATGGGTTCTGCTGTTACACAGTGCTCTTGATAGTATGTGACATCTTCAGTGAAGGCTTAAGTATCACGATAAAACCAAATTATCATTTCAGACTCTTGCTCTCCACAACTTAACAAGGTATGCAAGGCCTTGAAGACTTAAGTACCGTATATACTCGCGTACAATTCGAAAATATGCTGGAGTGACATGGAGGAGACTGGCACAAGACAGACCGTTGTGGAGGAAACTTGGGGAGACCTTCATCCAGCAGTGGATTGATAATGGTTGACAATGATGATGATGATGAAGTCGACCCCCCCCCCCACTTTCAGAGGAAAAAATCTTAAGAAATCGGAAACTCGCGTATAATTTGATCCCGGAATGAGAAAAAAAAATTTTAATGAATTTATTCAAAAACATTTCAAAACGAAAAAAATTATATATATAATACTAAATTTAATTTGCATACCCAAAAACTTCATCGGAACCCTTAAAAATCCGATTCCGAGTCAGACTCGCCAAACAGTTCAAAAAAGTCTTTCTCCGTCATCGGCGCGTCATCATAAACATCAGTATTCCCATCTATGCTTGTGTCGTCAGAATCACTGTCATCATCACTCATAAAAATCTCATCATCCTCTGTGCCATCAAGTTTGTTACTAATGCAACATTTCTTGAATGATTTCACGACCATTTCCGCAGGTATCGCATCCCAAGCATCCTTGACCCATCGCGCAATCAAAACGATATCCGGCTTCTTTAGATTTCCGCCCTTGGTTTCAGTCGGCAAATCGGAACTTATCCAATCTGCCCAATACCTCCGCACATTGTCCTTGAAGAACTTATTAAGGCAGACATCTAGTGGTTGAAGAACAGATGTCAACCCACCTGGGATGACAGCAAGAGTTGTTTTTGAATTTTCTGCAGTTTTTTTCACTTCTGCACAATGGTGTGTAACAAACATATCCCACACCAGAAGAGAAGGTTTCCTCAAAAGTGCACCTGGCCTTTTGTTCCACATTCTTTAACCAGTCAATTGTTCCGGATTCGTTCATCCATCCTTTTTTCATGGGTACGAACGAGCACACCAGATGGCAGAGTTTTGCGTTTGAAAATAATTACTGGAGGTAGCTTACTGCCGTCGGCCAAACAGGAAAGAACAACCGTGAAACTGGATTTTTGTGGCCAGTCGTTTTGATCAAGATATTTTTTTCGCCCTTTTGGTTCACCGTCTTATTTCCAGGAAGGTCGAAACACATGACGGTTTCATCCATGTTCCCTATTTGGGAAAGTTCAAAAGCAGTCTCTTTTCTCTTTTGAATTACATACTTTTGAAATTCCATTATTTTTGCTTCAAGGTCACGAGGTAAATTTTGTGCAATTTTGGTGCGCTGGCGTAGACACAACCCATAGCGGTTCATGAACCTTGTGCACCAACCTGGTGAGGCACGAAAAGTGTTATTTGCGGCTGCAAACTTTTCATCTTTTGCGAGCTTCATTGCTCGCAAACGTATACCAGTTCGCGTTACAATGTAACCATTTTGTGTGCAGCCCACAATCCAATCATTCAAGACACTTTCCAGCTCTGGGAAAGATGTCGTTCCACGGCGCAGCGCCTTTTGCGATTTTCACTAAGTCCGTTTTTTTTTACGCCAATCTCGAATCAGTTTTTCGTTAATGCCAAATTGACGTGAAGCAGCACAGTTGTTAGTATTTTCTGCAAAAGAAACCACTTTCAACTTGAATCCTGCGTTATAGGACATCCGTTTCTTTACACAATCCGTGTCGCCCATAATAGGAGAAGCGAGACACGTGCAATTAAGAACAAGAAAAACATGTGTGATTAAGAACAAGCAACACCTAACACTGGCTGTCACATGGCTCTGTTACGTCGAAGGTCAACGCAATCAACTGGTAGTCGGAAGGGCGGAGCTTTCTATGCGCGGCTGTGACTGCACTGTGGATACGCAAAGCCAGGAGAGAGGAGACTTTTCAAAGCGCGGAGAAATTCGGAGGGTCGCGATTTCGTAATTAATACCGCATCGGCATTTTTATTTCTTTTGGAATGGATTGCCTTTTGCCTCACGGGAAGAACTTTTGGACTTACGATTTTTTTAGACCCCGCGTATAAGTCCACCCCATTACTTTGAAGCTCACATTTTGTCCCAAATTTCTCGACTCATACGCGAGTATATACAGTATTCCAATTTGATGAATTGGAAAGATGTCTCTATCATGATAAAACCGAATGATCACTGCAAGTTTTTACTCTCCGCAACTTGATAGAGTAAATGAGGCTATGAAGCTAAGCTTCCAAGTTTGGTGAATTAAAAATGTATTGTCATCATTACGTTAAAGCCGAAAGATCACTTCGAGTCTTACTCTCCGCAACTTGACAAGGTAAACAAGGCCTTTAATACTTAAATATCCCAATTAGGTGAATTGGAAAGGTATCGTCACCATAAAACCAAATTATCACTTCGAGTCTCTTACTCTTCAGAACTTCACAAGGTAAATAAGGCCTTGAAGACTTAAGTATCTCAATTTGGTGAATCAAAAGGACGTCTCCATCATGATGAAGTCAAATGATCACTGCGAGTCCTTACTCTCAGCAACTTCATAGAGTAAACGAGGCCTTGAAGCTAAGCGTCCCAGTTTGGTGAATCAAAGATGTGCTGTCATCATCATGTTAAAGCCAAAAGATCACTTTGAGTCTCTTACTCTCCACAACTTGACAAGGTAAAAAAAAAAAAAAACCTTGAAGACTTAAGTATGTCAGTTTGGTGAATTGGAAAGATATCTCCATCATGATAAAGCCAAATGATCACTGCGAGTCTTTACTCTCAGCAACTTAATAGAGTAAACAAGGCCTTGAAGCTAAGCATCCCAATTTGAATTGGAAATGATCACTTCGAGTTTCTTACACTCCACAACTTGACAAGGTAAAAAAGGCCTTGAAGACTTAAGTATCCCAATTTGGTGAATCAGAAGGATGTCTCCATCATAATAAAACAAAATGATCACTGGGAGTCTTTACTCTCAGCAACTTGGTAGAGTAAATGAGGCCTTGAAGCTAAGCATCCCAATTTGGTGAATTGGAAAGGTGCTATTGTCATGATGTAGCCAAATGATCACTTTGAGTTTCTTACTCTCCACAACTTGACAAGGTAAACAATGCCTTGAAGACTTAAGTATCCCAATTTGGTGAATTGGAAAGATATCACCATCAGGATAAAGCCAAATGATCAATATGAGTATTTACTTTCAGAAACTTAATGGGATAAACAAGGCCTTGGTCTGAGCACCCTAATTTGGTGAATTGGAAAGGTGTTGTGATACATCGTGAGATTGCTGGACCTCATGTTGCTATAGCAACACAGAACAAATTGCAGGAACTTAGCTGGAAACATTTGCCTCAACAAATGTATTCGCCCGACTTAGCACTAACTTATTTTCACTTGTTTTGGCCACTAAAGAATCCTATGGCTGGTAAAACCATCAAAGATCGTACAGAAGTCAAAACTGTGATTCAAACGTTTTTCGACTCTGCAGACGCTACTTTCTTTAATAATGGAATTAAAGAGCTAATCGAACAATGGGAATAGGTCAGTGCTAATAATGGATTCCATGCAATAGATTAAAATAATAAAACATTGTGTCAATGAACAGCTTTATTTTTCATGTATGCAAAAGGGTAAGAACTTTTGAACTTACCCAGTGCCATTGAAAAAAAAAAAAGAACCGCTGTTATTAATGGTCATAAAAATGGCTTTAAAATTACTATTTTTAGAAAACCAACTTATACTCCAGCTATTGTTTCTAGTGATTTAAGCCATCCCTGCAGTAACAAAATGCACTACCCAGTCAAAAATTAAGCACAAAACAAATAGGTATAGTTAAAAAAATTATTGATTTCTGCCAAAAGTCATAGCACTTTACAGACAGCCAAACTGACAACCCTAAGGAAAAACGGGTTGTTTTTTTTTATTTGTTTTATACAAAATAAAGTTAATATGCAATGTGACCTCCTACAGAAGTAAGCAGGCTTGGAACTGAATTTCCATACCCTCAATAAGCAAGTAAGAAGACAGTAATTGCCACTGGTTAATAAGAGTCATCTTGAGGTCTCCCGAGTTTCAAGGGGTAGAAACTTTCCTCCCTAGGGTAACCCTCAGATATTCAAGGAATTGAGGTCTGGGGAAAATAAAATCATATACTTTGCTCTTAAAAATACCTGTCACATACATTACATTAGCTCTATGAAGATGTGCATTATAGAGCTGTTAGAATAAGATCTATACCAAATGTACCTCACTTAGAAATTGACAATCTCGAAGCAATATCGATTTCTAGTGCCAATTAATTTAGCTTAATCTTCTACATGGCTCTTAAGTGACTTATTATGCCATCCATTCATTTTTGATCTGGTGTTTAAGAATATTTTGAGGCTTGTTTTATATTACACAAATGACTCACAGTATTCACAATATGAGGTAGCTGTCCATTTTGCTCACTTAAGTCGTAGCTTTATTATTATGTTTTATTTAATTTTCTTATCTATGGCAATGGCATCTGTAGCATGGTCCACTTGTCAGTACGGACATAAAGTCAAGTAAAGACATAGTCACTCATGGTTTAAAACTCGTCACGCGACGTGGCACATAACGAGAATTACTGCTTCTTGGATTTTGGGCTTTTAGGCGTTGTAGACCTAAAGTATCAAGCTGAGTTATGAGAGTCTGAGGAATTATACCAGTTGCAGAGATAATCAATGGGCGTATGTGAACTGTTTTCAGCTTTCACGTCTGTTTAATCTCCGCAGTCAGTTCCACATACTTGTACATTTTTGTTGCATAGGTATTCTGAATATTGTCGTCCAATGGCACCGATATGTTGATAATGACTGCTTCCTTCTGCCTTTTGTCATATAGCACTATGTCTGGTGGATGATTCTCAGAGATGGTTAAGTCTGTTTTAATCTCACGGTCCCAATATAATGTGTATTGTTTATTATCCAGTACTCTGTGGGCTGATATTTATAGTATGATACTTTTGACACAGATAGTTCTATATGAGAGTCTGATGATTCGCAGAGATGGTTAAGTCTGTTTTAATCTCACGGTCCCAAAATAATGTGTATTGTTTATTATCTAGTAACTCTGTGGGCTGATATTTATAGTATGATACTTTTGACACTGATAGTTCTGTATGAGAGTCTGATGATTCGCATAGATGGTTAAGTCTGTTTTAATCTCACGGTCCCAATATAATGTGTATTGTTTATTATCTAGTAACTCTGTGGGCTGATATTTATAGTATGATACTTTTGACACTGATAGTTCTGTATGAGAGTCTGATGATTCGCAGAGATGGTTAAGTCTGTTTTAATCTCACGGTCCCAATATAATGTGTATTGTTTATTATCTAGTACTCTGTGGGCTGATATTTATAGTATGATACTTTTGACACAGATAGTTCTATATGAGAGTCTGATGATTTGCAGAGATGGTTAAGTCTGTTTTAATCTCACGGTCCCAAAATAATGTGTATTGTTTATTATCTAGTAACTCTGTGGGCTGATATTTATAGTATGATACTTTTGACACTGATAGTTCTGTATGAGAGTCTGATGATTCGCAGAGATGGTTAAGTCTGTTTTAATCTCACGGTCCCAATATAATGTGTATTGTTTATTATCTAGTAACTCTGTGGGCTGATATTTATAGTATGATACTTTTGGCACTGATAGTTCTGTATTGTGTGCTAATTGTTGATGTACCTCCGCAGATGTGTTCAGTGGTCTGACTGTACATACCACATCTTCTACATTTGTCACTTTGCAGATCCTCCTTTAAAATGTATTTTCTGTCATTTTTGGTTGCAATCACTTTGTCTTGAACAGCCATCATAAACCCAATAGTCTCTTCATATAATTTTCCTCACTTCAACCACTGATTTGAGGGGTTTTTTGTCAACTTCTGGCCTAGAGCCCTGCAGAGGCAATATTTTTAGGCCCAGGCCCACCAAGTTAATGCTAGGCCTGGCCTGGCCATTCAGGTCCGGCATAGGTTTTATTTGCGTAACTGTCACTTGGTTTAAAACTCGGGCTTCACGTGACAATAACACATAAATATATAAAACGAGCGAAACACACAGAGTCACGTACGGTAAAAGGTTCGTTTAGCGGTAGCTTTCGGTCATCCTACGACCTTGATCACCCGCGATCGACTGGATGGGCTGGTTGCCAGAACTACAATTTGAAGTTGGGGTGTTGGAACTGTTGCCAGATTTTAGAAGTGAGATCCAAATAAATGGGATTTGGTGAGGGGTCTATGAATTGCAGTTTTTGGTGAAAAAAATTTCAATGCTTTCTAGGAAATGCAGAGATGCCTTGTTGATGAAAGGGGCAACTCTTTTGGTTTCTTTCCAAATGGGAACTGCAGAGGTGTCTTCAAGGGTTAGTGCAGATAAAGCTGTCTTTGGGAGACCATTGGAAACATCTTTTTTGTGTTCACCAAGTCTTGTTTTGATGCTTCAGTATGTGCTTCCAATATACACAGAGACCAGAGGAAGTTGAAATGGGAATAGCATAAACTCCAGGGGTGTCCAAGGGTGAGACAGGATCCCTGTCTTTAAGCAGGCACATTATTGCAGAAGGGTTTGGTTTCACTGTGAGAGTGTAGCTCATAGTTTCAAAATTTCTCCAAATTCCCACTTGGTTTCACTGTGGGTTTGGTTTCACTGTGGGAGTGTAGCCCATAGATTCAAAAATTCCTCCAAAATTCCCTCTTGAAAAATCTTTCTGCTCTCTCACCAATAATAATTGAAAACCCACCATTCATTGGTCCCATCCCTTTCCATGGATCCTTCCCTTATAAGATGTGTAAACTTTTCAAAACTATGGGCTATACTCTCACAGTGAAACTAAACCCTTCTTCAATAATGTGCCTGCTTAAAGACAGGGGTCCAGTCTCACCCTTAGACACCCCTGGAGTTTATGCTATTCCCATTTCAACTTCCTCTGGCCTCTCGGTGTATATTGGAAGCACATACCGAAGCATCAAAACAAGACTTGGTTAACACAAAAAGAAGTTTCCAATGGTCTTCCAAAGACAGCTTTATCTGCACTAACCCTTGAAGTCACTCACCTCTGCAGTTCCCATTTGGAAAGAAACCAAAAAAGTTGCCCCTTTCATCAACAAGGCATCTCTGCGTTTCCAAGAGAGCATTGAAATTTTGTTCACCAAAAACTGCAATTCATAGACCCCTCACCAAATCCCATTTATTTGGATCTCACTTCTAAAATCTGGCAACAGTTCCAACACCCCAACTTCAAATTGTAGTTCTGGCAACCAGCCCATCCAGTCGATCGCGGGTGATCAAGGTTGTAGGATGACCGAAAGCTACCGCTAAGTGAACCTCTTACCTTGTGTGATTGTGTGTTTCGCTCGTTTTATATGTTTAACTGCCACTTGCTTTAACACAGATGGTGTTTGTACTGTAACTTCTTGGACTAACTCTAAACTCGTGTAAAAAGAGGGCATAAGTAAGTTAACTAACCCACCAGGAACCAGAAATACAGTAAATGCAATAAATAGTTTTCAGTGAACTTAAGTAAATTATCGTCATTTTATAATCGAACCCTTCATAGGGTCAGATCACTGTTTATACGAGTCAAGTACTGTCTTCTTTGACACTCTTGTCCAGAACATAATATATATTGATGCTCAGTTACACACACGCATGCCCAATAACATGCTTAATGGTTAATAGGTAATACAACAAACTCTCGTACACAGAATATGATTCCGTTCTGTTGGCCTGACGTCTTTGATTTTAATTCTGCAGGTTTAGGATATAACTCCCAAAATCCAAATGCAACACAATTTTCTGATTGTTTTGCTCCTCGAACCTATAATTTACCCAACTCAATATTCATCCATTTTTAAAACAAAGCAAGTAGCAAATCAAAATTATAAAGACAGAGCCTAAGAATAGTTTACTAGAGCATATTGAAGCTTTAATTGATTCCTACTTGAATTCTTATAAATGCAAATCATTGTACAGAGCAAGTGTTTTTCTGGTGTAAACTTCCGAAATAAAATGTAATATGGATTGCCAAATATCAAAGATGAAAAGACGCGTGCAAAATAAATAAATAATAGCACAAGGTGGGAGAGAAGAATGATTGCAAGAAACAAGAAATATGATCACGGGGAAAGACAGAGACTTCAAAAACAGAATGACCTAAATTTATCAACAACCTGACTACACGGTTGCAAGTGCAGGCCCCCGTCCAAGCCTGCCTAGGAAATTGTAGGCCTAGCCCAACCCGGCCCATAAGTCTTAAATTACAGGCAGGCCCGGCCCAGCCTGTCTGTCTAACTGGTTTAGATAAGCCCCCATGAAGTTCCTTTTGCTTCCATTTTCCAATCAGGTCTTCTATTTTAGCATCTGGTTTACTTAACATTAGTGGAGTGCTCTCTTTGTCTGCAGCACATATGACATCAAACATATTACTTTCTACTTAGTAGTTCTAATTCTGACTATTATATAGCTCTAATTATTGTACTATTCTCTTTTACGTGCGATATTTCAAAGTAACTTGTACAAAAAACCAGCGGATAATGCTTACCTTGGCATTCCTTTCTAGCGACGGGAACATTTCACGCACGTGTTTTCCGGTCCTTTGTTGATGTTATTGTCCTAAAGTCCGTTGTATGCGATGACTGGCTTTACTTCTTACACTTTTCGCTGGGTATACTCATTGGATCTTTGCCTTAGGATTCAAACATCAATTTTTACCGTTCTTTATACTCGAAATTTTCGCCCATACTCTGGGCATCTTCAGGAGCGTGGCGACTTTACCACCGATGTTCGTGGTTAACTTCGCGCTAATGGAGTCCGATACTCCTTGTTGCCATTCGTCGGAAAAACTTACCTGGATATATTTCGTTATCAAGCCCGGCTGGCGCCATCTATGTTTAGTTAAGAACACTTTTTTTTTTTCCGTATTTCTTTTTTATTTTTTTTTTTAATTTTCTTCTCCTATCCTGGTTTTCTTGTCTTTTTTGCCTGTTTTTCTTTTGTTGTTGTTTTTCTTGTCTTATTAGTTCTTTCCACAGGCCCGATAATGTGCTAGGGTCGTTCTGGTTACATACCCTTGCTTTATTTTTGTAGATTAATATTGCTTCTTCCCTCCTCATTTGCCTCTCCGATTTTTTATTCTTTTTTAGCATTTTAATTTCATCGAACTTTGGGAATGTCCGGTTTTCCAAGCAGAATTGCACTAAAGCAGTTTTGGCTTCTTTTTTTTGCCAGTTAGATATGTGTTGTTTAAGTCTTTTTTTTAATCTGTTTTTCGTACTTCCAATGCACGATATTGGGGGTACGTGTGCTATTGGAATTTCGTAGGTTCCTGATTCTTCTAGCTTTTTTTCCTCTGTTTTTTTGTTGACAGTCATACTTCAACAAAGGACCGGAAAACACGTGCGTGAAATGTTCCCGTCGCTAGAAAGGAATGCCAAGGTAAGCATTATCCGCTAGTTTTTTTGTACAAGTTACATATTACTTTCGTTACATTTATGAAAGTATTTCTGTAGTGAGCAAATTTGTGCGTTGTGAATGCGTTTTGTATGAAGAATGCCTAATCCTCCTTCTTTTTGTGGGAGTGTGATGCACTCTACGGCTGCCTTTGGATGTCTCATTTGATGTTGGGCCATATTTGATCTCACAGCACTTTTAAATTCCTCAAGATTTGTTTTCGACCATCTGATAATACCAAAAGAATAAGTTAGAACCGGGATCACAAAGGTATCAATTGCTTTCACCTTATTAGCTGTGTTTAGGTGTCTTTAGAATCATTTTAAGTCAATGCTGGAACTTATCTTTTATATTATTCTTTATTTTACTGTGTTTAATACCACGTGATTGTAAAAATCCCAGGTACTTGTATCCATTTTCTGCACCTAAATCTTCAATTATTTCATTGTTGTCTAAAGAGTAACCTTCAGATTTAACCAGAACTCCTCTTTCCAAATGCACCACCAATCCAAGCCAAAGTCCATATGAATTAATCTGCTAAATGTGGCAGTAATCAGTAGAAGCTTATTCAATTGTGTTTTGGAATTGCTGTAATTTTAAGGTCATCCATGTATAATAAATGATTGATTGTATTAGAGATGAACTTAACTGCTCTTTGGCAATCGCGGCACTAACTGTGACTGCTACTCAAAAATAACCGTGATTGGAATCACAATTTAGGACTTGTTCTTCACACTTCTATGTACCAGTAGAATCACGTAGAAAAACGGTGGGAGTGTGTGTGTGTTGCGGTCATATGCAGCGGATCGTAAGTCATATGTTTTAAACTTTTATATGTAATTATGCGCTAATCCTGATATTTTGCTGTAATTTTTATGGCTTTTTCAGTTGAATTATTCGTAATTCTTTTATACGTTTTTTTGCGGTTAGTTAAATTTTGAATTCAGATTGTCAAAAATACACTGTTCTTTTATACCTAACATGGTATGTTACAACTTTAAAAGAAACGGGGCATTTGTTTTTTCAGCCTTGAAATGGATGAAGCTACTAAAAATTTACTAAGTAACATTCACAATTCACTATTTTCTCTGAATTCAAAAAAATTTAACCACACTCACTGAGAGAACAACATAATGGTGAGCTCACAAAGAGCAGGCAGCTCCCAAATCGCAACAGCAGATAACGAGTAACAACCAGTAACAACTAAAAGCTACACGAACAGAATTCCCTAGGTAACAGTTGAGATGAAGCTGTGAAAAATAATGAAGAGCATGATGGGTAGCAATGAGAGAGTGAGGAACATTTATTGGACAATCACTGTCACAGTTTTCAGTAGCAGGCGCTACCTGTGATTTTTCAGTAACGGTGATCAAATCACAGGTAGTGAAATAACGCTCATCTCTAGATTGTATGACTTTGTGTTCTGGACCCATTTATACTGAATCCGGATTTTGTGCTGCGTAGTATGTGACTGAGGGTAACAAATATATATACGATCGATGAAGAAACGGGTTTCTGTACGCCCAATTAATGTGAAAGACAATAAAAATAAAAAGTGAACTCCGTTTATTAGGCGTAGAAAATAAGGGAAACAAAAGATGCTAGCTTTCACTACCTCTGGGTAGCTTCATCAGGCATTTAGTAGTTAAAGATCGCAGAAGCAACTGGAACAAATGTATTTCTGAGAATATAATTAGATTCAAAATAAGTAAAACACTTGCACGATGTCACGGGTTGTTTGATCCCAGGGCCGGGTGGTCACGTGTAACTTCTAGGAGCCGGTGCCATATGAAAGGAAGGCTCGTGGTTACATCTTTGTTACACGCATTCCGTCGCGTGATGATCTCGATGGTTTCGCGAAGCGCAGTACCTCTTGCGCTGACGTAAGGTGCTAGTTTCTTAAAATCTCCCCATCTGGGAACTGCCCTTTCAGATGCAACATCACGGGCTAGTGCCGTCAAAAGGTTTCCGGCCTTAACGTCCCTTTGGTGTTCAGAAAAATGGATCTGGAAGGATCTTTTTGTCATCCCGATGTAGGACTTAACGGATGCGTCAGGATAATCCAAAGGAATAGCATAGACTGCGGCTTCAGTGAGCGTAGAAGGTGATGCGCGTTGGTCTGCTGAGAGGATATCTGACAAAGGTCTAGGAGCTGTCGCGCCGATATCATAACCTAGCCTTCAGAGAGCATTCTTCAGGAAGTACGTTAGCCTAGGAACGTAGGGAACCGAACCCACGAACCGGGCTGGCTGTGCCGTGGGGTTGGCACGAGGCTGTGGGAGAGCAGTTTTTGCAGCCTGACTGAGGGTATTAAGGCCTATGCAAAACCAAAGTGCACTGAGAGTGTCCCCTTGAAAAATACCTTTCCTGTTTCTGATATTTTTAGAATTAATCATTTTTGTTCCATCTGATATATAGAGATTTGTTTGCCACTGAGACATGGCTTGTTGAAGCAACTGAATGATTTTGTTGTTCACTTTATATATATTCAGTAATTCTATGAGGTAATCATGTGGAACATACATAATAACTCTTTTCTACTAAAATCTTTTAATTAATGTAAATTTAAAACGTTTGATTGTGAGAATGAATGAACGTAGAACTGAAAATATATAACCAAATTGTTTTATTTCTAAAAAAAATGTTTATAACTAACCAAAAACAATTCCACTTAGTAGTTCTAATTCTGACTATTATATAGCTCTAATTATTGTACTATTCTCTTTTACGTGCGATATTTCAAAGTAACTTGTACATAAAACTAGCGGATAATGCTTACCTTGGCATTCCTTTCTAGCGACGGGGACATTTCACGCACGTGTTTTCCGGTCTTTGTTGAGGTTATTGTCCTAAAGTCCGTTGTATGCGATGACTGGCTTTACTTCTCACACTTTTCGCTGGGTATACTCATTGGATCTTTGCTTTAGGATTCCAAACATCAATTTTTACCGTTCTTTCTACTCGAAATTTTCGCCCATACTCTGGGCATCTTCAGGAGCGTGGCGACTTTACCACCGATGTTCGTGGCTAACTTCGCGCTAATGGAGTCCGATACTCCTTGTTGCCATTCGTCGGAAAAACTTTCCTGGATATATTTCGTTATCAAGCCCGGCTGGCGCCATCTATGTTTAGTTAAGAACACTTTTTTTTTTTTTCCCCGTATTTTTTTTTTTTTCAATTTTTTTTAATTTCTTCTCCTATCCTGGTTTTCTTGTCTTTTTTGCCTGTTTTTCTTTTGTTGTTGTTTTTCTTGTCTTATTAGTTCTTTCCACAGGCCCGATAATGTGCTAGGGTCGTTCTGGTTACATACCCTTGCTTTATTTTTGTAGATTAATATTGCTTCTTCCCTCCTCATTTGCCTTTCCGATTTTTTATTCTTTTTTAGCATTTTAATTTCATCGAACTTTGGGAATGTCCGGTTTTCCAAGCAGAATTGCACTAAAGCCGTTTTGGCTTCTTTTTTTGCCAGTTAGATATGTGTTGTTTAAGTCTTTTTTTAATCTGTTTTTCGTACTTCCAATGTACGATATTGGGGGTATGTGTGCTATTGGAATTTCGTAGGTTCCTGATTCTTCTAGCATTTTTTCCTCTGTTTTTTTGTTGACAGTCATACTTTTCACAGTGTGCACTGAGCTTCCTAGTTGTAAGTCATATTTAGCACAGTGCCTATTGATTTCATTACTCACTCCTTCCAAGTATGGGAAAGCTCCAATGTATTTCAATTTTTTATTTCCTCATCTTCCTTTGGTTGTGCACTTCTTGGCCTTCTTTCCTCTGAGTCATATGCTTTTACTCTCATGTATCCATTTATTAATTAGCTTGCTCGGGTACCCATACTCTTGTGATATTTTCGAGATAAACTCTAGCTCTTGATTTTTTAGCCTGTTGTTAGATGTGTGTGTGTACGCTCGCCGTATCAAGTTTACTATGCTGTTTTTTTTATGTATCACTGGATGGTGCGACGAGTATGGTATCAGTACAGGTATGTAAGTTGCTTTTCTGAACACAGAGTATTCAAAACTATTTTGTTTTTCTTTAGTTGAATGTCCAGGAAGGATAGGCAATTATCCTCTTCAAACTCAATAGTTAGCTCTATGGTGTTACATATTTTGCTAAACTGCTGTGCTAGATCTTGTAGCTCGGCTTTGTTAAGTTTAGACATTATAATAATGTCGTCTACATATCGAGCATAAAGTATTGGTTTTTCAGGTAAATTTTGAATAATTTCTTTTTCGAGGTATGCCATAATCACTTCTGCGTATAATGCCGATAATGGGGATCCCATAGGGCCACCTTGTGTTTGTTTATATATATTTCCTTCAAAATGGAAGATGTTGTTTTCCTTGATGAAATATAAGGTATTCTTTAGCTCTTTCAATTGTGACAAGTTTAGTTCTTTGTTGATGCTTAGTTGTTGCATAATCAATTCGATGGCTAGCTCGACAGGAGTGTTTGGGTATAACGCCTTAACATCCATGGAGGCCATAGTTATTTGCTCTAGGTCTTGATTAATTAATTTGATTTTTTCTATAAACTCATAGCTATTCTTTAATGTATATTGATTCCTCATGAATATTGGGGATAGATAGTTGTATATCTTTTTTTCTAGGTTGATGAGTGGTGAGATTTTTTTCGATAGAATCAGTCTTAAAGGTGTGTTTTCTTTATGAGTTTTAATTTTTGAGAATATTTTTGGCATCCCTGCTCCCATTGGAGGGTTTGCATTTTTTATTTCTGTTGGTAACGTGCTGTGGTTCCTTATATTAGCCAGGAAGGTAAGTTGTTTGTCGGTGGGATCTTTGTTGATGCTATCGCACTGTAGCTCTGAGATGGCCGTCCGCATTTTATCATTATATTCCAAAGTGTCCATAATAACAATTTGCCCTGTTTTGTCCGCTTCGCAGAATTTGATCGTGGGGTCTTTGCAAAGATTTACTAGTTGTTTTCTGTCATACTTTAATTTATTAATCTTACAGTTTTTTTGGTGCTTAGCATTATACTCTTTAAGCATGATTCTGAATAGCTTAAACCTTAGATCGGTAGCATGTTCTGGATGCACTCGCTGCACAATATCTTCTAAGATAGGAATGTACTCTTCTGTTCTTGGGGTTTTAGGTGGAAATGCGTATTTTTTCCCACGTTGTAGCACTGCCTTTTCACTAAAAGTTAGCGCTCTCGATGATTGATTCACAAACACTGGGTATTCTGTGCTTTCATCACCCCTCATTTTGATTCCATCTAAAAGGGTATTAAATTTCTTGGCAGTTGAGCTTTCTGCCGCCTTTTGTTGGCTTTCGACTATTTCATTGATTTCAGTGAGAACATCGTCTATAATAAGGGTTTTCCATGTCCCGTTAAAACGAAATTCCAATAGCACACATACCCCCAATATCGTACATTGGAAGTACGAAAAACAGATTAAAAAAAATACTTAAACAACACATATCTAACTGGCAAAAAAAAGAAGCCAAAACGGCTTTAGTGCAATTCTGCTTGGAAAACCGGACATTCCCAAAGTTCGATGAAATTAAAATGCTAAAAAAGAATAAAAAATCGGGAAGGCAAGTGAGGAGGGAAGAAGCAATATTGATCTACAAAAATAAAGCAAGGGTATGTAACCAGAACGACCCTAGCACATTATCGGGCCTGTGGAAAGAACTAATAAGACAAGAAAAACAACAACAAAAGAAAAACAGGCAAAAAAGACAAGAAAACCAGGATAGGAGAAGAAATTAAAAAAATTGAAAAAAAAAAAAAATACGGGGGAAAAAAAAAGTGTTCTTAACTAAACATAGATGGCGCCAGCCGGGCTTGATAACGAAATATATCCAGGAAAGTTTTTCCGACGAATGGCAACAAGGAGTATCGGACTCCATTAGCGCGAAGTTAGCCACGAACATCGGTGGTAAAGTCGCCACGCTCCTGAAGATGCCCAGAGTATGGGCGAAAATTTCGAGTAGAAAGAACGGTAAAAATTGATGTTTGGAACCCTAAAGCAAAGATCCAATGAGTATACCCAGCGAAAAGTGTGAGAAGTAAAGCCAGTCATCGCATACAACGGACTTTAGGACAATAACCTCAACAAAGACCGGAAAACATGTGCGTAAAATGTCCCCGTCGCTAGAAAGGAATGCCAAGGTAAGCATTATCCGCTAGTTTTATGTACAAGTTACTTTGAAATATCGCACGTAAAAGAGAATAGTACAATAATTAGAGCTATATAATAGTCAGAATTAGAACTACTAAGTGGAATTGATTCGTTATACATGCATTAGAATCGGCCACGGGCGGAACAACGATACGTGAACGGATAATGAAGTATAGAAGCCTGCTGACGCCTAAAGAACTAAACATCATAAGGAAGTTTAAAAAAAAGAAAATTAAACTGGTAAAAGAAGATATCCAAATAAAGTTCTTAACGAACTGTAGAGACTTTAATATTATACCAAAATACTTACGAATTTCCAACAAACCTATGCATGGAAAAGACAAAAGGCTGCTACTGACATGTCAAGAGAAAAGGCTAAGTGCAGAAATCATTTATAAAAGAAAACAACTATACCAAAACCACATTCAGTGCTATAATATGTGGAACCAGATACTGAATACTGAATATATGAATTTTAACGGGACATGGAAAACCCTTATTATAGACGATGTTCTCACTGAAATCAATGAAATAGTCGAAAGCCAACAAAAGGCGGCAGAAAGCTCAACTGCCAAGAAATTTAATACCCTTTTAGATGGAATCAAAATGAGGGGTGATGAAAGCACAGAATACCCAGTGTTTGTGAATCAATCATCGAGAGCGCTAACTTTTAGTGAAAAGGCAGTGCTACAACGTGGGAAAAAATACGCATTTCCACCTAAAACCCCAAGAACAGAAGAGTACATTCCTATCTTAGAAGATATTGTGCAGCGAGTACATCCAGAGCATGCTACCGATCTAAGGTTTAAGCTATTCAGAATCATGCTTAAAGAGTATAATGCTAAGCACCAAAAAAACTGTAAGATTAATAAATTAAAGTATGACAGAAAACAACTAGTAAATCTTTGCAAAGACCCCACGATCAAATTCTGCGAAGCGGACAAAACAGGGCAAATTGTTATTATGGACACTTTGGAATATAATGATAAAATGCGGACGGCCATCTCAGAGCTACAGTGCGATAGCATCAACAAAGATCCCACCGACAAACAACTTACCTTCCTGGCTAATATAAGGAACCACAGCACGTTACCAACAGAAATAAAAAATGCAAACCCTCCAATGGGAGCAGGGATGCCAAAAATATTCTCAAAAATTAAAACTCATAAAGAAAACACACCTTTAAGACTGATTCTATCGAAAAAAATCTCACCACTCATCAACCTAGAAAAAAGATATACAACTATCTATCCCCAATATTCATGAGGAATCAATATACATTAAAGAATAGCTATGAGTTTATAGAAAAAATCAAATTAATTAATCAAGACCTAGAGCAAATAACTATGGCCTCCATGGATGTTAAGGCGTTATACCCAAACACTCCTGTCGAGCTAGCCATCGAATTGATTATGCAACAACTAAGCATCAACAAAGAACTAAACTTGTCACAATTGAAAGAGCTAAAGGATACCTTATATTTCATCAAGGAAAACAACATCTTCCATTTTGAAGGAAATATATATAAACAAACACAAGGTGGCCCTATGGGATCCCCATTATCGGCATTATACGCAGAAGTGATTATGGCATACCTCGAAAAAGAAATTATTCAAAATTTACCTGAAAAACCAATACTTTATGCTCGATATGTAGACGACATTATTATAATGTCTAAACTTAACAAAGCCGAGCTACAAGATCTAGCACAGCAGTTTAGCAAAATATGTAACACCATAGAGCTAACTATTGAGTTTGAAGAGGATAATTGCCTATCCTTCCTGGACATTCAACTAAAGAAAAACAAAATAGTTTTGAATACTCTGTGTTCAGAAAAGCAACTTACATACCTGTACTGATACCATACTCGTCGCACCATCCAGTGATACATAAAAAACAGCATAGTAAACTTGATACGGCGAGCGTACACACACACACACACATCTAACAACAGGCTAAAAAATCAAGAGCTAGAGTTTATCTCGAAAATATCACAAGAGTATGGGTACCCGAGCAAGCTAATTAATAAATGGATACATGAGAGTAAAAGCATATGACTCAGAGGAAAGAAGGCCAAGAAGTGCACAACCAAAGGAAGATGAGAAATACAAAATTGAAATACATTGGAGTTTTCCCATACCTGGAAGGAGTGAGTAAAGAAATCAATAGGCACTGTGCTAAATATGACTTACAACTAGGAAGCTCAGTGCACACTGTGAAAAGTATGACTGTCAACAAAAAAACAGAGGAAAAAATGCTAGAAGAATCAGGAACCTACGAAATTCCAATAGCACACATACCCCCAATATCGTACATTGGAAGTACGAAAAACAGATTAAAAAAAAGACTTAAACAACACATATCTAACTGGCAAAAAAAGAAGCCAAAACGGCTTTAGTGCAATTCTGCTTGGAAAACCGGACATTCCCAAAGTTCGATGAAATTAAAATGCTAAAAAAGAATAAAAAATCGGAAAGGCAAATGAGGAGGGAAGAAGCAATATTAATCTACAAAAATAAAGCAAGGGTATGTAACCAGAACGACCCTAGCACATTATCGGGCCTGTGGAAAGAACTAATAAGACAAGAAAAACAACAACAAAAGAAAAACAGGCAAAAAAGACAAGAAAACCAGGATAGGAGAAGAAATTAAAAAAAATTGAAAAAAAAAAAAATACGGGGGGAAAAAAGTGTTCTTAACTAAACATAGATGGCGCCAGCCGGGCTTGATAACGAAATATATCCAGGAAAGTTTTTCCGACGAATGGCAACAAGGAGTATCGGACTCCATTAGCGCGAAGTTAGCCACGAACATCGGTGGTAAAGTCGCCACGCTCCTGATGATGCCCAGAGTATGGGCGAAAATTTCGAGTAGAAAGAACGGTAAAAATTGATGTTTGGAATCCTAAAGCAAAGATCCAATGAGTATACCCAGCGAAAAGTGTGAGAAGTAAAGCCAGTCATCGCATACAACGGACTTTAGGACAATAACCTCAACAAAGACCGGAAAACACGTGCGTGAAATGTCCCCGTCGCTAGAAAGGAATGCCAAGGTAAGCATTATCCGCTAGTTTTATGTACAAGTAACCAAAAACATGTAACAAAAGACCTCTCGGGCCAGGAGCACATGCCTCACAGAGCAACAACATGCAAAATACTTTGTCAATATCAGGTAAACAGTACTTTAGATATTATGTATGCTTAATCAAAAGCACGTTTATAGCATAAGACAACCCTTAAGGTTGCCTCATGAATTGAATATTTCGTAATCATGTGGAATTGAATCAGATGCTTTCTTGTAGTCAATATAAGCCATGCTCAAGTTTCTTTTCTTCTTAACAGCCTGATTTACCACAATAATATCAATAATTTGTATTATTATTATTTGTTACCCTCAATACATTGATATCTATATTTTCTCTGTGTTGCTCTTGTGTAATGGTTGAGATTTAATCTGATATAATATTTTTTTGTCTAATTCTTTGTAGTTGTTGCCAATGTGGACACCAGTGCTGTACAGCTTCCAAGGGCAGGTAAGTTTCTGTCTTATGTATAAAACCTGAAACAGCTTCTTACTACAATTACTGACCACAATTCAGAA
Organism: Macrothele yani; assembly: GCA_039090855.1. NCBI lineage: Eukaryota > Metazoa > Arthropoda > Arachnida > Araneae > Macrothelidae > Macrothele > Macrothele yani. Next base: position 106,834,858 of record CM076999.1, on the reverse strand, counting down.
AAATTAAAAATCTCGTGATTGGGAAAACAAATATGCCAATACTAATTGCACATATGCTGCATAAAAAGTGTCTTAAATATCCGTTTATTAGGCAGTTTTTGAGTTTATTTTATTCCTACGGAATGGATATTTAAGATACTGTTTATTCAGTGTATGTGTGAAGGGCTGTGTTGTTGCTAGTGTTTGTGTTGCAGCATTTAAAATAAAATAACAGCATAAAGCTTATTACCAGGAAGAGTCGAAAATCCATCCCATTTGGAGCTAAACCTAATGTTGGGCCTCCATTCCTGCATGAAATTCAAGCTAGCATCATCTGGGTACCCCGACGACGTGGAATATGAGGCTGATGACATGCATTTGTCACGGAGGCGCACTGCATTATCAGGTGAACATAGAATGGCTGTTGATAAATATACTGTTCGGGTGCTCCTACTCCACAGGGCCATAGCTAGGTCTCAGAATCATGGGGGGAGGGGGCTGAAGACCCATCTGGGGGAATCTGTGTTCAGTTGCAAACTATACTCATCCACAAATGCAAGTTGTGCCTTCTATTTCCGTTCCTTTTGGGGTTTTTTTTTTCTCATCACCTTAACATTTTCTCCATGCTGAGAAGTGAAATATATATATATGAAACACGGGGGGGGGGGAGGATGCACAAGAAAACTGAACTTTCTTGAAATACAGGGTGCGGCAGCATTGATAGCGCATTAATAAAATCACACCGTAAGTGAACAAATGTTTTTTATTTATTACTCTCTATGTCAAATAATAGTTACAAGAATGCCATTGATCAGTCAATGTTTGAATATGACCCCTGTCAAATGGCGGCCCCGCTGCACCACATATTCTTCTAAGCAGCGTTGGAAGGAGTCCATTACTCGTCGTAACATATCGACAGGGATATTGGTGAGGGCTGCTCTGATACGGCCCTTCAATTCCAATATGGAGGCACGTGTTTAGAAGACTGCTTTTTTGAGGTACCCCCATAAAAAAAAAATTCTGCACATGGATAGGGGGACCGGGTCGGCCAAGTGGTGTCACCAAAGCAAAACTGTTATGGTGATAACGTCCCTTGGCCAAAGATTTTCGTGTGCAACCAAATCTTGAGACTTGATTTCTTGCACAATTTAGAGCTTACAAGGGTGAAAATGGAGATCCTCGTGCAATATTCTCCCGAATGAACGATCAGAAATGTGCAAATCTGCAGAGTGTTGCCGAGCAGATCTTTTAGGGCTACGCAAGATTGCAGCACGAACACTTTCAATCATTTCCGGCGTCCGCACAGTCCTTTCGCTACCCACTGGTTTACGATTACAAGCCGGTGATGTAAATCTAAAGGAACTTACCCACCTTGTGATGGTGCGACCATCTGGAACATTCTCATGACGTCGCACTTTGAAATGTCCCTTGAATAGACGTTGTGTGACAACTATAGAATCGTTATTCTTGAAATACGTTTCAACAGCAAAAGCATGATGTACAGCCGTCCAGCTCACCATGTCGAACAAAAAACAAAATGGTAGGTCATTGACATAAGAATGCCGTGTCATTGGCTGCACATTGATGCGTGACGTCGTTGTACGGCACGCGGCATATTACACTATGAACGCTGCCGCACCCTGTACAAAAAATAAATAAATAACTTAATCAGAATTCGTTTGTCGGTGGCTGAGTTGCAGGGTTGTTATCATTCAGGGAAAGATAACTTCCAACTAGCATGAAAAAAAACTATCTTTTAGTTTACTCTTCTGGTTCGTTTCTGTGGATCCAGCAGTGGCATCACAAAGTTATTGATGTCGAGTTTCGGCTCTTCCACCTCCATCTTTAAAATTGTGCATTCTTCGCTGGTGCTCTGAGATGGCCTCTCCTTACTGTGGTTAACAGCCTAACCTCCCGTTCCCTCCACTCAAAAACCAAAATACTACATATTTCCACCAATAAATACTTCTCCCACGCATGCACCACAAAACCACTTCAACAGGGAAAAAAGTTGAAAGCTTTCTGTCTCTCTCTTTTGCACAAAGATTTTTCTTGAACCCTGTTTAACATCGCCTAGAGGAATACATTTAGCTAAAAGGTTGTCACATCAACAATGTCATTTACATTTTACGTTTCTCCAAACAGAAAGAAAGAAGGAAAAAAAAAAAAAAGAGAGATTTCTCTCTTCTTCCCTGGCCTTTTTAGCAGCGACAAACCCGGTGTTCATGTGGCAGAAAATCATTGGCACAGCTTTTCCTACTGATTCACTTCAAGAACTAATTCATCAAACAAAGATCTTTGCTCTTTCCATGTTTATTAGTGAGTCACGGAAAAATTCTCATTGGACGCCACCGGGAGTCGAACCCAGAGTCTTCCAGTTACGCGCCGGAGATATGCTTCTACTACACCACAATGGCCTCCGATTCCTCCAGACTCACACATGCTAACTGCCAAGCCAATTTGGCAGGTTGCTTCTTGGAGCCCCGCACAATGCTGGGGATTCACCAAAGATCGTAAGCAGCAACTAAAGAAATAATTAGAAGGTGAATGAATAATTAATACAGACATTTAACGTGGACCAGGAACATCAAATTTCTTCTAATTATTTCTTCAGTTGCTGCTTACCATCTTTGGTGAATCCCCAGCATTGTGCAGGGCTCCAGAAGCAACCTGCCAACTTGGCTTGGCAGTTAGCGTGTGCGAGTCTGGAGGAATTCGAAGCCGCTGTGGTGTAGCGGAAGCATATCCAGCGTATAACTGGAAGACCCTGGGTTCGACTCCCGGTGGCGGCCAATGAGAATTTTCCGTGACTCACTTATGAGCGTGGAAAGAGCAAAGATCTTTGTTTGATGTTCCTGGTCCATGTTAAATGTCTGTATTAAGAAATAATTCCTTCGGAGTTATCCACCATTTGTGCTGTATCATTTCAATTTTGCTTTTTTTTTATAAACATGCAATACAAATATAATAAATATTTATACTTATAATGAAATACAAAAGAAATTTTTATCATCATCATCATCATTGTCAACCATTATCAATCCACTGCTGGACGAAGGTCTCCCCAAGTTTCCTCCACAACGGTCTGTCTTGTGCCACTCTCCTCCATGTCACTCCCGCACACCCACGAATCCCATCCACCCATCTCCCATGTGGTCTCCCTCTGGGTCCTCTCCCGTCCCCTGGAATCCAATCTAAAATTTCGGCTGTCCATCTATGGTCTGTCCCCCTGGCAGTATGTCCAGCCCATTGCCATTTCAGGGATTCAACTCCGATCATGATGTCCTCCACTCTCGTCATTTTTCGGATCCACGAGTTCCTCTTCTTATCTCTCCTGGTTATACCAAGCACGCACCCCTCCATGCTTCCCCGAGTTGTCCGCAGCCCCTGTATGTCTCCCCTAGTCAAGGTCCACGTCTCTGCACCACACGTAAGCACTGGAAGGATGCACTGATCAAACACCAAAAATAAAAATTCATTGTCCATTTTTCAGGGGGGGGGGTCTTGCTAGCCTTGCAGGGGGCTGAGCCCTCTCTAGCTCCCTGCTAGCTATGGACCTGCTACTCCAACATTGGTTAAAAGGGTGGATGCCGCCCCGGTGGCGCAGTGGTCTAATGCGCTGGCCTCTGATCGTTCGTCCGTAAGGGGTCCGGGTTCGAATCCCGGTCAGGCATGGATGTTGTGTTTGTCTTACGGCACTGGCTCTTTCCCTTCCCTGGAATCAGTGACCCAAAATTAGGGACGGGCGACTGCTTATAGCCCATTTGAGTTGCTCACGGTGGTCGTTAAACCTCCAATCAAAAAAAAAAAAAAAAAAAAAGGTGGAATGCTGCAGCATTCCACCTTTTTTTTAGGGCACCTTTTTTTTAGGGCACGTTAAGCCCTCGGGCCTGTGGCCCGAGGGCTTAACGTGCCCACAATGCTCTTGTAGATCAGATCAGATCATATGTAGAGGATTTTAGGAAGGGAGTGTCTGACCCCAGGTCTTAGACAACCCTTAGAAATAGAAAGCTAGGAGATTTGGGCTAAAGTGCCCGATAGGAAAGTGACACGGAAGCGAGGTAGAAGACGCCCTTATTTACTACCGGGGGCCAGTACCTGTGGCCCGAGGGCTTAACGTGCCCACAATGCTCTTGTAGATCAGATCAAATCATATGAAGAGGATTTTAGGAAGGGAGTGTCTGACCCCAGGTCTTAAACAACCCTTAGAAATAGGAAGCTAGGAGATTTGGGCTAGAGTGCCCGATAGGATAGGACACGGAAGCGAGGTAGAAGACGCCCTTATTTACTACCGGGGGCCAGTACCTGTGGCCCGAGGGCTTAACGTGCCCACAATGCTCTTGTAGGTCAGATCAGATCATATGTAGAGGATTTTAGGAAGGGAGTGTCTGACCCCAGGTCTTAAACAACCCTTAGAAATAGGAAGCTAGGAGATTTGGGCTAGAGTGCCCGATAGGAAAGTGACACGGAAGCGAGGTAGAAGACGCCCTTATTTACTACCGGGGGCCAGTGCCTGTGGCCCGAGGGCTTAATGTGCCCACAATGCTCTTGTAGGTCAGATCAGATCATATGTAGAGGATTTTAGGAAGGGAGTGTCTGACCCCAGGTCTTAAACAACCCTTAGAAATAGGAAGCTAGGAGATTTGGGCTAGAGTGCCCGATAGGAAAGTGACACGGAAGCGAGGTAGAAGACGCCCTTATTTACTACCGGGGGCCAGTACCTGTGGCCCGAGGGCTTAACGTGCCCACAATGCTCTTGTAGGTCAGATCAGATCATATGTAGAGGATTTTAGGAAGGGAGTGTCTGACCCCAGGTCTTAAACAACCCTTAGAAATAGGAAGCTAGGAGATTTGGGCTAGAGTGCCCGATAGGAAAGTGACACGGAAGCGAGGTAGAAGACGCCCTTATTTACTACCGGGGGGCCAGTACCTGTGGCCCGAGGGCTTAACGTGCCCACAATGCTCTTGTAGGTCAGATCAGATCATATGTAGAGGATTTTAGGAAGGGAGTGTCTGACCCCAGGTCTTAAACAACCCTTAGAAATAGGAAGCTAGGAGATTTGGGCTAGAGTGCCCGATAGGAAAGTGACACGGAAGCGAGGTAGAAGACGCCCTTATTTACTACCGGGGGCCAGTGCCTGTGGCCCGAGGGCTTAATGTGCCCACAATGCTCTTGTAGGTCAGATCAGATCATATGTAGAGGATTTTAGGAAGGGAGTGTCTGACCCCAGGTCTTAAACAACCCTTAGAAATAGGAAGCTAGGAGATTTGGGCTAGAGTGCCCGATAGGAAAGTGACACGGAAGCGAGGTAGAAGACGCCCTTATTTACTACCGGGGGCCAGTACCTGTGGCCCGAGGGCTTAACGTGCCCACAATGCTCTTGTAGGTCAGATCAGATCATATGTAGAGGATTTTAGGAAGGGAGTGTCTGACCCCAGGTCTTAAACAACCCTTAGAAATAGGAAGCTAGGAGATTTGGGCTAGAGTGCCCGATAGGAAAGTGACACGGAAGCGAGGTAGAAGACGCCCTTATTTACTACCGGGAGGCCAGTACCTGTGGCCCGAGGGCTTAACGTGCCCACAATGCTCTTGTAGGTCAGATCAGATCATATGTAGAGGATTTTAGGAAGGGAGTGTCTGACCCCAGGTCTTAAACAACCCTTAGAAATAGGAAGCTAGGAGATTTGGGCTAGAGTGCCCGATAGGAAAGTGACACGGAAGCGAGGTAGAAGACGCCCTTATTTACTACCGGGGGGCCAGTACCTGTGGCCCGAGGGCTTAACGTGCCCACAATGCTCTTGTAGGTCAGATCAGATCATATGTAGAGGATTTTAGGAAGGGAGTGTCTGACCCCAGGTCTTAAACAACCCTTAGAAATAGGAAGCTAGGAGATTTGGGCTAGAGTGCCCGATAGGAAAGTGACACGGAAGCGAGGTAGAAGACGCCCTTATTTACTACCGGGGGCCAGTACCTGTGGCCCGAGGGCTTAACGTGCCCACAATGCTCTTGTAGGTCAGATCAGATCATATGTAGAGGATTTTAGGAAGGGAGTGTCTGACCCCAGGTCTTAAACAACCCTTAGAAATAGGAAGCTAGGAGATTTGGGCTAGAGTGCCCGATAGGAAAGTGACACGGAAGCGAGGTAGAAGACGCCCTTATTTACTACCGGGGGGCCAGTACCTGTGGCCCGAGGGCTTAACGTGCCCACAATGCTCTTGTAGGTCAGATCAGATCATATGTAGAGGATTTTAGGAAGGGAGTGTCTGACCCCAGGTCTTAAACAACCCTTAGAAATAGGAAGCTAGGAGATTTGGGCTAGAGTGCCCGATAGGAAAGTGACACGGAAGCGAGGTAGAAGACGCCCTTATTTACTACCGGGGGGCCAGTACCTGTGGCCCGAGGGCTTAACGTGCCCACAATGCTCTTGTAGGTCAGATCAGATCATATGTAGAGGATTTTAGGAAGGGAGTGTCTGACCCCAGGTCTTAAACAACCCTTAGAAATAGGAAGCTAGGAGATTTGGGCTAGAGTGCCCGATAGGAAAGTGACACGGAAGCGAGGTAGAAGACGCCCTTATTTACTACCGGGGGCCAGTGCCTGTGGCCCGAGGGCTTAATGTGCCCACAATGCTCTTGTAGGTCAGATCAGATCATATGTAGAGGATTTTAGGAAGGGAGTGTCTGACCCCAGGTCTTAAACAACCCTTAGAAATAGGAAGCTAGGAGATTTGGGCTAGAGTGCCCGATAGGAAAGTGACACGGAAGCGAGGTAGAAGACGCCCTTATTTACTACCGGGGGGCCAGGACCTGTGGCCCGAGGGCTTAACGTGCCCACAATGCTCTTGTAGGTTAGATCAGATCATATGTAGAGGATTTTAGGAAGGGAGTGTCTGACCCCAGGTCTTAAACAACCCTTAGAAATAGGAAGCTAGGAGATTTGGGCTAGAGTGCCCGATAGGAAAGTGACACGGAAGCGAGGTAGAAGACGCCCTTATTTACTACCGGGGGGCCAGTACCTGTGGCCCGAGGGCTTAACGTGCCCACAATGCTCTTGTAGGTCAGATCAGATCATATGTAGAGGATTTTAGGAAGGGAGTGTCTGACCCCAGGTCTTAAACAACCCTTAGAAATAGGAAGCTAGGAGATTTGGGCTAGAGTGCCCGATAGGAAAGTGACACGGAAGCGAGGTAGAAGACGCCCTTATTTACTACCGGGGGGCCAGTGCCTGTGGCCCGAGGGCTTAACGTGCCCACAATGCTCTTGTAGGTCAGATCAGATCATATGTAGAGGATTTTAGGAAGGGAGTGTCTGACCCCAGGTCTTAAACAACCCTTAGAAATAGGAAGCTAGGAGATTTGGGCTAGAGTGCCCGATAGGAAAGTGACACGGAAGCGAGGTAGAAGACGCTCTTATTTACTACCGGGAGGCCAGTACCTGTGGCCCGAGGGCTTAACGTGCCCACAATGCTCTTGTAGGTCAGATCAGATCATATGTAGAGGATTTTAGGAAGGGAGTGTCTGACCCCAGGTCTTAAACAACCCTTAGAAATAGGAAGCTAGGAGATTTGGGCTAGAGTGCCCGATAGGAAAGTGACACGGAAGCGAGGTAGAAGACGCCCTTATTTACTACCGGGGGCCAGTACCTGTGGCCCGAGGGCTTAACGTGCCCACAATGCTCTTGTAGATCAGATCAGATCATATGTAGAGGATTTTAGGAAGGGAGTGTCTGACCCTAGGTCTTAAACAACCCTTAGAAATAGGAAGCTAGGAAATTTGGGCTAGAGTGCCCTATAAGAAAGTGGCGCAGAAACAATGTAGAAAGGGGGAGAAAGACGCCCTTATTTATTACTGGAGGGCCAGCACCCGGGATCCGATGGCTTAATGTGCCCATCTGATGCATGGCGGATATTTAGTGGTTCGAGTGTTCATACCTGCCTGGGATTGAACCTGAGGTTTCTCTGTGGCAGTCGCAAACATTGACCAACAGGCAATTTCTTCCGCAGGGGTATCTTTGAACTGATGGAGAAATTGTGTCTGAAGAAATGAGGGTTTTGTAGAAAAATTGATTAAGGTGTGTAGATGAAGGTATCATACTTATTTCTTCAATCACTACAACTCACAATTTTTTAAACATTGTTGCTTAGATAGTAGGTAGTCAAATATCTATAAACTCAGAAAACTTTTTGCATGTCTTTGGCAAAATTCTATCACTCTGTCCTAATAGATTAACAACCTCATCAACAAAATTGATAAATTGACTACTTTGTTAATATGATTTATAACGTTAGAAATATAAAATCCCACATGCCCTATTACTGTGCACTAGGGCCTTATGTGGTTTTAATTTTGTTTTTTTTCCAATTTGTTTCCTCCCAACCCATAAATGTGTTCAGTATATCAAAAAATAATTGACTGAATTGTTAGGTGTCGCTACCACCTTTACATTACTAGATGGGTAAGAGATGGAGTTAGTATGATGAAATACTACGAAATGAAGTTTCATAAAGTTTTAAAGCTTAAAAAGATAGTTATAAAACATTGTATGTATTTTGGTTAATACACTGCCGGACAATTGCTAAGGACGGATGACAATAGCAACGATAGCAACCATAAAATGGAAGGCAGGAAAATGTGGGAATTAGCATAAGTGCGGGATACAGTAAGACGTGTTGTGCGTATGTAAATTTTGGATTGCCGAACTTGTTCGTGACCTCATAGCGCTGATAAGAGATATAAAGGATTTGACGCGTATTGACCGTTGTTGTTCAAACGCAAAGTTGAAAGGGAAAGAATCAATTGACGAAATTGCAATTTTCAGTATGTCTTCCCGACATCACCTAGATGATTTTGCGCGTGGCCGTATTATTGGTAAGATTGAAGAAGGGCGAAAAATAACAGATGCTGCCAGGGAGTTCGACGTCAGCCACAGTGTTGTTTCAAGGCTTTGGAAATCATTTCAAACAAATGGAGAGTCAATTCCACTTAGTAGTTCTAATTCTGACTATTATATAGCTCTAATTATTCTACTATTCTCTTTTACGTGCGATATTTCAAAGTAACTTGTACAAAAATCTAGCGGATAATGCTTACCTTGGCATTCCTTTCAGCGACGGGAACATTTCACGCACGTGTTTTCCGGTCTTTGTTGATGTTATTGTCCTAAAGTCCGTTGTATGCGATGACTGGCTTTACTTCTCACACTTTTCGCTGGGTATACTCATTGGATCTTTGCCTTAGGATTCAAACATCAATTTTTACCGTTCTTTATACTCGAAATTAAAAATATCACAAGAGTATGGGTACTCTTGTGATATTCTGCAATAGTGCCATCAGCGAAAAGTGTGAGAAGTAAAGCCAGTCATCGCATACAACGGACTTTAGGACAATAACATCAACAAAGACCGGAAAACACGTGCGTGAAATGTTCCCGTCGCTGAAAGGAATGCCAAGGTAAGCATTATCCGCTAGATTTTTGTACAAGTTACAAATGGAGAGTGTAGCAAACGTCACGGGGGAGGTCGTGTTCGCAGTATGACACCTGCAGAAGATCGGTACATAGTGCTATCAACATAAAGACGCCGGCGCAGCACAGCTAGTAAGGTAGCAAATCAGTTTATGGCTGCTACTGGCAAGCGGATCTCCTGAAAAACTGTCGCCAGACGTTTGCATGAAGGAGGACTATACGCCCGCCATCCTGTTGTGTGCATCCCATTGTCCAGACGTCACCGTACCGCCCATCTGCAATAGTGCCATCAACATCGCAATTGGACTGATAATGACTGGTCTGCTGTCCTCTTCTCAGATGAGAGTAGATACAGTCTATCATCTGATTGTCGACGACAACTGATCTGGCGTGATAGTGGTACTGCATATTGTCCAGCAAACATACAGGAAAGGGACCGATATCCGACATGTAGTGTCATGGTATGGGCTGGCATCATGATAAATGGCCGTACGTCCCTCTATGTGCTTCCAACTGGGACTGTGACTGGCCAACGATACATTAATGATGTTCTGCTACCTCATGTTCGCATGTTCCGTGGTGCTGTCGGCGATAGATTCATTTTCATGGACGACAACGCAACATGTCATCGAACAGTCGCTGTCCAGGAGTGTCTTGAGAGCGAGGATATTAAACGCCTCGTATGGCCAGCACGTTCTCCAGATCTGAATCCCATTGAAAATGTGTGGGATGCTTTGGGGAGAAGTCTTGCTGGTCGCCAATGCCCTCCAATAAACAAGGACACTCTCATCCGTGCACTGACAGAGGAATGGGATAAATTACCCCAACAGCTGCTTGATAATGTTGTGCAAAGCATGACACGACGTGTGGAATCTTGCATCGCCCTCCACGGTAGCCATATCCCGTATTGACATCTTACGCCGGAATGCCTGCGGACAGTAATTGCATTTTTTTCACGTTTACGTATTCTGCACAAAATGGCCTGTTTGTCCCTTGAACACGTTCCAAAGCCTTCTGGAATTCAGAGCACAATAAATTGTCTTTCTTATAATGTCCTGGCATTTTGACATTATTTTATTTCACTTGGCATTCAACCACACTTACTTTTTTATGCGCTATATAGCCATTTATGATCCGTCCTTAGTATTATAGATAGCATCTAATTACTTATTATTTGTATTAAATAAGTGTGTTTTCAGACTCTAAACATTGGGCAAATAACTACATTGTTGCTCATTAATTTCAGTATAGCCCTTGTAACACAAAACAGTCTGCAATGGGCACATTTCTCCCATTGGTTGAAACTTTTGCTGTATTCATGTAGCCTTAGTATACATGTAAGACAGTCTGACAAAAAAATTCAACAGTTCAGCAATTGTGGTAATTGAACAACTGGCCTTCCTTGCTACGGTCAAACTCACATGGCTACCTTTACTCACGATTACTTTTTTTACCCCGACTGGTTTCTGGTGGATTAAACCTGCTCGATTAAATTTATAGGCATTGCAATTTTGGCATCTCATGTGACAGGATTTACATCAAGTGATCACTGATTTATGGCCACCCTATCAAAAGTGGATGCAGTCCCTTGACCACGTGATTAGTTGACTAACATAGCATATATAAGAAGTGAGTGGAGCAGTAGGTAGTAAAATTCAAACCGTGATGGGTAAACAGAAGGATTTTGGGGAAAGGACAGTTTCTGGGAGCTCAGAGTGTGGGTGCCTTGATTTCCCAAACAGCTGGAGTGGCGTGTTGTTTGCAAGCTGCTGTAGTTAAAATGTATCAGACCTGGCATGAAAATGGTCAAACAACGACCCAGAGGCAGAACTTCAAGGACATCGAAAGATTGATGTGAAAGGTGAGTACCAGGTCTGATGACTTGTACTGGTCAACAGATGCAGTACTGTTCAACTGGTAACTACCCAATACAACAGAGGTCAATCCAGAATGGTATCTGTCATGACAGTGTGTCATACGTATGGGCTATAACAGCAGATTACCCCGATACCATCGGCACAAATTGCACGACTGAAAAAAAAGTGTTCTGCTCTGATGAGTCACTTTTTTTTTTTACTCTACTCCATGGATGGTCATGTATGCATTTGGAGCAAACAATATAAAGCACTTGATCCATCCTCCATGGTCTCCACAGTGCAAGCCGGTTGTATGGTATGGGGCATGTTTACCTGGCAGGAACTTGGATCCCTGGTTCACGTGGAACAACGTATCACTGGTGTCCATTATCATGAATTGCTTATTGGTGCTGTACACCCAGTAATGCACTTTTTCCCGAATGGTGATGGTGTCTTCCGAGATTACAATGCGCTGAGCCGCAGGAATGGTTTGGGGGACACAGTTCAGACTTTCAGCATGTCAATTGGCCTCCAAACTTGCCTGATATCCATCCCATAGAGCACTTGCGAGGCACTATGGGACAGCATATCAAGCGTCTAAGAACACCAATCACCTTCATACCTACATTGAAGGCCTCATTACACACAGTTCGGTTGCTTATACCTCTCAACTGCTTCCGGAATCTTATTGAATCAATGCCACCTCGGATAGCTGCTGTACTGAGGGCGAAAAAAGGACCTACGAAGTATTAGGTAGGTGGTCATAATTCAGTGATCACTTGGTGTATTTTCAATCGATGCCACCTCGGATAGCTACTGTACTAAGGGGGAAAGGAGGACCTACGAAGTATTAGGTAGGTGTTCATAATTCAGTGATCACTCGGTGTATGCTGAATCTATGCCACGTTGGATAGCTGCTGTACTGAGGGCGAAAGGAGGACTTACAAAGTATTAGGTAGGTGGTCACCATTCAGTGATCACTCAGTGTATATTGAATCGATGCCACGTCAGATAGCTGCTGTGCTGAGGGCGAAAGGAGGGCCTACGAAGTATTAGGTAGGTGGTCATAATTCAGTGCTCACTCAGTGTATGTTGAATCGATGCCACCTCAGATAGCTGCTGTACTGAGGGCGAAAGTAGGACTTACAAAGTATTAGGTAGGTGGTCATAATTCAGTGCTCACTCAGTGTATGTTGAATCGATGCCACCTCAGATAGCTGCTGTACTGAGGGCGAAAGTAGGACTTACAAAGTATTAGGTAGGTGGTCATAATTCAGTGCTCACTCAGTGTATGTTGAATCGATGCCACCTCAGATAGCTGCTGTACTGAGGGCGAAAGTAGGACTTACAAAGTATTAGGTAGGTGGTCATAATTCAGTGCTCACTCAGTGTATGTTGAATCGATGCCACCTCAGATAGCTGCTGTACTGAGGGCGAAAGGAGGACTTACAAAGTATTAGGTAGGTGGTCATAATTCAGTGCTCACTCAGTGTATGTTGAATCGATGCCACCTCAGATAGCTGCTGTACTGAGGGCGAAAGGAGGACTTACAAAGTATTAGGTAGGTGGTCATAATTCAGTGCTCACTCAGTGTATGTTGAATCGATGCCACCTCAGATAGCTGCTGTACTGAGGGCGAAAGTAGGACTTACAAAGTATTAGGTAGGTGGTCATAATTCAGTGCTCACTCAGTGTATGTTGAATCGATGCCACCTCAGATAGCTGCTGTACTGAGGGCGAAAGTAGGACTTACAAAGTATTAGGTAGGTGGTCACCATTCAGTGATCACTCAGTGTATGTTGAATCGATGCCACCTCAGATAGCTGCTGTACTGAGGGCGAAAGGAGGACTTACAAAGTATTAGGTAGGTGGTCATAATTCAGTGCTCACTCAGTGTATGTTGAATCGATGCCACCTCAGATAGCTGCTGTACTGAGGGCGAAAGTAGGACTTACAAAGTATTAGGTAGGTGGTCACCATTCAGTGATCACTCAGTGTATGTTGAATCGATGCCACGTCAGATAGCTGCTGTACTGAGGGCGAAAGGAGGACTTACAAAGTATTAGGTAGGTGGTCACCATTCAGTGATCACTCAGTGTATATTGAATCGATGCCACGTCAGATAGCTGCTGTGCTGAGGGCGAAAGCAGGGCCTACGAAGTATTAGGTAGGTGGTCATAATTCAGTGCTCACTCAGTGTATGTTGAATCGATGCCACCTCAGATAGCTGCTGTACTGAGGGCGAAAGTAGGACTTACAAAGTATTAGGTAGGTGGTCACCATTCAGTGATCACTCAGTGTATATTGAATCGATGCCACGTCAGATAGCTGCTGTGCTGAGGGCGAAAGGAGGGCCTACGAAGTATTAGGTAGGTGGTCATAATTCAGTGATCACTCAGTGTATATTGAATCGATGCCACGTCAGATAGCTGCTGTGCTGAGGGCGAAAGGAGGGCCTACGAAGTATTAAGTAGGTGGTCATAATTCAGTGATCACTCAGTGTATATTGAATCGATGCCACGTCAGATAGCTGCTGTGCTGAGGGCGAAAGGAGGGCCTACGAAGTATTAGGTAGGTGGTCATAATTCAGTGCTCACTCAGTGTATGTTGAATCGATGCCACCTCAGATAGCTGCTGTACTGAGGGCGAAAGTAGGACTTACAAAGTATTAGGTAGGTGGTCACCATTCAGTGATCACTCAGTGTATGTTGAATCGATGCCACGTCAGATAGCTGCTGTACTGAGGGCGAAAGGAGGACTTACAAAGTATTAGGTAGGTGGTCACCATTCAGTGATCACTCAGTGTATATTGAATCGATGCCACGTCAGATAGCTGCTGTGCTGAGGGCGAAAGCAGGGCCTACGAAGTATTAGGTAGGTGGTCATAATTCAGTGCTCACTCAGTGTATGTTGAATCGATGCCACCTCAGATAGCTGCTGTACTGAGGGCGAAAGTAGGACTTACAAAGTATTAGGTAGGTGGTCACCATTCAGTGATCACTCAGTGTATATTGAATCGATGCCACGTCAGATAGCTGCTGTGCTGAGGGCGAAAGGAGGGCCTACGAAGTATTAGGTAGGTGGTCATAATTCAGTGCTCACTCAGTGTATGTTGAATCGATGCCACCTCAGATAGCTGCTGTACTGAGGGCGAAAGTAGGACTTACAAAGTATTAGGTAGGTGGTCACCATTCAGTGATCACTCAGTGTATATTGAATCGATGCCACGTCAGATAGCTGCTGTGCTGAGGGCGAAAGGAGGGCCTACGAAGTATTAGGTAGGTGGTCATAATTCAGTGCTCACTCAGTGTATGTTGAATCGATGCCACCTCAGATAGCTGCTGTACTGAGGGCGAAAGTAGGACTTACAAAGTATTAGGTAGGTGGTCACCATTCAGTGATCACTCAGTGTATATTGAATCGATGCCACGTCAGATAGCTGCTGTGCTGAGGGCGAAAGGAGGGCCTACGAAGTATTAGGTAGGTGGTCATAATTCAGTGCTCACTCAGTGTATGTTGAATCGATGCCACCTCAGATAGCTGCTGTACTGAGGGCGAAAGTAGGACTTACAAAGTATTAGGTAGGTGGTCACCATTCAGTGATCACTCAGTGTATATTGAATCGATGCCACGTCAGATAGCTGCTGTGCTGAGGGCGAAAGGAGGGCCTACGAAGTATTAGGTAGGTGGTCATAATTCAGTGATCACTCAGTGTATATTGAATCGATGCCACGTCAGATAGCTGCTGTGCTGAGGGCGAAAGGAGGGCCTACGAAGTATTAAGTAGGTGGTCATAATTCAGTGATCACTCAGTGTATATTGAATCGATGCCACGTCAGATAGCTGCTGTGCTGAGGGCGAAAGGAGGGCCTACGAAGTATTAGGTAGGTGGTCATAATTCAGTGATCACTCAGTGTATATTGAATCGATGCCACGTCAGATAGCTGCTGTGCTGAGGGCGAAAGGAGGGCCTACGAAGTATTAAGTAGGTGGTCATAATTCAGTGATCACTCAGTGTATATTGAATCGATGCCACGTCAGATAGCTGCTGTGCTGAGGGCGAAAGGAGGGCCTACGAAGTATTAGGTAGGTGGTCATAATTCAGTGATCACTCAGTGTATATTGAATCGATGCCACGTCAGATAGCTGCTGTGCTGAGGGCGAAAGGAGGGCCTACGAAGTATTAAGTAGGTGGTCATAATTCAGTGATCACTCAGTGTATATTGAATCGATGCCACGTCAGATAGCTGCTGTGCTGAGGGTGAAAGGAGGGCCTACGAAGTATTAGGTAGGTGGTCATAATTCAGTGCTCACTCAGTGTATGTTGAATCGATGCCACCTCAGATAGCTGCTGTACTGAGGGCGAAAGGAGGACTTACAAAGTATTAGGTAGGTGGTCATAATTCAGTGCTCACTCAGTGTATGTTGAATCGATGCCACCTCAGATAGCTGCTGTACTGAGGGCGAAAGTAGGACTTACAAAGTATTAGGTAGGTGGTCATAATTCAGTGCTCACTCAGTGTATGTTGAATCGATGCCACCTCAGATAGCTGCTGTACTGAGGGCGAAAGTAGGACTTACAAAGTATTAGGTAGGTGGTCACCATTCAGTGCTCACTCAGTGTATGTTGAATCGATGCCACCTCAGATAGCTGCTGTACTGAGGGCGAAAGTAGGACTTACAAAGTATTAGGTAGGTGGTCACCATTCAGTGATCACTCAGTGTATGTTGAATCGATGCCACCTCAGATAGCTGCTGTACTGAGGGCGAAAGTAGGACTTACAAAGTATTAGGTAGGTGGTCATAATTCAGTGATCACTCAGTGTATATTGAATCGATGCCACGTCAGATAGCTGCTGTGCTGAGGGCGAAAGGAGGGCCTACGAAGTATTAGGTAGGTGGTCATAATTCAGTGATCACTCAGTGTATATTGAATCGATGCCACGTCAGATAGCTGCTGTGCTGAGGGCGAAAGGAGGGCCTACGAAGTATTAGGTAGGTGGTCATAATTCAGTGATCACTCAGTGTATATTGAATCGATGCCACGTCAGATAGCTGCTGTGCTGAGGGCGAAAGGAGGGCCTACGAAGTATTAGGTAGGTGGTCATAATTCAGTGATCACTCAGTGTATATTGAATCGATGCCACGTCAGATAGCTGCTGTGCTGAGGGCGAAAGGAGGGCCTACGAAGTATTAGGTAGGTGGTCATAATTCAGTGATCACTCAGTGTATATTGAATCGATGCCACGTCAGATAGCTGCTGTGCTGAGGGCGAAAGGAGGGCCTACGAAGTATTAGGTAGGTGGTCATAATTCAGTGATCACTCAGTGTATATTGAATCGATGCCACGTCAGATAGCTGCTGTGCTGAGGGCGAAAGGAGGTCCTACGAAGTATTAGGTAGGTGGTCATAATTCAGTGATCACTCAGTGTATATTGAATCGATGCCACCGTCAGATAGCTGCTGTGCTGAGGGCGAAAGGAGGACTTACAAAGTATTAGGTAGGTGGTCATAATTCAGTGCTCACTCAGTGTATGTTGAATCGATGCCACCTCAGATAGCTGCTGTACTGAGGGCGAAAGGAGGGCCTACAAAGTATTAGGTAGGTGGTCATAATTCAGTGCTCACTCAGTGTATGTTGAATCGATGCCACCTCAGATAGCTGCTGTGCTGAGGGCGAAAGGAGGTCCTACGAAGTATTAGGTAGGTGGTCATAATTCAGTGCTCACTCAGTGTATGTTGAATCGATGCCACCTCAGATAGCTGCTGTACTGAGGGCGAAAGGAGGACTTACAAAGTATTAGGTAGGTGGTCATAATTCAGTGCTCACTCAGTGTATGTTGAATCGATGCCACCTCAGATAGCTGCTGTACTGAGGGCGAAAGTAGGACTTACAAAGTATTAGGTAGGTGGTCACCATTCAGTGATCACTCAGTGTATGTTGAATCGATGCCACGTCAGATAGCTGCTGTACTGAGGGCGAAAGGAGGACTTACAAAGTATTAGGTAGGTGGTCATAATTCAGTGATCACTCAGTGTATGTTGAATCGATGCCACCTCAGATAGCTGCTGTACTGAGGGCGAAAGGAGGGACTTACAAAGTATTAGGTAGGTGGTCATAATTCAGTGCTCACTCAGTGTATGTTGAATCGATGCCACCTCAGATAGCTGCTGTACTGAGGGCGAAAGTAGGACTTACAAAGTATTAGGTAGGTGGTCACCATTCAGTGATCACTCAGTGTATATTGAATCGATGCCACGTCAGATAGCTGCTGTACTGAGGGCGAAAGGAGGACTTACAAAGTATTAGGTAGGTGGTCATAATTCAGTGCTCACTCAGTGTATGTTGAATCGATGCCACCTCAGATAGCTGCTGTACTGAGGGCGAAAGTAGGACTTACAAAGTATTAGGTAGGTGGTCACCATTCAGTGATCACTCAGTGTATGTTGAATCGATGCCACGTCAGATAGCTGCTGTACTGAGGGCGAAAGGAGGACTTACAAAGTATTAGGTAGGTGGTCACCATTCAGTGATCACTCAGTGTATATTGAATCGATGCCACGTCAGATAGCTGCTGTGCTGAGGGCGAAAGGAGGGCCTACGAAGTATTAGGTAGGTGGTCATAATTCAGTGCTCACTCAGTGTATGTTGAATCGATGCCACCTCAGATAGCTGCTGTACTGAGGGCGAAAGTAGGACTTACAAAGTATTAGGTAGGTGGTCACCATTCAGTGATCACTCAGTGTATATTGAATCGATGCCACGTCAGATAGCTGCTGTGCTGAGGGCGAAAGGAGGGCCTACGAAGTATTAGGTAGGTGGTCATAATTCAGTGCTCACTCAGTGTATGTTGAATCGATGCCACCTCAGATAGCTGCTGTACTGAGGGCGAAAGTAGGACTTACAAAGTATTAGGTAGGTGGTCACCATTCAGTGATCACTCAGTGTATGTTGAATCGATGCCACCTCAGATAGCTGCTGTACTGAGGGCGAAAGGAGGACTTACAAAGTATTAGGTAGGTGGTCATAATTCAGTGATCACTCAGTGTATGTTGAATCGATGCCACGTCAGATAGCTGCTGTGCTGAGGGCGAAAGGAGGGCCTACAAAGTATTAGGTAGGTGGTCATAATTCAGTGCTCACTCAGTGTATGTTGAATCGATGCCACCTCAGATAGCTGCTGTACTGAGGGCGAAAGGAGGACTTACAAAGTATTAGGTAGGTGGTCATAATTCAGTGATCACTCAGTGTATGTTGAATCGATGCCACCTCAGATAGCTGCTGTACTGAGGGCGAAAGTAGGACTTACAAAGTATTAGGTAGGTGGTCATAATTCAGTGCTCACTCAGTGTATGTTGAATCGATGCCACCTCAGATAGCTGCTGTACTGAGGGCGAAAGTAGGACTTACAAAGTATTAGGTAGGTGGTCACCATTCAGTGATCACTCAGTGTATGTTGAATCGATGCCACCTCAGATAGCTGCTGTACTGAGGGCGAAAGGAGGACTTACAAAGTATTAGGTAGGTGGTCATAATTCAGTGCTCACTCAGTGTATGTTGAATCGATGCCACCTCAGATAGCTGCTGTACTGAGGGCGAAAGTAGGACTTACAAAGTATTAGGTAGGTGGTCACCATTCAGTGATCACTCAGTGTATGTTGAATCGATGCCACGTCAGATAGCTGCTGTACTGAGGGCGAAAGGAGGACTTACAAAGTATTAGGTAGGTGGTCACCATTCAGTGATCACTCAGTGTATATTGAATCGATGCCACGTCAGATAGCTGCTGTGCTGAGGGCGAAAGGAGGGCCTACGAAGTATTAGGTAGGTGGTCATAATTCAGTGCTCACTCAGTGTATGTTGAATCGATGCCACCTCAGATAGCTGCTGTACTGAGGGCGAAAGTAGGACTTACAAAGTATTAGGTAGGTGGTCACCATTCAGTGATCACTCAGTGTATATTGAATCGATGCCACGTCAGATAGCTGCTGTGCTGAGGGCGAAAGGAGGGCCTACGAAGTATTAGGTAGGTGGTCATAATTCAGTGCTCACTCAGTGTATGTTGAATCGATGCCACCTCAGATAGCTGCTGTACTGAGGGCGAAAGTAGGACTTACAAAGTATTAGGTAGGTGGTCACCATTCAGTGATCACTCAGTGTATATTGAATCGATGCCACGTCAGATAGCTGCTGTGCTGAGGGCGAAAGGAGGGCCTACGAAGTATTAGGTAGGTGGTCATAATTCAGTGATCACTCAGTGTATGTTGAATCGATATCACGTCAGATACTGAGAGCGAAAGGAGGGCCTACAAAGTATTAGGTAGGTGGTCATAATTCAGTGATCACTCAGTGTATGTTGAATCGATATCACGTCAGATACTGAGAGCGAAAGGAGGGCCTACAAAGTATTAGGTAGGTGGTCATAATTCAGTGATCACTCAGTGTATGTTGAATCGATATCACGTCAGATACTGAGAGCGAAAGGAGGGCCTACAAAGTATTAGGTAGGTGGTCATAATTCAGTGATCACTCAGTGTATGTTGAATCGATATCACGTCAGATACTGAGAGCGAAAGGAGGGCCTACAAAGTATTAGGTAGGTGGTCATAATTCAGTGCTCACTCAGTGTATGTTGAATCGATGCCACCTCAGATAGCTGCTGTGCTGAGGGCGAAAGGAAGACCTACGAAGTATTAGGTAGGTGGTCATAATTCAGTGATCACTCAGTGTATGTTGAATCGATATCACGTCAGATACTGCTGTGCTGAGGGCGAAAGTAGGCCTTACAAAGTATTAGGTAGGTGGTCATAATTCAGTGATCACTCAGTGTATGTTGAATCGATATCACGTCAGATAGCTGCTGTGCTGAGAGCGAAAGGAGGGCCTACAAAGTATTAGGTAGGTGGTCATAATTCAGTGATCACTCAGTGTATATTGAATCGATGCCACGTCAGATAGCTGCTGTGCTGAGGGCGAAAGGAGGGCCTACGAAGTATTAAGTAGGTGGTCATAATTCAGTGATCACTCAGTGTATATTGAATCGATGCCACGTCAGATAGCTGCTGTGCTGAGGGCGAAAGGAGGGCCTACGAAGTATTAAGTAGGTGGTCATAATTCAGTGATCACTCAGTGTATATTGAATCGATGCCACGTCAGATAGCTGCTGTGCTGAGGGTGAAAGGAGGGCCTACGAAGTATTAGGTAGGTGGTCATAATTCAGTGCTCACTCAGTGTATGTTGAATCGATGCCACCTCAGATAGCTGCTGTACTGAGGGCGAAAGTAGGACTTACGAAGTATTAGGTAGGGGTCATAGTTCAGTAATCACTCAGTGTATGTTGGATCGATGCCACGTTGGATAGCTGCTGTACTGAGGACCTACGAAGTATAAGTAGGTGGTCATAATTCAGTGTTCACTCAGTGTATATGATAATTTGTTAATTCAGTGTAAAATTTCTTCAGCTCTAATTTGAAATGAACATATTCACCATTATGGCAATATCATGCCACTAACACTGACGTGTATTAACCTTGATATTTTCAAGTCAACAGTAATTCATTTTGTGTGCCATTCAGCAGATTATATACTTTACCATCTATACACGATGAAGATTATTGAACCTAGATATTCAAAACCTAATAATAATGTTAAACTACCTCTGAAACCTGTACCTTTAATATTATTATTTTCAAGACACCTGAACAAACTGGCCAGCTGTACATTTTAAATATTCTTGTTTTGTTTATTTTCAGATGTCTGGTAATTTGCAAGTTCGTTTGCATGCCTGCCTCAGCTGGCACCCACCTGTGCATGCAAGAGAAGAATTTTCCTCTGGGAATTCCAAGTTCCTCCGGTGGTTGCAAAGGTTGCAATTTAAGATGGGCCAAATTGAACTTCAGTCATCAGCAGCTACACAATTCTACTCTTTATAGAGCAGACTTCATAGATTTGGTTGAGATATTAATTTAAGTAAAAGTAACAGCTTTATGTAATGTGTGCATAGTTTATCTGTGTGAGTGTTAATTAGCTAGGATATCTTAGGTTATATTTTATAGTAAATATGAATATGTCAACACAACTTTAATTGCCAATTGGTTGATATTCTGTCTGTGATATATAACGTATAAAATCGTGTGAATCGTGACATGAAAATTCTTCGACCTAAAACTGTTCAGCAGTGTATAAACATAATGTCACCTGCAATGTTGATGTAACATGAGAAAATTGTCTTTCAACAGATGTAATAATACTTGCTATATCTAAAGTTAACATGAACCTATTTATTTATCTGGAATTTTTTTTTTTATTGAGTTTTAATAGAAATAAAGTTTATTTTCTGAGAGAACTAATCTTCTGCATTAGGCTTATTAAAAGGAATGTACCTCCTCTTTGGCTATCCCTTTGAATAACCTCAATGAATGAGATGAATTATAAATCTACGTTGGAGCATAATGCCAATATTCACTTTTTTTTCAGCATGAGACACTAGTTGGTGAAATTTTGATTATTTATTTAAATTGCTAATAGTTACTAAATTTGTTCACAAAATGTTGTCTTCATATGATTGATTTAAAAGTTCTTAAAATTTGTAAAACATATTATTTTAAGTAACACTTAGCTGCCTCATTTGATGATCCAGTACAATTTTAAGTTCTTGATGTTGTTCTTGTTCACATATTCCAAAAAAAATAGTAATATATTCCAAGAAATAGTAATTCTTCACACATGCCAGTGAACTTTTCCATCTGTTCTTGCCCACTGAAAAGTTTTCCATCACCTTTACATATATATACATTGTAGGAGCAAAACATTATGATCACCTGAATAAATAAATAAATAAATACATCGCTTTTTCCACGTTGTAACCACACACTGCAACCGAAAAATTGTTATTCCACCGCCGCCAGGTAATTGAACCCACAGATCTCTCGACATCTAGCCGAGCGCATTAGCTTTACACCACAGTGGCCAACAATCCATGGCGCTATATGTGTATTTCAGTCAGCTTCTGACATAAATCCATAAGATGGGCTCAGCTACTGAGACGTCTCCATCTGGTGGGCATTAATGGCACTGGCTATATATTAATTATAGCAGTTAAATCCAAGGGCGAGATCCAAATGGAAAATCCTCTAAATACGTGGTGTCCGTTGAATAAATAAATACATCGCTTTTTCCATGTTGTAACCACACACAGCAACCGAAAAATTGTTATTCGGCTGCCGCAGGGGAATTGAACTCGTGGATCTCTCAATATGAGTGCGTTAGCTTTACACCACGGTGGCCAACAATTCATGGCGCTATGTGTGTATTTCAATCAGCTTCTGAAATCATAAATCCATAAGATGGGTTCAGCTACTGAGACGTCTCCATCTGGTGGGCATTAACGGCACTGGCTATATATTAATTATAGCAGTTAAATCCATGATCACCTGCCTAGTATTGTGCAGGTCCTCTGTTAGCCACCACCACTGCTACTTGCTACTGTGTGGTTTGTAGCAATTTCTTGGATGATTGCGTATTCTTTTTTAATGAGGGGGGAGGGGGTCATTGCAAATGACATTGGCGTGGTAAACAAGTGATTTCAGAGCTGCAAGCTTATAGGAAAAAGCAGTGTTAAGAGTAAAATGGGATAATGTTTGTGATTTACTCTAATACTGCCCTTTTCTATAAGCTTGCAGATCCAAAAACATTCATTCACCATGCCAATGTCATTTGCAACGACACCCCCACCCCCATTAAAAAAAAGAATATGCAATCATCCAAGAAATTGCCACAAACAATTATTCTTGTACTTACAAACTTGTCAAAATTTTTGGTTACAGGCTTGCAATCAATCCTCCTCCCACTACCATCCGATCAATATCCTAAAGACAGAGATCCTGGGGTATACCTCATCCTTGTGTCTACTTCTTCAGGCGAAAAACGTTATATTGGTAGTACCTTTCTGTACGAAAGGCAGAATTTTGGAACATAAAAGGGATGTCAGAAAAAGCCTTCCGACTTCTGCACTTTCTCTTCTGATTATTGAAGATACCTCTGCCTCTCCAAACTGGAATAGTAACAAAAGAATTGCACCCTTTTCAAACAAATGTTCATTATGCTACAGAGATGAAATTCTCTTCAATAAAAAATTCTTGCAATTCGGATGCACCCTCCAATATTCCGATAATTGGAAATCTCTACTTACGACAGTTAAAGAAATTACGTCAACCATGTGAGTGTTTGCTTCTAGTGTGAACAAAGCTGATGTTTCAGCCGAAAGATCTTACTGTTCATAAAGTCTTATACGTAATAAATCATGTGTGAAATTTTTTTATTCATTCTTTTGCCAAGCTACCTCTCTTAATGAGCATTAAGCAGTGATAGCCACCCAATATCCACCAGCTGGTTATGTTGTGCCTCCTTTCATCTGCTCTAGGCACACAGTAAGTATGGCAGCCAACAAAGTTCGCTATTCCCGGATACTGCTATCCTTTGCCCTGTGTCTGATGATCATGCCCTTTTTCAAGGGGTTCGAATCTCGTTCTTTACCCATTACCACCATCTTTTCAGCTCTGACAGATACTGCACATATCACAGATAGCACTACATATGCCCTTGACTTCCACAAGTGTATACCCCTATACTAGAAATGATCCAAACATTAGGTAACTATCACAATGTTGTGCTGCTACTGTGTAGCTTCTTCATTCACCAGTGGCTGATAGTCTATCCTGTTCCAGGTCTACTTTTTGGATGGTATCATAGTATGCAAACCATTTGGACAGTCTGTCATTTCCTGTTAAATCTTAGTATGTTCTTATTAAGTTTTTCTTCTACTGAAGAAGCATACCGCTGTCTTAAAGTTTGCTTTACTTACAAGGCATGAAAGTGGTCATGGCAGGAAAAGGCTGAACTTTTCCCACATAAGAATATGTAAAAATAATTAACCTTTCAGCATTTATTAACTAGCCCAAGCACCATATATGCATATATAAAACCAATAAAATTGTCTAACACTTCTTTAGGAGTGAATAAGAATTTTATATTAGTCAATGTGCTTACATCAAACCAGGTCAGATCAGATCATATGTAGAGGATTTTAGGAAGGGAGTGTCTGACCCCAGGTCTTAAACGACCCTTAGAAATAGGAAGTTAGGAGATTTGGGCTAGAGTGTCCAATGGGAAAGTGACATGAAAGCGACGTAGAGAGGTGGAGTAAGATGCCCTTATTTATTTATTTTCTTCTATTTCCATGGTGAAGGTAATATTGCGGTGTGCACTGTTGATTGCATTGAAGAACTCATTAAGTTCATGTCTCCCATTTGTTCAGACAAAGATTGCTATATAGATAGACTTTAAATTAAAAGAAATAATATTGCACTATGGTAGAAGATACCTCAAGTTAAAGCTGAGGAAATATGTAAATGCGTACTGTTATTGATAACTGTTCTGTACGATGATAAAATAAGTTAATATAAAAATTTAAAAAAGTATATACGTACATGTGTATATGTATCACACACCTCCAAATGGAGGGGTGTTTTGAAGAGTGAGAAAATGGGGGGGGGGTATTAGGGGGTGCATAAATCTGTGCTTATATACTTGTTCAACTAAAGACATTTTGTTGAAGGAACTTGATTTCCTCAGAAGTATTATAGCACACAGAGTTGCAAACCCCTTCAATTCTAGAATCTGCCCTCAAATAAGATTAGAAAACTGAAGCCATTTTGCACACTGACTACCATAGTTAAACTTGATGTTCTGTTTGTTTCCAAAGTTCTAAAGACATTTTATAAAAAAGTTATTTTCACACCTATTAACAAAATTAGTTTTTAATAGGACTCAGTTGAAGTTTTAAAATCATGGGGATTTCACCAACTTCAGTATGAATGTGGTCTTCATATGTGGCCCGAACCACAGGACCCAACATTTACCACTAAAATAACACAAAGCATACATATGTTAATGTAAACTAAAGAATTAATCAGAGTTCAATAGTATGAAAATAAGCATATGTTTCTGTTTGAAGCAGCTAAGCATATGCAATCATAAATCTGGAAGAAATCTTTTATGTATTTCAAACTTTCTCACAGATTATTAATGACTTGAATTTCACTCCTTTTTCCAGAAAGGCATGGAGATAATTTAAAGAAAATCAGAATGAGTTTGTATATTTGGGAAGCATGTTTGACAGAGGGAACAAATTAGATGGTGAAATTAGTAGGCAAGTGAATTCTTCATTGAAAGTCATAGCTGCTTTACGAAGATTTCACAGGAATGATGGGTTCTGAAGAAAGTCCTGAATGGCTGTGCAATTGTACCTACTCTGACGTACAGCAGTGAAACCTAGGTACTGCAAGAGACATAGAAGTTGTTTGTATGTGCATTACTTATGAGGGCTTTGTGGCAAGACATACTCTAATGCACTACATCAGAGTATGTCGCCACTCTGATGTATTACTTACGAGGGCTTTGTGGCAAGACATACTCTGATCATGTGAGGAACGGAGATGTGTAATGTGAGGCAAAATGCCGTTAGTGAGGTGGAGACCAATATTCCTAGGTGGTTTGACCATGTTGGAAAAATGAGTGATAAGATGCTTATGAAGAGAATTTATTCAGCCCAAGTGGCAGGAAAGAAAGATGAGGAAGGCCAAAGAAATCCTGGGAGGACCAGATTCAGGAATGTCTGCATGAGAAAAAGATAATGAATATGAAGTACAAAAGGTCTTGTGTGCAACATGTGATGTATGTCAGTGAAGCTCAAGTTGTGTGCCAAGATTGCTGTAAATAGAAGCATTTGATACAGCAACAGTAAATAAATTTTAGTTCCATCAGTTAAACATCTATCTGGAGGATGAGCTAAGCTAACCTCTAAGAACAGCTCAACGATATGTATGTATAGAAATCATGTGAGACTAAGCGAATGTTGATTTAAATGTTGCTAGAAATTCAGAACGACGTGCAAGATAGAGATTATTGTGCCTAAACCACAGCAGTGAATCTTTTAAGTCACATAAATACTATTAGTGTTGATGACACATCAGATAGACAAGAATATTAAAAGCTGTCAAAGTACAGTAATATTTTGTGGACCCAAAGCACACACACCACACCTTTAAATTTTGTTTTAAAAAATGCAGAATCCAAAAAATGTCTTTATTTACAATTTAAAAAATTTGGTAGATAAAAGCTCTGGCTTATTCTTTCAAATATCTACCATATTCTTTTAAATTGTAAATAAAGACATTTTTTAGATCCTGCATTTTTTAAAAGAAATTTTAAAGTTGTGCTTTGGCTCCACAAAATAATTACCGTGCTTTGACAGCTTTTAATCTTCTTGTTTACAACTCATTGGTTCTGACACATCAGGTATTTGTGTATGTACATAAATTATGTCTTATTGAAATAGTTTTCCACTAGTGCTGGAGTCCGACACCGTTATGTTCCTGTAAATATTTTATATGTTTGTGGATGCCATACATGATGCCAAAATAGACAGTACTGATTTGTCTTAGGAATTTCCATATATGCAAGTTTGCTGGGTACTGACTGGCTTGTCTAAGAGCAAAAATGAACTGCAGTATATGTTACCAAGGATAAACAAAGTGTGTATGAAATTTATAGTGAGTATAAATAAGGGAAAAAAACTAAAGTTATGGTTTTATGAGCAAGGAATTATTAGTACTGAATGAAATTGCAGTTTAAGTGGAACAAAGCTCAAGCTGTGTGCCAAGATTGCTGTAAATGGAAATGTTTGACATATCAACAGTAAGTAAAATCTATCATGATCAGTAACTTTGATTTGGCTGCTAATCTTTCTTTAAAACTCCCTGAATCTCTCAAAAGTTTAAAGATATGTATGTGTATATTTTATCATTAATATTTTAAGTTGAGTAGCATAATGTGTGGGTTTAAGCACTCCAAAATTAAATCCACCACCAATAGACTCAAATTCTGTGGGTGGAATTTGAATCTGTTTGTAAATATTCAATGCATTAGGGATGTGTTAGGCAAGAAAGTACATAATTTTTTTTTTTTTTTCATTTACTCAGATTTGCAATTGGATAATTCATGGTTGAGAAAGAACTACTGTCTGACTAAACTATTTGCTTCTAACTGGAGATCAAATCACTATGTAGAGGAATTTATAAACAGAAAAAATTATGGACAACAGTAAAGAAAAGTCCTCTGAAATTTAACCAAGTTTGGACTGGTGTAACAATTTTTCAGTGAAAGCATTCCTCATCGTCATATATACATATTCAGTTATTTGTTGAACAGTTGGTGTTGTTAGGTAACAAACAAAATGCCTACAATATATGTTTTTCTTTAACTAGTTTTTTTCTTAAATTTAATTACAAAATATCCTAACTGAAAGATTTTAGAAAAGTTAAACTTATTCAGTGAACTTCTGTAACTGATAATATCGCAAATGCCAGGTATAACTTACAATTTACTAATCATATAGCACAAGAAAGATCGTAATATGAAAAAAAACACGTGATTTTATAGACTGTACAATAACATTTTTGCTAGCATTTTTAACTTTCATTATTTTCGTTCTTTACTGTATATCCTATATAATTTAATTAAGCATTCTCAAATTCATATCCTTCATGTTTTTACTCATATTTCTGTTAATTGTGTTCCTGACATTCTAATTTTTATACAAAGCAATTTTAAGTTTTTTATGGTATTCCAAAATCATTGTCTTCTTGTGACTTCATGTGAGATGTAAATATGTAAAGTATTAACACAGCAAATTGTAAAAATGTTTGATCTGTAAGAGAAGTTATATTGTTAAATGAACAAAAAAGGAAAATAAAGTTTGAGGCAATAATAGTGTTCATTTGCATGTTGTTGATATTTGTGTTACATTTCCTTAAATATTTCGCAGATTCCATATTTTACCTTCAATAAAATCTAGAAAGTTTCTCACAAAACAGTTTTTGTTCATAAAAGGAATTATTATTATTTAACAACCCATATTGAGATAAATTCTAATGAAATACAGATGTACAACTTATTTGTATGTTGTGTTTCATGTACCAGTTGCCCATCCAATGTGAAAATAGCAACCACAACAAAAATATTATATATCGGAAGTACAAGAATAGATTATAAAGAAAAAGACTGGATCAACTGTTAAAAAAACAAAAAAAAACACTTATACAGCATTCTATGCAGGGTTGTGTACCCACCTACCTGCCCAAAAAAACCTGGGCGGGTGTTTAAAAAAACCAATAAAACCCACTTTGTAGTGGGTTTATTGGGGTTTTTTTTTTTTTTAAACTGGAGTACACTTTGGAGTTTTATTGCAATTTTGGGATATTTTCTTCAAAGAGTTTTAAAAGCAACATTTTAAAATGGAAAAGCTTGGTGCTCAAATTGGTTTTTAATTATGCCTTTTTTGCTTTTATTATTACATAGATGCTATTTTTTCATTTGTTTAACTTGTTTGTTTCTTTTGATTTTTGATATACTGATAGCCATAACTATTAATGACTCTTCTAATGAAAAATACAAAGGCTGCTGTTTACTACTTGGCAAACTTAATGAATCCAAAATACCAGGGAAACAGAATGAGCCCTGAGCAAGAACAAATTGCTGATAACTGGGTGTTAGAAAAGAAACCTGAATGGATAATTTTTGTAATGGGTTTTAAAATATGTGACACAAAGTACTATCAAAAGTCTATGTTTGTAAACGATGTTGTGCAAAACTTCAGTGCTGCCAAATGGTGGCAGCTGATGGAGTGAAATGCAAGTGTGACCAAAGCTGGAACCCTGAAAGATTTCTGCTCTTACATGTCAAGTCCATGTGGTTGTCCAGCCAGTTCATCTGCAGTAGAAAGGATATTTTCTACTTGCAGACTAGTCTGGTCAAAACTTTGCAATCGCTTAGGTGTTGATAAAGCACAGAAACTTGTCAAGATCCAGAAATATTTAAAAAACAAACAGTAAATTTGTCACAAAAAATATTGAAATTTGTAGTTTTACTCAAATTTAATTAAACATCTCAGAAATGTTTAATGAGGGTTTAGAGTTTGATCAAATACTAGTTTATAGATTGCAGTGAGTAGTGTGTAAAGTATCTTAGCCTTTGTGTAGATTTAAATAAAAAAAAATTCAACAGACTACATAAAAAGGAGATTTTTGTTAACCAATAGGTAAGTTGCATGGATTTTTCATTAATAATATTTAATTTTTGATATCTTAATGAAAGGATAAGAAAAACAAATACACCCCCCCCCCCCCTCCAAAAAAACCCATCCGGGTTGGGCGTTTTTTTAAAACGGGGTTTTATCAACCCTGATTCTATGGAAAGTCATAGACATGGTTAATATATATCAAATACGTGGAGATAATGTAATGGACGATGTCATCGCTCTTTCCACGTTATTTTTTAAACAACGCATAGCGACTGAAAAATTGTATTCCGGCACCGCTGGGATCGAACCCCAGAACTCTCGATAACTAGTCGAGTGCGTAGACATCGTCCATTTACATTATCTCCACGTATTTGATATATATTAACCATTTCTATCGCCCTTTGAATTTATCAGCTACAATTAAATAGCTGTTGCGTTAAATGCCACCAGATGACGACATCTCAGTTGCTGAGACCATCAATACGTATTCGTGTAGTCAGATGCTGACTGATAAACCACGCATGGCGCTGAGAATTGTTGTCGCCGTAGCGTAAATTCGAACGCACTCGACTAGTTATCGAGAGTTCTGGGGTTCGATCCCAGCGGTGCCGGAATACAATTTTTCAGTCGCTATGCGTTGTTTAAAAAATAACGTGGAAAGAGCGATGACATCGTCCATTTACATTTAAGTCATAGACATCCTGATTTTTGATTTACAATATTCAGAGGCCCTTACTATTGAAAAACAGAAAGACAATTTTTGCAACATCTGGAATCCATGTGAAATCCTAGACTCTTGGAAATGCTTAATTAAAAAGGACATAGAATATAATTAAAAAAAAGTTAAATGGTTTGAAGAGAAAAGATATAAAAAAAAATAAATATATACACGGTCAAGTCACATTGTTGTGACCACCAGCTAATATCCAGAGTAACTCCATGTGCAGTGCGTACAGCAGCTGGACGAGCTGGGAGTGACTCAATAAGGTGCTGGAAGGTGTTCACAGGTATGCGGAGCTATGCTGACTGCAGTGCATCTGACAGCTGCTGGAGGGTGAGTGGTGGAGGATCCATGGAGCAAACATGATCAAGGTGGTCCTACAGAAGTTCAATTGGATTTAAGTCTGGGAAATTACGGGGCCAGGGAAGAACTTTGAAGTCTTCATCATGCTCTTCCAACCACTCTCGGACATTTCCAGCTGTGTGACACATCGTATTGTCGTGCTGGAAGATCCCATCCGCCCCAGGGAAGACAATCAGCATGTATGGGTGTACGTGGTCTGCAAAGGAATTGTAATGACCCTGCTGATTGAAGACAATCTGCAGGGTAATTACAAGCACAAATTCGGTCCATAGTGCCATCCGCGGGTATGAGTGGACCCAGAGAATGCCACAAAAACATTCCCCAGACCATAACACTGCCCCCACCAGCTTGTGTTCTTCTAGCAATGGTTGAAGAGTGTTTGTTCTCCAATGTTTCTCGTCTTATACGCCAACGCCCATCCGTTCGATGAAGCAGAAAACGTGACTCATCGGAGAAGGCAATCCTTTGCCAATCAGCAGAGGTCCAATACTGGCATGCAAATGTAAGCTTTTTCTGCCGATGCGCCTTCGTTAGCATACGTGTAGTGACCATCCGTCAGCATTAGAGCCACATGCACAGCAGGGTTGGCTGAACTGTGATTTTGGACATACTTCCATAGCCCCTTGGTTCACTCGGCCAGTGAGTTGCTCCACTGTGGCATGTCGATTGGCCCTCACGCAGCTGACGTTCACTTCTCACATCAATGGCACGTGGTGCTCCGCAGTTTTCATTCACTTATTCGCAATGGTGCCATTTCTCCAATCACGATACACTTTACCCACAGCAGCACGCAAACAGTTCACAAACTGAGCTCTTTCAAAAATTCTGCCACCCTTGGCCTGAAAGCCAATAATCATCCCTTTTTGCAAATCTGATAAATCACTACTTCTATCCGTGATAGCAACGAGTGAAATGTTTTCAGAATTCTTACGGCACGCCTTATATACCCTCCAATCCAGCTCACGACACATGCCTTCTTTCGTTGGCTATGCGCTGTTGACATCAAAAGTAGGAGGCGGTCACAATAATCTTACTCGACTGTGTATCATCTAGTTTTGAATTTCACACCAGCTTGCCACAACCCGCATAATGCCGTACGGGTAACATCGGGCATCGTCGCAGAGAAATGTCAATGTGTTCTAACTTGTACATTGTCATGGCTGTTTGCCGGTAATGCTGCACTCACTACATTACAGTTCTGAAGATGCTGCGCACACAACAGTAGAGAAAGAACCTGGAATGTTCAACTTTTAATGCTTTTAGATTGTGTTTTTAGCATACATACATACATATCACTAAGCTGTTCTCTAAGATTCAGAGGTTAACTCCACAAAGGAGAGTCGCCAGATAAATTTTTAACTGATTATTTACTTACTGCTGTCGTATCAAACTTCTCCATTTACAGCGGCGATCTTGACTCACAACTTGGGCTTCTTTGACATCCATCACTCAACATACACAAGACCTCCTAATCTTTTACTCATGCAGACACTCCTGAATCTGATCCTCCCATGACTTCCTTGGTCGTCTTCTGAGTTTCTTTACTGCCCCTTAGGCTGGAATTTTTTTTCTCCATAAGCATCTCATCACCAATTCTTTCAACATGCCCAAACCATCTAAGAATATCAGTCTCCACCTTACAGACATTTCACCTCACATTACACAACTCCAACACATCTTCATTCCTCGCATGATCGGAGAGTGTCTTGCCATAAACCCCGTAACACATCTCTTCACCACACAAATGACACCTGTCTCTTCTGCAGTACCCAGGTTTCACTGCCATAAAAATTACATTTTCATACACAGCCATTCGGGACTCTCTTGAGAACCCATCATACAAATGACACCTATGTCTCTTCTGCAGTACCCAGGTTTCACTGCCATACATCAAGAGTAGAAACAGTTACACTTTCATACACAGCCATTCGGGACTCTCTTGAGAACCCATCATACAAATGATACCTATGTCTCTTCTGTAGTACCCAGGTTTCACTGCCATACATCAGAGTACGAACAATTACACTTTCATACACAGCCATTTGGAACTCTCCTGAGAGCCCATCATACAAATTACACCTATGTCTCTTTTGCAGTACTCAGGTTTCACTGCCATACATCAGAGTACGAACAAATACACTTTCATACACAGCCATTTGGGACTCCTATGTTTCTTCTGTAGTACCCAGGTTTCACTGCCATACATCAGAGTAAGAACAATTACACTTTCATACACAGCCATTTGGGATTCTCTTGAGAACCCATCATACAAATGACACCTATGTCTCTTCTGCAGTACCCAGGTTTCACTGCCATACATCAAAGTAGGAACATTTACACTTTCATACACAGCCATTCAGGACTCTGGGAAGCCCATCATTACTGTGAAATCCACCTAAAGCAGCTATGACTGTCAACGAAATATTCACTCGCATACTACGTAATTTCACCATCTAATTTGCTCTCTCTGGCAAACATGCTTCCTAAATACACAAGCCCATTTCACCTGGTCAATCACTGTGTCATTTAGGTTTACCTTGCATTCAGTAGTCATTTCCTCGCTCAAAAATCAACTGGTTTTCCCCTTATTTATACTCAGTTTAAATTTCATACAAACTTCGTACATCCGGGACAACATACTCTGCAATTCACTTTTGCTACTTGCCAACAGGAGACTCTCTCTCATCAGCGTACAGTAATCTGCATACATGGACATTACCAAGACATAAACCAGTATTGTCCATTTTGGCATCATGCATGCATGAATCCATAAATATCAGGATGCAAAGGAAAGTCCCTTTAGCCTAAAATAACTTGCGAACAGAAAGAGGTACAGTTATGCAAGTGAGATAACGGTATAGTAAAGCAACTACGCCCGATCGAATGCAACCGATAGCAGCGCCCCTAGTGGCGAAATGCGGAAGTTAGACGTTGCAAAACGAAAAGAGATAGAGCAAAATTTCCAATTACAAAGTTGTAGAGCATCAATTAATTAGTACAAAACGACATTTGTTTCACACGGATAAGATAAATTGTCGCCTGAATACTCCAAAATGTCCGAAATCGATGTGCGATGATTCGAATCTGCATATTCACATTTCGCAAATGTAGCCGTATGCAAATGCAGATTGTGACGTTGTACCGTACCTATGACATAAAAACCAGTGGCAGGATGTACCCTGATCAGAAGTTTAGGTCTATGTATGCTGTGTGAGAATGGCAAGCTGCACTCACTCCCAATATTGCGTGATGGTGCTTATTTATGGCAAATGCCAACGAAATGCGGCGCTAGCTGCTTGGGAATATGCCGTTCGTTTTCCAGCGAGGCCACATCCAAGTGCGGTTACCATTGCAAGTGTAGTGAGACAGCTCAGGGAGACGGGAAGCACTAAAAGTCGTTCTCGTTCTGGCAGATCAGTGGGTGCAGGTATGCGTATAATGGCAGAGGATATTTTGGCATATGCACTAGCTCATCCACAAAGCAGTACAAGAGATATCTGCAAGACGAGTGGCTTAACACGGAGCCATGTATGGCAAATACTGCATGCTCAAGGTGCACATCCCTATCGTGTCACTCTGCAGCAAGAACTGATATCACGGGACATTGAGCGTCAACAAACTGTATTGACATAAGCATGCATTTATGCAATAAATTGTGTGCATTTGCTCATACCTATGCCTATTCCCTTCAAACATTCATACATCAATTTCGGACATTTTAAGGTATTCAGGCGACAATTTATCTTATCCGTGTGAAACAAATGTTGTTTTGTACTAATTAATTGATGCTCTACAACTTTGTAATTGGAAATTTTTCTCCATCTCTTTTTGTTTTCGATTTGCAATGGCTAACTTCCGCATTTCGCCACTAGGGGCGCTGCTATCGGTTGCGTTCGATCGGGCGTAGTCGCTTTACTATACCGTTATCTCACTTGCATAACTGTACTTCTTTCCGTTTGCAAGTTATTTCAGGCTAAAGGGACTTTCCTATGCACCCTGTATTAAACAGCTATGGCGACATTACACAATTTTGTTACACTCCTGCACCACTAGAAAACCATTTCAATACACCACCATTCATTCGCATACAAGCTCTACTGCTAGCATATGTGGCTTTCACACTATAAAGTAGATTCCCAGTAATAC
The DNA here is from genome assembly GCA_039090855.1 of Macrothele yani. Classification (NCBI taxonomy): domain Eukaryota; kingdom Metazoa; phylum Arthropoda; class Arachnida; order Araneae; family Macrothelidae; genus Macrothele; species Macrothele yani. The sequence continues at coordinate 106,800,191 of CM076999.1, read as the reverse complement.
CATATTTGTTCAGTACCTTCCAGTATCCTATTTACTCAATCATAAGCTTCCTTTAAAGCTATGAAGGCAGCAAAAACTTTTTTCCAACAGACTGATATTTTCGATCATCATGCATAGTGTAAAAATTTAGTGAGTTCAGCCCTTACCAGGCATAAAACCACTCTGAACATCCCACACTTCTCTGATTTAAGACCTTGTACCTTATCAATAAAGACCTTTCGAAACACTTTCCCAGGCACACTCAGCAAGCTCATACCATGATAGTTCTTATATTGTCTGATCACCTTTTTTTCCTTATACGAGGGAACAATGATAGGCAAAAGGTGATCAGAATTGTTCCCAGGCACACTCAGCAAGCTAATACCACGATAGTTCTTATATTGTCTGATCACCTTTTTTTCCTTATACGAGGGAACAATGATAGGCAAAAGATGATCAGAATTGTTCCCAGGCACACTCGGCAAGCTAATACCACGATAGTTCTTATATTGTCTGATCACCTTTTTTTCCTTATAGGAGGGAACAATGATAGGCAAAAGGTGATCAGAAGTGTTCCCAGGCACACTCAGCAAGCTAATACCATGATAGCATTAAAACATTAATTAAAAGAGCAATTACACACTCCTCTAAAGAAGAATTCCGGAATGAAGAGATCAGGTACATTAAAGAAATTTCATTAAGTTATGGATACCCACCACAAAAAATAAATAATTGCATATATGAAGTACAAGTTAAGATTCAAGATACCACAACCTCAAAAAGAAAAAAGGAATTACAATATGTTGGTGCTTTACCTTACCTTTCAAGAATATCAACATAGATAAATAAGTGATGCCACAAATATGGAATTCAGATGGGGAAACAAAGTACTGACGGTCAAAGGTATGATAATTAATAATACAGAAAAAAGCAGTATCTTGGAAAAAGCTGGTGTTTATGAAATTCCAAAAACAGGCATCCCACCAATATCATACATAGGGAGTACCAAAAACTAATTAAAACATCGCCTGCAACAACACATAAAAAAGAGGCAAAAACAGCACTGATACAATACTGCTTAGATAATCAAAGATACCCAAAATTTGAAGACATCAAAATAATTAAATCATGTAACAATGAAAGACATTTGCGTATTGCAGAATCAGTACTGATCGAAAAAAATAGGGATCGCGTATGTAATCATAATGACCCAAATATACTTAACGAAAAATGGAAACAACTAATAAAAATAGAACAAAAAAGAAAAAATACTGCAGAAGAAAATGAAATATTAACTACAGTTCTTAACAGATGGAGCCACGGTGGCCATGTGTTCAATATGACGTGGGACATGGGGCCGACGCAAGAAATCTCTTTTCTCACTCACTCGCACTGTGATAGCAGGGCTGGTACCATCTGGCCTCCCGAGGACGACGTTGGACGGGTGGAAAGCTTCTCGGGGCAATCTACGTTGGGAACGGCAGGGATGTGGTGCATGAATGAGAGAGTGAGATGAGATAAGTTCGTTGTGAATAATTGAATTTTAGGCTTTTAAATGTTTTGTTAGATGTTTTGGTGTTTGTAAATAGGAAGTTTGTTTATTGTTTCTGAATGTTCATGTAATTAGGTTCACTGAATGATAGGTTTTATAAGCCAATTAGATTACCGTTTAGGATTTTTCAAAGTCAATGTAAATGTGGGGTTTTAAAGAAAAAAAAAATGAGTTTTCTTGGATCAAGTATCATTACAGCAGCATGGATTAATAAATTGCTCACTCAGTCAAATAAAAGAACACGTTGAAGACAACATAAAACCGCCGCACCAACAGCCCGAACCAACCATGAATATTAAAATGGAAGTTAACGTGCAAATAAATGTATTTTTTCTGAGAGAACGGACCTACTGGTAGGGGTAAGTTTACTCTCATTGCTCTTATTAAAGTGATCAGAATTGTTCCCAGGTGCACTCAGCAAGCTAATACCATGATAGTTCTTATATTGTCTGATCACCTTTTTTAGCTCGTCTTTTGTAAAAAAAGATCGTGCTTATGTTACCGGTTTGTCCGTCTGTACCCACGTTATCTCTGCAACTATTAGTCCAATTTGAGAAATTCTTTTTCCATTCGGAAGCTTGAAATATGCGAATGATGATCATTTCATTTTTTTTTATGATGTACAATTTCGCCGCTAGAGGACATAAATGTAGATGTCAAATTCAAAAATATGTTTTATTCCACATATTTGCTTCTAAACATCCGACTGAAAAAATTCTTTTATCTTTCGATTCCATTTATGTCGAAGAGTGTTTTAGATATAGTTATTTTTCAAATTACGCATAGATTTTCCACTAGGGGGCGTAAAAGTAAATTACATTTTTCCCCGATAACTCTTCTTCTAAAACTCTGATTTGAAAAATATTTGCTTCAGCGGATGCACCTCGCGATGGAAAATATTTTGCATATAATTTCAAATTTTTGGTAAAGAATACTTTAGCCACCAGGGGGCGTAAGTGTTAATTTTTGTTTCTGATGTATTTGCCATAAAATCTGAGCTTCTAAAATATCAATTGAAAAAATTCTTTCGTAGACTGATGCCACTCACATCAATAAACCTTTTTGGAATATTTTCTTCTTAAAATATTCCACAGTTTCTCCGCCAGGGGGCGTCGATGTATATTTTACTTTTGTCAATATCTCTACTTCTAGGAGTCCGATTTGAAAAATTCCTTCTTTGTTGGGTAGTGTTTCCACTGTAACATGTTTTTCATATAATTTCAAAATTTTCAAGTAATTCGTAGACTTTCCGCTAGGGGGCATAAAGGTAAATTGCTTTCCCCCTACATCTCTGCTTCTAAATCTCCTATTTGAAAAATTATTTCTGCACCGGATACAGCTCCTGATGGGAAATCCTTTGCACATGATTTATAATTTTTGTAAAAAATGGTTTGGCCACCAGGTGGCATAAGTCTTAATTTCCGCTTCTGATGTATTTGCAGCAAAATATGAGCTTCCAAAATCTCAATTGAAAAAAATATCGTTTGTAGACCGATACTACTCATGTCGACAAACGTTTTAGAAACATTTTCTTCTTGAAATAAAGCATGGTTTCTACGCCAGGGGGCGTAGATGTATACCTTATTTTTGTCAATATCTCTACTTCTAGGATACCGATTTGAAAATTTTCTTCTTTGTTGGATGATGTTTCTAATGCGAAATGTTTTTCCTATAAATTAAAAAATTTCAAGTAAATCATAGACTTTCCGCTAGGGGGCACAAAGGTAAACTGAGTTTTCTGCGTTATTTCTGCTTCTAAAACTCTGATTTGAAAAATTATTCCAGTATCGCATCAAGACCTGATGGAAAATATTTTTCACATAATTTCTAATGTTTGGTAAAGAATGGTTTGGCCACCAGGTGACATAAGTGTTAATTTCTGCTTCTGGTGTATTTGTAGCAAAATCTGGGCTCCTGAAAACTAGACTAATTTTTTTTTCTTGGACCGATACCGCTCATGTGGGAAAACCTTTTGGAATACTTTCTTCCTAAAATAAGGCATGGTTTTCCCACCTGGGGACATAAAGTCACATCTTATTTTTGTCAATATCTCCGTTTCTAAGAGTCCGATTTGTAAAATTATTTCTATGTTGGAGAGCGTTTCCGGTGTGAAATGTTTCTCATATAAATTCATGTTTTTCTTAACACACAAGTCTGCAACCATAGGGCGTAGGCCCACGATTCCATTTACAGCAATATCTGAGGAATTAAAAACCTGATTGAAAAACTTCTTTCTTCCGTTAGATACTATTGTTTTCCATACCGGTTCCATTGAATTTGAATAGCTTTGATAAATTTAATTTGCGTCAGAATGGATTCAAAAGACGTGCTTATTACACCCGAAAATTCGGTGTCATCTTTCTTGTTTCCGTATAAGAGGGAACAATGATAGGCAAAAGGTGATCAGGATTGTATTTTTTATTGTTGTAAATATTTTAGAATTCAATTTTATGTGCATATTCAAGAGTGAATTCAATCAAAGTTTCAAAGAAAGTTGCCTTCAAGTTCACCCCATAAAAAAAAAAAAAAAAAAGGCTTATTAACTTGTTACAGTCACCTTTCACCTGCTATATTGAACAAGCAAGCTCCACAGGAACCACACCCTATATAATGTGTTGTAACACTACTAGAGTAGACTACAGGTATGCATTGAATACACATATTCTTGTATGTCAACTCGTGCCTATATCAACTTACTTGGTTGTACCTTGTTATATCCCAACAGCTTTAAAACATTTGATATACACATGTGGTACGACAACAGCCCCCACACATAACTCGAAAATGTTACACTTTAAACAACCTAAACATTAAACAGCTAACAAGGTTTCATTTCATTAACATTTACTCTATTTACAACTCAATTATACTAATGTTATCCAAACTATTTACAACTCATGATTATACAAACTATTTACAACAAAATTTTAGCTTCACAAATCTTTAAGTATAGTTATACTATTTTGAATATAGTTGATGTACAGTTCTTATTTATTAATCACGCCAAGCAAATGCTGTTTCTCGGTTTCAATTGTAGCTACTTCAGTTTCCAAGGGCAAATTTATAAGCAAGTAAATGGCGCTCCGATGGGATCTTCGCTTTCAGCCGTCCTTGCAGAAGCAATACTTCGCCCCATTGAGCAACATATATTCACCAACATCACCCCAAGACCTACCACCTGGCTACGATATGCAGACGTATTTTTCATATGGCCACACGGAAAGGAGACTCTCCTGTGTTTCCTCGATAAAATAAATTATATAAACCCTACAATCAATTTCACCATGGAGCTTGAACACAATGGTACCTTACCTTATCTCGACGTCTCAGTGAGCAAATTGCATGACAACCGCCTTCATACGGAAGTCTATTATAAACCCACCTCCGTTCCCAACTTGATGCTCCGCAGTTCATTCTGCCCTAATGTTTACAAGACCGCCTTATTCCGTTCTCGAATTAGAAGAGCCTTCGCTGTCTCATCCGATGTTCGTTCTAAACAATCCGAACTAAGAAACATCGTCGAATTGGCCACTGAGGCAGGATATACTTCGAACCAGATGCATAACTTTATGGAGAAAGCCAGATCCAGCAGTGCTAATAACATTTCTATGCCGCAACCTCGCTACCTGGGTTCTATACCCTACATACCAAATGTTTCCTGTCAACTCAAAAACACGCTCAGGAGGATGAACTTCGGTGTCGACATAAGGTCTCCGGCATCTTTATACACGATGCTTAAGAGACATATTGACAAGCCCCATCTTCTCAATGAAGCAGGTGTTTATGCCATACCACTAAAATACCCGGACGGCTCCAGGCGATACTACATCGGAATGACCAAACGTTCGTTTGGAATTAGAATCAGCGAACATAAAAGGGATACAAGAGACGGGAAAATGACCACTGCCCTATCAAGAGAAGTCAAGTTAAAGTCCGTAGATCCTATATGGAGTGATGTAAAGAAATTAGCTTCATACTCCACACCCAAATCTACCGCCATTCGCGAAACCTTGGAAATCTTGACCAGCTGCGAGGCTTGCAATGATAGCGTTTCTCTGGAATTGCCACGTATTTGGAATCAGTTCTTCAAATAATGCTGAGTTCTCTACCATTGTACCGCGTGCCCAACCAACGTGACCTCGTTTCTTCGAAATATCACGTTTGCTCCTAATCATTTATTGTCTAGTCTAGTCACCGCGTTCAAAGTATTGAAACGTTCTATTATCCAGTTTGCAGTTAGCTGTCTACCTTCGTTGAGAAAGCCATCTGGTTGATGTGCGAAATCTTGGAAACTTTTGCTATTCTACGCCAAGAATTTTCGGATTTTTAGTATAGTTATACTATTTTGAGTATAATTTGGTGTACAGTTCCTACTTTTTGAACTTGATTGTCGTAGTAAGGTTTGTTATGACCTGATTGCTGATGTCACAAACAGGAAAATCGTGTGCTTAGGCCTCCAATACTCGAGACAGCTTTGGCTCTGCCCTTTCTCTGGATCCAGTGGCTAAATTAGGGATGGGTGACTGTTTATAGACCTAGGAGTTGCTAATGGTGGTCCTTAACGTAGTAGCATAACTCGCATGACATGCACCCATAAGCACAGTAATTTTCCCAGGATTCCACGGTGTGTGCATGTGGTGGGGGGGGTAAGAAGTCAGGGAGAGTGTCTGCAAAAATAATGGTGGTACGTAGAGCCCTGTAGTTTTAACTTTTTAAGTAATAGATTTGACAATATGTGCACTTGCTTCGTCCAAAACTAAAATAAATAATTTTCCTCAGCAGTGCAGAAAGAGGGCGATTGGAGAGCGATCGTATTATTTACAACCCACTGCACAGCAATCATATTACAACCCGAAGTCAAAGAGCCGAACACTTTCAATCTGTAGGACAATGTGTTTTAAAAGTGAAACTAGGCATTCATTTAGGCAAAGCTAAATACTATATATTTTGAAGCAAAATATGAATCTTTGGGTTCATTACTGTTGTTGTTCGAATTTTTTCATAAAACTATAACTGGCAGCTGCAGTATGCCCCTTCGTTACCTCCCCCCAGCTGGGGGGGATAGTTACGCCACTGCATTAATACCCCTCCCCTCCAAACAAAAAAAGAGAAACTTAATCTCAGTGTTGACAATTTTTTTTTTCTTTTGCTGGTAATGCAAGATGGTGAAGTATTTCTTGACATGTAAAAATAAAAAAATATTGCGCTAATTGTCTGAGGAACATATACAGGGTGGCACACATAAAGCCGACCCCAAATGCAAAAGAAGTTGTACAGTTTTATTTGGTCATGATATACCATACATTTCAGTTACATTTGGTATGGTAAATAAACAGTATTTTTAACATTAAAAAAGGTTGTATTGTTAACAATTTACACGTTTGTCAGCATTTTTACGTACCTTTTCAGTCTGTTTTGGAGTGATTGCCACTTGCCTCCATGCATTTTTCCACTCACCAAGCCATGTTTAAGAAAACACCCTGTAGTTCTGTGACTGAAGTACAGGCGATCTCTTGGCATATGTTGGTTTTCAACTCTTCCATTGTTCACGAGTTTTTGGTTTTCAACTCTTCCAATGTTCAAGAGACTTTCCCTTTTAGTGACCCCCGCAGGTAAAAGTTGCACTGTGATAAGTCAGGAGAGAGAGGCAGCAATATATCCTTGCTGATTGTCCTTTCCCAAGTAAAATCACTGTGAATTCAAACACATGAACTATCAGAGGTATAGCAAGTGGCTCCATTTTCTTGGAAGAAGATATAAGTGAGTTCCTGTGGATCTCAACTGGCTTACAAACTCTTCATAGATAAACATGTGTATTCACATTATCCTTGAAAAATAATGGCTCCGATGATGCATTTGCCTGACACTCCACACTAAACACCAACTTTTAATCAAAAAGTAATCAAGGTAGTTGCCTTCGAAGCATGCTCTTGATAAGAAGAATCACACCCAATACAAATTCATCGGCTGAATTTAAAGATTTTATTGTGTATAGTTTGAGGTAGAAGGTTTCCCTAGAACCCATTTTCAGATACATAAACAGAAGAAAGGGAATATGTTTAAATACACATATGTTACGTGACATGATATAGACACAAGGTATATATATTGTTACAAATTACTTTTTCTATTATTTAGTACAATGCAGTATTGTATGTATTCCTGCATTCTATTTTCTTTCTTTCATGATACTTACCATGTTTAGATAATTTGAAACCACGTGATACTGTATCATAGATAATACCTTGTGTATACATCATGTCACGTAACTTATTTGTATTTAAACGTATTCCCTTTCTTCTTCTGTTTATGTATCTGACGATGGGTTCTAGGGAAACCTGAAAGTTCTTATACCTCAAACTATATACAATAAAATCTTTAAATTCAGCCAATGAATTTGTATTGTGTGCGATTCTTATCAAGAATGTGCATCGAATTACTTTTTGACTATTTCTGCATGAATTTGAATTTCTTAATACCAACTTTTAAATCATGGAGTGGTTTCTGTTGGAACACGTGTGGGTGTTCAGCAACCCAGTGTTGTGTGTTCTACAAATTAACATACCCTGAAAGGTGGAACCAAGCTTTGTCTGCTGAAATGAAGAGAAAGCAGCCCTTCAGAAACCATCTGTAAGAGCCACCGACAGTAATAGATATGTCTTCCCTTATCAAGTGCTCTTAATTCCTTCACAACACTCGCACAATAAGGCTTAATTTTTAAATTGTGAAATATGTGCTGAATTGACCTACAAGTAATGCTTGTCTGCTGGGATGAAAAGTGTGCTGACTTGTTAAGGATTCTTTCGATACGATTCACTATGTCGGTGACAGCTTCCAGTGTACATACAGTTCATTGTTTCACTCTCTTTGTGTTGATTACAGTACAACTTGTACACCATTCCTTCACTAAGTCGTGGATTGTTCATATTGCAGCAACATTGGCACCAGGATATTTTGCTTAAATTATTCATGAACCAAAACAAAAGAACATGTGTGAACATACTCCTCCACAATAAAAGCGTGTTGTTCAATATGGCATGACTCGCATGCAGACTCTCTCCTGAAGTATGGAGGATCAGCTTGTATGTGCATGCAATAGTTTCCAGTGCCAAACTATTGCCTGGCATCATTGTGTTTTTATCATTGTGCAATTTGTGCCAAACACAATGATAACAGAAATATTGAATATTCAGTTTACCGGAAGCCTTCATATGTACAGGCAATTATCCCAAAGGATTCTATACACCCTTGGAAATACAAGACTGCAGCATTCCGCTTTTATATCAAAAAAGCCATTGCACACTCGTCCAATAAAATATCAGAGATCAAAGAGCTCAAATGGATTGAAAAGACTGCTGAAGAGTTTGGATACAATAAAAAATTAATCAAATCTTTGTATAACAACATTACAGCCAGTATGCATCATTCTAAAAAATAATATTGAAAAAGAAAAAAAGCAATATTATGGAAAATTTCCATACTTACCTCCTATTAGTACTATTTTAAAAAAGAATGTTACAACCACAATATTAACATTGCAGAAACAGTCATTGATAATGGAGGTATACTTACTACTAATAATAATAGATCAGTTCTAGATAAATCTGGCATTTATGTCATTCCAACAGTTAAAGATAATAACCAGAAAGACAAAGTAAATATCAAAAGTACATGTAGAAGATTTTTGACTAGATTAAATGAACATATTACGAATTGGGCAAGAAGAGATGAAAAAACTTCATTAATACAACATTGTATCAGAAACTATGTAACTCCAGATTGGACTAACACAAAAATTATAACATCTCATAGATCACATGCGCAGATTCTGACCTCAGAGGCCGTGGTCCTTGAGAAAACCAAAAGCTACAACTGTAACGTTAACAGTTCAGTAGAGCTTCAGTTTGCATGGAGGTACTTTATTGAACAGGAGAAAAAGCATTTCAAGAAGAAAAACAATAACATAAAAAACAGCTTACATCAAATAATACTTAAAAATGCAAGTGCATATTTCTACTCCGTGAATGCTACTTGATTATTTTGTTTAACTACAGATGGCAACGCCATATATGTGCGCAGTAAAACCCAAACCACGATGCACAAATATCTACACGACGGGGCTGAACAAGCATTCGGGTTGAGCAGCATACCTGAGCGTGTGAGTGCAGTAATTACAACAACCGTGCACCTACCACTGATGATAGCTATGAATATTAGCAGAAACTAGTTTGGTGCTTCGCAATCCGTAGATTTGTTTCTTTGTACTTCACAGTCAAGATTATTATTTCTTCAAGATTTTAGTTCGTTTTTTTAAATTTCGGCAAAGTTTTCATTCATGTTTCGTAGTTGTCAAGGATTTATTTGCCTTCATTGTAAAAATTCATCTTGTTCAATTTTATCAGGTGCAGATTTTACAGTATCATGAATTTTATCTTAGAACTTCACAATTGCGAAAAGCTCACATTCATAGTGAGTTGAATACTTACGGAAACGTCTTGTGAGTGGATTCATTACAGACATACATATGAAGCCCCGACAGCCACTACCGATATTGTAAGTAGATATAATGTTCATTATTTCTTGATTTTAATTGCTGATACTATTCCCCATACATATCTAATATCATTTAATAATCTCCTGATTGCAGAACTTACATAACGTGTGAAACCGTAATGACTGGCATTTAATATCAATTAAGTACATTACAAAATATAACTTTACAACTGTAACTCAAACCGCATTTCGGGTGGTTTTTTGTGCACTACCCTGTACAAAGACTCGCCATAATCAGATGAACATTACTGTTGCAAATGTTCAAGATAGAAAAATAATAATTTAACCATCCTACCTTGAAGATGTGAAGAAAATAAGGAAAGGCATTATAAAGGGTTAACCTCATCTTTATTCCTTGAAATATTGAAGGCTGGTACAGGCATCACTTGTCATGGCATCTTGACAAACTTAATGTGGTACATATAACTTACCGTATATACTCGCGTATAAGTCTACCCCCCACCCCCCCACTTTCAGAGGAAAAAATCGTAAGAAATCGGAAACTCGCGTATAAGTCGACCCCGGAATGAGAAAAAAAAAATTTCAATGAATTTATTCAAAAACATTTGAAAATGAAAAAAATTATATATATAACACTAAATTTAATTTGCATACCCAAAAACTTCATCGGAACCCTTCAAAATCCGATTCCGAGTCAGACTCGCCAAACAGTTCAAAAAAGTCTTTCTCCGTCATCGGCGCGTCATCATAAACATCAGTATTCCCATCTATGCCTGTGTCATCAGAATCACTGTCATCATCACTCATAAAAATCTCATCATCCTCTGTGCCATCAAGTTTGTTACTAATGCAACATTTCTTGAATGATTTCATGACCATTTCCACAGGTATCGCATCCCAAGCATCCTTGACCCATCACGCAATCAAAACGATATCTGGCTTCTTTAGATTTCCGCCCTTGGTTTCAGTCGGCAAATCGGAACTTATCCAATCTGCCCAATACCTCCGCACATTGTCCTTGAAGGGCTTATTAAGGCAGACATCTAGTGGTTGAAGAACAGATGTCAACCCACCTGGGATGACAGCAAGAGTTGTTTTTGAATTTTCTGCAGTTTTTTTCACTTCTGCACAACGGTGTGCAACAAACATATCCCCCACCAAAAGAGAAGGTTTCCTCAAAAGTGCACCTGGCCTTTTGTTCCACACATTCTTTAACTAGTCAATTGTTCCGGATTCGTTCATCCATCCTTTTTCATGGGCACGAACGAGCACACCAGACGGAAAGACAACGCTTTTCGGCAGAGTTTTGCGTTTGAAAATAATTACCGTAGGTAATTATTTCCCAAATAGGGAACATGGTTTCCCAAATAGGGAACAGCAAGATCGCCTTTTGGGCAGGACACAGAAACGGAAGGAATTTGGAATATTTTCACCTTACCGGAGGTAGCTTACTGCCGTCGGCCAAACAGGAAAGAACAACCGTGAAACTGGATTTTTCGTGGCCAATCGTTTTGATCCAGATTTTTTTCGCCCTTTTGGTTCACCGTCTCATTTCCAGGAAGGTCGAAACACATGGCGGTTTAATCCATATTCCCTATTTGGGAAAGTTCAAAAGCAGTCTCTTTTCTCTTTTGAATTACATACTTTTGAAATTCCATTATCTTTGCTTCGAGGTCACGAGGTAACTTTTGTGCAATTTTGGTGCGCTGGCGTAGACACAACCCATAGCGGTTCATGAACCTTATGCACCAACCTGGTGAGGCACGAAAAGTGTTATTTGCGGCTGCAAACTTTTCATCTTTTGCGAGCTTCATTGCTCGCAAACGTATACCAGTTCGCGTTACAATGTAACCATTTTGTCTGCAGCCCACAATCCAATCATTCAAGACACTTTCCAGCTCTGGGAAAGATGCCGTTCCTTGGCGCAGCGCCTTTTGCGATTTTCACAAAGTCCGTTTTTTTTTAAGCCAATCCCGAATCAGTTTTTCGTTAATGCCAAATTGACGTGAAGCAGCACAGTTGTTAGTATTTTCTGCAAAAGAAACCACTTTCAACTTGAATCCTGCGTTATAGGACATCCGTTTCTTTACACAATCCGTGTCGCCCATAATAGGAGAAGCGAGACACGTGCGATTAAGAACAAGCAACATCTAACACTGGCTGTCGCATGGCTCCGTTACGTCGAAGGTCAGCGCAATCAACTTGTAGTCGGAAGGGCGGAGCTTTCTATGCGCGGCTGTGACTGCGCTGTGGATACGCAAAGCCAGGAGAGAGGAGACTTTTCAAAGCGCGGAGAAATTCGGAGGGTCGCGATTTCGTAATTCTACCACATCAGTGTTTTTTCTTTCTTTCTTTCTTTCTTTCTTTCGGAGGGTCGCGATTTCGTAATTCTACCACATCAGTGTTTTTTCTTTCTCTTTCTTTCTTTCGGAGGGTCGCGATTTCGTAATTCTACCACATCTGTGTTTTTTCTTTCTTTCTTTCTTTCTTCTTCTTTCGCAGGGTTGCGATTTCGTAATTAATACCGCATAGGCATTTTTATTTCTTTTGGGATGGATTGCCTTTTGCCTCACGGGAAGAACTTTTGGACTTATGATTTTTTTAGACCTCGCGTATAAGTCGACCCCATTACTTTGAAGCTCTCATTTTGTCCCAAATTTCTCTACTTATACGCGAGTACGATGTTGCACACAGAAGGGTGAGAGAATTTCGGGAGGGGGGCGCATAGGAAAGGATACCCATTTAACCAGTGGGTCCAGCCAAGGTTAGAAGTAAGAGGAGTTGGCAACAGCCCCTCTCCCTGTGCTTCTGGAGTGACGCCACTTTTTATCAGCTGACTACGCCAATGCGCCCAACCTAAGAATCTCCTGTACATCTCTATGGGGAAATCGCGATTTTGAACGGGTTTTGGACCCTTACTCTACCCATACAGGCATGAAAAAAATTAAGGCTGAAATATTCATTCCCATAATAAAAAATTTACAGAAAAAAACAGGAAAATATTTGTTGATATTTCTTTAAAAAAATTAAACAAATTAATGATTTTTTGAGCGGAAGTGTATAGTGTGCATGGTTACTTACTGCCCATGTGCAAGTAACCATGTTTAAAATATAACCAAAAGTCTAATGTTAAGAAATAAGAAGTCTGAAATATTCCTTCTTTCCATCCTTTGTTTGCATGCGCTAAGCAAAACTGCTTAAGCCACAGGAAGTGACGTCACGTTCCCAAACTCTCGCAGCGCAGACTCCCACATCTCAGAAAGAGGACAGAAACAGCCGATCTGTTTTGGTTTCACTCAAAACGGGTCTCTTCATCTCCTCTTCTTCTTCTAACCTCCTTGGGTCCAGCCTGGGGGCCGTCACTTAACGTGCTCGTCTGATGCACGGCGGATATTCAGCGACTGTTAGTAAATCACACCATCTCTGAAAGATCAGCCCAGGCTCAAACCTGAGGACCTTGCATCGATAGTCTGGCTCGCTAACCACTAAGCCATCCATGGTTCTAGTGCATAGACACAGACACCATATGTCTACTTATACACTATCTCTTAGTGTTGCCATATATATTTTTGTTATCTCGTTTTTGCAGTTATGGTTAGCGTCACAGATGTGTGTGCAGGCAACTGACCTAATGTCAACACACACACACCTGGTTTGACATCTTCTAGGATGGCAACTAGCCTGATCTACAATAAATATCAAACCAACATCAGAATACACATACATAATATAATATACAGAATGCTCAAAACTATTTACATTTCGGCAACAATTACTAGGAAATTACAAAATAACTGAGTGTAAATACAAGAATCACAAAGCCATCACTTTCATGGCATTAAATAAAAACTCACAAATATAATACAAATCTTTATTTTATAGGTGCAAAAATACAGACTCAAACATTACATTTGCAGAAATACATTTACTGTGGTTCCTTCTTCAAAAAATGTAAAAGTAATTATATTTTACATATTGCATTTCGAACAAACTGAGCACAAAATGTGTCAGTAAAAAATTTTCTTGTGGCCAGAATACATAAGCCTTTTGTGTTTTCTGGAGAATTGTTGTTAGAGAATGTTAATGGATCACAGATGAAAACCAAAATATTAAGTAAAGAAAAACATGTTTCTGCAACACTTTCAGAAAACCAACAAATCACTTTGGATATGGCACCTGGGATACCATGGGTTTTCCATCAAGGACATTCAGCAAATTTTGTGCAGCGAGTTTGGCCATTGCGATCCTCACATGAACTTCAGCACTCCCGACGTGAGGTGTGATAACTGAAAGAAAACAGGTCTTAGTAAGAAAAATGGGTAACCCGTTCCTGATGAAATCACGACCATAATACCAGTATGCAATTTAAAAACATTTTAATACTAGTACTATGAAAGATTTTTACTTTGCACTTCTTGTCAAATACAAAATGTTTCATCATCAACAACCATTCACAATTCACTGATGGATGAAGGTCTTTTCCACAACTGTGTCTTGACCCATTCTCTTCCATATCATTCTGGCATGCTTTTAAATTTTATCCACTCATCTCACCTGTAGTCTTCTTCTGGGTCTTCACTTGTTCCTTGGTATGCAGTCTAGTATTCCAATTGTCCAACAGTGGTTCGGTTCTTCTAGCAATACATATGGCTCATTTGCCACTTGAGAGTCTTTCCTTTGATCATGATGTTTCCCACTCCTGTCATTTCCATGATCCAGGAGTTACTCCTATTTTTCTAGGTAATACCAAGCATGCATTTGTCCATGCTTCAAGTTATCCACAGCCTCTGAACGTATTTTTAGTTCAGGCAGATGTCTCTAATCCATAAGTAAGAACTAACAGTCATATCAGAAACATATGACCACCTACCTAATAACGGGAATAACCACCCTTGGCCCGGATGACGGCAGCAAGCCAGAGTGGCATGGATGCAGTGAGGCCCTGGAAGGTTTCCCGAGTCACATGTGGCCATTCAGACTGCAGCAGAGCACGGAGGTCCCAGAGATGACGTGGTTGTGGGTCTGCATGTTGATCCAAATAGTCCCATAAGTGCTCTATGGGACTGAGGCTGGGCGATTTCACAGGCCAAGGGAGAATGAAAACATCGCTGTTGTGTTCCTGGAAACAGTCATGCACCCCATGGTGCTTTGTCCTGTTGGCAAACACCATCACCACCAGGGTAAATGTCCAACATGAAGGGATCCATGTGGTCAGTGAGGATGGACAGGTAGCCACTGGCATTCAGGGACCCATCCAGAGGTAGCAGCGGCCCCAGGTCATACCTGAAAAAACATCCCCCCGGACATGCACACTGCCACCGCCAGCCTGTACTTGACCAACAAGCATGTCCGGGTGTTGGTTCTCGTGTGTCTGACGCCATATCTGCCACTGCCCGTCACTTCTGTGGAGTAGAAACCTTGATTCATTGGAGAAGGCAAACTTTTTCCACTGTCCAATGGTGGTAGTCCCGTGCAAACTGCAGGTGTCGTTGCCGATGGACCTGGTTTAACATGGACACCTTGACGCAGCGTTGACTCCGAAGACCCATGCATAACAGGGTTCGCTCTACTGCTGTTGGGGACACACACCTGGATGCTCCAGCGTTCATTTACATGGTCAATTGCTGCACTGTTGTTTGTCAATTTTCCTTTACCAGCTGACGTTCTCCACTGGGGTAAAAAGCCTTTCCAGCTACGCAATTATGACGTCAGGGGGTACTCGGGGTGCCAGTGGTCAATTGTTGGTACACCCGTACTACAGCACCTCGTGAACAGCCGACAAAGGCTGCTGTTTCTGAGATTTCTACCCTTGGTGCAGTAAGCGACGAAGCATGCTGTTTCTGAGATTTGCACCCTTCGTGCAGTAGCCGATGATTATTCTTTTTTGAACGTCTGGCAAATCACTACGCCAGCCCATTGTGCTCACATAATGCACTATGGCTCATCAGATCAGATCAGATCATATGTAGAGGATTTTAGGAAGGGAGTGTCTGACCCCAGGTCTTAAACAACCCTTAGGAATAGGAAGCTAGGAGATTTGGGCTACAGTGCCCGATAGGGAAAGTGACACGGAAGCGAGGTAGAAGACGCCCTTATTTACTACCGGGGGGCAGTACCTGTGGCCCGAGGGCTTAACGTTCCCACAATGCTCTTGTAGATCAGATTAGATCATATGTAGAGGATTTTAGGAAGGGAGTGTCTGACCCCAGGTCTTAAACAACCCTTAGAAATAGGAAGCTAGGAGATTTGGGCTAGAGTGCCCGACAGGAAAGTCACACGGAAGCGAGGTAGAAGACGCCCTTATTTACTACCGGGGGGCAGTACCTGTGGCCCGAGGGCTTAACGTGCCCACAATGCTCTTTTAGATCAGATCAGATCATATGTAGAGGATTTTAGGAAGGGAGTGTCTGACCCCAGGTCTTAAACAACCCTTAGAAATAGGAAGCTATGAGATTTGGACTAGAGTGGCCGATAGGAAAGTGACACGGAAGCGAGGTAGAAGACGCCCTTATTTACTACCGGGGGGCCAGTACCTGTGGCCCGAGGGCTTAACGTGCTCATACAATGCTCTTGTAGATCAGATCAGATCATATGTAGAGGATTTTAGGAAGGGAGTGTCTGACCCCAGGTCTTAAACAACCCTTAGAAATAGGAAGCTAGGAGATTTGGGCTAGAGTGCCCGATAGGAAATTGACACGGAAGCGAGGTAGAAGACGCCCTTATTTACTACCGGGGGCCAGTACCTGTGGCCCGAGGGCTTAACGTGCCCACAATGCTCTTGTAGATCAGATCAGATCATATGTAGAGGATTTTAGGAAGTGAGTGTCTGACACCAGGTCTTAAACAACCCTTAGAAATAGGAAGCTAGGAGATTTGGGCTAGAGTGCCCGATAGGAAAGTGACACAAAAGGGAGGTAGAAGATGCCCTTATTTACTACCAGGGGGCCAGTACCTGTGGCCCGAGGGCTTAACGTGCCCAAAATGCTCTTGTAGATCAGATCAGATCATATGTAGAGGATTTTAGGAAGGGAGTGTCTGACCCCAGGTCTTAAACAACCCTTAGAAATAGGAAGCTAGGAGATTTGGGCTAGAGTGCCCGATAGGAAAGTGACACGGAAGCGAGGTAGAAGACGCCCTTATTTACTACCGGGGGGCCAGTACCTGTGGCTCGAGGGCTTAACCTGCCCACAATGCTCTTGTAGATCAGATCAGATCATATGTAGAGGATTTTAGGAAGGGAGTGTCTGACCCCAGGTCTTAAACAACCCTTAGAAATATGAAGCTAGGAGATTTGGGCTAGAGAACCCGATAGGAAAGTGACACGGAAGCGAGATAGAAGACGCCCTTATTTACTACCGGGGGCCAGTACCTGTGGCCCGAGGGCTTAACCTGCCCACAATGCTCTTGTAGATCAGATCAGATCATATGTAGAGGATTTTAGGAAGGGAGTGTCTGACCCCAGGTCTTAAACAA
Source organism: Macrothele yani (assembly GCA_039090855.1). Classification (NCBI taxonomy): domain Eukaryota; kingdom Metazoa; phylum Arthropoda; class Arachnida; order Araneae; family Macrothelidae; genus Macrothele; species Macrothele yani. The sequence goes on along the minus strand of CM076999.1, from coordinate 106,782,673 downwards.
CCCTTAGAAATAGGAAGCAAGGAGATCTGGGCTAGAGTGCCCGATAAAAAACTCACACGGAAACGAGGTAGAAAGGGAGAGAAAGACACCCTTATTTATTACCGGGGTGTCAGTACCCCGGGCCCGACAGCTTAACGTACCCATCCGACGCACATTTAGTGGTTCGAGCATTTGTACCTGCCTGAGATCGAACCTGAGGTTTTCTCCTTGGCAGTCGCAAACGTTGACCACTAGGCGGCACCCGCGGCTTTATGGCTCATCAGTCTTGGCTGACCGCTTATGTCTCCATGTGGGGCCGCAGGTGGCCTAGTGGTCAACGTTTGTGACTGCCACAGAGCAGACCTCAGGTTCGATCCCAGGCAGGTACAAATGCTCGAACCACTAAATGTGTGTCGGATGGGTACGTTAAGCCGTCGGGCCCAGGGTACTAGCATCCCGGTAATGAACAAGGGCGTCTTTCTACCTTACTTCCGTGTGACTTTCCTATCGGGCACTTTTGCCCAATCTCCTAGCTTCCTATTTCTAAGGGTTGTTTAAGACCTGGGGTCAGACATTTCCTTCCTAAAATCCTCTACATCTGATCTGATCTATATCTCCATGTAGTCGATCTTGTCACGTGCACTTTGTGACGTGCCTGGGCGGGTACACTGTGATTCCATGGGTAGTCATATTATACTGATATGACCATGTATTGCTCTTGATTTTATACTGTTTTTTCCCAAATACACACCAGCCAAGGTTTGCATGCCTATTCATTTCTTGCTGAATGTGGCCCTTGCTTGATATCTGTTGTCCAAAGCAGATGTAGGCACCATACTTTAGAAATTGCCTCATCAACTTCTACATATTCAGTTCTTTAAAAACATTGTACATCAATTTTGTTCTCTGTAGTTCATCTGTAAATCCACTTCTTTACTCTTGTCAGTCAGCAAGTTCCTGTATCTTAATATCCAGCTCTGAGGTGCAATTGCAAAAATGGCTTTTTCATCAGTAAAACGAAGGTGGGTTTAACTATCTTCATTAATCACTATCCACTTGTTTTTTGAGTTTAATGACATTATGCATTGTGGCATTGAATAGTTTATAGAATCAGTTCTTCCTTCCAGGGTACCGCATGCCCAACCAACATGACACCTCATTTCTTTTAATGAATAATAACATTCACATCTATTGATTTATTGCCTAGTCAAGTCACAGAGTTCAACTTGTTGAAGTGTTCTATTATTCAGTTTGCTGTCTAAATTCCTTGAAAAAAAACCATTTGGTTGATGTGCAAAAGCGTGGAAACCAGTGGCGTATATTCGAGGCTAGCTGCGAAGCCTAGAGAATACACAAACAAAAGTCAATTAGATTTGCTATGTCTATATATTAAGCTATGTCGATGCTTTTGCTGTGGAAAAACCACAGTGTGCATTAGCTTCTTTTGACTAAGAGAATCGGTATGACAAGCAAAGACCAATGGGCATCCTAGTGGAGGGCTGGTGTCATCATGACGCAAACAGCTCTAGCAGTCTTCGCTGTGTGATTGGAAGACTTTCGATACGATCGCCGGCTAGTGTTTCCATGACAACATGAAGGAGCAGGTGAATGGGCCATTGCTTAAGTCTTAGACTACCTTAGTTGCTTGCATGCTCTTGCCTACAACAGCACGTGTTCCACGAGAGTTGTTTCAGTTATGTGAAATGTCAATGAATTAAAATCAGTGATGTTGTATCTTAAATTCTTGGCTTTGTTGAATTCGAACTGTTTTGGTAAAAATTTTGTGAAAGCTTTCCTGAACATCTACTGTCAGAATTTAAGGAACTCTATGCTTCAAATTTGATACAGTTCAACTCAAAAATGAACTGAAGGTGTTTTATTACCTTCATAAATACAAAAAAAGAAATCAGTATGTGACATTACTTGTTACATGAAACTGAATATTTAGACATTATGTTTATTGAGGTGTAGAAATTAGCAGACCTAATATTAAAGTTTCCGTTAACAACTACAACTTCCAAAGGAAATTTTTCTGCATTAAAAAGAATCAAGACATATCTTAGGGCCACGCAAGGACATGCACACTTGAGCAGCTTGGCTGTTTTGTCAATAGAGAAAAAAATATTCTTTTTAAATATGAAAAAGTACTTGGAAGAAACTTTTTATCAAAACATAACACTCAATTTCACACAAAATGAAAGAAGAATGGAGTGTATGTACAAATCAAGTGTTTGGAAGAGGAATGGAGTTCATGCACAAATAAGTGTTAAAATCCTAATCATCCTAATTATTTGGTATTATGGTAGCAATAGCATGTACCTAAAAATTTAGAAAAAAAAGTTACTTCTATTACTTAACAACTCAAAAATAAACTTCGCAATTTAAAAAAAAACAGTACTTTGGAGGGGGAGGAGAAAGCCCAAATTTCAGACCCAAGATACGCCACTGGTGGAAACTATGATTTCTATTTCACACCAAAGAATTTGGATTACTAGCAGAGTTATACTATTTTAAGAATAATCGATGTACAATTCCTTATTATTAACTAGCATATAGCCCATCCTAGGATGGTTGTTTTTAAGCTTTAAATAAATATTAATATATAGGGAATGTTGCCCATCCTGTGATGGAGTGAAATTTTTAATTCAAGCAGATTGAAAACAAATCAAATAGATGACAGATTTCTGTAAGAAAATATTGTAAAAACTTAAATAATAAGAACTTATTCATGTTAAAACTAAAAATTATATGCTATTTATTTATTTCAGTCTTTAAAAAGACCTCGCAGTAAATAACATTATGTGTAAAATATTTGTTGTTTAACAATTGTAGATTAGAGCATTTAGATACATTGTTGGCCACCCAAAATGCAACTCCAAAAAGGAAGCATCCGATTGGCCTGAAATTCGCAGCATGCGTCGCCCGCGAGAGGACATGCAAACGATTAGCATTGCAGGGCATATGCAAATCATGTGTGCCCGGCACGCCACTGAGAAGCACTATAAGAAGGGTGCACAGGCGGGTGTAAGTAGTGGAAGTGTATTGCGCTGCCAGACCTGTGCATGGGAAGCTTCCTGATGCCTCATCACAGAATACGGCAGTCATTCCAGCACGTTTCAGAGTTCGACAGAGGACGAATAGTGGCTTATCGCGACAGCGGTTTATCATACCGAGACATTAGCGCCCGTGTGGGACGACATCCAGCCTCAGTGAGGCGAGTATGAATTCGGTGGGTGAAGGAGGAATGGACGGACCGACTTGAGCGATTGCTGCAGCCGCGGAACACTACCCCCATGTGGGACGACATCCAGCCACAGTGAGGTGAGTATGAATTCGGTGGGTGAAGGAGGAATGGACGGACCGACTTGAGCGATTGCTGCAGCCGCGGAACACTACCCCCATGTGGGACGACATCCAGCCACAGTGAGGTGAGTATGAATTCGGTGGGTGAAGGAGGAATGGACGGACCGACTTGAGCGATTGCTGCAGCCGCGGAACACTACCCCCATGTGGGACGACATCCAGCCACAGTGAGGTGAGTATGAATTCGGTGGGTGAAGGAGGAATGGACGGACCGACTTGAGCGATTGCTGCAGCCACGGAACACTACCGAACGAGACGACCAGCATGTTGTGCTGCGGGATGGCTTGCACCGCCACATCACGAATGTTATCGCAGGAATTAGGGTGTGTTGAACAACAACCTGTGTCAACCCGTACCGTTTGACGTCGTCTGCAGGAGCGGGGATTTGTCGCACACCGCCCGTTGCTCCGATTACCATTGATGTTCACCACCGGCGAGTGCGGTGGCAGTAGGCTGTTGAACGCCGCACCTGGACTACGGAATGGCACGACATTGTCTTCTCCGACGAATCCTGCTTCTGCCTGCAACACCACAATGGTCGGATCCGCATGTGGCTGCACCGCGGCGAGAGACTGTATGACGCCTGCATTATGCACCGCCATACCAGTCCGTCGCCTGGCGTTATGGTTTGGGGCGCAATTGGATATGACACCCGCGCCCCTCTGGTATGCATCGCCGGTACACTCAACAGCCACCGCTACATCTCCAACGTTTTGGAGCCTGTAGTCCTCCCTTACCTGCAGGACCTGCCAGCAGCCACGTTTAAACAGGACAATGCGCGCCCTCATGTGGCACACATCGTGCAACAATTCTTCACGGCCCACCAGATGTCACTGCTGCCGTGGGCCACCTGTTCTCCCGATATGTAGCCCATCGAACACGTCTGGTCGCTGATCAGCAACCACCACCCGCGGCTATGCCTGATGAACTGTGGCAATGTGTAGAAGCAGCCTGGACCGACATACCCCAAGCCCACATCCAAAGCCTCTTTCGTTCGATGCCGCAGCGTGTAGCGGCCGTTATTGCCAGCCATGGGTGCCACACAAACTATTGATGTCTGCGTGTTCCGCAAGTCGCACGGGCCTGTAAGCTCAATCGTTTCATCTTTGTATCTGTTGTTATGTGTCCAGTAAATCTGACTTTGCTATCTCGTGTCCTTCTTGGTGTTGCATTTTGGGTGGCCAGCAGTGTAGATCGATATTTTGCAAAATGTGTAATATAATCAGCACTAAACTCGGAAAGTTGTTTCAGTGTAAACTTACTTTAATAACTTTTTCTTTGATCTCCTTCTTCTTGGTTACTCAGTCCAAGGACTGGTTGTTCAGTAGATGTACTCTGTCTCTCTATTCTCTGACGTTCTCTTCAAGTCATAGTATGTCCAAGTATTATTGCATTATTCTTCTTCTTGGTTACTCAGTCCAAGGACTGGTTGTTCAGTAGATGTACTCTGTCTTTCTATTCTCTGACGTCCTCTTCAAGTCATAGTATGTCCAAGTATTATTGCATTATTCTTCTTCTTGGTTACTCAGTCCAAGGACTGGTTGTTCACTCCGTCTCTCCATTCCTCTCTATTCTCCGAGGTTCTCTTCAAGTCATAGTATATTCTAGTATTATTGCATTATTATTATTATTGGTTACTCAGTCCAAGGACTGGTTGTTCAGTAGATGTACTCTGTCTCTCCATTCCTCTCTATTCTTCGACATACTCTTCAAGTCATAGTATGTTCTAGTATTATTGCATTATTCTTCTTCTTGGTTACTCAGTCCTAGGACTGGTTGTTCAGTAGATGTACTCTGTCTCTCCATTCCTCTCTATTCTCCGTTGTTCTCTTCAAGTCATAGTATGTCCTAGTATTAGTGTCTTGGAGTAATTGTGCCACAAAACCATTCCTTGGTTGTCCTCTTCCTCTCTTGCCTTGAATTTTACCTTCCAAAACTTTCAGAATCGGTCCTCCATGGCGCAATGCGTGTCCCATCCATAACATTCTTCTTCTCTTTAACATGTTGATCAGATTCCTGGGTTCTCCCACTCTCTCCAGGACCTCATTAGTCTTTCTATCGAGCCAGCTTATTCTCTCCATTCTTCTATAGCTCCACATTTCAAATGTCTCCAGCCTGTTCACTTCCCTCTTGGTCAATGTCCATGTCTCAGAACCGTAGAGAGCTACTGACCAAACATATGCCTTTAAAATTCTCTTCCTCAGTTTTAGATCTATATTTTTGGATGTCAGTAGTCTTTGATTCTCTCTAAAAGCCGTTTTTGCAATCCCTAGTCTCATTCTAATTTCCTTTTCACATCTTGCATCTTCAGTAATAATTTGACCCAAATAGTGGAATGATTTAGCTTGTTCGATGCATTGTCCTTCAAGTTTAAGGAAAGCCTGTTTTGGATGCTTCCCTATTACCATTCTTTTTATCTTATTTTTATTTATCTTTGTTCCATAGATATCCGCATTTTTGTGTATTTTTGACATCATTTGCTGTAATGACTTGGCTGATCCTCAAACAATTGCCTGGTCATCAGCAAACTTAATTCTCTCTCCATTAACCCAAACTCCTTTGATCTTACACGTTAAATTACTTTTTCTCCGGCACACTTGTCATTGCCATCACCGCTTGTTAATTTAGACTGTCCTATTCGACGGTTAGTTTGAAACTTCATAACAAAGCTTTTTCTACAAAATAATGTCACAACTGGTATTACAAATTGGAACTATCTAAATTCTTGACAATGTGCTATTGGGGCGACATCTGCTTTTAGATGCAATTTCGCTGACTTTGACATCTCAAGATTTCAGTTTTTATTGTAGGTTACAGCGTTTAGATAGATCGATATTTTGCAAAATGTATAATATAATCAGCATTAAACTCGAAAAGTTAGTTAAATTAAAAAAGTATAAAATAATTAAAGCACACAAATTAATATTTGAATTGTGCTAAATTGAATTAATATACAAATGCAACTTGCCGTGATATTAAGATTTTAATTCGAATTTTGTAGATTAGATAAATAAAATTCAAGTCATTGATAATCCAATGTTTTTAGATTAACACGAAATCACCTTGACATTTCAAATGTGATCACGTGCTATTATGTAGCAGGCAATCATTTTGACATCACGAGAGCACACACGAATTGTTTGATAACTGATGGGGCAACTATGCAGACTTTGCAAGCGTTCCAGAGAGACAGATGGATCTGTGTGTTTATATTATTAATTAGAAAACTTTTAACTGAAGTGTTCTTTTTCTTCAAGCACTTACTAGTATTACACTGCTGGACAATTGCTAAGGACGGATCATAAACGGCTATATAGCGCATAAAAAGTAAGTGTGGTTGGTTGCCAAGTGAAATAAAATAATGTCAGAATGCCAGGACATTACAAGAAAGACAATTTATTGTGCTCTGAAATCCAGAAGGCTTTGGAACGTGTTCAAGGGACAAACAGGCCATTTTGTGCAGAATACGTAAACATGAAAAAAAATGCAATTACCGTCAGCAGACGTTCCGGCGTAAGATGTCAATACGGGATATGGCCACCATGGAGGGCGATGCAAGATTCCACACGTCGTGTCATGCTTTGCACAACATTATCAAGCAGCTGTTGGGGTAATTTATCCCATTCCTCTGTCAGTGCACGGATGAGGGTGTCCTTGTTTATTGGAGGGCATTGGCGACCAGCAAGACTCCTCCCCAAAGCATCCCGCACATTTTCAATGGGATTCAGATCTGGAGAACGTGCTGGCCATACGAGGCGTTGAATATCCTCGCTCTCTAGATACTTCTGGACAGCGACTGTTCGATGACATGTTGCGTTGTCGTCCATGAAAATGAATCTATCGCCGACAGCACCACGGAACATGCGAACATGAGGTAGCAGAACATCATTAACGTATCGTTGGCCAGTCATAGTCCCAGTTGGAAGCACATAGAGGGATGTACGGCCATTGATCATGATGCCAGCCCATACCATGACACTACATGTCGGATATCGATCCCTTTCCTGTATGTTTGCTGGACAATATGCATTACCACTATCACGCCAGATCAGTTGTCATCGACAATCAGACGATAGACTGTATCTACTCTCATCTGAGAAGAGGACAGCAGACCAGTCGTTATCAGTCCAATTGCGATGTTGATGGCACCATTGCAAACGGGCGGTACGGTGACGTCTGGACAATGGGATGCACACAACAGGACGGCGGGCGTATAGTTCTCCTTCATGCAAACGTCTGGCGACAGTTTTCCGGGAGATCCGCTTGCCAGTAGCAGCCATAAACTGATTTGCTACCTCACTAGCTGTGCTGCGCCGGTGTCTTTTTGTTGATAGCACTATGTACCGATCTTCTGCAGGTGTCGTACTGCGAACACGACCTCTCCCGTGACGTTTGCTACACTCTCCATTTGTTTGAAATGATTTCCAAAGCCTTGAAACAACACTGTGCCTGACATCGAACTCCCTGGCAACATCTGTTATTTTTCGCCCTTCTTCAATCTTGCCAATAATACGGCCACGCGTAAAATCATCTAGGTGATGTTGGGAAGACATACTGAAAATTGCAAGTTCGTCAATTGATTCTTTCCCTTTCAACTTTGCGTTTGAACAACAATGGTCAATACGCGTCAAATCCTTTATATCTCTTATCAGCGCTATGACGTCACGAACAAGTTCGGGTTGCTATTGTTGCTATTGTCATCCGTCCTTAGCAATTGTCCGGCAGTGTATTACCATGAAATTGCAAGCTGTTGACAAGAAGTTAATGACAAATATGTAAAACCCATATTTCAGAGGAATGTCAGTTAATTATATGGAGTAGTATTTATTGTTTTATGAATACTTACTAAGATTAGGTAAAGTTGTGAGTGGATGATCTTTAGGTAAAGGTTCCGGAACAGTTACGTCTAATCCAGCTGCTCTGATTTTCTTATTCTTCAATGCATCAAACAAATCTTCTTGGTTAACAATACCACCCCTATATAAGAAAAGAAATAGGAAATACATTTTTTCAATAACATTCAATTCAAAAAATATTTAAAACTATTTTATAAAGCACACATAAAGACATAATACATTTTGGCTGATTTTTTGTACTATTATCTGGAAAAGGAAGTTTTATTGGAAAAGAAGACATTTTATCTGAGTTATTCAGGATGACGCTTTAACGTCTGTAACTTCTGTTTTACACGTATTGTAAAGTGGATACAGTCTGTGGTGGTGCATAAACTTATTCCATTAAAATATAAATCGGTTAGAAGTCCTAAAGATGTTACTTACGGAATTGCGTGTTCAGTGCAACGTCAGTAGTTATTGAGTTTCTTTGTCCAGAGTTGAGTCTTGCGTCAATATTGTCAGTTGTTAGGGTTAGTTCAGTTTTGTTGAGTCAGTTGAGTCTTGCGTCAATATAGTCAGTTGTTAGGGTTAATTTGAGAGCCATTTCGTTATAAGTTGTGCCCCACTTCGGACATGTCCAGATGTTAGGGTTAGCTCCGTTTTGGCTATGTCCACATCATGTTGAATGGGTAAAAGTTTCCAGATAATAGTTAAAAATTCTTGAGTTAAGAGTTACTATTTACATACAACTTGAAGTTCCACGTCGTATTTGGCCTTTAGGGCTATCTCGTCAATGCTGCACTCTCTTGGAAATGCTGAGGACGAGATAGCCCTAAAGGCTAAATACAACGTGGAACTTCAAGTTGTATGTAAATAGTAACTCTTAACTCAAGAATTTTTAACTATTATCTGGAAACTTTTACCCATTCAACAGGATGTCGACATAGCCAAAACGGAGCTAACCCTAACATCTGGACATGTCCGAAGTGGGGCACAACGTATAACGAAATGGCTCTCGAATTAACCCTAACAACTGACCATATTGACGCAAGACTCAACTCTGGACAAAGAAACTCAATAACTACTGACGTTGCACTGAACACGCAATTCCGTAAGTAACATCTTTAGGACTTCTAACCGATTTATATTTTAATGGAATAAGTTTATGCAGCACCACAGACTGTATCCACTTTACAATACGTGTAAAACAGAAGTTACAGACGTTAAAGCGTCATCCTGAAGAACCTTGTGGTCACGTAATTATATGTGAACTATATAATAGAATCACATGAGATATAATGATTTTATCTGAGATTTGTTTATAATGCCAGGCTATTTGATTATGAAGAAAAAACTTATGGGTTTATAAGAATTTAATCATTTAGTGCCTTCATCATTTTAATTACAAATATGAAAACTACTAATAAGTTTTTATTTCTGGATTTTATGGGTTTCTTAAAAAGATAAAATAACTCCACTTTCAAAAAAAAAAACACTTATTCATAAAACATATATTCATACAGCATTGCAAATGTCACCTAGCTGCTTAATTATTCACGTGCTATTTAGACATGATCTACATTTTGAGGTTACTCACTTTTATTCTAAAAATCTTTTAGGAGGTTTTCGTCTCTATGCATTTCCGTGTTGGAAATGTGTAGAGACGAAAACCTCCTAAAAGATTTTTAGAATAAAGGTGAGTAACCTCAAAATGTAGATTATTCATAAAAGGTAATCACAGATCAAAATGTGGAAAAATCATTTTGCTTTATGCAGTGCTCCCTCCTTTAAGGGACACCTCTATTTAAGGGACAATTCCTCAGTCCCTTGGTATTGGGATCCTAATGTATTTACCTCTAAATAAGGGACACTATTTTCATGCAGTGCTACCTCCTGTAAGGAACAATCGTCTTAGTCTAAGTCCCTTGGTATTAGGATCCTAATGTATTTATCTCCAAATAAGGGACACTCAATTTTTATGCAGTGCTTGCTTGGTGACTACTGTTAAGCATCCGGTAAAGCTCATGGTTTGAAATTGCCAACATCCATATTGTCGATGGTATGGTGAATGCCCCAAAATACAGGGTGTCCGAGAATTATTGGACACATTACAAAATTATATAAGACAAAACATTAAACAGATAGAAAGAAACTGACTGTACTAACTTACAATGTAACTACACAAGTTAATAAATTTCGATGTGAGATACCTTGGTTGCTCGTAGTACGTCCAAGCGATACTCGATTTCATGCCATGTATTGGCAAGCATCTGAGGAGTTATGGAATTAATAGCAGCTGTGATACGCTGCTTCAATTCCTGCAAATCAGTACAAGGCGTCTGATAGACACGATACTTCACATAACCCCACATGAAATAATCCAATGGAGTTAGATCTGGAGAGCGAGGTGGCCACGGAATGGGACCACCACGCCCAATCCATCTGTTGGGGAAATGCTCATTTAGGCACCTACGTAAACACGTTGACCAATGCGGAGGTGCGCCGTCTTGTTGGAAAATGACATTGTCATATCTTTTGATCTGGGGTATAGCTAAATTTTCTAGCATATCCAAGTAAATGTCACCATTTACGGTTTTTTCACAGAAGAAGAAAGGGCCAATCACTTCTCTTTTTGATAGGGCACACCACACATTACCTTTTGGAGAATCACGTTCTAATTCAATAGCAGCATGAGGCGGTTCACTGCCCCATATCCTACAGTTGTGATGATTCACAATACCTGATACATGAAATGTGGATTCATCACTAAAAATTACAGTACTGAGAAAGTTTTCGCCGTTTTCCACTCGATTCAGCATATCCACAGCCAAATCGTATCGCAGAGTGTGATCATTTACATGCATCTTTTGCACTATTTGAATTTTATAAGCATGAAACTTTAATTTCTTGTGCAAGATACGGCGAACTGTCGATACTGGAATGCACAGTTCTCTGCTTGCTTTACGAACAGATTTCCTGGGGCTTCGTCGGAAACTTTCATTAACTTGGTCAACCGTCTCACCACTGATGCTGGGCCTACCGGCTCCTCCACGATGTTCCACATTGCCAGTTTCTTTAAACTGTTTCATCCACCGCTTAGTTGAATTCGTTGACGGAGGATTACAACCATACTCTAAACGGTACCGTCTTTTAACTTTAATGACAGACTTTAATTCCGCAAGCCATAACACACACATCGCCTTCTGCTGTACGGATGACATGACTACTGATTGCGCATTTCTCATATAATCCTCATCAGGCCACACCTAGCGCCATCTATCGGATTCTGGGAATAACAACTCTGCAAAACAAAAATATATAAACCGTGTCAGTAATACGTGACATAGAAAAACAGACAATGGTCATAGGTTTTTTTGTACAAAGTTTTGTAATGTACCCAATAATTCTCGGACACCCTGTACATCTGGATATTAGAAAACCAGATGCTGCCATCATCTAGAAGACTTTATGAAGGCAATTTTATTTTTTAAGATGACAATGCTTCCTTGTTTCATGTAAAAAATTTTCAGCATCTTGATTGGCCACCAGAGTCACAGGTCTTAAACCCGATCTATAATTTGTGGTTCAAAGTGTTATACGAACTATCAAAAAAGAAGCCAACAACTAAAATTCAACTCACTGAAGATGTAATTGACATCAAGATGCAAAACTGTGATTAAAGCTAAAGGCTAGGCAACAAAATATCACATACATTTTATAATTTTGCTTCATTATATTTCTCTATCTAAATGTTATTTCGTTCAAACAAATGCAACCAATGATCCTACTTACATATGCAATGCAGCCCATTGTTTCAATTATTACATTTCCGGCACGTAGAGTTTGCTCAATTGTCATCTGGCCGGAGAGAGGATCGATGTTTCATCCTATTCTTATTCAGTGTTAATACTTGAAACACCAAAACAATGCAATCTCTTGTTAACCTCAAAAACATACAAGTTGCAAACTTGTATGTTTTTAATGCAATCTCTTGTTACCTCAAAAACAACTTGTATGTTTTTGAGGTTAACAAGAGATTGCATTGTTTTGGTGTTTCAGGTATTAACACTGAATAAGAATAGGATGAAACATCGATCCTCTCTCCGGCCAGATGACAATTGAGCAAACTCTATGTGCGGGGAAATGTAATAATTAGAACAATGGGCTGCATTGCATATGTAAGTAGGATCATTGGTTGCATTTGTTTATCCTGTTTATCCAAAGAAGGTATGTACTTTTATGACTATTTCAAAAAGTAAGGTCTCTGGTATTTAAAAAAATTCCACAGACCCAAAGAACAATTGCTAAGTCATTAGAAATCTTTGTATCAATGGTAAACAAGATAACAAACAAAGATTTGAATCTGAAAAAGAAAAAAAAATGTTCATTAGCTTTTGCCTAGACATGTGGCTGAGCACAGAACACGGTGTAGACTTTTATGAAAATCATTTACCTGGGGACAGGTGGAAATTTATTTTGATTAATTATTGGTGAAGCATGGATCTACCTAAACAACTGTAACAAAAAAGGTCCATTTATTATCACAAAAGAGCAGAAAAAGACTTACAAACTTGGTTCTAAGAATCCAAAGAAAGTTTCAGTAAAGGATTCATGATTATTGCTGGTTTCTCATACAATGCGAAATTAAAGTTAAGAAAAGTTGAAAAGAACACTAAAATCAATTCTACATATTGCCAAAATGATATTTTAACTCCTATATTTAAAGAGGAAATACCACTCTGTTATCCATGGAGACCTCAAACAGTAGAGCTCCATCAGAATATGGCTACCAGTCCTACAGACAAGTCTACCATTCTTTCTCGAAAAAAAAAAAAAATGAAAAAAAGATCAATTCTATACCTTTTGTTCAAATTCCTTCAAAATCCCCTGATGTGTTGCCAATGGACTATTGTGACTTCGTGCTGCTAAAAAGAGTGTTTTCTAAACAAAGATCTAAAACATTGATTAGACTATAGAAAGCAGTGGAAGAAGAGTGGAATAAAATACCACTACCAATTTGAAGTAATGCCCTGTTATCTTGAAAATCTAGATGTAGGTTCATAGTCCAGAGAAAGGGATATCAGATAGAACATTTAAGAAAGAAATAATTTTATTTTAAACATTAATAATATTGCTAGAAAATCATTCTAAAAATGTGTGCATATCCTCTGTATTTCAGATTTCTAAGCTACAAGTGCTGAGCTTTCGTTGCTTGGAACTCCAGTGTCTTGGGTGGCTTAATGGTAACATACTTTAAAGTAGAGGTGGGACAAATCCTAAATTTTCTGGAATCCGAATCCAAATCCTGAAAGGTTCTTGAATCCCTCGAATCCTTCATATAAGAATAATAAGGGGGAAAAAGACTTCTACTTAAAACTAAAAGTTTTTAAATGAAGCAAAATTTGAAATCTGTGTTTAATGAAAAACAAATTAAAGAATCAAAAACCACTATTATGGGAATTTTTACTAGGATTTTTTTTTTTTTAATTTTAATTGCAAATTTTCGGAGAAAACTCTTCTTCTTCAGGCTGTCTTCTTGTCACTTATTCCTGTCACTATCGCGGTTATGGTTAACCTTGCTGGTTATGGTTATTTTTCATCAAATCCTGCCAGATGTTAGGCAGGGAAAATCCTCTGCAGTCATTGATGATGGAATTTTGATTTTTCTCAATCTCTATTCCTTCTTTTAGCTTTCTTTTTTGAAAATTTCTTTGGAAACTAATGGCTTTAAGGGAATTCCAATCCATGCTGTGACTAGTTTCTCTAACATGCCTATCTAAACCAGTTTTGTTGGAGCAAATTTTTATAACAGCTTTATGCTCTGCGATACGAGTTTCTAGTCTGTGACCTGTTTCACCTATATAAGATAGTCCACAACTACATTTTACTTCATAGACTACACCTTGCATTTTTAAAATATCTTCTTCTCTTTGAACTATTTTAGGGAAAAATTTCTTAACCTTGTTCTCTAAACTTGGAGCTAGCCTAATATTGCATTTCTTACTAATTCTCTTTAAAGACTCAAATAAACCTTTGTGATAAGAATTTTTTTAGTGAATTTTACTTGTTGCTTTTGCGGGTTCTTCGTGCCATTAAAATTCAGAAGCTTCTCAATTTCTTCTTTAGGATAGTTATTTTCTGCAAGTATGACTTTAAGTTCTTCTTTATGGGCTCCTTTCTTATCTGTTGTAGAAACTATTTTATTATTTTTTTCTAAAAACTGACTTGCTACATTTTTCTTAATAGAAACTGGATGATAGGAATTGAAATCCAATAGTCTGTTAGTATTCATTGGTTTTTTATACCAACTAGTGAGAAATTTTCCATCTTCATAATAGATAGTAATATCTAAGAAGTTAATTCTACTTTCTTTTTTAAGTTCAATAGTGAACTTAAGGGAATCATCTAATTCATTGAATGAGTCTAGAATTTTTTCTGGAACAATTTCTGAGCTATCTATTATAAATAAGATGTCATTCATGTATTTTCTATAAAGGCAGAAGTATGTGGGTTGTACTAGTATTTTTTCTTCTAGTTTTCCCACATAATAGTTAGCTAAGAGTGGGGAGAGTGGGGAGCCCATAGCTAGACCACGTTTTTGAATGAAAAAACTCTTTTCAGGAATAGAGATTGAGAAAAATCAAAATTCCATCATCAATGACTGCAGAGGATTTTCCTTGCCTAACATCTGGCAGGATTTGATGAAAAATAACCATAACTGGGAAAGTTAACCGTAACCGCAGTAGTGACAGGAATTAGTGACAACAAAAAGATAGCCTGAAGGAGGAGAAGAGTTTCTTCCGAAAATTTACAATTAAAATAAAAAAAAATTCCTAGCAAAAATTTCCATAATAGTGGTTTTTGATTAGTAATTGAATTAAGAAACTAGGAAGCCAATTCTCAACATGAGCTTTATTCAAAAAATTAAAGAATAAAAGAATACGGTTTTCAAAAAATATACCCACACTTATTAAGAAGATATAAATGAAATTTATAATTACTAAATGAAATACATAACTATTCAGTCTTGAGGTTCATTTCCATTTTCTGAACATAATTTGACAAAAAGATATTTGAGTAACAATTCACACTTTGCCGCCCTGGTGGCGCAGTGGTCTAAGCGATGGCCTCTGATCATTCGTCCGAACGGGGTCCGGGTTCGAATCCCGGTGAGGCATGGATGTTGTGTTTGTCTTACGGCACTGGCTCTCTCCCTTCCCTGAAACCAGCGGCCCTAAATTAGGGACGGGCGACTTCTTATAGCCCATTGAGTTGCTCACGGTGGTCGTTAAAAATCCAATAAAAAAAAATTCACACTTTTGATATTTTTCTTCAATAATAAAAGTTCCACAACATTTTTAAAGCAAAGCAAGTGTAGAGGTGGAGAGAATTATTTCAAGAGTTAATGTAGATAAACACTAAACATGGAACACTAAATTGAGTAAATTCTTTCCAGAAAATTAAGAAAAATCACAAACATGTTTGTTTTACGAGTTAATAAAAACACTAAACACTGAACTCTTTCAGGGCAATATAAAAAAAAATCAGAAACCTTTAATGGAGATTTTTATTTAAAAGCACTAGCATTTGAACTCACTCTGGGTCTAGCCTACTTAGTTTTTAATCAGCTATGATACCTGATGTGCTGAATAGTCTTTCTGACATTACTGACGATGGCAATGTGATTAAGAACTTTTTGAGTTTCCTCAAATTCTGGAAGCAATGAGCAATTTCAAATAGCTGTAGACGATCTTCTTAATGGTTTTCAGAAGATCTTCTTCGATTGTTTTCTAATGTCAGAACTCGTCATGCTGACAAAAATTCGAACAAATATCGCCCTAGAACAAGCACCAAACGCCAAGTTTCTTAGGTTAAGATTCGAATGACAAAAAAAACGTGAATATTCGAGTTTTCGAATCTCGAATCTTTTACAAGATTCGTGGGGTTCGAGGATTCCAATGCGCTATCCATACTTCAAAGGAAACTAGGAGAAAGAGTCGGATTTGATTCCTGTTTCAAGGTGATGCAATTTCCAAGTTTTCTCAAGAGATGAATGACTGCATGGGAAACAGTGAAAATACAGCACCTATGTGCCGATAATGACATTTGTTTCTTCTATGTAATCATAGAGAATTATTTCTTCAAGAGAATCTGTTTCCCATTGGCATTTATAATGTTTTATGAAAGCATGGTATTTTTCACAACAAATACACATACAGACAGCATGATAACTCACACTAAATTTTCAAATTTCAAAGATTTAGGAAGAAAACATTTTTAGAAGTAAAAAACATTGTGTATCTAAAAACAATGTAAAATACTTACTCACCTGCTAGTGTTGATAAAGACAGCATTTGGTTTCATGAGATCAAATTTATTTTTGCTGAATATATTTCTGTTTTTTTCAGTAAGGTTGCTCATAGCAACAATAAAATCTGACTGCTTTAACATGTCATCAAATTCCACAAACTGTGCACCAAGGTCCTCAGCTAAAAAAAAAAAAATAGAGAAAAAACGTATCTATGTATATATATAGTACATACACTATATTGACAAAAGTCGCCAGACACCTGGAAGAGAAACACAACATAGCATTAATTGACATACATTAGTACGGTATCCGTCCACCTTTGGCCTTAATACATGCACTGACCCTTCGAGACAAGCTTTTGACAAGGTTTTGGAACACAGTCATAGGTAGGCACTTCCATTCAGTACATAATGCTGCTGCTAACTGTTGATTAGTAGTAGGCCTTGGTTCCAAACTTCTTATGCGGCGCTCTAATTCATCCAATAGGTGCTCTATGGGATTAAGATCAGGGCTCTGTGCTGGCCAGTCTACACACGATATGGAATTATCGTCAGAGCACGCCATAACAATCCTTGTTTTATGGCTCGGTGCATTATACTGCTGGTACCAACAAGGCTCGATTCCATAGTATTGCCACAGAGTTGGTAGGGCATAATTGTCCAGAACATCGAGGTAGACGTGCTGGGCAACAGGTTTGTCCATGATAACCAATGGGCCGGGACCATTCCATGAAAAACACCCCCACTCGAGTACACTGCCAGCTCCAAACTTGACCGTAGGAACAGTACACTGCGGTAAATAGCGTCCCCCTGGCTGCCGCCACACCCACACACGTCCATCAAACTGATGGATCATGTATCTGGATTTATCAGTCCATAGGACCCATTTCCATTGATCTATGGTCCACGATAAATGTTCTTTGCACCATGCTAAACGACGAGTAGCATTCCGAATGGAGATGAAAGGCTTATGAGCATCCACACGACCACGGTAACCCATGGAATGAAGTTTTCTGTGAATGGTACGTGTACATATCGATGTTCCAGCATTTTTAGTCACTTGTACACTGAGTCTTGTGCAGTAAGTACTCCGTCGATTAGCTGTAACGACTTTCCTGAGGCTTTGATGTTTTCTGTCACTAATTTTTTTTTGGTCTGCCGGTACGTTTTCCTGTTTCAGGCATGCCATGTGTCTTCCACTTATTCAGTGCATCCAAAACAGTTGACTTGGGTGCGTTTAAAAACCTCTTGGTTTCCCTTATGGACAATCCACTGATATAACACCCAACAATCTTTCCTTTCTCAAAGTCAGTACTCTTCTGCTGCAACATTTTCACTCAACCTCACAGTGAGATATGATCGCAGTCAGTTGCAGGCTTTGTTTTTATACTGTTTGCAGCTGTACCACGCATCTTAACAACACAAGCGCAGCAGATCCATTCATTTGCTTTTGAAAGGGTGTCCAGTGACTTTTGTCCATATAGTGTATATTACAAATGCAATCTGGACAAAATAAAAGTCAGAAAAACACACACACACAGTATATCAAACAGAGGTCATCGCTCTTTCCACGTTTATAAGTGAGTCGCGGAAAGAACGATGACCTCTGTTTGATGTTCCTGGTCCACGTCAAATATCTGTATTAATCACACACACAGCAGTATATACAACACAGAATGCATGCAGTAAAAAAAAAAAGTAACCACAACCTAACAATTCTGATCTTTAAAATATTTTCATAATGCATTACATCCATCGGGTTTGCCAAACATTCAAGATAAAGATTGTTAAAAAAAAATCTCCAAAAATATCAAAGACATCCAGGCTTGCAAAAAATTGAAAGGGCATTTGTAACAATATTTCTATAAATGCACTCTGCATATTAACGACATTATGGTGTTTCCAGCAACATTTTGGTACGTAAATGGATCAGTCCCTCCCTATTCTATTTACATTCAAGACCTGCAGCTTCCTTACGCACTGTACAATGTTACATACATATCATTCATATCATTGTTCTCAGAGATTCAGAGGTTAGCTCCTCAAAGAAAGACCATCTGCCAAGTAAAGGTTTAACTGATGGAACTAGAATTTACTTATGTTCATACACATCTGAGGGGGGGGGGAATTCAATGCTTTTCAAGGCCCTTGAAAGCATTTGTGTGTGCAGTTACGGGGTGAGGGTGGGAATCACGGCATTCCCATGGTAGGAAAAATGAGATTTTACAACTTTCAATGCCCACAAAATTTCTGCTTTAATATTCGCGTTATTCTTGGCAATCCTTAAAGTTGGTGATAACACAGATGCAAATTTATTATCTATCCCAAGTGGCATCATTTCATTTATAGTCCTATTTCTAGAAGTTTGTGAGAGTGAAATATGCTTTTTACTCTTAATATGACTTCTCAAAGCGGATTCCCCCAGACTAGAAATATCCACATTTTTACAACACAAAATACACTTTGCAATATAATTATTATTTTCCCTTGCAATCTATGTGGCATGTGATGGGTTTTTCAACCACAGTTCTTGAAAGGAAGACTTACCCATTTCGACAACGTAAATGACTTGTGAAGCTTAATGAAGATAAAAGTATTTCTTTTCATAATAACAAAAGGCAAGAAAGAACAAGTGTTGATAAATCACACGACAGAAATAAGAAGCTTGGTAATCGCAGTGAATTCACAACGCATGTAAATATCCTACAAAAGTTTCCAGTATCGGCAGATAAACAAAAAGCTGGCTACCTAAAAATTCCCCAAATTCTTTAAATCAAAGACACTTTTCCTGGGACTGGAAGCTGTGATGCTCACCACTCTCTTCCTTCCCACAAAAACCACACGACACGCTGAAAACATGTTATCGTATTCTCGCTGTGCCGACAGGAGCATGGGTGCTTGCACAACCATTTCATGTGGTTCAGCGGTGACCGACCACGATGAGAAAAATCTGATAACAGACTCTCTGCGAAGCGACCTTTACTGTAAGAAACGGTTTTTTCAGACGCTCATTTCTTAAAGCTTTTTTTTATTGTTATAAAATTAAACAATTTAAAATTTTATGATGGCAATTTTCAAGGCTTTTCCCGGCCTTTATAAAAAAAAAAAAACGGCAAAAATTCTCGAACATTCAAGGTCTTGAAGCAAAAATTCGTTTTTCAAGTTTGCATACGAACCCTGCAATCTCGGTGGCACACAGCTCAAACTTCACTGACGTCCATCACATGTCACACACAAGATCTTTTGTACTTCATACTCATAAACTTTTTCTTAAGCAGACATTCCTGAACCTGGTCCTCCCATGATTTTTTCTATACCTTTCTTTCCTGACACTTGGACTGAATAAATTATCTTAATCAGCACCTCATCACTCATTCTTTCAACATGACCAAACCACCTAAGAATATTAGTCTCCACCTTACTAACAACATTTTGCCTAACATTACACAACTGCAACACACATCTTCATTCCTCACAAGATCAGAACTTGTCTTACCACAAACCCCATGTAAGTAACATTTCCCCAGCACACAAATGATTCCTATGTCTTTTCTGCAGTACCCAGGCTTCATTGCCATACATCAAATTAGAAAAATTACACTTTCATATACAGCCATTCAGGACTCTCTTGATAGCCCATCATTCCTGTGAAATCCTCCTAAATCAACTATGACTTTTAAAGAATTCACTAACAGACTAATTTCACCATCTAATTTGTTCTCTCTCTCTCTCTCTCTCTCTCTCTCTCTCTCTCTTTCTTAGTCTTGAAAATCAGGAAAATATATCAGTGTGAGTGATCAGCCTACAGTTGATGGTTCCAGTTGGTTATTTCACTTAAGTGTTCTGGAACAAAAATCTTGTCACACAAAACTAGTTGGTACCTCAGCACTATTTAAACTGAAGCTTAAATTAGCTTGCACTCTTACTGCACATGGATGGCTACTACAATTCAATCAAAACCTATCTGTTTTAATTCATATTAGCAGTTCATATTCCAACTTAGAAATAGATCGTAAAAGGCTACTATTCATTTTTACGTGCATTATTTCAAAAACTTGGAAATATTCTAGTTGGATAATGCTTACCTAGGCATTCCGTTTCTAGTGATGATTCAATTTTCTGGCACATTTTCGGGTCTTCGTTGAAATTATTGTCCTATTGTTCGTTGTATGTGAAGCAAACATTCACATCAAACACACTGCTTACTTTGGGTAGAGTCAATAGATCTTCACTTTAGGATTCAAAAACATCAATTCTTTACCGTTATTAATGCTCTAAATTTTTCGCCTAGTCTTTGGGCATCCTCAGGAGCGTGAAGACTTTTCCACCGATGTTCGTGGTTCACTTCTCGCCAATGGAGTACGATACCCCACGTTGCCATTCATCAGATACGCTGTATTAGATACTTTTCTTGATCAAACCTAGCTGGCGCCATCTATGTTTCACTAATTCTATATATTTTTTTCTAATTTTTTTTTCTTCAAATGGTCGTTGATGTCGTCTTTCCGTTTTCTTCTTCTTTTCATTTCCTATACCTGTTCCCTTGTCTTTTTTGTCGGTTTTTCTTTTGTTGTTCTTGACATGCAGATGCCCAATTGTTGACCAATATAACGCTTTGTTAAAGTATGTAGAACCCACTTACCAATCTTCTGGATCTTGCCCAAGGCCTGTAGACGCTGGACTGCCGTTGATTTCGCAACTTTCAAACATTTTGCCAGTTGCGTGGTTGACTGTGTGGCATCCTCTTGCAACAGCAATTCCAGCTCCTCGTCTGTGAGTTCCTGCGGTCTGCCTGCACGTGGCTTGTCTTCCAAGCTTAGATCACCTTTCTTAAACCTGGCAAACCATTCTCAACATGTCCACTCACCCATAACTGTTTCGCCATATGGCTGACATATTGAACCGTATGCTTTACTCACACTTCCTAAATTAAACATGAATAACAAACAGTGCCGCAAATAAACCTCATCAACTGCCATGCTTGGCTTCATGTACGAACTGACAGCATGGGTCGCCAGCCGGTTAGACCCCTACACAGTGCCCACTAGCAGGGGCGGCGGAAACTTTTGCATACCCCTAATACATTGGAATGACCAAGCATTCATTTAGAATCAGAGTCAGCAAGCACAAAAGGGACACAAATAGGCTAAAGTAACCTTGGTCCTATCCAGAGATGTCAAATTCAAGTCAGTTACTCCTATGTGGGATGATACAAAGAAATTAACTGCTACTCTACCCCTAGATCTACGGTCATTCAAGAAACCTTGGAGATCATTACCCACAGTGACGCTTGTAATGATAGCATTCCTCTGGAGTTGCCACGAATTTGAAATCAGTTCAAGAAACGCCTTTTCCTGCCAGAGCACCGCGTGCACAGTCAACTTGGTGCCTCGCATCTTTTAATTGATCTTACGCCATATCTATTTATTGCCAAGTTACAATGTTTAAATGGTGATTCTATTATTCAGATTGCAGTTTCTGTCTATCTTCCTTGATAAAAAACCATCTGGTTGAAGTGTGAAAGCTTGGAAACATTAATTTACATATTCTTATATCAATAAAACAGACTACTAGCATAATTTCACTATGTTTTACATAGTTGGTGTATAGTTCCTCATTATTAATAAAGTTTTATATGCCTATTAATTTCTTTCTCAATCTGACCTTTGCTTGATATTTGCTGTCCAAGATAAATGTAGGCACTGGCCACTTCTCCAAATTTACAGAAATTTTTATTGCTTTGAAAACTTTTGCAAAACCTAGGGATGGAGATTTGTTACTATAATTTCACAAAAATAAATGCATTAATCACAAGACACTAGCCATTTAAATCAGATCAGATCATATGTAGAGGATTTTAAGAAGGGAGTGTCTGAACCCAGGTCTTAAATAACCCTTTGAAATAGGAAGCTAGGAGATTTGGGCTAGAGTGCTCGATAGGAAAGTGACGTGGAAGCCAGGTAGAAAGGGGAAGGAAGACCCTTTCTACCTCGCTTCCAGGGGGGGCAGTACTCGGGGCCTGATGGCTTAATGTGCCCATCTAACGCATGACTGATATTTAGTGGTTCGAGCGTTCGTACCTGCTCAGGATCGAAACAGAGGTCTTCTCCATGGCAGTCACAAACGTTGACCACTATGCCCCACTGGCCATTTAAAAACCAAAACCCTACTTTAGGAGGAGGAAATAACCCCACTCACACCCACTGGGTCTGCTACTGTATTTCAGTGACTGATTTGCAGGAAATAATCCATACTAAACTTCTGACCACTTACAGGCACATCTATCACAAAATCAATTAATTACTATCAGGGCATAAGTGAATAATCAATATTAATCACAAATACCTGAAAACATATATTATGCACTTGAAGTTTATTTTATCGGGGCAAAATTCGTTTTTGTTGTTGTTGTTTAAGTTTCGTTTTCAACCCAGAATATGTTATAAGAATATTTATCAGACAGATGAGCAGCAAATTATATGACAATACAATATCACAAATAAAATAACTGGAAAAACAATCATTCCTTTACGACAAAAGAAAATATATAAAATAAGGTGAATACCAAAGTGACATGCATAACTATTAAAATACTACCTACCTGGCTTTATTGGGTGAAACTCATCATTATACAAAACTTTGGAAACTCCAAATGGCAGGACTCTCTTCATCACACCTTGTCCTAAAATGAAATAAACATAACAGAATGCATAAATACACTGGTTTCCAATATTTGAGCAATGAACAGATCTTGAGCAATTTTTGTTACACAAATGAGATAAATAATAGAGTTACCAACTTTCGAGAAATGAAATTAAAAATGTTTTCCATGAATGCTTTATTAATATGTTCAGTTGACTGATATATAGATTAAAAGCCAATTGCCAATTTATTATGCTAATGTTAATTTTATTGATTTCATATTAACATATTTAGGGGTTAAGTACATGACAAAGTCATACAAGTCTGTGAATTGGTGTATACTGAAAAATAAATACTTTATTGTGCCAAACTTTCAACTTCCAACGGGAGGCTTTATCAAAGTGAACTTACACTAGCATAGCAATCTGTTTGGATCATGAAAGAAATATGGGATTACGCCATATAATACAAATTTTGAAGATGACAATCCGATTTTTGGCGTAAATGTGACAAGGATGGTAAGTCAGATAATATCCGAAAACTTGAAAATTTTCATTGTCCTGGAGCGGGACTCGAATCCACGTATCCCAGAAAACGCCTGGGTATGCTAACGACTACACCACCCAGAATGACCAAGTTTCTGATCAATTTGAATATAACCATCACAGGATTCGCTAGTCGAAGCAACCGGCATTCATGTTTAGCGAATCTGGAGGTTAAGAGTCTTACCCCGTGTTTGCTCGGTGAAGCAGATAAATCATGAAAGAAATACGGGATTACGCCATATAATACAAATTTTGAAGATGACAATCCGATTTTTGGTGTAAATGTGACAAGGATGGTAAGTCAGATAATATCTGAAAACTTGAAAATTTCATCGTCCTGGAGCAGGACTCGAATCCGCGTCTCCCAGATTGCACCCGGATATGCTAACCACTACACCACCCAAAACGACTAAGTCTCAAGTTTCCAATTAATTTGAATACAACCATAACAGGATTCGCTAGTCGAAGCAATCGGCATTCGAAGCAACCAGTTATATTCAAATTGATCGGAAACTTGGTCGTTCTGGGTGGTGTAGTGGTTAGCATACCCGGGCGTTTTCTGGGAGACCCGGGTTCGAGTCCCGCTCCAGGACGATGAAAATTTTCAAGTTTTCGGACATTATCTGACTTACCATCCTCGTAACATTTACACCAAAAGTCGGATTGCCATCTTCAAAATTTGTAATCTGTTTGGAGTTTAAAAATCACATAATAGCAAGGTATTACAAAACTGCAGTGTTCAGATCCTGGATGCGGAGTGCTCTGACAGTATGCTCATCTGACAATCAATCCGGAAATCTCCAACATAATAATGAAAGTAGTTTCAGCAGGCTTTCAAGAATGCGAACTTTGCAACACATTCCAAAAAGTGAAAAGGAGCCTATTAAAGGACATTACCAAGAAAACGAGCATGAAATTTGCAGGCAGCATTTCGTATATTCCACAATTCCCATTCTATGTCAGGAATTTATTGAGGAAGCATAGTGTTGAGGTAGCACTGAAGCCACCAAAAACTATTGGTAAGATTTTAACAACAAATAACAAGGAAACAGACATGGACTATGCTGCAGGAGTGTATACAATTCCATTAAAGTTCCTGGATTCGTGTACAAAGTCCGACATCAGAATGACGAAAAGATCATTATGTATGTGACATAAAGAGCATATGAGAGACATAAGAGAACATAGTTCCCACTCTTTTCCCACCAAAAAATCAAGGACTTTTCAAGGAATCATAAACATTTTCAAGACTATATTCATGCCCAATAAGAACTCTCATGAAACATTAAAATAAGTTGCAACAAACAGTCAAAAAGTTCAATTAAAATTATAGTTATATCTAAACATAGGGGGATACTTTGGTGAGGTATTATAGTTTGCCAAAATACAATCCCTGGGCTACAAGCATTCAGCAGAACGCAAACTCGGTTTGAGATGCTAGTACCTTACACTCACTCACATTCGCTTATTGTGATTCAGAAGAATTCCCCTCGCATTCGCTTATCGTACATCAGAAGCTCAACCACGTGAAAACTGGAAATGTGACAGCTATGTGCTCCTGATTCCAAGAGAACGTTCTACCATACAGTGCGGCCACCTCTGAAATTTTGGCGATAGCTTCTCTTCGATAAACTGCAGCTAATCTGAAATTTGGTGAACAGGGAAAAAATCCAAGTACTTTTCAAGGACTCTTACAAAATTGAAGGACTTTCAAAGGTCCTTGAAAAGGAAAATTAAATTCAAGGAGTTTTCAAGGATCGTGGGAACCCTGGAGAAGGGAGAGGAATAACTGCTTTAGCAAAGGAGGTAATTTTACAATGCAGCAATTCCCATTTGGAATGAAATAAAAATAGTATATTGGAATCATATTCAATAAACCACTCCTTTACATAAAGGTACGTAGATGATGTCCTCATCTTCTGGCCATCTTGTAACGAAGAACTAAACAATTTCACCGAATGTCTATCTGCTCAATATCTTAGTCTTAAATTCACAGTTGAATTAAAAGATAATCTGACTGCCAATTCTAGATTTTCTCTTACACCAAACTCCTGATTCGTCAGAAATCACCTATTCTGTTTATAAGAAACTGACTTCTACTCCAGCTCTAATACCAGCTACCTCAGCACACCCTTTAAAACAAACTTTCATCTATTTATTATCATGTTAGAAGAGCATTTACTCATTCTTAAAGTATTAAACTATGCAGAGCAGAACTTCGACAGATAAAGGACACAGCTAAAAACTATGGATATTCCCTGTCAACTGTTGGCAACATCATTAAAAAAGTGAAGAGATCGACAACCACTACGTTATCGAGAGACCATACTTCTACAAGATATGTGGGTTCCATGGACTTTATTCCTAGAATATCTCATTCTTTTAACATTTGCCGACGTCATAACCTGAACTATGGATTAAGGACAAGTAACATCTTATCCATTATTAAAAAAGACAGTGGCCATGTGGAAGAGCAGAATAAACACAGAATATACAATATTCCCCTAAAAGCAGTACACCCGGAACATGCAAATATATGTTATATTGGATCAACGACTTGGACATTAAAAACTAGATTGACTGAACATAAATATGTTAAAAATGGTGCTATGACTACAGCTCGATCTCGTCTAGTTCATGGAGGTACCCACTTCCCTAAATGGGATGAAGCAACAATTCTTGCCACTCCTTTAAAATGAAAAATGCTACTATCAGAAAGTATTTTTATCCACAAATTGGCACATGGATGCTGTAATGAAGAAAGCCCAGTAAGTATTCCTCAACCTTGGAAGGTATTACTTAATACTAATTTATCTGTATAAATCCAAACTTTTCACCCAACCCAGAAGAAGCTGTAGTTTGCGTGCGAGAATGTGAACACGTGCAATGCGCATTGTATGTCATTGTCAGTATGATGTTTAGGTTTATTTTTTAAATTGTAACGTTTCTTTTTATGCAATTAATGTTTTCTGAAGATGGATTCACTGTGTAATCTGAAATATCTAAAAGTTTATGTATATACTTCTAACTTGTTGTTGTTTCTCTTAACTTTAGGATATCTAACGCAAGTTTGAATCGTGCAAAGACTGTTCGATGTTAATATGCATATACTTCAGCACGACAATAATATTATTTGAATATTATTTGAGTAGCGCCATTCACTACTTATAAGGGTACTATAATCAAGGAGTCCATTACGCTCACACCACTTCCAATAACAACATATGCTTAAAAATACAAAGCTATGCAGATTTTTTACCAATTCTTCCCATTCCATATATTCCAACCACTGCATCTTTAAGTCCTTGGCCACATAACCATAATGGGCTCCACGAATATATCCATTCACCCCTGAAAATAAAACAAAAGAATGACAAGAAAACTTATGAAAAATCTTCATCATGAATTACAATTTTCAATATGAGTGCATATTTAAAATAACACATAAATGCTCCAAATGGCTACTACACAACACAAAGTGTTTTTTGATGACAGGTGCTGATGTATTTGTTCGTCTTTTGTCAGTAATAGTTATCAGAAGTGGTCATCACAGTAACAACTAACCCCATTAAGGAGAAAATGCACTTATACAGTTCATGCAAGCTGAGGAATAATCTGATAGACACTGATAAGGAATTTATTGCACAAAAGAAGAGCATAATGGTAGTTCAGCATGCAAAACTGGCATTAGTTTTTCGAAGTGCAGGTCATGTTCATAAAAAGTTGGAGTGGCACCTGAACACAAGCACAGAAAAATTTCTTTCATAAAAGGCTAAATAAAGGGTTCACACATCAAAAAGCAACTTCTCACTGCAATAGTGTAGAAAACGTTATTGTAAACATTATGGCAGTTACTTGGACAATTTTGGTTGCAGTAAAAATTCAGTCCTTATAAAGAGGTTGGTCAAAAAGTTTAGCAGTCAAACCAGTTTATATCAAACACAGATACATCAAATTATTCCCTTTATTGAACTTTAGAAAATCACAGCAAAAATTGCATTGAAAAATACGGGAAGGAGAAAGGTTGCATCGAACAAAACATAGCAGTCACAATACATATATCAAACATCTGAGGTCCACAGTGTCACTAACCGTTTGCAGGATCGAATCTTTAACATTAGCAAACCACCTCAGACTTACAAGAGCGCACGTTAGGTGCTTATTCAAGTTTGTGTGCAAATTGTTTATGGCAGGAAAACTTCCAAACAAAATGAAAGAAGAGAAGTTAATTCTATTCATCTCTAAGCATTTCTCATAATGCCATGTGAGAGGAACAAGCTTTCGGCAGTTGACAATGATGTGGTTATCAACAGACTCTTATGAACAGAATGAAGAAATGAAGCAACCTTTAGCACTGTAGAAAATACAGACTATCTATCTAGTCTCTATGTGTGTTTTTTTTCCAGTGACATTTGCATTCCAGGAGAAAAAAAACTGAAGTCATTCTTGACAAATTATATTTTGCGAAGTATTTTATATGAAATATTTTATATTCAGAGTAAAAGCCTTTTCATTGGTGCAATAGAGCAAGTAAGTTTGTTATCTGATGTTTAAATGTCCTCAGGTTTTCCGATCTTGTATTGCCAAAGATTTCCTAAACAAAAGTGGGAAATCTGGGAAAGGGAGTTCAAGGGCAAGGTCTAAGGTCCCGCAAAATATTAATAATATAAACAGCCAGATATGTCTGAAACGCTTGACATCACAGCAACACCTGCACTGCTGCACCTTTACATATTACATATCGATCAATTCACGTGTGCTCTGGAGATGTCAAAGTGACTGCAGTACACGATCTAATGTTAAAATGATTGCATGCTATATAATAGCACACCATCTAACGTCAAAGTGATTGCATGCTATATAATAGCACGCAATCACTTTGAGATATCAAAGTGATCACGTGCTGATTTAGAAACATTGGATCATCAATGACTCAAGTTCTACTTATCCGATCTACAAAATTCGAACTGAAATCTTAATATCACAGCAAGATGAGTTTTTATATTAATTTAATTAAGCACAATTCTAATATTAATTTGTACACTTTAAATATATGTCACGTTTTTTATTTAACTAACTTTCCGAGTTTAGTGCTGATTATATTAAACATTTTGCAAAATATCGATCTATCTAAAATGCTCTAACCTACAATAAAAATTGAAATCTTGGGATGTCAAAGTGAGCAAAATTGCATCTAAAAACAGATGTCACCCCAACAGCACATTGTCGATAATTTAGATAGTTCTGATTTGTAATGCCAGATGTCACATTATTTTGTAGAAAAAGCTTCGGTAAGAAGTTTCAAACTAACCGTTGAATGCGACAGTCTAAAACAAGTCGTGAACAGAATAACAAGTGTGCTGTAGAAAATTAATGCGAAAAATCAAAGAAAAAGTTATTAAGGTAAGTTTACACGAAAACAAAAAGAAATAAAGGAAAATTATTAAACAACAACAAATATTTTACACAGAATGTTTATTTATTGCGCGGTCCTTTGAAAAATAGAAATAAATAGCATATAATTTTCAGTTCTAACATGAATGAGTTCTTACTATATAAGTTTTTACTATATTTCCTTCCAAAAAGCCAGCATCTATTTGATTTGTTTTCAATCTGCTTCAATGAGAAATTCCACTCCATCTCAGAACAGGAAACATTCCCTATATATATTTTCAACATGTTAGTAATCTAACAAAATAACTGTTTCACATGTCATATAGTTCATGAATAGACTAGGTTACCCCTAAACAATGATGACATGTGGTAAATAACATCAAAAGCAAGTTTTGTTAATTATATAATTCACTGAGATTCAGAAGGTAAAAAAGTATTTAAACTACTTATGATGGATTGATGATATTTCATAATTTTTAGCACTGCTAGATATATATATTTTAGGTATAGTCTTGAGTTGAACAATAAGTGGTAGGTAGGCCTAATCTTTTATGCGAAGTTGGCATTATTTGATGTTGTGTGAATGAAAATATACAGATGAGCTTTACAAGAATGAATAAAACGACATGCAAACAAATTTTTGAACAGATTCATTGAAGTCGAAATTACATACAGAACCATTAATTTTCAGCACTGTTAGATATATATTCTAGATACAGTCTTGAGTTGAACAGTATGTGTACTTTCGACTTCAACGAATCTGTTCAAAAATTTGTTTGCATGGCGTTTTATTCATTCTTGTAAAGCTCATGTGTATATATTTTCATACGCACAACGTCAAATAATGCAAACTTTGCATAAAAGATTAGGCCTACCTACCACTTATTTTTCAACTCAAGACTATACCTAAAATATATATCTAGCAGTGCTGAAAATTATGAGATATCATCAATCCATCATAAGTAGTTTGAATACTTTTTTTACCTTCTGAATCTCAGTGAATTATATAATTAACAAAACTTGCTTTTGATGTTATTTACCACATGTCATCATTATTTAGGGGTAACCTTGTCTATTCATGAACTATATAACGTGTGAAACAGTTATTTTATGTTAGATTACTAACGTGTTGCAAATATATGAAAAAGCCACGTAACAAGAAGGTTCAAACGACCTTCAGCTTATAGCCTTCCCTATATATTGATATTTATTTACAGCTTAAAAACAACCGTCCTATAATGGGCTATAGGAAAGTTATTTATATAAAAATACAGTATAATATCTTGTACAATTTGTTCATTAAATGCTAGATATTTTTCCAATTTTGTGAAATAAAATTCACTTATCCCATGAATTTTTCTTTGTTGTTATATCAATATTTATGAAAGAAAAAAAAAGCCTTCAGTAATTCACAATATTCAACAATTCTTTGAGCCATGTGGGGAAAATAAAAATAATGTTATTTGGAAGTCCTTGCAGCGATGTTGGAGGTTGTATTGATTTAAGGATGTAGACCCGTCATGGGTGTGTATAGTTGTATGGAAAATTAAATAGGTAAACTATTTTGCATTCATCAAAATATTTTACACTCTCTGAAAATCCAAGGTCTGCGCCCTTTTGGAAGGCCCAGTCTGACCCTCCTGTGTCGAACTTTTTTGGGGAGCTGTTGGCCCTCAGTTTGTTTTTTGTGCGCTTGTCGATGATTTCCTGCAAAGCGAGGATATTTAATGTATGGACTGGCCAACCAGATCTGTAGACCTGAACCGTATACATCATGCCTGGGATGTATGTTGCGATACTCCGGGTAGAGGAAAGATGCATGCCTGGGAAGCTCTGGGACAACACATAGCAGCTAGTCAGCCAGAACCTTCTTGAGCTATGAACTGCCCTCATCGACGAATGGACTTCTTTGGCTCTAGAGTTCATCAACAACTTGGTGACGAGTATGTATCATTGTTGTGAGAGCTGTCTGTCAATACAGGGTTATTACCTTCATTATATTAAGCTATTTTTGGTTACATTCTTAAATCTTACCTTGGTGGCATTTGCCTATGTGACCTGTACATATTTGTCTGTTGTTATAAAACTTTTATTTCCCTTATGATTGTGTTCTCTTTACACACCAAACGTCTTAACCTACTGTTATGCATTTTTCTTTTTATCCCTGTGAATGCCTTCTGGACTTGAATTTTGAACAGCAGTGTAGATTGCTTGTTTTGCAAGTACAAGAAGACAACAGCAGACATGGGTACTGTGCACTGGTGAAAAACTCATATCTGAAACGAAGAGATAATCCAAAAGATTATGTTAAACCATGCAAAGGAAAAATGCAATGCAGAAGATTAGGATAAACAGTGGTTGAAGAAGTTGGCAGGTGATATCATACATATAAACGACATCTCCAGTAGAATTGCAGTGAGGACAAAGTGCAAATGAGGTGATGTTGAACTGGTAGAATTCAACCAAAGTGGGAATCTAGCTGCGAAGAACACACCACCAAACATCACATTCTTTTGGTTAATTAACTGAATCATATACTGCAAGCCAGTTTGAGGGACACTGGTAGGAAAGACATCAGAAATATGATGGATTGTTTTTGTGCAAAGAAGGTGGTTATGATAAAGACATGCAGCAGAAGGAGTACAGGTAGATAAGAATGATAACAAAGAGAAACAAGAAAAGGGAGAAGGCAGGAGCCAGAAGGCACAGAGCAAAGACCAATGCCATTAACAAGGCATGGGTAACGATGTTTGAGTAATGATTACATGAGACAGAAATTTGCATAATTTTCTAATGTACATGGGACAGCAGAAATGATTTAGTCCTAAAACTTTTCTGTTGCACCTTGTGTTTTCTTTGAATAACAAACACAGTTGTATCAGTATAATGGCCACCCCTGGGGTTACAATGTACCTGCCCAGGCCCACCACAGAGTGTGTGACAATGTCAACCACACGGAGATATAAGTGGCCAGCCAGGACAGATGAGTCGTAGTGTATGACGTGAGCACAATTGGCAGAGGTAGTAATTTGACGGACATTCAAAAAGGAATGATCATCTGCTACCACACCAAGGGTGGAAGCATCTCAGAAACAGCAGACTTCATGGGTTGTTTACGAGGTGCTGTTGTAAGGTGTACCAAGAATGGACCACTGGCACACCAAGTACCTCCTGATGTCATAACTATGAAGCCCCAAAGGCCGTCGACCCCAGAGGAGAACATCAACTGGTAAATGGCAATCAACGCACAACAGTGCAGCAATTGACCACGTAAATGAACGATAGAGTACCCAGGTACGTGTCCCCGATAACTGTAGAGTGAACCCTGTTAAGCATGGGTCTCCGGAGTCGACGCTGCGTCAAGGTGCCCATATTAACCCAGGTCCATCGGCAACGATGCTTGCAATTCACATGGAACTACTGTCATTGGACAGTGAAAGAGTGGAAAAGGGTTGCCTTCTTTGATGAATCGAAGTTTCTACTAAACAGAAGGGACAGGCAGTGGTGGATACATCGCCAGACACACAAGAGCCAATACCCAGACACACAAGAACCAATACCCAGACACACTTGGAGGTCAAAAGTACAGGCCGGCAGTGGCATGTCTGGGGGATGTTTTCCTGGTATGACCTTGGACTGCTGGTACCGCTGAATGGGTCCCTGAACACAAATGGCTACCTGTCCATCCTGGCTGACCACATTCATTCCTTTATGTTGGATGTTTACCCCTGATGGTGATGGTGTCTACCAACAGAACTTAGCGACATGTGCTGTGCCATGTCGCTAAAGGGGTGCACGACTGGTTCTAGGAACATGACAGTGATGTCTCTGTTCTTCCTTGGTCGGTAGAATCACTCGACCTCAATCTCGGAGCACTTGTGGAACTATTTGGATCGACAGTTTTGATGTGTCAACCCACAACTATGTCTCCAGAACCTCCGTGCTCTGCTGCAGTCCGAATGGGCACGTGTACCTCGAGCAACCTTCCATGGCCTTATTGTGTCCATGCCATGCCATCTGGCCACGGTCATCCGAGCCAAGGGTGGTTAATCCCATTATCAGGTAGGTGGTCATATTATTCTGATATGATCGTGTAATCTACTGAAAATGTAATAAATCCATGCAGTACTACATGAAAGTACAGTTTTACATCCATGTAATACTGCACATTTTTTACATTATAAAAATAATGGGACATCCATATAACACTGCACATTTTTTACATTATAAAAATAATGTGAAAACAAAGAAAGACAGAGAGAGAGAGGCATACTTCACAATTGCAGTAGCTGAATCCATTATGTTCCTCCCAGCTCCTAACATCAGGGTAACAGTCCATTCAGCAACTGAATCAGTTGATACGTCGGGAGTGTTACTTACTGGAATGTTCCTAAAAATTTTAATTATGAAAGAGATTTTACTCTTATTGCTATTTTTTTCTACCACAAATTTGGTACAAAAATTATGTAGTCTATCCAGAGAAAGTCACACAAAAATGGTGAAGCACAATAAACATTTTACTTCTAAAAGTACTGAAATGCAGAGAACAGATTTTTGAGCTCTGTGATTACACATACAATATGATACATAAACTGACACTTCAGCCTGCCTGCGTGCATATATATACAGTACATTTTAAAATAAGGCACTCCTAAGAAACATTAACATTGCAATGATCCATGTTATTATATGCTTTTGTATGTATCTAATTCCTTTCTGTAAGTCTTCACTTCCAGAAAGCGATGTAGTAGCAGAGTGAAAAAACTTGCACACGTGCAATTACAGACCCTGAGAAAGCTGGAGCATCATCATATCAACGTTTCTTATAAAAAGTAGGTACTGAACAGACAACCATTCAAGAATGGATGTTGGCAACAAATGGTGATACTGTGACATCAGAATATTTAGTGAAATTTTAGCTTAATCTGTTACAGTGGGAAAGAATTAAAGAATGGAAAGAATATATGAAATTCAAACAGTAGATATACTATAAACAATGGAGAAACCATAGCCATAGTACATCATTTGCATATACAGCATTTCATTTTTAATTTTATTCTTAATAATTATAACTATGATTATAATTATGGTTTAATCTAACATTTTAATATCAAAAATTTTTAAGTCATTTTCTTTAGAAAACAGTAAGAACAATAACAAACACTAAGGACTAAAGGTAAGGAAGTCCTGATGATGAACTAGCTGTTCTTGTATATGAACTAAATATACACTATATTAACAAAAGTCACCGGACACCCCTTCAAAAGCAAATGAACAGATCTGCTGCATTGTTAAGATGTGTGGTACAGCTGCAAACGGTATAAAAACAAGCCTGCAGCTGGCCGCGATCATATCGCACTATTGTGGCAGGAAAGAACTGACTTTGAGATAGGAAAGATTGTAGGGTGTTGTATTAGTAGGTTGTCCATAAGAGAAACTAAGAGGTGTTTAAACATACCCAAGTCAACTGATTTGGATGTACTGAATAAGTGGAAGACACATGGCGTGCCTGAAGCAGCAAAACGTACCGGCAGACCAAAGAAAATCAGTGATAGAGGACGTCGCAGCTTCAGGAGAGTCGTTACAGCTAATCGGTGAAGTACTGCACGAGACCTTAGTGTACAGGTGAGTAAAAATGCTAGAACCTCGGTATGTACAAGCACCATTTGCATACAACTTCATTCCATGGGTTACCGAGGTCGAGCGGCTGCTCATAAGTCTTTCATCTCCACTCGGAATGCTTAGCATGGTGTAAAGAACATTTATCGTGGACCGTAGATCAATGGAAACGGGTCCTATGGACTGATGAATCCAGGCACACGATCCATCAGTCTGATGGCCATGTGTGGGTACGGCGGCAGAAGGTGGAACGCTATTTACCAGCTGCAAATGGTATAAAACAAAGCCTGTACAGCTGCTATGTACAACTGCAAATCATAAAAACAAGCCTGCAGCTATTATATTAATTCCACATTTGTCAAAAAACAGAACATGCAACCATCATCTATAATAAGAAATTATAAGATCGAAGTTCAACTTGGAAGCTGATACCACAGGAAACGAAAAATCGTGCCTTCTTCAATAACAAGATGGCTTATTGTTGATTCAACGCATCATAATCAAGAGGTTCGAAAGTTCTTTTCTATCGTATTAATTTCGTGAATCACGAGTTAAAAAACTGGAATAATGTTAATCATTTAATACATATGGTCTCTACATATTGGAGGACTTTGACAACTTATGATGCATATGACTGTACATATAAAAACATTTTTTCATATAAATTAGTAATCTTCATATAATAAAATTCTAAACTATCATAAGGAACATCAAAAAGGAATTAGTGACAAGTTGAAATAAAATTTTTTTATTATATTGACGTTTTTCCCGTGCTCGAATTTCTAGTAACGTGTGAAACAGTAGATAATATGGAAACTATTTTGTTGACATATAGTTAATAATAAGCCTGCAGCTGACCGCGATCATATTATATTGCACAGTGAGGTTGAGTGAAAATGTTGTGGCAGGAGAGAACTGACTTTGAGATAGAAAAGATTGTAGGGTGTTGTATTAGTAGGTTGGCCATAAGAGAAACTGAGAGGTGTTTAAACATACCCAAGTCAACTGTTTTGGATGTACTGAATAAGTGGAAGACACATGGCGTGCCTGAAGCAGCAAAACGTACCGGCAGACCAAAGAAAATCAGTGATAGAGGACGTCGAAGCCTCAGGAGAGTCATTACAGCTAATCGACGGCGTACTGCACAAGACCTCAGTGTACAGGTGAGTAAAAATGCTGGAACCTCGGTATGTGCATGTATCATTCGCAGAGAACTTCATTCCACGAGTTACTGTGGTCGTGCAGCGGCTCATAAGCCTTTCATCTCCACTTGCAATGCTACTCTTCGTTTAGCATGGTGTAAAGAGAATTTATCGTGGACCGTAGATCAATGGAAATGAGTCCTATGGACTGACAGATGCATGATCCATCAGTCTGATGACCATGTGTGGATATGGCGGCAGCCAGGGGAACACTATTTATCACAGTGTGGTGTTCCTATGGTCAAGTTTGGAGCTGGCAGTGTACTCGTGTGGGAGTTTTTTTTCGTGGTATTGTCTTGCCCATTGGTTATCATGGACAAACCTGTTAACCAGCACATCTACCTCAATATTCTGGACAATTATTCCCTACCAACTCTGTGGCAATACTATGGAATCGAGCCTTGTTGGTACCAGTAGTATAATGTGCCGACCCATAAAGCAAGGACTGTTATGGTGTGGTTTGACAGTTCTGTGTTACAGTGTGGTTTGATAATTCCGTATTGTATGTGGACTAGCCAGCACAGAGCTCTGATTTTAATCCCATAAAGCACCTATGGGATGAACTAGGGTGCCGCATAAGGAGTTTGGAACCAAGGCCTACTACTAAGCAACAGATAGCGGCAGCATTATGTACTGAATGAAAGCGCATACGTATCGCTGTGCTCCAAAACCTTGTCGAAAACATGTCTGGAAGGGTCAGTGCATGCATTAAGGCCAAAGGTGGACCGACATCGTACTAATGTATACCAATAAATGCTATGTTGTGTTTCTTTTCTAGGTGTCTGGCGACTTTTGTCAATATAGTGTATATTGTGATATAAAGTGTTACGATACCACAATAAGCATTATGATACAGTACAACAAACGCAGTTCTATTTGCAACTAAAAGAATCGCTGCTACATTGCTAAAAAGTGGGGGAAAGTTCACAGCAGCTTTTTTTTTTTTTTTTTTTTTGATTGGAGGTTTAACGACCACTGTGAGCAACTCAATGAGCTATAAGCAGTCGCCCGTCCCTAATTTAGGGTCACTGGTTCCAGGGAAGGGAGAGCGCCAGTGCCGTAAGACAAACACAACATCCATGCCTCACCGGGATTCGAACCCGGACCCCTTTCAGACGAATGATCAGAGGCCATCGCTTAGACCACTGCGCCACCGGGGCGGCACACAGCAGCTTCAATCTCCCTGTTCTACAACTGGATACTTCATTCTAAGAAACATCAGTTGATTCGCCAGAAGAAGAAACACTTCAACAAGCTTCACTCACCATCATCATCAATAAAATCTCTTTGTTGACTACACATGGCCTGTGCTCCAATGATAGTCTTCTGTGAAAATTGATGTAAAATGAACAGCAATTTGGTGGGAAAGTGATCATCATTGGAGAAGATTTCAGCCAGTTGTTGCACAAGGAACCACAAGAGTTGATGTTGTCCAGTGTTGCATTAAACTGAGTGCACTGTGGTGGTACTTCACCAAACTAGCATTGAAAACCAACATGCAATATAATGCATGTAACAACTGGGTGCTCAACATTAGACAAAGCAACTGGATGAGGAGATTGGAATTGTTCCTTGGTTCTCAAATGATGTCCCTCCATATCTGCTGTCCAAGATAAACGTACGTGTCTGTTATCTCCAGTTTTTCTCCATCAATCGATAAATCTTCATTTCTTGTAAAAGCATTGTACATCACTTTTGTCTTCTGAAAGTTCATTTTTAATCCCACTTCTTTACTCTTGTCAGCAAGTTCCTGGATCATACTCTGTAGCTCTGATGGGGTAGTTGCAAAAATGACTATGTCATCAGCAAAACGAAGGTGGGTTAGATAATCTCCATTAATCTTTATCCCTTTGTTTTCCCAGTTCAGTGATTGAAAGACATTTTCCAATGTGGCATTAAAGAGCTTCGGAGATATGGTGTCACCTTGTCTCACTCCTTTTCCAATTTTTATGTGTGTTGTATTTTCAAACAGCCGAATCTTTGCACTTGCATTTTCATAGATGTTATTAATAATATTAATGTATGCATCTTCAATACCGCAGGATTTCAGAGCCATTGCAACTGCTGATGGTTTCACCGAATCAAAGGCATTTTCATAATCGATAAAAGCCATGCACAATGGAAATTCATATTCCCTCGCTCTTTCAATTAGTTCTCTCAGTACGTGGATATGATCTATTGTGCTGTAGCCACTCCTGAATCCAGCTTGTTCTCTCGGTTGAGCCATGTTCAGTGTCACCTTCAAGCGGTGTGAAAGAACTTTAGTGAAGATTTTATAAACCACTGATAGGAGGCTGATAGGTCTGTAGTTCCTGAGATCCTCAATGTCACCTTTTTTATGTAGCAAGATCATTGTAGCTTTGTTCCAATCCTCAGGAATTTTCCCTTCATTAAGGCATTGAGTGAAAATTTGGGCGAGTACTGTTTCGATTTCTCCACTTGCTTCTTGTATGATGTCTACAGTAATTCCATCTTCTCCTGGAGCTTTTCCACGCTTCATGTTCTTGATTGCATGTGCAACTTCTGCTGGAAGGACTGGAAGAACTCTGGTACTGGTACCTTTCATGATGTCTGGAGTACATGTATTATCCCTTTCATATAATTTGGAGTAGAAATCTTTCACTCTTGTCAAAATTTCGCCTCTATTTCTTGTTACAGAACCATCTTCTTTTCTCAGTGCCATAATCTGTTTTTTCCCCTTACTGAGATGTCCCTTTGCTATCTTTAGGCTTTGGTTGTTTTCAATTGCTTTCCTTACTAGTTCACAGTTGAATTTCCTTACGTCTTCAGTGATACTTTTCGTACTGTCTTGCATAGCTCTATATATTCCACTTTGGAAGTCACATCTTTAGTTGTCCTCATCACTCTTCTTTTTTGCATCAACATTTTGGTTTTTCCTGATAATTTGTTTACATGCAATTTGTTCTTAGACCCAGCTAATTTTGTTGCTGTTTCCATAAGAGCTTTGGTTACTTTTCTGTTAACTTCAGAAATATCCACTTCTTCCGATGTTAGGCCTTCTAAAGCAGAGAATCTGTTCTTCAGTTCCAATTTGAAGGTATTATGGTGTTTTTTAAGGTTGGTTATGTCAATAGATTTTGTTTGTCTTATGAGCTTGCTACGTTCGAGTTTAGTGTTGAGGTGCATCTTACATCTCACCAATCTATGGTCACTGCCTGTGTTGAACTTGTTTAGCACACTGCAGTCTTCTATGACGAATTTTTTGTTACACATAATAAAATCAATTTCACTTGTCGTCCCATTTGGATGTCTCCATGTCCATTTCCTGTGTGGCTTTTTCTTGAAAAAGGAGTTCAAGATGAAAAATCCTTCTGCCTCTGCAAACTCAACGAGAGTATTTCCACGCTGGTTTCTGTTGCCGTGACCGAATTTACCAACTGAAGTTTCATTCTGTTGCCGTTGCCCTATTTTTGCATTGAAATCTCCCATAATTATCTTCAAGGGCTGCTTACCTTTATTATTTAGATCACGAATTTCCTCATAAAATTCTTCAATTTCTTCTTCAGCATGACTTGTGGTGGGTGCATAAGTTTGAATAATCTGAGCCTAGTATCTTCTCGAGAGTTGGATAACGAGTCGTGCAGCTCTGTCAGAGGAACTTTCAACTTCTACAACTTTATCCTTCAGTTTCTTGTTTATTATAAATCCAACACCACTAGTTCTGCCAGTATCTGTCCCACGATAGTAGAAGAGATGTCCACTTTTCAGTTCAATGAGATCTTCTCCTTTTCTCCTTACCTCACTTAGCCCGACGATGTCCCACTTGATCCTTTGTAGTTCCTCTTCCAATTCAAGAAGCCTTGAATCAGAAGATAGGGAGCGTCCGTTATACGTCGCCAAGGTCAGCATCAGATGGCAGCCTAGTCCGGTCCTCCGGGGATTCTTAGCACCCTCTGCCTTCATGTCGCACTGGCCGCTGCCTTGGCCAGGTACATTCCAGCTGCCGAAGACTGAGGGCCAAGATTTAAGTTGTGGAGTCATTTTGGAGGGGTTTGGCCATAACTCACCACGCTGGCCAAGCGGGTTGGTGAGTGTGGGATAGCATTTCCTCTAATCCCGATGGTATAGTTATACCGCTATTGGCGGTCGTCAGAGCCCCTTTAGTGGGAACAGGATGTACCACGAGAAGGCGGGGTTGACATTTGTCAAGGAGAGGCTGTGATGTTACGCATCACCTGACCTTACATCCCATATATATATATATATTGAGTATATAAATAAGTTTTGAGGGATTTCCGTTCGGTTTCGTACTTATTTCTCCTCGCATGTGTTTTAAGGTGGCAACACTGCGATATCGCAGTAGGAGACGCCAGCTGTCAGAGTCAGTATACAACGTTCAATTAAGATGCGAAGACGTATTTGTTTTACTCGATGGAAAATGCCAAATTGTTGCTGCAAATTCTTGAAATTCTTAGGACCTGAGAAATTAGTACATTCTCAATTATTTTGGTTGATATGTTATTATTCCAGTGTAGATATTTAATTACTTTGAAAGGAAAATTAACTCTTTTATCAAAGAGGCAAATAGATGGGTTACCTCTGTTGAGCTTAATGCTTAAGTCTAGGAACTCAAGTTCCTGATTACTGTGAGGTCATACAACTCTGCGGAGGTCATGACATATATATATTTTTTAAAACAATTTTTGGTGGGCTTGTTACTTGCATCTATGGCCTTGCAGAAACCCATTTCCAACTAGGTCTTTGTGGAAGTGAGAAAATGCAGAGTTTTTGCTGGTCCTTGATAAAGCCAAGGCTCAGTATTCTCGACACTTTCTACATTCAGTTGTTTTATGTTATTTTTTTATCTTTTCTCCTTTTACTCACACCGGTAGATACATAACCTTTTCTATGTTGTACTTGGTATGAGTCAAAAATATATATATATATATATATTTTTTTTGCTTAGGTCTCTTCTTAATAAAATATATATATATCATCATCATCATCATCATTGTCAACCATTATCAATCCACTGCTGGACGAAGGTCTCCCCAAGTTTCCTCCACAACGGTCTGTCTTGTGCCAGTCTCCTCCATGTCACTCCCGCATATTTACGAATTTCATCCACCCATCTCCCATGTGGTCTTTTTCTGTGTCTTTTCCTGTCCCTTGGAATCCAATCTAAAATTTCGGCTGTCCATCTATGGTCTGTCCTTCTGGCAGTATGTCCAGCCCATTGCCATTTCAGGGATTTAACTCTGATCATGATGTCTTCCACTCTCGTCATTTTTCGGATCCACGAGTTCCTCTTCTTATCTCTCCTGGTTATACCAAGCATGCACCTCTCCATGCTTCTTTGAGTTGTCTGCAGCCTTTGTATGTCTCTTTTAGTTAAGGTCCACGTCTCTGCACCATACGTAAGCACTGGAAGGATGCATTGATCAAACACTTTTCTTTTAAGACATAATGGCATATTGCTCTTGAAAATTATGCTGTTTCTTCCAAAAGCTCTATAGGCAAGTTTTGTACGCCGATTAATTTCTTCATCAATGTGACCCTCACTTGATATCTGCTGTCCAAGATAAACATACGTATCTGTTATCTCCAGTTTTTCTCCATCAATCGATGAATCTTCATTTCTTGTAAAAGCATTGAACATCACTTTTGTCTTCTGAAAGTTCATTTTTAATCCCACTTCTTTACTCTTGTCAGCAAGTTCCCGAATCATACTCTGCAGCTCTGATGGGGTAGTTGCAAAAATGACTACGTCATCAGCAAAACGAAGGTGGGTTAGATAATCTCCATTAATCTTTATCCCTTTGTTTTCCCAATTCAGTGATTGAAAGGCATTTTCCAATGTGGCATTAAAGAGCTTCGGAGATATGGCGTCACCTTGTCTCACTCCCTTTCCAATTTTTATGTGTGTTGTATTTTTTTATATATATATATTGAGTATATAAATAAGTTTTGAGGGATTTCCGTTCGGTTTCGTACTTATTACTCCTTGCATGTGTTTTAAGGTGGCAACACTGCGATATCGCAGTAGGAGACGCCAGCTGTCAGAGTCAGTATACAACGTTCAATTAAGATGCGAAGACGTATTTGTTTTACTCGATGGAAAATGCCAACTTTCATCCCGACAAAACAGCCTTTGCGGGAAGTGTTAGTGCCTTACTTTATTGTCAAGAAAAGCGCTGCCGACAGCTATCGCTTAATGTCAGAAATCTATGGTGAACATCCCCCATCCATAAAAACATGTGAGTATTGGTTTAGATGATTCAAAAGGAACGATTTCGATGTCAGTGATAAAGAATGTTCTGGACCACCCAAAAAAATTGCTGACGCCGAATTGGAAGCTTTACTCGACGAGGATCCGTGCCAGACCCAAAAAGAACTAGCAGCAGCATTAAATGTTAGTCAACCATGCATTTCACAACGTTTAGCTGCCATGGGAATGGTGCAAAAAGAAGGGAATTGGGTTCCACATGCTTTGCGGGAAAGAGACCTTGAACGTCGAAAAACCATTTGGGAATTGCTGCTTCAAAGGCAAAAAAGAAAGGTTTTTTTGCATCGTATTATTACTGCCGACGAGCAATGGATATGGTACAATAACCCTGAATGGCAGAAAGCATGGGTGAAGCCAGGTGAACCAGGTCCTTCAACGCCAAAATGCAATATCCATGGTTCAAAGGTAACGCTGTGTATCTGATGGGACCAGAAAGGTGTGATCCACTATGAACTGCTGAAACCGTCAGAAACTATTACTGGTGATTGGCATCGAACCCAATTAATGCGTTTAAAATTAGCTCTCACGCAAAAATGGCCAGAATGGGAGAATAGACACAACAAAGTCATCTTACAGCATGACAACGCAAGACCACATGTTTCTCGACCTGTGAAAAAATACTTAGAAGGATCCGACTGGGAAGTTCTACCCCACCCGCCATATTCGCCAGATATTGTGCCATCAAATTACCATTTGTTCCGGTCGATGCAGTCAGCACTTTCTGGAGAATGGTTTAGTTCTCATGAAGACATCAAAAATTAGCTGGACAACTAGATCTCTTCCAAGGAACCGAAATTCTTCCTTCGGGGCATATGTTCACTGCCCGAAAGATGGGGTAAAGTTGTAGCTTCAGAGGGAGCATACTTCGATTAATATTAAAATATTGTTTCTGTTCCCAACAACGTGTTTTGTTCACCTCAAATCCCTTATTTAAATACCCTATATATATATATATATATATATATATATATATATAGAGAGAGAGAGAGAGAGAGAGAGAGAGAGAGAGAGAGAGAGAGAGAGAGAGAGAGAGAGAGAGAGAGAGAGAGAGAGAGAGAGAGAGAGAGCGCATGACATGGCATGGGCTAGCAATATTATAAACCTTTGAATATGTTGATCAGATTA
The DNA here is from genome assembly GCA_039090855.1 of Macrothele yani. NCBI lineage: Eukaryota > Metazoa > Arthropoda > Arachnida > Araneae > Macrothelidae > Macrothele > Macrothele yani. The sequence continues at coordinate 106,739,412 of CM076999.1, read as the reverse complement.
TTAATATCATTCCTCAATACATTAATATATCTCTCGGAAAGAACACGTTTGTCTGAAATACCCACAGATCTAAAACTAAAAACATATAATGAGCCGGTTTTCTAAATTTAAAGAGTCAAATGTTTTTACGAGTTTCATCATAAGGTAGCACTCTCTCGTGAACAATTTTTATAATCTTGCTACGGGGTACGGTTGCATGACTGACCAAGAACAAAAGCTTCACTTCATAAAGAAAATTCAAAATTAAATGTACCTTGCTTTACACTCATGGATATCAATGTGTTCAAATCCCACGGACATAGTCGCAATAGCTTTCAGCTGGGGCCCTGAAAGATAGCAAAATGTTACCAGCCTGAGGCCTAGATTACCCAAAAAGAAACTGTATTTAATGCATAGGCACAAGTAGAATTGTCTGCTGAGAACAATACGGATGGAAAAATCTCTAGAACTTCACCACATGCACACATCCACTCATCTACAAGCATATGCACATAGTAAATTACATGCCTGCTATTGTATGATGGATCCAATAATATGTATTTTAACTCCTTTTAATATCTGTTTTCATAAACACCTGATCCAATCATAAAAGTGTACAGAAACTTTCATTGACAAAGCTTGAAAAATATCTGAAAAGTTACATGACCAGCTGGGCATGTGCAGAAATTTTTTACCTGCCCAGGTAGAAAACCTGGATGCTCATGAAAAATTATCTTTTAAAATAACAAATCAGAACCTTCATTATTTTTTAAGTTAGAAATATGATAACTTTTTCACGTCCCCCCCACCCCATTTTAAGGGTCCACATTCAAAATGTTCAAGCACAAAAACATGTATTAGTGAATCTGCCATGTTCCTTTTCACACAGTTTTCGCCATTTGTCACTAAACACCAGAGGCTAGAGTTCTACCTAGTAGTGCACCCAGAAATTCAGAAATTTCCCGGGGGGGTGATATGGCACACAGAATTTTCCCAAGGTGGGGATGACCCCTGCTCTCTAAATTTACCAGGGAAAAAAATAGTCAGGTGCCATAACAATTAAAAAGGATCAATTTACTTCCGATATTGGAGGTTATATATTTTTTTTAACGTGCATTAATGCATTTGCATTTTTGAACTTCACTTTTAGTTGGCAAAGTTCGATGAACACTTACCGCACGTGGGGCTTGGCTTTCAATTCATATTTCCATTATGTGGATGCGGCATGGGGTTTTCATTTGGCCACGGGTCCACTTCCTTTTTTTTTCCGTTGGAATTTATTTTGCCTCATCACCAAATGAGTTTTTTTTCCCTTGCTGCATCTTCATTTACTTCAATACTTATTCATAACCCTAGTACTTTCAGTAATACTCCATTACCGTCTTCGAGGGACGTTTTGCCCTTCAAAGACGGTAATGGAGTATTACTGAAAGTACTAGGGTTATGAATAAGTATTGAAGTAAATGAGGATGCATCAAAGGAAAAAAAACTCATTTGGTGATGAGGCAATATAAATTCTAACGGAAAAAAAAAAGAAGTGGACCCGTGGCCAAATGAAAAACCCCATGCCGCATCCACATAACGGAAATATGAATTGAAAGCCAAGCCCCACGTGTGGTAAGTGTTCATCGAACTTTACCAACTAAAAGTGAAGTTCAAAAATGCAAATTAAAAAGGAGGTTGACTTTTGTGCATTTATTCTAATTCAGTTACTAGTAACGTTGCAGTACAAGAAAGTTAAATGATTAGGAGAAGCAGTAGATGAAATTATTTTTCTGGTTAGACTTTTTTATATTCATGATATAAAGAGATTCAGTATCTCTTTATATCATGTTTTTCAAAAACGTATAGCATGTGACTTCCTAATATGGAAGATATACATGAAATATCTATTTTTTATATTCATTTAACAGAACTAGTCCCTTATAATTATTGTATGTTATAATTATACGGTACATGATTAAGAAGTATACGTAGATCGCATATCGAGATTTTTTGTTTCAAACTTTGACATAATAATTTTCCGCTCTGTCAGCCCAGGAGGGAGGGGGGGTAGCTGGGCACCATCAGCTCTCCCCATGGATGCGCTACTGGTTCTATCAGAGGCATACAACCCGTCACTGACTATAAACAATATTCGAAGAAAAACTACATACTGTTCCAATTTCTGGACCTAGAGCATAATGTAATTAAAGAACTTATATTGTTCTGTTCTTGGTACTCCGTAACAATAATACAACTTCTGGTGACTAGCAGGGAAATGAAACATGACATGTGACGATTGTCTTTTTTCTTGTAGTAGGAAATTCCATTCCAATTTTTTTTTTTTTTTTTTGTTGCCCAGACCAGGCAAGTGGATTTTTTATTTGCCTATGCAGGCCAACAATTTACATACCAAGGGAACATCAGGCATGGTATTTTTCAAGTCCTGATTGACATGATGTCTACATGAAAAATATATAATTTTTCACCATAAGTTAAGATTTGAACAAATACAATGAGAATTTTATCGCAGAAGACCCTCACTTGGTCACCAAATTGGATACCCATACGTATTTTAAGCATAATATTTACAAGGAAGTTAGAATAAGACTTCGCGTGAAGCTTATAACCGCGAGATATGGCCGTCAAAGTGTGGGAAAGCTGATAGTTTTCAAGGCTATTGCAATGCATTTTGTGTTGGCTGAATCGCTTTCTTTCGTCGCAAATGTTTCCAATTTCGTATCGTAACTTGCTGCCAAGTGCGAGAAAATGCTGTATTTATAAAATTCTTAATTATTTTGAAGTGTCTTCTTATTTTTATTTTAAATTGAACTACATGAACGTTAGTGCAAATTCTAAACAAAACAATGTTAAAATTGAAAACTTCACTCGTGTAAGAAGTATAATTCATTCCAGTTTGATATTAACATGATTTCTGCAACCAAAAACCACACAATTCCAAAATACACACAGTTGAAATTACATAGGTACCATGTAAACAATGGCAAATTCCCACAGTTTGGGGCTTCACAGTTAAGAGAGACGGGGCATCTTCAGAAGTATTATTCTAACCTCCTTGAATAGTTATGTCCTTACAGGACCTTAAATAATTAGGAACGTGCTGCCAGTGAACTTACTTTTTTCTTGGATGAGAGGTAAACATGTACACAATGCACATACACTAGTACGGCCAAAATTGTGGAACCCTTTTTGGGAAATTTGTATTTCTGAGGTTTGATCTCTCATAACATCAGTCTTTTTTAGAATAATTCCATAAAATTATACAACATTAGAAAGATAATTTAATGTAAAGGAGCACACTTTATTAAAAAACACTGCATTTTAAAAGAAGTTATACACAGAAACCCATGATTAAGTGTATTGCATAACTTCTCAACACCATTAAGATGAATGAGGTTGATTGAGGAGATGAATAAATATAGACTGTTGTGTGTAAGTGAAACAGAAAAGAAGGAAATTGGGGTAGAAGAAGTGAATGGCACAGTGAGTGTGTGATCTGGAGTATTAGATAATGAAGAGGGCAGGCTGGTGTAGGTGTGATTTTAAGTGAAAAGATGAAGAACAACTTGATTCACTATAGTTGCGTAAGTGAGAGAATTCTCTGGATTCGTTTGAAAGTGAAACTTCAGAGAATCATAATTGTTGTAGTGTATGCTCCTTGTGACTCTGAACCTTCTGATAAGAAGGAAGATTTCTGGAATGAACTAAAAGGTGTTTTGAGCCAGTTTGGTGCTAAGGAAAAAGTTATAATAGCAGGGGATTTCAATGCTAGAGTAGGTGTGCAGAATGCAATTTCTGACAATGTTCTGGGTAAGTTTAATGATCCTTGTGTGAATGGTAATGGTGAAAGATTAATTGAACTCTGCATGTATCTAAGATTAAAGATTAATTGAACTCTGTGTGTATCTAATACATTTTTCAACCACAAGTATATCCACACATATACTTGGGAAAATCGTACTCTTGGTCAAAAGAGTGCGATAGATTTTGTTGTCTATGATCAACGTCTGACACACTAAGTTGTTGACACTCGTGTGATGAGAGGTGCGGATGTTGGTTCTGATCATTACTTGGTAGTGTCACGAGTGAAACTTAATGTTGGTTGGAGGAAAAGGAATAGGAAGAGACCCAGGATAGAAAGAATAAAGGTTGATAGGCTCCTTGAAGATCATCAGCGATACTCTGATTTACTCAGAGAACGACTGAAGGATCTGAAATCTTGTGAGAGGGATGTAGAAAAGAAGTGGGAATGTTTTAAGAACTGTGTTGTCACTGCTGCTAAAGAGGTCTGTCTGTGGCACCACAATAGTGGGTAACAATAGAGGTGATGCTTGGTGGAATAGTGAGATTGATGAGGCAGTAAAGAAAAAGAAGGAAGCCTATTTGAGGATGTTGCAAGGTAGAGTCTCTGTGGATGAATATCACTGTAAGAAGCGTGAAGCTGCTAAGCTGGTTCGCCACAGTAAGGCAAAAGATAGGAAGGAGAAAGTGGAAAGGCATGAACTGGCTTTTTGGAAAGATAGGAAGTCCTTCTGGAAGTACATGAGACTCAGGAAAAATAGGGGAAACAAAGTTGTAAGTTGTGTGAAGAATGAGATCGGGGAAATGATATGGGAGCCCAATGAGTTAAGTGAAAGATGGGGTGAATATTTCTGTGAGTTATTAGATCAGAAAAGCAAAAATGATTCTGAGACAGATGCACATTATGTCACAGTGAAGGATGGAAGCACAGGAGGGATCTCAAGAGAAGAAGTGTGTAAAGCTCTAAAATCTCTTCAGAATGGTAAGGCTCCAGGAGTTGATGGCATAACTGCCGAGATGTTGAAATATGGTGGTGACTCTGTGGCTGATCAATGGTGTGAAAGAACACATGGAACTATGACACCTGAAGCACCAAGGAAGAGTTTCTGACTTAAGTAAAAATATTAGCAATACACAGCCTTTCCTTAAAGTTATTTATTGACCATTCCTTAAAAGCAATTTTTGCCATGACCTCAATGTCATCATGAAAGTTACTTTAAGGAGGTTTAAGGAGTTGTTTTAAGAGAGGTGAACCATCCTTGCAAGGAGGGATATTTCAACACTCTGCTATAATGGCAACATGCGCTATATAGATGGCTAAAATAAATCACAAAAAAATACAAAGAATCCTTCAATTGCACACATAGAACAATCGAAGTTTTTGAAGCAGTAAAAAATGAAGTCATCCTACACATGAGTAAATAGAGTACCATAACACTGAATGAGTTTTCGAAGTTTTCTCAAAGTTGTATGAATACTCTAACAACTGCATTTACCCTTTGGGAAATATTTCTGTGGACGACAAGTGAAGTAAGAAAATATTTTCTTCGCCCATATTTTGCCTTATCAATCTCATTACTTTTATGCCACAACATGTAAACAGACTAGATAAAACCAAACAGAGAACTATTTAATCAAATCTACTAGATATAATTTATGACTGCAGAACTTGTGGTGTTGAGATAAAATAGAAATACCAACGTTTACCACAATCAAAGGTTTATTATACATCGACTATAGTTTCGCAGAGCGCTTGGCTCGGTGGCATTATTCGTCCTGATGATGCTGAGCCAAATGCTCTTCGAAAATATATTCGAGGTATAATAAACCTTTGATTGTGGTAAACATTTGTATTTTTATTTTAGATCTACTAGATATCAAAAAGGATTTGCCACAGTGTGGTCAATGATTTCCACCAGGAAATGGTATCCCTAAGAAGACTTCAAGAAAAAACAGTTAGATAACTGGGAATAAACCACTGATGTATATAAAAAGACACACGTAATTTTGGTAGCAATAGAAATCATATGCAATGTAAACCTGGAACAAAAGAAAAGCAATGAGTTAATCATGCAGTCATTGTAAACCATGAATCAAATACTTAATGAGGGGTGGGAGTGAAGAAGTCTACAAATTTGCAGAACTTCTGTAATCATGAACAAACTTCATGTCTCATCATTCATCTATACTCACCAACATAGTAATTTTCACATTGTTTAAAGGCAGGAGAAGACCAAGTCATATTTGCACTTAACATACAATACACATTTTGGGATATGCAGGCAACTTTATGGGGGACAGTTGAGAAATGAATGCTGTGTCTCTAAGTTGGATATAATATTCCAAACCACAGTGAAGACAAATAAATTGCACCAAACTGAAAAAAAAAAAAAGAAGAAAGATACATAAATCAATCAATGAACTACTATATGGGCATTTACAATTTACAAATATTTTCCTTGGTGTATTGCAAGAGCAGCAAGACTTTACATCTTAAAATCTTAATCCAGTATGGATATCAGTTCTTGCCACAAGTGGAATAAGCAATTATTGAAAACTTTTTTTGTCCAAGTCTTCCATACTGATTAAATATTACAGCAAAACTTCACATTGCATTAAAAAACTCAACAGTTCAACAAGTATGAAAGAAATTTGTGTCCCAACTTTTATTCTAACTTCATATTTTGAATAAAACTAATACTAACATACTTGTCCCCATATTTTAGCTATCTTTGTTTACTCCAAACAATAATCTGAGAAAGTGAATGACCATAATACACACAATTTTCCATATACAAGAAACTTCCTCCTACGTGTTACCATAGAATTGATTTTCTTTCTTTTCTAATTAACATCATAGCTTCCTCTTAACCAACTATAAAAATAAATCAAATTTTCATGGGTACTCCATTAAGAAGAAAAGTTCATGATAATTAATACAGAAATCAGACATCACCGAATTGACTGTAATTACTGTTTCACATGTGAATTAAATCACATCGGAAAACTTGAAACTTTCGCCGCCATGGAGCGGGAATCGAACCCGCATCTCCCGATTTATGTTCGAGCGCACTAACCGTTGCACGACCCACGACGGCGAATTCACAAGTTTCTGTGCATCGTGGATGGTGAACCGGTTAGCGTGCTCGAATGTAAATCGGGAGATGTGGGTTCGATTCGCGCTCCACGGCTGCAAAATTTTCAAGTTTTCTGATGTGATTTAATTCACGTGTGAAACAGTAATTACAGTCAATTCGGCGATGTCCGATTGCTGTGTTAATTATCATGATGTATTTACTATGTTTTATGAGAAAAATATTTCTTCAACTCTGAAGAAGAAAAGTTGTTGGGTACTTTTTACCTCAAATTTTCAAGTGAAATTCTTCATTCGTCTTTTGGAATCATCTCCAAAGTGTTGGCCATCACATTGGGTGGATTTGCCAGACTGTACGGTTGTTGATATTGCCAAGTTTTGTCTGAAAACTTTCGGATTCCTCCAATTTATGGATACATGTGTTCACTTGATGCTTAATCACCTTTAAGGAGTCCCAGTCCATTTTGTGCCCTGTTTGTTCTATATGCCAAACTAGAAAATCTTGGTTTGGGGGAGGGGATATTTTTAACAGCAGTTTTTTATGCTCACTCAACCTAGTCAAGGACCCTGCTGGTTGATAAATCCCCCGACGTGTGTACTCACCAACATTTTGGAGATATCTCCAGAAGATGAACAAAGATTTCCTTCAAAAACTTCAGTAAAAAATATCCAAGGACCTTTCCCCCTTAATACCCTTTTATGGGTATTAGAGGGAAAATAATCAAATTTTATATTCGATTTATTTTTAAAAACGTCTTTGACAAAACCATAGTTTTAAAAAATATATATTTTAAAATTGATTTTCATATAAAACATTATAATTAGCAAAAATATATTATATTATCAGAATAATTTGTTGAATATTTTAACTGGTTTTAATAATTTTTGAAGGCAGTTTTCTCAAAATACCGATTGTTGTTATATTAAACATGTATCGAATCAATTGCCTATAATTCAGTCCCACTCTTTTCTGGCCAACATAGCACTAATTTGCATACAAGAGATATACTACATACAACTGTGGAAACTTTAATTGATCTTGGTTGTATGAAAATGAAGTATATGTAAGAATCTCAAAAATGTATACATAATTGTTCACCATATTTATTATATTCATGTCTTTACCTTTTGTGATTCCTTTTTTAGAATATTTTCAGAAAAATTTTGGAATACAGTAAAAGCATGTTGAAGACAGAAGCTGTATAAAATCTAAAACTTGCTCAAAAAGAAACTTTTTTTTTTGGTCCCAAAATAAAAAAATACATACAATGCAATCTGTCTAAAATAGAACCTGCGGCATACAGATATGAAAATAGCAAGAGAGTAAATAAACCTGGGAACAATGAAAAATTCCCAGATGTTCCAATGCCATCAGGTATTTTAATTGAATGCAAAACATTACATGAAAAAGTGTAATGATGAATTCACATGGAACAAATATGCTTGAAGTTGTAAGATTAGCATAATTGCATAGAGAGATTGCTTTTGAGTTTCAAACACAAACTGCATTACATTCGTTGATAAATAATAAATACACAGTTGACATGGACCAGGAACATCAAATAGAAGTCATCGCTCTTTTCACGTTTAGAGAATTTCAGAGGGAAGTCATTCACTATAGAAGTCATTCACTTTCCACCTGGAGAATTTCGAGGCCGCTGTGGTGCGGTGGAAGCATATCCGGCGTGTAACTGGAAGACCCTGGGTTCGATTCCCGGTGGCGGCCGATAAGAAATTTTTCTGTGACTCACTTATAAATGTGGAAAAAGTGATGACTTCTACTTGATATTACATCCATTGTTTGGCTTCTTCTTTTAAGCATGTGCTGCTAAGGTTAATAGACAGGTAAGGTTTGTTCATCCTGCTTTCCTCGCAGATGAATAATCATGATGTCACCAAGTGAAATCACCATCCTAACATGTGAATCGTAGATCCGAACTATAGCTATGGAGAAAGATGCCTTGTCAACAATTTTTACAACTCAAACACATAACAAAAGCTTATGCAAAAGCACATTTACATTAAATACAGAAGAAATTCACAGTCATGCGAATACTTTAGTAACAGAGATTTCTGAAATACCTCCCACATGTTATTGTTATGTACAGGGTGGGAAAACAATTATGCTTTTAAATGTTAATTTAGTTATAAGAGGAATTTTGGCTGTTTTCATATAAATTTAGAAAGGGAAACTGCACAGCAGGACATGTTATTGTCACATAATAATGAATTTCTTCATAAGGAATAGGAAAAGCATCTTTGCAACATTCCCCAATTTTTTTAAATTAAAAATTGAAAACATTATGTATTAAAAAATCTGGTAGAATTTATGGATTATTATTCCAGCTGGTTTATGAATAATAATTCTGACATACTTTTACGGTGTAGATACAAAGAAAGGTGGTGATTTGGACAGTGACGTCACAAAGAAATCACCGGAAGTGCAGAATGAGCAAAACCTTGTCATCTACTAGCCTTGTGTACCACTACTCACATGAAATTGTTGCTCTCTTTGCTGGATGCAAAGTCCAAAGTCTTCTTAGCTTACTTTTGTACAGATTTCAATGAGACGCTTCAGCTTAATTCTCTTAACATTTATTCAGTGAGATGTTCATTCACAACATTTGCTTGCTGTGAGTTGTGTTTGTTTGCTTGCCTCTTACCATGGCACCACAGAATAACATTCCCAACTTGGATATAAAAGTTACAGTTATTGAAATGCATGAAAAAGAAAGTGTGAGTACCAAGCATTTGACAGAGGATTTCAATGTCAGCAAAATACAAACTTATGGCATTTTATGAGATAACAGAGCAGTGGCATGAAAATGAAGGGGCTGGGAAGAAAAATGCTAAAAGCTAGAAATGAAGGGGCCGGGATTTTTAATTGAAAGAGATTGTCTGGAAATGGTTGGCTAGTGCAAGAGTGAGAAATTTACCAATTTCAGACCCTTTGCTGCAAACATGAGCAAGAAATGCAGCCAAAAAAAAAAAAAGCTTGGAAAAGAGTTTCATGCTTCAAAAGGATGGGTTAGAGAGAATTTTCAAAGGAGGCACATTCTCTTAAGTAATCAATAATTATGTAGAATCTCTTATTAGCATGACAAAAATTCAAATGTTTACATTTTAATGGCTTTCACAGATGCACCTGTATAAAACGGTTCATTTTCTTAGCACTTCATCAATTTCACAATGCCTAAATGAAAAGATGAATATTTAAAAATAAAACTCTAGGTACATGGAAAAAGAAAAATTAAATAATTAAAAATAAAACTTTAAATACATATCAGTTACCTGCAGCAGCAATAACATCTTTGTCAATTGGATCAGTCAGAAGGCAATAGAGGACATCTTTCCCGGGAATCAACCTTAACAAGTCCTCCTTAGAAATAGGTTTAGCCTGATCATAAATTTCAACATCACACCTATAGAAAAAATTGTAGGTGGATATTTATTCATTATTCAGTCAGACTAAATGTACAAATAAAAGCATGAAAGGTTATATTTAATGTAAAATGAAGAAAATTCAACATAATGTTGCCCACTGCAAAAATGACAGTATCCAGCAGTTGATCTGGCTTTTTTAAAGTTTTCACCAACCCAATCGCCAAATTCATTATTATTATTTTTTTTTTTTTTTTTTTTTTTTTTTTTGCCAAATGTAATCTGAAGGTTTATTTTTTTTTCACTCTCCATTGGAATTATAAAAACCATAAAAATGAAGTCTTATAATAGTGCAAAAACAATTGATTACATATTCTTTATAATTAAGCTGCCGTAAAATATTATTAAAAAAGGTAATGTCATTAAAAACAGTAATTACCAATATTTTTGCTAAAACTTTTCATCCATTGCAAAACAATTTATTTTTTCGCAAATTGTGAAGAATGCATCTCCCCCATTCTTAAATTAAACCAACGAATAAAATGAGAAATAATCTACAATTCCAGATTTTCAAAAGCATTGTCCATTTCTTTTAGAAAATACATTCATGAAAATGACACTCAACCATAAAGATGGATTTCCAGTATGTTTTGACCAGCTTAAAAAAAATATAAATAAAAAATATCTGAAAAGTTACATGCCCAGCTGGGCATGTGCAGAAAATATTTACTTGCCCAGAAGTAAAATCTACATGCCCAGAAAAACTTATCTTTTAAGATAAAACAGAAGCCTCATTTTTTTTAAAGTTAAAAATTGTGATAAACTTTTTATACATCTTTTGCATAGCTATTTTGAAATGTCTGTATTAAATGCACAAAAGCATATATCTCAAGTTTTAAGAAAGGTAATTGATGGCATTTGAGAAATTTAGTGATGATGCTGTGTTCAAAAATTTTTAATATATGTCCTGTGTTTTGCCAAAAAATTAAGTAATCATAGTTAACTGTATCAGTTTAAATAGTTTTTAACAACAATTTTGAATGTGAAAATTATTTACCTTTTTCTTTTGTGCAAACAGAAGCAATTTTGCATCATAAAATATCCCAAGAATTGTTGTTTAGAAAGAAAGGCAATCCCTATGTCTTTGACTACTGTTGTATGAACTTATAGTTATTAAATGTATATCATCACCTGACACCCCATATCCTTGAAAAAATTGCTAGTGCTATCAGCAATTTTAGGATGGTTTTCGCAAACAGTGCACCACATAATAGTCTTGTCGTCGTTTGACTACTTTAGCCAATTAAATGTTTTTATCCAAGATTCCTCAACTGTGCATCAGTGTTTTATTTATTTATTTATTTATTTTATTTTTTTTGTACGCTTTACCATAGTCCGCTTGCGCAAGTGTCCGTTTTGCCAACGATGTAGAATCCGATTCTGAAATTAATTCATTCAACCATGCGAAAGATAAATTTGTAATTACCGCTGACAGATTGGGAATTTAACATAATTGCTTACTATAAGATATACTGTAATTGCCGGATTATTTTCCAAAAAAACATCTTACATCCATTACTAAATACAACTTATATCCGCAGCTAACATGAACTACTGTTCTCTCAGATAAACTAAGTTATCGGCGTCTGCAATTTTTGCTCTTCTACCGGTTAAGTGGAACGCATTGCGCAGGCTCATTCTTAAACGAAACTTAGCTTTTGTTTCAGTAGTACTGCTGTCAGTTCATGTGTGTGGGAGCACGCAGGTGGAAGATTCCGCTTACCCCTCCTTCACTTGCGCACGTTATATCAGGAACCCCACTCCACCCATGGGCCGTGGCTGTGCAATAAATAATCCGTTGTCACTCCCTCTCCATAAAGCATGGCTTTTTTCCCCATCAGTCTGCATCCTCCTGTTTCATGGCAGTTTATGCATTTGGCCACTAAACACCGGAGGCTAGTTTTCATTAGGGGCACGCATCCTGTCGTTAACTGTAAACATCTGGAGCAAAACTATGTATGGCATAATATAATTTAAGCCCTATTCTTCTGGCCTTGGCACTAATTCTGTAACAATAATACAACTTCTGGTGATTTGCAGTAAAATAAAAACATGCGACGACCGTCTTTTTTCTAGAGTAGAAAATTTGGCATCCCCAACTTTTTTTTCTTTAAATCTAGTTGCCCGACCGGGGATTGAGCTTTTGCAATGATGTAGAAAAAAACTTTAGTCTTTGCTCTTACCTATGTGATCGAACACATTTGTCTATCTCATATAGTGTATCAGTAATAAATGTGCAAAGTTGTAATGAGACTTTGTAGGCACCCTGTTCAATTTTCCAGGGCTCCATAAGAGCAAATATACCAATTTCAAGGATTTCCAGGCCTGCAAACTAAAATTTTCAGTTTCCAAGTCTTGTGCGAACCATGACCAACAACCCACCTACCCCCGAGGTTACGAGTGAAACAAACATAGGAACTGAAGTTTGCCTCACACAGAACTAAAGATACTTATGCATGAACTAAAGATACTTATGCATCAGCCTGGCGCCAGTAGAGTATCTATAGTTCATATACTGGCACCATCAGCCAGGCGCCAGTATATGAACTAAAGATACTTCTACTGAATGTGAACTAAGATACTTCTACTGAATATGAACTAAGATACTTCTACTGAATATGAACTAAGATACTTCTACTGAATATGAACTAAGATACTTCTACATAAGTATCTTTAGTTCATATACTGGTGCCATCAGCCAGATGCCAGTATATGAACTAAGATACTTCTACTGAATATGAAATAAGATACTTCTACATATATCTTTAGTTCCTATACTGGCATCATCAGCCAGTATATAAAGATACTTATGCATCAGCCAGACGCCAGTAGAAGTGTATCAGTAAATGTCACAATTGTTGATAGATGGCACCACATCAATGGTTATTTCTTTTTAGAATTTAGCTGTAATGAACGACGTGATGAGTTTATTTTTGGTAAATACAATTTATGAAGGAAATATATCGCAAAAATGGCAGTAATATTGCAATTTTTTTTTTTTTAATCTGGAGGTAACATATTTGAACATGACGCTGTACATGGCACTACATCAGTCCCGCAGATAACATCTCGTTATTTGGATTATTGATGTGATTGTCATGTCACTCGGTTATTTGTTTCTGTGGTGTTCAATATGAAAATTTGGGATTTACCTCGAGATGGAGGAAGTGCTGTGTCATTTATTCAAAGTAAAGGAAAGGACTGAAAGAATCTGTAAATTGGGCCATAATATGAAGCTATGCTTTGGAAGTAAAGTATTCAATGGTGATGCAACATTAGAACATGCAGATCTAAGGTAGGCTTACGCGTTGGAAATTGGTTTCAGAGCAGTCGGCTTCCTTTTTTTAACTGCTGTTCGATTTATTTATAGCTGGAGTGAGAATTTAACTTCTATTAAAAGGTGTGAAAAATAGTTGGATACAGCAAGTCCCACAACTGCTGATTGGAATAACTATTTTCGAGAAATTTGCACACATGTTCTCCAACATCAGTTGGACAAAAAAATTGGTGGACCAGGATTAATTGTGGAGATAGACAAAACATTATTTTCTAAAAGAAAGTCTAATACAGGTCATGTGCTTTCAGAGCAGTGGATTTTCGGAGGAATTTGTTGTTGTACTAATGACTGTTTTTTAGTGAAAGTGCCAGACAGAAGTGCGAAAACCCTGTTGAAAGAAATTAAGAATCGTGCTGCGGAACTTTCTACAATCTATTCGGATTCCTGGAAGGCATACAAGACTGAGGAGCTAGAAGAGGCAAGTTTTGAACATTTCAAGGTCAATCATAAGTACGACTTTGTCAGCCCAAAGAGTGGAGCCCATACTCAAACAATAGAAAGATTGTGGGGTTCAGCTAAATGGAGAAACAAATGTCATCGTGGAACTGCTAGACAGCATATCGATTTTTACTTAGCCGAGTTCATGTGGAGACATCATTTAGCTTCGTCAGACCCATTTCATTCCATTTTAAATTGTATTAAAGCTTCTTAGTCCCCAAAAATTAATGTGTAGGTTTCAGGCCACTAATAATGATTGTATGTTGCGATACACAGGGTATCCGAGAATTATTGGACACATTACAAAATTATATAAAACAAAACATTAAACAGATACGGCAGCCCACAAGTTCCGGTATCCAGGTGGCCTCTTCCATATCTCGGCTATTCTTCTGCAGACGAGCGTACGGCTCATTTCTCACAGCTAAGACAGCAGAACATAAGCACAGCTCCGCAAGCGTGTACCAGAAGCAACAAGCTACTGTTTACAACGTGGCAACGGATCTGTTGTTGTTTATATTTGAACACAAATGGCATGTTTTTGGAGACATTTAAGAAGTAGCATAATGAAACAAGGTATCACATAAAGACAATATAGGTGATCGACTGATGGAATTTATATTCCAAAAGGAATCTAATGCCAGGAGCACAGAGATCTTCGAAGAAATGCTTCAAATAAAAAATCACGAATGATAATGAACGTCAATGCTTTTGTTTTAAAATTGTCTTTTTCTATATATTTGTAATACGAATTAAAATACTACTTGTAAATCCAAAAGTAAAATTATTTATCAGTATCTGAACGTATATAGTGATAAGTTCATTCTTTTTTTTTTTTTTTAAGTTTGTTTTCAGAATCTCAGTTAATGTTTTTCTATAGTCCATGAAATATTTTTCTCGATGAAAGCAACATCAGTCATTATGATGAAATAAAAAAAGTAAGCACAGAATGCAAAGATAACCACTTTTCCACTTCCCACAAGTTTGCATTCGAATGCAAACAACAGATTCATTGCCACATCAAAAACAGTAGCTTGATGTTTCCTGTATATGCTCTCGGAGCTGTGCTAGCGTTCCGCTGGATTAGCTGTGAGAAATGAGCTGTGCTCCCATCTGCAGAAGAATAGCCCATATCTCTTATGCAGTATTTGTTTTGATATGTGCGTGTGCAGAACACAACGTTCATATTTTTTCAGGAATTAAAGCAATTCAGTCTGACAGAAAAGAAGAAATGATTCACCAAATGCGCGTACATGGATACAGAATATATTGCCCCATAAAAACTAGATTAGTTACTTCAATTTATCACACAATCCTTCCCCCCCCCCCCCCCCAACTCATTTGCATGATGAATGTATCAAACTTTTGCAGACTAATATAGAATAGTTTGAATACAAGGAAAATGGCTATTTTAATAAGGTACTCTATGGTTTTTTATACACTTTGTATTCAGAATATTTACTAAACCCACATTCTATAAAACTAAAGAAATATTTTAGACATACAATTTTCTCAAGAATTTATATTTAAATCGTCAAATTCTGTGGTTTAAAATACATCGTAGAGCCAAACACCAAGCCATCGTAGAGCTACTACAAAAATATGCAGCATTCGTTTGAGAGAGAGAAACTCACACACATGCAAAAATGGCTGTTCTTAGATCATACTATTTTAGAATGGTTTGCTTGTATATGATAAGGTTCACAAAAGAATATTTTTTGGTGCCTTCGAAAAAAAATACCGGAATACTGAACATGAAACTCTAAAAATGGTACTAGGCTTTGACAAAGGTGGTAACTAATCAGTTTGAAAACATATCATTATTATTTTTTTCAAAGCACTTGTGCTGGAGGAATAGGAATTTCAAAATACACTTACATGGATTTCATCATATCGATACCTTCCTTAGGTATGTCAGGTCTTGTCATTAATGCCTTCGGTTTACTCATTTTTATGCCTTTTCACAACTTATAAATTCAAAGTTCACGGCTTCCAAAGAACAGCACAACAAATTCCGGTTTTTAAACTGAAAGCAGGCAACCGCCGAACAACTCAGAAGTCAGAACGGCAGCAGACGAATCGAATTTCAGTAATTACTGGGGTACGGTTAGTGAACTAACAAGTTACCAAAAACTCAGGCATTGCTACTGGTGACGTCATCAACTAGTTTCCATTGCATTTTATTTATTTATCATTATTATTTTTACTTTGGGGGGTGATACAAATGGTTAAAAAATAAAATCTGAAAATCGGGTAGAGTACTTTTGTCGTAAAGAATAATAGAATAAAAACGTAACGTTACATACACTGGGGCTTCCGTAAACCAATGTGAGATTAGAAATTCTTTGTGTGACTCTTACTGCCTGTGTTCGTTTTTTATGACTCTTTGTCTTCTCTCCCGTTTAAGTGTTTTTAAAAGAAAAAAACAGGGAAGACTATCGTACTCTTTACTGCTTGACGTAGTTATTCACTTTTTTTTTTTTTTTTTTTTTTTTATTGGAGGTTTAACGACCACCGTGAGCAACTCAATGGGCTATAAGCATTCGCCCGTCCCTAATTTAGGGTCACTGGTTCCAGGGAAGGGAGAGAGCCAGTGCCGTAAGACAAACACAACATCCATGCCTGACGGGATCCGAACCCGGACCCCTTACGGACGAATGATCAGAGGCCAGCGCCTTAGACCACTGCGCCACCGGGGCGGCAGTTATTCACTTCTTTTGTTTGTTTGTTTGTCTGGGGGTTCAACCTGTCGCCTGTTAATATTTTGTGTATTTATTTATTTATTTATTTGATTGGTGGTTTAATGACCACCGTGAGCAACTCAACGGGCTATAAGCAGTCGTCCGTCTCTAATTTAGGGTCACTGGCTCCAGGGAAGGGAGAGCGCTAGTGCCGTAAAACAAACACAACATCCATGACTCACTCATTTGAACCCGCACCCCTTTCAGACGAATGATCAGAGGCCATCGCTTAGACCACTGCGCCACCGGAGTTGCGTGTTTTTATTTGGATAGTCCCTCAGATCGCCCGTCCCTAATTTTTATCCATTGGTTCCAGGTAGGATAAATAGCTATTGCTGAGCGACAAACACGCCATCCATTTCTTACCCGAGATTCAAACCCGGACTTATATCGGAAAAATAGTCAACAGCCTGCGTCCAGTATAATTCAAGTACCGGGGCGGAGTGCTAAATTACCTCGTTTCTGTATGCCAAGGCGCCAAGAAATTTTGATGGAGAACAACAAACTATGTTTGGTTTCGGGGTTTTAGGTGGTTCCACCTAAAATCTCTGCCTTATGTTTCCAATGGTAAAACTTCTGTACATAGTATCTTCGCAATTAATGTATTACCAAGAACAAAAATTTGCGCATCGACATCGATAAAAATAACTCTAAGTTATAACATGGGATACTTTTAATACTTACTAAATCATAACCATAATTATATGAAAAATCAATAATCCTTCTTTCAGTAATTTTCAGCCCTGTTAATAGATGGGGCGACTTGTACGTTGAGGACGTCAATAGACAAACAAATGTTGGATTGCTTAGTTATGTTTATGTTTTAGCAAGTATTAAGTATCCCATGCTATAACTTAAAGTTAGTTTTACCGATGTTAAATGTTCATCCATCCTTGGGAATACATTAACTGCGAAGAAAATATGTAAAGAAGTTTTACCATTGGAAACATAAGACATGAGTAGCCCACGAGCATATCAGCAATCGCCCTATTTCTAATTTAGGGCTTCTGATTCAAGAGTAGGGGCAGTGCCAGTGCTATCATACAAGCACACCACTAATGCCTTATCCGAGAATATAACCTCGTCCCGCCACAAACGAATGATCGGATGCTAGCGTCTCTACTCTGTGACAGATACAAAAGGACGTGTGATAAACGTGGTGTCACGTTGAGCCCCTGAAGTCGTCGCTGAGGCTGGCAGTTTCGGAAATATTGTTCATAGTTAATTTTTTTTTATTGGAGGTTTAACAACCACCGTGAGCAACTCAATGGGCTATAAGCAGTCGCCTGTCCCTAAATTAGGGACATTGATTCCAGGGAAGGGAAAGAGCCAGTGCCGTAAGACAAGCACAACATCCATGCCTCACCGGGATTCGAACCCGGACCCCATACGGACGAATGGTCAGAGGCCATCGCTTAGACCACTGCGCCACCGGGGTGGCTTTTTTTATTGGAGGTTTAAGGACCACAGTGAGCAAGTCAATGGGCTATAAGCAGTCGCCCGTCCCTAATTTAGGGTCACTTGTTCCAGGGAAGGGAGAGAGCCAGTGCCGTAAGACAGACAAACACAACATCCATGCCACACCAGGATTCGAACCCGGACCTCTTTCGAACGAATGATCAAAAGCAATCGCTTAGACGGCTGCTACGGTTGGCCCATTAAAATACCAGATTACATATCAGGTGATAAAAGAAAATACCCAAGTAGAAGAAGACAGGTTAATAAAATTCGAAAGCATCCAAAGCATGCTACATGGAACGCCCTGGTAGCGCAGTGGTCTAAGCGATGGCTTCTGATCATCCGTCCGAGGCATGGATGTTTTGTTTGGGTCTAAGTGATGGCTTCGAATCCCGGTGAGGCATGGATGTTTTTTTTTTTTTTTTTTTTGATTGGAGGTTTAACGACCACCGTGAGCAACTCAATGGGCTATAAGCAGTCGCCCGTCCCTAATTTAGGGTCACTGGTTCCAGGGAAGGGAGAGAACCAGTGCCGTAAGACAAACACAACATCTACCCAGCAAAAACTGTATTGCTGGGCCAGCAATGGCCCAGCACTATGTTGCCGCTGCCGAACCATCAATAAAATGTCCGGGCGGCCACCAGAAGGGCCAGCAGTTCAGGCCAACAGCTGGCCAACAGTTGGCACCCCATCAGTTGTCATATGCCACAACAGGGCCATCAGTGGTCCATCACAGGCAGTATCTGCCACAAGTGGCCCTTCAGTGGCCCTGCAAGTACTTGCCAGAAATGATGGCTAGCTAATGTGGTCCGCTAATGGGCCGTTAGTGGCAGCAAGCAACCACGTGACGTAACTGGTGGCTTGCCGAATCTTGTCTGACAATTTCCCAGTAGGAGCAATAATAAAAAATAGATCACCGCAGCTTCCTAAAGCTACAATTTTTTTTTCTACCCTTACGAAGCTCGTGAATTAACGCACGGCGCTGGAGAAATTTTCTCGACAGACCGGAAAAACGCCGTTTGCATCTAGACTAGATTCGATCCTGGGCCGTTTACGTGGAAGCCGCGCTCGCTACCGACCGGACTAATTCACGACTCTCTGGTACGTGCTGGAAGCTATCTGTTTGGTATGCAATTTGTAATCGAATGCTTCCCTCTTTCATTTTATAATATTGCTAGGTATTTTTCATAAAAGTCAGTTTCATATAATTCATAAATTTATTTTTTCAACGTAATGATAGTTTTTTTTTACCTTAAGGGAACTTCACTCATTTTCAAGGCGTGTACATACTTAGAGTCGCTTTCCAAAGTTTTGTACTGTCCTTGCCGTCTTGAAAAGAGATTGTTCAATAAATACATATTTACCCGGGTTCATGTCACATTCTGTTACATTTTTAACGTTGTGTCTTTCCTTTCCGTTGTCCGAAGCTACATTTGTTTTAAAGAATAAAAGATATTTTATTTCACTTCTCGTTATTTTTAGAAGCGAATTCCTCCCAGTCTTATGTATTCAACCCATGGATGAGTACACCACATAGCGTTGCTTTTCTTTTTCTTTTAAATAATTAATAAATTTTGTACGCGTATAATTCTTTTTATTCCCAACAAACGCTATTTTTATGGTTTTCCAGGATATGTTTTTCAAGCGGTTTCAAATTTTTTCTTGTTATTCATCCACTCCATTCCATGAATTGTTATTCATGGGAATGGAGTGGGTGTATTTCATGGCTGTAATCTAGTATTTCACGGCTTAATCTGATATCTTCGTCAACGTAAAATTTCATTAGAAAATTAATTCGCCTATCCACATATGGATTTTTTTCTTAACATCCACTAAAATAACACGATGGCAATATCGTCGTCTTCAACTAACTGGTACCATGAGAGACACAGCAAGTGTTGCTTCTGCGCATGCGCAGTCCCGATGCTTCCACCTGCTGTTGGGGGTTGCATTGGTTGCCAGCAACGGGCCACTAGTGGCACTTGCTTGGAGGCCCACAATTCACGGCGATGTTGCAGGGCCATCAATGGCTCGCCAACTGATAACGCTGCCATCAACGGACCACTACCGGGCCGTGAGCGGCAGATTTCAGCCAGCAGTGACCCATCACTGCCAGCTGGTGGCCAGCAGTTTCCCAGCACTTGTGTTTTTGCTGGGCATGCCTGACCGGGATTTTTTTTTTTTGATTGGAGGTTTAACGACCACCGTGAGCAACTCAATGGGCTATAAGCAGTCGCCCGTCCCTAATTTAGGGTCACTGGTTCCAGGGAAGGGGAGAGCCAGTGCCGTAAGACAAACACAACATCCATGCCTGACCGGGATTGGAACCCGGACCCCTTACGGACGAATGACCATAGGCCAGCGCCTTAGACCACTGCGCCACCGGGGCGGCAACGGGATTCGAACCCGGACCCCTTACGGACGAATGATCAGAGGCCAACGCCTTAGACCACTGCGCCACCGGGGCGGCCATGGATGTTTTGTTTGGGTCTAAGTGATGGCTTCGAATCCCGGTGAGGCATGGATGTTTTGTTTGTCTTACGGTATGAACTCTCTCTCTCTCTCTTCCCTGAAACCAAAGAATCTAAATTAGGGACGGGCGGCTGCTTATAGCCCTTTGAGTTGCTCATGGTGGTCGTTAAACCTTCCGTAAAAAAATGCTATATGGAGGAGAATGGGTGAAGACAGAATAGGTTCTAACCTGTGACCCTAAAGTCCACACACCCCCGCACACAAGAAAAGTAGCTCTCCACAGAAGCTAGTGCATTAGACCACTTGGCCAGGCTGAAAAATTACTTTAGCGATTTCCAATAGTTTGCTGCTGATAATTTTAGTTTGAAATCAAATGGATTCAAATGTGTAATGAACTGCAAATTCACACCTTCATTAATAACGGCAAATCAGAGTGAAGAGTAACCAGGTAGTAATTACTTCATTCGCACAAATATTCATTCTGCTAGCGTTGATAACAACTATTATAAAAGTGGTAACTTCTTGAATTAACTTTTGATCATTCAGCATAACCCCCTCCCATCCTTCAGTAGCAAATACCAATTGCTCAGAATTGGGAAGGCTGAGCATCAGTGACGTATATTCGAGGCTAAGTGCGAGGCTCAGAGAATGTATAAATAAAGATCAATTAAATATACACAAATAAAAGTCAATTATCGACGGTATTAAGATATGTCGATGCAAAAAAAAAAAAAAACACTAGCGGATTCGCTTCTTTCGATTACGAGACTCAGTCTGGCAAGCGATGACCAATGGCATAACTCAAGCAAGTCTTCGCTGTTCTGATACGAAGAACTTTGAT
The DNA here is from genome assembly GCA_039090855.1 of Macrothele yani. Lineage (NCBI taxonomy): Eukaryota > Metazoa > Arthropoda > Arachnida > Araneae > Macrothelidae > Macrothele > Macrothele yani. The sequence continues at coordinate 106,717,807 of CM076999.1, read as the reverse complement.
ACGATCTCCTGCTAGAGTTTCCATGACAACATGAATCAGCGTATGGAGGTGAATGAACCACTGCTTTGCGCAACGATTTGCTCAGAAAATAGAAGACTTCGGACTACTCAATCATTCCATGCTTCTGCCTTTAGCAGCACACTTCGCGAGTGGGGTTTCAGTTTGTGTGAAGTGTCAATGAATTAAAATCGGTGATATATCTTAAATTCGTGGATTTTTTGTTGGATTCGAAATGTTTTGATAAATTTTGTGAAAGCTTCCCTGAACATCTCTATCTGAGCTTAAGGAAATCTATAATCTATGCTTCAAATTTTGATTCAGCTGGATTAAAAAATGAACTGAAGGTGTTTTACTTCCTTGATGAATACAAAACAAATCAGTAAGAGACATTACTTGTTACATAAAGTTGAATAATTGAACGGTGTTTATTGAAATGTACAAATTAGTAGATCTAATATTAAACTTTCCATCAACAACTGCAGAAAGAAGTTCTTCCGTTATGGACTTATGGTGGCTATAAGGGGCAGTGTGGAAAGCGCAGTAATGCTTCAGCAGAGGAAACGGTCAGTAAATTAACCCCATGTGTAGGTGTCGCTGACGATTGTTTCTATCCTCTGTCTCACGAGATTGTGTTACAATAAGTGCGTTATCATCAATAGAAGTGGGTTTTTCTTCCACTATGATTCCAAATGTAAACAAGTTTTGTTGTGATTACTATGAGAAAAAAAAAGTAATCACTGTTTTGTTTCTTGTTAATACATTAATAGTTTGTCACTTTTTGGGGTACCCAAAAATGAAGCACTTTTCAAACAGTGGGGGAAATTAATACCCAGAGCTGATAGGGCACTTGATAAATTTAGTGCAGTTTGTGAAAAACATTTCATTGACGATCATAAGTAAATGGTGAGGATGTATTCATACCACGCAATCTTCCAGTTTTGGCAGATGATGCGATTCCAACATTTTTTCATAATTTGCCAAAATCTATGTATATAAAATTGAATTTTTGTTCACTCGTATGTATGCTATACAAATCTACAGTTTTCAATTTAGAACCACCACATTTGATAAACTGTCTCATGGTTAGACCATGAGACGGTTTATCAAATGTGGTTAGTTAGACCAAGACTAACTAACCTTAGTTAGACCGAAGACTGTTTTTGGAAAGGGTCCCGATACAAAATTTTTGTAAAATCTAGTTTTCAATTTAAAACCACCAAATTTGTTATATACTATTTCATGGTACTCTTAGATCGTAGGCTGTTTTTGGAAGGGGTCAAGTTAGATCACCATGAGATCGAATAGCAAATTTGGCGGTTCCAAATTGAGAACTGTAGATTTTACGAAAAAAATTTATGGGGCCCCCTTGATCCAGGGCCTCGACTCCTTCCAAAAACTATCTACGGTCTAAGTTAGAGTTCCATGAAATAGGTAGTTTTGAATTAAAACTGTATATTTTAAGTTTGGTGGTTCTAAATTGAATACTAGATTTCACGAAAATGTATGGGAAGGGGGGCTTGACCCCTGGCTCCGACACCTTCCTAAAACCGTCTACAGTCTAAGTTAAAGTACCATGAAATAGTATACCAAATTTGTAGGTTCTAAATTGAAAACTCTAGATTTTACGAAAATTGTAGATAGAAGAGGGTTTTTTTTTATGGATTTTACGACAGTATACTATGTGTGTGGGGAGGGAGGTTGGGTAGATAGCCCAGGTCTCAGGCACAAGATGCACCACTGCTGTGCCTCATACTGGGCTAGACTCAAATTCTGAAGAGCTTGGCAGAAATTTTGCCAAAAATTTCCGTTCGTGTAGATTTTGCACAACGCCAACATTATACCTAGCAGGAAGAAAGTTTTCAAGTCCATACTTACATAGTGTTAATTCAGTGTATGTAGTACTGGGGAACCCCATGCCCTTTAACAAGTTACCATTCGCAATTTTAGCTTACGTCATTTTTTATTATTTTACTTAATATTTGCAGTCATAAGGCTATTTAAGAATTTTAGTTTGTAACTTGACAATGAATATCTTTCTCATCTTTATAAACTAATTATAAAAATGGTGTTTTTCTTACTACTTTACTTTTAACAGAATAGTACATAAATTAAAAAATAAAAAAAATGTTTTAATATAACAATTTCCGCAAATCCAAAAAATTCCCCATATGTTTATCCAAGTTCCCTAATATTGGGGGATGGAGTCTTGCTCACTCTTGCAATACTTTTCTGAAGAATGAAATTCACTTAACAACTGTTTGTTTTTAAGAATAGTGTCATGAAAAGCTACACAATCCTCATTGAAGAATGATTTTAGTTTTTAGACAATTTTTTTTCTTATCAGTCCACAGTACGTTCATGCGAGAAAATAATCATTCGACACACGCATTTGTTCCAGGGATACACGTAACAAACTCCACTACTTTCTTTAAATTTGATAGTTCTCCTTAAACGTTTTTTTTTTAAAGAGATCCATCCAGACTTCATCTAACTGCTTAGATTTCAACATGTCCTTCACTCTTTTTTGGACTTCAGAGCTGTTTTCACTACCATTACTTCAAACAAATTAGATTGAAAAATGTTTGATATGCATGCCAGCGGTCTCATTAATAGTTTGGACTGTTTGAAGAACATTTTCCCAAGATAATGCTGTTCTCAGTTTCGCCCAAGACATTGTCTAATTTCAGCATATTCTTTTGTAGAAATCAATTTTATGAGTATTCAGAGTTGAAGAAATATTCTTCTCATAATACGTGGTAAATACGTTATGTTAATTAACACAGCAATCGGACATCGCCGAATAGGCTGTAATTACTGTTTCACACGTGAATTAAATCACAGAAAATTTCATTGCTCCACAGCGATGGAATTTTCAAATTTTCTGATGTGATTTAATTCACGCGTGAAACAGTAATTACAGCCTATTCGGCGATGTCCGATTGCTGTGTTAATTAACATGAATTTTATGAGATTGGATTACTGACTGCACCCACCAGGTATCGAGGTCACGTGCCCTCCTATCCTCCGATATCAATCTGCCATGGCTGTGCTTGCCTACGTAATGAAAGCATTGACCAGAGTTTGACGTGGGAGATGTGAGAGCATTGGCCACAGAGTTAGACGTGGGAGATATGAGAGCATTGGCCACAGAGTTAGACGTGGGAGATATGAGAGCATTGACCACAGAGTTGGACGCAGGAGATATGAGAGCATTGACCACAGATTTAGATGCAGGAGATATGAGAGCATTGACCACAGAGTTAGACGTGGGAGATATGAGAGCATTGACCACAGAGTTAGATGCAGGAGATATGAGAGCATTGACCACAGAGTTAGACGCAGGAGATATGAGAGCATTGACCACAGAGTTAGACGCAGGAGATATGAGAGCATTGACCACAGAGTTAGACGTGGGAGATAGCGTCACGGGAGATTGGTTGGTTGATTGGAGGTTTAACGACCACCGTGAGCAACCCTGCGTGCCGGCTATAAACAGTCTTCTATCCCTAATTTAGGGCCATTGATTCCAGGAAAAAGAGAGCCAGTGCCGTAAGACAAACACAACATCCACGCCTTACCGGGATTTGAACCCGGACTGCTTTCGGACGAATGATTAGAAGCCATCGCTTAGACCACTGCGCCACCGGGGCGGCGTCACGGGAGATAATAGTCAGCTTGGGGAATCTTGATGTGCAAGTTAAAAACTATGTAAAAGAATACAAATTGTAACTAGATTTTGTTTTTTAGTCTTGAACTCTAAAATATATGACAAAAAAGCTTTCTCGAAGAGATTTCTCGGGACAGCGGGACGCATTAGCGAAAAACGGGACGTTCCTGTATTTTACGGGACGTCTGGGATCCCTATGCAAGAGCTGTGTTGCCACCAATGAAACAGAAAAAACAAAACATTCACGACAGATGTACAATTAATGCAGATCAGGAATAACAGCAGTAAATTTATTATCATAACAAGGAACAAAATATCAGGATACAAATTACATTTTAACTATGGCAGATGTTTAGAAAATTAATGGGCAAACTACAAAAAACACAAATCAATACAATACCAAGATTAACATAAGCAACTTCCTTTCCACAATTTATCACAATACCAAAATAGGTTATATAACATATTACAAATTTTGGTGAAAAAACTTTCATTTCTAGTATGTAAACAAGAGTAAGCCTTGAGGGGAAGGAGACAAGGTTTTCTTCATTTTCACCCTTGCTAGATTGCATTTAGTATTTACGTCAAGTGCTACACATTATTGTGGATAAATTATAAATCATGTTAAGATGTTATAGTGGCATGATAAAGTGATTTATGGAATCTAAGGAACTTATCAAAAGGCACCACATTGTTACATTAGAAAATTTTAATATATGGATTTATATATATATATATATTAAATACATTAACAATGGTATACAAATTACAAAGGATTTCCTTGCACAATACTTTGATATTTACACACTTTTAACACTTCACACAATAAAAGTATTGAAATTATGTTTAGTCACACAAAAGAAACAGTACTTTTTATTTCATATTTAAGTGCCTTAATGAATAAATACTAGAGAATTTCTACTTAGAATCAAAGCATATTATTTAGTAATGAAAAACATGGTTTGCAAAAATAGTTTTGTAAGTTAACTAAACAAAGCAACTTTAAGAAAGCATTCACAAATCTAATTCACAACGAAAAAACATCCCACATATCAGCGTAAAAACAAAACCTAAACTGTTTTCTATATTAGAGTTGAGGTATAGTAGATTGTCAAATTCTAGGCCAAAAGACAATGTTACAAAGTGACTAATTTCATAATTAAGCAACTGAAACCATGGAAATTATATTTCCAGAAGTGTAATCAAATATCAGGAGCCACATGTCACACAAATCTTAGAGCTCACCCATACACAAACATGGATTAAATGGTCTGAGAAAGAGTAGTTTCAGAAAAATGGCAAACATAAGAATTTTTAAGTAAAACAATCTTATAAACTACAAACCTGCTGAAGTTATTTCCTAACACAACTGACTTAACATTTACATACACATACAACAAAAATATAATTCATTAAAAAAGAAAAAGCTGTAACAATAGTTTTGATCTTTCCCCGGGAAGGAAACTTAAAGGAAATTTGATCTCTCATATGGACTAAACTAAATTATCACAATGTTGCACAATTTCATTCATCTAAAAATTTACATTAAGCTTTTTTATAACAGCATTAGAAATCAAACTGTCTCGAAGAAATAATGAAAAAGTTTAAAAAATGTTCACATAAAAATTCTACTGAGAAGGAACATCTCAATATCGTAGTCTGGCTATTTCATTAAGCAGATTACATTTTAAAATTAAAGACTTTAGTTTGTTCAAATTTAAGTTTCATGAACTTCAATTATTCCACCATGGTTGAAATTACTTGGATCACACTAGATCAATATTAAAAAAAATCCTTTTATCAGATTTTAAGCAATAATGGCTAAATCTAAAACTATAAACAGTTGTTAAAGAAATGAGGTCTAATTGTCAGATCTTATTCATATATACTTTACAAGAGATTCAAAAACTGCTGAAACAGTAAAACAAAAGTAAATGAACATTTGCATTTCCTTACCACTCATGCCGAAAAGACATTTAACTCACATTCAGTATCAACTACTCGTAGATCATTTGCCTAACACAAAATACATAATTTTGCTTCAGAAAATGACCGAATTCTAGAAAGGTACATGAACACTAAAGAATAAAGAAATGTACATGAACACTAAAGAATAAAGATAAAGAAAGGTACATGGACACTAAAGAATAAAGATAAAGAAATATGAGAACATAGGATAAAGTGACTAGAGTAAGGAATATGAACAATTTAAAACATAAGCTATGAAAAATGAAAGACTTCATATAAACTTATGAAAAATAAAGCAAATACAGGAAAGTTACTCTGTACTATACTAGAATTAGATACATTAAACAAATACTTTAATATGTGATGGAAAATCGGTGGAGTTTAGGTAGACCATCACAAAAACATGGTGGCATTTTAAATATAAAGTAAAACATAAAGGTGGGATTTTGGGAAGCACATACACAAGAGATCACACTGAATGTTGCATTAGCCTTTTTGCACTGAGTTTCAAGGGCAGAGAACACAGGATACTGTGTGCTACTGTTATAATTCCTGCACTCCCTCATGTAGTATTGTGTGATCATCAAATCATGTTTACTCAAAAGGAAATCATACAGTTTGTTCTGTTTCAACATAAACCACTTATTGCTTAACACATCTCTTAATTAAAGCAGGAAATGGTTTTGTAACTTTGAACAGGTTTTCTGCTCTTCCAAGGGCAGAAAACAGAAAGACCAACATCAAAGTTGTGGAGGGAATTGCCAGACTCGCACAGGTGGAGCCCTAAAAAGTCCGCAGTTTACAAGTACAAGTTCCAAAATCAACAGTCACACGATACACAAACAAATTCAGATGCACATGTACAAAATCTAGCTTATGAGACAAATTAAAACATGGATTTTGTTAATTTTATTGGAAAATGCACAGATGGAGAAATATTTTTAAACACTGTTTAGCATCAGTCATGTTTCAAATCACTGGACATGAATTGTCATGACTGCAAAATATGGGCAGCAGTAAATCCACATGTGGTTCAAGAACATGTGCACAATAGTGTCAGGGTACCTTCGAGGCCTTTTTGCTTTGCGCATATCTCAGCCATTTTTCTTTGCAGAAAAAAAAAAAAAGCATTATTAGGCAATTTCATTTTCAGCTAAAACCTGGATGTGCTAAAAAGTGTTATGAAAGTCAGAAAGCAGTTTTGGTGGAGTCAAGGCAATGACCCCACAGCAAAACAATGCACCACCCCATTTTGCCAGAGATGTTATGGAAGTTCTCATAAAAAAAACTTTGTCAAGCGACCTAATCCTGTGGCTGCAAAGAGTCCTATTTCGAGACTCCTTTACTTTTCTCCATGGACTGTTAACAAATTACATTTACACAAATAAAATTTAAGACCTGAATCATTTTAAAGCCAGAATAACAGCTAAGCCAGTAATGAAACATTCTGCAGCATGTATTGCATTAAGTGGAATACTGTATGAGCATGTGAAAGTTCACTAAAAATATACTTAATAGCAGGTGCAGTATGCTTTCAGCTAAATTATTTTATTTTCCTACACATTGGATCTTGAAACACCCACTTTTGAACACAGTACAAAAATATTTTTCAGAAGATATCTGATGCTGCATCTTGTCCAAAAGTTACTTCTGATGCATAATATGCATACACAAAGTAAGCATTTCCAGTATTTAGAAGAGGATTCTGATACGATTTTTTGTTCATAATGTTAAAAGACTACAGGACACATACAAGTTATCTAGGAGGTTGAGGGCTAAAAATAACTTTTCTCTCGGGTAAAGCATGCTACCAAATGCCATTACAATATGGCTAATGTGTGGCTATAGAAGTTAGTTGCCCCAGAAGCATTAAAATGTTCATAAAATCCTAAGGTTAGGAATTCTGAATGATAAATCACCACAAACCAAAAAACCCATGTTTATTTAAGAAAGAGGATAACCACTAGATTCTGTATAAGGAAAAATAAATCAAGATTCTGTATAAGGAAAAATAAATCAAGATTCCTACTTTTTCTCTCTGCATCAAATGTTAGTAACCTGCAGCAATCCTGTTTCCTGAAATGCCCATTTTACTTCCCAAAAAGGACAGTTTTGTAAAGTTTAGATTTTTGTAATATGAGCATCCAGCAAGACCTTCAAGGTTAGAATGCTCGATTTATTCGTACAATGAAAAATATGGCTGCTCACCACAGGATGCTTCAACTTATTAAATTTCACCTTTACCACTGCTTGTTTTATTGCAGGACATGGGAAGCATTTATTCTTACTTTTGAAAATCAAGTTTTCCCCTCAAAACATTTCTGCAAAGCAGATAAACATATTTCAGAAATTTCACAAAAGCAATTTTAAACTTTGGCATGAAAAAAGCATACAACAGGGACATATTAATACTTTTAAAAACACTCAACTCAAAACAACCTCGATAAATGAACAGCTCACTTAAGAACAATTCAATTTTGAGTTGAATGTGTTAACAAAAATTACGGAAGCATTGATACAAGAGGTAAAACATACTTGTCACATGCACATTGATGTAAATTGTTACCAAGAGCAATATAAACTTTTTTTGTGGTACAAAAGCGACAATTAATTCATTTGTATACAGGTGAAACCATGGGCTTCCCATCCAAAACAGCTAAGATATTTTCAGCTGCTAATTTAGCCATTTCTACTCTTACAGACACTTCAGCACTACCAACATGTGGTGTAAGAACTAAAGAAAAAAAAAATTATAAAAATTCTACACTAATGCAAATAATTTGTCATTTTGAAAATAAACATACATAAGATTCAATATATAATTTTCATATTTTTTTTTTCAAAACATATATACAAACTGTTGACAGAGCAAAGTTTGAAGTGTTCAGTAAAATTTAATTAGTACTAAGGAATTCGATTTTCACTGAGCCATGAAAAATCAAGTTGTGTTATGTTTAACATGGCTGACATACAAGGCTGACTTTAGCTTCTGTGGCACCCAGTGCCACAATATTTGCTGATGCCCCCTTTTTTTATGCTTTCCAACCATAAATTGAAGAAGTGTATATGCTCCGGTTTTGTCAGTCTGCCCGCACAATAACTCGCATAAAAATGGTTCTATTTCGATTAAATTTTAGTATGTGGTAGAGGACAACCTCGGGATGAACCCTATTGAAAATGGGATCAAAGGTCAGGACATGGGAGCGGGATCCATTCCATTGCACTTGTGCATCATAACTTACGTAAAAATGCTTCGATTGAGACAAAACTTTATCACGTTGTTTCAGAGGTATACTGAACCGGTTCTGTTGAACATCATTGAAATGGGGTCAAAGGTCAGGAGCAAGATTTATTCCACAGCCATTATCTTCATAACTTGAGTAAAAATGCTTTGATTGCGACAAAATACAATACGTTGTTCCGTAACAATTTTGGAAGCAGTTCCGCTAAAAAAAAATTTGGGGGCAGTGCGCATGCGTAAGATTCGTTAGTCATTATTTTCGCAAGATAACTTCCGTGAAAACTGCCCGATTAAAATGGGATTTTTAATTATAAAACTGCTTATGTGTGGTAGCTCTTGATAATAGAAATAGGTAACATGGGCACAAAGAGATTTAATTTTGATATATGTGAATCTCAAACATTATACCATAGCATGGGAGATTGTAAGGTCAAATCAAAATTCCTGAAAACAGTGAGACAAAAGTAACCTGTATGCTGAGTTCAATTAGTGAACAAACTGATTATCTTCAATGATATGTATTACTTATAAAACACTTTTCCATAAATATTCTAACTTACATATTCTGTGGAGAAATAAATTGCTCTGAAATATGTAAAAGCAATCATTAATTTAAAATCAAACAGCTTAAAAACAATTGTTTGCATTTTCTTTTTACACAGAATAGAATCTGAAAACAACTAACTTGTTTTATAAAAGTATAGGTTGATGAATTCCAAAAGTTCATCCTTTTTGGAGAAAACATCAATTTTTTCTGTATTTCCCTTCCTACGTACATCAGCACAACCAGACTTTCTTTTACTTACTAAATTCTGCAATCTCTACAAATGTTACATTGTTCTTTTCTTTTTCTTTGTAGTTTTTTTTTTTTTTTTTTTTTTGATTGGAGGTTTAACGACCACCGTGAGCAACTCAATGGGCTATAAGCAGTCTCCCGTCCCTAATTTAGGGTCACTGGTTCCAGGGAAGGGAGAGAGCCAGTGCCGTAAGACAAACACAACATCCATGCCTGACCGGGATTCGAACCCGGACCCCTTACGGACGAATGATCAGAGGCCAACGCCTTAGACCACTGCGCCACCGGGGCGGCTCTTTGTAGTTGCACAGTTTTAAGCAATGTTACTTAATTTTTTAATACTACTTTGCATATCCTTGTAATTCTCCCAACTATTTACCATATTTTGAACCAGTTTTACTCACTCTGCATTATTGTACATCGCGCATGTGATCGACGAATATTTGTCGATAAGGGCATTATTTCTAGATTATGAGATTAAAATTTTGGATTTGTTTTTGTTTTTTTTTGTTTTACAAACTGGTTTATCCTGAAAAAACTATAAATTCCTTTACTTTAAATTAAAAGTTTAAGAATGATATTAACAGATACAAAATACACAGACTTCTCATTTTCTCCAGAATTTCCGGGTTTAATCGGCAAAAAATCCGGACCACAATCACCCACGCCATAGTTTAGTCCCCTCAAAACCAAGGCATTTTTCTATGATTTCTGGTATGTTGGAAAGCACATCATAATCAGTGCACTGCATGATTTTACTAACTTGTTTTTTCTTGTGTGTATGATCTGGATTGTAGTTTTTCATCCACACACAAGAGATACAATGCATAAATGAATAGTTGTGTGCATTGATCCCAACCTTCATGACAAAAAACTCTCCTTTTTGAAATTTCAGCCGTAGCACTGCTGGGAAGTTGCCCTCCTATAATAGTCATATCAGGGGTATAAATTTCTGCTTTAAGGGGTGTAAAATTTAGAAATGAACAACATGTGAATAAATTTATCAAAAACTCTAAAGTTATACACTTCAGTATTTTTTTCTTCAGTTAGCCTCATACAATTTTCCTGATCAGATAACCAAGCTTCAGAGTAACCCACTCTGAGGTGTGGATTTTTCATATATGTAATACTGGTAATTGTAAATAATCTAATAATGTAATGGAACGGGAATGTTTATTTTATGAAATATAATTTAAATATCTTTTTAATGGGTGAATTTTAATGAATGTGTAAATAATTAAGAATCCTTGCAGTTTTAGTATGTTTGAAAAGTAATTGTGGAAAACTTCCCAAGAAGATATTTTTGAGTTCGATTTGGTAGAGCCAGTAAGTCAGCGGAGACTATTAGTTTATCGGTGGACTTCCTAGAGAAGGACAACACACAGGATTTTGTGTATAGATAGCTACAATAGAAGAAGGCTTTTTTTAGAGTTTTAAAGCGACTCATTAGGAAGGACTTCCAGTCCTTCGAGGTGATGGCATTAGGCATCGGTTGGTTGGTTAGTAGATTTTAATGGCGCAAGGGCCATGGGTGGCCAAAGAGCGCCCAAACAAAAGACATCAAAATAGAACAAAAACAGTAAAACACGTACACAAGGGTAAAAACAGGATGAAACGGTAAAAGTGAAAGATGGTAATGAAAGCGGTAAAACTAGATAAGATTAAAAAAGTCAATTACTGTAAAAAATGCGAACACTGCCGTCAGATCGCAGTTCTCACCAAGGAGAGTCTGCAGCGTAGCTGCTCCTTCGTCCAACAAATGGGAATGAAAATAACGAAAACGATGATCACAAAAACGAACACAAGTACACAGAACATGAAGGACGGTGAGACGACATTGGCACGCCCTCACACATCGGGGCACTGTCGCCACACAGCAAAAAGCGGTGAGTAAAACGACAGTGCCCAATGCGGAGACGCGCAAGAACAACCTCCTCACGACGGTTCTTCCGCAAACTAGACTTCCATAGTCCGATTTGTGGTTTAATAGAATACAGCTTATTGCTGCCCTGCTGAGACCACAGGGACTGCCACTCGTCCAGGAGAAAGGTCCGGATCAAAGGTCGAAAATCACGGAAAGACAGTGGCAGCCGAGCTGGCGACATGGAGGAAACAGACCTGGCAGAGAGATCTGCCAGCTCGTTACCCCGGATCCCAACATGGCCAGGAACCCAACAGAATCGGACCAGGAAGCCATCACCCTCCAAAGTTCCAAGAAGACGACGGACATCACGGATGACAGGTGAGTCCGTGTCCTCCGGAGAAGATAAAACATGGATGACGGACTGGGAATCAGAGCAAACCATAGCGCGACGAAGTGATCGAGACTGTATGTGGCACAAAGCGAGGTGTACCGCACGCATCTCTGCCGAAAAGACGGTGGATTCAGGCGGAAGCCTCTCAGCATGTGAGGCTTCGCCACACACAAAAGCGGATCCAACGACATCCCCGGACTTCGAGCCATCGGTGAACACAGGCACAAAATCCGGGTAGACAGACTGTATTTCAGCAAAGAGCTGCTGGTACACCAGAGCAGGAGTGGAAGACTTTGGCCACACACAAAGAGAAAGGTCAGCCGTTGCTAGAACGGACTGCCAAGGAGGACGGTTGAAAAAGGTGGTCAAACCAATCCTTGACAAGTTTAGACCAGCATCGCGCACTATGGCAGACATCCGAATCCCGAACGTCGGAACACAGGAGGGGCGGTTGGAAAACAAGCGGACACAGTCCGGTTGGAAGATGGAACCATGCAGGGGATGATCAGGAAGAGATTTCAGTTTTGTGTAAAACTGAAGAGACAGCTGCTTACGACGGATGCACAACGGCGGCTCATGAGCCTCCGCATACAGGCTATGCACGGGAGAGGTACGGAAAGCACCAGTACATAGCCGCAATGCCTGGTGATGGACGGGGTCCAAAGGCTTTAAAACCGATGGACGCGCTGAACCGTACGTAATGCATCCGAAGTCTAACTTTGACCGAATCAGAGAATGGTAAATGCGAAGCATTGAGCACCTGTCGGCCCCCCAAGATGTTCGGGAGAGGACCTTCAGGATACTCAATGACTTCGTGCACTTCACCTTCAAAGACTGAATGTGAGGCCGGAAGGTGAGCGCTCGGTCAAAAGTTAGCCCAAGGAACCTGGCTGCTGACACCACAGGGATGGTAGAACACCCCAGACGGAGGCTGGGGTCTGGTGAAGACCCCGTTTGCGGCAAAAATGCACGCAAACGGTCTTCTGCGTCGAGAAGCCAAATCCATTTTGGGAAGCCCAGTGAGAGATCTTGGAAATGGCAGACTGGAGCTGTATCTCGATGGTGCGCATGTTAACAGAGGCGCAAGAGATCTGCAGATCATCCACGTACATGGTTCCACGAACCGTCGGAGGAAGCAGTTGGAAAATATGGTTGACACGAAGGATGAACAGAGTGACTGATAAAATGGAGCCTTGAGGTACACCCTGTTCTTGCGGGTACACTGCAGAGAGGGTCGACCGACGCGCACACGGAAACTCCGGTCCTGGAGAAATCCGGCGATGAAAGATGGTAAGTTTCCCCGCAATCCGCACTCGTGCAGATCACGGAGAATGCCGTATCTCCAGGTACGGTCATAGGCTTTCCCCATGTCGAAGAAGAATATGGAGACCATGTGCTGACGTCGGACAAACGCCTCCCTGACAGATGTCTCAAGGCGAAGATGATGATCGGTGGTGGATCGAGATTTGCGAAATCCACTCTGATGAGGTGAAAAATGTGATGAAACTCCAGATAAAAAATGAGACGAAAATTATTGATATGCTCGAGTACTTTGCAAAGGCAGCTCGTCATAGCAATTGGCCGGTAGTTCAACGGGTTAGTGGGATCTTTACCAGGTTTGGGAACAGGAACGACAATGGCAGTGTGCCAAGATTCGGGAAAGACATGCTCTTGCCAAATCCTGTTAAACAGGATTAGCAGACATTCAAGAGAGGACGGAGAAAGGTGCTTCAGCATTTCGTAATGGATGTTATCCGGTCCGACAGATGTCCGGCCGGACCGATTCAGAGCGGTCTTCAGCTCCACGGCAGTCAGCGGGCTGTTGTAATCTGTGGCAGAAAACGGTCCAAAAGAAATCTTGGACCGTTCAAGCCGCGGCTGTAACTGCAGGAACGAAGCAGGGTAATTGCTGCTGCTGGACACCGAAGAAAAAGCGGCGCCCAGACAGTCAGCAATACCCTGAGCATCAGCAACCGTCCCTCCACCACTCTCAAGAATGGAGATTTCCCCAGATGGGTACTGTCCCCGAATCTTACGGATCCTGTCCCAAACGATCTTAGGGCTAGTATTGGTGTTAATCCCGGATACATATTGTATCCAAGACTCCCGTTGACTACGCCTACGAACCAATCGCGCGTAGGACTTGGCTTTCTTGAAAGCAAGTAGGTTCGCGTCGGTGGGGTACCGACAAAACCTACCCCAAGCCCGATGTTGGGCCCGACGAGCTGCCATACAAGTGGAATTCCACTAAGGTCTCGGGCAACGTGGAAGTTTAGTCGACGTCCTGGGGATGGTAAGTTCTGCCGCTTGCACAATACAATCCGTTACTGCCGCAACAGCGTCATCGACCGTTCCCGAGGTCACCACAGCTGGAGTAATAATCGCTGAAGCCATGAATGTGTCCCACTTGGCACGATCAATATTCCATCTAGCAGGGCGAGTAGGGTAACGGTACCCGCCACCCGCGAGACGGAGAAAGATGGGAAAGTGATCGCTGCCAAGGGGATCACCAGACACGCTCCAGGACCAGTCAGGATATAAGGATGGTGAACTCAGAGACAGATCAATGGCTGAGTACGAGCGGGTGGGTTCATGAAAATAAGTGACTGCCCCGTTGTTATGGAGACAGAGGGACGTGTTGGAGAGAAGGGACTCAACAACACGGCCCCTACAGTCCCGAGTGGTAGAACCCCACAACGGATTGTGTGCATTAAAATCTCCTAAGATGAAGAAAGGAGGCGGCAGCTGGTCAACTAAATCTTCCAGATCCGAAAGGCGTACTGCTTCATCTGGTGGTAAGTAGAGGGAACACACCGTGAACAATGTGTACACAGATAGTCTCACTGCCTGCAAAGTCGTCCGAAGGGCAACCGCAGTGACAGGAACACCATGAAGAACAACGACGGCCACTCCTCCGCAGGCGATAACGCCGTCGTGGCGATCTTTACGGTAAAGGGAATGTCTCCGCAGCTAAGGAGTGTCCATCGTGCGAAGCTTTGTCTCCCTGGAGACACACGCACACAGGTGTGTGCGAAGACAGTAAACCTTTCAAATCATCAATGCGTGATCGCAGACCTCGGCAATTCCACTGAATGAGCGTGGCCATAAAGAAAAATGAAATGAGAGAATGAAGACAGACGACTAGAAGGTCTCAGTGTCGTCCATCACCTCCAAGCCATCCGCAGTGTCTGGAGGCAACACAGGGCTGTGTTTGCCCCCTGTGGTAGGAGGTGGTTTTTGCCTGCTCTGTTTCGGGGAGGAAGAACCTGGTTTCATCTTCTCCGGCTTCTTCTTAGCAGTGCCCTGGGTCCCAGTGCTGACAGATGTTTTCGGCATAGAGGAAAGTTTCGGCGACGATGTTGATGTCGCCTTGGTGGCAATGCGGCGAGACTGCAGTGCCTTCAATCCAGCAGCAACGATGTCCGCAAAAGCATAAGGACACCGCGCTGGGAAGGGCACCTCAGTCTGGACCGCCACAGAGGCCTTCTGCACCACAACTGAAGCATAGGACCGCCGGCCTGGTTGTAAAGGGGCGATCCGCCGTCTGGCTTCGGGATACGATAGATGCTCAGTTGTCTTCAGGCGTTGGATTGCCTGTTCCTCTATCCACTTTGGACACTGCTTAGAAGATGCAGGATGAGTCCCTTCGCAGTTGACACAATGATCTGACTCTGCTGAGCAATCTGCCAAAGAGTGTTCTGTGGAACCACAGCGACCACACTTAGCAACATTACGGCAAGACTGCTGGGAGTGACCGTAATGCTGGCACCTGAAACAACGCAAGGGGTTCGGGATATACGGCCGAACATCAAGCCGTAAATAACCTGCCTTGATGGTAGTAGGCAGGGTTGGGGAGTCAAAAGTCAGGATGATGTTACGGGAGGGAATAGATTTCCCATCCCGCCTGAAAAGAATCCGTCGAACCCCAATGACATGCTGTTCACCAAGTTCCTCCAGCAATTCCTCATCGCTGCACTCAAGCAGGTCGTGGGAGTTGACAACACCGCGAGAGGAATTGAGGTAACCATGTGGAGACACCTGGACAGGAATGCCAAGCAAAACGGACGTCTCCAGCAAGGTGGCACTGTGGCGTGGATGAGATGTTTCCACAAGAAGATCCCCTGAAGGGAGCTTCTTCACACTCTTTGGAGAGCCAGCAACGGCTTGCAGAGCCTTGTTGATCCAGAAGGGACTCTTCAAACTGAGTGACTGAAGAGTCACCAGATTTGATCAAAAGAAACAGAGCATTGCAATTTGATGTGACAAGTTTCTTTGTGGAGGAAGGTGTACTTTCCTCCACAGGGCGCTTTAAATTAGAAGCATGGGAAACACATTGTGTTGCCATGAGGGAGAAAAAAGATTCGTCCGCCAACCTCCCCACCCACTACCGAGCCCAACGAGGGAGAACCGGAGGTCCACAAGCCCAAGAGGACGCAGGACACGGCTCTAGGGATAGTCAGCAGATATAGCAAGTTGGTAGGGCAGACACACGCTCAGCGTGCACCCAGACTTTCCCGTGCCCGGAGAACACCCCTTTGGCATGCCCACCCTACCCCCAACTCACCCAGCCGAACAGAACGACAAGCCGCTAGAAGACCGGACGCAACTCGGCCACAGACTTCCTGACCAGGAGTGGGTTAGCTCCCAGCCTCCCGTTTAGGATGAAGCAGAGGGCAAAGAGGAGTGTTGGCATCTGGAGACACTACAACCCGGCCCCCCCAAATACCTCAGCTGCCAGCATCCTCATTTCCACCTGTACGGGTCACCGCACACGGCAAACATGCAGGTAGGTCTAAGCCAACCAGCTCCGGAAAAACAGAAAATGTAACATAAAAGAGAAAGGACAGGGAAGAGAACGAGGAACAAAACCCGGAGCTGGCGCCTCATCACAACCTCAGCAGCCTACAACTGAGGCGGGTACATGTCAAGATATGAACGAAAGATGAAAAAAGCAAAACAATAAGAGAACAATCGGCTCGGGCCGTGGGGACGCCATCCCCCATCAGCTGGATGAACAGCTGTCCCTTCGGTGAGGTAAACGTCAAAGCCGCAGAGGCAAGAGAAACCGTCACAAGGTTAGCTCGGGCCGTGGGGGCGCCGCTCCCCAAATAACTGGAAAACCAGTTATCCCCGTGCGGGGATTAGGCATCGGACGTGGTGACGCAGGAAAAAGTGTTTTTCGGACGGGAGTGCTGAAGGGCGTTTTGTGAAGTTGTTACGGAGACGAGAGAGGAACGCTTCTTCTGAAGGTAGGAGGATGACGCGTCTTTGGGCAGAAGGCAACAGACTTTAGAACAGAGACGTTGGGAGTTTTTCGGAGGAAGGAGTGGAATCGGAGAAGAGGTGCGCGGTCTCCGCACTCGACGGGGAAGCATGAATTTGGCGAGGGGTTAGGACATGGATTGGAGGCAATCGCACGGTGACCTGGAGTAATCATAAATTAAGCAAAATCACAAAAATAAAGGATTTTATCAAACGTCACATTGCTTCTGTCAAATAATCTATTACTACTCTATTGATGTTTACAATGCTCAAGAAACCTTGCAATCTTCTGATTAAAACATATTTCGGTAACTAAGGAAAGAGTCAAAACAGCACTGTTACATATACAGGAGAGGAATTGCCAGAAATAGAGGACAAAGGTATGTAAAATAGTGAATGGATATGACTAACATCAGTAACCTTTCCAAATAAACCATAGGGATGAAAAATCAATCATTTCTCCAGCCTGCTGCACTGTTGATATATCTTATGGTTTCCTTGATATTACACAGCTGCTGGTTCTTTGGTATTACTTACTTTCTAGTTTTCACACTTTTAGTTAAATTATGCCAAAAACTGGAGTGCAGTTTTTGAAAGTTACGAAACTTCTCGTAATGGAGGTATGTGGAAGTAGAAACTGTACTACTTGAGTGGAAGGTGGAGACCTTTTGAATTCGAAAGCACACAATTCCAAGCCTCGCTCCACCACTCCAAATGAGAAAAGTTTGCTCCAGGCCTGGTAACAATATTCTTTTGTGAGGATTTGCATTGTTCACACTGAGGGCTTTCATTGTCCCAAATTACAATACTCGCAGAGTATTGTTTTCTTCTTTTACATAGGGGTAGAAGCAAAAGTAGGATAACAATTGTGAGTATGCAAAATACAGTTTATTCTTGTATTATTTATTATTTTTATCAAAATCGTTTTCTATTGGTGCAGGAGTCAGACAAGGTCGTATAATATCACCCTGGCTGTTTAATATATTTATGGATGCATGCATGCGTGATGCCAAAATAGATACTGGTTTATGTCTTGGTGATATCCGTGTGTGCAGATTCCTGTATGCTGATGACACTGTCCTGTTGACAGAGAGCATAAGTGAGTTGCAGAGTATGTTGTCTCAGATGTGCGAAGTTTGCATGAAATTCAAACTGAGTGTAAATAAGGGAAAAACCAAAGTTATAGTGAGCGAGGAACTGGTAGTACTGAATGTAATATAAGTCTAAACGGCACAGTGATTGACCAGGTGAATGAGTGTGTATTTTGGAAGCATGTTTGACAGAGAGAATGAATTGGATGGTGAAATAATTAGTAGGCAAGTGAATTAATTGAAAGTCAGTGGCTTTGGGAAGTATTTACAGGAATGATGGGTTCTCAAGAGAGAACCACATGGCTGTATATGAGAGTGTAATTGTCCCTACTCTGATGTATGGCAGTAAAACCTGGGTACTACAGAAGAAACATAGGAGTCATTTGTGTGCTGGAGAAATGAGTTACTTATAGGGGGGGGGGTTGGCAAGACACATTCTGATTGTGTGAGGAATGAAGATGTGTTGCAAAATGTTAGCAAAGTGAAGACTAACATTCTTAGGTGGTTTGGACATGTTGAAAGAATAAGTGATGAGATGCTTACTAAGAATTTCTTTTTGGCCCAAGTGATGGGAAGGAAAGGCAGGGGAAGGCCAAGGAAGTCATGGGAGGATCAGATTCAGCGGTATCTGCATGAGGAAAAGATCATGAGTATGAAGTATAGAAGATCTTGTGTGCGTCTTGTGATGGATGTCAGTGAAGCCCAAGTTGTGCGTTAAGATCGCTGTAAATGGAGAAGTTTGATACGGCAACGGTAAGTAAATAATAAGTTAAAAATTTATCTGGTAGTTTGCATTTCTTTGTTGAGCTAATCTCTGAATCTCAGAACAGCTTAGTGATATGTATGTATTATTTGTCTTGTTATTTTGTATCCTTACTTATGATTTATCTTTTAGGTAATGATGGCTGGTAATTTAACCAATGACCAACAAGAGTGGATACTTACACAATACTGGAAGACAGAGAATGCCGAAAAGGTTTCACAGAAATTGGCTGAAGAATTTGATACACCTCCACCAAAGCAGACAAACAATTTACAGAATACACAATAAATTTGACGAAACTGGACCTATCTGTAATGCTCCATAACATTATCAATCAGTCAGTGTTACCACCCAGGAAAATGAAATGTTAGCAAGTCCCAGAAAATCAAAAAGAGCTATGAAGAGCCCCAAAAAATCAAAACAAAGAGCTATTGAGTTAGGCATTTCCTGTGGATCTTTGAGTTGTCTAACACAATGTTTAGGTTTGAAAATGTATCAACCAAGATTACTTCACGAGTTATTAGAGGATGATACGGATTGTCATTTACAATTCTGCGAAGTGGTGCTGAAAGAAGAAAGACAAGGCAATGGCACTGAGAAAATTATGTTGTTCGACGAAGCTCATTTTAAACTTTCAGGTGCTATAAATCGGCACAAGTGTGTTTACCAGTCAAGAGAAAATTCCCATGTAACAATAGAACAGTTGAATCAGCCGGGGATTACAGTTTGGGCAGATCTTTCATGTAAAGGAGTATTTGGACGTATTTTTTTTCCATACAACTGTTACACATGATATGTATCTTAACATACTGAGGGACACTGTTTTACCACAATTACAGAGACAGCATGACAATAACTTCTTTCAACAAGATGGAGCTCCTCCACACTATTCCATAACAGTGCACAAGTTTCTTGATGAACATTTACCCAACAGGTGGATAGGTCGACAAGGGCCAGCGGATGGCCACCACACTCACCAGACCTCACTCCAATGGACTTCTTTTGGGGTGTTGTCGAAGATAAAGTCTTTTCACAAAAACCACACATTGTGCATGATGATTTGCTGCATAAGAGAAGCATGTCAAGAAACAGATGACAATAAAGAACTCTGTGCCAAAGTGTGCTTGAGTATAACAAGTAGACTACAAGAATGTAAATAATGCCGGCCTGCAATTTGAGCACTTACGAGATTGTACCTAAGTGCACTGTGCCATTGTGACATTCTTTTGAGTTAAGAAAGCTATTGTAATAACCATAACCTGCATGTCTTTTTCCATACAAACAACTGTAAACCTACTTTTTCCCACCCCTGTATATACAGGGTGATCATAATGAAAGTATCCCTAGTCAACACTCTGTGGAGAGAGATCTAGCATCCCAAACGCAACCAAATTTGGTATGCTGACAATTCAGGACATGCGAAAGAGATTTCCGAAAAAAAGTTCCAAAAGTCACCACTAGGAGACGTCTGGCGCTGCAAGCTGCGATAATATAGACAATTTTCAGCTCTACGAGGGAAACGACACAAAAATTGAAGCAGAAATCAACACGTGTTGCGGTCAAAACGTTTTATTCTCTCCGGTATTTAATTGCACAAGGGAGAGATTGTGAAATTAAATACCGGAGACACCTTAGGGTGCAACCGGTACTTCTCAATGTGGGCGCCGTTGTTAAATTGTAAAACCTGAAGTCCATGAGCAGTGTGTTCAACGACCGAACGTAACTGATTGTCTTTCATTTCAACAGTGGAATCTGTTTAAATGCATGAGGATTTTGCAATGCCCAAATGCGACAGTTATGCATGTTGACTGTTCTATTGAGGTGAAAATGTGCCTCATCACTTCCACAAGATCTCTCATGGCTACTCATCGTACACTTCCATTCTACCAAGGAAGGTCAATGCAAAGGTCAGTCGGGTGTCCTTGTCACCATCAATCAACTGTTGGGTGTGGCTGATATTGTATGGAAAAAAATGCAACACCTTTCTCAGTACCTTCCGCACGGTGGTTCAGGGCACATCCAGCTTCCGTGACACTGCGCGCGCATCACTGGAACCTGGTACATTTTCCATGGAGCAATCCACAAGAGCTGTGGCGATATCTTCAACCACTTCTGGAGCTATAGGTTTGCGCCCTCGCCCTGGTTGAACATGTAGACATCTAGTTTCCTCGAAACGAGCAATCATTCTTCTGAGAGCACGTGAAGTCAATGGACCTTGGCACAAATTCTCACGACATCTGAATTCTCGAAGCGCAGCGGCAGCATTGCTCGCGTTTTCATAAAACAGCTTCACAAGAAGAGCGCGTTCTGGCAAGGTGATACCCATTGCAGTTGATGGAATGCGAATGGTATTCATCATGCCTAGGACAGTTTTATACCCAGGATTCCCCGCGGTGCATGTGCATTAGGGAAATGATATGCTTTCTTGTCGCTCGTAGCAGCACAAGGACTCATTTTTCCCGTAGAGCTGAAAATTGTCTGTATTATCACAGCTTGCAGCGCCTGAAGTCCCCTGGTGGTGATTTTTGGAACTTTTTTTTTTTTTTTGCAGAAATCTCTTTTGCATGTCCTGAATAGTCAGCATACCTCATTTGGTTGCATTTGGACTGCTAGATATCTCTCCAGAGAGCTTTAAATAGGGATACTTTAATTATGATCACCCGGTACTTTAGCTACTTTCACAAAACTTTATCACACACAAAAAGAAAAGTTCAGTGCAGTGCCCCTTCCCCTGAGCCAACTCTGCTGACATATTTAAGGTTGCATGTATATATTCCAATAATAACTACACAGTTTACATTCTGGGAATACATATTGCAACATGGTGATGATACACTGTTGTCAGAGTAAGCTGCAGTGTTTGCACAGTATGAACAAAGTGCAAGGCATAAAAAAGTAACATTTTTCAAGTAAGAGATTTACTTAACATATAAGAGACTTGTATTGTGAGCCTAGGTGAGCTCTGAAGTCATCCTCCTGAATAGCTGACAAATGTTGAAGTCCCAGGAAGTCTTGATATTCAGAGGTTTTACTGTAATACGAGACTTTCCCTGCTGTAAATGTTAACCTTTAATTCTTTAAGCAAGCTTTCCTGCCACATCAACAACCACAAAACTGTTAAAATCATACCTGTTCAAGTACCACCTTTTTCTTCTTGAAACATATACTTGGCAAATCTACTTAAGACGACGGGATCAGATTTCTCAACATCGCAAGAAAAGCAGAGCTGCCAACTTTTCAAAAACCGGGACATCGTGTGTTCAGCAGTGCACATGTTTACAATTTATAAATAAAACTAGCTTTACCTACCTGGCTTTGCCCGGGATTTAGGCTTAATTTCATATTCCCTTATATGTCACTTAAAAAAGTGGGGGAAAAAATTGATGCGTGCGAGAAAGAAAAAAGCTGATTTCACAAATTCGGTCATTACAAATTATTTATTCATAGTGTGATTATTTCCGCACTTGGCTGTACATTGCTGTCACAAATATTTGTCCAGAATTAAAGCAACAAAATGTACAGACTTTATGGAATCTGTAGCATCAAACGAACCAAAAGCGTTACGAATTATTTAACACGCGTCCATGAGACAGCATTAGAACATACTGACTTAACAAAATTCATTAGCAATTTGTTATCAACAATCAAATGCATCACGTGCTTTCAGTTTCAGATGTCTTTGAGGGGCAAATCTCTGGGATAAAAAAGTTAAAAACGTATCTTTGTGAATATTTTATGAAACTGGCTGAAATTTTAATGAACACCATAAATCGTTAATAGGAACAAGACCTCCAAATTTCGCCTGAATCAGTAAATATTTTTTTTAATTAGCAGTTAAAATTTTATTAACCGTTTCTGCGTATATATTTCTGTTTACCGGTGAATTAAACACTCCATGCCTATTTTTTAAAGTTTTGACCAGATTCCGGTGAAATTTTAAGGGACTCCTCTTATTACCAATTCATGATGCTGATAAACATTTCAGCCCATTTCGTTAAGATTTCACAAAGTTCGTTTTTCAATTTTTTCATGCACAGTTCTAAAAGAATAGAAACACCTATGGATGTGCCGCAGCGATGAATGCAGTCACATGCTTTTAGATAACGATGACTTAGCAAACGATGCAGACTTTATTGATTAGCTTATTAATTAATTCATAACTTGTGAACGGAACAACGTAGAGATCTTAAAATAGTTGAGTTGACCTAAAAATTCCAGTATTAATAAGATATGCAAATTTCAAGATGCCACAGTTTGGCATTCAAGAGTTTTGCTGCTTCAGACAAATGTTTTATGTATAAGATTATATATTATAGGTTTAAGACCACATACAGTGGACATATTTACAATTTATAAATAAAATTATGTATTATAGGTTTGTTTTCGATCTCCAGAGTAACTCAAATGACAAAAATAAAAAGCAGAATTCCGCAAATCCACAAAAGAATCTCATGTATGAGTATGAAGTGACCAAGAAATTGAAAAACATGAATTTAATGGAAAATTGAACATGAAAAAATCGATGCTGCACTGCTCACTCTGACATGAAAAAAAACTTTACGGGGCATGGAAACGATGTAGATTTCACTGCGGTCGGATTGAGCTTCACTGCAGTCAGATTGAGCTTCACTGCAGTCAGATTGAGCTTCACTGCAGTCAGATTGAGCTTCACTGCAGTCAGATTGAGCTTCACTGCAGTCAGATTGAGCTTCACTGCAGTCAGATTGAGCTTCACTGCAGTCAGATTGAGCTTCACTGCAGTCAGATTGAGCTTCACTGCAGTCAGATTGAGCTTCACTGCAGTCAGACTGAACTTCACTGCAGTCAGATTGAATTTCACTGCAGTCAGATTAAATATCGATCTACAAATTTAATTTCGTTTAATAAAAAGGAAAGGGGTGAAAACTATTGCTCTATTGGTTAGTTTTGAAAATGTATTAGAAATAGGGAAAAACGCATTTAATTAGAAAAAATTCTTTAAAAAATATGAAGTTGCTCCTTTTCACTATTACAGAAGATATTAAAAATGCGGAACATGATCCCACACAAACACAGGAAACATAAAAAATCGGGCAGAGAAAAAAAAAATAAGTCGGAAAAATTTAACATGCGGAAATGGAAAACGACTCGACATTTTCATGGCTGCTTCAGCAGTCATTTTCAGCACGATTACGAACATTTGTGTGATTCGCCGACTTTTTTCTGGTTTTTTAATTGCTCCCTACCCTAATCTCATTTTTAGAACTTTTTCTTAAAAATTTTCATTGCTGGAAAGAAAGCAGTACTACTCCACGACCTTTCACCAAAATGCGAAAAATCAAGGACTTTCCAAGGCTTAAAAAGGGAAATTAAGTTTCAGAATTTTACCAGGACTCCAGGAGCGGTGCGAACTGTCACACGACGAGATACTTATGATATAACTTTGAAAAAGCAAAACAAAATAAACAATTAAACAAAAAAACTGAAGAAATGTCACGATATTGAAAAAGCTCAAGAAACACTCCCCAAAATGTTTAACAAGTGTTAGAATCTTGAAAATACTAAAATAAACTTTACACAGATGTTTAAATAACGTTATTTCACTGAGATTTTCGATTTCTATAGCATACTCGATGTCTTCCATAGTCTGTAGCAGACCGATGATTCCCATAGTAACTATGTAAAATCCGTAGTACTTGGAGTCTCTTAATCTTTCTTCCCACTGCATGGTATCACTCAGTGTCAAACGGAACAGTGTGCATGGAGAATTTGCTGTGCCGAAGTCCAGACGATGACTGGGCATGGCGGTTCTGGTGCACATTGGTGCAAAATCTGCCTTTTGTAGCAAGATGGTGCAAGATTTTTGTTTTGGTGCATACTAGTGCAATTAGCACAGAATTCCTATCCCTGCATGAATTAGGCTCTGCACAAGTATCATGGATGTGATGCCATAAACCAGTACTTCAACTTTCCAAGCCACTGACTGTCTTGCTACCATTGTGAGGCTCACGACTTTGGCACATGAAGTGCCTTGGATTAACAATAAAACATTTGTCTTCGTTCTTTACCGAATCCCACAACCAGCATTGATGCTGGAGAAAAATGATGGAGGATATCATTAATGAGGGGGAAAAAATACCATGCATAATAAATAAATAAAAAAGAAAACCACAAAACCAGATTTTTTTTTTTTTTTTTTTGTAGAAAAATCGGATTTCTGGAAAATATTTACAAAATCGGATGGAATCTGGGTTAAAAGGGACACTTGGCAGCTATGGAAAAGTGACAAGTCCACAAACAATGTGTCACTTTTCTTGCAAAGGCGCGACATTTATCCTTATTCAGTCCTTACCTGATTAAGAGTATACTTTGAGCTACTAGCACTCTTACATACTAGTGACACATCAGCAAACTGCCATTGCTTCAACTTCACATTTCAACATCCATCATGAAATGAATTTTAACAAGTTCACCTTAATAAATTAAAGAGACAGCTTGCACAACTGCCATCTCTGATTTAATATTTTTTATTTCCATTGAAACATTCACTGCCATCACTGACTGATGCAACAAATAAGTGTTTTACACACACACTGATGTCTAATAACCACTTCAGAATTTAATTTCGATGACTGCCAAAGCATGCAATGTTGACATGCATATTAATACCTATGCTTCGTTGTATCACAATTTATCTTAGAATTCCTTGAATGCTTCTCACTTTGATTAGATACACAATATGCAAACAAGTTATAAGGGCTTAATATTTCTCGCTAAACACAAGATATACTTCGTATTTTGTCTCCTAGAAGCCACACACATTTTTCACATTACTTTTGAAAAGGTGCAAAGGTTTCTCTGGAGGCATGCTCAGCCCACTGGCAAGTGGCACAAGTAGCTGGTCATAAATTTTCTGCCACACAGAGCATCCTTCGATGACAGGAACAACCAATAGTCACATGGTGATGGATCTGGCGAGTGTGGAGGCTTGAGAACCTCAAATGTTTTCAAAACGTTTTTTGTACGTTTGGCAGCACTATGGGGAGTAGAAGAACATCCCGATGGAAATTAAGAATTCTACAACACTCATTTCCACAGTGAAGTATTTCAACTTTCTACACGCTATACTTGGAGTATTGATGGTAGGGGACATATTTAAAAAACTATTGCAAACCAAGAACAGAAAAATTAAGTATATACAGTCAAACCTCGATTTAACGAACTTTAAAGGACCAACAATCTTGTATGTAGAATCGCGGAATTAGCTAAATCCAGGAAACCTTTTGAATGAAACATTCCTAGTGTTCATAATACAGGGTGTCAGAGAATTATTGGACACATTACAAATTTATGTACAAAAAAAAGATGAGCATTGTCTGTTTTTCTATGTCAGGTATTACTAACACGGTTTCTAAATTTTTGTTTTGCAGAATTGTTATTGCCAAAATCCGATAGATGGCGCTAGGTGTGGCCTGATGAGGAATGTATGAGAAATGTGCAACAGTAGTCGCGTCATCTGTACAGCAGAAGGAGATGTGTGTGTTATGGCTTGCGGAATTAAAGTCTGTCATTAAAGTTAAAAGACGGCACCATTTAGATTATGGTTGTAATCTTCCGTCAACGAATTCAACTAAGCTGTGGATGAAACAGTTTAAAGAAACTGGCAATGTGGAACATCATGAAGGAGCCGGTAGGCCTAGCGTCAGCGGCGAGATGGTTGACCAAGTTAATGAAAGTTTCCGACGAAGCCCCACGAAATCCGTTTGTAAAGCAAGCTGAGAACAGTGACCAATGCCTCCGCATTGGTCACTATGTGTACGTAAGTGCCTAAATGAGCATTTCCCCAACAGATGGATTGGGCGTGGTGGTCCCATTCCGTGGCCTCCTTGCTCTCCAGATTTAACTCAATTGGATTATTTCATGTGGGGTTATGTGAAAGATTGTGTCTATCAGACGCCTTATACTGGTTTGCAGGAACTGAAGCAGCGTATCACAGCTGCTATTAATTCCATAACTCCTCAGATGATTGCCAATACATGGCATGAAATAGAGTATCGCTTGGACGTACTATGAACAACCAAGGGATCTCACATCGAAATTTATTAACTTGTGTAGTTTCATTGTAAGTTAGTAGTCAGTTTCTTTCTATCTGTTTAATGTTTTGTTTTATAAAATTTTGTAATGTAGAATAAGTAAGCAGCTATGTTTACTTTCTTTCAGTGACTATGTTCTCTTTTTTTCAGTGACTAACGTTTCTAGTGCTACCTGTGTTCATCAAAACTTTGTCCGTAAATGAGCTGTGTTGTTTAATTTGAGTTGTAGATTTAACACTGAGAAGAAAAACAAAAGTGCGATTTGGTGAAGAATTCCAGAGGTTAGGGAATGGGTGCGTACCATTGTGTCCTGACTTCTCAGAGTGCTATTTTGTTCAGTCTGTAGCTGAAAACAAGAATCCCCAGGGTACACTAAATTTCCTTCCCCATACTGCCTTTCATTTCCCTGCTTCCCACCCATGTAAGGAGACGTTGTGCTCCTTTGGAACCTGTTGGGCCTTTGCTTCATCCTGTAAGAAGCTTAACGCTTGGTAGTCGGAGGAAAGGCAAACTGATTTAAGATCAGTCAAGCTATGTCGCAGATGTTCTTTGAAACGCTAGTTAACTGCACTAGTAAAATTGTCCTGTTACGCGAAGGTCTTTCTAGCTGACTTTTAATGTGAAAATGCTGGTTAACATAGTTTGGTGGTTTAAAAAAAAAAAAAGTTCGCTAAATTGAGGAACTGTGTTTGTTAAATCGGGAAACACCAAGCATTAATTTCAATGTGGCTTTGTCCGGACGACAAAAAATTTACGTAAAATCGCAAAATTCGTTAAATCGCAGTCCATTAAATAGGGGTTTGACTGTAATTATCCCGGAGATGAACAATTGCTAGGTCTCATCATTCCCGTTAACAGTCCTTCCAAACAGTGAAAAATGCTTAACATTAGAACACAACACTAAGACATTCAACTGCAACTGTAAAGATTCTGCTCCACGAACAAGACGTCAGATTTATGATATGTCCAAGGAATTATTTAAATGGATGAAGCATGTGTAGAAAAAAAAAAAACTTGTCTGCACCAGTATTAAGGTTATCACAAAGATAGAAGGTACCACTTTAAAACATTCAAAGAAAAAAACTAAATCTATCACCAAGCACTTTACGAAAAAAAAACAGAGGAAATTCTCTTTCAGCATATGTATCAGGGTTATCACAGACAGAAAGCACCACTATAAACCTTCAAAGAAGAATTAACAGGAATGATGAGGCCTAGCAATGTTCATCTTTGGGGTAATTATACACTTTTTAATTTTTCTGTTCTTGATTTGCAATAGTTTTTTTTTTTTTAATGTGTCACCTACCACAAGTACTCCAAGAATAACATGTAGAAAGTTGAAATACAGCACTATGGAAATGAGTGTTCTAAAATGCTTAATTTTACATTTTCACACATTAATTTAGGCCTAAGGCACAATTCTGCCTAACAGTCACCTTGTCCTGATGGAATTGAACATGTTTTATTTGGAAACTTGGCAGTTCCGAGACCTAAATGGTAAATGACAAGCATAGAACCAACAGATATGCCAGCAAATAAATTGCATTCATTCAGAGTTTTGGCTCATGAACTTCATCTTCACAACACCTATTAACCTAATTATTAATGCACAGTTTTCATGTTCATAATATATACTGACACACGTCTATATATACACAATTTTTCAGTACAATGCAAAAAAACAACTTACTAATGTTTGGAAGAGTTGTAAGTTTATCATCTTTGGGAAGAGGCTCTGGAACCATGACATCAAGCCCAGCTGCACGGATTTTCTTGTTTTTCAGAGCTTCATACAAATCATCTTGATTCACAACTCCACCTCTAAAGAAATTGAAAACAGGTCAAACAATCTACATTTAGGGTAAAAAAAAAAAATTCAAAGTCACTCAAGATATCAACAATTTAATTTACTCTAGTCATTCCAGAACGCATGTTCCTTTGAAACACATTCTCCTGCATTTGATTTGGTGTCAACATCTAGAAAGCAGCAAAAGCTACATCTTTTTAACCTATTACGCAAGCAAATTCAGAAAGCCAGAATGCCTTTATCCAAAAATGTGTGTGGTACGTAGAGAAATTTCTCTCCATATAATTCATGCTGCAACTAATGTTAAGGTATGGAGAAATTTCTCTGAATATAAGATTACACTAGAATCAGTGTGTGTGATGTGGAAGAAATACTCATAATATGTGGAAAATAAGTCATGATAATTAACACAGCAATCATCTCTGAATTGACCGTATTTACTGTTCATGTAACATCAATCACATCAAAAAACTTTAAAATAAACTTGAGCCAATAATGCAAAAATTTTCACGCATGTTTTATTACATACTAAACCTTTAGGAATAGTCAGATTTGTAAGATCTTTCGGCTGCAGCATCAGTCTTGTTCACATTAAGAGCAAGCACTCCTCTTAAATGGTTGACATCGTTTCTTTAGCTATCATTATTGGTTTCTTCATATTACGTGAAATGGCCTTCCTACCGATAAACTTGAGTGGGAATTGAACCCACATCTGCAGTACAAGTTTCACTTTGAAACCCCCAAACCCACTGTTTCGTATTTCTTAGAATATTTTTATTATGTACTAAACTTTAGGAATAGTGAGATTTGTAAGATGCAGCATTAGCCAGCCATGTTCACACTAAAAGCAAGCACTCCCATGATTGGCATTGTTTCCTTAGCTGTTGCCAGTAGACATAGTTTCTTTAGCTATCATTGGTTTCTTCATACTACGTGAAACGGCCTTCCTACAGATAAACTTGAGCGGGAATTGAACACGCATCTCCCGATAATCGAATGGTAATCTGGAGATGCGGGTTATGTTCGAGCATGCTCTACACATCTTCTCAAGCATCGGCAGATGAGCATTACTTTTCGAGCATGCTGGAACAGTAATAGGAGATGAGGGTTCGATTCCTGCTCCAGGCGATGAAAGTTTCAAGTTTTCTGATGTGATTGATATTATGTGAACAGTAAATACAGTCAATTCAAAGATGTCCGATTGCTGTGTTATGTGCGTATAGTTTTCACAACTTGTCAGTTACCACTCTTCACTAAGGAATTTTTGTTTCAGGTTTTAACGACCAGTTTGAGAAACTCAAAGGGGGTATAAAAGCAGTTACCTGTCCCTAATTTTTAAAGCCACTGGTTCCAGGAAAAGGATAGAGCTAGTTCTGTAAAGACCAACACCACCCATGCATCATTTGGGACTCTTTCGGACAGTCAGAAGCCAGCACTTTGACCATCGCTACACTGGGATGGCTGTGAAGCCAATACAGTTTGCTTCAGTGTCAAAACAATTGATATTTGTTCAAAGGGGTCATTAAAGATTTTATGATACATTAAACATTGATGTGCACACATCACTGAAGACAAAGCAACATGTTCACATTGGCAGTGCAGTTTTATATTTTACTCCGTGTCTATTCAATTTGAGCTAATGAAGCTTAAAAACACAATTTCTTTTTGCTTGAAATAATCCTTCTCAGAACATGAAAATGTTTAATAATCTGAATTAATTTACTATAACTTGGATCACTGAGCTTGCTTACTTCATTTTAACTCAGAGACAACTGAAATTAGATAAGAGTAAATTTCTCCAAACAAGTACACACTTAAAAGGTGCCCAAACACACACATTTGAGTATCACCAGAAACTGGGGGCGGTTTGGTGCCCAAGATGAAGTGTGGCACGGAGTAAAGCAAGAGTGAAGCTCTTGAGCACCTGCCTGAAATCTTGACCTTGAGAGGGACAAAACTGAAGTTCTGAGCTTTTTTTTCTGTTTTCAGCTTTTCATTTGTCAAAATAGTCATAGATAAAACTTTACACTTTTTTTAATGAGAAATAAAGCATTTTCACTTTTTAAAAGATATGCAAATGCAATGTGTTCCGCAGAAGTGTCAGCCAAATCTGATGACTGACTGTGGTCAAATCAGAGACCCCAGGTGATCAGCACTCGATCTCCTCACCATGCCATGACCATCGGAGAGAGTGTGTGCGCACCTTAAAGTGCCACGAATTTTGCCTGTCCAGAGGTTCAATGCACACCACACAAAAACACTGCGGATAAGGCCTAGAAAACAAAGTCTTGGTATGACAATTAACACTACTGAAATGCTATAAACATTGTTCTGAACTTATTTCAGAGCATAAATCCCCTAAAACTGTCATAATCTATTAAACTGAACTGCTTCTAATAAGAAAGGTATAAAACTTTCAAGGGGGTGGAAGCAGTTTTAGTTTTAAAACAGCAAAAGTGGTGTCTGCTTAAAACACTTTAATCACTATGTACTAAGGAGGGTGGAAAGCCATGCAATTTGCCTATGTGGATGATTTTCTGATATTCTTTTTAAACAGCAGGAGAACAACAAAGGCAAATGATTCATTTACTCATGCCATTTCTGTTTACATTTACTCTCTTGCCATTTTCATTTTAGCCATTTTTTTCTACCTATAAGATTTGTCTACTCTTGCATTTCCATTTCTGTATTAGGCAGGTTCTATTTTAAAAAGGCTAAATGGCATGTAATTTTTGATTTTTCATTTCAGAACTAAAATAGTTTTTGATTCTGGGCAGGTTTAGTTCTGTTTCAAACAGGTTTTACTGTACCTATATAAAGAGTAATTCAGGAATTAGGTACAAACAGCACGGGTATTAAAGTTCTTCATAATGACAACATATGGATATAGCGAAATTAGTAATCTACCATAACTGGGTCTTACCACCACCCAAATGATCTTAATGACGCATTAAAATCATTATGCAGCACACTTCTGAAAATTGGTGGAACTTAAATCTGTTACTTTTATTAAAATTGCTAGCAGATAAAGTAATACATTTACAAAATTTAACACAATTCCTTACCTGCTGGTATTCACAAACACTGCAGTTGGCTTCATAAGGTTGAAAGCTTTTGTATTGAAAAGATTTCTGGTCTCTTCTGACAAATTGCACATTGCAACAATGAAGTCTGACTGCTTCACCAACTCCTCGAATTCCACATACTGAGCACCCATTTCCTCAGCTATAAGAATGAAAATCAATTTCTAAATTCCAAACAAAAACTTAAACTACAAGATGTTAACTTAGTTGGAAACATTTCTTTAACAGCATACTTCTTACTACATTTGAAGTAACAAATAGCTAAAAGATTAAC
Organism: Macrothele yani; assembly: GCA_039090855.1. Taxonomy (NCBI): domain Eukaryota; kingdom Metazoa; phylum Arthropoda; class Arachnida; order Araneae; family Macrothelidae; genus Macrothele; species Macrothele yani. The sequence continues at coordinate 106,685,528 of CM076999.1, read as the reverse complement.
TGAAAGCTATAGGTAAAATAGCACATAATTAGAATCAGTGCAAATTTCGCTTTTTCGAAATGCAAGACAATTGAAAAAAAAACAAGGCCCACAATAAATAGTTTTAATAACTAATTCCTTAACAGATGACAATGTGGGATGTTGGATAACACATCTGGAAGGTCATTACTGATTAGCTACCAAAATATTGTACAAGTGGGAGACTGGAAATCAAGGATTTTTTTTTAGTTGATCCCAAAACCAAGGATTTTGGAAATAAAGAATTGTGATTTCATTCACAATTTCAAGAAGAAAAAATTAGTTACTGAATTATAAATCATACCATACAGTGTTAGAATTAAAAATAAATCTACAGGCTCAGCGAACCACACAAATTTGCAAATAACTGGTCTGTAAAAATGCCCACTGCTCTGTGAAAGAAAAACCTAGCATATTTACAGTACATGCAAAAAATAGTGTATCATTTCATTGGAGATGTACATTAGAAATTAATAGCAACAGAATGTGTACATGTATACATGCAAACAAATAATACTAATTATTAAAAAACAAAACATGGTAAGCAGTTGTACAAATTAAAAAAAAATCATTGGTCAGCAGGGCCAGTGTATACCAAAGTGTGGTGGCCGCTCATTTTTACTGGTCCAGAAATGGCACAAATACTAATACATTTAAGTATGCACATGGTATTAAGGATGGTACACTGAAGCATAATACACAGTTGATTTAGTTAATTTCAAATTAAAGTTCACACTACAAATATGAAATATATACTACAAATATGAAATATTTCCATTCACATACAAATGCAAACATGACCTGGGTTGCTGGTTTTTAAACTGACACTTCCCAGTCTGCCACTGCAACAACACAGTTCTCTTCAAATAATTCCGTGCACATTTTAGTCCCACAGGGAATGCTAATTTCGGACGCAAAGTGTTGTTTTACAAAAATTATCTACACACATCCATCTGAACTCTCCTGCTGCCTGTCTCTTCCTGGGAAGAAACAAAACCTAGCTTGCATCTGGTTTGGGGGGGGACACAGCCCCCTTTTGACCTTTAAGCTTTCCTATTACATTTTTGGATCTTTGCAGTTTTGCCTTTGATCTGCAGCAGGAACAAGAGAGGTTGCAACTGTAGTTTTTATTCTGGTATGTATTAAAAAAATTTGATACCCAAAATTTTGATCAAATGATTAAATTTAGAATTTATCAATAGAATTGTGATACACTGACGAAAAAAAAAATCCCAACACCAAGAAGGGGTTGTGTTAGATAAACGACAGTTGGTAAGGCGGTGAGAGTACATCTGTAAGATGACGTCTATGCAAATTTCGCGCTTGGCACATACGTGTGACGCTAGTAGCGCCCCTCAGAACATGCAAAGCAGGTTTGCTGTAAATACGCGCTGTAACGTTCGTGAGCTTTAGTTATCGTTGAGATTTGACGTAGGGTGTTGATGTTAGTCAAGAATGCCTTTAAGAAGACGAAGAAGCCATTACCAACAGCTCACGGAGTTTGAACGAGGTCGTGTAATAGGGCTACGAGAAGGTGGATTTTCTTTCCGCAATATTGCAGAACGACTTGGCAGGAATGTAGCCACTCTGCACGATTGTTGGCAGCGGTGGTCAAGGGAAGGTACTGCCTCAAGAAGACCGGGTTCCGGCCGGCCACGTGGCACTACTGAGAGGGAAGACCGCCATGTACAGCATATGGCCGTGGCGCATCGTACCGTGTCTGCGGCAGCAATTCGAGCTGCAGTTGCCACCACAGTGACACAACGAACTGTTACAAATCGGTTACTTGAAGGACAGCTCCAAGCCAGATGCCCTGTAGCGTGCATTCCACTTACTCCAAACCACTGCCGTTTGTGAAGTCAGTGGTGTCAAGCTAGAGCTCATTGGAGGACGGAGTGGAGATCTGTTGTGTTTTCTGATGAAAGCCGGTTCTGCCTGGGTGCCAGTGATGGCCGTGTGTTGGTTAGAAGGCGGCCAGGTGAGCGCCTGCAACCAACCTGTCTGTGGCAGAGGCACACTGGACCTACACCTGGAGTTATGGTCTGGGGAGCAATTTCCTATGACAGCAGGAGCACTCTCGTGGTTATCCCACGCACCCTGACGGCACAGTTGTACGTCGGTCTGGTGATTCAACCTGTTGTGCTGCCATTCATGAACAGCATTCCAGGGGGTGTTTTCCAACAGGATAACGCTCGCCCGCATACCGCTGTTGTAGCCCAACATGCTCTACAGAGTGTCGACATGTTGCCGTGGCCTGCTAGATCACCAGATCTTTCACCAATCGAGCACGTATGGGACATCATTGGACGACAACTCCAGCATCACCCCCCAACCAGCATTAACTGTCCCCTAAACCAAGTGCAACAGGCATGGAACTCCATCCCACATAAACTGACATCCAGCACCTGTACGACACAATGCATGAACATTTGCGTGCTTGCATTCAACATTCTCGCGGTTACACCGGTTATTAATGTACCAGCATTTCACATTTAAAATGGCTCTTCTCGCGCTTACAATAAGCTGTGATCTTGAAACCTTAATTGATTAAATATGTTACCTATACAAATGTATTGCCGCCATTTCATTCCTCTACAACAATTTTTTCGTGGTGGTGTTGGGAATTCCCCCCCCCCCCGGTCAGTGTATTTACGCAGATATTTTCAGTTTCTAATAGCAAAATACATGGAGTAAAAGTTCATAAAAAAAATCAAAAGCTTTATTTTTTAAGTCATGAAATTGAATGCATGGCACACAAAGTTGCAGGGAAGAAAATAAATACAGTAAAAACCTCGAAAATCCGGCATCGACGGGACCGGATGAGTGCCGGATTTATGAAAATTTCAGATTTCTGAAGCTATCCAAAAATTGTGTAACGGTAGTTATGTAAAGCACCTACTTACACATAACAGGTCACTTTAACGGAAATTTGCGCATCTATGCCTTATAAATATGCAGGCATCGCGCCGCCGATCGCATTTTTCGCAATTCGCAAGAAAAAAAAAATCGTTTTGATCGGGCAAAAACTTTAAAAAAAGCCAGAGCAACTGATAGGGATGGGCAATGTATCAACGTATCGCGAAAACCAGATGTGAAATTTACATCGGTGTTACGTTTTTCGACAGATGAAACTACGATACATCGCAAAAGAGATTACCGCAATGCATTACAAAGGCCGATGAAGACAAAATTACACGATCGAATCCACACTCTGCCATCACCAAGCACTGATCATCATTACACGTTCAACATGCATTTCAAACGTACACGCCGATTCATTGCCTCATTGATCTGCGTCACTTCAGCGCGGCCCAATGAGATGATGAATTTGAGAAACCACCCGATGTTACATGTAGGCAGCCATCGGCAATTTGCATGCTGAGATCGGATGACCTCTCGATGTGTTGTTGAGACGGCACATCGGGAGATTTCCATGGTTATTGGTGAAACATTGGATGTTCTCACAAAAACAAAATCTGAGAAGTGCAGGATTTTTGAAGTTGCTGGTTTTCTGGATGCCGGATTTTCGAGGTTTTACTGTGATGGGAAAACCATACAGTGTACTGATTATGAAGCACTTTGCAAACATATCAAAAGTCACCTGCCTGAAAGACCTTGCTTCAGTGTGAAAAGCTGGAGGTTACCCCATGTGGACAGAAAGACTGATGATCAAAAGCCAGAGCATAAACAGTTCAACCTTCAGTTGGAAAGCATTATAAAAGGCGCCATACTCTGGGGTCACTACTCGGGCAAACCATTGGTGCCGTCTTAATCCAAATATTTTTATTCCGACCTCGGCTTCCTACAGTTCAAATTTTCATAAAACTAAAGTACGGTTTGAAATTCCGACATTCAGTTTGAGTAGTAAATATCTGAATTTTCAAAAAACTTAGAAACTATCATAAACTTACAAATTACGAAACAAATGGGGGGGGGGGGGATTACTGTCCACACAGACCAGTAACAAATATTTCACTGGCCCGACTGAATTGTTTCTGGCCAATGGGTAATTCGAACACTGCCATACAAAAGCAGTAAAAACCACTGCAAGGAATTTAATAACTAGAGCTAAATTACTTTTTTCAAGTAAAAATCAAAAGGAGGCTACGACAAAAATGGAATTTAAGTTAACAGATAATGATTTTTCCAAGAACACTATCATAAATATTATGCAACAAATCAAACTCAGATAAGCTAAAGAGAGAAACATTCCAAAGGTTGAAAAAATGGGGGGGGAGATCAGGTACATACCAATAGCAAATTATGGAAAATTAAATAACATTAATAAATATTTAGTAAAGGGTAATGTAAAAGTGGCAACTACAGCACAAAACAAGGTGGCACATATAAGCAAATAAAGAACATTACATAGATACACAAGATAAGATGGAAAGAGAAAATATTTATCAAATTCCACTGGACTGTAACAGTAGTTACATAGGACAAACATCTCAAACTGGAATACAGAATTAAGGAACAAAGATATTAATAACAATGAACAAAATAGTGTTTTTGGCTAATCACGTACACACATGCAAATGTGAACCTTTATGGCAAAAATTTGAAATATTGGATTTTGAACCTCATAAAAACCAAGAGACTGATCAAAGTTTTTACATTAAAAAAAAAAAACAATTCTATCAATGAACCAACAAAACAAGTAAACAGGGTTTTTAACAACCTAGTTCAAAAAGAATAGGAATAATAATGAAAAAAAATCTAGAGGCTAGAAATGTCTAATAAAAGAACTCAGAGGAAGTGAAAACAAAGTTCAAGCTGGAAGTGAATTAAAAGCATTTCTTATGAATGCATGGGGAAAATCACATGATTATTCACAGCAATCATATGACTCTTAATCACTGTAGTTTAATGTTTACCATGTAGCATCAAACCAGAAAACCCTAAAATTGCATTGCACCTGGAGCAGGAATTGTACACGAATCTCCCAATTTCAAAGGTGGAGACTAATATTCTTAGGTGGTTTGGCCATGTTGAAAGAATGAGTGATGAGATGCTTACTAAGAAAGTTTTCAGCCCAAGTGGCAGGTAAGTAAGGCAGAGGAAGGCCAAGGAAGTCATAGGAGGATTAGATTCAGGAGTGTCTGCATCAGGCCTTAATTTATTTTTATTTAGCAGTAGCAACACTTGCTAGTGGCCTTATTTTTTTACTAGCAAATTGCATTATCTACTGGCAAAAGTTTAAGTTTCTTTTGTATAATGTTAATAAACATGTCTTCCTCCATTAGCTAATCAAGACAAATTTTGATTTCGCCCCTGGTAACTGTCACATTGTAATGCTGAAAAGATTACAAATTTTTAGAAATAACTCACCTTTTCATGACCTGACAGATTAATTCCAACAATTTAATTCGAATGCAAATATGTAAAAAAAAAAATCATTTTATTCACAAAATTTAAGTACACTATTCAAAATCTTAAGTTATTTTCCGAATGGTTTACGATCTACGTTTCGGGTCTTTTCATCATACCACTTTAAAACAGCAGGCCTGGGGTCAAATTTGTTTTCAGATGGACCTTCAACCTCAATACTCATGAGAGCATTCAATGTTTGTAAGTTTAAACTGACCCTCCAATCCCCCTGGATTCTCTTCATGAAACTGAACTCAACCTCACATGCAGAAGTAGGTAAGGGAAATATACTGGATATTTCTACTAGTGCCAAAATGTTTTTATATAATGTTTGTACTTTTCAAGGAGCATTCGTTTTGAGAAAGCAGTTGTTCCTTTTTGTATGTGTCTAAAATATTCCACATGCGCAATGCAGTAGAGATTTACAGTTTACCCTAAAACATTCAAAATTTTCCCACTAGCTACTTTTGCTAGAACCACTTTTTATCACTAGCAAAATGCATTTGCGCAATTTACTACTAAGTACTGGTCGAAATAGAGCCCGGGTCTGCATGATAAAAAACTGAGTATGAAGTATAGAAGGTCTTGTGTATGTCATGTGATGGATGTCAGTGAAGCCCGTGTTGTGTGTCAAGATCGCTGTAAATGGAGAAGTTTGATACTGCAACAAAGTAAGTAAATAATCAGTTAAAAATTTATCTGGTGGTTTGTATTTCTTTGTGGAGCTAACCTCTGAATCTGAGAGAATAGCTTAGTGATATATATGTATCTCCCAATTTCTGTTCAAGCACATTACCTATTACATCACCCAGGACAATACAGTTCCAAGTAACTGAAGCTAAACAATTACCATTTAGAAATCAGAACTTCAGATTCTTGCTAGTCAAAGCAATCAGATGCTTTATTGTACACAGCGCATCAAAAATTTTTTAAGACTGGCGCTAGATTTCTGCCTACGGTGGCGCCACCAGCGTAATCGCGAATGCGTTATAAACCGTGACCATCTGCTTGCTTTCTGCCAAAAGTACTGCGCAGTTGTTAAAGTAGCACAAACGAAACGGGCGTTCATTAGAGAAGTTAAAATTTCTTCATGTTGAATTATTAAGAAGGAATGTTATTAAATTTAACACAAAACTTGGTAAAAGTGCCTCGGAAACGTACCAAATCATGAAACAAGTTTACAGTGAGTTTTGTTTAAGTAGATCAAATGTTTTCCTGTGGCTCAAACTTTTTTGGACGGAAGAGAGACTTTAGAAATGATAAGCATACCGGAAGACCAAGTTCATCTAGGACACCTGAGATTACTGAAAAAGTGCGTGATTTCGTGACAATCGATGTTTGTCACTAAGAATGATGGAAGAGTCTTTAAACATCAACAAAGAAACGATTCGAACCATCCTGCATGAAGATTTGGGTAAAACAAAAGTCTGTGCTAAATTTGTTCCACACATGTTAACCAATGAACAAAAATCAAGGAGAAGTGCACATTGCAGAGAAATCATTTCAGCCGCTGAAAATGATCCAAACTTCTTAAAATCGATTGTTACTGGTGATGAAATATGGTGTTTTCAATATGATCCTAAAACAAAGCGACAAAGTGCGGAATGGAAGTCAAAAAACTCGCCACAAGCCAAAAATACAAGAAAAGTTCCATTGAAAATCAAAACAATGCTCATTACATTCTTCGACAGTAAGGGTATTATCCACAAAGAATTTGTTCCAAGGGGACAAACAATTACTGGCGAGTTTTATTTAAATGTTTTGAGGCGTTTGATGTGCAGAATTCGTCGCATTCATCCAGAATATTGAGATGAAAACAGTTGGTGTTTGTTGCACGATAATACACCCAGTCACACCTCACTTCTTGTTCGTAGATTTTTGGCGAAAAATAACGTCTGTGTGTTGAATCATCCACCATATTCGCCTGAATTAGCACCCTTCGACTTTGTTCCCAAAACTTAAAATGACGTTAAAAGGGTGTTATTTTGATGATATTTCGACCATACAAACAGCTTCGACGCGCGCTTTGGAGGCAAATCCGCAAAGTGAACTGAAGCAGGCATTCGAATCATTATTAAATCGCTGTAACAAGTGTATTGAAGCCGGAGGGACTTATTTTAAATAACAAACCAAAACAAATTACAATTTCTTGTTTCTATTTCATTTTACAGACCCAGTCTTGAAAATTCTTTGACGCACTGTGTAGTGTACTAAATCACAAGTGCCCAAGATATGGAAATCAACAAAGAGATATTCCTCATAAATACATAGGGAATTTACATGATTATTCACACAGAATTTGACTCTGAATTGCTTTAGTTTACTGTTCAGCAAGCAACACATCACAAAACTCGAACTGCATCCACCCTAGATCAAGAATCAAACCAGCATCTCCCGATTTCATTTTGAGCAGGTTATCTGTCACACTAGCTAGGACAGCAAAGTTCCAAGAAATTGTTGCCCTTCTTGGTGTTGTAATGCGCAACACGCCCGAAAATTGCATCACTTCAGGATGATTCGATTTTCAAGTTTTCTGATTTGACGTTACGTGGTGAACAGTAAACGAGAGCAATTCAGAGTCATAATCAGACTGCTGTGCAAACAAACATGAGACTAAAAAAAAAGTAGAAAAAAAAAGTTGAACTTTTCAATTTCGTGAAGAATCAAAATGCATGATGAAAAAGTGAATATAATGCCACATTAGCACGGTGGAATTGTTCACTGTAATATATTCAGTACATATTAAACTGGAGCACATTACCATATTCACTATAAAATTACAATTCAAAACAAAATTAGTTTTAAAAGACATAGCTTTCATCTTTTTATGTTTTACTTGCTAAAATGCTAGCTCAAGTTTCCTGTTGTGCAAGGCAGCCTTGCTTTCTTCTCAGCAAGTTCCACAGCCATATTTGTCTTTTGTTCATTCTGCAGGTGCACAGCATCCATTTTTTTATTTTTTTTTTCTGCCATCTTTTCTTCCCATTTTTTGGGATTTTTTTTTTTTTAATGCCTTCAAGATGACCATTTCACCCATCATGTTGAGAGAACTTTCAGTCTGAGGATCATGAATGCATGAAATCAAAGCTTTTGCTATAAATGGTATAATTTTGAGAATATGAATGCTTTTGAACACCATGCAGCATTTCTTGCAAATTTTATAACTTCAACACTTCTGTTTTCAGAAAATTTCCCCTCCTCTGTCAAGCTTAAATGCAAACATTAATGTTGGGGGGGGAGATAACTTTAACAACAGAACAGTGAGAGCATTGTGTGCATGTGTGTGTGGGGGGATTACAATTACGGAAGAATCTTTGCTGTCAGAGTTCACTTTTCAGAAATTTTCCCTCTATTTTCAAGCTAAAAGACATATTTATGGAATTAAATTACATTTAACAACAATACTGGGAAGAGGTAACATCGTGAGAAAAAGAAACTATGATTACAGAAAAAAATCATTACATTTAACCTCAGTTTTTGGAAGTTTTGAAAGATAAAGCTCCGTTCAAGAGAGAAAAAACCCCACTAATTCCCAAAAATTTCTTTTCAGTTTTACATTGATCTGGAAAATGGTCAAATTAATGACAAAAGAGGAATTTCGTAAATCCGTGGAAAAATCTCGTGCATGTGTGAATAATCATACAATTGGGAGGTTCTGCACCCAGATTTGAGTCCACTAGACTGACTCGTTCTCCAAACTGAAACTGCCCACACAAGGCCTTCGATTTTCTTCTGTGCATGAGCTATAAGCCTCTGTTTCTCATTGCATTCTCTATCTCAGAAAAAGTAGACAACTGACAGGAGGTGTAAACCTTAAAAACTGGAAAGCCACAGCTAAGAAGCAGGGAGACTACATTAACAAACTGTATAGGCTCATATCATATTCATTAGTTATAATAACCTAGTGTGCATTACTTTTGATATGATCTATTTATGAAAGTGGAGCATAGAAATTAGAGGGCTGTCTACATACATTCACAGAAATCCACACGGAAATCTAATTCACATGGAAACACTCATTTTATGACACAAATGCAGGAATGAGCTTTTATTCAGAAAACCTGTAAAAGCACATATCTAAGCTATAAAACAAGATTCTTTACCTTCCATTCAAGCTAAACATTTATTCACAGATTTGTTAGTTTTGGTTTTAAAATGTCAAATTCTTTAATTTTAAACAGTTAACCTGGCAAAAATTAATTTTAAAACAGTGCAATCTCTATATTTAAAAGTTTATTCATTATGGCAAAGTTTTTACAAACTTAAATTGCAATACAGTTCATGAGGTGGTGGGCAAGATCTCTGAAATTTGAAGATGCAGAGGGTATTCTCCCCCATCCCTTCCTCCAAGAAAACTTAGAATGAAGCCTACACTCTTCACTGGCAAAATAAAGCATGGGTGTTTTAACTTAAAACAACTTTACATTACACACTTGATAAGAAATACATACCTGGTTTAATTGGATGGAATACATCAAAATAAAGGACTTTTGCAACTCCAAAAGGTAAGATCCTTTTCATAACTCCTTGACCTTAAGGGAGAGATGAAAGTCAGTTTTACATAAATTTACCAGTTCGGCAATATTTAAAAGACAGACTATAGGTATACATAGCTTCCAGTATTTCTTTTTAAAGAAAACCAGTTGGTAAGTGAAAAAAATTTAATGTTAGAAGTTTAACAATCTTTAAAAGCCAATTTATAAATATGAGAATCTGCCACCAACTCAAGTCAAGGAAGGTAAATCAACACTGTAGGAGAAAAGAAAATAGACCTTACAATATTGGCTTTTTTTTCAGCCAAACATAAAAGACAGGGCTTCAGATCCCAAAAGCTTACAGTTGCACCCCGCAAAAATTAATGAAATATGAGTAGCCATGATAAAAATCTGCATTTTGCCTTTCTCTAAATTTTTTTAGCACAACTGCAGAAAATGTTCTGAAAGATACACTGCCTACAAGCATTAATATCTGAAGTAAAGGATAACAGAGCTGCTACCACCTGTTAGGAGAAAGTGACTCCAGAAAATTAGTACATGTAAAACAGATTAGTTACACTGCTGTTTTCTACATATCATGCAGCTTTACTGTGCCCTAGGATAAGATATTTAAAAATGTAAGAACAAGGCAGCACAACAGCAAACTTAGAGGAAGGGAGAGGGATATAAAATACAATAATTTTTTTCTTGAGAAAAATAAGACTTGGAAAAGTTTCATTTCTTTGAAGCAAATTTTGAACTTTGTGCTATATTACTGGTATGACACGCTAGATGAAATATTCAATTCAAAACTGATTACTGTAATCCATTTAATATCAATGGAATTTGTGACAGGACAGAACTATTTCTGGATCACAATCACATCTTTGCTTTTTCATGTAGGTCTTAATTTTGGTAAGAGATTAAGCAACAAAAAATCTTACCAGCCAGAAGGCACAAACAAGTCACTTCTTAACCAATGGTAGTTTCATTAGTTTTGTTACAACTTGAACAGCAAGAACCCTACCCCTAAAGAAGCATTAGGATGGAAGTACATAGCATTAAACTGCTGCAAGTGGAGTAAAGAACACAATAACATAACATGTGATGTCACTAATGTGCGACTGTTACACGCACACTGAGGCCTTATACAGTGGGTCTCACTTAAGTTTTCGTTGGGACGAAGCGATGAAAGCTTCTTATGTTGGAAAACTTCTTAAACGCCAAGTGTCTGATTGGGTTTTGTAAGACTAGCGATTAAAAATGTTGCATAGATTAAATCCAGAAATTGCATTTTAGTTAATTCTAAAGTAACAAAATTTCACAACTTACCCATTTAAACTTGAATATGAAGATTAAAAGTTACATTTATTATGCTACAGGATTACAAAAATACTGATCTAAAAGAGTTTGTTTCTTCCTTTTTTCTGCTAGATTCACAAAGTACATGTCCATTTCCCTCAAATTTCTCATTATGTCTGCTGGAACACATTCGTGTCTATAAAGTGGCGAAAAGTTTCTAATGCTTTACCAGCTTCAGCTGAAGTTGGAATTGGCCTGCACTCATCTTCTCGAGTTTCTCGTTCGTCGTCCTCTTGCGTTTTGATGTTGCAAATATCGTCAATATTTTGCATTTCAAAAGTGGGAACACCTTTGTCAACATTTACAAACTCTTCAAAGGAAGATTTGAAGTTTAGTTGTTTTTTGGCAAACTTTCCCAAGCTTCATTGTTGTCACGACTGTTTTCTTCATCAGAAAAACTAAGCTCATCAGCATTGAAACCAGCTTTCCTGAAGCAATTTGTGATCATTGAAGATACCTTTTCCCAAGAAGAAACAATAAAATGCATAGCATCTAATAAATTCAATTTCACTGTACATCTGATTTAACTTGAGTCTGATTTAAGCTTCTGCAGTAGCCAATAAACTAAACATTTCCTGTAGAATTGTTAAATGGCTTTAATTATTCCTTGATCCATTGATTCTAACACTGAAGTTGAGTTAGGTCGCAGGAAAACTACTTTTACATTTTCCAGATGATTCATGTTCTGTGGATGGGCTGTGCAATTATCCAAAAATAACAAAACTTTTCTATTTTCTTTGGCCATTTTCTTTTGAAACTCCATTAAAAAAGTCTTCAAAAATCTGAACTGTCATTCATGCATTTTTGCTATTTCTGTAATTGCTTGAAAAAGTTTTCACATTTTTGAAGCACCTTGGATCCTTCAATTTTCCAATGACCAATAAAGGCAACTTTTCTGTTCCATCCATATTAGCTCCTACCAGAACAGTCAATCTTTCTTTATTTACTTTGACTCCATGGCTGCTATCTCCTGTAAAAGAGTAGGCCTTGTCAGAAATAAGGTTGTAAAACAAAGCACATTCGTCAGCATTGAAAACATCTTTTGCTTCGTATGCTGATAACAGTTCTGGTAAAACATTAGATTTCAAATCCACTTCTTTGACGTTAACACTTTTTGATTCTCCACAAACAGTTTTATAAGTCAGTCTTGCTGTTTTCTTAAAACGATCAATCCATCCATTGGAAGGATTAAATTCAACATTTAATTTCTTGGAAATATCTTCTGCTTTCTAATGAAGAATTCTCCCGTTGATCGGAATGTTAGCGTTTCTTGCTTGTTTAAACCACACAAGAAGTTTTTCTTCGACATCCCCGTATTTACCCTTCTTAACCTTTTTGATTTTTAATGAATGGGAAGCATTTGCAAGCACAGTGTCCCGTTTTGCCACTATGCCCCTGAGGGTTGTAACAGGTAAATTTAGTTGTAAATGAATTTATGGCACCTCTATTCATAGTGATTGTGGAATAACTTTTTTACGGGTCTTATAGAGGTTATTTTTCATGAAAGTTGGTTGTCCAATTTTCGAACTAAAGCCAAGTTCGTCATCAGGACTACGTCACTGGAGTAGTTGCTGCCACTCAGTTGGAAGAGTCCAACCGCAAAACTTTCATGAAAAATAACCTCTATAAGACCCGTAAAAAAGTTATTCCACAAAGGTAAATTTAGTTCTTTTGCTATCTGCACCCTAGTTAAATGCGGGTTTTCATCAACTTTCGTAATAATGTTTCGTTTCTCAACCACAGATAAAGCTTTTCTTTTGATGCCTTTAGATGCCATATTTCTAGCTACGCATTTCAACAATAAAACTAAACGTTTAACTCCACGTATGTGAGGTGCAACATCTGAGCCTAACTGACAGAACGACTAACTTTCAGCAGGTGTTTCCTTTCCCCAGCCCCAAAAGATAAGGCGATTGTGATGCACAAAGGGCAGGTGTAGAAGAGTGGGGAGAGTAAACATGATTCCCTGCATTGACCGTGGGAAGCCGGCAAGGGCTTCGCTTGCTGCATGTACTGGAAAAACAAAGAAACGTTTCCTCCCAACTTCTTTGGCATGTACTTATCTGCCGGACGAGTTCCAAAATAGTATGTTTTTATTTAGAAACTTGTGACAATTACAACTTCTTAAGCGGGAAAACTTGAAACATCGTTACTTCTTAAATGGGAAAAATTAACATTAGAACTATGGGAAAAAAAAAATCAGGACTCTAAAAATAAAACTTCTTAAGGGGGATCCAGTGGGAACTTCTTAAGGGGGATCCACTGTATAACCTTCAGTAATCTGTCCCTAAAACAAACACTGAATAATTACTCTGCTTAAAACTTGATTCAACTTCTATCAATAGCCATTTTATCATAACAAAAGTACATAGTATTACACCATACAATCACTAGTGGACTTACAAACATTTTAACATATGAAAGTCATACACAGACTGGTAGCCTGGGTGCTTTCTCATGGGATGACTGAGTCCCCCTACACTTTTTGCCAGCCCCTCCCCTTAAGTAGGAAATTCCCCATGCCTTTAAATGCATAAACAATGGCATGCTACTCAGCATCAGACACTATTATTCTGCTCACTCCCCCATACTTCACATCAGCTTCCTTGAGCCTGTGACTGCACATCTCTATAAAGATAGTTTTACTACTTTGAACTAAAATATTGCACAGAGAAGGGAAAGTTAGTGAATTAATGAGTTCTAATAAGAAGAGACTGACAACAGCCTTCAAAGTGAAACTTCACATTATAGAGAGATGGCAAAGGAGAAATTCCTTTATAGATTGGCAATTCTTCAGGCTTTAAAATTTAACTGCTGGAATTGTTATGAATTAAACAAATTGGAACATGTGAAAGAATCAATGCTATCACTGATAATCACACGAAAAGCAACAGGTGCTACCGAAAAGATTGAAAGTTTCTTAGCCACATACCTACATCAAAGTCAGTAGCACATTACTTACTATCAGCATATTTCCTAATAGCATAAGCCTAACACAACTAAAATCCATGAATGTATGAGAACTTGCATGAATTTTGGGTGAAAAACTTTAAAATATATATGTACATATAAGCAGCTGATGAGTTATTTCTCCTTGCTTATTACTTTATTTTATGCAGCAATAATTACAAATCATTACTTAATTTAGAATACATTTGTTGCTTATTAGCAGGTAGTTTAATATAAACTTTCAATGAACACTTCAAAATGTTTTGTTACACTTAGGAAGCCATATAAAAAGGGCATCCTGAAAGTAATGCCTAGTCCTTCATAAGATTTAATTTGTAGTAGCAAAAATGTGAAACTTGGGGGCAAAATACTTGGACATATTGTTAATCATGCTAGCCTATTCAAAGTATTGTCCATCACTTTCTATACATTTCCACCATCTTTGAACCCATTGGTAAAATTCATTTTGGAAAAATTCCTGAGGCTGTCGCTTCACCCACGAGTTCACAGCCAGTCTGACATCCTCGAAACCTTCCCCACGAAGGGTGTTTTTCAAAGGTGCAAATAGGAAAAAGTCTGAGGGGAGCCAAATCAGGACTGCAGGGGGTTGAGGCATCACCATCCACCCCATTTTGGCAATAGCCTGTGAAGTCTCTGGGATGTGCATTATGGTGTAAAACACTATGAAGTGGAATGTCGCGTCTTTTCTTTCTGATAGCTTCCTTTAGCTTCTTCAATGTCCACACATAGTGATCACTGGTTATTGTTGCAACTCCTGGATGGTGACACGGCAATCACCTGTGATGAGGTCTTTCACTCATTGTCTGTTGGTATCTGTTACTGCAGTTGAGGTTGTTTGTCCGACACTGAACTTTCTCCCTCTTGAAACCTCTTCATCCATCTTCGGACATTACAAATATCGATTGTGGCAGCTCCATACACCACCAGGAGTCTTCTGTGGATATCAGGAACCTCACATCCCTCTTTTTCCAGGAATTCGATTACGACTCGCTGCTTTTCTCTGTTATTCATGATCTTTATTTCAGATTCTGAAAAAAAAAAATTCCACGTTGGTAACACATAGTAGCACTATGTCAGTGCAGTTTCGTTAAAATCACTTCAAAATTTCAAAAGTTATTAAGAAGTAGGCATTACTTTCAGGATGCCACTTCTACTACATTTACATTTCTTATGGCAAGAATAAGTTCAAGAAATGAATGTGTTTCTGCATCAATAACTTTCTTTTAAGTTCACGATTAGTGAATTTCAAGAAGATCATAACTTTTTTTCCCTTGCAAAATGCCAAAATGAATCTCAAACCTTCAAATTATTCCATTCATGCCCTTCAAAAATTTTTGCTTCCTTGTTCCTATGAACATTCTTAAATGACAAAATTTCATTTATTAAGTCAACAGAAGAAAGTGTTTTCAAAGTCTAAACATGTGGGAACAAAAAGGGTTTTAGCATGAGTACAAAGACATCAAACAGAGGCCATCGCTCTCTCCACGTTTATAAGTGAATCACGGAAAAATTTCTCATTGGCCGCCACCGGAAAACGAACCCAGGGTCTTCCAGTTATGAGCCGGATATGCTTCCACTGCAACCACAGCGGCCTCAAAATCCTCCAGACTCACATACACTAACTGCCAAGCCAATGCGTGCGAGTCTGGAGGAATTAGAGGCCGCTGTGGTGCAGTGGAAGCACATCCGGCACATAACTGGAAGGCCCTGGGTTCGTTTCCCATTGGCGGCCAATGAGAAATTTTTCTGTGACTCACTTATAAACGTGGAGAGAGCGATGGCCTCTGATGTTCCTGGTCCACATCAAATGTCTGTATTAAATGAGTACTAAGATAATAAAATTCCCTTTTATAACAATGCTTATAACTAAAAACACTGAACTCGAAAGACACACTGACCCTAATTACAAGGGCTAAAAATACATTTCATTTTATCAATTTACTTCCGATATTGGAGGTTATATAATTTAACGTGCATTAATGCATTTGCATTTTTGAACTTCACTTTTAGTTGGTAAAGTTCGATGAACACTTACCGCACGTGGGGCTTGGCTTTCAATTCATATTTCCGTTATGTGGATGCGGCACGGGGGTTTTTCATTTGGCCACGGGTCTGCTTCTTTTTTTCCGTTGGAATTTATTTTGTCTCATCACCAAATGAGTTTTTTTTCCTTTGCTGCATCCTCATTTACTTCAATATTTATTCATACCCGAGTACTTTCTGGTAAAACTCCTTTACCGTCTTCGAGGGACGTTTTTTTTTTTAATACCATTAAAAAAAAAATGTTGAGTTCCATTCCTACCTAATTGTTAGATCAATTTGTTCTGAATAGTTTTATATGGCTTCAGTAGTTAAAAAATCATATATTTCCATTGTGTTAAGAAAAATCAATCAAAACTGGAGAAAAAATTGTACAGGAATGTTTAATCACATGTTCATGTCATTTTTGACTTACCAATTCTTCCCATACCAACTATTCCAACGGTTGCATCTTTTAATCCTTGCCCACACAGCCATAAGGGACTCCAGGAATAAACCCATTCTCCACTGAAATGAAAATTGTATAGCTAAAAACATCTACATACCTAATAAAATCACATGAAAAACTCAAGACACTGTAAAAAATTAGAATTCTTGATATCATATCACGCATAAGTTACGTTAAAAATTATAAGTGGTGGGACGTTAAAAATTATAAGTGGTAGTGACTTCTACGTTCATCAGCCAAGGAATGAAACACGTGGTATAAGCATCAGTCGATGCCAAATTTCAATACCAGCTTTCCAAATGATAGGGATGTGGAAAGGTGCATCTGTATTGCAGGTGTTAGGGGTAAGGTAGATTTCAATGCTTTCGCGGTCCCCGAGGGCTTTCCGATTGCTGAACGGAGTGATACATTTAACATTTTGCCAATCGGGAATCGCGGACGTATTGCTGATACTTAAAACTGAAAGGGAGGTGGAAGGGTTGCCTTTCTTAATAACATCAGCGACATGTTCCATCAATCGCCGGTTAATGCTGCAGTAAAGCCTGTGGAAGTGTTGACAGGGATAGAGTACACACCTTGTAACTCTAGGAGTTTATCGGGATCTCTTCCCCCTTACTTACTGAAATTTATTTTCAGAATATTGAAAAATTAATCTACTTCAATGACAGTATCTTGGCAATATTCGCCATAACTATCGTTAATTTACATGCATAAATATAATGGTAAATAGCTTACCTTTCAAGGCCAGCACCTTTAAACATTTCACTGCACATTAGGTTCTGACCTGACGTGCAGTGAAATGTTTAAAGGTGCTGGCCTTGAAAGGTAAGCTATTTATTGTTAAGAAAAATTAATCGTTGCCCCATTTCTCTTAAAACCCATCATTTGGTTACTGTACGTTGATGACATCATTTGGCCACACCAGAAACACTGTTAGAACTCATGTTCTCCATAACTTCCAAATTCTCTCATAAAATTCTCATCTCAAGGACTGGTGAACAACAATATTACACTGGCGGAAAGTGAAAAAAGAATACCAAGAAGGAGACATCCGACACCAACGAAATTTATACAGCATAATAACGGAATACAGAGAATAACGTGATCAAAACATTAGGGCAAAATACAGCTGTATTTGCTGGTAAACAGAAAAATAACATTTCCATGTAACATGGTTAGTACGAGGTTGAACTTCCATGAACTGCGTCACACTGTGCAATTCTGGCATGGAGTCTGTCGTACAGATGTAAGTTTGGGGTATTGAGTTCCAAACATCCTCAACCTGGACACGTAAATCCGGGATGGTCGTGGCTGGCTGTGGAGACCAGATAAGTCGTTGTCCCATAAAATCCCACACGTGCTCAATGGGGGACAAATCCGGTAAACGTGCAGGCCATGGAAGTTGTCTCACACCCTGAAGTGCATGTTGCATTGCATGTGCCATGTGTGGGCGTGCGTTATCTTGCTGGAAAACCCCACGATGGACCGACCTTACAAATGGCACAACGGGCTGAATGATGAGGTTGATGTAGGAGGTGCTGTTTAACGTACCCGGTACAAACACTAGTTGTGTATGGGAGTATAGCTGATCGCTCCCCACACCAGGAGACCAGGTGTAGGCCCTGTGTGTCGCTGGTGGATGCAAGAAGGGTGGAGACGCTCACCTGTGCGTCTGCGAACACCTATCGGAGGCTCCCAAGCAGAATCTGCTTTCATCGCTGAACACGACAGATCGTCATTGCGTTCTCCAGTGCAGACGTTGGCGACACCACCACAGCCGTTTCTGACGATGGGCTGGAGTCAGAGGTACACATGCCAGAGGCACACGTGCACATAGTCCTGCATCCAGTAGATGGTTGCGGATTGTTCGCACAGTCACCTCATCAGGTGCAACGGCAGCTCGGATTTGCGTCGCAGTGGATGTTCTGCTTGACAACGCCGCTCTTCTTATGCATTGATCGGTCCGCTCATCAGTCCGTCTGTGACTCCCGGTTCCATGTCTTCTCCTGTAAGAATGTTCCTCGGACCATCTACACCACCATCGTACCACCACCGATACTTCCCGTCTAATTCGCTCCGCAATACGACGATACGACCACCCGGCCTCGCGAAGTCTGACTAGACGACCTCGCTCAAAGTCCGATAACTGCTGAAATCGTACAAGTCTTCCATGTCCAGGCATTGCAGCTTCTTCAGGGTCTTCACATGTGTCCGTACGCTGACGACCGATTACATTCACTTCGCCGTGCTCCTTAAATACCATCGACGATAATTTGCATATTATGCCGTGCTGTGGCGTAAGCACTCACCGCTTGGTCCCGAAATTAACATCACACCTACATAAACTCGACCCCATTAACATATGTAAATTTCATGATCGTCCACCAATTCCTTCTCTGTGTTCTTTTTTCACTTTCTGCCAGTGTAGTTTTCTGGATGTTAACATCAACAACAACTCAGACTTCTCACTTGGTCTCTGTTTACAGAAAACCTTCTGCCACCCATAATATCATCTCTTACCATTCTTGCACCTTTGGTAAATACAAATTGGCTGCTTTAAAGGCCTACATAGACAGAGCTAACCTTATTTGCAACAGCCCTTCTGCTCTTCAAAAAGAATATCAGAACATCAACATTGGCAAATTGCATGGCTTTCCACCCCTCTTAAGTACAGACTAATCAAGAAATTTGAATCGCAGAACAGATCTACTAGTTTAATGCCTGAACCTTCCACCACTCAGTTTGTTGGCACTTTGCCCTTTAGTCTGTCCTTCACTCATAAAGTTTGCTCTATTTTCAGATCTTCCAGCTGCAGGATTGCAGTTAAATCATCTCCACATCTTAACTTCATCCTTAAAAGACAGGGATCCCAATAAACCCCTAGAGTTACAAGGTGTCTACCCTATCCCTGTCAACACTTCCACAGGCGTTACCCACTACATTGGTAGTACCTACCGCAGCATCAACCGGCGATTGATGGAACATATCGCCGATGTTAAGAACGGCAACCCTTCCACCCCCTTTCAATTTTAGCTATCAGCGATACTTCTGCAATTTCCAATTGGCAAAATGTTAAACGTATCGCTCCTTTCAACAATCTGGAAGACTTCAGGTACAGCAAAAGCATTGAAATCTACCTTACTCCTAACACCTCCAATAGAGACGCACCTTTTCACATCCCTATCATTTGGAAAGCCATTTTGAAATCTGGCAACAACTGATGCTTTTAATACGTGTTTCACCATGGCGAATGAAGGTAGAAGCCACTACCAAAATGCCCCACCACTTATAATTTTTAACGTAACTCATGCACGATATGATATCAAGAATTCTAATTGTTTGTGTGTTACATGTTTCACTGCCAATTCTTCTCACACTCAAGACACTACTTGAGACCCCCCCCCCAAAAAAAAACAAAAAAAAACCCATCTAACTGTTACAGTAAGGAAATTTATGTTTTGACTTGGGGAGGGGAGGTATTTGTGATCTTCTCCCCCTCCCAACTAAAGAATATAAAGTCAGTTTTTCTCATTTACTGTTTTCTCAATCCTCGTAGTTAAAGGCATTTCTTTGACTTTTTTCTCATTTCCATCAGGTGTCCATTTGAGGAACAATGACCATAAATCCATTGAAGAACTCATTACTATGTTTGACTAGACGGGCACAATGAATGCAATGGCGATGCCAGCAGCTCAGAACTGGAGAGGGGGCTACATATCTTATGAGGGGTAACATTTTTTTGATGTTCTTAGAAGAAATTTGGACAAAAAAAATTTAGTAAATCAAATTCATCTTTGTTATGTGGCTTCCTAGATTTTTATATTCAAACTAGTTAACTTTTATGGGATTTATCTGGGTAAATGCTTAAATTTACCTAGATAAATCCCATAAAAAAAGTTAACTAGTTTAAAAATTCAGTTCATGTATATTTTACCTGACTCTGATCATGGTAAAATATATGTACATGAACTGAATTTTTTATACATGAACCAGTAATAAAATAAGAAATTTTAGGTACATACTGTACGTAGTATTTATTCAATGTATGTACTACTGGGAACCATGGATATGGACCTCTAGTTTTAGCTCGTGTCACTAATTTTACCTCTTGATATTTTGCTGTCATAAGGCTGGTTATGAATTTCGGTTTGTAACTTGAAAAGGAATTTCTCTCATTTTTTAAAACAATAAGAAAATTGTGTCTTTTTGGTACTCTTAGACATCACTCAGAGGGAATTCTCTCCATTTCACAGAATGGTACGAAACAAAATGTAACAAAAAAACTTCATTTTGTATAACAAAATTTCTGTGAATTCAAAAAATTAGCATGGGTTTACCCAAGTTCCCTAAAATCTTAGATGGCTGCATTTTTTTTTTGCCAGGTCTTAAATATTTTGGAGGAGGCAGGGTAGGCTGTAGCCCATCCCAGCCAACTAGTATTATAGCACCTGAATTAATGCCTCATGTTAGAGTTTATGTTGATACATTTACTGTATTTTTCATATAATCTACAGACCATGAAATTCAGAAAAAAAAAATGTGCCATATAATCCACACCACGATGCTGATCTCGATTCATTTTTCTACATAACAGTCATGAATCTTGGTATCATCGGACAGTCCAAAGAAATAGGGTAAAAAAAAATATTAAAAAGCAACTCAATTTTTAGTGCTTTTGTGTTTCTTTCAAGCACAAAGTTTTTTGGGCATTGCTGCAGTTAAACCAGTGGCACTCAAATGTGTGACACTGTGAGCTTTGCACAGCATGCGATTGCCCGCAGCAGCAAATACCACCTTCATTGCATTGTATTTTCTGTCAAAATACTCATAAGTAAATAAAACAACCTTTCCAACTGTTTGCAGACCTCTGCCTTCATACTGCTTTGCATTTTCTTGTTATTACATTTTTGGTAATTTTCCAAATATACAACCTCACCTGACAAATGACAGATTTTTCAATATAAGTTTGGCATAAGTTGCATAACTAATTTTGTTGCAACTAAATGTAACTATAATTGTTGCTATTAATTAATGTCTTCAGTTTAAGAAGAGTTTAAGTAAAGATGTTGCTTGGAATTACTATCTTAAGGCAATCTGTTTCATATGAATTGCTGAAAAAATCAGCACCTACAAAAAATATACGGAAAGAAGAATTAAAACTACTACTGTTTTGTAATCACATCCCAGAAAGCACTGCACTTTAATGGATACTTCAGCAAAATGCATACTTTTAGAGAAACTGACCTTTGGCAAAATGACCTTTCAATGGAATGAACTCATAGGTGAAGTAATTCATTACAATAAACCATTAATATGACAAGGGTGCAGAAAATTTTCAGGGCCCAATATTTCCCCAGAACGCAATTTTTTCTGTCCGAAATTTCCCCCAAAACTGTAGTGGACTTTCATACAAGTTTAAGCGAGTATTAGATCTATACGTTGATGATTAAGAACTAATCCTTAAAAAGCCTATTACTTAAAAATTAGAAAAAAAAAAAACCCTAATATTTTAGATTCAAAATGCCCGAAACATCCTTGGGTCTGGTGAAAAACAGCGGTGGGGCAGAGAGGCTGAGAAATAAACAGCTAAAAAATTCAATTAACTATAATTTATTTCATTCTAGAATTTCAGGCGTATAATTGTGCAAGATTTTACTGAATGAAATTTAAATTAGACTTAAATCCTTTGAAAAATGCATGGGTCATTCGCTTTAAAATGTGCGGAACCCCTAATAATTTTTCAGATCGGCGCCTACGACACATAAGCTGCCATTAGTTTTGGAATTTTTTTTATTAGCACGACTAGTGGTTGCACCGTACTTATTACTCATGCCACGCTGTCTACGCCTTGGCATTAGTAAAGTCGTTTGGGCTCCGTGAATCATATGCCAGCGGCAGTCTGCAGTAAGTCACTGTGCTCATAACCTCTTGTATTTATAACGACATGACATTTTTCAAAATGATTACCTGATTACTGTGCAGTAAATTACTCTTATCTTTCACGTTATACTCGTTAATAAGTCAATTTTTTGTTTTATTATTATTACTACTATTATTATTATTACCTACCCACGGGCAAAAATTTCCCCAGAGCTGCCTTAATTTCCCCCCGAACCTTGTTCGCGAGTTCGGACGAATTCTGCACCCCTGTAATATCACGGGCTTGACGATTATGGGCAAAACACGTAACAATATTAACAAAGAAAGGTGACTTGATCACGCTAGTTACGTTAACTAAAACTTTTACAAAAAGTTCGTAAGTTGGAAGCTTTCGACCTTATCTTAGGTCTTCATCACGCCAATGGAGGACTAACTACGCTAGGTTAGTCCTCCATTGGCGTGATGAAGACCTAAGATAAGGTCGAAAGCTTCCAACTTACGAACTTTTTGTAAAAGTTTTAGTTAACGTAACTAGCGTGATCAAGTCACCTTTCTTTATCACGGGCTGTAGGTGAAATGAAAAAGTCAGTAAAATGGCCAAATAAATTAAACTTCTTGGGATGAAACAGTCCTTCAATAAAATGTTCATTTCAACAACATAACCTTTTCAGTGAGGTGATCTTTTCGATAAAACGACCTTTTGGGGAGGCGATCTTTTTGATAAAACAACCTTTCAGCGAGGTGATTTTTTGAAAAATGGCCTTTCAGTGATCTTTTTGAAAAAACTTTTCATCAAAGTGATTTTTGGAAAAGTGAGTGTCAGGCAAATGAGCTACACACTAACCCTCTTAAATATTGGATCTTGAAATTTTGGGAACATTTTTATAGCAAGAACACAGTCTTTCCACTACAGAATGCATTCCCTTAACTTCCACTATAATGAAAGTTTCCAAAACTCATTAGCAAAAAAAAAACTTCACTATATATATATATACATCAGCAGAAGCCTAGATACATACACTAATGAATAGATTTATGTGGAATAACATTGTCTTACTTTTTAATAGCAGAGGCTGCATCCATCAATCTCCGGCCACTAGCTAGGAGTAAGGTTACAGTCATCTCGGCAACAGAGTCTGTAGACACATCTGGAGTGTTGCTTACAGGAATTTTTCTGCAAAGATTTTACAACAAAATAAAAGAAAAATTATATAAAACACTGGTGTATATATTAGGCGCTTGAATTAATTCCTCCTGTTGCCCAATAGAGCGCAGCAGTGGTGCGCTGTGACCCGGGCCACACGTGATCTCCCTTGCGCACGCACATACCATCCATAGTCTGGGTGAAGCAGTGTGCGACACGCGATCAGAGGGCCCAGAACACAAGTTTGTATCACATTCACGATGTCGAGTTTCGTACCAAAAAAGGAGCATTTGCGGGAAGCATTACTCTTCTGCTTTCATCTCAAGAAATCTGCAGCGGAAAGTCATTCTAAGTAGTGACCTATGGGGAACATGCCCTATTGGAAACAACATGCAGAGAGTGGGTTCCAACGCTTCAAAGCCAACAAATATGACATGAAGGACAGAGCGCCCTGGGCAGCCGAGAAAGTTGTTAGATGGCGCACTGGAGGCCTTATTGGACGAGGATTAATGTCAGACGCTCCACGAGTTGTCTGAAACACTACGGGTCAATGAGTCAACGGTTAGCAAACGTTTAAAGGCAAATGGGAATGATCCAGAAGTTCGGAAACTGGATCCCACGTGACAAGGTTATTCTTTTCCACGACAACGCTAGACCTCATGTCGTCAAATCCGTGAAGGAACTCTTGGAGGCACTTGGCTGGGACTTCTTACCCCACCAGCCTTATTCCCCGGACATTGCTCCCTCAGACTTCTATTTGTTCCGGTCGTTGCAACATGGCCTGTCAGAGCAGCACTTCCTTTCTGTCGCGGATATCCAACAATGGTTGGATGAATGGTTCGCTCGAAAGAGCCTGCATTTTTCTACCGCGGAATCCATTTGTTATTCCAATGGTGGGAAAGGGTCGTAGCTGCCAACGGACACTACTTTGAATAGAATATCCTGTACTGTGTCAACACACAGGAGTTTGTACGGCAAAAAAACAGCGGGAAATAATTCAAGCACCTAATAGTTTCCCACAACTCACACACAAGGAAGTGCTCTACATAATGCTTTTTTTTTTTTTATATATATGAACTTCCACAATTTTTTTTTTTTTTTTTTTTTTTGATAAATACAATGTTTTGAAGAGAATAGTTAAGTCACAAAATATCAGAATTCTTAGTTTGTGTTGTTGCAATACATTGGGTTGGTGTGAATGAAATGTCTGGGCAAAGGACCAGCACACGTGGACGGCGAGAACAGAAAAGTACTACAACTTACCTAGGCAAAATAATCCCCCTCGGCATCAACACATAGTTGCCATCTGTCCGGCAAGGCCATGATCCCGGAACGAAAAAGTCTTGTGGCTGGGACTCCAAGAAGTCAACTGCACGTTGAACCTCATTGTCTGTCATGAACTGTTTCCTTGAACAGGAAGTGATCCATGCGATGAAACAGATGATAATCTGTTGGAGACAAGTCCGGGTAATATGCAGGATGAGGCAGTGATTCATAGCCCAAGGCACTTAGTGTCAGCATCGTTCGTTGTGCAACATGAGGGTGAGCACTGTCCTGGAGCAGAAGAACCCAATGTTGACCAAAGCTGGTTGTTTCTGCAGCAATTTCCAGTGTATCTGGTATAATTCAGCACAACAACGTTCTGCAGTAATGGTTTGGCCTCTTGCCAAGAAACTCCAATGGATTATCCCGGCTGTGAACCACCAGACAAGGAGCACCTTCTTGGTGTGTAGGGGTGGCATGCTGTCCAGCAGGCTGTGCCTTGCTTAACCATTGTGCAGATAGTTTCAAATTATCATAAAGGACCCACTTCTCGTCGCAGGTGACAATTCGAGGCAGATGTTCCTGTTTATTCCTGGCAAGCAGCGACGTGGAGACTTCCAAACACCTAGTCTTGTTGGCAGTTTTCAACTCATGCAGCAGCCACATGTCCAGCTTTTTGACCTTACCCAGTGCCTCCAGACGCCGAACAACTGTCATCTGGTGGACACCTACCTGTGCCGCACGACATGCTTTTCGGGGGTCTTTACTGCTTTTCTGCAGTGATGGTTTGGCCTCTTGCCAAGAAACTCCAATGGATTATTCCGGCTGTGGACCACCAGACAAGGAGCATCTTCTTGGTGTGTAGTGGTGGCATGCTGTCCAGCAGGCTGTGCCTTGCTTAACCATTGTGCAGATGATCGTTTCAAATTATCATAAAGGACCCACTTCTCGTCGCAGGTGACGATTCGAGGCAGTAGATGTTCCTGTTTATTCCTGGCAAGCAGCGACGTGGAGACTTCCAAACACCTAGTCTTGTTGGCAGTTGTCAATTCATGCAGCAGCCACATGTCCAGCTTTTTGACCTTACCCAGTGCCGCCAGACGCCGAACAACTGTCGTCTGGTGGACACCTACCTCTGCTGCTAATCGCACGACATGCTTTTCGGGGGTCCACTTCAACCACCCATAACAGAACATCAGAAACAGCAACAGGTTGGTGACCACGTGCTTCGTTTTGCAGGTCCGTATCTCCGCTTCAAAACTTCACAAACCATCGCCGAATGGTTCGTTTGTTGGCTGTATTCTCCCCAAAATGCTTTGTGAACATTTCGAGCAGCAATTCCTGCAGAAGGGCCCAGTTTAAATTCATTCAGGAAGATGACTCTCAAATCTGGTGTCCGCACGTTTCCTTTGCAAGCCACGTTACGTCCAAGCAAACCACGGCTGAACCTTGTTCTTCACACACGTGCTAAGTATTTATAGTAACTGTGTCGTAATACCCGTAACACCACCTGTGGGCGATTCCATTCCGTTGTGGTGGGGGCCTGTCTACACTGCTCGTTCATGCCGGGCATTTCATTCACACCAACCTAATATCAATATTATGCAGCACAGAAGCACAAAATACAATCAATATGACTAAAATCACCTGGGTAGCAGAACTACAGGTTTGCTTAAGATTTTGTTTCATGAAAAAATGAGGAAACAAATTTAAGAAAAAAAAGCTGGTTTCATTTTTCATGAAAATTGCAAGAGCTAATATCAAACTTATTAAATACCTTGATTTATGCTGCCACCCACACCACCTGTAAGAGTTTCAATACACTGGTTTGTGTCATCCCCACCACCTGCAAGAACTTGAATACACTAAGTGACTGGACACCCCACGCAAGCAAAATGGTGTATTCCCACAGCAGACACATGGTCTATAAGATATAAAAACAGCAACAGGAGTACTCTCAGATCAATCGCTGGAAAGAAGGCTAGTAGGAGAGAGCTCTCAGAGTTTGAAAAGGGCATTATAATAGGCATTCAATTGGCAATATGAGCATAAGAATCACTGCTGGTGTCAGACAGGTAGCTAAATCGACTGTGGCCTTTGTTATCAACAAGTGGAAGAAGACGGGACATTGCAGGAACTCGCCTGGCCATGGAAAAACAACAAAATTGCAACCCAGGGACCAGAGCATGCTGCAGAAGGACATCCAGAAAACCAGGTCCAGACCGATGCATGCCATTGCACACGAGTTCCAGATGGTCACCAATGTTATGGTCTCCACCAAGATACTTCAGAGAGGCTCATGCACTCTGGTATCGCAGCCAAGCAACTGCTCAGAAGACCTCATCGCAAAGACCAATAAAGCCATGTGGCTACACTGGTGTCAACAGAACAAAAATTGGACATTGAAACAATGGTGGCAGGTGTTATGGGGCGACTAATCCTGCTTCACATTATTCTGATCGAATAGACCTGTCTGGGTTTGGTTACCCAGAGAACGTCTGTTTCTGGAGTGTACAGTGCTGACTGAAGCACGGAGGCTGTGGAGTTATGTCATGGGGCTGTTTCAGCTGATAAGGTGTGGTTTAACTAGTTGTTATTCATGGCAACATGAACTCTATGCTGTGCAAAGATATCCTGAATAACTCAATGCTCCCAACGTTGTGGCAGTTCTATGGACACAACGATTGTTTCTTCCAGGACAACAATGTCACTTGTCATGTTTCCAGGGCTACATTGGAGTGGTATGAGGAAAATCAGGTCTTGCGGATGGACTGTGCTGCTCAGAGCCCGAACCTCAAGCCCATTGGACACCTATGGGATGAATTCTAACAGCAGGTGAAGTCCAGACCAACATCTTTACTGGTAGAGTTGGTTGCTGTATTCAAGGTGGAATGGAGGAACATTTTGCTCTCCATACTCCATGGACTTGGGGGACAGTTTACCTCGATATATATATATTAAATAAATTACGATAGATATTACGATATACTAAATAGATTACGATATATATTACAATATACTAAATAGATTTAGATAGATATTACGACTGAAATTTGACGTCTACTGGACCTGGATGAAGTATCAGAAACTCAGACTCAGAAATGACATAGGAGCTCATGGGATA
Source organism: Macrothele yani (assembly GCA_039090855.1). Classification (NCBI taxonomy): domain Eukaryota; kingdom Metazoa; phylum Arthropoda; class Arachnida; order Araneae; family Macrothelidae; genus Macrothele; species Macrothele yani. Next base: position 106,657,434 of record CM076999.1, on the reverse strand, counting down.
TCGGAAATTGCAACAGCGGTGTGTAAATTTGTTGTTTTTTTTTTTTTTTTTTTTATAAGTTATTTCTGTTTCCTCATAGTGCGTGTATCAATATAAGAAACTAAAATTTTTAAAAATGAAGTATCAGAAACTCAGACTCAGAAATTACATAGGAGCTCATGGGACCGGAAATTGCAACAGCGGTGTGTAAATATGTTTTTTTTTTTTTTTAGAAATTATTTGTGTTTCTTATAGTGCGTGTATCAAATATAAGTAACTAAAATTAAAAAAAAAAAATTTAACTTCAAGACTTTTAATGACAGCTGGACTCGAACCTTATAAAGAACTTTATGAAAACACTGATTAAATGTCCTGTTGACCTTGATATGAGGAGAATATAGCATTGTGGAGTTTAAATATAATAAATGTTTTTTTAATTCGTAAATTTGTGTGTTGTCCACAGCGTGAATACGATGAAGTGTTTTCTTCTATTACTCCCTTGGTCTTTCATGGAACTGATATTATGGGTGAAAACAGTACGTCTTCCGAAAGGGAAAAAAATGCAAGTCATCCATCAAGTTGGTGACGTATATGGGACATTAAGAACACTAAGAAGCAACACTCGAGGTAAATAAACACCTTTATTTGAACCAAATAACATAAAAATAATAACTAACAAAATGTGTAAGGCTCCTCTAACGAAGGCTTAAAAAAAGTGATGAACAGAATAATTTGACAGTTTATGTCATAGCATTAAAACCAGTATACCATGTAATAGGAACACCTGATGAGAGAAATGAATGAATATCTCTCACTAAAGTGTTATATACAACTAGTCTGTCTAGCAAGAAATATGCACCACTGAATGTGTCAAAATGTGTTACATATACAAAGATAAATTATACTTGTGTAATTTATCTTGGTTTTTAACTCTGAATACCATATGCAGTAATATAGATGTAAATATTTCCAGAATTTTCACTTTTAATTTAAATCTAAACATAAAGTACAGGGTGTCCCATAAAGATGTAACCAATTTCAAATAATCATAGTTTTATTATAAATGATCTCAATACACATCTTGTGTTAATTGACAGAACAGATCATGAAGTTTTACAGATATTCAACATGGGCACCATTTGTCACCTGAACAATGTATAAACGGTATTCCAGTTCCAACCATGTTTGTTCGACATTGTCCGTATTGACTTTCTGCAGTGCGTATGTAATCCTCCTCTTTACGTCAGCAATGTCTGCAACAAGGGTGCTGTAAACCTCACCCTTGATGAATCCTCATAAAAAAAAAAAAGTAACAGGGTGTTAAGTCCGGTGAACATGGTGCCCAGGCAATAGGACCACCATGTCCAACCCATCGATTGGGAAGTTTGGTATCCAGAGACCTCACAATCAAAGCCCAATGAGGTGGTGCCCAACTTGTCGGAAAATGACCGTAGTTGCAAGTTCATCCAACTGGGGATGCACAAACTGCTCAATCATGTCCAGGTAATTATCAGATCTCACCGTCGCTTCCTGAAAGAAAAAGGGTCAAATACCGCAGTCTACCATTACGCCATACCAAACAACATTCACTTTTGGGTTACCATGTTCACGTTCCATTGTGCAATGCAGGTGTTCAGTTCCCCAAGTTTCCCCATTCTGTTTATTAACCTTTCCAGAAACATGGAAAGTACTCTCATCCAAGAAACAGATTTGTCTCAGGAAAGATTCAGCACTTGCAATAGTCTCCAACATCTTTTCAGCAAACTGTTTAAGTTTCACACGATATATATATATATATATATATATATTTTATTGAAGGTATAACGACCACCGTGAGCAACTCAATGGGCTATAAGCAGTTGCCCGTCCTTAATTTAGGGTCACTGGTTCCAGGGAAGGGAGAGAGCCAGTGCCATAAGACAAACACAACATCCATGCCTCTCCAAGATTTAAACCCGGACCCTTCTCAGACGAATGGTCTGCACCACCGAGGCAGCATTTCACATGATCACCTAGATGTGATGGATTATCTGAAGTTTATATGAGTGCATTTCCAATCTCTGATGTAGCACTCTGTGCAGACTACGACAGAACGTTTGTCTCGCAACCTCCTCCCTTTCTAGAACCAGCGATGACCATCTAGGAATTTTCTTTGTAAGGACGCTACCAGTTTCCTTGAATGACTTATACTACTTTCTGATGCTGTTATGTGAGGTTAGTTTGCTCCCATATTTTGTTCTGAAATTCCACTGAACCTGCATTTCAGATCGGGTTTCAATAAACCACTCCACAATCTGTGCTTTCATTGCAAGATCCATTGGGTACACTTCTAGGAAACTTGAGAATATTCCATACCATCCGCAACAAACATAATGTTGATATTAGTTTTGTATCCAAAGTTATTTGAAATTGGTTACACCTTTTTGGAGCACCCTGTAAGCTCAAAAGTAGGAAAACTCGCTACTTTTCAGAAAAAGTAGTTGTTGCAAGGTACTTTTTCAATAATGTAGTTGTAGCAGTAGCTAGCTACTTTAAAAAGTTTTCCAATCATTGGGTACATACAATGGATGACTATCAGGTCAGATTCCTATGAATCCGTCAAAACAGTGTAAAAAGCCTATAAGATTAACAGGGTGGTGGTACAGCATTAAAAACAAACACCAATAGTAATCCAGGGGTATGAAACATCTGTGAATTCAATTCAATATCTTACGACGTATTGGAAAAGAGTACTGGAATATTTTTTATAACTAAACTAATAACATCTTGAATAACAAAATCTTAAAGAGTCAAAATCAAAGAACAAAGTTTACCTTGCTTTACACTCATTAATGTCAATATGGTCAAAGCCAACAGACATGGTTGCAATCGCCTTCAGTTGTGGACCTAGAATGGTTTTGTTAATTAGCACACCAAGAAACTTAGATCAAAAATTTTTACCAAAACAGTTTAGTGACATGAAATACGTTACAAAAATACAGAAAAAATCTCTTTGGTGAATAAATACAATATCAAACCACTCTACTTAGTCATACTATGAAGTTATGCTATCAATCCGAACCCATACTTGAATAACCATAATTTCAACTTACAAAACAGGATGAACAAAAGGATTAATTATTAATACAGTCCCAGTGCTTTTCAAACATGCTGTACATTCTAAACAAGATCTGTTTCACTAAGCAAAACACGTTAAAACTACAATGCTATTTTGTTGTCAGGATGTTTTCACAATTTCTCTGAATAACCATTTGCTGGCAGAATTCCTTCAATCCATGTTTATAGCAGGATTTTTAAAATGACAAACCGAGTAGCCATTGCCTTGCACGCCGTTTTATATTAACTTTAACATAAAAAAACTTTAAAATTATGTCCCCCTCGAGCAGGAATTGAACCAGCATCTTCAATTTTTCGTTCGATCATGCTATCCGGTTGCACCACCCATAACAATGAAGTCTCAAGTATCAGAGTGTTAAGAATCCGAAGATTCCCTGACGTTTTCCAGTTGACGCAAATTTTGCTTCCTCGTAGTTTTTTTTTACATCACCAGTATTTAAAACGTGTACTCAATGTGGTTCTACAGTTTTAAGGTGTACTCAATGTAGTTCTGGCAGCTTTGCAAAATCAAAGGTGAAGATCACCCATGGGATCTTGGCATGGCCAGAGCAAGCTTTACTTATTTGGGAGGGAAAGATTCGAAATAATGCCCCTTTGAGATCAAAAGTTCCCAATTCCCACTCAAATTACATGCAGGTTTTATTTTTTCATGCCTCTGTTAGGGGAAAGTATGATAAAAAATCTCACTTCCAGTTTTGGACATAATTTTGCTAAAAATTTAAAAACTAGGTGAATCAAATACCCAAGAGCCAACGAATGTAAGTACAATAAAACCTCGAAAATCCGGAATCCAGAAAACAGGCACTTTTCCGATTTTGTTTTCGTGAGAACATCAGATGCTTCACCAATAACCATGGAAATCTCCCGATGTACTGTTTCAACGCCACATCACGAGATCATCCGATCTCTGCGTGCAAATTGCCGATAGCCGCATACGTATAGCATCGGAACGTTTCTCAAATTCGTCATCTCATTGGGCCATGCTGAAGTGACTTCCAATGGGGCGACGAATCAGCGTGTTCGTTTGAAATGTGCGCCGAATGCGTGATGATCTGTGCTTGGTGGTAGAAGTATGTGGATTTGATCGTGTAATGATATCTTCATCGGCCATTATCGTGCATCCCGGTAATTGCCTTTGTGATGTATCGTAGTTTCGTCAGTCGAAAAACCATAACACTGATGTAAAATTTACATCGGACTTTGCAGATGTATCGATACATTGCCCAGCCCTAGCAGCTGTTCTGACTTTTTTCAAGTTTTTGCCTAATCATTCGTCAAATTCAATTTTTTTCGACAGAGTTTTATAATAAATAGTACAAAAAGGTAATCGCCAATATTTTAGCCAAACTTTTTTTCCATCGGCAGAATGATTTTTGTTTTGCAAATTGCAAATAATCAGCACGACCCCTGCATATTTATAAGGCATAGACGCACAAATTTTCGTTAAAGTGACCTGTTACGTGGAAGTACGTAGGCCTACTTTATGTAATACCCTTTACGCAATCTTTGGATAGCTTCAAAAATCCGGCATTCATTTGGTCTCGTCAATGTCTGATTTTCGAGGTTTCACTGCATTAAGTAAAATGTAAAAACTGTTAACACTGACAACACACCATGCTGCAAAAATGCAGAATCAAACACCAGCTAACACAGAACAAATGAGTACTAGATGATGAATGTAACAGGAAGACACTTTCGGAGTTGGGACTGGAAAAATTCTGTTCAAGGTTAAACTCTCAGATGAGCTTCTGTGACACAGCAAGATGACTAAATCACTAATAAGTATATTCACCCAGATATATTCCTTTGGTTCTAGTTCCACTTGAAGAAATTTTGTTTAATCTTCCTTCCGTCAAAGTTTTTTTTTTTTTTTTTTTTTTTTTTTACAGACGTTTCTGGCCTCTTGATGTTAGTCAAGGCCTGTTCTCAATGTATATAAGGATTCACAAAAGTTTTGTTTACTTCTGAAAAATTTGAATGTTGTTGCCAGGTTCCTCATACTGATTCCAAGTTCCTCAAACTGTTGCCAGTTACCAAACTGAAATGTCTTCACTGTGTATTTTGTAATTCTGTTGCTGTTGTAATTAAGTTGTTTAAAACACCACTTATTAATTTAGAAGGCTCATTGATGGCACTGTTTTTATGGATGTAATAACTTTCTTTAATTAGTCTTGCCAGTACTAGAACAAACCATCAGAAAAAAAAAACTTAAATTCTATTGTGGAATAACTTTTTTACGGGTCTTATAGAGGTTATTATTCATAAAAGTTGGTTATCAATGAATAACATTTTCTTCACAACCTACATTCTCCAGATGAAATTTAAGACAAAAAAAAAAATCAATACCTGCACATTGTATGACTTCTTTGTCAATAGGATCTGTTAGCAGACAAAGCATTGCATCTTTCCCAGGTAACATTTTAAGGAGAGCCTCTTTTGATATTGGTTTCTCTTGGTCGTATATTTCGACATCACACCTGCACAAAATCAGATACAAGATGTTAGAAGTTGCCTGCTTCTCGCTCAATTCATACTGAATGTTACAAAAAAGAATTTTTAAAACATTGAACATCGAAAAAATTTATTGCATGTTGTAACAATTTTGACACAATACAAAATAAATTTTGCCCAGACCAACAAGGAATATCTAGGGTGGCAAAATTTCCATATACTCTTAAAAAACGTTTGATGCATTAAAATCTCACACACAAACATAGTAAATCATGCTTTCCTTGAAGCCACAATAATGCTAAAAGGCGTTTTAAAATTGCTGCTCAGGCAGTGGCAGTTAGCAAAGAGTCCTTCACCTGATACATAATCAGGGCGGGTGCTACATTAGGCCAACTAGGCAGCCACCTAGGGTGCAGACCTCAGAGGAGCACAGTACAGACCTTTGAGTTGCAAAGTTTTATACAGATTAGTTTTTTAATACAAATAAAAATTCAACTGACAATTTATAGTTTGTTTAAAGGTAAATACCACAACAGTGCTATGGAATGTAATTATTTATAAAATCTTATCAAATTTCTTTATGCTGCTTTTGATTTATCCCTTTGTTTTTATTAAACGTGTGATAAATTGAAGTTAAAAGTTTTAGGGGGAAAGGGTTGCAAGCAGTTAGCCTTGCCTAGGGTGCAAAATAGCCTGGCATCGGCACTGTACTTAATCCATCACTGTCCTCCTGTAGTAAATATAGTATGGTCGGACAAATTCATTAGGTAAATGCTGATGGGGAAAATGTACAGTTAGGATGTTTTCAACATACTGGTGAATAAAAATAAATACTTGTTCATTCTTCCATACAGTTGCTCCAGTATCTCTTGCAATTTGGTGCCTATCCAACTCTACCCACCCAATTTTGACATTATATTGAGAATTATCAAGGTGTTCAAGTTTTTCCAACAAGAAAATGATACAATTGAAAGATGAGGGAACTTTAAGCACTTCAGGACAAACTGAGCATCTATGTCTCACCTGAAACTGATAGGTTCTTATATAGAACTCTACTACAAAATTGGGCAGTGGGAAATAAGAGCTAGGCAAAGCCTAAAATTCAACTGCAACATTGGGAAGTGGGAAATAAGTAGGTCTAGGCAAAACCTAAAACTTTCAGGAGCCAACATTTTTTCAATCAAGAGATACATGGAAAAACCAGTCAATCTACACACTAAGAAAAAAAAACTTCCACACAAAGAATTGTAACTAACAGTCAAAATTAAAGTGTTATTTCTCAGAAATTCTTCAATAATTCAGAGTAGTATCCACAACTAAAACTAGGAAACATGTCTTGCATGGGTCATTCCGTGTTAAATCATCACAATTTATAATATTTTTCTACCTCACCAACTTAGATTTTGATAAAACTTAGTATACTTAATGATCCTATGTAGTTATGAAAAAAATGCATTTTTTTTTATTTTTAAGCTCACAGAGGGTAAAGATATTTAAGCCTAAATTTTCAAAATTTTATTAAAAAATGGCCTACTAGTGATACTTTATCTGTAAATCAGCTGCCAATTGAGATATGGAGTTGGAAGTGGTCTCATTTTAAAGCCTCTTTAATGGGCTTTTATATGATATACAACACAATCTAGTTTATAAAAAAACACAAAATTCAAAATCCAACTGAAAATATCAAAATTTCTCAAAAACGGATTTTTTAATTTTTTTTAAATTTTGAAAAAATCTCAAATTAGTACTTAACAAGAAAAGAAATTTCCACAGCATAATTTTTTAACAATATTTATGAATGTTGCTTTCTGTGTGTATTACTTTTCCATTCTGTTCTGACAGTTTGTTCAATTTTAGGTGATGTAATTGAAACTCATAGCTTGAAAAATGCAAGTTGAAACAGGCATGAACATGTTGGATCATGCAACAGATCCATTTCCCTCCTCTCCACATTACTACACTTGGCTCAGTCTCCCAGCAGAGTTTGTCCCCTTGCCTTTATTTATTCTTGATAAATGTGAATGTAGTGTAAATGATTTTGAAGGTAAAGTGATAGTGCAAGACAGTTTTTTTTTTTTTTTGTTAGTTAAGTTTTCAACAAAACCTCTCTAAAATGGATAAGAAATGGGCCTTAAATTGTTTTAATCCATTTAAAAAATGAGACCATTCCAATATAAGGAAGGGATTAAAGACCAGTGGCCACATGGATGTGTTCCCTTTTCCCTGAAACACAAATGATAGCTAAAGTTTGTGACAGCTGTAGAAAAGAACTGAGCAAGATGAAAACTGAGGTTACAAAAGATCAAATTACATTACAAGTTTTCCAAGTACTAGCCAGGATGTAGGTTACGATTACAGTACCTATTGTGATAGTGATCCTGCTGTATTATTTCCTTCAGAAGCTTTAAAAAACATTTAATACATCTCTACAAGACAGAGTGCTCCACTGACTAGAAAAAGGCAGAATATAAACGATATTCTACTGAAATGAATCAATACTGCTGTAAAGCGCAAACTTCTTGCCAATGCAGAGTCTTCTGACAGTGAAGTTGATTCTCAAGATGAAACTATTTTAAGTCACCTGAAAACAAAATTCCAAACTTTGACAAACAGAAAGGAAAAGCTCATGATGCTGACTATTTTGCCTGAATCATGGAGTATTAAGAAGATTGTGCGGGAATTTAATGCACAGAGTTATATGGTGAGACAGTCAAAGAAACTTGAAACAAAAAGGAATCTATCTACTCCAGATCAGAAACCTGGAAAAACTACTTGCGAAAACAGCTGAAACTGTAAAAACATTTTATGAAAGTGATAAGGTCAGCAGACCTATGCCTGGCACGAAAGACTCTTTCCATGAAGGACAGCACTGGCCAAAAAATTCATGTCTCCAAATGTCTAATGCTTAATAATTTAAAGGAGGTGTACATATATTTTTTAAAGAAAAGTTTTCAATGTACATGTGAGGTTTTCAAAATTTGCAGAGCAGCACCCAAAGAATTGTGTTCTAGCTGGTCAGAGTGGTACACATGCAGTTCGTGTGTGTGTACCATACATCAGAACATAAAATTTATGACTGAAAATGCCAAGTTATCAATTACTAATGATGAAATAAAAAACTACAAAAGATGTCCTTGTAAAGATAGTATGCAACCCAGCATCAATTGACTGCCACTTGGGTAATTGAGCATCCTGCCCTGGAGTTCAAGTAATCCAAAGTTTGCTAGAAAATGCCTTCAAAGAAAATCTGAGTGAGACTAACTTTTCACCAGTGGATATCTGTAGACAGATGAACCTTAGAGACATTGCAAATATCAGTCACTGAATTTGTCAACCTATTTTGTGAGAAAATTTTCATTTTACTTCGCCATGACTTCATAGCTAAACAACAAATTCATTTATGAATCATGTCAAAGAAAATTTGTCCAATTTAGAAATTGCTGTTGTGTGCAATTTTTCAGAAAACTCTTCTTTTGTAATGCAAGACGAAGCACAGTCCTATCATTGGACCAACAACTAAGCTACATTGCATCCACTTGTATATTTTAAAACAGAAAAAACTTAGCATATCAGCTTTGTTGTGATTTCAGAGTGTCTCTAGTCTCTACCACAATACTGCAGCTGTGTATTTATTTCAACAGAAACTCTTAAGATTTTTTGAAGAGCAGATTTGAGAAATTGCCCAAAAGAATCTTATTTTTATGACGGCTGTGCTGCACAATATAAAAACAAGAAGAACTTTTTAAATTTATGTCACCATAAACATATTTCAACATTGCAGCAGAAAGACATCTTTCTGCTACAGCTCATGGCAAAGGGGCATGTGATGGCGTTGGGGGGACGGTGAAAAGGTTGGCAGCAAGAACAAGTCTCCAAAGGCCACACAAGGGCCAAATAATGATGCCGAGACAACTCTATGAATGGGCGAAAGAAAACATTTCAAAAACGGACTTCACATATTTTACACAGGAAGAGTACATTGCAACAGAGCAATATTTGACATATCGTTTCAGCAAGGCAAACTGTAACAGGAAGTCAAAAACTACATGCTTTCATACCTTTAAGTGAAGCAAAAATGTCAGTCAAACCTTTCTCTTTTGCTCAAACATCAGTTGAACATACTGTAACAATATGTACAGTAAGACTGCTTTTCAGTGAAATATGCAGTTATGTCATTGCACTCTACAGTGGCAATTGGTGGTTGGCCTGTTTTAGCAAAACAGGAAGAGAAGGCTGAAGTAAAGTTAACATTTCTTCACCCAGCAGGTCCATCTGCTTAACCTAAAAATCCAGAAGTTCTGTGGATTCTGTCGACATATGTCCTGCGTAAACAGGACATCTGTGCTCAAGAACTCCAACAAGCTAATCAAGCCTTCCATCAGTTCACTAGCTCAAGAAAATACTGAAAATATGACCACTTGTGTAGAAATGGATTGAACTAAAACAATCATGTGAGTTAATCTTTTTAATGATATAACTGCATATGCATCTTTTGATTTGATAATTATATTGCACTGTGTATTTGTTTTCTTCATTTTTATGACCCCAGATCATTGGAGATACATAGGATCACTACCTAGAGATAATATAACAAACAAAAAATCCCAAAAGCTACAGTATATATGGGGGGGGGTGAAGTACAAAACAGCAAATCTGGATCACATTTATATTGATCATGTGTATGTGTTACCTCTCATATCTTATGATCCCTAAAAAATATTTTGTGGGTAGTTACAGATAAGTATAAACTGAGATTTTTTTTCAAAATTAAAAGAAAATCCGTTTTTGAGGAAATCTATTTTGAAATTTTCAATTGGATTTTGAATTTCGTGTGTTTTTATAAACCCCATTGTGTTATATATCATAGAAAAGCCCATTAAAGGAGCTTTAAAATGAGACCACTTCCAGCTCCATATCTCAATTGGGAGGCCCGCTAAAGCAATATAAAAAAAATCTCCAAGCCCGTTTTGAACCAAAAATCAAAAACTTTACATAGCTCTAACATTTCACATAATGAACATAGGCTCCTAAAAATTGGCATTTTTGCACTACACCATAGGACCATTAAGCACCCCAAATTTCATAAAAATATAAGGAGGTCAGTCTGAAACAGTGTGATAAGTTGACAAGAATGACGACCCGCATACAAAAAAAAATGGTATAAATGTATAGGATTTATAATATAAAAAACATACACTTACTCTACGTTCTTCGTAGGAAGTTCACTGTATCTCACATATTTTTATCTATGGCATGAACCACTTGTACCTTGATGTTTTTCACTTTCTCAGAGATAGTTAAAAATTCCTGAATGTTATTAAAATAATTTACATGTGTAAATTATTTTAATGATACTAGTAATTTTTAAATAACTATCTGAAAGAGGTGAAAAACATTGAGGTACAAGTGGTTTATATTGTGAACAGATAAAAACATTCAAAATATAGTGAACTTCCTACAAAGAAAGAGGGGAAATGTGTTTTCAATAAATCTTATGCTTACAGAAAATTATTAAATCTCATTTAGCATATTAGATGTAATTATAAGTTGTTTTTGGTGTTTTTGGCTTTATATTAATTAGTTAAACATAATTGTTATACAATGTTATACATATATTTGCATTTCCAAAGAGGTTTTCATTTCAGAAAGTTCAGCTTTGTCTTCTGGTGTAACATTTAATAAAACTACAAATTAATAAATACACTTACAAGCACCTAACACAAAATCAGTGCTGTAGCTACCAACATCTCTGATGCTTACTCTGCTTGCATGCACAATCTCTTGTGTTGAACTGCAGAACTTCAGCTTGAATCATTGTGGCTAATATTGCTACAGCATTCATATTAGGTTGTCAGTTAAGTTCGTTCATTTTCTTTTAATGTTATTTGAAGGAACACAAACAATATTTTAATCATAGTGTTATGGGGTTTTTTTGTAGCTCTATTCTTCCCGTACAACTTTTGTTCATCGGTTTCGATATTATATTTGGTTTAACTCTTTTTAGCCATATGAAGATGGAGTGCCAGGAGACAGAAATCAGCATTTTTTACACCTTCTCCAAGGTTCCCACTCAAAAGTAATAAAAAAATTCCCTGACTTTTCCAGGTTCTCCAGGTGGTTTTTAAAGTTTTCCAGAGTGGCATGTTGTAAAGAATTGTTACATTTCATTCATTTTTCTCACCAAAGCACACACTTGTAAATTCTTTATGTAATTTGTCTTTATAAAATTACCTGTTTCATTAATAACTAACTGCGCACATTATTTTCTGTACCAAAGTTCCATGAACTTTTGTGAATACTACCTACCCACACTGAATTTGTAAATATATTCCCATAGAAACAGGTCATATGTAAGAAAAAAATCTGTCAGTTGAATAGTTTCAGTTTTTCTATAACACAATGCAGCTAAGCTTAATGATAGGATGGCTCTGTTCAAAGAAACATTGTTTCAAGAGAACCAACAGACAAAGGACTTTGATCCATCATTTGATTGGTTCTCTTGTGAAGTGTTTCTTCAAGCAAGCAGGAGCCATTGTGCCTATGTTCCATGTTATAACTGCCTGCAGAAATTGAACAAAAGCTTAATAACTGGCAATTTTAAAAATTCAATTTTGCATCTTTTTTTAGAGAATAAAGGAAATACTTAATATAACTGAAAGTAAATCTACCAAATTCTTGGCAGGCAGTAATTGCAAGCAAAAGTTTGAAATCTTGAAAAAATAATGTTTTTTTGGCAAAATAAAGTATCTATTGATTTTTACAAAAAAAAAAAATGGGGATGGGGGGGATAATTTTCCCTGAGTTTTTCCTGATTTTTGGAACCATTTTCAAATTCCCTGAGAATTCCAGGTTTTCCCTGTTTTCCCGGTTGAGTGGGAACCCTGCTTCTCTTCCCTTTCAATCAAGGTTTCAAAGCTGCTCGAGATATTTGTGCTGCGTACGGAGCAGGCGCTATTACTGACAGAACTGCACAGAAAATGATATTCATTCACGCTTCAAGAAGGGGAAATTCGACCTCAAAGACTGTCTGCGTTGAGAATAAATTGAATGAGCTCACCTATGAGGATCTGCAACAATCTACTAAGGAATTGGCCCAGCAGATAGGATGCTCTCATGATACTAAGGAACTGGCCCAGCAGATAGGATGCTCTCATGATACTAAAGAACTGGCCCAGCAGATAGGATGCTCTCGTGATACTAAAGAACTGGCCCAGCAGATAGGATGTTCTCGTGATACTAAGGAATTGGCCCAGCAGATAGGATGCTCTCGTGATACTAAAGAACTGGCCCAGCAGATAGGATGCTCTCATGATACTAAAGAACTGGCCCAGAAGATAGGATGCTCTCGTGATACTAAAGAACTGGCCCAGCAGATAGGATGTTCTCGTGATACTAAGGAATTGGCCCAGCAGATAGGATGCTCTCGTGATACTAAAGAACTGGCCCAGCAGATAGGATGCTCTCGTGATACTAAAGAACTGGCCCAGCAGATAGGATGCTCTCGTGATACTAAAGAACTGGCCCAGCAGATAGGATGCTCTCGTGATACTAAAGAACTGGCCCAGCAGATAGGATGCTCTCGTGATACTAAGGAATTGGCCCAGCAGATAGGATGATCTCATGATACTAAAGAACTGGCCCAGCAGATAGGATGCTCTCGTGATACTAAAGAACTGGCCCAGCAGATAGGATGCTCTCGTGACACTAAAGAACTGGCCCAGCAGATAGGATGCTCTCGTGACACTAAAGAACTGGCCCAGCAGATAGGATGCTCTCGTGATACTAAGGAATTGGCCCAGCAGATAGGATGATCTCATGATACTAAAGAACTGGCCCAGCAGATAGGATGCTCTCGTGATACTAAAGAACTGGCCCAGCAGATAGGATGCTCTCGTGATACTACAGAACTGGCCCAGCAGATAGGATGCTCTCATGATACTAAAGAACTGGCCCAGCAGATAGGATGCTCTCGTGATACTAAAGAACTGGCCCAGCAGATAGGATGCTCTCATGATACTAAAGAACTGGCCCAGCAGATAGGATGCTCTCATGATACTAAAGAACCGGCCCAGCAGATAGGATGCTCTCGTGATACTAAGGAATTGGCCCAGCAGATAGGATGCTCTCATGATACTAAAGAACTGGCCCAGCAGATAGGATGCTCTAGTGATACTAAGGAATTGGCCCAGCAAATAGGATGCTCTCATGATACCATGACCTTCACTAGATGGGTAAGGTCCAAAAACTCTATGCATGGGTGCCACATTGTCTGAATGCAAGAGACAAACTCCAATGCTCCACTATCACCAGTTTGCTTGCTCAACACCAGGCTACTCATGGACACAGATTTCTGTACTGCATCGTCACCGACGATCAAAAATGGCGTCTACGTCAATATGAAGCAGAGGGGGAAACGGTAGAGTCCTCACAAGCAAGCAACACCTCTAAGCAAGGCTGGGCTGCATCCACACAAGACCATGATCTACGTTTGGTGGTATTGGGAAGGTGTAATCCACTATGAATTGCTTGAAAAGAATGCCACAATCAATGCACAGCTTTACGTTCAGCAAATGCACTGGCTCAATGAGGCAATTCAGCTGAAACAACCCAATTGGCAGCACAGTGTGTTTCTTCAACACTATAAAGCTCCCCCGCACCCATGTCGTTAATCTGATCAAAATTGCTATTCAAAATCTTGGTTGGGAAGTTCTACCACACCCACCATATTCTGATCTAGCGCCCTCAGATTATAACTTTTTCTGGTCGCTCTCCAACAGTCTGCGAGGCGTATCGTTTAACAACAATGTCGAGCTGAAACAGTGGCTCGAAGACCTCTTAGAGTCAAAACCCGGGATCTCTACCGTCGAGGCACAGACCATCTAGTGGAACTTTGGCAAGAGGTCGTGAACAGTGAAGGAGAATATATTATTGACCGATTTGCAACCCCCCCCCCCAAAAAAAAAGTACAAATAAAAATAATAATTTAAAGCTTAAATGTGGTGAAACTACAAACAAGATTTCTTATAATAATTAATAAAATTTCATCTATCGTTAACAAAAGTTCCTTACTTTTGCCTTTCACCATCAATTCCTAAACTGAATAAATATCTAATTAATCCGTTGCTTCAGTAGAAGTTTGTCTCTTTTTTTGTTTCATTTTTAATGTTTTGATACATAGTGTAAATCAGCTCTTGCCCTGCCCCCTACAATTGTATTCATTCTGAGGGGAAATAGGATAGCTTTGCATGAACATCCTGCAAATGTCTCCCTCCAAAGCATAAAGCAATTTTCCTTTATCCAAGCCTGAAAACTTATCAGGATCCAAAGAGCAAAGTTAACGCCCTACTCGTTCACTCCAGGACCCCATTTGTATTCATTTGAGTCTTTAAGCACAGTCAAACATGTTTGTCTATGGTTTTTCAAGTCTAAGAGGAAGGGGTTTATGGAAATCCCGAAACAAAATCTTGTACACAGCAGTTTTCAGACTAAATGCTAGTTTCCACTTTTATTTAAAAGTGTTTTCATTATTTTTATGGGTTTTAACAAATTATTAATTTTTACTACCAGTGAAATTTGCCGCTCTAGGCCCGGGCCTATTCAACCTATTGGGAAATCCGTCTCTAAGTAATGCAATGAATGTTACTGAAGTTATTTGGAAACCTTGATAGCGAATTGCATTTTTTTTTCCCTCAGAAAATAACCACAGAAATGTGCAAAATTCATTTCAATAAATACATTTTCCAAACTTTTAAAATTTAACGACTTTATATACAGGTCAAGGTTTTTCATAAATTTTTAGCTCTTAAAATTGGGTATCAGCTTATACATGAGATTGGTGTAACTTTGGGAATATTAATACTTTTGAACACCATCAATTTTTACAAATTTTGATCAAATTTTAATTTCTGTTTTCCAGAATTTCCTTCATCAAGATTAAATGCAAACGCTTATTGTTTAATGGGTGGACATTTAACAGCGCTGGAGAATGGGAACATCGTTTGTGTGTGTGTGGGGGGGGGGGATAGCAATTACGGGAAATCCGTTTGACTTCCAGTTTTGTAAATTTTTATCATATTTTCAAGCTAAAATACAAAAATTTATGCAGTAAAATATTACTTAAAAATACCGAACAGAAGCAATATCGCGAGAAAAAAAACACATTACGATTACGGAAAAAATCTGAACTCAGTCAGCTTTTCGTTTTCAAAAGTTTCGTAAAGTTGGAATTATGCCGTCCTCAGATCCCCCCCCATTCTGTTTACTTGTGCATCGATCTCCTGAGTGGCCAAAGTAACAAAAAAGGCGGAATTTCTCGAACCGCGGAAGAATGTTATGCCCGAAGATTAGGAGAAAATTTTCACGGCATCTAGCTTCAGTTTCCGCAAATTCTTACCTACAATTTCAAGCTGAAATACGAACATATATGCCATAAAATGATATTTAACAATACTAGACAGACACAAACACATCAGGAGAACAAAATTATGATTAGGGCAAATTCCTTTTACTCCATTTAACTACTGTTTCTGTAAGGTTTGAGACACGAAATACAAATCCCCCCCCCTCACCACACACACACCACCACCAAACAAAAAAATCCCCAGAGAATTCCACAAATATGCTTAAGAAATTTATGTATATCATAAAACAGCAAAAAAATTTTTTTAACAAAATGAAAATTCGCAGAATCCGTAGTTTCAAGAGTGAGTTCCATAGTCAGACAATGAAATCCATACAAACTAGACATTCCATAGCATTCCATAGTAATTGGCACGTACAACAGTCGTAAATCCATACCTATCATGTTAATCGTGAATCGTAATTTCCGACAGAAAACTGCGATTCACAGGACCGACCCAGAAATCCAAAGACATAAGAAACAATAGTCTTATTTAAAAAGTAACTGTCATTTTGAAGTACTTCTGTGTTACTTTTAAGTAAATAAAGAACTAAAATCGCTAGCTGTTGCAGCATTACCGTAGTTCATTAGTTACACTAAAACATCCGTCGAAATTGCGGACAGCATTGTCTTATTTCTGAATATGTTTCAACTGAATACCGAAAAAAAAATCCTTAACTAATGCAATTAGCGCACCAAAAGTAGGCAATACAACTCGCAGAATGGTTACATGTTACAGAATAGCTTTGCGGGATTCCCAAGATTAACGGATTCTCACACCACATAGTAACGCCTTTTCTTGCATCATATTTTCTGCCAAAATGCAAAGTAAAAAAAATATATATATATATATATATTCTTACAATCTCTCTGCGGTGAACGCTTCTATTTTGCTATTACGTTACATTTTTTCTGTTATCGCATTTTCGGTACTTTCCCAATAACACCACCTCTCCTTACAATTATTGCGTGGCCTTTTTTTTAATGCTGCATTGGGGGTTTTGTTGTTTTTTTGTTGTTTTTTATTTACCGGTGTCCACAGTACCTAAATTTATAACTTTATAATAGATAATCTATGGATTGTACAACAGAAATTACGGTATTTACTGCAAATTACGAAATCTCAAGTAAGAAGAAAATTAGGAGCCACGGCCTGAATTTTAGGCGCCTGGGTTTTGTCAAGCCCTGGGTGCGCGTATTCAGGGGCATGCGTCATACATGTGGGAGGTCCACTGATGTTTCCTCGTTGCATATCCCATAGCCAGATAGGATTTCTATAGTTTCTCTGAGGAGGACAAAGAGGTCCTTAAGACAGACTCCAGGAGCACCAGAGAGATGTCAAAAGAGGACTTCTCACTACGGCACTAATGTATGAAGTAGCTAACAAACTCTACACCTTTTTGGGGACAAAGAAAATTGCACGATACACTACCACCAGAGCCACCCTCCTTAGAGAGACTATAGAAATCCTATCAGGCCATGGGATATGCAACGAGGAAACATCAATGGACCTCCCACATGTATGGGGCACACTCCTGAATATGTGCACCCTTAATCACACATCTTGAATATGACGAATATTCTCTAACATCTACAGCAAACATTATTTTTGAATACATAACTGGAACTCTTTGTTTTTGCACAATACTTCTTCCTGAAGAAGCCACCCGTGGTGGCGAAAGCTGGCGTTTTGTTCTAGTTTTTGTAATATTAGACCAATAAAAAAGATTTCAGCATTTTGTCAGTTTTACTTTTGTCTTGTATGATTTCCACTTGGTCAGAAACAGTCTTGAAGACTAACAGATTTCAAGGAGTGACTCGTAAAGTGAAAAGGTTTCATATCACTGTGTACAGGGCATTCCGCAACACAATTTCAACTTTTTCACTGCTACCCACTTCCCAATTTGCACTTGGAACAGTTAACAATTGAAGTTCACTGTGGCTTCACATTGCATAAGAAAAAACATGTATTAAGTGTACAAAATCCAAGACAAAAAACCAGGAATCTTAAGATTTTAACTCATGTTCTTATGAGAATAGAAGATACAATGACTTACTATGAAAAATCTGCAGATGATTTGTTTGAGGAATGCACTACATAATTATCACAAGCAGTTTCGTGTTTTAACAGACTTCATAACTATTCCCCGTCGTAAGTTCTTTGGGGACCAACTCAGATTTCTTGGCCTAGGGGCTCACAAAAGCCTTAATCTGGCCCTGACCATCTGTAGGTATTAAGATGATAAAAACAATTTGGGCTTGTTGACAACAAAAGATTCAACCCCCAGCAAGTGTGTGTTGTGTGAAGGGACAGGGGTTAGCAGTGGGGGATATGTTTGTACGAGAGAGTGCGATGGCATCGATTGTTTTTCCTATCCCTAATCCGTATATGGATTGACTTTTTAGTTTCACCGCTTTCTAGTTCAAAGAAAGGGAGATTTTGAATGCTTAGTCTTTTTTTCTCTTTAAAGGTTATATTCAATAATTACCGAATTTTAGTTAGTATTTTTAGACTTACATTCAACTAAATATTTAATACCTCATTTCATTATTTAATTTTTACAAGTTAATATGATAGAAAGACAATACAAAATGGCATATCACAGGCCATGCCTAAATAATAGCTGCAATTGACGGGCTGGGCCTTAAACGCATGGCCTTGAGCTGTGCCGGACTTGCCAAATAAGGCCGATGCAGACCTGTGTAACAGGCAGGAGCATATAATATAATTTGGGGGGGAGACAACCAAAGATGGAAGGTTTTAAAATCCATCAAAACAAAATAAAAGTTAATGAAAAATTGAAGAAAAAAATTAAAGCATTATTTTCTACAGTAAGTAAATGCATTTTTACTAAATTAAAGCATTTTCTTATAATACATAAGTCATTTTAACAAAGAAATCAAACACTTTGGGGGGGGGGGCTAGGCCACCTTCTAAATATAGCCTTAACAGGCTGCCAAATTTCATTTACCCATCTTTATGTAGTTTTGGGGTCTTCTGGTTTGCAGTTTAATATTTATGTGTAGTAAAAATTATCAGATAGCAAAAAGAAAGTGAAAATTTGCATATGGTGTCTGTATATGTCATTTGTAGTTACAATTTCTGTTTGTCTCCTCTTGGAAACTAAACTATGGGTACCCCATGCAGAGCATATTTAAGGATACAGGAGCTGGACAGTATTTTGGGGCCCCAGTATTAATGACATGCAGGATTTCACTATGGGTGGTCTAATAAAAAATACCCAGGAGAAAGCATTCCCAAAATGTGAGGAAGACGTAAAAATAGCCTCGCCATACTGAAGTGTGTATCCAATGATTCATGGACGAATCAGTGTTGGCAAGAAAATGTAAAAATGCATGTTTCAAAAATGGATACTAGTTCAGTTCTGATTTTAATCCCCCCCCAGGGTTCAGCTTATTGAAATTACATACGACAAAATATGGTCCACATATGATTCAAATGAATTCTTAATGTATGAAAATTTCCCCCAATTAGAGATGCGTAAAAAAATAAACATGTAATGCTTTCGAAAGATCTGAGGATGGACTAGGGGGAAAAAGGGGGGCTAGACTTTTTGAAGACTCCTAACAAAAGTGGAAATAAAAAAAATTTCACAAGGCAGTTTTTTTTAGAGTTTTTGCTGTGCTATCAGCATTGGTGTAGTCCTCCCAACCAAAAAAAATTGTGCCCTGTCAGTAACAAATCATCAACAATGTCATTTTAACAATCTCCCTGATTGAGTGTGGATAAATAGATGGATGAATGACCACTTGTTGGAAATCTTTTTACAATCAGTTCCCCAGATCTTTTTTTTTAGGACGTCACAAACGCACAACAGTTGCATGCATGCCAATTAGAGGTAACTACCTGTGGTTTCAAGAAAGACAGTCCTCCCCTTAACCTGGATGGGAACAACCACAGACAGAAGACTTAAGAGTCTGTTCTTTTGAAAAATGCTTTCAACTTCGTTCTTGAAAGCATTTCTCAAAAGAACAGACCCTTTCCCCTCATCCCCTGACACCACGCAGACTACCAATGTCAAGGTTCAGTGAGGCCCACCCAACATTTTGGTCCTCGCAAACTTCTGCCGATCCTCGATGACTTGTTGCCTTAGGGAAACTGAGACTATGCAGGCAAATTATGATAGGATGGGGCAGTCAGAATCCCTGGTAATATGCCTTTTTGTTGCAACCCTTCAGAGAAGTCTGGAAAGGAACGGGTAGCTCCCGGGTGTAAATGGGGAATGGGACAAACAATAGAGGAAGCTCTGCCGGGGTGAGCGGAGAAGGGAGCAGGGACGAGGTAATAAGACCAGTGGCGGCTCTAGGCCGAGTCCGCCCAGCCCTCCCCCCCCCAAATATAACTGGGTTTTTTGGGGAATTGCATATTAATTTTGATCACTTACGGGCATATGCAGGAATTGTACCCCCCTTGTCTAGAACCGCCACTGAATAAAACCACTTAAAGTTGGCTGACTTTTAGGTAGCATTGTTTACTGCTTTTCCTTAAAAAAATATTAAAGCATTTTAAAAAAGTTCTAATACTTCTTAGATAAAAGTGCCCTAGCACCACCAAGCCTCCAAAAAGAATGTCCCAGCAACGCTAGACCTCTATTACACCACTGGCTATCAAAAAAAAAAAAAAAAATGTAGAACTCTGTCAATTCTTCAAAGCATCCTGCATAATTCTGGGGTTCCTTGAGAATGTGAGGCACAGGGCTGCAGCCCCCTAGCCTCCCCTCTTAAATGGGCTCTGTACCCATGAATATTTTACTTGGGACTAATGCCAAATCAACTAGTGGACAAACTGCTTTGAAAAGGGTGATTTGTATAAGATCGTGTAATACGGGTACTGAATATAAAACAAAATTTGAGTTTATTGCGTAGTATTTCAAAGGCAAGTTTTTATTTCTTTTCTTATATTAAAAATATGAAATCAGAATTTTTTTTAATATGGCTTTTAAAATGAAATTAAAATAAAAATTACTGCAAAGACAAAGGCTTTAAAGATAGCAAACAAAGTATTCGATTCTTATAAATTAGCATGACTTAAAATTACATAGATTTTTTCTTTTTGAAGGCATTTAAAATTTTACACTAGTATTTAATATTGAAGTTTCTTTTGCACATTTTTTTACATACATTTATAAAATTTGTGTGTTTTTCACAGGCCATTCCTAGAAAAACATAAGTTCCATTGAAAAAGTAACCATAAAAATAGTCATAAAAGTGATTTTTTTTTTTTTTTTTTTTTTGATTGGAGATTTAACGACCACCGTGAGCAACTCAATGGGCTATAAGCAGTCGCCCGTCCCTAATTTAGGGTCACTGGTTCCAGGGAAGGGAGAGAGCCAATGCCGTAAGACAAACACAACATCCATGCCTGACCGGGATTCGAACCCGGACCCCTTACGAACGAATGATCAGAGGCCAGTGCCTTAGACCACTGCGCCACCGGGGCGGCCATAAAAGTGATAACACTGAAAAAGCAGCTGAGGGAATGCAGGGGACAAACAAATTGTGAAGCCCCAGAACCTAGGCTTTGATACCTTTCTAGGATTCAAGTTCTGGTTTACAATTGCATGGAGAATTGGCAATAAGCATTTCTTAAAGAGATATATTGGTAAAATACTTGATATAATGGACTGATACAATATATTTTATAAAATGAATTTGTCAAGCTTTAATTTTTGTCATGTATGAATTTTACAAAGACAGGTTTTCAAACTTTAAATATATTTTTAAGCAAAAAGAATGGTTTTTACCATGTATTTTGTAACTCATACAAAAAAGGTGTCAGTTGTGTTGCAACTTATAAAACTATCCAACCAACTTATAATCCAAATATTTCATAAGCTCTTGAAGACAGACATGAGATATTTAGATTGAATATTAGCAAACAGGGCTTAAAACATACTAAAATATAAACATTAAAAAATTGTAATAGTCAAGCAAAACATTAAAAAAATTATATACATATATTCAAGTCAGTTCAATATTAGTGTAAAGAGTTTAATCCCAATTCATGACATAACTATTATATATGGCTTCCACTGCAAAGTATGCAGCTTTCAGGCCACGAATTGTGGCTTTAACAGATTAATCGCTCAAATGTTGACCTCTTTAACACCAGACGCCTGTTCCGACTTCCAGCACTGCATGCAAATCAAAGTTAAATGGAGCCGACCCCAAAAGAGGGCAACAACCTTTCGCGCGCAAAAATATACTTCCGTCGTTTTTGACAGTTATCAATACTTCTCCTAACAATTAAGCACCCTTACCATGATGTGGCAAATCATAAAAAAATATTCATCTACAACATCAAACGGTTTAAATTCCAACCCACACAAAGTTTACTTGGTGCATTAGTCATCAGTAACCTACATGCAATTTTAGATTAAAAAAAAAATATTAAATATTTTTTAGATCAAGTAATCAACTTCATTTCTACCAATGTGACCTCGCACTAATGATTTTCTCAAGCAATGTCACATACCGAAAATCAAGCAACAGATTTTTGAAAACTTCAGGTTTACATTTAGTAACACTACATAAGCAAACTACTTAATTTCCCATCTCACCCCTTTTTTTCTATTTTAAGAAATAATGTAAAATTCAAAATTAAGAAACGAAACTGGAAAACGATAAAATAAAAAATTACAGGCAACGAAAGCGCACACCCAATATAAATTCAAGCACCTAATTTTGTTCCCACTATTTCCACTTTTTTGGTTTCCAAGTATTGAAACTTAAATTACCTTTCCTTTAACATATTGATGCCCTCAACGGGCACGTCGGGCCTGGTAACCAAAACCTTGGGCTTGCTCATAATGCTATTACAATTCTTCTTGAGGAGACCCTGAATTTCAAACCACACTGAGCGCTTACACGACGGACTGTCAAACTCTGGCGGTCGTGCGAAGGGTCACCTACAGCTGCGTACCAAGGTCAACACGAATGTCAAAAGTGGCGCTACAGTTGGAGACTCGTGAAATGACGAAATAAGAGGAAATCACAAAGCCTCTGGGAAATCACCTTTCCCTAACATGTGACGCAATATACGACGTCTTGTATGAAATAACATCATCTTTTATCCCAGTCTTCTAGCATTAAAGACTGGTGAAATTTGTCGATCATGGTTTTCGTAAAAAGATATTCGCATTCTTTGTTAATTTTCGCTTGCTACTTAAAGTTCTTCTACTAGCAGATAATAATCATGAACAACAGATGTCTGGTTTCTGGCTTATATGATCACGACACAGATCGTAATTTGATTTTTCTGACATTTATTGTTGTTTTGTATCGATGTTTAATGACGACCATAAGCAACTCTTACGCCTTTATAGGGAAGAGAGAAATTACCTCTCTCTCTCTCTCTCTCTCTCTCTCTCTTGAAAAAACGTAAAACACGAAAGAACGTTACCACCTCACCCGCAAAAAAAAAAAAAAAAAAAAAGCAGAGGCGGAGGGGGATGCGTAGAAGGATAAGATTCTGTTTATCCCTTGCTACGCGACTATGAGGTGCTAAGCTTCTGTTAGCCACCCCGCTGGCGCAGTGGTCTAAGCGATGGCCTATGATCATTCGTCCGAAAGGGGTCCGGGTTCGAATCCCGTGAGGTATGGATGTTGTGTTTGTCTTAATAAAAAAAAAAAAAAAAAAAAAAGCTTCAGTTAAGAAACTTCCATGCAGAAAAGACATAATGTTGAGGGAAGGAAAAGTGGGTGGCCTTGGTGGTAGCTAAGTGCGTAAATAGGCATAGCCAACAAGGGGTGGTCCTCGGGTCCAACCCCCCCCTCGGGGAGATTTAGTATGAATTTAAAATGATATATATGTATATATTGGGCTGTCACTAACGGACCAAACCCCTGTCCCACACCCTCTTAAGATATTTTTGGCTACGCCACTGAGTGCGTATCCCTCGACGGACATAGTGCTAAAGGGTCCTTGTGCGAGAGAGAGAGAGAGAGAGAGAGAGAGAGAGAGCTTTCAACTTCTCCCTATTCGTGTCCTTAGTGTCAGTAGGAGTGATTTTAGCCGCCCCAGTGGCGCGGTGGTGTAAGCGATGCCTTCTGACCATTCGCCCGAGATAGGTACTAGTTCGATTCCCGGTGAGGCATGGATGTTGTGTTTGTCTTATGGCGTTAATTCTTTACCTTTCCTGGAACCACTGGCCCTAAATTAGAGACGGCGACTGCTTATAGCCCACTTAGTTGCTCATGGTCAGGGGCAGATTGGCCCACCGGGATGCGTATTTCACAAGTGAATGAACGGAATTCCGATTAATGCCATTTCCGCCACGCGATTGGTTCAGAGGTACTTTGGAGATTGAGAGTAGGCGGGGCCTATGAGGAGAACACGTAACAGGAACAATGTCTTTTATCGGGGGAAGTTCTGCTTGCTAAGAAATTCACTGTGAGGTTACTTAGCATATGTGACAAATGATCATATTGAATTATATCGTGGAAAGTTTTATCGTGAAAAGTTCGGCTTCCTAAGAAATTCATTGTGAAGTTACTTAGCATATATGACAAATGATCATATTGAATAATACAGTAAAGTAATTTTGTGCACGATATCATAAGGAATATCAGCAGTTTCTTAGATGAATACAAGTCGAAATCTATCTTAATATTAAAATTGAGAACGACTTCAATAAATAGCTAATTGAATACCATACTCCGTATCGGCCAATAGATGACAGCACATCAACTAGTTCGATTCCCATCAAGATTCGTGCTGATGTGAATGTGCGTAATAAGGATACTAAAAAGTACCTTTTTAAAGATCCTTTCTATTACCCTTAAAAAGACCTTTAACAATGAAAAGTATGTCTCCAGACCGAAATATTTATTCTGACGATTAAGTTTTTTTCCTTATGAATTTTTTTTTTTTTTTTTGATTGGAGGTTTAACGACCACCGTGAGCAACTCAATGGGCTATAAGCAGTCGCCCGTCCCTAATTTAGGGTCACTGGTTCCAGGGAAGGGAGAGAGCCAGTGCCGTAAGACAAACACAACATCCATGCCTGACCGGGATTCGAACCCGGACCCCTTACGGACGAATGATCAGAGGCCAACGCCTTAGACCACTGCGCCACCGGGGCGGCCCTTATGAATGTGAAGAGCAGGGCTGGCATAAGGCATGTGCGAAGTGTGCCGTCGCACAGGGCGGCGTTCTCTGGGGAGCAGAAAAATTACCTTCGTTTTTTTTTTTTTAAACAGAGGTGGAGCGTAAAAAAGAGAAAGCAACCTATCCTATTTGTAAAGGACTTCTCTCATCTAATATTAAAAATATTCTGAAAGAAAAGAGTTAGGTTGTTTATCCTTTCAGTGTTGCTTACATGAAAGTAAGCGCTAGGAGCATGCGCGCCTGTCCACAGCAGAAACAGGTGCGTTCGCGCCCTTGCGGGTGAGATTTTTTTTTTTTTTTTTTTGATTGGAGGTTTAACGACCACCGTGAGCAACTCAATGGGCTATAAGCAGTCGCCCGTCCCTAGTTTAGGGTCACTGGTTCCAGGGAAGGGAGAGTGCGGGTGAGATGAAAGGGGGAAGGGGGAGCAAGCAGATCACTTATGAAGGTGATGATGAGCCTATTGAGGATCTAACGATGCGTTATAAAGTTGAATTTTACTTCCACCTTCTAGACATTATAATTACAACTTTGCAAGAAAGATTCATACAATTGAAATCTCACTGTGATACCTTTGCCTTTCTTTATATTGGGTTGGTGGGAATGAAATGTCAGGCGCGAACGAGCAGTGGAGACTGGCCCTCACCACAGCGGAATGGAACCACCCACAGGGGTTGGGGTATTACGTCAGAGAGTTACTATAAATAGTTAGCTTATGTGTGAAGAACAAGGTTCAGGCGTGGTTTGTTTGGACTAACGTGGCTTGCAAAGGAAGCACGCAGAAGCCGGATTTGAGAGTCATATCTTCCTGTATGAATTTAAACTGAGCCATTCTGCAGGAATTGCTGCTTGAAACGTTAACAAAGCATTTGGGAATAATACAACCAATGAACGAACCATTCGGCGATGGTTTGTGAAGTTTCGAAGCGGAGATACGGACCTGCAAAACGAAGAACGTGGTCACCGACATCTTGCTGTTTCTGATAATGTTCTGTTACGTGTGGTTGAAGCGGACTCCCTAAAAACGTGTCGCGAGATAGCGGCAGAGGTAGGTGTCCACCACATGACAGTTGTTTGGCGTCTGGTTGTGCTGGGTAAGGTCTAAAAGCTGGACATGTGGTTGCCGCGTGAGTTGACAACTGCCAACAAGACTAAGCGTTTGGAAGTCTACACGTCACTGCTTACCAGGAGTAAACAGGAACCTCTACTACATCGAATCGTCACCTGTGACGAGAAGTAGGTACTTTACGATAATCGAAAACGATCCGCACAATGGTTAAGAAAGGCACAGCCTGCTGGACGACATCCTAAGTCACCCGTACACGCCAAGAAGATGGTGCTGCTTGTCTGGTGGTCCACAGCCGGGATAATTCATTGGAGTTTCTTGGAAAGAGGCCAAATCATCACTGCAGAACATTACTGTGCTGAATTACACCAGATGCACCTGAAATTGCTGCAGAAATAACCGGCTGTGGTCAACAGACATGGTGTTCTTCTGCTCCAGGACAATGCCAGCCCTCATGTCGCACAACGAACGATGCTGACACTAAATGCATTGCGCTATGATGCACTGTCTCATCCTGCCTATTCCCCGGACTTGTCTCCGACAGACTTTTATCTGATTTGTCGCCTGGCAGGGAAACAGGTCACGACAGGCAAGGAGATTCACGTGCAGTTGATGACTTCTTGGGGTCCCAGTAGGGACGGCGCCAGAAATTTTTTAACGAGGAGGAAGGGGGGCTCTAGGGTGAGTGCTCCAAAATAGGGGGGGAGCAAAGTATGCTTCATATATATATATATATATATATATATATATATTATTAAAGCCAAGAATTTTAAAAAAACCGCCGTCGCTTGCCCTAAACAAAGCTTATCCTTGACTTCCCCATGCAACACTTTGAAGTGTGGCAACTGATGAATCTGCCCTTCTTGATTTCATCTTCTTATAAGAGGTACCGACACCAAGCAAGTTTTGTGGGTCAAGCTCTTTTGGTGTTTTTAAAACCCGAATCCTTTTCTAGTGCTTTTTTCCAATTGTGGTAACCTTGCTGAGCGAAGGTGACCTCATGTCTGTCGTCGTCCGATGAAAGCATTCTACACGGAAAACAAAAGGCGGAATCTCTCTTTATACTATATGCAAGCCATGGGAACACGTTATACTAATATGTCCGGAAGCTTCTTTGTTCTTTACCGTATTTTTTGTGGAAACTGTTTTAATATAGGCTGTTTGGGTTGATCCAAAAGTGAAGTTACTATATCAAGCTCTCCGAGTACAACATTTTTTTCTTGCGACCATGTGGTCCTTCCAGTGTTTTATTTTCACAAGCATTGCGTTCATAAAAAAATTCCATTGAATCACTACAAGCACTTAAAGAATCCTCGTTGATTCCTAATGATTCATCACACGCTGTTGATGAAGTTGAGGCAGTCTGATAACCAGTATCCGCTTTGTGGGCACTATTGCATAATTTACTTTTCTTCTGATTAACACTTGTTCGATAAAATCATGGATTGCTCGTTTTGCGGACATGTTATTTCAAACTTTGGTTTGGGAAGAAATACCTCACTTTTATGTACCACGCACGATACGTGCAAAAGAATAAATCAAGCAGGAAAATTTTAATTTTCCACCAGAACGAGAACGAAAACAAGTGTAACTACTAACTAGCCAAGAGAAATTTCGCTCACTGTCTGGTGGTGACTGACGCCGATCACTGTCTGCTGTTTTCGACGATCGTGATAACGCCCACTAATTGTCATAGACTGCGAGGGCGCCAGGGCGGTAATGGAATTGGCAGAGTGATGCTTATTCAACTTTTCAACCCACTGGCATGAGCCGCGGCATCGGATTGACGATGTTCTTTGAACTTCCGGCCTGTCTTCGACGTGCGCCAAAGCGGAAGCCCAACATGCTAGTAAAGTTTCCCGTCTAAGTCATGGATCGTGGTTGGAGGAACATAATTGCATAATGCTACCCTTCTCCCATTACCACAGAAGAACATGCAGTAAAGTGTACTACATTTTCTTCATTTATCCAAAAAATTCTGTGCGGGAGACTGACGGGGGGCTCACCAAAATTTTGGGTGGGCTCGCGCCACAAGACTTTTTTGTTCCGGGATCATAGAATTGCCGGACAGATGGCAACTAAGTATGTGTTGATTCCGAGGGGGATTATTTTGCCTAGGTAAGTTGTCCTACTTTTCTGTTCTCGTCGTTCACGTGTGCTGGTCCTTTGCCGAACATTTCATTCGCACCAACACAATAATGTAAGCAAGTTCCAAGAAATGGCTATTGATCTGCTCAGTGAAAAATGTTCTAACCTTTGCAATGTTTTGCACGACAAAGATTCGAAAGACATACATACTGTAACTGACTCTACTTGTAACTTTTTTGTAGCTAGTAGTGAGAGAATTTCCTCCAAATTTAAGCTTATCAAGACATACTTGCGGTCAACTAGGTCACAGAACCGTTTGAGTGGCTGGCAGTGATTTCGATTGAACATCAATTGGATAAAAATAGACTACACAGAAGCAGTCAAAAAATTTGCAAGATCTAAAGCCAGAAAAGTTTCTTGTATTTGAACTATCTTTACATTATTTTTTTCTTTTCCTGTTTAAACAAAATTATTTTAGCGTAATTTATTGTTTATGAAATTCTGTGATGTAATGAAAATGTAGGGTTTTCTTTCGTTATATCACAGAATTTTATTGGTACGTTTAATTTGTAATGTATTAAAAATTCAATAAATCGCTATTTTATTCCAACTTTTGTCAAGTACTAAGCCTCCTGTCGAGTACTAAGTTTCTCATTTAGAATACTTGGTACTCGACAGTAAGCAGGCTTTTTGCAGCTAAAGGAATAAATATGGAATTAAAAAAGTTTAATTCCCTTCCTTATTAATCCAAGAGTACCTTTACACCAATGAGCCATTACATTATGACCAACCCCAGCCTAGAGAAATGAGCGCGCCTGGAAACCGAACGGTGACGCAGGTAAAGTTCACAGAGCAGTATATATACAACCCGACGACCGTCTTTCGGTTAATACAGTGTTCCGAGTCAGATCGGTAAAAGCTGCAGATCTAACGGAGTTTGACAAAAAACAAATTGCGATGGCACTGCACCTCGGAACTACGATCTCGGAAACGACACAGCTTGTGGGTTGTTCACGTGCCGCTGCAGTGAGTTCGTATCCGTATCCGTATCCGTATCCGTATCAAAAATTGTACACAGATGGCCAAGCGACGAACCATAGTACAGCCATGTGTCGTCCGCATCTCATTGATGCCAGAGGGGAGCGGAGAGTGTCGCTCATTGTTCACAACGACTGCAGGGCCACAGTGCGACAAATTACCCACAGCTACAACAGTGTTGATGAGGGCAATGTGTCACAGCACACAGATCATCGCAGCCTTCAATACATGAGCCTGCATACCCAGCCGGGTCGCCATGCTCACTGCACGTCATCGCCAAAAACGCATGAAATGGGCCCAAGATCATCGAGATTGGATCGTGGATGATTGGAAGAAAGTGGCCTGGTCTGACGAATCAAGATTCCTGGTGCATCACGTAGACGGCCGAGCGCGTACACGCCGATTACCAACGGAGGCTATTGTACCTGGATGCACTGTTGGGGAGGAGGGGTGGGGCAGGCCGGCGGCGGCGGTGTTATGCTTAGGGCGATGTTTTCTTGGCATACTTTAGGCCCATTTATCCCAATCCCTGACAGCTGTCAGGTATCTGAACATCGTTGCTGACCAAGTTCACCAATTTATGGTAACTGTGTTGCCTGCTGGTGATGGACATTTTCAACAGGATAATGCGCCATGCCACACTACCAGAACCGTCAAGGAGTGGTTGGAGAAACATGCTGGTGACTTTCTGTTACTGCCCTGGCCTCCAAATTCACTGACATAAACCCAATCGGACATTTGTGGTTCGACTTGGAAAAGTTGGTTCTCGCTAAATCAACACCACTCTGAAATTTACGGGAACTAGAGGACCTACTGTTGACATTATGGCACCACATACACCAGGATTCTTATTGCCACCACGTCGAATCGATATTTCGCCGAGTGGCCGCTGTTTTGCGGCTTAAAGGGGGATCTACAGTATATTACGTAGGTGGTCATAATGTAATATCGCATCGGTGTACATACATTATCATTTTGGGTTATGACAGTGTTTTTCCTCCAACATTTGAACTTCGCGTGCTTGGTGTAATAATTATAAAATTTTTGGCAAATGTAAACTTTATTTACGAAGTATTAATATTTAACACATTTTGTATTGAAATATGAACTGGAAAAGGAAGGAAAAAGAGTGAAACCCATGGCTGATTATGAGTTAAGAAATATTTGCTATAAGGAAGAATAAGAACAATGAATTCCTGACAATGTTGTGGCAATTAAAAAAGAGAAGGGGCGGCAAAGGGAAATTCTCACAGGACGGAAATTTGGCTAGCGCCGGCCCTGGTGAAGAGGTCTAGCTAGACAAAAAAATCAAATAGAGTGATTTTGTATTAGCAAAGAACTACCTAATGACACGAAGTAAGACCTAAAAACAGTGTTCTGTTGAAATAAGATAGTTCCGTTGGAATAAATACTCCAGAATGTTCTTTGCCATATATTGTGTCTGAAGTAAGTGATCTGTCATATATATATTTTTTTCTAATATTTAGCAAATTTCTCATATTTTTGTCCCTCCAAACTTCATCAAAAATGCATTCAATTCCACATTTCAACCCCCTTCTCCCCGAAAATTAAAAAAAAAAAAGTTGTACAACTCATTGGTTCTTCATACAAAACACATCAGTACTAATCCTAAGCTATAGGAGGAGTGAGCGCTGACGTGCTGACATCTGTCGGCTCTGTGAGAACTGTATAGAATGAAGGCACTTCCGTAGATAAGTCACAAGTTCATGAAGTCATGTTGATATAAAAACTCAAATGTTCTCCTACCAATAAAGTACACTCTCTGTTAACCTCCTGTCGCATTCCGGCTGTACAGGTAAAACAACTGAAGGTAACCATCGTCACAAAGAAAACACCAGAACATTAAAATGGCATATGGCGAGTGCAGCAAAGCCTACATGTCTCCGTCACATGACTCTCATAGGTCCCGCCTACTCGCAATCTCTAAAGTAGCTCTGAAGCAATTGCGTGGCGGAAATGGCATTAATCGCAATTCCGTACATTCACTTGCGAAATACGCTTCCGGGCCAGCACACTGCAACTAGTTTTCGCTCTCTGCCAACAGGACTGTGTCATCAGCACATGGACATTGCAAACCAGTATTGTCCACTTTGGCATCACGCATCTATAAATATATTAAACAGCCATAAGGACATTACATAACCCTGTCTGGCTCCTGCTCCAGTAGAAAACCACTTCGATACACCTCCGTTCACTCGTACACATGCTCTACTGCCGCCATACATGGCTTTCCCACTATTGAGTAGATATTCTCAGTGATACCATATTTGCTCAGTACCTTTCACAGATGAGTTCTATTTACTCAGTCGTAAGCTTTCTCTAAATCTATGAAGGCAGCAAAAATGTTCTTACCAACAGCCAGATACTTTTCGATTATCATGCGTAATGCAAAAATTTGGTTAGTACAGCCTGTACCAGGCATAAAACCACTCTGAACATCCCACTTCCCCTGATGTGAGACCTCGTACCTTTTCAATAATGACTTTACCAAACACTTTGCCTGGCACACTAAGCAAACTGATACCGCGAAAGTTTTTGCAATCAGTTTGATCATCCTTTCCTTTATACAAGGGAACAATGATAGCATCCCCCCAATCATGAGGGATCACTCTTAATTCCCAGCACAACTGACAAATTTCAATTACCCAGTCAATTTCAGAGACCGCCATAGTTTAGCATCTCAGCAGTTATGCCCTCCACAGCTCCACTCCCAGAGCCTTACTATTCTGAAGAGATTTTAGAGCTTTACACAGCTCTTCTCTTGAGATCCCTCCTGTACTTCTACCACTGTGATGTCATCTGCTTTGGCCTCAGAATCACCATTGCTTTCATGCTCTAATAACTCACAGTATTCACCACACCTTTCACTTAATTCACTAAGCTCCTATATCATTTCTGCAACCCTATTCTTCACACAACTTAGAATTTTATTTCCCCTATTTTCTTCCATAAAGATTATATATCTTTCCAAAAAGCCGAATCATGCGTTTCCACTTTCTCCTTCCTATCTTTTGCCTTACTCTGGCGAACAAGCGTGGATGCTTCAAGCTTCTTACAGCGATATTCATTCTAAGAAATTCTACTTTGCAACATCTACAAATATGCTTCCTTCTTTCCCTTAACTGCTTCTTAAATCTCACTGTTCCACCACGCATCACCTCTGTTACCTACCGTTGCAGTACCAGATACCTCTTCAGCAGCAGTAAGAACGCAATTCTTAAAATCTGCCTTCTTTTCTACATTGCTCTCACAAGACCAGGAAAAATAAGTACGTTTTAAGGACTTTTCACCTTTTTTGGCAAAAAATAAGGACTTCTAAGCACCCTACAAAAATTCACTTTTTAAGGACTTTCAAGGATTTATAACGACCATGGGAACCCTGGAAATACAATGTTCACCATAAACTGAGGACATGCGGCGATAAATATTGTGTTGTGAAACCCCTTCAGTCGTTAAAAATCTAACCACACCACGCCGTTCTTCTGCGGGAGTGTTCTTCGTGGTGTAGGCTTATGTTCAAACCAATGCACCTCAGACACCACAGCACCTATCCTCACAGCTGTATCTCAACTACTGATATGACACATGGCTGTGCCTGATAAACACGTCTGTGGAGGCAGCCATTCAGCCACGGGGATGGCTGGCTCAATTTCTTTTTTGACTCACCCTTACAAGTACTTATGCTAATAATGAAATACAAGAGAAATTTTTATAAGCCACCGAAGACGGAAGTTCAAAGAATTAACATCCATTTTACCAGAGGGAGGCACCATTTTTTTTAGTGTAGGGGTCATCAATGACATCATGTATACACACCACGAATTCAGAACTTGAAGCAGACTTTTGCAGAAATCATTCTGGAAATGTTGGAAAACACGTGGGAACATTTAGTCACTTATCTACGTCACGTCCGTAACAGGGGTCACATGTAGGCCTTGATGAACTCCCATTGATAAAGGTAATTTACACCAGTGAGCCGTTCTCTGAATTTTTGACAAGGTGATGAGTAGACTGTAGTGGCCTCTGCCACGCGAGCGGTAATCAGGTAATCAGCCATGGCACGATTCAGCAGACTCTAGTAAATGCGTATGGAAGGCTGTAATCTTTTGCACAGTTACTCAGCTGTTGTAATGGCTCAAATTTGCACTCAGAAAATCTGGTGACTGGCTACTAATACCAATTCCCTTTCAAAAAATTTCAGAATGAAAAAAAAAACAATTTTTTTCTCATTTTCATCGGGGTTTAGCCACGGGTGCCATAATGACCCAACGCCACTGGCAACTAGATTAGCCCCACTGTTTACAGGTGATCAAGACTCAAGTTGGGTAGAAAGAATCTGTGTATCTTCAGTTTCTTTTGGAATGCAGCATCGCGTGTCCGTCCACAACCTATGCTTATGTTAAAATATAAGTATGAGTGAACCCAGCCTTCTCCAGAGCCGAATGGCTGAGCCCACTGATCTTCACAAGTGTTTGTCAGGCGCAGTCACCTGTCAGGTCAATAGTCAAGGCATGATGATGATAAGAGCTACTGTGTAATCTGAGTTGCATTGGTTTGAACACGGACCTGCATCACAATGGATGTTCCAGCAGCAGAACAGATCTTATCATATGTAGAGCATTTTAGGAAGGGAGTGTATAACCCCAGGTCTTAAACAACCCTTAGGAAAAGGAAGCTAGGATATTTGGGCTAGAGCGCCATAGGAAAGTGACACAGAAGCGAGGTAAAAAGGAGGAGGAAGACGCCCTTATTTATAACCGGGGTCCGACGGCTTCCGACGCACGGCGGATATTTAGTGGTTCGAGCGTTTGTACCCACTGGGATCGAAACTGAAGTTCTTCCGTGGCAGTCACGAACGCTGACCACTAGGCCATCTGCGACTCTAGCAGCAGAACAGCCTGGTGCGATTAGATTTTTAACGGCTGTTTCATATGATATTTATCACCGCATATCACAGTTTACGGTGAGCGCTGAATTTCATTGGTCTCAGGGAAGCGATGCTTCAAGGACGTAAAAGCTGCACTGACAACCCGAGACTGGGAAAAAGCTAGAGTGCCATCATACTGAGTACATTTAGCACAGGTGGATGCGCAGATCAGACACATCGGTGCAGGCATATTGATGAGTTGGCCGCAAGTGTGAACATCAGTCACGGCTAGTTCACACTATTATTCATTAACACCTGCATTGTCGTCTCCTTTGTGCTCAGTGGATTCTGAAGGTTCTCAGCAAGGACTAGAGTCTAGGCGCTGCTGCAATTGACACATCTGCTGCGGTATCATCGTGAAGAAAATGAGTTCTCGAATCGAATTATCGGTGGAGATGAATCGTGGTGCCACCATAACGAGCCTGAAATACAACAGCAAAGCCTGCAGTGGAACAGAGGCGTAACTATGCAGTTCTGCACCCGAGGCAAGCTACAAATATTGCGCCCCCTACCCCCTTCTGAAGTCGTTAAGAGAAAAAAAAACTTTTTTTTTTTGTTTAGAGGTTTAACGACCACCGTGAGCAACTCAATGGGCTATAAGCAGTCGCCCATTCCTAATTTAGGGCCATTGCCTCCAGGGAAGGGAGAGAGCCAGTGCCTTAAGACAAAGACATCATCTGTGCCTCCCTGGGATTCGAACTCAGACCCTTCTCGGACGAATGTTCATACGCCAGCTCTTAGACCACTGCGCCACCGGGGCTGCCAAAAAACCTTTAGCGCTTGGTTCCTTAAATATTATAATCATGCTTGTTGGATAAGTTTACAGAAACAGTAACACTGGTCTTGTGTGTTGATTACGCACACATTTACCGACGCATATGCAATTACAATAGTATCCAGACGCATATGCAATTACAATTTTTCAAAACAACTAACACCGACCACCGGAAGTAGCTTCTGGCGTTTCGCTTCAGAAATTTATGCTATCTTTTCTTTATCACATTTTGTCATAGTTAATTGATAAATAATAATAATTAACAGTTGTCTAATAGATCCTAATTAAGAAAGTTCTCTCTGTTTGTGATAAAACTTTCTGCATGTTGTCTCCAGGTCTCCGTGTATGGCATAAGGAGGAAACTCATCGATTACTTTAAAGTATCAAGATAAAAATTTTTTTTTCTAAAATCCTTAAAAATACTGTAGTTCCAACAAAATGAAATATGATACAGCAAAAACAAATTGGGTGAACATACAACCAAGGCTGAACTCGATCCTATCAGGCTGTAACATTAAGCACCCAGCGAGGACAAAAAAGATGAGTTGGGACGCAGCGCCATCTATTGACGTTGTTCGCATTAACAAACTGATTCCGTATCATTATTTACATTTGAGATTTTATTTATATTCACTTTCACATTAACAGATGGATATTTGTGCCGCCCCGGTGGCGCAGTGGTCTAAGCGATGGCCTCTGATCATTCGTCCGAACGGGGTCCGGGTTCTAATCCCGGTGAGGCATGGATGTTGTGTTAGTCTTACGGCACTGGCTCTCTCCCTTCCCTGGAACCAGTGACCCTAAATTAGGGACGGGCGACTGCTTATAGCCCATTGAGTTGCTCACGGTGGTCGTTAAACCTCCAATCAAAAAAAAAAAAAAGATGGATATTTGTATTTTGAATTCGTAGTACTTGGGCAAGAGAATTTTTCTGTAGGAACTGGTGTAATTCATGTGTAAATCTCATTCCTCCTTTATTCTTCCACGATCTAGGTCTAGGGCCGAGATTTTGGTAAATGTGTAGTTAGCGTCTTAAATTATTTCGTCGAAAAAATGTTAGTACCTGGAAAAAGTGCGACGTACCGATTTTAGAGTATGGAAATTAATGGCAAATGGTGCAGAAATTTCGTATTTTAATGGTGCAGAAATTTCGTATTTTAAAGATTTTTATCGTAACATTTACCTGCAAGTTCGATGCTGTGAAGAGACGTTGCCGTAAGCCTAACGTATCGAACGTACAGGTAAATGTTACGATAAAAATCTTTAAAAGACATTTGAAACAGAAAATTTCTGCACCGTTTGCCATTAATTTTCACAATCTAAAACCTGTACGTCGCACTTTTCCGAAGTACTAATATTTTTCCGACGAAATAATTTAAAACGCAAATCTACACATTTACCTACTAATTTACTTATTCCGAAGTACTAATATTTTTCCGACGAAATAATTTAAAACGCAAATCTACACATTTACCTACTATTTTACTTAATATGAGTTTATATAGCTGAGGTTTTTTTCTAAAATTGAATTAGGTACGTAATTATCAGAATGAAAATGCTTACCACAAACAACAGTTGAAGGTAACTTGTCATTTGGAGCAAAATCCTGACAAGATATTTCTTTCAGCAACAGTTGCTTTAGGTTCTGATTTGAGTGAAACTCATGGAATGAAAATCCCACGTTTTTCTTCTTAGAACATGTGCACATCGGCACACAGCAGTAAACCATTTTGAAAATGGGTTGGATTTTGTTGTGAAAACAACAGTTTGGTTTTAAAACTAGAAGGTTTTTTTAAAAAGAAACAAGAAAAAACGACGAACATACACAATCCCGCGATTCAAACAACGCAGAAACTGAGGTGTTTATACCTTGGGACGCAGTGCCATCTAACGGCTGAAATCGTCCCTAACGCCCACTGGCCAATCACCAAAAGTCTATTGTCTTCAACGGTAATGTTACAGCCTGATAGGATCCAGTTCAGCCTTGATACAACCAAATTGAAACGAATTAAAAAACAAAACGAATTTAAACGCATTCGGAAAAAATACATCAAAAACGATATGGGAGAACATACCTACTTAAATAGTATAACTATGCTAGCGATCCGAAATTTCTTGGCGTAGAATAGAAATAGAAGTTTCCAAGCTTTCGCACATCAACCAGATGGCTTTCTCAAGGAAGGTAGACAGCTAACTGCAAGCTGGATAATAGAACGGTTCAACAATTTGAACGTGATGACATGACAATAACGAATAGATGCGAACGAAATCAGGTATTCAAAGACACGAGGCGTCTTATCCAGCTTGCAGTTAGCTGTCTACCTTACTTGAGAAAGCCATTTGGTTGATGTGCGAAAGCTTGGAAACTTTTATTTCTGTTCTACGCCAAGAAATTTCGGATCGCTAGTATAGTTATGCTATTTAAATACAATTGGTGTATTGTTCCTTGTTATTAATTAGGGAGAACATACCTTTCACCCAAGGTAAGTAGAAGAGAAGGTTGCCTCGATCCTATACTTCCCTGGAGTCACATTTAGGGTGGAGTGACGCCAGTGACAGACCCGCGGTCATGGCCAACGCACACCCATAACTTTTTTTTTTTTGATTGGAGGTTTAACGACCACCATGAGCAACTCAAAGCAGTCGCCCGTCCCTAATTTAGGGTCACTGGTTCCAGGGAAAGGAGAGAACCAGTGCCGTAAGACAAACACAACATCCATTCCTCACCGGGATTCAAACCCGGACCCCTTTTTGAACGAATGATCAGAGGCAATCGCTTAGACCACTGCGCCACCGGAAGAACTAAATCCTATGTAATCTCATTTTGAGCTCAGGCGTTTTTTGTGTAGCAACATTTTTCAGAGTGATCTATTAACTGTGAATCTAGGTAAAAGAAAGTCCGAGACTGTTGAAAAACGCCGAAAAAAAGTCCAGAAAAAAATGTCCGAGGAAATAAAGTCCCGGAAAAAAGTCCGAGATGGGCGTTTTGATTGTCATCATGGGCATGCTAATAAGTCGATTTGACATACTGTTTGAATGTTGGGGTAGGGGGACATACTTTCATTATTTACCTAATGTGGTGGGGTTGCCAGAAAACCGCCACACAGGAAAACTGCCACACGTTTTTCATTAAGGGGCCGAGCAGAAATTGCTGTTTTTCAGAGAAACTGTTTGAATGTGTGTCAGTTTTCCAGTGGGGTAGTTTTCTAAGTTTCCGAATTATATGTGGCAGTTTTTCTGTGTGGCGGTTTTTAGTGAATCAAATAATGAAAACATGTCCCCCCCCCCACATTAAAACCGTATACTGTGGAATTAACTTTTTTGCGGGTCTTATAGAGGTTATTATTCAAAAATGTTGGTGGTCAAATTTTCGAACTAAAGCCTAGTTTGTCATCAGGAATACGTCACTGGAGTAGTTGCTGTCACTCAGTTGAAAGAGTACAACCGCAATTATCGTTAGTTGGGCCGCCCTGGTGGCGCAGTGGTCTAAGCGATGGCCTCTGATCATTCGTCCGAACGGGGTCCGGGTTCGAATCCCGGTGAGGCATGGATGTTGTGTTTGTCTTACGGCACTGGCTCTCTCCCTTCCCTGGAACCAGTGACCCTAAATTAGGGACGGGCGACTGCTTATAGCCCATTGAGTTGCTCACGGTGGTCGTTAAACCTCCAACCAAAAAAAATATCGTTAATTGTGGTACTTCTTGCTATTTCAATCCTTTCTTCTACTTTCCTCTTTACTAAGTTTGACTGGTGGGCGATTATTCTTACTGAGTCCCCATTTATGGAGTGTCCACATGCTTGTATATGTCTGTTTTTTTTATTGAAGGTTTAACGACCGCCGTGAGTAACTCAATGGGCTATAAGCAGTCTCCCGTCTCTAATTTAGGGTCATTGCTTCCAGGGAAGGGAGAGAGCCAGTACCGTAAGACAAACACAACATCCATGCCTGACCGGAATTCGAACCCAGACCCCTTACGGACGAATGATCAGAGGCCAGTGCTTTAGTCCACTGCGCCACCGGGGCGGCCTGTATATGTCTGTCTAGCCCTGTTTTGTTATTATTGTTCCGAATAGCTGCTTGGTGTTCTTTCATTCGGATACTTCTCCCTGTTTCTCCTATATAGCTGAGTCCGCAGTTACAGTCGATGTAATATATTACTCCTTCTTGCAATTGGATGTCCACTTCTTTCTTCTTTAAAGCTGGCAGGAATTTCTTTAATTTGTTATTTAGATCTGGAGCAAGCCTGATATTATATTTTGCTCCGATCCTCTTCAGTTTTTCGAAAAGTCCCTTGTGGCCCGTAATTTTGCTGGTGAATTTGAAGTTGTTTATTTCCTGCTTCTTTTTTGGCCCTTGTCTAAATAATTTCTCAACATAAGGGGAGAGGTAATTGTTTTCTGCCAATATTTCTTTTAATTCTTCTCTGTGAAGATCTTTTTGAGTATCTAAAAAGACCAGGACTTCAATTTCTGGAAAAAATTGTCTCGCCGTATTTGATTTAATATAATCAGGGTGGAATGAGCAGAAGAAAAAAGTTAATTCCACAGTACACTATGAATAGAGGTGCCATAAATTCATTAACAACTAGGATTAAAACAGTATGTCAAATCGAATTATTAGCATGCCCATAATGACAATCAAAACGCCCATCTGGTACTTTTTTTTACAGGGCTTTTTTTCCTCGGACTTTTTTACCGATCACCATTAACTGCTACCTAGTAATATTCAACATTCATAGCTACTGTTTTATGTGACTGACTATCAGTGATGCCAGGGATGAGATGTACCGTTGCAATTTGCAAAAGCAGTTTGTCGAAAACTAAAAATGATCCTGATAAAAAAACGTAGTGTATCATTTTTTTCCAAAAGATCCAGAGCTCAGAAAAAAAGTGGATTCATCTTTGTCGCAGAGATGGGAAATTGAACCCAGCATCCGGTACTGTGCGTTCCGAACATTTTGAACCCGAAGATTATGAGCGGGATTTGAAATAAGAACTTTTAAATTTGCCACCCAAAAGAAAATTAAGAAACTTTGCCTTCCCTTCAAAAAATTTGCTGAAAAATTTTGAGGTTATAAAACACCTGGATTTGCGCGATAAAAATCGCATTGAAAGACTCGCTCAAAGAGAAACTAAAAATATTTCTGATTTGTTACAAGTGAACCATTCAGATAACAGTTCCGGGAAGCAAAATGCAGTGGAATCCGATGGAGTAACAGTAATCAGAGATATAGAATATGGCGCATTAATGTGTAAATATAGGCAGCGCTGCTGACTGAAAATATTGCATTAAGCGAAAAGGTATGCAATCAACAAAAACAAATAAGAAATTCACTCTAAAAATCTGCTGATTGAAATAAGAAATTGTTGCAATGAAACGAAATAATATTTGTAAAAAAAATGTTTAACTTCAAGTTACTACTCAAGATGTTTAGAAAGGGTTGGACCAAATAGCCTTTTTTTTTTTTTAAATTCAAAATATGCTTTTGAATATAAAAAAAAAAGGTTATTTGGTCCAATGAGGATATATCGATCGCTTTGACTCTGCGATACCCGAGTAAGAGGTCATACATTTATTTACGAAGTGAACTGAATTATCCGTTGCATAGATTATCAACTTTGCAGCAACAAGGTACCATGACGGACTTACAGAAAATTATTAAAACTGCTGCATTAGGTATGCAACCTCACGAAAAAATAACTGTATTACAGTTTGATGAAGTCAAAGTAAAAAAAGCATATGAATATAGCCAAATACCTCTAGTTTTGCAGATTGGTGTAATTAAATAAATTATAAGTATATTAATTGGATTATAACTCATGTTCCTAAATCATGAAAAGTCAAAGAAACAGAACTGCAACTACAGTACACATAAGTACAAAATAATACACTTTATGCTTCAGATGGAAAGGTTCAATTTTTATAATGCATATGCATGTTTCTCTTTGTTTTTTCTAATATTTTAAATGTTTTTAATCTAAAGCAGGTTATGGCTATGTCTATTGTAAGGGTCTTAAGCTATTTCAAAATAAACAGGCTTTAAAAAAAAAAAGAAAAAAACTCAGTTGATTCCACACTCTGGATGGGCGGGCGAGACCTCGAGTCAAACTCTACGATGGGCCTGTCAGTGACGTCACGCGCCTCTCCCTCTCCGCTCCAAGATTTTCCGCGATCGAGGCAACCTTCTCTTCTACTAACCTTGCCTTTCACCGTAGTGTCATTTGTTGAGCGGTTACGTTGTTACGCTTACGTTTTTCCAATCACGTCTTCGATATGACGGGATTTTCTCAAGGCATACTACACCACACTGAAATTCTATTTTCAACCCAGTATGTCACCAAACTTCAAAAATAAGAATATGAAATAACCCAATTTTTATATTCTTGTATATACACTATCTACCAACAAGTAATTGGACACCCCTGCAATCGACGATATCTGCGGTCCTGATACACGTCACGGCAGCCGCCGTTAAATATCGTGTGGGAAATAACAACGCAACCAGTCGCATGCAAAATGCCACGCGGTTCGGAGCTCTCTGATTTCGAGAAAGGTGTAATCGTCGGGTATCACAGAAATGGTCGATCCATACGTGACATATCCAGCGAGTTGAAGTACCCAAAAACGACAGTGGCCTACGTGATTGGCAAGTGGAAGATGAGAGGTGACTGTCGGAATGTGCCCCGACCTGGCAGACCCACAAAACTGAGAGTTACAGACCGACGGGTGCTGGCCAGAGAAAGTCGGAAGAACCGCACCAAATCGATGCGCCACATCCGCGAGGAGTTTCAGCAGGCATCCGGGAGTGTTCTTTCGATGAATACCATCCGTAAGGAAGCCCATCTGCTCGGTTATCATGAACGTGCTGCCTCATACAAGCCTTTGATCACCAAGTCCAAAAGCGCCGCTCGGCTAACGTGGTGCAAAGAACGTCGACAGTGGAAACAGGTTCTCTGGAGCAACAAATCAAGGTTCACCCTCTACCGTTCGGATGGCAGGGTCTGGGTTTGGCGTCTGCCTGGAGAATGCCTCCTGCAGGAATGTATTGTGCCAACTGTGAAGTTAGGCGGCGGTGGAATTATGCTATGGGACCAAGGGTCCCATGCCATACCAGGAGAAACATCTCCTGCTATGGCACGCGACCCTTGGTCGCAATTCCCGGTAGACTCAATGCCGAGACCTACTGCACCATTTTGGATGACCATGCGCTTCCTACATTGTGGCAGTTTTACGGGGTTGACCCATGTTACTTTCAGAATGAAAATGCCACCTGTCATGTTGCGAGGTCCACCATGGCTTGGTATGGTGACAATGGGGTTAATCGAATGGACTGGCCTGTGCAGAGCCCGGACCTTAACCCTATCGAGCACCTCTGGGACAAGTTGGAGCGTCGAAATGGTGCCCCCATCGTCCGAAATCGGTGAAGGAATTGACCTGTCTTCTCCAAGCAGAGTGGAAGAAAATACTGCTAGCCGTCGTACAACGCCTGGTTGAGAGTATGCCCCGGAGGTTCGCAGATGTAATCGCTGCTCGTGGAGGCTCCACCAACTATTGAAGGTGAATAAACTTCGTTTTCCTTTGCTATCGCAGGTGTTCAATTACTTGTTGGTAGATAGTGTATATATT
The DNA here is from genome assembly GCA_039090855.1 of Macrothele yani. NCBI lineage: Eukaryota > Metazoa > Arthropoda > Arachnida > Araneae > Macrothelidae > Macrothele > Macrothele yani. Next base: position 106,614,816 of record CM076999.1, on the reverse strand, counting down.
TTTTTTGTGAAGTTTGGTGACATACTGGGTTGAGAATAGAATTTCAGTGTGGTGTCGTATGCCTTGAGGGAATCCCGTCATATCGAAGACGTGATTGGAAAAACGTAAGGGTAACAACGTAACCGCTCAACAAATGACACCACAGTAAAAGTTATGTTCTCCCAATTCGTTTTTGATGTATTTTTTCCCCAACTCGTTTAAATTCTTTTTTTTTTTTTAATTCGTTTCAATTCAGTTGTATGGTTAATATATATCAAATACGTGGAGATAATGTAAATGGACGATGTCATCACTCCTTCCACGTTATTTTTTAAACAACGCACAGCGACTGAAAAATTGTATTCCGGCACTGCTGGGATCGAACCCCAGAACTCTCGATAACTAGTCGAGTGCGTTCGAATTTACGCTACAGCGCCAACAATTCTCCGCGCCCAACTCATTTTTGCTGTATCATATTTCATTTTGTTGGAGCTACAGTACTTTTAAGGATTTTAGAGTAGTTTTTATAACTAGAGATTTAAGTTATCGACGAGTTTCCTCCTTATGCCATACACACAGACCTGGAAACAATATGCAGAAATTTTTATCAGAAACAGAGAGAACTTTCTTGTAAAGGACTCTAAGTTTTTCGCCAAAAATGACATTTCAGCATGTTACTAGAAACTTAGAATATCATATACGTGAAGCTCACATACTTGGGTTATCGCTAAGAATATTTAAGATCTTCTGTGTGTTTGTCTTTTGTTGACTCAGCAATACATAGCATCAATTCTTTAATTTTTCTTTCTGCTGATATCTTTCTCTTCCCATTTATTCACTGTTGTTTTTCTTTTTCAATGCCCTCTGATGACAATAATTTCAGGTGTCATGCTGAATTTTCAGCCTAAGCACTATGATTGCACGATATCAAAGTTCTTTTGCTATTTTAGATAAATGGTATAATTCTGAGACCATGAATACTTTTGAACACCCTGAACTAATCCTTAAAAATTTTCCAACTTCCTCACTTCCATTCTCGGATATCCTCCCTTCCTCGTTTTCTAGCTGAAATGCATATATCTATGGAATAAAATGATATTTGTCAACAATACTAGGCAGAAGAGGCATTGCTAGAAAAGAATTACGATTACGGAAGACATCTTCACTTTGTCCATCTTCTGTTTTCACAAGTTTCGAATTTTGTCTTCCAATGGACTCTCCACCCTCAAAAAATTTTTGTTTCGTTGCGTGATAATTTCGCAAATGACCCAAATGGTAATAGAAAAGGCGGAATTCCTTGAATCCGTCGAACAATCTTGTCATGTCAGATTACAGGGAAATTTATCTACTTTCCGTTTTTGCACATTGTTATTTACAGTTTCATGGTGAAATGCAAACATTTATGCAATAAAATGATATTTAACAACAATACTAGACAAAAGCAACATCGTGAGAAAAAAGATTACAGTTACAGAAAAAAATGTACACTCCGTTTAACTTCTGTTTTCGATAGTTTTTAAGAGTGAAATACCATCCCTAGACGGGAAAATTATCGCCAGTTTTACATCGATCTCGAGAATGACCCAAAAGATGACAAAAAAGCGGAATTCCGCTAATCCGCGGAAGAATCTCATGTAAAGGCATAAAGGTAATACTTTCCGACACAACTGCCTTGGTTCCCTTTTGTTTGATTCTCCCTAATAGAATTTATTTGGAAACGCATTTTTATGGAATATATAGAAATGCAGGCCTGGGGCACGGATGACATCGTCATGCTATAAATAGGAACATCAGATGATCCTATGCAGTTCTGAATCACAAAATAAAATGATATTTGTCAACAATGCTAGGCAGAAGAGGCATTGCTAGAAAAGAATTACGATTACAGAAGAAATCTTCACTACTAAAAAAAGAATGTTGCACAAGCCAGAGTAGCTTTGGAAATGTTTTTATTCTGCATTATGAATTACTTAACAAAAGTATATACATAAAAAAAGAAGCTTGAGAGAACAATCATATACATATATATATACATGCACCGGCCCCACTTTCTTTTCTTTGGAATGGCCTTGTTTTGTCAGAAAATGGTTCTACGATGAATATCTCCCTCGTGTGACGTTTTAATGCATCAAGAACACTGAGGTAAATGCTTCATAAAATTTGTTCACAATTTTACTGTATAAAATGCTACAACTTAAGACCCAGCAGAAACAGTTGATGTGCTATTTACATTACTGGTCTAAATCACTATATAATAAATATTCTTTTAAAGTCTGTGGCAAGCAAAGTTGGCCCATGGCTTTCCTGAAAGATGAATAAGCATGTATGGAAATCATGTACTGGCGCACTTTGACACGACTCAAGTTTTTTAGAGAGGAGGGTTTATCTGAAAGAAAAAAGTTGTTGTTCAGATAAATACACACAAACTAACTTATTTTCATAAACATACAAACATACACTCTACTCAAATGGAAATACAGGGAAACCTCCGGAAAACGGTCATCGCTCGGACCAGGAAAAAGTGGTTGTTGTTTAGAGGTTAAGCCTAAGTTAACATTGCTGGTCTGTTGCATTAGTACGAAAGCAGAATAAGGGTATTAAGAAAATGAATGCAGCACTTTCTGCAAATGCTGAATGTCAAACAAAATAATATAACTGAATATCACTAAACTCGCATATAAGCCAACCCCCCCCCCAACTACTACTACTTTTTTTTTTTTTTATTGGGGGTTTGACGACCACCGTGAGCAACTCAGTGGGCTATAAGCAGTTGCTCATCCCCAATTTAGGGCCACTGGCTCCAGGGAAGGGAGAGAGCCAGTGCCGTGAGAATAACTCAACATCTATGCCTCACCGGGATTCGAACCCGGACCATACTTCGGACGAATGATCAGAAGTTAGACCACTGTACCACCAAGGAGCGCCCGTCCACTTCAAGAGCTAAAAATTCGTGAAAAAACTTGTGACCCACATATAAGCCAACCTTAAATTTCAAGATTTTGGAAAATATCTATATATTAATTCTATAAGGTTTTTTACTGCGAGTCCCATTTTGAGAGAACAGCTGAACATAAAGATACGGTTGAGGTATCAAAATAAAGGTCTTACCATGTAGATGTGACAGTCGAAGAGAAAAAATGAGATTGGGGTAACGGTTCCGGCGTTGTGAGGTGGCAAAGTTCCCATGTAAAGTCTATGGGGAAAGCGTGCAGTTGGCATCCGATCGTTGAAGGCGGAAGCATGGAGGGACTAAGATAGTCTAAAGTTTAATCTTTTCTGAGCAAACCGTTGTGCAAAGCAATACTAGCAGGCATTCCTATCAAAGTTCTTCTCATCAGAACAGCAAACACTCTCGAAAACTTGATTGCGTCATGCCGTTGGATTGTATGATGACGATGATGGGCAAAACACGTAACAATATTAACAAATAAAGGTAACTTGATCACGCTAGTTACGTTAACTGAAAACTTTTGCAAAAGTTCGTAAGTTGGAAGCTTTCGACCTTATCTTAGGTCTTCATCACGCCAATGGAGGACTAAGATTGTTGCCAGATTCCACATTTGAATTTTTCCTATTTTTGTTGCCAAAACTTAGAATTGATCTCCAGATCAACGGAATGTAGAGAGGAGATTCGGAGTCTCCTCTCTACATTCCGTTCCCCACTGGAACGAAGCAAAACGAATTGCTTCTTTTGACAATCGTTTTGCCCTCCGTTACCGTGAAAGCATAGAAATTATTTTCAACTCAATGACTTGCAACTCTGAATCTCCTCTCTACATTCCGTTGATCTGGAGATCAATTCTAAGTTTTGGCAACAAAAATAGGAAAAATTCAAATGTAGAATCTGGCAACAATCTTAGTCCTCCATTGGTGTGATGAAGACCTAAGATAAGGTCGAAAGCTTCCAACTTACGAACTTTTTGTAAAAGTTTTCAGTTAACGTAACTAGTGTGATCAAGTTACCTTTATTTGTGGAGTGTATGATGTATATAAACAAATTAATATTAATTCGATCCAGTTTATTCACGTAGGTAAGACGTTTCCCATTATGTAAAGATGTAAATAAACATTACGTTGACCATTGTTAGTGAAAATATTACGGGTGACTGCTTATAGCCCATTGAGTTGCTCACGGTGGTCGTTAAACCTTCAGTCAAAAAAAAAAAAAAAAAAAAATCACTAACCTGGACTATTGTCTTTTACTGAAGTGGTTGAAAGAATTTGTCAATCAAATAAAGTTCACATCTATTGTTTCATATGAGTATTCTTTTCAATAAAAAAGAAAAAAAAAGAAAGGAAAGAAAAAAATTAACTGTTGATTTTGACGAGTGAAGAGTATTCCCAACGTGAATCTCATGTCAACAAATTTACAAACACAGTTGTGACTGAAGATGAGAGTGAAAGAGTGCGCTATCCAGTTGAATTTTTGCACATGATCGAGATGAGTGGACTTCCGCCTCACATTGTTTGACTGAAAAAGAGTGCAGTCGTGATTGCTCATCCCGAACCTGGCCGCCCCGGGGGCGCAGTGGTCTAAGCGCTGGCTTACGATGATTCGTTCGTGAAGGGTCCGGGTTCGAATCCCGGTGAGGCACGGATGTTGTGTTTGTCTTACGGCACTGGCTCTCTACCTTCCCTAGAACCACTGACCCTAAATTCGGGACGGGCAACTGCTTATAGCCCACTGAGTTGCTCACGGTGGTTGTTAAACCTTCAGTCAAGAAAAAAAAAAAAAAAAATCACTAACCTGGACTATTGTCTTTTACTGAAGTGGTTGAATGAATTTGTCAATCAAATAAAGTTCACATCTATTGTTTCATATGAGTTTATTCTTTTCAAAAAAAAAAAAAAAAAAAAAAAAAAAAGAAACATTAACTGTCCATTCCAATGGGTCTCATCTAGTATTTATTGAAATGAATTATGCAAATTTCTGAGATTATCTTCTGTAAAAATCTTCAAAGTACAATTCAGTGCTGGAGTTTCCAAATAACTTCAATAATATCCATTGCATCACTTATGCAGCATTTTCTGAGAGAATTTACAACCATTTCTGGTGAAACTGCGTCCCACAATTCTTTTACCCAAAAAATATTAGGTGTGTCCAAAAAGTTTTACTCATTTTTTATGACGTAAATTCTATATAAAAAATTCAAGTAACAAGTGCAGTAACAGATGTCACAAGGCCAAAATGCTTAGAGGGATAGCCTATAAAATGGAAACGAGTATGAAAGCGCATCTCATTCATGAACAACTCAAACAAGGGTTAACACGTCAAGCAATAAGGATTACATTAGGTATTGTTTGCTTTATGAGTTTAACAAAGGCAACAATGCAGCTGAAGCCTGTTGCAAAATTTGTGGGGTGTATGGAGAGGATGCTGTGGACGAAAGCACATGTCACGGTTGGTACTGGAAATTATATGAAGGAGACATAAGCTGCAGTCATTAACCACTTTAAGGATGTGCATCAGAGGTTTCTAAAGAGGATCTCAACCAAGCCATACCAAATGTATAACACCTAACTGTCGAAGAATTATCAAAAAGATTTTCTGTACACAGAACAACAGTAGAATGAAAGATGCATGAGCCTGGGTTTATCACAAAGTTTGACCTCACAACCCATCCGCACAAAATCAATTGGACAGAACAACCACCTGTCTTTCTTTTTTGCATGCCACAGAAATGAACCTTTCTTGGAACGATTAGTTACAGGTGATGAAAAGTGGATCCTCAACACAAATGTGAAGCATCAAAGGACTGCATGCTGGAGAGACTGCTCATTGACTTCAAGAGGATGACTGTATCCCATAAAGGTGTTGTTAAGTGTATGGTGGGGTATCAAGGGCATTATCCACTGGAAGCTGCTTGCACCTAACCAAACAATAAATGTAGACCTGTACTGCCAACAGTTGGAAAGGCTGAAAGAAAAATTAAAATCTAAGCATCCAGCACGGGTAAATTGTAAAGCTGTCATTTTGCAACATGACAACGCAAGACCACACACAGCTTTAGCCACTCAAGAGAAAATTACTGGGCATTGGATGGGAAATGTCACCTCATCTGCCATATTTCCAGACCTTGAACCTACAGACTACTACCTTTTTTTGATCTCTTCAGAATAACTTAACTGGGAAAACATTCGATGAAGTTGAAGATATCGGAACTGCATTCCAAAAGTTTCAAAATGGAGGCGTTCTACAGAAGGGAAATCCAGTTACTACCAGAAAGACAGCAAGAGGTCACAGATAATAATGGCAATTATGTAAAAGAATAAAGGTTATTTATTTAAAAAAAAAAAATCTTCTCTACCGGAAAAAACAACAACCCCAACAGGTAGAACTTTTGCACAGGGGTGCAGAAAATTTTCAGGACCCAATATTTCCCCAGAACGCAATTTTTTTTCTGTCCGAAATTTCCCCCAAACTGTAGTGGACTTTCATACAAGTTTAAGCGAGTATTAGATCTATACGTTGATGATTAAGAACTAATCCTTAAAGCCTATTACTTAAAAATCTGATAAAAAAAACAACAACCTAATATTTATTTCAGATTCAAAATATCTGAAAAAATTTTTGGGTCTAGGTGAAAACAGTGGTGGGGCAGAGAGGCTGAAAAACAAACAGCTAAAAAGTAATTCAATTAACTATAATTCATTTCATTCTAGCATTTCAGGTGTATAATTGTGCCAGATAATTTTACTGAATGAAATTTAAATTAGACTTAAATCCTTTGAAAAATGCATGGGTCATTCGCTTTAAAATGTGCAGAACCCCTAATAATTTTTCAGATCGGCGCCTACGACACATAAGCTGCCATTAGTTTCGGAATTTTTTTATTAGCACGACTAGTGGTTGCACCGTACTTATTACTCGTGCCACGCTGTCTACGCCTTGGCATTAGTAAAGTCGTTTGGGCTCCGTGAATCATATGCCAGCGGCAATCTGCAGTACGTCACTGTGCTCATAACCTCTTGTATTTATAACGACATGACATTTTTCAAAATGATTACCTGATTCATCATCATCATCATTGTCAACCATTATCAATCCACTGCTGGACGAAGGTCTCCCCAAGTTTCCTCTCCACAACGGTCTGTCTTGTGCCAGTCTCCTCCATGTCACCCCTGCATACTTTCGAATTTCATCCACCCATCTCCTATGTGGTCTTCTTCTGGGTCTTTTCCTGTCCCTTGGAATCCAATCTAAAATTTCGGCTGTCCATCGATGATCTGTCCTTCTGGCAGTATGTCCAGCCCATTGCCATTTCAGGGATTTAACTCTGATCATGATGTCTTGCACTCTTGTCATTTTTCGGATCCACGTGTTCCTCTTCTTATCTCTCCTGGTTACACCAAGCATGCACCTCTCCATGCTTCTTTGAGTTGTCTGCAGCCTTTGTATGTCTCTTTTAGTTAAGGTCCACGTCTCTGCACCATACGTAAGCACTGGAAGGATGCATTGATCAAACACTTTTCTTTTAAGACATAATGGCATATTGCTCTTGAAAATTATGCTGTTTCTTCCAAAAGCTCTCCAGGCAAGTTTTGTATGCCGATTAATTTCTTCATCAATGTGACCCTCACTTGATATCTGCTGTCCAAGATAAACGTACGTGTCTGTTATCTCCAGCTTTTCTCCATCAATCGATAAATCTTCATTTCTTGTAAAAGCATTGAACATCACTTTTGTCTTCTGAAAGTTCATTTTTAATCCCACTTCTTTACTCTTGTCAGCAAGTTCCTGGATCATACTCTGCAGCTCTGATGGGGTAGTTGCAAAAATGACTACGTCATCAGCAAAACGAAGGTGGGTTAGATAATCTCCATTAATCTTTATCCCCTTGTTTTCCCAGCTCAGCGACTGAAAAACACCCTCCAATGTGGCATTAAAGAGCTTCGGAGATATGGTGTCACCTTGTCTCACTCCTTTCCAATTTTTACGTGTGTTGTATTTTCAAACAGCCTAATCTTTGCACTTGCATTTTCATAGATGTTATTAATAATATTAATGTATGCATCTTCAATACCGCAGGTTTTCAGAGCCATTGTAACTGCTGATGGTTTCACCGAATCAAAGGCTTTTTCAAAATCGATAAAAGCCATGCACAATGGAAGTTCATATTCCCTCGCTCTTTCAATTAGTTCTTTCAGCACGTGGATATGATCTATTGTGCTGTAGCCACTCCTGAATCCAGCTTGTTCTCTCAAGGTTGAGCCATGTCTAGTGCTACCTTCAAGCGGTGTGAAAGAACTTTAGTGAAGATTTTATAAACTACTGATAGGAGGCTGATAGGTCTGTAGTTTCCGAGATCCTCAATGTCACCTTTCTTATGTAGCAGGATCATTGTAGCGGTGTTCCAATCCTCAGGAATCTTTCCTTCATTAAGGCATCGAGTGAAAATTTGGGCGAGTACTGTTTCGATTTCTCCACTTGCTTCTTGTATGATGTCTACAGTAATTCCATCTTCTCCTGGAGCTTTTCCTCGCTTCATGTTCTTGATTGCATGTGCAACTTCTGCTGGAAGGACTGGAGGAACTCTGGTACTGGTATCTTTCATGATGTCTGGAGTGCATATATCATCCCTTTCATATAATTTGGAGTAGAAATCTTTCACTCTTGTCAAAATTTCGCCTCTATTTCTTGTTACAGAACCATCTTCTTTTCTCAGTGCCATAATCTGTTTTCTTCCCTTACTGAGATGTCCCTTTGCTATCTTTAGGCTTTGGTTGTTTTCAATTGCTTTCCTCACTAGTTCACAGTTGAATTTCCTTACGTCTTCAGTGATACTTTTTCTTACTGTCTTGCATAGCTCTATATATTCCACTTTGGAAGTCACATCTTCTTTAGTTGTCCTCATCTCTCTTCTTTTTTGCATCAACATTTTGGTTTTTCCTGATAATTTGTTCACATGCAACTTGTTCTTAGACCCAGCTAATTTTGTTGCTGTTTCCATAAGAGCTTTGGTTACTTTTCTGTTAACTTCAGAGATGTCCACTTCTTCCGATGTTAGGCCTTCTAAAGCAGAGAACCTGTTCTTCAGTTCTAACTTGAAGGTATTATGGTGTTTTTTAAGGTTGGTTATGTCAATAGATTTTGTTTGTCTTATGAGCTTGCCACGTTCAAGTTTAGTGTTGAGGTGCATCTTACATCTCACCAATCTATGGTCACTACCTGTGTTGAACTTGTTTAGCACACTGCAGTCTTCTATGACGAATTTTTTGTTACACATAATAAAATCAATTTCACTTGTCGTCCCATTTGGATGTCTCCATGTCCATTTCCTGTGTGGCTTTTTTCTTGAAGAAGGAGTTCAAGATGAAAAACCCTTCTGCCTCTGCAAACTCAACGAGAGTATTTCCATGCTGGTTTCTGTTGCCATGACCGAATTTACCTACTGAAGTTTCATTCTGTTGCCGTTGCCCTATTTTTGCATTGAAATCTCCCATAATTATTTTCAAGTGCTGCTTACCTTTATTATTTAGATGACAAATTTCCTCATAAAATTCTTCAATTTCTTCTTCAGGATGACTTGTGGTGGGTGCATAAGTTTGAATAATCTGAGCCTGGTATCTTTTCGAGAGTTGGATAACAAGTCGTGCAGCTCTGTCAGAGGAACTTTCAACTTCTACAACTTTATCCTTCAGTTTCTTGTTTATTATAAATCCAACACCACTAGTTCTGCCAGTATCTGTCCCACGATAGTAGAAGAGATGTCCACTTTTCAGTTCGATGAGATCTTCTCCTTTTCTCCTTACCTCACTTAGCCCCACGATGTCCCACTTGATCCTTTGTAGTTCCTCTTCCAATTCAAGAAGCCTTGAATCAGAAGATAGGGAGCGTCCATTGTAAGTAGCCAAGGTCAGCATCAGATGGCAGCCTAGTCCGGTCCTCCGGGGATTCTTAGCACCCTCTGCCTTCATGTCGCACTGGCCGCTGCCTTGGCCAGGTACATTCCAGCTGCCGGAGACTGAGGGCCAAGATTTAAGTTGTGGAATCATTTTGGAGGGGTTTGGCCATAACTCACCACGCTGGCCAAGCGGGTTGGTGAGTGTGGGATAGAATTTCCTCTGATCCCGATGGTATAGTTATACCGCTATGGTGGTCGTCAGAGCCCCTTTAGTGGGAACAGGATGCACCACGAGAAGGCGGGGTTGACATTTGTCAAGGAGAGGCTGTGATGTTACGCATCACATTACCGTGCAGTAAATTATTCTTATCTTTCACGTTATACTTGTTAATAAGTCAATTTTTTATTATATTTGCACTTTTAAGGTATTAACCTCTTGCAAAGTGCGCAAAAAAAAGAGCAGCAGGGACAATAGATGGCGCCAGAGACACAACGATTCAGAGATAGCGACTGGAGCCCAGGCCTCGATGGCTCTGCTCACTTGAGCTGCGGTGGGCGGATGAGACACACCTGCCTCCTGAAGATGACAGGGATCTGTCGAAAGTACTAGAGGATTGGATGTGCGGGGCTGAATGGGTGTGACAATTGCAGTGGGAGTAGCAGAGGTTGTGAAACAGAAGGAGGAGTTCCATAATTAGAATTGACTAAGGTTTAATCACCTGTGAATGTAAGGTTTATGTACATAGTTTTTACTTGAATTGTATGAATGAGTTGTATGTATGATTTTTATCGAATTGACAAGCATTATAGTAACATACTATAAGGCAAAGGAAAAAAAAAAAAAACGATGTTTCACACCCGAAAATAAGAAGCGTAAGCAAGAGGTCTGTAAACCTGTGGAAGCCCAGTTACATCACGATGAATTGACGTGTTGGAAGTGTTTGGTCCATTGGAGGTTACCATGATATTTATGGTGAGTGATTATTTCTCATGGTTTTTTCAGTCAATTTTTTGTTTTATTATTATTACTACTATTATTATTATTACCTACTCGCGGGCAAACATTTCCCCAGAGCTGCCTTAATTTCCCCCGAACCTCGTTCGCGAGTTCGGACAAATTCTGCACCCCTGCTTTTGCACACAGCTAATAAATAACAAGGCCATGTTGGCCTTGTTACCACATTTCATAAAACACAGAGTCTTTGGTCTTCCAGAGCACTGATGGCTTCTGCCAGTGCGGAGCAGAAAACATGCACACCCATGCTTGCTGTGAAAACTCAGGAGAGGAGTGGCGTCTGATTGGCTGCGGCTAACCACAACAGCTAAGTGATTTAAGTGGTGTCTGATTCACTGCATGTCTAGTCCTGATCTTCAAAAGATGGCGTTTTGCACATGGAAAATAACGAGGCACTCCATATTTAGAAGCAAGAAATTTCATGATTTCAACCTGAAATGCGATTAGGCTTTTCACTGATCATATTAGCGGCACCTATTCCCGTGGGAATTTTACTCTGGGTGGAAAAGTATCTCATATTTTTTCTTTTAATTTTTTTGGAAGTACATCTGAAGAAGTGTCATGTGAATCCTCAAATTGCAGTTGTCAATAATTCGTTTACTTTCAGACTACAGTTTTTTCCATGTGCCATTATATGATATAAATAGTGAAACGCAAAACAGGGTGATATTTTTTTTTAAGGCATATGTACACATTAGGGTGTCCCTTATTTGACGACTTTGAAATGTTTGATTGCATACTCACCAATTTTGTTCCAATTAGTCTAAAATGCAATTAAAAGAGATTTCTGGGTGATCAAAGCATTTCATCCTATGCTGATGACATCATATTGCCCGGGTGATGCGATGACATCAGCCTGGTGGAATATCCATATACACTATCTACCAACAAGTAATTGAACACCTGTGATAGCAAAGGAAAACGAAGTTTATTCACCTTCAATAGTTGGTGGAGCCTCCACGAGCAGCGATTACATCGGCGAACCTCCGGGGCATACTTTCAACCAGGCGTTGTACGACGGCTAGCAGTATTTTCTTCCACTCGGCTTGGAGAAGACAGGTCAATTCCTTCACCGATTTCGGACGGTGGGGGCACCATTTCGACGCTCCAACTTGTCCCAGAGGTGCTCGATAGAGTTAAGGTCCGGGCTCTGCACAGGCCAGTCCATTCGATTAACCCCATTGTCACCATACCAAGCCATGGTGGACCTCGCAACATGACAGGTGGCATTTTCATTCTGAAAGTAACATGGGTCCACCCCGTAAAACTGCCACAATGTAGGAAGCGCATGGTCATCCAAAATGGTGCAGTAAGTTTCAGCGTTGAGTCTACCAGGAATTGCCACCAAGGGTCCCGTGCCATACCAGGAGAAACATCCCCTTAGCATAATTCCACCGCCGCCGAACTTCACAGTTGGCACAATACATTCCGACAGGAGGCGTTCTCCAGGCAGACGCCAAAACCAGACCCTGCCATCCGAACGGTAGAGGGTGAACCTTGATTCGTCGCTCCAGAGAACCTGTTTCCACTGTTCAACGGTCCACTGTCGACGTTCTTTGTACCACGTTAGCCGAGCAGCGCTATTGGACTTGGTGATCAAAGGCTTGTGGGTGGCAGCTCGTCCATGATAACCGAGCAGATGGGCTTCCTTACGGATGGTATTCATCGAAAGAACACTCCCGGATGCCTGTTGAAACTCCTCGCGGATGTGGCGCATCGATTTGGTGAGGTTCTTCCGACTTTCTCTGGCCAGCACCCGTCGGTCTGTAACTCTCAGTTTTGTGGGTCTGCCGGGTCGGGGCACATTCCGACAGTCACCTCTCATCTTCCACTTGCCAATCACGTAGGCCACTGTCGATTTTGGGTACTTCAACTCGCTGGATATGTCACGTATGGATCGACCATTTCTGTGATACCCGACGATTACACCTTTCTCGAAATCAGAGAGCTCCGAACCGCGTGGCATTTAGCATGCGACTGGTTGTGTTGTTGTTTCCCACACGATATTTAACGGCGGCGGCCGTGACATGTATCAGGACCGCAGATATCGTCGATTGCAGGGGTGTCCAATTACTTGTTGGTAGATAGTGTATAAAGGTTTCCGGCGTAAACCATGGTAATCAACATCTTTGTAAAAAAAAATGATTTGGTAATGAAAAACAACTGCAGTGGTAATCTGAGCGTTTTAGAGCATTTATTATACATTGATGTCTGCATACGGCGCCACAATAGAACTTTCAATTTACGGTAAGTGCAAAGGTTTCTATTTTTTTACTACTTGTAATGTATGTATCTCACAACGACAGAAGTGTTGGTTACCAAGGTGTTGGTTACCCCAGTCCTTCATATGTGTGTAGTCAGTTTGCTCTTGGCTCCCGGCCATGTTACATGTATTCTCTCCTCGTTCGTGAGTTTCTCGTCAAAACAAAAACTGTTGTCCTCTCATACCCACCTGACCTCACCCCTGTGACTTCCACATCTTCCCTGGGCTGACACGTTGACCTCCGGGTCGTTGGTTTTCAATTGCAGAAGAGAAAATGCATAGCTGGCTGCACTGAAGAACATTGCAAAGAATAGGTTCCAGTTCGTGCTGCTGGCAGAAGTATATTGTTGCAAGAAAGTCCTATTTTTCTACAGCTGCTGGCAGAAGTATATTGTTGCAAGAGAGTCTTTTTATACAGTTGCTGGCAGAAGTATATTGTTGCAAGAGAATTATTTTTTCTACAGCTGCTGGCAGAAGTATATTGTTGCAAGAGAGTCTTATTTTTTCTACAGCTGCTGGCAGAAGTATATTGTTGCAAGAGAGTCTTATTTTTTCTACAGCTGCTGGCAGAAGTATATTGTTGCAAGAGTCTTATTTTTTCTACAGCTGCTGGCAGAAGTATATTGTTGCAAGAGAGTCTTATTTTTTTTACAGCTGCTGGCAGAAGTATATTGTTGCAAGAGTCTTATTTCTTCTACAGCTGCTGGCAGAAGTATATTGTTGCAAGCGTCTTATTTTTTCTACAGCTGCTGGCAGAAGTATATTGTTGCAAGAGAGTTATTTTTTCTACAGCTGCTGGCAGAAGTATATTGTTGCAAGAGTCTTATTTTTTCTACAGCTGCTGGCAGAAGTATATTGTTGCAAGAGAGTCTTATTTTTTCTACAGCTGCTGGCAGAAGTATATTGTTGCAAGAGAGTCTTATTTTTTCTACAGCTGCTGGCAGAAGTATATTGTTGCAAGAGAGTCTTATTTTTTCTACAGCTGCTGGCAGAAGTATATTGTTGCAAGAGTCTTATTTTTTCTACAGCTGCTGGCAGAAGTATATTGTTGCAAGAGAGTCTTATTTTTTCTACAGCTGCTGGCAGAAGTATATTGTTGCAAGAGAGTCTTACTTTTTCTACAGCTGCTGGCAGAAGTATATTTTTGCAAGAGAGTCTTATTTTTTCTACAGCTGCTGGCAGAAGTATATTTTTGCAAGAGAGTCTTATTTTTTCTACAGCTGCTGGCAGAAGCATATTTTTGCATGAGAGTCTTATTTTGAAGGAGGATGTGCTTCAGCTTTGTAACTCTATCTATGGACTTACAGACCCACTTTGTGAACTTTTGGATCCTACGTCATGGAACAATTTTTTTAATGGAAATTTTTAAAAGCCTTGTAATGCTAGAAAGGGGCAGTGCTGCAAGTTTATAGTGCCATCCACAAAAAATATATTTCTTCTTTGACTGGAACAACCCCCCCCATCTAAGATGAGCTCCTAGATCTGTTACTGTGACAAATTTCAGCAGGAGAAGCCAATGACCACCATTCAAGAGGACTTTGTGCTGCAGAACAATGCTTTCATTTAGGATAACAGTTGCATTCCATCGGTAGAGAGGCCATTTCATGTAATACAAAGAAACCAATAATGAAGAAAATTTCACACGTTTTATTACATACTAAACTTTAGGAATAGTGAGATTTGTAAGATCTTTCGGCTGCAGCATCAGTCTTGTTCACACTAAAAGCAAGCACTCGCATGGTTGGCATCGTTTCTTTAGCTGTTACCAGTAGAGATTTCCTCATTATCAAAATATTGAAGGGTGCATCCAAATTGCAAGATTTTTTATTGAAGAGAATTTCAATGCTTTCTCTGTAGCGTAATGAAAATTTGTCTCAATTGCTTTGTCAGTCACCTATCTCCTCTGCAGAAACTGTTCCTTTCCTTTATTGGTTCTATCTCTTACCATCATTCTTGTACTTAGCAAACTTGACAAAATTTTCTAAAGTTTTGGTTAGAGGCTTGCAATCAATTCTCCTCCCACTACCATCCAATCAATATCTAAAGACAGAGATCCTCTTGATCCTTTAGATCACCTGGGGTATACTTCATCTCTGTGTCTACTTCCTCAGGCAAAAAATGTTATATTGGTAGTACCTTTCGTACAATAAACTGCAGAATTTTGGAACTTAAAAGAGATGTCATAAAAAGTCTTCCGGGTTCTGCATTTTCTCTTCTGACTATTGAAGATACCTCTGCCTCTCCAACAGCCCTTGTGAATGTTGGTAGCCAGTGGCCAAATGGCAACCAGATATTTTGTAGTGGCTAGTAAATTTTTCAATATAGTAGCCAATTATGGCCAGTAGATTTTTTCCTCAACAAGTGAGCAACTATTTTGTCCAACTCCCCTTTTGAGTGAATATCGAGTTCAGTTTTCTCAGCCATGTTCCTGCAGCTGCTTCGAAAATGAATGGAAGTGAAGGTGGGATTCAAGAGAAATTCAATCTGCTGATGGATCAGCCTGGAGCGACTAAAGGGTCAAGGTTACTAAAGCAACCTTTGCCATGGTATAATGTATCTTTGGCAGGGTATATGTATCTTTGCCATGGTATACCTTGCACAAAGTATAATGCCATCTACAGGTAAAAGAATTATCTTTGAATCTCTGTTCAGACACATACATACATACATACATGCTGAACAAAACGAAACAAACTGTTACGGCAATGTTTTTAAGATGATGCAGCTGCTACCAATCGGGCATATCTGAATAGTAACACTTTAATGACTTAATGATGATTATACGCAATGGCCCTTCAATTGAAGATTTTGATCCTCAAAATGCTATTCAATTGTGATAGGTAAATACCTCTGATGGGAAGATCAGACACAGTACATATCAGTGGTAAACTGTATAGACATTATTAATGGCACTTTATGCATATACACTGGCGTGCAAAAATTAAGGATGAGACGGTTTTTCAAATGCAACGTCGTGCAGAAGTGCTCCACATCGACTCAAATCATACCATAAGATCCCCAAGATGTAAGAATATGGGACAAGTGAGCAAAACCGTCCAAACAAAGAATCAAAAGAATACAAAGTCACTTTATTGAAAAGGTAGCATCGAGCACAACTGGACAGAAGACAGAAACGTCCATATGACACGCAGCTGCCAAGAAAAATCCAGTCTTTAGTGGGGGATATGATCCCCCCTGACTGCGTTGCAGGATTTACGTCTGTCCATGCTGAGGACGAGGTTGTCAAGGAGCTGTTGAGGCATCGCGGCCCATTCCTCTTGTAGTGCCAATTGCAGCTGCGGAATTGTTGCTGGCGGCTGGTGGCGTGCTGCCAAGCATCTCCTGAGAAGGTCCCAACACGTGTTCGATTAGATTTAGGATCCGGAGACCTTGAGGGCCAATCCATGCGTTCAATATCTTTACTCTCCAACAGCTCTGCGACAGCCACTGTATGATGAGGTGTAGCGTTGTCGTCCATGAAGAGGAACTCAGGGCCCACAGCACCTCTAAACAGACACACTTGAGGCAGGAGAACCACAGTACTCCTGCCTCAAGTGCGTCTGTTTAGAGGTGCAACATTATCGAAAGGGACCACCACCTCCAAACCAGTCCCTTTTGATGATGTTGGAGGTGTGATTGCGTGTTTCCTGCTCTCTCCAGATGTGTATACATCCAGAATCGCTCGTCAGACTAAATCGGCTCTCATCCATAAAGAGAACTCGACCCCATTGCTGATGTGTCCAGTTCTTGTGTTCCTGGCACAACAGAAACCGCCGTCTCTGATGAGCAGGCATTAATGGCAGACACCATACTGGTCATCGTGCAAATTGACCACCTTTGTGCAGCCTCCTGGCCACTGTAAAACGCGATAACGGACGTCCAGTTGTCTGTTGCATGTGCCTTGCAATTTCTTCCGCTGTCTGCCGCCTGCCACCTCTCGCCTGTAGGACAATATACCTGTCATCCGCCGCTGCTCGCGGACGACCACTGCTAAACTTTCGGACAGCTGTTCTTGTCGTTTGAAATGCTCTCCAAGCTCGTGAAACAATGCTGTGAGCGATCCTGAATTCCTCAGCCACACTAGTCACACTTCGACCTTTTTCCAACTTCCCAATGACATGACCTCGGGTAAAGTCATCCAGATGGCGTCTACTGGATTGCCTGTTGGCCATATCACACGGTGGCAGCAACTCGACGTCATTCAAACCAATGTACACTGTGCAATAGCTTTCACTGAATTGCTGAGACACCGCCCGTGTGCTTTATACTCTTCTGATACTCCCCCCCCCACGTCATGCTGCATATATGCGCATGCCCTACCGTACCAGACCCTAGTCTATCTCCTGAGTGGTCTTTCGGTCCGTTCTGCCCTGTCGTTCCGCTGTTATGCTAATTTCTCCTCTTCGTCCTTAATTTTTGCACACCAGTGTATATCCTAGCCTTTGTCCCTTTCTTTTAAATATTATTAAGGAAATAAGACATCTAACTTCAATGGCCTCTTGAAAATAAATTCTGTATGTGTAAATTAAATAGTAAGAGTAATGATATTACAGCACTGAAAATAAATTGCAAAAAAAAAAACCCCAACAAAAAACAATAATTTTGGAACAAAAGCATATGCATTACTTGTAGTCAATCTAATGATCCTATGCAGTAACTGCTCTGCATCTGTTTTTATGAAGTTAATGGAGGAGGGTGTCTCTCATTAGAAAGAAAAAAATACTCACCCATTTAATTTCATAGAAATATAAATAGAGAAGTTACTGAATTATAATTTTTTAAACTTTGCATGGCCAGTAGATTTTGTCATTTGGTCAGTAAAATTTTTATTCCACTAGCCACATTGGCTGATAGAAATTTTACCACTTTTGCAAGGGCTGCTCTCCAAACTGGAATTGTACCAAAAGGATCGCATCCTTCTCAAACAAATTTTCATTACGCTGTAGAGAAAGCATTGAAATTCTTTTCAATAAAAACTCTTGCAATTCGGACGCACCCTTCAACATTCAGATAATTTGGAAATCTCTAAGTTGCTACAGCTAAAGAAACGATGTCAACCACATGAGTGCTTCCTTTTAGTGTGAACAAGGCTGATGCTGCAGCCGAAAGATCTTACAAATCTGACTATTCCTAAAGTTTAGTACGTAATAAAAAAAATTCTAAGAAATACGAAACAGTGGGTTTGATATCAAAGTGAAACCTTGGTATTGCAGATGTGGGTTCAATTCCCACTCAAGTTTATCAGCAGGAAGGCCATTTCACGTAATTTGAAGAAACCAATAATGATAGCTAAAGAAACGATGTCAACCACGTGAGTGCTTGCTTTTAGTGTGAACAAGACTGATGCAGCAGCCGAAAGGTCTTGCAAATCTGACTAATCGTAAAGTTTAGTACGTAATAAAAAAATTCTAAGAAATACGAAACAGTGAGTTTGATATCAAAGTAAAACCTGGGAACTGCAGATGTGGGTTCGATTCCCGCTCAAGTTTATCGGTAGGAAGGCCATTTCGCGTAATATGAAGAAACCAATAATGATAGCTAAAGAAACAATGTCAACCACGTGAGTGCTTGCTTTTAGTGTGAACAAGACTGATGCTGCAGCCGAAAGATCTTACAAATCTGACTATTCCTGAAGTTTAGTACGTAATAAAAAAAATTCTAAGAAATATGAAACAGTGGGTTTGATATCAAAGTGAAACCTTGGTATTGCAGATGTGGGTTCAATTCCCACTCAAGTTTATCAGCAGGAAGGCCATTTCACGTAATATGAAGAAACCAATAATGATAGCTAAAGAAACAATGTCAACCACGTGAGTGCTTGCTTTTAGTGTGAACAAGACTGATGCAGCAGCCGAAAGGTCCTACAAATCTGACTATTCGTAAAGTTTAGTACGTAATAAAAAAAATTCTAAGAAATACGAAACAGTGAGTTTGATATCAAAGTAAAACCTGGGAACTGCAGATGTGGGTTCGATTCCCGCTCAAGTTTATCGGTAGGAAGGCCATTTCGCGTAATATGAAGAAACCAATAATGATAGCTAAAGAAACAATGTCAACCACGTGAGTGCTTGCTTTTAGTGTGAACAAGACTGATGCAGCAGCCGAAAGGTCCTGCAAATCTGACTATTCGTAAAGTTTAGTACGTAATAAAAAATTCTAAGAAATACGAAACAGTGAGTTTGATATCAAAGTAAAACCTGGGAACTGCAGATGTGGGTTCGATTCCCGCTCAAGTTTATCGGTAGGAAGGCCATTTCGCGTAATATGAAGAAACCAATAATGATAGCTAAAGAAACAATGTCAACCACGTGAGTGCTTGCTCTTAATGTGAACAAGACTGATGCTGCAGCCGAAAGATCTTACAAATCTGACTATTCCTAAAGTTTAGTACGTAATAAAAAAAAATTCTAAGAAATACGAAACAGTGGGTTTGATATCAAAGTGAAACCTTGGTATTGCAGATGTGGGTTCAATTCCCACTCAAGTTTATCAGCAGGAAGGCCATTTCACGTAATATGAAGAAACCAATAATGATAGCTAAAGAAACGATGTCAATTATTTGAGAGGAGTGCTTGCTCTTAATGTGAACAAGACTGATGCTGCAGCCGAAAGATCTTACAAATCTGA
The DNA here is from genome assembly GCA_039090855.1 of Macrothele yani. Classification (NCBI taxonomy): domain Eukaryota; kingdom Metazoa; phylum Arthropoda; class Arachnida; order Araneae; family Macrothelidae; genus Macrothele; species Macrothele yani. Next base: position 106,595,087 of record CM076999.1, on the reverse strand, counting down.
CTATTCCTGAAGTTTAGTACGTAATAAAAAAAAATTCTAAGAAATACGAAACAGTGGGTTTGATATCAAAGTGAAACCTTGGTATTGCAGATGTGGGTTCAATTCCCACTCAAGTTTATCAGTAGGAAGGCCATTTCGCGTAATATGAAGAAACCAATAATGATAGCTAAAGAAACAATGTCAACCACGTGAGTGCTTGCTTTTAGTGTGAAGAAGACTGATGCAGCAGCCGAAAGGTCCTACAAATCTGACTATTCGTAAAGTTTAGTACGTAATAAAAAAATTCTAAGAAATACGAAACAGTGAGTTTGATATCAAAGTAAAAACCTGGGAACTGCAGATGTGGGTTCGATTCCCACTCAAGTTTATCGGTAGGAAGGCCATTTCGCGTAATATGAAGAAACAATGTCTACTGGCAACAGCTAAAGAAACAATGTCAACCACATGAGCGCTTGTGTTTAGTGTGAACAAGGCCGATGCTGCAGATCTTACAAATCTGACTATTCCTAAAGTTTAGTATGCAATACAACACACGTGAAATTTTCTGCATTACTGAGATACATTCCAGTAAATAAATGTGCTCAAGAAGTGCAAATTTCAGTGGGTGTTGTCCATGGCCAACCATGTTATCAGAAAGTTTGAGTGAAGTGTGCCTAAGCATGTCAAAGAATATAACACAAGATGAATGGTTCTCTCAACAAAGTGAGGATGTCTTCCAGTGCATTGTCACAGGAGACAAAACTTGGGTGCATCATTCGGCACCAGAAAACACAGATGGAAACACCTATCATCTCCATTGGCCAAAAAATGTCTATGTTGCCATCCAGCCACGAGATAAAAATTTTGGGACTATCAAGGTGTGCTTCTGATTGATTTTTAGTTGCGGTGCAAGCGTAACGACCAAAAGGCATTGTCAGATACAATGGACATGTTGCACCATGTCATTTGCTGCAAATGATCTAGGCTGTTCAGCACAGGTGTTTTGTTGCTGCATGACAATACCAGAAAACATGTGGCCCAAAGCACAGCTAAGTGGCGACAGCAACATGTTTTGGAGATCTCACCCATAAGTGCGACCTTGCACTCTGCGATTTCAATTTGCTTGCCCTTCTCAAGAAACACTTTGCCTTCAGGGATTTTGCTACAGATGCAAGATAGGACCTAACGGTGTGGCTACACAAACAGGACCTCCTTTACTTCTTTGCTGGCACACACACACACCTTAATATCCCAATGGAACATTTGTTTATACTGTTACAGTGACTTTGTAGAAGATTAAAGAACAAAAGCAGTTACCCTTGTGTGCTGTGTACTTCATGCAATTCATAAATGCTTCTGAACGAGGATGCCAATATACACTGTCTGACAATAAAGTTCCAGGACAGTGGATATTAACTCTGCTAATGGTAGAGGCAAAAATATGTTCTATGGCTCAAATTGTAACTGTGTTTTCACTCTCTTGCAGGACACATGGAGATCTAAGAAACTGCAGATCTGTCTGATTCTGAAGACTGTTAACAGAAAGTGCCCCAAAGACCATTGGTAGCATTTTCAATGTTCTATCCTGTGGTCACATTTTTTTAATGCTGGCTTTCGCAATGGGAGAGAAGACGTTGGGGGTGACCCAAGGATTGGAAGACCGTCCGTCAACCAGCCATTCTGAGGAAATGGTGGAGAAAGTTCGCACTCTGGTGCAGTCAGACTGTAGAATGACAGTACAGATGATGGAGGATGAACTCCATATCAACCACGAAACAATTCAGCTCATTCTAAAGGAAGATCTCAGGAAAAGGAAGTTTTGTGCAAGGTTTGTGCCGCACAGTTTGACTGAAGAACAGAAAGTGCAAAGAGTCGAAAGCTGCAAGGCGTTCATTGCGGCCGTGGAATCAGACCCTTTGGTGCTGGAACGCGTTGTGACAGGTGATGAGACGTGGTGCTTTCAACATGATCCAGCATCAAAGAGGCAAAGCATGGAGCAGAGGGCACCAAGTTCACCAAGACTAAGAAGGTTCACCTGCAGAAGTTTAAAAATCAAGGCAACACTGATCACGTTTTTTGACAGCAGTGGCATCACTCGCAGGAAATGGCTTCTGGAGGGTGCAACAAGCACCAGTGCCTTCTACCTGCAAGTTCTTGATCACCTACAGAAAAGAATTCATCATGTGAGGCCACACCTGCGAGCACGTGGAAGTTGGTTCCTTCTGGATGACAACGTGCCTGCCTACTTGGCACTGTCGGTGACACAGTTCTTCACCAAGTCTGGAGTACTGAGGCTCAACCATTCGCTCTACTCCTCGGATTTAGCTCCAGCCTACTACTTCCTGTTCCCCAAAGTGAAATTGGCGTTGAAAGGACGATGTTTCATGACTGTTCAGGGCACCAAGAAAACCATTACGGTGGAAATGAACAGTGTTCCGGTAAATGAATTCAAAAAGTGTTTCACACATCTAGTGGAGCGATCAAAATCGTGCATCAATAAGAAGGGGGAACCACTTTGAAGAACTATAACCACAGTTGGACTCTGAGCATTAAACTTTCCTCGTAACAGCAGCTGTCCTGAAACTTTATTGTCAGATGGTGTACATGCCTTTTGATCATGATGGGGCATTAGTTTAAATAGCTATGCTGACTTTGTAAAAGATTAAAGAGCACAAGAGTTACACTTGTGCACTTCATTCAATTAAAAAAATATTTTTGAAATAGGATGCTGATATCCACGCTTTACTATAATGATTGGACATTTGCTTAAATCACTGTGCTGACTTTGTAGAAGATTAAAGAGGACAAGCAACTACTCTTGTGCACTGTGTACTTAATTCGACTCATAAATGCCTCTGAAAGAGGTTTGCAGGCTTATTTTTGAACCATGAAATAAAGCTTAAAAGAAGTGACACCAAGTAGAATAGAAAAGTACTTTACCAATCTGTCGTAAGATTGCATTCCACATGTCTGCATTGTACTGTGTACTGAAGATTTCCACACATCTGGCAGAAACTGCATAGAAAGAACTCTGCACTGCTCCAGTGATTACAGTAAACTCCATAAGAAGATTTAAAATTTTAAGAACCATATCCTGCTTTCCAGCACTGGCAATGGAGGACAAACAGTCGACAAAAAATGTCTGACCAATGATGCTCCTTTTCCGGAAACACAGATGTGGATCGGAACCGCATACAAGTAATTTCTTGGCAGCCTTGTAATCATAGAATGACACCAGTAAGCATTCATTGGAAGGAACATCATCACGATGAAAACTAATATTACAATTATGGCTGATTAGCAAGTCCAATTCTTTCCACGATTCGTTAAACAAAGCTGAAAAGGAAACAAGAAATAATCTGAGTACAATTATAAATAATTTATTTTACCAAGAATGGAACAATGAAATGGCAGAATATTGAACAAACATTATGTACAGGTGGATGTCTGGTGATTTTACTGGCTATACTTCCAATGGAAAATTTTTTGACCCTGTTTCCTCAGCAAAGAAAGATTTCCCATTCATCAAAATTGGCCCACTGATAAAAAGCATCCTAACTTGGATTGTACAATGGGTGTTTTTTGTAAAAGCTTTCCTGAACTATATTAAAAATCAATAACTTTATTTCAATGTAGTAATAAGGAAGAGCGGCGCCACCTGTAAGCAAGTACAACTGCATTGAAGTAAAGTTATTGATTTTTAATATACACTGCTGGAAAGTGAAAAAAGAACACCAAGAAGGAGACGTCTGATACCAACAAAATTTATACAGCATAATAACGGAATACAGAGGATAACGTGTTCAAAACATTATGGCAAAATACAGCTGTATTTGCTGGTAAACTGAAAAATAACATTTTCATGTAACATGGTTAGTACGAGGTTTAACCTTCATGAACTGCATCACACTGTGTAATTCTGGCATGGAGTCTGTCGTACAGATGTTGAATGTAAGTTTGGGGTATTGAGTTCCAAGCATCCTCAACCTGGATGCGTAAATCGGGGATGGTCGTGGCTGGCCGTGGAGACCGGATAAGTCGTTGTCCCATAAAATCCCACACGTGCTCAATGGGGGACAAATACGGTGAACGCGCAGGCCATGGAAGTTGTCTCACACCCTGAAGTGCATGTTGCGTTGCACGTGCCGTGTGTGGGTGTGCGTCATCTTGCTGGAAAACACCACGATGGACCGACCTTACAAATGGCACAACAACGGGCTGAATGATGATGTTGATGTAGGAGGTGCTGTTTAACGTACTCGGTACAAACACTAGTTGTGTACGGGAGTGATAGCTGATCGCTCCCCACACCAGGAGACCAGGTGTAGGCCCTGTGTGTCACTGGTGGATGCAAGAAGGGTGGAGACGCTCCCCTGTGCGTCTGTGAACACGCATACGGCCATCGGAGGCTCCCAAGCAGATTCTGCTTTCATCGCTGAACACGACAGATTGCCATTGCTTTCTCCAGTGCAGACGTTGGCGACACCACTGCAGCCATTCCTGACGGTGGGCTGGAGCCAGAGGTACACATGCCAGAGGCACACGTGTACGTAGTCCTGCATCCATAATACGGTTGTGGATTGTTCGCACAGTCACCTCAGGTGCAACGGCAGCTCGGATTTGCGTCGCAGTGGATGTTCTGCTTGACAACGCTGCTCTTCTTATGCATCGATCGATCCGCTCATCAGTCCGTCTGTGACTCCCGGTTTCACGTCTTCTCGTGTGGGAATGTTCCTCGGACCATCTATGCCACCATCGTACCACCACCGATACTTCCCGTCCAATTCGCTCCACAATACGACGATACGACCACCCGGCCTCGCGGAGTCCGGCTAGACGACCTTGCTCAAAGTCCGATAACTGCTGAAATCGTACACGTCTTCCATGTCCAGGCATTGCAGCTTCTTCAGGGTCTTCGCACGTGTCCGTACGCCGACGACTGATTACATTCACTTCGCCGTACTCCTTAAAATACCACCGACGATAATTTGCATATTATGCTGTGCTGTGGCATAAGCGCTCAGCGGTTGGTCCCGAAATTAACATCACACCTACGTAAACTCGACCCAATTAACATATGTAAATTTCATGATCGTCCGCCAATTCCTTCTTGGTGTTCTTTTTTTACTTTCCACCAGTGTAGTTCAGGAAAGTTTTTTTGCAAAAAACACTGAGTGTACAATCTAAGTTAGGATGTTTTTTATCAGTGGACCAATTTTGATGAATGGGAAATCTTTCTTCGCTGAGGAAATAGGGTCTATTTCTTCCCACTGGAAGTATGGGCAGCAAAATAACTAGAAGTCCATCTTAAAGTTATTGATTTTTAATATAGTTCAGGAAAGCTTTTGCAAAAAATATCCATTGTACAACCTAAGTTAGGATGTTTTTTATCAGTGGGCCAATTTTGATGTATGGGAAATCTTTCTTCGCTGAGGAAATAGGGTAGATTTTTTTCCCATTGGAAGTATGGGCAGCAAAATAACTAGAAGCCCATCTTAAAGTTATTGATTTTTAATATAGTTCAGGAAAGCTTTTGCAAAAAACCCTGAGTGTACAATCTAAGTTAGGATGTTTTTTATCAGTGGGCCAATTTTGATGTATAGGAAATCTTTCTTCGCTGAGGAAACAGGGTCAATATTTTTTCCATTGGGAGTGTAGGGAGCAAATCCACTAGACCTCCACCTTAAGTATGGGTGAAAGCTAGAAGGCATTGCCACAACTGACATTTTTTTCACTCTACAACAACCTCCCATTTTAAACAATAGCAAATTAAGAACTAGGCTCACAACTTTCACCAGTATCTTTAGTTTTTAGTGTAATGCCACCAATTTATACACATATAAATACAACAAATATTAAAGGGTAGCTCTATTTTAAAAGATGAAGTCAAAATCTTGCTGGTCTTCATCATCATTACTAAGCTGTTCTCTGAGATTCAGAGGTTAGCTCTACAAAGAAATACAAACTTCCAGATACTTTTTACTTACTGTTGCCATATCAAACTTCTCCATTTACAACGATCTTGACATACAACTCGGGCTTCACTGACATCCATCACACGATCTTCTATACTCATAATCTTTTTCTCATGTAGACACTCCCGAATCTGATCCTTCCATGACTTCCTTGGCCTTCCTCTGCCTTTCCTTCCTGCCACTTGGGCTAAAAAGATGATTTTTTTGGTAAGCATCTCATCACTCATTATTTCAATATGGCCAAACCACTGAAGCATATTAGTCTCAACCTTGCTAACAACATTTTGCTTCACATTACTCAACTACAATCATTTTCATTCCTCACACAATCAGAACGTGTCTTGCCACAAACCCCTCGTAAATAACGCATTTCTCCAGCACACAAACAACTCCTATGTTTCTTCTGTAGTACCCAGGTTTCACTGCCATACATCAGAGTAGGAACAATTGCACTTTCATACACAACCATGGGGGACTCTCTTGAGAACCCATCATTCCTGTGAAAACTTCCCAAAGCAGCCATGACTTTCAATGAAGAATTCACTCGCCTACTAATTTCACCAATAAATTTGTTCTCTCTGTCAAACATGCTTCCTAAATACGAAAACTTATTTACCAGGTCAATCACTGTGCCATTTAGACTGACAATGTAAATGTCAGGTCTTGCCATCTTAATTTATTCCTTACCATATCATATACAAATGAGAAAAATTAAAACCCAATAAAAAGTGTTTTGAGGTTACACAGCATCGCCGAATTTTAACATGCCTTTACCTGAATGAATTCATTAGCACATCACTCCACAGTAATCAAGATTTCTCGATTCAGCCATGTTAAACAATAACTGACAGAAGTGTGCAAGCACAGAACATGTATTCCTTGGAACACTTCTCAAAGCTCTACGAGTGAAATAAGATATTTTTGACTTACTGTCACGCCGAAATACCGCCATTTATGGAATAACATAATATTTAACAATGCATGCAGGGGTTGTACACATTTACAAAAAAATAAACTGCAGGACTTTTGCAGGAGTCCGTCAAAAATTTCCAGGAGCTCTTGCCAGAATCGTAGTAGTAACCTCGTTACTTCTGTTCTTGGAAAATTTTCCCTCCTTATCATGCTTTTAAATGTAAGCGTTTAGGGGGAGGGGGATATAACATTTAACAACAACATATTAAAGTGGAAACATCGCAGAGTGAGGGGAGGGGGATTGCAATTATGGGGTAAATCTTTGCTCCATCTGAGTTGTTTTTGGAAACTTTTCCCCATTTTCAAGTTGAATTACCAACACTTATGGAATAAAATGATATTTCAAAACAATATTGGGCACAAGGAACATCGCAAGGAAAAAAATTACGATTACAGAAGAAATCTTCACTCAGTCTACATTTCATTTTCTAAAGCTTTGAAAGATGCAATGCCATCCTCCAACGGACCCCCCCCCACTACCAATAAAAGAAATTCTCTTCAGTTGTGCATCGATATCATGAATGACTACAATGATAATAGAAAAGCTGGAATTTCTCAAATCCATGGAAGAATCTAGTACCTGAAGAATGCAGGGTAACTTTCACGCCATCTATAACTTCCGTTTTTGCAAATTGTTATCTACAGTTTCAAGCTGATATATTAGGTGTACAAATAAGTTTGAAAGCGTTTTAAGACAACGCAACATGTAATCTGAGAGAAAACAACAATACCTTTAAAAATAAAAATATGCACTGCCATTATCTATCACTTTCCGCAATAGGTCGGGCAGCCGACGGATTCCAGCCACGAAGAATACTTCGTCGCCTGACGCGAAGAAGTCGTCAACCCATTTTTGCACTTAGTTACGTGTCCGGAACCGTACAGCACACAAACCATGTTGCATCGATCGGAGCAAATGATGGTCTGAAGGGGCTGTGTCGAGACTATACGCCGGGTGCTCCAAAACTTCCCAGCCAAGCGTCAATAACGTTTCCCTGATTTAGATTTTATCAAGGCCTGTCCTCAATGTACAGTAACTCTATCAAAAGTTTCACTTACATAAAAATAATTTAAATTTTATTGCCGGGTTCCTCTTGCAGTTGCCAGTTATTAAATTAAAATCTTTCCCTTATATATTTTGTAAGTTTACTATTTTTAATTAAATTGTCGAAAATGCAATTTATAATTTTTGAAATTCATTATGGAACTGTTTTTCTGGATATCATTTTTTCCCCTTTAGTCTCCTGTTTTTATGAGGTTGATGGTCCAATATTTTAATATTTTACTATAAAGTTCTGTTTCACACACATTGCTGCACATTCAATTGTAATGTACTCATTTTGTCCTAATTGGAATCTGTAATGTTCCAATAATTACTTATTGTTTTATAAATATTTAATACATAGAGATTAAGTATCTCTTTTAGAACTGCTATTACGCACAAGTATTGATGACTTTATCAAATCGAAACAGCCCTCTTTTCCCCGCAGTGGCATTCAGCAGCTCCCTGACCGATCACTCAAATGTATCCAACACGACGGGGATTATTTCCCTGATTAGGTACGTATTCGATTTGCCATAATTTGCTGTCAACGTGGCGTGCTGTGGCCCAGAATTAAGTTGCACACCTAATATATAGATGCAGATATCTCCACAAACTCAAGTAGTAGCATTAGCAGTTCAGATGGCAGTTTATCAGGATTTAAGCAATTTTGAACATGGTGTGATAGTTGGCACCTGGGAGATGGGTCACTCCATCTAGGAAATTAAAAATTTGGATTTACACGGTCAACAGTTTCAAGGGTGTACCTACACTACACAAACTCACGGAAAACAACCAGAGTGTAAGACCGGCGTGGCTGTAGAAAAATCATGGACGGCGGTGTCTGGCATGCATCGCAACATACACCCGCCATACAACATTGCTGCAGATCACAGTTCAATTTAATGCTGGGGCCAGTAATAGCATCAGTGTTTGGACACTGCACATTCCCTGTGTTCTATGGGGTTCTTGGAGCCAATTGCTCACCTGGGTGTCACTACTGATGAGATGACACATTCCCCGTGCATTCTGTGGGGTTCCTGGAGCCAATGGCCCACCCGGGTGCCACTGCTAACCCGACAACACAAGGCTCTGCACCTCGCCCTGAGCTTGGCAATGCTGCCATTGGATACAAGGTGACTGGAAACATGTAGCTAGTCCGACGAATCACGGTACCAACTGTTTCAGGCAGATGGCCGACTCCGGATGTGGTGATAACCTCAAGAGGCAATGGATGTTGCATGCCTTCAAGGGACAGTGCAGCCTGGCGGTGGCTCTGTTATGGTGTGGGGTGTTTTCAGGCAATGGATGCAGCATGCCTACAAGGGACAGTGCAGCCTGGTGGTGGCTCTGTTATGGTGTGGGGTGTTTACAGGCAATGGATGCAGCATGCCTACAAGGGACAGTGCAGCCTGGCAGTGGCTTTGTTATGGTGTGGGGTGTTTTCAGGCAATAGATGCAGCATGCCTACAAGGGACAGTGCAGCCTGGCGGTGGCTCTGTTATGGTGTGGGGTGTTTTCAGGCAATGGATGCAGCATGCCTACAAGGGACAGTGCAGCCTGGTGGCGGCTCTGTTATGGCGTGGGGTGTTTTCAGGCAATGGATGCAGCATGCTTACAAGGGACAGTGCAGCCTGGCGGTGGCTCTGTTATGGTGTGGGGTGTTTTCAGGTGGCATGCATTAGGGCTCCTCATATGCCTGCAAACTGCTCTGATTGGTGGAGAGCTATGTACCTATCTTTGGAGAGATCATTTTCACTCGTTCACACCATGGAACCACTCCAACGGGTGCGACATCTATCAACATGACAATGCACCACTGCACACATCCACTGTCACCTGATTATGACTGGAGGAACACTTCATGGAGTTTGGCATCCGGACTAGGCCCCCTCGTTCGTCGGATTTAAATGCTATCGAACATGTGGGATGCTTCTTTATCTCAAAGACTACAAGTCTTGTGACGATTGCATATAGATTAAGATAATACAACGTAGTTGTCACAAATGTTTATTTTTTCAAGCAGACCATGGTTTCGCTGGGTACTAACCTAGCTTCATCAGGATGAATGGCACATAAATATTCAAACTGTATATGACATCATAAATGGTGTTTACAGTCACGTGTTTTGGTTAGATGCTTCCACGCGCTTGATAGAAATGACGTGGATGCCATGTCATTAACAAGTTGCGAAGACTTCTGATATATATGGAAAGCTTCCAATATATCAAGTTTGGTGGCTGAATCGGGCTCGTCAATAAGTTTTGCTTCTTCAAAGAGAAATTTGTGGTCCTTTTCGTAACAGTGTTTAGCCATTGATGACTTCTTTAGGTCACAATTTTAAACCAATAAGCAAAATGAGATTTTTAGGATCAAAGGACTATGTTGAAGACAAAAACTCGTGGGGAGTTTATCAAATTCCATGTGAACGTGGCGCTTCATACATAGGACAGACCCGTAGAGCCTTGCGTTTTCGATTGAAGGAGCACTAGACCTACATTCGGAATTGTGACCTAAAGAAATCATCGATGGCTACACACTGTTACGAAAAGGACCACATATTTCTCTTTGAAGAAGCAAAACTTATTGACAAACCAGATTCAACCACCAAACTTAATATTTTGGAAGCTTTCCATATATATCAGAAGTCTTCGCAACTTGTTAACGACATGGCATCCACGCCATTTCTGTCAAACACGTGGAAGCATCTAACCAAAACACGTGACTGCAAACACCATTTATGATGTCATATACAATTTGAATATTTATGTGCCATTCGTCCTGATGAAGCTAGGTTAATACCCAGCGAAACCATGGTCTGCTTGAGAAAATAAACATTTGTGACAACTACGTTGTATTATCTTAATCTATATACACTGCTGGACAATTGCTAAGGACGGATCATAAACGGCTATATAGCGCATAAAAAAGTAAGTGTGGTTGGATGCCAAGTGAAATAAAATGATGTCAGAATGCCAGGACATTACAAGAAAGACAATTTATTGTGCTCTGAAATCCAGAAGGCTTTGGAACGTGTTCAAGGGACAAATAGGCCATTTTGAGCAGAATACGTAAACGTGAAAAAAATGCAATTACCGTCCGCAGGCGTTCCGGCGTAAGATGTCAATACGGGATATGGCCCCCATGGAGGGCGATGCAAGATTCCACACGTCGTGTCATGCTTTGCACAACATTATCAAGCAGCTGTTGGGGTAATTTATCCCATTCCTCTGTCAGTGCACGGATGAGGGTGTCCTTGTTTATTGGAGGGCATTGGCGACCAGCAAGACTCCTCCCCCCAGCATCCCACACATTTTCAATGGGATTCAGATCTGGAGAACGTGCTGGCCATACGAGGCGTTGAATATCCTCGCTCTCAAGACACTCCTGGACAGCGACTGTTCGATGACATGTTGCGTTGTCGTCCATGAAAATGAATCTATCACCGACAGCACCACGGAACATGCGAACATGAGGTAGCAGAACATCATTAATGTATCGTTGGCCAGTCATAGTCCCAGTTGGAAGCACATAGAGGGACGTACGGCCATTGATCATGATGCCAGCCCATACCATGACACTACATGTCGGATATCGGTCCCTTTCCTGTATGTTTGCTGGACAATATGCAGTACCACTACCACGCCAGATCAGTTGTCGTCGACAATCAGACGATAGACTGTATCTACTCTCATCTGAGAAGAGGACAGCAGACCAGTCATTATCAGTCCAATTGCGATGTTGATGGCACCATTGCAAACGGGCGGTACGGTGACGTCTGGACAATGGGATGCACACAACAGGACAGCGGGCGTATAGTCCTCCTTCATGCAAACGTCTGGCGACAGTTTTTCAGGAGATCTGCTTGCCAGTAGCAGCCATAAACTTATTTGCTACCTCACTAGCTGTGCTGCGCCGGTGTCTTTTTGTTGATAGCACTATGTACTGATCTTCTGCAGGTGTCGTACTGCGAACACGACCTCCCCCGTGACGTTTGCTACACTCTCCATTTGTTTGAAATGATTTCCAAAGCCTTGAAACAACACTGTGGCTAACGTCAAACTCCCTGGCAACATCTGTTATTTTTCGCCCTTCTTCAATCTTGCCAATAATACGGCCACGCGTAAAATCATCTAGGTGATGTCGGGAAGACATACTGAAAATTGCAAGTTCGTCAATTGATTCTTTCCCTTTCAACTTTGCGTTTGAACAACAACGGTCAATACGCATCAAATCCTTTATATCTCTTATCAGCGCTATGACGTCACGAACAAGTTCGGCAATCCAAAATTTGCATACGCACAACACGTCTTACTGTATTCCGCACTTATGATAATTTCCACATTTTCCTGCCTTCCATTTTATGGTTGCTATCGTTGTTATTGTCATCCGTCCTTAGCAATTGTCTGGCAGTGTATAATCGTCACAAGACTGTAGTCTTTGAGATATGTGAGAGTGTTCAGTCATATGCAAATTGCCAGGAATCACGTGACAGGTGTGTGCTGACTCTCAAGTCGTTGGTTAACGGTAAAAACATTCTGATGTCATCGAAACTCGTAAGAGCAAAGTATGTGAGAGTGTTCAGTCTTATGCAAATTGCCAGGAATCACGTGACAGGTGTGTGCTGACTCTCAAGTCGTTGGTTAACGGTAAAAACATTCTGATGTCATCGAAACCCGTAAGAGCAAAGTATGTGAGAGTGTTCAGTCATATGCAAATTGCCAGGAATCACGTGACAGGTGTGTGCTGACTCTCAATTCGTTGGTTAACAGTAAAAAAATTCTGATGTCATCGAAACCCGTAAAAGCAAAGTATGTGAGAGTGTTCAGTCATATGCAAATTGCCAGGAATCACGTGACAGGTGTGTGCTGACTCTCAAGTTGTTGGTTAACGGTAAAAACATTCTGATGTCATCGAAACTCGTAAGAGCAAAGTATGTGAGAGTGTTCAGTCTTATGCAAATTGCCAGGAATCACGTGACAGGTGTGTGCTGACTCTCAAGTCGTTGGTTAACGGTAAAAACATTCTGATGTCACCGAAACCCGTAAGAGCAAAGCATGTGAGAGTGTTCAGTTATATGCAAATTGCCAGGAATCACGTGAAAAGGTGTGTGCTGACTCTCAAGTCGTTGGTTAACGGTAAAAACATTCTGATGTCATCGAAACCCGTAAGAGCAAAGTATGTGAGAGTATAGATTAAGATAATACAACGTAGTTGTCTTAATCTATACTCTCATCAAGACGAATGGCACGTAAATATTCAAATTGTATATGACATCATAAATGGTGTTTGCAGTCACATGTTTTGGTTAGATGCTTCCACGCGTTTGATAGAAATGGTGTGGATGCCATGTCATTAACAAGTTGTGAAGACTTCTGATATATATGGAAAGCGTCCAAAATATCAAGTTTGGTGGTTGAATCAGGCTTTTCAATAAGTTTTGCTTCTTCAAAGAGAAATTTGTGGTCCTTTTCGTAACAGTGTTTAGCCATCGATGACTTCTTTAGGTCACAATTCCGAATGTAGGTTTTATGCTCCTTCAATCGAAAACGTAAAATGACTGTTAACACCATTTATGATATCATATACAATTTGAATGTTTACGTTCCATTCGTTCTGATGAAGCTAGGTCAATACCCAGCGAAACCATGGTCGGCTTGAGAAAATAAACATTTGTGACAACTACATTGTATTATCTTAATCTATATGTGGGAAGCTATTCAATGTGCAGTCAATGCCAGGGATCCTCCACAGGCGAGTGTTATGGAATTGTGGGATGCTCTTCAGGAAGTATGGTGTGCACCATCTCCACAGAACTACAGAGAGCTGGTGGAGTCCTTGCTCCGTCATCTTGCAGCTGTTATCCAATCACGAGGAGGACCAATGCGGTATTAGAGAGGAATCCCAGATTTGTTTGGCACTTCATGCAATGGTCAAAGTGTCCTTTAACTATCTAGTGGCTGCAGGGAAGTGTACGTTGAGGCTCACATTACACATAACCATTTACAAATGGGACAAGACTCCTGCAATCACGACAACATTAGATTAATATTATTTCTATTTCAGGAATCATAATGAGATGCACTTACAGCAGGCCTTGATTTCGTTTTGTTTTAGCAGTGGCAACACTTGCTAGTGGCCTTATTTTTTACTAGCAAATTGCATTACCTACTAGCCAAAGTTTATTAACATTACACAAAAGAAACTTTAACATTTCCCCCTCTAATAGCCAATCATGACAAATTGTGATTTCACCCCCGTAACTGTCACATTGTAATGCTGAAAAGATTACGAATATTTAGATATAACTCACATTTTCATGACCTGACAGATTAATTCTAACAATTTAATTCAAATGCAAATATTTAAAAAGCATTTTTTTAAATTAATTTTATTCACAAAATCCAAGAACACTATTCAAAATCTTAAGTTATCAGAAAAATGACAAGAGTGGAAGACATCATGATCAGAGTTAAATCCCTGAAATGGCAATGGGCTGGACATACTGCCAGAAGGGCAGACCATCGATGGACAGCTGAAATTTTAGATTGGATTCCAAGGGACAGGAAAAGACCCAGAAGAACACCACATGGGAGATGGGTGGATGAAATTTGAAAGTATGCGGGAGTAACGTGGTGGAGACTGGCACAAGACAGACCGTTGTGGAAGAAACTTGGGGAGACCTTCGTCCAGCAGTGGATTGATAATGGTTGGCAATGATGATGGTGATGACACATATAATGATCATGACTGGATGATTTGTGGAGACCTTAAGGTATTGGGCATGTTTTCAGGGGCAGCAGGGAGGATATACTAAGTTCCCATGTTCCCTTTGTGAATGGGGTAGCAGAGCAAAGAGTCAACGCAGGGAGCAAAAACACTGGCTAGAAAGAAGATCTCTAGAACTTGGAAAAAAGAATATTTTGCGAAAATTGTTGTCGCCCCAAAGAAAATACTTCTGTCACCTCTTCATATAAAACTAACCTTATGAAACAGTTTGTTATGGCATTACCATAAAGTGGAGAATGCTTTAAATACCAATGCAAGTTTACTAGCTTATCAGAAGCAAAATTAAAAGGAGGCATTTTTGTTGGCCTAGACATTAGAAGACTGCTGTCAGATGATAGCTTTGTGTCTACGATGATTGACGTAAAAAAAAAAGAGGCCCTTTAAAAGTGTGGTTACTAAATTCCTTGGGAATAATAAGGATCTCAAATATGCACTCATTGTTCAACACATGCAGGAAAAATTCAAAGTTTTAGAATGCTTAATGAGTACTCAAGAAACGCACATAGCATATTAAATCCGTTTATTTTTTATGGTGTAATAATTATAGAGATAGCATTTTATGTCTACCATTGCCTTGAAACAGCCTCCCAGTGGAGTGCGAAAGCTTGGCAAATCTCTGTGATTATTACACCATAAGAAATAAATGAATTTAATACACTATGTGCGTTTCTTGAGTATTCATATTGTGGTGTATTAAAAAAACCTGTTGCTTAATGAGTAAAGCCCGGAAGTTGAGGCAGTAAAAATGCTAAAAATAGGCAGGCAAATAAGCGAAATAAAGCGTCAAAATAGGCATCAAAAATAGGCATTTATAGAAGTGGTCGAAAAATTCTGAATCATACACAGGTGTTAAGCTGAATTGGAAAAATCATTTATCAGATTACCACTTACTTATTTTTGCGGTTACACATAAGTACTAGGTGTTTTTTTAAATGTTCGAACATGAAACTCTCTGCCTTCTGTCAGTTAGGATATGTTTCAGAAGCGAAAATGATCTTTCAACTTCTACGGAGGTAATGGGAGCCTATTTTAAACATGAGGCAGTTGTAGGATCCATTTCAATAGAAGTTGAACTTTCAACTTGGAGTATTTCAGTGATGACTTTGATTTTCTCCAAGTCATTATTTGCTGAAAGAACTTGTTGACATTTTTCACTCACGATTTGACCCTTTCTCCCGGGAACACATTTAATTGTACTAACTACATCATTTAATATTTTCAAGGCATTCACTAACGTTTCGTTCCTTTTTTCCAGCAAAGTAATCATATCGGGCAACTGTGAAAAGCGTGCTTGAATAAAAGTTAAATTGTTACGAATGGCATCTTTAGCTAGTATCTGTTTAGCATTGCGTATTGCGCAGGATTCATCCTCTTGAAAACTGTTAACAATTTCAGCAATCTTGTTCAAATTATTTGCGTAATATACAGCGGCTGATATCCATGTTTCCCATCTTGTCAAAATCGGTTTAGGCGGTAAAGTAAGATTTGGTTCCATCTCTTTGAATAAGTGAACTCGACGAGGAGCTTTAAGGAAAATTTTCTTCACATTACTCACTAACGCATCAATATCCGGAAATAACCCACATACTTTCTCCGCTACTCTGTGGAGAGCATGAACCAAACAAGTTAAATGAAGCATTTTTGGAAAGAGAACTTTTAGGCTTTGGGCAGCCTTTTTCATATAAGGAGCTGCGTCTGTTAAAAACAATAGTACATTTTCATACTTTATTCTGCCAGGCCAAAGAAGAGCTAATGAAGAGGCAAAAAGCTGAGAAATCGTGCTACTATTTGTTTTTGGAAGTTGTTCTGATGTAAGTAAGTAGATAGTTGAGGACTGAGCAAGGTTCCATTGTACCTATAACAACATTTGCCACATACCTTCCCGTGGCGTCTGTTGTCTCATCGATACTGATCCAGATATTTTTATCCCAGACATCTTCTCGTATTTCTTTCATTATACCGACGTAGCAGGAATCTAAGTATGTTTTCCGCAAAGTTGCTTCGCACGGAATATTTTCCTTTGTATATTTCTCCAAAAAATTCTTTAGTGAATTATTTTCCAGCTTCCACAAAGGTATTCCAGCATCTATAAAAGCATGGCACAAATCACTTGCAAACTGTGACTGTTTGCTCGAAGTAGAAGCGAATGACGAAATCAAACATGTCTTTTTTTCACCAATCTTCCGAATAACAGCAGCTTTATGTTTAGCTGTTGCCAAATGCTGTGAAATGAAGAATTTCTCTTCATAATTCAGTTTCATATCGCATATTTTACAAAACAACACCATTCCGTCAGTGGACAAGATATCACTTCCATACTCTTGAACATACCGACTTAATTTAGCACTGGTTGAAGAAGCAGTTTTCAGCATTATTGTTTCACTTGGACGCAAGGCGAGATCTATTAGGGGTAGCAAACCAACAGAATCTTTCTCCCTTGTTTTGCACTTACGTTCAAGGTCTTATATGTGTGTACGTGCATTTTTGGTTTTCACTCGCTTGATTGGTTACAATGTTATGACTGGATTCGGCTACTTCCGCCATGCGCAGAAGCTAACATCCAGGATTCTAGGGAGAGCAAAACATAAAATGAGATGCCGACCATCGCAGACGCTGTGCATCCGTCTGCCACCGCTGCTTAAATTGGAGCACCTCGTTTTGAATGTACTGATTGTACTCGTGTTTACTTTCAGATGCCTGCCGACTGTGATTTCGTTTGAGAGAAAATGTCACCTACCTTATGGTTTGTGACATCAACACGTATTTTTACGTGTTGATAAAATTTTGATGCGTACTACACGCGTAATTAGATTACGCATTTTGGAGAACTCTGTCGGCACGTCACTTGAGCACTCACGTGGAGAGAGAGAGACCTACAGCACTACGCGGAGCCATCGTTATACTTGATGGCTCCGCATGAAGCTGGCGAGTCAAAGATGACATCACCGCGTAACACAGTGCTCGTAAGTTCCAGTAGCAAATCTAAATGGATGGTTGCAGCCTGCAGGGGATTGAAATATTTCGATTGAGCAATCGAAATATTAAAAAATCCGTAAAAAATACTTCTAACCGTAAATCAGTAAAATTAAGCAGAAATCCGTAAAATTAACAAGTATGCAACATCCATGCCCCACTGCGATTCGAACACGGACCCATCTCGGAGAATTTGTTGAAAGCTGGCGCTCAGTTTCACAACTTTATTATGCAGCAAAGACAATAACACCTGATATGTAAAGAAGAAACAAATTGCTGAAGCTATGACATAAAATAAAACATTAAAAACTATGAAAGTTGCGTAATGCAAAAGGAAAAATCTCCCGCAAAAAGTAAGCGAAAGGAATGAGAAAAAAACAAAAACAAATTCACAAACTAAGTGTACACAAAATGCTACAATAGAAGATAAAACAAAGCTGACAATAACAGATTCACAATTAGAGATGAACAAAGAAGCACATTAATCTTCTACAAAATGCGACGAAGAAGAGAAAAGAGACAAACATGGCGCAAAACAAGAAATAAAAATCTTCATAGTAAAGCAAAACCAAAAAGCACTCCTCAAAACTCTGAAGAAAACATAAACAGGCTCACACAGCTAAGAGCGGGGAGATGTGAAACAATAAGTACATCACAGCTGGCGCACGAGTGTGTTTGTAACCAACATAAAATATACCACTGCGCCACCGGAGGTGGCTCTCTTTTGCAGATATGAGGGGAGGAAAAGTACGATACTGATGACTGTAAATGCCATCTTGCATCGACGCAGAAAGAAAAAGATTTAGAACCGCTTGTGAAATCTTTCTCTTCTGCGTCGATCCAAACGTGGTTGATGGAATTTCGTTATTTTGATCATCGTAATGGCTAATTATCGGCGAAAATCGGGAGAATTTGACATTTATCCGGAGGGCAGGAGGAATGGCTGAAAATCGGGAGTCTCCCGCCTAAATCCAGAGAGTTGGCACGTCTGCATTGATGACTAAGGATTCCCAAATTCCTGCAAAACTTGAAAATCCAGAATTTTGGGCTATACCCGGAGAACAAACAGACCTGTCTACATGTATATGGTGCGGTAAAGGAGAACAACAGTCTTAGGAAAGACAACTTGTATTTAGCTTGTGTGGAGGGTGAAGGTGTCCTTTACTCTATTCCTTTTCTGGGAGATTGGGAACGGGGGGGGGGGGGGCTAACACTTGGGCACCTCACTTCATGTTGGATGTACGTATTAGGTTGGTGTGAATGAAATGGCCGGCGCAAACGGGAGGTGGAGACAGGCCCCCACCGCAACGGAATGGAATCACCCACAGGTGTTACAGGTATTACGACACAGAGTTACTATAAATACTTAGCACGTGTGTGAAGAACAAGGTTCAGCCGTAGTTCATTTGGACGTAATGTGGCTTGCAAAGGAAACATGTGGACACCAGATTTGAGAGTCATCTTCCTGAATGAATTTAAACTGGGCCATTCTGCAGGAATTGCTGTTTGAAACGTTAACAAAGCGTTTGCGGAGAATACAGCCAACGAACAAACCATTCAGCGATGGTTTGTGAAGTTTCAAAGCGGAGATATGGACCTACAAAACGAAGCACATGGTCACCAACCTGTTGGTGTTTCTGACGATGTTCTGTTATGTGTGGTTGAAGAGGACCCCCAAAAGACGTGTCGTGAGACAGTGGCAGAGGTAGGTGTCCACCGCACGACAATTGTTCAGCATCTGGCTGCGCTGGGTAAGGTAAAAAAGCTGGACATGTGGCTGCCGCATGTGTTGACAACTGCCAACAAGACTAGGTGTTTGGAAGTCTGCACGTCGCTGCTTGCCAGGAATAAACAGGAACCTCTACTGCGTCGAATTGTCACCTGGGACGAGAAGTCGGTCCTTTATGATAATCGGAAGTGATCTGCACAATGGTTAAACAAAGCACAGCCTGCTGGACGGCATCCTAAGTCACCCCTACACACCAAGAAGATGATGCTCATTGTCGGGTGGTCCACAGCTGGGAAAATTCATCGAAGTTTCTTGGCAAGAGGCCAAACCATCACTGCAGGACGTTATTGTGCTGAATCACACCAGATGCACAGGAAATTCTTGCAGAAATAACTGGCTTTGGTCAACAGACATGGTGTTCTTTTGCTCCAGGACAGCCCCCACCCTCAAGTCTCACAACGAACGATGGTGACACTAAGTGCCTTGGGCTATGAAGCTCTGCCTCATTCTGCCTATTACCCGGACTTGTCTCCGACAGACAATCATCTGTTTTGTTGCCTGGATCACTTCCTGTCCGGGAAACAGTTCACGACAGACGAGGTTTAACGTACAGTTGACAACTCCTTCGGGGTCCCAGAAGCAAGACTTTTTTCATTCCGGGATCACGGCCTTGCCAGACAGATGGCAACTATGTGTCGATGCCAAGGGGGATAATTTTTCCTAGGCAAGTTGTCCTACTTTTCCGTTCTCACTGTCCACGTGTGTTGGTCCTTTGCCGGACACTTCCCAACTTCAGTTAAGGTAAGTTTTTATGTATTTTCCCAACTTCTCCCTGAATCAGCTGAACCTTTTATTATAATGAACGGTACAGCTAAATCTGGTTAACTTCCGACCGCAGACACAAAGAGGTATGACTTTTATTAGCCCATCATCTCTTTCTCCCACTGGCATGCCAAATTATTTGTTCCTAAAACCCCTGGTTGAAGAATCATGATCCAACTCCTGTAACACTAAAATTAATTTTTAAATGTTTCTACTCTCCCTTTTTACTTGCTCTGAGATGAGAATTCAGCTAAAACTTTATACAGAAATGAATACAGACTTTTAAAAGGGAAAAACCATTGTACAATGGGTGAAGAATGAGGTATTCATTTTGTGTTTTTGAAATTTGTAATATTTTTAAATTTCAGAGTCAAAATATTGCATTTAAAAAAGGATATTGTTACACATAAGCATTCGTAACAAAAGCCCTTACCTCTTAAAACTGGAGGGTATGAAAATTCTGGTCGTGTACCTTCGTCATCACTAACAAACTCACAAACTGGATTCACACTTGCACCACGGTCTAACAATATCTTCATGCATTCGGTGTCTTCTTTGTATACAGCATACGACAAAGCAGTCTCATGAATAGGAAGTGGCAGAACGTACATATGATCTAAAGCTATGTTTACTCTGTCATAGACGGAATTTACATCAAACCCGGCCAAAACGAGCATTTTTAAACAGTCGTAGCTAGAAATGAAAAATAAGTGAAACAAACATTATAACATACATCGCAGCTTTTCAGCACACAAAGAAAATTTTTCATGCCATAAAATAGAATTTTCTGCATGTATTACACTCAACAGATGGATCAATACCTAATAAGGACAAATTCTCAGAAATTTTTTTTACATCTTTAATTTCTTAGGTTTGTGAGAATGGCAACAAACAGGTTTTTGGGATCTGGCAACTTGAAATAAACACAGTTCAGAAGCCTTCTGGAACAGTTAAGATCAGTTCAGTATTGATGATGTGACCAGATGGTCATCTAGGGACACAAAACATCTGTGGATGGACAGAAACAACCCAGAGCTATGTAATCCTTTTGGTATTATTTCTGTGTGAATTACCAACTGTTTACTCTGGGTAGCCCAGCCTTTTAGTTATTGTATTACAAGGCTATACAGATCATATCCATGTACTGATTATATCCAGCACTATAGATCATATCCATGTACTGATTATATCCAGCACTATAGATCATATCCATGTACTGATTATATCCAGCACTATAGATCACATCCATGTACTGATTATATCCAGCACTATAGATCATATCCATGTACTGATTATATCCAGCACTATAGATCATATCCATGTACTGATTATATCTAGCACTATAGATCATATCCATGTACTGATTATATCTAGCACTATAGATCATATCCATGTACTGATTATATCTAGCACTATAGATCATATCCATGTATTGAGAGAATCAATTGAAAAAACAAGGGAAAATGAACTCTAACTGCATATGGCTTTCATTGAATATGAAAAGGCATTTGTTGTGTGGAACCATCAGCAGTTATAATGTCTTTAAAATTTTACTGTATTGCAGAAGCGTACATTTACATTATTAATAACATTTATGAAAATGTATGTGCAAAAGTTTGGCAATTTGAGGATAAATGACCAATAAAAATTGGAAAGGGAGTAAAACACAAGGTGATACCATAACTCCCAAACTCTTCAATGCCACTCATTGTTCAAATTCTACATATTGAACTACTCTACGTGGCTATATAATTCATTTAAGCCTATACAACAATTGTGTTGTATTGTTAGTTACTATTTCACACGTTACCTACGCGGGAGTATTATACATTGCAAATTGAAAACAGTATACATTATCAACATATTCTTATAAATTTAGCAAGATATATTGCTATTCTTACCTTTCTTTTGCATAGGTTGCCTCTCTTGCTTAATGTTGCTTGGCCAACACATGTAGTCATTCAGGTGTGTACGAAACACCATGTTGAAAAATAAATGCCATTTTTATCACCGTTGAATAAAATAAAATAAAGCTGCTTGAAGGAAGACTATGAAATATGAATGAAAGTTTAAAAGAACTTGGCTTTAAAAGAAATATTCAAGATTCTGAATGAGTCAAAGGCAATGAAGGATGGTACATATTTTGATAATCTATCTCCTAACAAAGAACGTTTAAAATTGTAAATAACTTGATAAGAAGCATAAAATACGAAACATTGAGTGAATTATTCCTCCCGTGCAGCCGTACCAACACTAGCTTCAACTGCTGTATTGCAGTCATCTTCGGTGCAGTTCACTTCGTTCGCCAACCGCAACGTCTGATGTTGAACTGGTTTTCCGAGATGTCAATTCCCTTCACTCGTCCTGCCAAGTCACACAAGTCGTTCTTGTGTTGTGGTCACCACAAGTAAGAACGACGTGTACACCACAGTCATTCTTGTGTTGTTCATTGTACCACAGACGTTCTTGTATTGGTCGCCACAACACAAGAACGACTGATGTGACGTGGCAGGACAAATGAAGGAATTGACATTTCAGAGCCTTTACTGTAAAGGCTACAAGAAGGATATAACAAAGGACATGTTCAGAATACGAAGACAGCATAGGATTGAATCTAACAATGTTGTAACTGAAAACGGGACAAGACGAACATAAGAATTCATAATGTACTGTGGATAACTTCTTTATGGGTCTTATAGAGGTTATTATTTTAAAAAGTTGGTGGTCAAATTTTTGAACTAAAGCCTAGTTCGTCATCAGAACTATGTCACTGGAATAGTTGCTGCCACTCAGTTGGAAGTGTCCAACCGCAATTATCATTAATTGTGGTACTTCTTCTTCTTGCTATTTCAGTCCCTTCTTCTAGTTTCCTCTATACTAAATCACCCACCAGTCAGACTTAGTAAAGAGGAAACTAGAAAAAGGGATTGAAATAGCAAGAAGAAGTATCACAATTAACGATAATTGCGGTTGAACACTTCCAACTGAGTGGCAGCAACTACTCCAGTGACATAGTCCTGATGGCGAACTAGGCTTTAGTTTGAAAATTTGACCACCAACCTTTTAAATAATAACCTCTATAAGACCTGTAAAGTTAACTCCACAGTACACTATGAATAGAGATTTACAACTAGAATTCATAAGCCAAGAACAAATCTGGTAAATCTAATACTACGTTCATATTTAATAAATAAATTAAGGAACAATAATACTACAAAATTATTAATTTATCTTGTCGTATATTCCCTTTAAAATGTTAATAAAGAAGAGAACAAAGGAAGTATGCAAATACTTCAAAACTCAAATAATAAAACCATATAATTACTGCACAGCAGGTAAAACACCTAAATGCAAAATTTGCATATACACTATCTACCAACAAGTAATTGGACAACCCTGCAATCAACGATATCCGCGGTCCTGATACACGCCACAGCCACCGCTGATAAATATCGTGTGAGAAACAACAACACAACCAGTCGCATGCAAGATGCCACGCAGTTCGGAGCTCTCTGATTTCGAGAAAGGTGTAATCGTCGGGTATCACAGAAATGGCCGATCCATACGCAACATATCCAGCGAGTTGAAGTACACAAAATCGACAGTGGGCTACGCGACTGGCAAGTGGAAGATGAGAGGTGACTGTCGGAATGTGCCCCGACCCGGCAGACCCACAAAACTGGAAGTTAGAGACCGACGGGTGCTGGCCAGAGAAATTCGGAAGAACCGCACCAAATCGATTGGCCACATCCACGAGGAGTTTCAGCAGGCATCCGGGAGTGTTCTTTCAATGAATACCATCCGTAAGGAAGCCCATCTGCTCGGTTATCATGGACATGCTGCCGCCCACAAGCCTTTGATCACCAAGTCCAATAGCGCTGCTCGGCTAACGTGGTGCATAGAACGTCGACAGTGGACAGTTGAACAGTGGAAACAGGTTCTCTGGAGTGATGAATCAAGGTTCACCCTCTACTGTTCGGATGGCAGGGTCTGGGTTTGGAGTCTGCCTGGAGAACGCCTCCTGCCGGAATGTATTGTGCCAACTGTGAAGTTCGGCGGTGGTGGAATTATGCTATGGGGGTGTTTCTCCCGGTATGGCACGGGACCCTTGGTCGCAATTCCTGGTAGACTCAACGCCGAGACCTACAGCACCATTTTGGATGACCATGCGCTTCCTACGTTGTGGTAGTTTTACGGGGTGGACCCATGTTACTTTCAGGATGACAATGCCGCCTGTCATGTTGCGAGGTCCACCATGGCTTGGTATGGTGACAATGGGGTTAATCAAATGGACTGGCCTGTGCAGAGCCCGGACCTTAACCCTATCAAGCACCTCTGGGACGAGTTGGAGTGTCGACTTAAGGAGTGCCCCCACTGTCCGAAATCAGTGAAGAAATTGACCTGTCTTCTCCAAGCCGAGTGGAAGAAAATACCGCTAGCCGTCGTGCATCGCCTGGTTGAGAGTATGTCCCGGAGGGTCGCAGCTGTAATCGCCGCTCGTGGAGGATCCACCAACTATTGAAGGTGAATAAACTTCGTTTTCCTTTCCTATCACAGGTGTCCAATTACTTGTTGGTAGATAGTGTATGTGTGCATTCTTGAAAAGATCTGACCGTCTTGCATTTCACTATTTACGTCACAGAGTGACATATTAATAGCTGTGATTTCAAAGCAAACAAATGGCCAACAACTGCAGTGCAAGAATTCATGTAACACTTCTTCAAAAGCACTTAAAAAAAAAAAAAAAAAAAAAAAAAAGAGGAAAGGAATATTTTCCCACCCAGAACAGGATTCCTACAGGAATAGGTGCCACTAATTTGATAAGTAAAAAACTCAATACCATTTCAAAGTGAAACAATGAAATTTCTAGCTCCCAAACGAGGAACACCTCATTACTTTCCATGTGCAAACGCAGAACACCGTCTATCAAACTGGATATGCAGTGAGTCATACATCCGATAAATCACTTAGCTGTTGTGGTGGGCCACAGCCAATCAGGCATCTCTCTCCTCTCCTGAGTTTTCACAGCAAGCATAGCCTTCTGTTTCGCACTGGTGATAACCATCCATCTGCGTTATGGAAGAGCAAAGTGAAAAAGGCCAATATAGCCTTGTTACTTCTTGGTTGAAAGAACTGTGCGATGCAATTTCACCAGAAATGGTTATAAAGTCCCTCAAAAAGTGCTGCATAAGTAATGTAAGGGATGTCACTGGAGTTATTTGGAAGGTCCGATAGTAAATCATTCTTTAAAGGTTTTACAGAAGATAATCTCAGAAATTTGTATAAATTATTTCAATAAATACATTTTCCAAAATCTTGAAATTTAAGGTTGGCTTATAAGTGGGTCAAGGTTTATCACAAATTTTTTGCTCTTGAAGGAGGGAGTTGGCTTATACACAAGTATATGTGGTAGGAGTAATATTTTTTTCTTTCTTTTTTGATTGAAGGTTTAACGACCACTGTGAGCAACTCAACGGGCTATAAGCAGTCGCTTGCCCTTAATTTAAGGTCACTGGTGGTACCATGAAAGGGAGACAGCCAGTGCCACAAGGCAAACACAACATCCATGCCTCACCGGGATTCGAACCCAGACCCTTTGTGGACGAGTGGTCATAAGCCAGCACTTAAACCACTGCTCCGCTAGGGTTGCATACATGTAATCTGCACCATTTTTTGACACCAAACTCATACATGAGGCAGATGAAGCGACAAAAAAAAAAAAAAAAAAAAAAAAAAAAAAAAAAGCTAAACTTTTTAACTGGGTGAAAAATTAAAACACACAGCAAGAACTCAGATGCTGCGTTTGTCTTTTGTTGACTCTGCAGCTGCACAGCATCCATTGCTTAATCTTTCTTTCTGCTGATATCTTTTTCATTTTCATTTCTTCATTGTTCCTGTTCTTTTTTTCTTTTTTTATGCCATTGATATCTAAAATTTTATCCAACGTGGTGAAAGAACTTTCAGCCTGAGGACCATAAATGCGTAATATCAAAGCTTTCACTATTTTAGACAAATGGTGTAACTTCAAAACTATGAATACTTTTGAACACCATGCATCAATTCTTACAAATTTTCCAAATTCTGTCACTTCTGTTTTTAGCTTAAATGCAAACACTTGTAGGGACAGGGTTCCCACTAAAAATTAATAAAAAAAATTCCCTGACTTTTCCAGGTTCTCCATGTGGTTTTTAAAGTTTTCCAGAGTGGCATGTTGCAAAGAATTGTTACATTTAATTCCATTCCATTCATTTTTCTCACCAAAGTAAATTCTTTACGTAATCTGTCTTTATAAAATTACCTGCTTTTCATTAATAACAACTAACTGTGCACATTATTTTCTGTACCAAAGTTCCGTGAACTTTTGTGAATACTACCCACACAGAATTTGTAAATACATTCCCATAGAAACAGGTCATATGTAAGAAAAAATCTGGCAGTTGAATAGTTTCGGTTTTTCTATAACACAATGCAGCTAAGCTTAATGGTGGAATGGCTCTGTTCAAAGAAACATGTTTCAAGAGAACCAACAGACAAAGGACTTTGATCCATCATTTGGTTGGTTCTCGTGTGAAGTGTTTTTTCAAGCAGGAGCCATTGTGCCTAATTGTTCCATGTTATAACAACTGCCTGCAGAAATTGAGCAAAAGCTTAATAACTGGCAATTTTAGAAATTTAATTTTGCATCTTTTTTTAGAGAATAAAGGAAATACTTAACATAACTGAAAGTAAGATCTACCAAATTCTAGGCAGGCAGTAATTTGCAAGCAAAAGTTTGAAATATTGAAAAAAGTTTTTTTGGCAAAATAAAGTATTTATTGATTTTTACAAAAAAAAAAAAAAAAAAAAGTGTAGTTTTCCCTGATTTTTGGAATTATTTTCAAATTCCCTGAGAATTCCAGATTTTCCCTGTTTTCCAGGGGATGAGTGGGAATCCTGAGGGAGAAATATCATTTAACCAGTGGCGTATATTCGAGGCTAGCTGCAAAGCCCAGAGAATGCACAAATAAAAGTCAATTAAATTTACACAATAGAAGTAAATTATCAACGGTATTAAAATATGTTGATGCTTTCGCTGTGAAAAAAACAAGTGTGGATTCGCTTCTTTTGACTACGAGAATCAGTCTGGCGAGCGAAGACCAACGGGGATTCACTTCTTTTGACTAAGAGAATCAGTCTGGCGAGAGAAGACGAACGGGGATTCCCTTCTTTTGACTAAGAGAATCAGTTTGGCAAGCGAAGACCAACAGGGATTCGCTTCTTTTGACTAAAAGAATCAGTCTGGCGAGAGAAGACCAACGGGGATTTGCTTCTTTTGACTAAGAGAATCAGTCTGGCGAGCAAAGACCAACGGGGCTCTTAGTGGAGGGATGGCATCATCATAATGCATCTAGCTCCACCAGTCTTCACTGTTCTGATTCAAAGACCTTCAATACAATCGCCTGCTAGCATTTCCATGGCAACATGAATGAGCAAGTGAAGGGTGTAAAGGCCATTGCTTTTTGCAATGGTTCACTCAGAAAAGAGAAGACAGGATTACATTAGTCACTCGCATGCTCTCGCCTATAACAGCACATGTTTTCCGAGTGTTGTTTCAGTTTGTGTGAAGTGTCAATGAATTAAAATCAGTGATATTATATCTTAAATTTGTGGCTTTGTTGACTTTGAATTGTTTTGATAAATTTTGTGAAAGCTTTCCTGAACATCTACTGTGAGAATTTAAAGAACTCTATGCTTCAAATTT
The DNA here is from genome assembly GCA_039090855.1 of Macrothele yani. Taxonomy (NCBI): domain Eukaryota; kingdom Metazoa; phylum Arthropoda; class Arachnida; order Araneae; family Macrothelidae; genus Macrothele; species Macrothele yani. The sequence continues at coordinate 106,567,065 of CM076999.1, read as the reverse complement.
TGATACAGCTCGACTAAAAAATGAACTGAAGGTGTTTTATTCCTTTGATGAATACAAAAAAAAAAAAAAAAAAAAAAATCAGTAAGAGACATTACTTGTTACATAAAGTTCATCAACTGCAACTGTTGAAAAAAGTTTTTCTGCATTAAAAAGAATCAAGATATATCTTAGAGCCACATGAGGGCATGTACATTTGAGCAACTTGGCTGTTTTGTCAATAAAGAAAAACATTCTTTTTAAATATGAAAAAAGTACTCGGAGGAAACTTTTTACAAAATTGTAACACTCAAGTTCAAACAAAAGGAAAGAAGAATGGAGTTAATGTACAAATAAAGTATTCAGAAGAAGAATGGAGTTCATGTACAAATAAAATATTCAAAAGAAGAATGGAGTTCATGTTCTAATAAGTGTTCAAATCCTAACCCTCATAATTATATATGTAGTATCATGTTAGCAATAACATGTACCTAAAATTTAGAAAACAATGTTACTTCTATTACTTAACAACTGAAAAATAAACATCGCAATTAAGACCCAAGTTACGACACTGCATTTAACAGCAACACAGGAGAGTGGGAAAAGCACAGAGGGAGCTAGCTGCATGTATGGAAAAAATCTTTGCTTCATCAGACTTCTGTTTTTGGAAATTCCTTCCTGCCGCCCCAGTGGCGCAGTGGTCTGAGCGATGGCCTCTGATCATTCGTCCAAAAGGTGTCCGGATTCAAATTCCGGTGAGGCATGGATGTTGGGTTTGTCTTACAGCACTGGCTCTCTCCCTTCCCTGGAACCAGTGACCCTAAATTAGGGAAGAGCGACTACTTATAGCCCATTGAGTTGCTCACGGTGGTCGTTAAACCTCCATACAAAAAAAAAAAAAAAAAAAAAAAAAATCCTTCCCTACTTTTGAGCTGAAACACAAATATTTATGGACTAGGAACTTATTTAACAATAAGACTAGGAGCTGAAACACAAATATTTATGGACTAGGAACTTACTTAACAATAAGACTAGGCCCAAGAGACGTCATAAGAAAAAGAATTATGATTACCAAAGAAATGTTCACTCTGTTTACCTTGAGTTTTTGAAAAATGGAATTCCATCCTCTGATGCCCCCCCCCTTCTGAAAGTTCAGCTGCACATCAATCTCATGAATTACCCAAATGATAAGAGAAAAGGCAGAATTCCTCGAATCAGTGGGAAAATCTCATGCCTGAAGAGTACAGTGACATTTTCACACCGTCTAACTTCCGTTTTCAGAAATGGTTGCCTAAAGTTTCAAGCTGAAATACAAACATTTATGCAATAATATTATATTTAAAAACAATACTGGACAGAGGAAACGTTACAAGAAAAAATTATACAAGGGTTGTACCGAAAGTAATGCAAAAGTGGGCATAATTTTTTTATTAACTGACAGAAGTCGTTCAAATTGCACAGTTGGTTGAGTAACTCTTCCTCTACAGTAAGCCTTCTTTATTGCAGGTGTTCAATGATTTCCAAGCAGAAGCAATGTGCCATCACTAAGTTCTTGACGAAGGAAGGGTGCAGGTTGTATGACATCCACAGATGACAACAGAATGTTTACGAAGATGACACCACTTACAAGAGTAATGTGCGCAGATGGATGAAGAAATTTAAAGGGAAAACCAGCATTGAAGACAAACCACACGGTGGGAGACCATCATCTGAGACCACTGACATGAATTGTCAGCGAGTGGATGAACTGATTCACGTGGAGACACGAGTCACAATCTGTGAACTTGTTGCACCGCTGGACTATTTTCACAATGCCATACAGAAGATGGTGGAAGACTTAGGGTATCGGAAAGAATTGATTCGCGTGGAGAGACGAGTCACAATCCGTGATCTTGTTGCACAACTGGACTGTGGTCACAATGCCATACAGAAGATGGTGGAAACCCTAGGGTATCGGAAATAATTGATTCGCGTGGAGAGACGAGTCACAATCCGTGAGCTTGTTGCACAACTGGACTGTGGTCACAATGCTATACAGAAGATGGTGGAAGACTTAGGGTATCGGAAAGAATTGATTCCAGTGGAGAGAAGAGTCACAATCCGTGATCTTGTTGCACAACTGGACTGTGGTCACAATGCCATACAGAAGATGGTGGAAAACCTAGGGTATCGGAAATAATTGATTCGCGTGGAGAGATGAGTCACAATCCGTGAGCTTGTTGCACAACTGGACTGTGGTCACAATGCTATACAGAAGATGGTGGAAGACTTAGGGTATCGGAAAGAATTGATTCCAGTGGAGAGAAGAGTCACAATCCGTGATCATGTTGCACAACTGGACTGTGGTCACAATGCCATACAGAAGATGGTGGAAGACTTAGGGTATCGGAAAGTATTGATTCGCGTGGAGAGACGAGTCACAATCCGTGATCTTGTTGCACAACTGGACTGTGGTCACAATGCCATACAGAAGATGGTGGAAAACCTAGGGTATCGGAAAGAATTGATTCGTGTGGAGAGACGAGTCACAATCCGTGATACAATGCCATACAGAAGAGGTGGAAGACTTAGGGTATCGGAAAGAATTGATCCGCGTGGAGAGACGAGTCACAATCCGTGATCTTGTTGCACAACTGGACTGTGGTCACAATGCCATACAGAAGATGGTGGAAGACTTAGGGTATCGGAAAGAATTGATTCGCGTGGAGAGACTAGTCACAATCCGTGAGCTTGTTGCACAACTGGACTGTGGTCACAATGCCATACAGAAGATGGTGGAAGAACGAATCAATTCTTTCCAGTACTTAGGGTACTGGAAAGAATTGATTCGCGTGGAGAGACGAGTCACAATCTGTGAGCTTGTTGCACAGCTGGACTGTGGTCACAATGCCATACAGAAGATGGTGGAAGACTTAGGGTACTGGAAAGTGTGTGCCAAGTGGGTACCTCGGCAGCATGACACCCGATTTGAAGGAGAGAAGGGTGGAAGTCTGCTCTGATCTGCTGGAAGCGTTTGAAGCCAATAAAGACACGTTTTTTCCCAGTCTGGTGACAGGGGAAAAAATGTGGGCATATTTTTACAATCCAGAAACAAAGAATCAATCTATGGAATGACGTCACACCTCTCCACCAAGGCCTAAGGAATTCTAGAGCCAGAAACAAAGAATCAATCCATGGAATGGCGTCACACCTCTTCACCAAGGCCTAAAAAGTCCAAGAGCCAGAAATGAAGAATCAATCCATGGAATGGCATCACGCCTCTTCACCAAGGCCAAATAAGTTCTAGAGCCAGAAAAGAAGAATCAATCCATGGAATGGCGTCACACCTCTTCACAAAGGCCTAAGAAGTTCTAGAGCGAGAAACGAAGAATCAATCCATGGAATGGGGTCACACTCTTCACCAAGGCCTAAGAAGTTCTAGAGCGAGAAACGAAGAATCAATCCATGGAATGGCGTCACACCTCTTCACCAAGGCCTAAGAAGTTCTAGAGCCAGAAACAAAGAATCAATCCATGGAATGGCGTCACACCTCTTCACCAAGGCCTAAGAAGTTCTAGAGCCAGAAACGAAGAATCAATCCATGGAATGGCGTCACACCTCTTTACCAAGGCCAAAGAAGTTCTAGAGCCAGAAACAAAGAATCAATCCATGGAATGGCGTCACACCTCTTTACCAAGGCCTAAGAAGTTCTAGAGCCAGAAACGAAGAATCAATCCATGGAATGGCGTCACACCTCTTCACCAAGGCCTAAGAAGTTCAAGAGCCGGAAACAAAGAATCAACCTAAGGAATGGCATCACACCTCTTCACCAAGGCCAAAGAAGTTCTAGAGCCAGAAACAAAGAATCAATCCATGGAATGGCGTCACACCTCTTTACCAAGGCCTAAGAAGTTCTAGAGCCAGAAACGAAGAATCAATCCATGGAATGGCGTCACACATCTTCACCAAGGCCTAAGAAGTTCAAGAGCCGGAAACAAAGAATCAACCTATGGAATGGCATCACACCTCTTCACCAAGGCCAAAGTTCTAGAGTCAGAAACGAAGAATCAATCCATGGAATGGCGTCACACCTCTTCCACCAAGGCCTAAGAAGTTCTAGAGCCAGAAACGAAGAATCAATCCATGGAATGGCATCACACCTCTTCACCAAGGCCTAAAAAGTCCAAGAGCCAGAAATGAAGAATCAATCCATGGAATGGCATCACACCTCTTCACCAAGGCCTAAGAAGTTCTAGAGCGAGAAACGAAGAATCAATCCATGGAATGGCGTCACACCTCTTCACCAAGGCCAAAGAAGTTCACGAGCCAGCAATCAGCACAGAAATTCACTGTGACTGTTTTTTGGCATGACAGGGGTGTCATTCTCCTTGAGCTTCTGGAACATGGCCGTACCGTGACCAGCGAGCCGTACATTGAGACACTCAAGAAGCTTAGAGAAGCCATAAGGAGGAAGAGATCAAACAAGAATCTGAAAAGGATCCACATTTACAATGACAATGCAAGATCACACTCATCTTTGGCAACAAATCTGGCGATCAGCAAATTAGACTGGTCGGTGGTCCCCCATCTACCGTACAGCCCAGATCTGGCGCCCTCTGACTTCCACCTATTTGGTCTAATGAAGGACAGTCTCCGGTGGACAACGATTTGATGACACAGACGAGGCGAAAGTGGCTGTGAAAAAGTGTGGGTACATCAGTCCATATCCGATTTTTTTTTTCAAAGAGGATTCAAGAGTTGGGTTCAATGATGGCGCATATGCATCGCTTGTGATGGAGACTATGTTGAGTAGTACCTTTGTATAGAGAAGGAGTTACTCTACCAAAGTGTGCAATTTGAACGACCTCCGTCAGTTAATAAAAAAGTTATGCCCACTTTTGCATTACTTTCGGTAAAACCCTCGTAATTACAGGAAAAGCCTTCACTCTGGTTAACTTCTGTTTTTGAAAGTTTTGAAACATGAAGTACCGTCTCTTCAGTTTTCACTTGATCTCAAGAATGACCCAAATGATGAAAAAAAAAAAAAAAAAAAAGTGGAATTCTGCAAATATGTGGAAGAATCTCATGTATGCAAACTGCAAAACTACAATTTTTGCCAGATTTGCACTTCATGGATATCAGACATGAGAACATTCTAAGGAGCATAACAACTGAAGTTTGTAAACTTTTCCCAATGGTTTTTAATGTAAAAAAAAAATAGTTTTCATTTTTTGCTGACTCAAAAATGAATTCTTGTGCAATTGAAGTTTAACTATCTTGAGACACGAGTTACTTTTCACAAAATTTAAAGGTAACCAAATTTTTCAACAGTGAAAATACCACAGGGGTGATTGTCTGCCCAAAAAAATGTTTCCAATACCTTTAATGTTTCACATTTTACCCAAAATACTACATAACTTATTGATCAAACCACACACACACACACACACACACACACACACACACACATATATATATATATATATATAGAGAGAGAGAGAGAGAGAGAGAGAGAGAGAGAGAGAGAGAGAGAGACAGAGAGAGAGAGAGACAGAGAGAGAGAGATTAATAGTTTTGATTTTATGTTTCATTGATCCCAGCATGCCACAAGAATCGCAATAGATCCGCTGATTTGCTGTTTGGTTATGGTGGTGTCTCTCCACACCGCCTTAACTTGGCCAGATCTAACCATTTGTCTGAGATAAGCCTGGTTTTGTGTCCCGAGTGATACATTGGTCTTCTGTTTGTCCTACGGCACTGGCTCTTTCCCTTCTCTGGAACCAGTGACCTTAAATTAGGGATGGACAACTGCTTATAGCTCATAAGAGCTGCTCAAAGTAGTCATTAAACCCTGAATTAAACACACACACACACACACAAATTAAGGAACACTTGAAGTACAATAAATAACTAATTGCAATAATAACTCATGAAAGAAATGCGGAATTACGCCATATAATACAAATTTTGAAGATGACAATTCAATTTTTGGCGTAAATGTGACAAGCATGGTAAGTCAGATAATATCCAAAAACTTGAAAATTTCATCGTCCTGGAGCGGGACTAAAACCCGCGTCTCCCAGAAAACGACCGGGTATGCTAACCACTACACCACCCAAGTTTCCGATCAATTTGAATTTAACCATCACATGGTTAAATTCAAATTGATCGGAAACTTGAAACTTGGTCATTCTGGGTGGTGTAGTGGTTAGCATACCTGGGCATTTTCTGGGAGACGCGGGTTCGAGTCCCCTCCAGGACGATGAAAATTTTCAAGTTTTCGGATATTATCTGACTTACCATGCTTGTCACATTTATGCCAAAAATCGGATTGTCATCTTCAAAATTTGCAATAATAACTATGTACTCCAAAAGCCACAGAATTAAGAGGGTGCAACTTGCATTCCATAGGTTAAAATGAATATCAGCAGTTCTTGTGAGAAATGATGCACAGCAACGCAAAGTGAACAAGATGAACAATGGCCAAAATGTTTAATCAGTTAGAAGCTACGAATATTTTAATTTTGAGATTCAGTTACTCCCACACACTCACTGCTTTTCTGAAAGAATTCAAAGCCTTTGCAAGGATCTTCTCTTTAAGTGCAAGGGATGTTCGTAAGTTTTAGATGCTTTTTGTTCCACTCACTTTTCACTGCTAAATGGTTCTGAAAGCTTTGAGATTAAATCAAGGTGATGGAAAGGATTGATACTCGGCCCACTATTCTTCTATGTGCAATCCCCAGCTAGAATAAAAGTACAGTGAATGAAAAAGTCATTATGGAAGGAACATGCGGAAATTCGTCATCAATTGATCCCAAACTTCGATGCATACTTACAGCACAGAAATCTCCAAAACAGACTGAAAATGAAAGGAAAACAAAAAGAATGCAGACTTGCCAACTTTCAAGAACTGAAACTCCATAAAACACTTTTAATAAATGTTAAATTGATAAATGTTTGATTGACTAATGCATTGAAATTATTGATTAAATACATCGAACATATCAAAGTTGATTTATTATGCAAATGATTTGTCAATTTCAATAAATTTCATGTGCTATAATTAAATTATTTTGCACTATTTCATGCTTTTGGCAATTAAAATGCAATTGATAAACTGAAGTACTGAACATATTGATGAAAAGCAGATTTATTAATGCATGATTTGTCGATTTTAAATGCTATAAAATTTAAGTTGTTCTGCCTTTAAATTTTTTTGCCAACATGCTAGTATGCCTTTAAAAAATGCAATTTTAAATCTTATGTGAGGCTTACGTCTCTTCTCCCTCTCTTTTAGCAGTTTATGCAAATCTTAATCCTACAGCAGAGAGAGAGAGAGAGAGAGAGAGAGAGAGAGAGAGAGAGAGAGAGAGAGAGAGAGAGAGAGAGAGAGAGAGAGAGGGGGTGGGGGTGGGGTGGAAATAAATGTGATCAGATAAATTAATTAGAGGCACCCTGTGGCCCTTGAAGGACTCGTTTTCTTTCTTCAAAACTGCACTAACCTGGAGAACACACACACACAATTGGAAAACTGTAAAATAACTGTAAAACAAGTAGAATTTCTATAAATTTTACAGGTAAATCACAAAATTTGGTAGCTATGAGAATGCAATTAAGGAGTCTGATATCCAAAATTGATAAGAAAATGTGTGTATCTGAAAGCAACAGAAACCAATTAAGAAAAAAAAAACAAAAAAAAAACAACAAACAAACGGACAATACCTTTTCCATTCTACCGCCAAATGTAGAGGACAGATATATTTAAGGCAAGTCTGGCGCTGAGCACGTGTTTGCAAATTAAATGACTCAATCAGTGACTGTAGATTCATCTTGTCTAGCAACAGTTTCAAGCAACTAGTGAAACAGGAGAGAAAAAGGTCTTTTCATAAAGGATTTTTTTGTAAGCACACACAAAAAAAAAAACAAAAAAACATGTCAATTAGAATGGTAAGGAAACTAGGAAATTACAGCTCACAATAAAAACGTTCACACTCTTTAGCAAAAAAATATTTAGCCTACCTACAAGAATAACTGTGGTATTAAATATAAATGCACTTCATCAAGCACGACAACATTAACAGTATATACATAATAGGGGACATAAATCTGTTTACATGACTGACATCAAACTCTTTACCTTAAAGTATGAAGGTGGTCCAAAAAACATTTGTCCATATGAGCCAATGGTGCTGCATTAACTTGTGTGTTAGCTGTCGACTGGAGTGTTTCATGTGCTAGTTCTATCAATCAGGAAGTTTGTACAGTCATTTGTGATGAACAAGAAGATAGAAAATCTCATCAGCTGTGAAATGTGGTCAATTATTTGCTTCCTGAATGCATACAATGTTCAACCAATTGAAATTTATCATAAACTTGTTGCAGTATACATGAAAAGGGAGTAATGAACAAGTCAAATGTAAGGAAATAGTGTCTAATGTTCAACAAAAATGTCAGAGCTAACGTTCAGGATGAGGAGTGTTCTGGGCACCCCTCTCTCGTCAGTGACGAGCTGACGGAAAAGACTGATGTACGCATTCTACAGAACAGACTCCATACAATTGAGGAATTGCATGAAAAATGTCCTTAAGTTCCTCAATCTTTAATTTATGAAATTGTGAGCAAACATCTCAATTACCACAAAATTTGTTCATGATGTTTCCCACGAACACAAACAGATGAACACAAGAAGCAGCAAAACATGTCAATCTTGTATTGACATTTTTTGGTACATTATCACAACAAGGTGTTGAGGAGTTCTTGCACCATACTGTTACTGAAGGTGAAGCCCGAGTGTCACACTAATTCTCGGAGAACAAATGCCAATCTATGAAATGGAATCCAACTCACCCACCAAAAAGCCAATGAAATTCAAGCAGACTTTGTGTCTCTGAAAAGTCGTGGCTACAGTCTTTTGGGACCATAAGGCAACTTAAAAATAGAATTCAATACTCAGGGAACAACCGTCAATGACGATACTTATTACAGTAGGCCTACTCATCAAAGGTTATGATGTGCTATTCAGAACCATTGTAGAGGCCTGCTCATCAGTGGAGTTTTTTTCTCCATGACAATGCCAGCCCACACATTGCCACTATGACACAGGTATCGCTCGAGAACTTTTGCATGGCAGTTTTTGACCATCCTCCATATAGCTCTGTTCTTAATCTGAGTGACTACCACTTGTTTCTACACCATGATTGCCAACCTGAGAAAATTCAAATGTGTAAAATTGCGCCCGAATGACATTTCTAATGATTTTTTTTTAAACTATACGCAAACAACATTTATGATGATTTTTTTTAACTATGCGCAAACAACATTTATAATAAATTTAGCTATGTACAAGTAAAAATAAATGCAAATATTTGTGCATTTTATAATTTTCAGACGTTTATAATATAAACAAATTATATCACATTTTGATACCATACTCAACATTTTCCGTCGTCCGTAGTGGACCAACGATTTCTATAGCATATACTCGATGTTTTCCGTCGACCGTAGCGAATCGACGATTTTCATAGCATACTCAACTCTTTTCGTCGTCCATAGCGGACCTTCGATTATCATAGCATGCTTGATGTTTTCCATCATACGTAGCGGATCGATGATTTCCATAGCAAACTCGAGGTTTTCCGTCGTTTACAGTGGACCAACGATTTCCATAGCATACCGAATGTTTTCCATCGTCCGCAGTGGACCGATGATTTTCATAGCATACTCGGTGCTTTCCGTCGTCCGTAGCGGACCTATGACTATCATAGTATGCTTGATGTTTTCCGTCGTGCGTAGCGGACCGACGATTTCCATAGCATACTCGATGTTTTCCGTCACCCATAGCGGACCGATATTTTCCGTCTTCCGTAGCGGACCTATGATTATCATAGCATGCTTGATGTTTTCCATCGTACGTAGCGGACCGACGATTTCCGTAGCATACTCGACGTTTTCCGTCGTCTGCAGTGGACCGACGATTTACATAGCATACTGGATGTTTACCCTCGCCCCCAATGGACCGAGGATTTTCATAGCATACTCTACGTTTTCCGTCGTCTGTAGCAGATCTATGATTATCACAGTATGCTTGATGTTTTCCGTCGTCCGCAGTGGACCAACGATTATCATAGTATAAAAAAAAAACCGGAAAACTTCCACAAATTCCGGAAGAGTTGGCAGGCATGATTTAACTGAAACATTAACAAATATTTTTCAAAGAAGATTTAAATTTCTTTTTTTAAATATATGGAAATGCGTTAAAAATTGTGATCTATGCGTAAAATCACAAAGAACAGTTAAAATGCATAAATTTTATGCGTAATGCGTAAAAGTTGGCAGGTATGCTACACATGAAGGACTATCTGGATGGTAAATAGGGTGAGAGCAATGACAAACTAAAGAAGATGGTCATGGACTGGCTAAAATCTAAAGGTGGCCAAACACTATGACAAGGGGATACAAAAACACATCGTGACATGACAAGTGTCTCAATATCAGTGGTGACTACTCATATGTCAAAAAATAGGTTAAGGTATGTATAAACATTTGTCGATCACATTTTTCCTTGTTCTTGTATTTTCATGTGTTGATGACCAAACGTTCTTTAGTTTCTAGATGCACAGAAATGCTGATTTTAAAAAGGGGCTGTCCGGAGCAGTCACACATGGGATATATGGACAATTGCCAGTGAATTTTCAAAATAAGCAATGCACATCATATAAGAAAAGACAAAGTAAATTACTTGTAACTTCATACTTACCAGGTAAGCATTGCCTAGGAGTTTAGAAACAGTTCTGCTTCTCCTATAAATATAAAAGCAAGTGGGAAAATGCAAGTGTTTCCGTCCACAAATTTTCAACCACTTCTAAATTATCTAGAGAACTGAAAATTGGTATGCCGATAGGTCTTAAGGTCCAGACACCTAAAAGAGTCTGAAAACCAAAATAATCAAAATGTCAGGCTTTGGAACATTGTCTACTTGAATTTTTCTACCACTTCTATACCTAGAAAAGTCTGAAAACCAACAAGAAATCAAAATGGTGGCTTTGGAACATTTCTTAAATTTCTCGCGAATTGTTTGACCACTTCTAAATGACCTAGAGACCTGAAAATTGGCATGCCAATAGGCCTTAAAGGATCTGTATATCCCAGAAAAGTCCAAAAACCAAAATGGCAGCTTGGAACCTTGTCTGCTTAATTTTTTCTATCACTTTTACACCTAGAAAAATCTGAAAATGAAATTTCAAAAGGGTGGCTTAGCGCTTTACTGTTCAAAATGCTGATAAGGTTTAAAATGTAATTACGCTAGAAACACTGAAATGCTGTAGAAATTCCTTGAAATTTTTATTTAAAATTAAGGGGCACCAAAGCTTGCTCCGTTTTCCGTTAAACCGTATGCATTGAAGTCACAACCCTGTTCTAAATTGTAAAATGGTTACGTGTCTTAAATTACTTTTCCCTTTCTTTATTTTATGTCCAAAAAATGATTCATCGTTTGGAGAACAGGCATGATTGCTAGCTAGTTTTATCATAAATTATCCACTCATATCCATATTTTTTGGAGATGTCAAAATATGGAAAGGGACGGGCAAATTATGCTCTATAATAAAAGCTGTAAACAACATTTTTGTACGTATTACGTGGACATCTTCTAACATTGAAAACAAACGAAGATGTTCAGATGCCTTTAGGAGCATTATTCTTATGTTATGGCCTAGCCATTTGTAGTAACTTAAGCCACATGCAATAATAAAATTGCACATTTTGGATTCTTTGGAATGCTTTTAAAGGGGCAATTTCTTCTCATAAGCAACTGAAAAGTAGAAGAGAATAACAAAATACAAGTCCAGAAGGGAACAACAGGCAAATAATCCGAAGCGCTCAATGAAATCTTACGAAGTTCATAGGGCATGTGCAAATGGGCACGAAAAAGAAATGACCACAGTGAAATTTGCATATCGGTGAGCAAAATGCTATCCATATGTAAATTCAGTTACGTACGTAAAGCCAATGGTGGAACAATGAAAATGATGGCATTTCTCATTGACAGTGTGTGTATGAAGTGTTCCAGTGGCTGTAAATGCTTTCCGATGCTGTACTGTGGTGAGTTGCGAGAGGACAGGCCCAGGTCGCAAGGGACTTGAATATCCAACCCCCGTAGCAGAATCGCGGCGACGGCCGACACATATCGCAGATTTATTTTGGCCCTGCAAACAGAAACGATATCCCCAGAACCCTATTAAACCATCTTGCAGACTGTATCACAGATGCAAGTCTTCCGATTTTCAAAATTTCCAGAAACGGAAGTTAGGCGGAGTGAGGATCTCTCTCGACGTTTTCTCGATGCTTGAAGAGGGAATTATCAGATATTGTTGTTAAATATCATTTTATTGCATAAATATTTGTGTTTTGGTTTGAAAATGGAGGCCGACAATTTCCGAAAACGAAAGTTTGACAAAACTCAGTAATCTTGAATTCTTTTTCTTGGGATATTCCCTCAGCCCTATATGGTAATTAAATATCATTTTATTAGATAAATGTTTGTATTTAAGATTGAAAGTGGAGAAAAAAATTCTGAAAACCAAAGTTGTACGGAGCAAAAATTTTTCCCTCTAATAACTCTCCACCCGCTGTGCTTTTGTATTATTGTTTAATCATCATTTAATTACATAAATGTTTGCACTTGAGATGGGAAATGGAGAAAAATGTTCCAAAAACGGAAGTAGAACAGAGCGAAGATTTCTCCTCTTATGACAATTTTTTCCTAGTGATGCCTCTGCGCTTTATTGTTGTTAAATATCATTTTATTCCCTAAATCTTTGTGTTTCAGCTTGAAAATATTGGTAAAATTCCAGATACAGAGGACCAGAATGTTCTTGATTTTAATTAACATTTCAATTGCTGTAGTACCTAGGTTAGACATTTTTTTAGGTAGAAAAATATGTCTGCGCAATTTTTATTGTTTTTCACATTTAGTAGTTATCTTGCACAGTGACCACCCGCAGATTATTTTGTGGCACAATGATGTCTGTTGCAGACTGATCAGAAACTTTCTCCTATGAGGATCCAACCTAGAGTGGTTTCACAGTCATGGCAGCAATGCAACACTCGTGGGGTAAGGCCTGGTCAAGGTCATCCAAGGTCAGGGTTCGTACTCTTTTTGGGGGAAAAAATTCAAGGACTTTCCAGGCCTTTTCCAGGCCATATACAAAAAATTCCAGGATGATTACTACGCTTTACAGTATCATGCTCAAATTAGTTTTTAAAAGCAATTTCAGTTTTAAGTAATAAAAATGATGAAAGATGCAAATGGATTAGGGATGATAGGGGGAAGGGAATAGAACTGTCCATAATTAGCATGTTCTCGTTGCGCTAGGCGCTTAAGCACTGCTGAATTCAGTCAGACCCCCAATGGTCAAATGATTGAAATGTGCTGATGTTCATGGAATGAAATGGTTGATCAGCTATGATAACCGCATAAAAGTTCGAAGGGGGGCGATTTCTTTTTTACGTTATGCAACATTCTACATTACTCCAGTATTTATCTTGTCATCATCAACAATAGCAATGTAACTACCACTTACGATCGCGGATATCGGCCAACTGAAAATCTGCCATACAACTAAGGGATACAACACACAGGTATCATGTTACAGTGTATTGTAATTGAAAAAAAAAAAGATTTCAGAAATTAAAATCGAAAAAAAAAAAAACTTTCAGAAATTAATATCATCAAGTCATGGTGTTTCAAAAATCCGCTTTCCTTTATAATGTTTAAAAACATGTAATGTTTTTTCTTTTTTACCTGTCGTGTATAATAAAATGGGTTGATTTTTTTATGGAATCAGACGTCCATATGTCCAATTGTCTTCGTCTGAGTTCACACGTTAGCTACTGTGTACAAGTAGACATATTTTTTCAGCTCAAAAATATGTAGTTTTGTATGTATTCACAGTATAACTAATTCCGTATTCCCACAGAACAAAATTCAGCAGATACAAATGAAGAACATCAAGACCCACCCAACACCATGTTTCCGATTGTCTGCTGTTTATATTCAAGAAATGCGAATATGGATCAATGGTGAATGCAGCAACTATGGTTTTTATTTATTACCAAGAAAAAAAAAAGGAGCCTGAAAGCTGTAAAGCTGAAACGGATATTTCTCCCCCTCCCGAAAACATTCCGATTAAGTTCAAACAGCAGGAGCACGCGTCCACGCACACTCAACCTCTGGAATGTCCTGATGGAACGGCTTCTTTTCATTTGGCACATCGCCATAAATCACCACCTGCAGCTCACTGAAGTGTCTTCCTCCTTCACCCTAACTATAGGAGAAAACGCAAAAAAAAATGCTGCCCAATTTTCGACAAAATGACCAAATTTACGTCATAACGTTGCAATTTACTAAAATACGTTTATCTGCTGAATTTCGCCTAAATATATTGAAAACTTTTTAATTAGATTTTTTTATTAAAACAGTAACTCAGACATCTGAATAAAAATGTATGTTTGTAATTAAAATAGAGTCCATATCATCACAGAAACAAAATTTAAGGATCACTCTGTTTAAATAAACCATGGCATCTAAAAAAGAATAATTTGCTTGCTTTTCCCGTAATTTATAATTGCCGTTTCTTTTTTGAATCCGATTTTGCAACGGAAGATTTTTTTTTTTTTTTTTTTTTTTTTGCATCTGCTAAAGTTTCAAACGGAATTCGGCGAAATTTGCACTAGAACTTTATTGTGATGTATTTTAACCACTGTAAAAATTTTACTGTGTTATTTTCAAAATTCCGGAAAATGGATTTCTGAAAATATCTCTTAGTCCTTTTGAGCCGTGGAAGTGATAAACAGGTGTTTGCTTTCTTCCCAACCAAGGGATTCGGATCAGCGCTCCCAGCTGTCAATCAACCGTTGCTATGGTAACACCCTTTCTGCTCAAGGCTCACTGTCTAAAGAGGCACACATAATAAAAATTTCCAATGCTAACTTTTTAAGTTTTAAACCGATTCAAATGGAATTTTGGGAGTGAGCTTCTGTAATCCAATTATAGTAAATGTAAAAATTTCAGCCACTTTTGTGAAAAATTCGCAAAGATAGTTTTCTTATTTTTTATCATAAGTAGCCGAAGTCTCTTGAGGGGTGGGCCGGAAGCAAGCGTCTTAATGCAATAAACAAGGAGCAGATGAATGTGTTGTTCAGGCATACTCTTCACTGGTGGATGCCAGCTGACTTGGTAAACACGCGAATCCCTTGCAAATGCTAAATGTCTCTTCTTTCCCCTTCTGTTGTTCTCAGTAGTTGTCCGACGGACATCAAGCTCAGGGCTAGAGAATGCATCAAGCTCCCCTTCCCTAACAGACCTGCTAGTAATCATCCAATTTTATTGCACTGGAAGTAGTGCTCCCCCCCCCCCCAGCCAAATTAGGATTTGGGCACATCCGAAACACCACTGTAGCCGGCGGTTTCTTTGAGAACAGAGGAGAGGAACTTAAAAAAATTAAGGGGTAACAGTCAGTAACACGATTTCCTAAAAGGGCATTTTTTTAAGCACTAATTTCAAATTTCAAGGCTTTTCAAGACAGCATTAAAAAAATACCGTTTTTCCAGGATATTCCAGGCCTTGAAAACGTAATCATGATTTTCCAGGACTTTCCAGGTTTTCAAGCACGCGTGCGCACCCTGAAGGTGTACGACACCTCATCAGGATCGTTATGTCATTTTAACTGTATAGTATCACAGGTCTCATACAGCTCAGCAATTGTCTCCGGAGCTCTCCGCTCCCACTGGGACTCTGGTGTCAAATTTAATGCAATTGTCCTTTATGCCAAGAGACCCATGGTTTGTGTCCTGCTAACCGCACCTCACAGGAGAGCTCGTTTGAACTGGTGCAGGTAACACTGTTCCTAGAGCCCAGATGAGTGGGCTGGTGTTCGTTTTACAGATGAGTCAAGATTCAGTCCACAAGCAAATTCTCCATCAGCATTTCATCTGAAGGGATTTGGGAACATGTAATGATCCTGCAAACATTCACAATAGAGAGTCCTTCAGAGTTGGTGGTCTGCTCATGTGGGATGGCACTATGCTCTATGGATGCACACCAGTCTGCATGTTTGCAGGATGCAACATGAATGCTGAGCACTACATTGACGAGATCCTAGAGCCCTATGTCAGATTTTCCTGGGAAGCTGCTGGCCCTCAGTGCCTTTTATTGGATGATAATGCTTGCTTGCACAGGGCTCAGCTCATCAATTATTTCCTGCAGAGCGAGGATATCTGGTGCATACGCTAGCCAGCCAGATATCTGGAACTGAACTTTATAGAGCATGCTTGGAATGCTCTGGGACCACATGTATTAGTCTGTCAGCTCCCTCTCAGAACCCTTCCCAAATCATACATCATTCTCACTGAAGAATGAAAATTTTTGGCTCCAGGGTTAGGGTTCATCAACAACCGTGTGATAAATATGTATTGTCTTTGTGAGAGTAGCTTGTCCATACGAGGTGATCACATTCCTTACCACGACACTTTTAGTATCCAATCTTACATCTCCCCTTGGTGACATTTGCAGATGTGAACTTGCATATGCAAAATGTGTACATATTTGTCTGTTGTCATAAAATGTTTATTACCCTTGTGATTGTATCTCATTACATGCCAAACATTTCTACCTGCTGTTACGCGTTTCCTATTTTATCCCTGCGAAGGTTTTGCAGATTTTAATTTTGCACGCCAGTGCAGTCACCAAGCTCATTAAAAATTTTGAAGCTAAAGAATGTATCTACTAACTAATTCCTTCAGCTGTATCATCTTTGAAATTCACTGGTTCCATCTGCTATCATCCAGTATTTACCTACAAAGTGTTGTTAGTTTTTACAAAAGTGTAAAAAAATAACAATATTATGGATAAAAAAATTAGTCATTAAACTTCATCCAACCACCATCCAATCAAAACTAAAAACAGAGATCCACTGAACATTTTTACACTGTCCTCATAAGCACTACATTGTGGTTTCTACATCCTTCATAGTCTTAATTAGCCATTAAACCTTATCCAACCCCCAAAACTTGTGCATGAACCACAAAAAAAAAAAAAAAAAAAAAAAAAAAATAGCCATTAAACCTCATCCAAATACCACCCAATCAATAACTAAAGACAGAGATTCACTGAACATTCTTACACTGTCCTGGTAAGCACTACATTGTGGTTTCTGCATCCTTCATAGTCTTCAGCACCCATGAATACATGATAACATTCACTTGGTCCAACTCTGTACTGATCAGAGTTATTCTGCTTTAGTACTATCACTCCAGTCCCTTACTCGAAAACCGTGAATTTTGTTTCTGCTTTATTAACATTCAGCTAGAGTTTCACTCATCCAGGACAACATAATTTGTAGCTCACATTTCTCTAACACGGCACAACTGAACCCGGCAGCATATGCCACAGATAAAGAAAATAATAACAAGTTAGTAAAAATCATGCAATGCATTGATTATGATATGCTTTCCAACATACCAGAAATTATTACTAAAGTTATGTGGATAATGGCTGTGGAATAAATCTTGCTCCTGTGACCTGACCATTGACCCCATTTCGATGATATTTCAACAGAACCGGTTCACTATACCTCCGGAACAACATGATAAAGTTTTGTTGCAATAGAAGCAGTTTTACGCAAGTTATGAGAATAATGTCTGTGGAATAACTCTGGCTTTTGTGCAATGACCTTTGAACCCATTTCGTTGATATTCAACAGAACCGGTTCACTATACCTCCGGAACAACATGACAAAGTTTTGTCGCAATCCAAGCACTTTTGATAAGTTATGATGCACAAGGGCAATGGAATGGATCCTACTCCAGTGTTCTGACCTTTGTCCCCATTTCCAATAGGATTTGCCCCCAGTGGCTCCCTACCACATACTAAAATTTCATCGAAATCGAACCATTTTTACGCAAGTTATGACGCATAAGGGCAATGGAATATATCCCGCTCTTATGCCCTGCCTGACCTTTGACCCCATTTTCAATAGGGTTCGTCCCCATGTGGTTCCTTACCACATACTAAAATTTAATCGAAATCGAACCATATTTACGCATGCTATGATGCATAAAGGTAATGGAATGGATCCCACTTTTATGTCCTGACCTTTGACTCCATTCCACCCATTTTCAATAGGGCTCGTGCCCAGGTGGTTCCTTACCACATACTAGAATTTCATCGAACTCGAACTATTTTTACGTAAGTTATGACACATAAAGGCAATGGAATGGATCCAACTCCTATGTCCTGAACTTTGACTCAATTTCGCCCATTTTCAATAGGGATCGTCCCCAGGTGGTTCCCTACCACACAATACTAAAATTTCATTGAAATCGAACCATTTTTACGTAAGTTATGACGAATAAAGGCAATGAAATGGATCCAGCTCCAATATCCTGACCTTTGACCCAATTCCACCCATTTTCAATAGTGATCGTCCTGAGGTGGTTCCCTACCACATACTAAAATTTCAGCGAAATCGAATAATTTTTATGCAAGTTATGATGCATAAGAGCAATGGAATGGATCCTGCTCCTAAATCCTGACCTTTGACCCTGCTTTGCCCATTTTCAATAGGGTTCATCCCCAGGTGGTCCCCTACCACATACTAAAATTTCGTCGAAATCGAACCATTTTCACATGAGTTATCATGCGGATGGACGGACAAAGCTGGAGCATATACGCTTCTTCAACCTACGGTTGGAAAGCGTAAAAAAGTGTCATACACCTGAAGATCTTTTTTTTTTTTTTTTTTTTCAAACTTACTCAGCATGCTTTCCTTCAACAGCCATGTGCAAGGCCGTGGCAAAGTCACATGTGGGCAAATTTGGATTGGCACCGTAATCAAGGAGCAATTGCACACACTCCATGAAACCTTGTTGAGCTGCAATCATGAGAGGTGTAGCATAGTCTTCAGCACCCAAGTCTATGAATTTCTGTTGACCTGAAAATTTGATTATCAACATATATAGATAATAAATTGTAGAAACAAGCTTCTGAAATTGTCATTAAATAAAAAAGAAAAGAAAAGAGGATGCTTACAGTTAACAGTAATGATCAAAATAAACAAGTTTACTAAAACAAGAACTTACAAACACATAATGAAGCTGTTCTCTAAAATTCACAAGTTAGCTTTTCAAAACAAGATCAACTGTCAAATCACTGTTACTGGCGGTGTTGGATTTTGCTGCTGATGTGTCAAATGTCTGTATTTACAGCGATCTTGGCATACTACCCTGGGGGTGCAGTGGCCTAAGTGCTGGCTTATGACTGTTTGTCCAAATGAGTCTGGGGGTCGAACCCCCCAGTGAGGCATGGATGTTGTGTTTGTCTCATAAGACTGGCTCTCTCCCTTCTCTAGGATTAGCCTTGAATTAGGGACAGGAAACCACTTGTAGCCCATTGAGCTGCTCATAGTGGTCGTTACCCCCCCCCCCCCCTTCCATTCTACTCAAAGCATCACCGACATCCTTCACAAGACCTTTTGTATTTATTGTGAAGCTGTAGTGATGGCACAAATCCTTTTTCCTCTTGATATAACATATTTTTCTCAATTATAAATTTCGGTCACTATGACCATGTGTTAGTGTATATATATATATATATATATTCTTGTATCAAAATATTGTGAACAATATGGCACGTGATGTATAAAAAAAAATTAGGGGAAGAACAAAAGAAAAATGTAGGTATAAGCAGTAAAATTTGCGCAGTCAAGTATATGTGGATTAATTTACCAGGTTCAAATCCATGAACTCTGCCAAGTGCAGAGGTGATTTATGAGTTTGACCAAAATACAATTCACAAGATTTTTCTATCACATTGGATTCACTGAACACACATAAACAAGTAATAAAAGTGACTCAACATTTTTTTAGTTGTAAAAAACTGACTTGCAGTTATATTTAATGATGATCAGGCCTCTCGCCGATCAGAATTTTGTTGAGAACTTTTTTTCTTTTACAGACTTTTGTTTCTTTTTTTTTCACAAAGCACCCATGAATGCCAAAAGGAGTTTTAGAGTCCAATTTCAATTTTGTTGGGTGGAAATTAGTTATACAATTTTCTTAGTCTAATATTGCAAATTTTTTCATTTCAAATTTTATAATTCTTCATATAATATGATTCAAGATTTCAGTGTGATTATTGTTTACTTGAAGGAAAAAATTATGTGATCAACACTTGATGTTACTCTTTTAGGTACCTTTTCAAAACATCATGCATAATACAATAGAATGATACACTTTGGCCAAAAAAAAAAGATTATAAAATTAATACCATGTGGTTTTCTCAGCGTGTAATGCATTACGACTGATTCTGAATTTCTTCACTTTTTATATCATTTGTATTATAAAAAAACTCTCCCTCATTTTTATAATATCCGATAAATTTCATTTTTCACTACCATACACCTTTTAGGGACCCTGTCATTTCCCAACACAGTAAGATATTTTCACACAATAATAATTTCAAAGGTTGTATCCGGTTTTGTTTTGTATTTTTTTCTTTCAGCTAATTGAGGAGCAACATTTTTCTGGAATTTCAAAAGCGGCTGAGTCGGTTGGACATAATGACAAAATGAATTACAAAATTACCTTTCTCTACCCTGAAGGGTTTCTTCAGCGTCGTTGAGTTGGTGACCAATGCGACGTTGTTGTATTTCCCAGAAGGATCATAAGTCGTCGGCGTGACTTCGGAAGGAATAGAGGTAATTTATAGCAGGCCATAGAGCTGGCTGGGGAAGACCCACGAGTACTCCATCGTCTTAGAGGAGGGCTGTCGCGTTCTCTTTTCTATTCCAAAAATGTCTGCAACAATGGTTTCCACAGTTAACGTCAATCGTGGGGTGTTCGCCTTTCGGACGGGGAACAAGATGGCGGGTAGCCGCGTGCACTAGTCCACTCTCTGGTCAAGGCATTTTTGAGAAGCTACAGCGCTTGGCCATGAAATTTGCTGCAATTTTTTCGCCGGTCATCGTTTGCTGACCTCCGTCCAACCCAAGCAAGTGAGGTGTTACCCTCTGAAGATTTTTTTGAACAAGTGTCTGGGTGAAGCGTGAAGAGAGAAAATTCTCCTTTGCTCCCAACTTTTACAAAGCCCCATTGCAACTCTGAGCTCCCCATTTTTGTTCCTTACATCTGGAAATCCTTCATTGCATTACGTCCCTCAGAGTTACCATTACAAAACTTACCTTTCCAATCTGGCAACGTAAACCAATCGTAGTCGCACTGATGAAGGCCATAGTAATGGCTGAATTATATTTGCATTAAACTTTTATACATAACTTAGCATGTTCTACACTACCTTCTTCTTAATTAATTCCTTTATCTGATCCTTCAATGTTTTCCTTGGCCTTAATCTACTTTTCTTTTTGTCCCTTGGGCTGAATAAATGATCTTAGTTAACATTTCATCATTATTCTTCCAACATGGCCAAACCAACTCAAAATATTTCCCTCTATCCTATTAACAATATTTTACTTCATATTACATAACTGCAACACATCTTCATTTCTCACATAATCAGAACATGTCTCACCACAACCCCCTTCCCCATAAGTAATGCATCTTTCCAGCACACAAATAACTCCTGTGTTTCTCTTGCAGTAGCCAGGTTTTACTACCATACACCAGGGTAGGAACAAATGCGCTTTCATACAAAGCTATTCAGAACTGTTTTGACAACCCATTAAGTTTGTGAAATCCCACTAAAGAAGCCATGACTTTCAAAGCCAAATCTACTCACCTACTAATTTCACCATCAAATCTGTTTTCTTGGTCAAACGTTCTTCCGAAGAACCCAAATGCATTCATCCAGCTTAACTCCATACCTTTAGACTGAGATCTTGCACTACAGTTCCTCACTCGAAAAATATGACAAATATTTCCCTTTATTTACATTCAGTTTAAGTTTCGTGTGTACCATATATAGTCACATATAAGCCAAAAGTTTCTTGAAAATAATCTTTTTTTCAAAATGAAATGGTTGGCTTATGTATGAGTCAATTAAAAATATAAAAAAATAATGAAAATATAAATAAATGATGTTAAAAATATAAAAAATAATGAAATATAAATAATCAAATATAAAATAATGAATATATAAATAATGTTAAAAATATAGAAAAATAATATAAAATATAAATAAACAATGAAAAATATACATAAATAATGAAAATAAAAAAATATAAACAAATGTTAAAAATACAAAAAAACAATGAAAATATAAATGAATAATGTTAAAAATATAAAATTAATGAAAATATAAATATTTAAAAATATGAATAAATAATGGAAATAAAAATATGAAAAATATAAATAAATAATGGAAATAAAAATATGAAAAATATAAATAAATAATGGAATATTTTTGCATCTAACATACAATTTCAGGATATGGAATAGTTGTCAATAATATAAGTGCAAAACAATCTGTGACTTCTGGAGAAAAAAAACTTGTCACTAAAGTGTCAATTATTTCCATACTGAAAACTGATAGAAATCAAAACTTGTGTCAAGCACAGAAAGCATTTGAAGACAAACTGGGATGCTGGTTGTTCCAGTAAAGCCACGTGCAGAGAGATGGAGTGTGATTATCAGGGTTACTTGAAGGGTGACATTATTTAGAACTAAAAAGAGTGTTGTTTTCAATTAAAAGGTATCCAGAAAGTATTGGGGTAAAAGAGGTAAAAATTGCATTTGTCCTCTTATGGATGATTGGCCATTCAGCAAGCTTCAGCAGTCTGTCAATTATGTGGCTCCAACAATTCAGTGGTCGCATTATGTTTCTTTTCCAGCTCCCATTATTTATGAAATACAGTATTATGTATTATGATGACCATTGAGGATTAAACTTCCAACAAGATGATGAAAGAAATTTGACAGAAATTTTGCCAATTTAATTTTTGGTACATACGCCTTTTTTTCAAATGTTAATTGCATTTAATGAACCTAGACTCTGCAGAACAAATCCAGTCATGCAATTAGTATATTTTCGATTTCTCTGCTCCTTATATTTCAATGCAGCTAAGCAAACTGAAGTACTGTATATCTGAAAATGACATTTACTGCAAATAAAAAGCTCATTTTAAAATACTGTCTTCTAAATTCATTAAATTAAAAACTCAGTTTTACAGCCATACAGATTTTACTAGGAAATTTAAAAAATTACGATTGCAAATTTTCAGAGAAAACTCTTCTTCGGGCAATCACTTGTTCTCACTTTTTTTTTCTTTATTACTATCACAGTTATGTTAATCTTCATGGTCACGATTATTTTTCATATTGTGCCAGATGTTAGGGACAAATCTGTGCAGTCATTGACCATGGAATCTTTCTTTTCGATTTCAAATCCTTTTTATTTTATTTTTAAGAAGTTGTTCTGAAAGCTGGTGACTTTTATGGAATCCAAGTCTATACTGTGACCAGTTTCTCTAATGTGCTTATCTAAACCTGTTTGATTGGAGCAATTTTTTTATAGCTGATATTTATATTATGTTATTCACAAGCTGGTGAAGTATGCTTAAATGTGCTTTTAATAACACAAATACAGGGTGATTCATAAAGAAGTATATAATTTCAACGCACTATAAAACAAGAACAATGTAAGGTATTTCATGTTACCTGTAACAGAATTGTAGGAGAATGGTTCAAGTTTTTTTAGAGACAGTCACAGATGTTCTATGTGTGCACCCTTAGTCACACAACACACACTGAGCCAGTAATCCATTTCCACTCAAATGCAAGGTAAGATATCTGAATCAAGTGCAGTGATAGTGGCTGTGATACCCTGTTTCAGCTCCGCTAGATCAACAGGAAGGGGTGGGGCGAATACCTTGCCCTTTACATACCACCACAGAAAAAAGGCACAAGGCGTTAAGTCCTGACTTTTGGGTGGCCACACGCGCTATCGCCTACGTCACTTCCCTCAGTAGTGGGACACAAACTTTATGAGTACATCTACCTAACGGTTTGCAGTTGTGGTCCGTGTCTGCAACTGTTACTGTTTTACAGCATCTGGAAACTGTATACTTCTTTATGAATTACCCTGTATATTGATACTAAAGCTTAATTTTTTAAATTTTACTTTTTGTTTAAGATTTTACCTCTCCGAATTTGAACAGTGCATTAAAGAATTTTAGAATTAGTATGCATTCCTGCAATAACATGCAAACAATTATGAATCACAAATAGTTTTACCTCTTTCCACAGCTATCTGAAGGAGTTCCTTCAACACATCTGTCCGACCATGTTGTGCTGCTGTAAAAATTGGGGTCATTCCACATTCATCCTGGACGCCTATTGATGCTTCTGCCCGTAGAAGACATTTCAACATATCCAAGTGACCTCGTGTAGCTACTTCGTGCAAAGGCCGCCAACCGCTGCAGTCACCAAAATTAGGGTTTGCAAAACCAGAATTTAGTAGTCGAACAACTACACCAAATTCCCCAGAACGTGTGGCTGGAAAAGATTTACAAAAGATATAAATTTCAATTCCAGATTGTCAACATCAGCATTTTTATTAGGTGTACTAATAAGTTTTAAAGCATTTTTTGTGTAGCGTATATTGCTAATTTACATATCCGACATTCCCCTGTGCTGTTGTCATGTGACCCTAACAGGTCCAGGTATAAAATGTGACAAATGTGCTTCAACATCAGTAGGTGAAAGATGGCAAGCGATACTGCATTTATTTGACACTGCATTCGTTACGAATTTCATCGAGGAAAAAGTTCTGCAAAATCATGTGCATCGATCTGTTCTGTTCTGGGGGAGAATATTGTTTCGAAAAGCACGTGCGAGTTTTGGTGTAGACAGTTTAAAGCAGGTGATTTTGATATTAGTGATCGAGAATGTAGCAGCGTCCCGCAGAAGATTGCCCATGAGGAACTGCAAGCATTGCTGGATGAAGATTTGTCTCAAATGCAAAAAGAACTAGCTGAACAACTGGGGATAACTCAAGAAACCATTTCCAATCATTTACATGCAATGGGAAAGATTCAGAAGGAAGGAAAATGGGTGCCACATGACCTAAGCCAGAGGAACAGGGATGTGCGTGTCATAAAGTGTTTGGAACAGGGATGTGCGTGTCATAAAGTGTTTGAATCTGTAGAATAAACAACACAGAAATCCTTCACGTGGAAAATTGTTACGGGTGATGAAAAGTGGATATGGTATGACAATCACAAACGCAAAAAAACACTGGGTAGACCCCAGTGAAGCAACAACTTCGACACCAAAACCCAATATTAACTCCAAAAAAGTTCTGCTGTGCATCTAGTGGGATATGAAGGGTGTGCTCTATTATGAACTATTGGAACAGAGTCAAACTGTTGCTGCTGATCTCTACAAGCAACAATTGCTGCGATTGAACCAGAAAATCTGTCGGAAACGTTTATTATACATAAACGTTTCCGACAGATTTCATGTATAATAAACATTAATCGCAATAAAATGTTAATTATACATTGACTATAGTTTTGCAGAGCATTTGGCTCGGCTTCATCAGGACGAATGGAGCGTAAACATTTAAATCATTGAGACATCATCAGAGTTCTACCGGTTAGAGATTTTGGCGAGTTGTTCCCATGCACTTGAAAGAAATGGAGTTGATGTTGTGTCATTGACAAGGCGTGAAGAGTTCAGGTATATGTGAAAAGCTCCTAATATATTCAGTTTGACAGTCAAATCAGGTTTAACAATCAGCGTAGCATTTCCATGATGTCATGTCATTCACAAGGTGTGAAGAGTTTGGGTATATGTGAAAAGCTCCTAATATATTAACCCTTTAAGCGGCTGATGCACCTGAACCAAAAGTTTCCCGAATTTTTCTGGGCTCCTCAAACAGAATTGTTCTCATAGCGACCGGGTTATACGAAAGCTACGGCAAAATAATTCCTTTCACTATTTCATCTTAGGAATATATGTCGCTGGTTGTAAGTGCTCCCTTACAATCCTTAATTTTACAGTATGTAGTCTGATTCCCTTATAGTCCTTTATTCTCAGTATCATTACCAAAGGAATGATTCAAAAGGAGTAGTCCCTCAGACCTGGACATCATACCACTGGGTGGAAAAAAATAACATATTTTCTCTTCTTTCGTAGGTTCAACGCTTTTTTTTTTATAGCATTATTAGCGGAAAATGAAATCAGGAAGGAAGGATTAATGGCAATCATATCCTTAAATGACCACTTAGAATGACAAACCTAAAATAAAGGCAACGCTTTCTGATGCGCAGGTTTACTTGTTTCTGTCGCGTTCGGCCCACTTCTTAGACAGCGAAAATATTTGTTTGAGCCAATTTCAGCAAATTATGCTAACCCCGAGTTAATTCGTTCCAGCCGGTTAAAGGGTTAAGCTTGATAGTCGAACCAGGTTTAACAATCAGCGTAGCATTTCCATGATGTGTCATTCACAAGGTGTGAAGAGTTAGGGTATATGAGAAAAGCTCCTAATATATTAAGCTTGATGGTCGAATCAGGTTTAACAAGCAGCATAGCATTTCCAAACAAAAATGTATGGTTATTTTCCTGACAAAGTTCGGCTATAGACGATTTCTTTAGTTTACAGTTCCGTATGTAGGTCTTGTGTCCCTTCACATGGAAATTTAAAGCCCTGCGGGTCTGTCCTATACATGAAAGTCCACAATCACAAGGTATCTGATAAATTCCCCAGGAATTTATGCTTTCGACGTAATCTTTTGATCCGCAAAAATTTATCTTGTTTATGGGTTTGAAAATAACTTTGAAATTAAAACTCTTGAAAAATTTTGAAATTCCGACGTAAATCTGTGGAGCAAATGAGATAACCTGCCAATTCTGTCATATTGGGTGGTCTACTGGTGTGAGTTAGCACACAGGCTTCTGTTTCCTAAATTTTTGGACAGCTTTGTCTACAGTGGAATGGGTATATCCTCCGTGTACTGCAATTCGTTTAAGAAAATGAAGCTCTTCCTGCCAGCCATTATTTTCAGTCTCATATGTGAACTACATACATACGAGGATCAACTGAATTGATAAGTTTAACTAATTTAGGTATTTCCAAATTCATGTCATTCCAGAGAACAAAAGAATCATCTACATATCGAATCCACAGGTCAAATACAACAAGCTGACCTGTTGATGCTCTTGAAAAAATTTTGACTTGCGAATTTGAAGATCGTAATCCTGGATCTAGCCAGCAGACAATAGGAGATCACTTTTCTAACATTTTTTATGCCAATTAGCAGAAGAACAGTATGAGACAGATTAAGCAATCGACATATTTCAATGGATGGGGCTTGAAAAACAATTGCATTCAATCAAAAAATTTAAAAGTGGCTAACACAAAATTTTTGAGGAAGCTCTGGTTCTACGGATTGGCCAGGTAAATGCCAAACATGGAGTTATATTTGCCAATGAAATTATTCGTGAAAAGCGTCAACAGTTTGGGGGAACAATGCCAAATTCAAGGATTCAGCTGCAGTAATGACTGGATTCAAAGATTCAGAACTTGGCACAAATTATCATTTAGAATACAGCACGGTGAAACAGCCAAAACCTCTAAAAGTTCAGTAGATGAGGCAATAAAAGATGTTAAAAATCTTATCTACCTTTGAATTAAAAGATGTACGTATGATTTGGATGAATCTGGTTTTATACATAATAATTTGGATGAATCTGGTTTTACAGATAATAATTTGGATTAATCTGGTTTTATACCTGATAAATGGATTCCAAACAAAAATAAGAAAGGTTGCAAAAGAATGAAAGATTGAATAACAACAGTTCACATGGTAGATGCTGATGGTACTGATGAAGTATTAACATTTTAGGAAAATGAAAAAACCATGTTGTTTTAAGAATTTTCACTATGAACTTTATTTAATCCTGTGTTTTCAATCCTGATGCTCTCAGGATTAGAGATCCAATAAGTAAGAATGCATGTTCCTTATATTTTCATTCAATTAATTTTAACCTTTCTTGTTATATGAACCTCTTTAAACCGCCATCCTTACTTACCACCAGTTTAGCATGATTAACAGGATATGGTGATTTAACGAGGTTTGACTGCATTTCTTTATGTAACTATCATGTGCTAGCTTACAATCTGCATTTATTCGTTCAGACATTAACTTCATTTTACACTTAAAACACTAAGGTGCAATTTTGACAGTTGTTTAAAAATATCCTACCAGCGAGCAAAGGTCCTTCCTCTTCATTGTCTGATATGTTTGCATCAGCTCCTGCATGCAACAGCAATTCAACAGCTTTTTCTGCCCTCTTTCCACGTCTTCTTTTGCATGCTAAAAGCAGAGCAGTTTCACCTTCATGTGTCAGCCAGTTGACATCAGTACGATCTAAGGAAGATGGGGAAAAGGAGGATTAAATAATTAAGAAAAACAAATTGACATTTTAAATATGTGTGTTTTCTAACCAAATTATACTGTTTCCATAGTTATTATTCCACACTCAGTGCATAGGAAATACCATGACTTGCGCAAACTTGGAGTTACGCGATTTCTTATTACTGCGCTCCTGTTGGCCCCTTACCACCCAGGACGTGTTTCTCGCAAATTCATCCAGTCATTCCTCCCGCGTTTAATGGTGTCACACTTGCAGTGAAATGTACGGACGTGTTTCACGCAAATTGATCCAGTCATTCCTCCCGCATTTAATTGTGTCGCACTTGCAGTGAAATGTACGGACGTGCTTCATCACGCGAATTCATCCAGTCATTCCTCCCGCGTTTTCAGGTGTCGCACTTGCAGTGACATGTACGGACGTGTTTCACGTGAAATCGTCCATACACGATCAACATAACTTGAGATTGTTTTGTGTTAGGTGCAAAATTGTGTCGTTTAAAATAATGCACGTAATACTAACTGCAATTATGTCATCCAAACGAAGTAAGTCTGATTGTTGTACATCTAGCAGGAAAAGGAAAACGTTGATTTTGGGATTCAAACTCAACATCATTAAGGATTTTGATGGCAAAATGAAAATTTGTGAGTTAGCAAAGAAGTTTGATCTACCCGAATCCACAGTAAGAACAATCATAAAAGATAAAGAAAAAATTCTCGCAGCTGTGAAAAATACTCAGTCCTTGAATTCTAGCATAATTTGTAAGTGTCATAGGATTATTGCAGAGATGGAAATGATGCTTAAATTATGGTGTGATAATAAAGTACGAGTGAAGAATTGTCCAGTCGATTAGAACACCACATTTAACCAAGCTAAGCTGATTTTTGAGAGGCTAAAAGTAGAAGCTGGGGAAGCAACTAAAGGTGAAAACTTCGTAGCCAGCAATGGTAAGTTCAACCGATTTAAAAATCTAAAGGTGAAAACTTCGTAGCCAGCAATGGTTGGTTCAACTGATTTAAAAATCTAAAGGTGAAAACTTCGTAGCCAGCAATGGTTGGTTCAACCGATTTAAAAATCGCTGTAACTGGCACAGCATCGCAGAGATCGGAGAGGCGGCAAGCGCCGATAAAGAAGCTGCATCTTCTTTTCCTGAGACACTCAAAGCTATCATAAAAGAAGGTGGCTATAGCAGTCAAACCATATTTAATGTAGATGAGACCGGCCTATTTTGGAAGAAAATGCCCAAAAGAACTTTTATAGCGTGTGAAGAAAAAACATTTCCTAGTTTTAAAGCTTCCAAAGACCAACTGACAGTGTTGGTTGGTAGGAATGCAGCTGGTGATTGTACGTTAAAACCCCTCTCAATTTATCGCTCCGAAAATCCAAGAGCTTTAAAAAATAAATTTAAAGCTGGTTTGCCAGTGATTTGGAAGTCAAATCCTAAGGCTTGGGTGACATATTCCATTTTTGAAGACTGGTTTGGTCACCACTTCATAGCTGAAGATAAACGTTATTGCCAGTCTAAAAATTCTGTTTAAAGTGATGCTCATTATTGACAATGCACCCGGTCACCCACCTGCCACTCTAATTGATTTCGACCCATGGGTGAAAGTTGTTTTCTTGCCTCCAAACACAACCAGCTTACTTCAGCCATTGGACCAAGGCGTTATAAAAACATTCAAAGCGTACTACACGCGACGTTCGTTTTCACAACTGAATGAAGCTATGAGGCTAAATGATCAACTGTCTGTTAAAGAGTTTTGGAAACAGTTTAATGTTTTAGATGCTGTAAGGATCATTAGAGATTCTTGCGCTGAAATATCCCAAAAAAACCTTGAATGGTGTGTGGAAAAAACTTTGTACATTCTTTTTTCAGTGCGAGGCGGAAACGATGCCAGAAACCGATCAAGTCACTCAGGCAATAGGAGAAGTTGTCCACCTTGCTAGGTAATTGGATTTGGAAGTCGACAATGAAGATGTCAGCGAGCTGTTAGATTCGCATAACAAGGAGCTTACAATTGATGAGCTCATAGAGATGCGTGAGCAAAGCGCTGCTGAAGAGGCCGACACCGTACACCCAGTTCCACCAGAACAACACATGACAATTGAAACCTTAACAGAAGATCTCAGCTTATTTGAAAAAGGGTTAAAGATTTTAGAGAACATGGATTCTAATGAGGACCGGATTGCAGTCACAAGGCAAGGAATAAAAAAATCATTAGCTTGCTACAAAGAAATTTTTCGTGAAAAGAAAAAGGCATTGTGTCGTCAGACGAGTCTGTTAGATTTTATGGAGCCATCGACATCGAAATAACTTTCTCAGGGTTCCCACTCAAAAGTAATAAAAAAAATTCCCTGACTTTTCCAGGTTCTTCAGGTGGTTTTTAAAGTTTTCCAGAGTGGCATGTTGCAAAGAATTGTTACATTTCATTCCATTCATTTTTCTCACCAAAACACACACTTGTAAATTCTTTAAGTAATTTGTCTTTATAAAATTATCTGCTTTTCATTAATAACAACTAACTGTGCACATTATTTTCTGTACCAAAGTTCCGTGAACTTTTGTGAATACTACCCACACGGAATTTGTAAATAAATTCCCATAGAAACAGGTCATATGTAAGAAAAAATCTCTCAGTTGAATAGCTTCAGTTTTCCTACAACACAATGCAGCTAAGCTTAATGATGTAATGGCTCTGTTTAAAGAAACATGTTTCAAGAGAACCAACAGACAAAGGACTTTGATCCATCATTTGGTTGGTTCTCTTGTGAAGTGTTTCTTCAAGCAGGAGCCATTGTGCCTAATTGTTCCATGTTATAACAACTGCCTGCAGAAATTGAACAAAAGCTTAATAACTGGCAATTTAAAAATTCAACTTTGCATCTTTTTTTAGATAATGAAGGAAATACTTAATATAACTGAAAGTAAGATCTACCAAATTCTAGGCAGGCAGTAATTGCAAGCAAAAGTTTGAAAATCTTGAAAAAATATGTTTTTTGGCAAAATAGTATCCATTGATTTTTACAAAAAAAAAAAAAAAAAAAAGAAGAGGGTAATTTTCCCTGAGTTTTCCCTGACTTTTACAAAAAAGGGCAATTTTCCCTGAGTTTTCCCTGATTTTTGGAACCATTTTCAAATTCCCTGATAATTCCAGGTTTTCCCTGTTTTCCAGGTTGAGTGGGAACCCTGTTTCTTTTATGTTTTAATATATGTATTATGTAGGAATAATTGCAATTTGATTACATTTTTAACAAAAAACAACAACAGTGTTTTGGTAAACCTTTGGTTCCAATTACCGTGTATACTCGTGTATAAGTCGACTCCCCCACTTTCAGAGTAAAGAAACCGTAAAAATCAAAAAGTCGTGTATAAGTCGATCCCGGAATCAGAAAAAACAAACAAACATTTTCAATGAATTTATTCAAAAACATTTGAAACGAAAAAAATAAATAAATTATGTATAAAATAATAAATTTATTTGAATAAAGCTCATATTGAGAAATGGCTTCCTAGTTTAATTGAATTAATAATCTAAAGCAACTTATGGGAATTTACTAGGAAATTTTTTCATTTATAGCAAATTTTCGGAGAAAACTCTTCTCCTTCTTCAGGCTCTCTAGTTGTTGTCACTTTTTGCTTGTCACTATCATGGTTACGGTTAACCTTGACGGTTTAGGTTATTTTTCACCAACTAACATCTGGCAGGATTTGGTGAAAAATAACCTAAACCGTCAAGGTTAACCGTAACCATGATAGTGACAAGCAAAAAGTGACAACAACTAGAGAGCCTGAAGAAGGAGAAGAGTTTTCTCCGAAAATTTGCTATAAATGAAAAATTTCCTAGTAAATTCCCATAAGTTGCTTTAGATTATTAATAAATTTAATTTGCATACCCAAAAACTTCATCGGAACCCTTCAAAATCCGATTCTGAGTCAAACTCGCCAAACAGTTCAAAAAAGTATTTCTCCGTCATCATAAACATCAGTATTCCCATCTATGCCTGTGTCATAAGAATCAGTGTCGTCGTCACTCATAAAAATCTCATCATCCTCTGTGCCATCAAGTTCGTTACAAATGCAACATTTTTTGAATGATTTCACGACCATTTCCGCAGGTATCGCATCCCAAGCATCCTTGACCCATTGCGCAATCAAAACGATATCTGGCTTCTTTAGATTTCCGCCCTTGGTTTCAGTCGGCAAATCGGAACTTATCTAATCTGCCCAATACCTCCACACATTGTCCTTGAAGGGCTTATTAAGGCAGACATCTAGTGGTTGAAGAACAGATGTCAACCCACCTGGGATGACAGCAAGAGTTGTTTTTGAATTTTCTGCAGTTTTTTTCACTTCTGCACAACAGTGTGCTACAAACATATCCCACACCAAAAGGGAAGGTTTCCTCAAAAGTGCACCTGGCCTTTTGTTCCACACATTCTTTAACCAGTCAATTGTTCCAGATTCATTCATCCATCCTTTTTCACGAGCACGAACGAGCACACCAGACGAAAAGACGACACTTTTCGGCAGAGTTTTGCGTCTGAAAATAATTACCGGAGGTAGCTTCCTGCCGTCGGCCAAACAGGAAAGAACAACCATGAAACTGTTTTGTTTTTTTCGTGGCCAGTCATTTTAATCAAGATATTTTTTCGCCCTTTTGGTTCACGTTTTTTTTTTTTACGCCAATCTCGAATAAATTTTTTGTTAATACCAAATTGACGTGAAGCAGCACAGTTGTTAGTATTTTCTGCAAAAGAAACCACTTTCAACTTAAATCCTGTGATGTTATAGGACATCTGCTTCTTTACACAATCCGTGTCAGCCATAATAGGAGAAGCAAGACAAAAATGTGTGATTAAGAACAAGCAACACCTAACAATGGCTGTCGCACGGCTGCGTTAGGTCGTAGGTCAGCGCAATAAACTGTTAGTCGGGAGGGCGGAGCTTTTGAAGCCCGGATGCGACTGCCTTGTGGATACGCAAAGCCAGGAGACTTTTCAAAGCGCGGAGAAATTCGGAGGGTCGCGATTTCGTAATTACTACCGCATCGGTGTTTTTTCTTTCTTTCTTTCTTTTTCGGAGTGTTGCAATTTCATAATTAATACCGCATCTGCATTTTTTTTTCTTTCGGGATAGATTGCCTTTTGCCTCGGGAAGAACTTTTGGAACGATTTTTTTAGGCTTCGCGTATAAGTCGACCCCCTTACTTTGAAGCTCCTTTTTGTCCCAAATTTCTCGACTTATATGCGAGTATATACGGTAACTAATATTTAAATGTATTTGTATGAAAAATTGTACCTAGACTTATGCGAATTCGACTTACACGCTTATTGTCGGCAACATTCTGCCTGCAACACCACGATGGTCGGATCCGTGTGTGGCGTCATCGCGGCGAGAGACTGTATGACGCCTGCATTATGCATTGCCATACCGGTTCGTTGCCTGGCGTTATAGTTTGGGGCTCAATTGGATATTACACCCGCACCCCTCTGGTACGCATTGCTGGTACACTCAACAGCCACCGCTACATCTCCGATGTTTTGGAGCCTGTAGTCCTCTCCCTTACCTGCAGGACCTGTCAGCGGCCACATTTCAACAGGACAATGCGCGCCCGCACTTGGCACGCATCGTGCAACAATTCTTCACGGCTTACCTGGTGTCACTGCTGCTGTGGCCCACCTGTTCTCCCGATATGTCGCCCATCGAACACGTCTGGTCGCTGATCGGCAACCGAATGGCCCTGCAAGCACCACCCGCGGCTACGCCCGACGAACTGTGGCAACGTGTGGAAGCAGCCTGGACCAACACACCCCAAGCCCACATCCAAAGCCTCTTCCGTTCAATGCCGCGGCGTGTAGCGGCCGTTATTGACCGCCATGGGGGCCACACAAACTATTGATGTCTGCGTGTTCCACAAGGCGCACGAGCCTATAAGCTCAATCGTTTCATCTTTGTATCTGTTGTTATGTGTCCAGTAAATCTGGCTTTGCTATCTCGTGTCCTTCTTGGTGCGGCCACATTTCAACAGGACAATGCGCGCCCGCACTTGGCACGCATCGTGCAACAATTCTTCACGGCTTACCTGGTGTCACTGCTGCTGTGGCCCACCTGTTCTCCCGATATGTCGCCCATCGAACACGTCTGGTCGCTGATCGGCAACCGAATGGCCCTGCAAGCACCACCCGCGGCTACGCCCGACGAACTGTGGCAACGTGTGGAAGCAGCCTGGACCAACACACCCCAAGCCCACATCCAAAGCCTCTTCCGTTCAATGCCGCGGCGTGTGGCGGCCGTTATTGACAGCCATGGGGGCCACACAAACTATTGATGTCTGCGTGTTCCACAAGGCGCACGAGCCTATAAGCTCAATCGTTTCATCTTTGTATCTGTTGTTATGTGTCCAGTAAATCTGGCTTTGCTATCTCGTGTCCTTCTTGGTGTTGCATTTTGGGTGGCCAGCAGTGTATGAGTATCTGTGGGACCCATCTTGCACAGATTTTGTTAAAGTTCAGATGTTCAGTCACAATTTGGTACACAACTGTACGCGGAACTTCAGGGCATTTTGCGTGCACTTGTGCAGGTGCATTGTCACGGAGAAGGTACCAATGTCCACTTCACCACATCTCCAGCCGTTTACGACGGATTGACTCCCGTAAGCAACGTAAAAAGTCCAGATAACGTTCCTTGTTAACTGTTGTGCCCTCAGGAATAAATTCGGAATGGACATTGCCATGAGAATCAAAAAACACCTCCAGCATGACTTTCCCTTTGCTGCGATCCTGCCTGAGTTTCTTTGATCGTGGCAATGATTTCCATGCTACAGAAGCATGCTTTAGCTGAATATCAGACAAGTAGCACCACGTTTCATCGCCTGTGATGATGTTATCCAAAAACGTAGGATCGCTATCGGCTTTGTCAATCAATTTGCCCGATATCCGCATGCGTTCATCCTTTTTGTTCAGAGGTCAAAGGGTGAGGGACAATGTGATGACACACGCGGTGCGTGTTAAGATCTTCCATTAAAATGTGCTGGCATGTGGTCTCTAATAAGTTAGTTGAGTTAGCGATTTCCTCAGTGGTTTAGCGACGATCTCGATGAACACACTGCACCACTATCATAATGTTTTCCTCACTCCGTGGTCATAGGTCAACCACAGAGCTGATTATCTGCGATGAATTCTTGGCCCTCTTTGAAATGCTGATTCCACTCTTACAGATTCGATCTCACCACCATAGAGTGACTGTACACCTTCGAAAGCATTTCTAAGGTCTCTGCAGCTGTTTTACCCAAACGCTGACAAAATTTAATGTTCCGACGTTGCTCTTCAAAAGCCGTTTCTCACATCGCAGAAGACAGACTCGACTAACCACAGCAGCAAACACCTGAGGGCATATTCCAATCACTTTCCATGGGTCAAACCATTCCGACTACCGAGGGGAGGGATGGCGGGACGTATTTCAGAAGCCGTAACTTTAACTACATGCTTGCAGAGTCGTGGGTAGGTGCTGTCCCAGAACTTTTGGATCCTACTCTGTATACTGTTAATGAGACAAAGTCATACCTGTTTTTTGAACTGATGTCTGCCACCCCCTACTTTTCTTACATGCTACCCATTCAACATCCCTGGAGTTTGTCTAGCAACATCACTTAAAACTTAAACAATACAAAAATATGTTTTACCATGCTTGAGGAGTTCTTCGAGACACTTGGTATCAGTCTGAAGTGCAGCTGCTTCATGTAAAGGCCTCCACCCTCGGTTGTCAGCCACATCTACCGGACACCCAGTTTGAATCAATCGACATAAATCTTTAATTTTTCCATGCCGAGCAGCAACGCCAACAGAAGAGCACGTATTGTCCCATGCTTCAGTAAACTCCATTACTATAATGATAAAATCAAAATAATACTCTGCAACAATGGTGGCATATGGTTTTACAAGAATGAAGAGAACACAGATGGGGTCAAAACACAAAGCATCAAGTAACCAGCATTGTAAACCAGCACTGTGGCACAAGTACAGTAATATTTTAAGGAGCTAAAATAATTTAACATATAAAACTTTAATGTTAATAACAACGTATCTCAGAATATAAAACTAGGGTAGGCTTCTCCAAATCTCAGTACATTGTGTAGTCCCATATCTATCAATCCACACTGTTTACAAATGGTGCCACACACCCATCACAACAAAGAAAAAGGAATGAGCTTCGCCACTACATGTCATGTGGGGTAATTGTTAGACTAATAGTTTCGTTTGTACAGAAAAAAAAAGTTGCTGTAAAAATGTGCTTTTTATACAAAAAAAAAAAAAAAAACCCTGCTTCTTTCATATGAAGGATATGCTGAATAATAATATGTGGTCTGATCAAAAAGTTCCGAGACTAGGCATATACAACAAAGTACTTATGTTACTTGAGTCTGACTATGATCTCCTTCAAAGTAGTCTCCTTGGGCAGCGATACACAGCTGCCAGCGTTTTTGCCACTGTTGGAACGTGCCCTGGAAGTTTTGTTCGTGAATCGTGTCAAGCACCTTCTGCGTTTTGCGCTGGATCTCGTCCACGGTTTCAAAGCAGTGACCCTCGAGCTTCAGCTTCCTCTTCCGGAAGAGAAAGAAGTTGCAGGGGGCCAAATCCGGCGAGTAAGGCGGGTGAGGAAGGGCAGTCATGCTGTTGCGGCTGCAAAACTGGCGTGTTGCTAAGGCTCTGCGAGCTGCTGCATTGTCGTGACGGAGCAGGAAATCGCCCCTGTGCCACATTTCAGGTCGTTTGCGGTGAATGTCCTCCCTAAGACGCCGCAGAACATCGCAGTAAAAAGGGGCGGTGACGGTCTGGCCCTGGGGGATGAATTCACGGTGCACAACCCCACGAATGTCGAAGAACACGATGAGCATGCTTTTGGTTGCGCTCCGGATCTGTCGGGCCTCCTTCGGTTGTGGAGATGCCGTGCTCTTCCACTGCGACGGCTGCTGTTTGGTCTCCACGTCATAACTGCACCCCAAGTCTCATCCCCAGTGATGACCTGCGACAGGAACGTTGGTTCATTCACCACCACCTGATGAAGATCTTGACAGAGTGCGACACGGAGCGCCTTCTGTTCGGGGTTCAGAATCTTTGCAGTAATGCAGTGCATGTTTAAAACCGACGTCAGAATTTCTTGCACTGTTCCGGATGACACATCAACGGTGGTAGCAATGTCTTGAATGGTTCTCCGACGATCGTCATGCACCAGTTCCCTTGTCCACATTTTGAGGGGTTTTGCTCGTGGACAGTCGCCCTGACTTCTCGTTGTCTTCCAGTGCAGTTCTGCCACTCTTGAAACGCGAGTGCCACTCAAAACACCTTGCATGACTCATTGCCATTAGCCTGCCGCAACATTACATGCGTCTCCGTTCCTGATTTGCCAAGTTTGACACAGAATTTGATGTTCACTCGTTGCTCTAGTTTGCAGTCCATACTGAAATCCCAGCTGTGTTCTGCAGGTGGTCACCAAATATTGTGTAGCACAGCTCCCGATGTTCATAGAACGACGTCACTCACACGACTCGTGAAGGTCACTGCCCTCGACAGCTGCTCGCACATCTACGTATGGCCATCTGTTGGCGTGCTATGTACCTAGTCTTGGAACTTTTTGATCGCACTAAGTAGCACACATCTAAAACACTAAGTCAAATTGAAGAGCTCTAAAGAAAAAGCTGCACACTCTAGTACACCAGTACATTTGGCTGAAAGGCTGCAGATTCTCTATGTTTTAATTCTTTCTCCATTTTATGTATTTAATATTTCAATTATATTCTACTTGGCATGAAAAAAGCTCCAAATCTTTTTTGATCCTATGTTTTTATTGTATTTCTTGCTCGGCAGAGGCAGTCTGTTTGCTTCATGGTGCCAACTGATGTACAACAGTTGTTCTCAATTTGACTTTTTAAAGTTTTCACCAAATTCAATTATTTTTCGTCAAAACTTTTTATCATACATCACCAACTTCTTTTATTTATTTTTTTGCAGATTGCAAAGAATGCGGTCGGTAGCACGTTCCCTGGATATAGTTTTGTGGCCTTTTGTCAGTTATATCCTCAGCTGTGGATAATAAGTGGCACATATGATTAGCACTTAAAATGTGTACTCTGTTCAATATATTTTTTTAAAAATGGGACAGAATTTCTTACAGCAGAAGACAGGGGCGAGCAGACAGATAGCTAAAGTTCAACCCCAGAAAAATTAAAAAAAAAAAAAAAGAAAAAAGACCAGCCTATTTTGTTACACTACTGTATTTCCTTTGAATAAAACAATTAGCAGTTTGCTGGGAGAGAAAAGATCTGTTGTTGCAGCATTGAAAATAATTTTTCTGGAAAAAAATATACTCGAAATTTATGTGAAGCTAT
This sequence comes from Macrothele yani, assembly GCA_039090855.1. Classification (NCBI taxonomy): domain Eukaryota; kingdom Metazoa; phylum Arthropoda; class Arachnida; order Araneae; family Macrothelidae; genus Macrothele; species Macrothele yani. Next base: position 106,528,339 of record CM076999.1, on the reverse strand, counting down.
TAGGGTATCTAAAATTTCTGCCGCTCCCACTAGCTGGGGGGCTGTTGGGGTCTAACCGGCTGGCGACTCGTGCTGTCAGTTTGTACTGACAGGCTTGGTTGGCGGTCGATAAAGTTCCTTTGCGGCACTGTTTAATATTCATGTTTAATTTTTTTGTTTTTTTTTGTTTGGAGGTTTAACGACCACCGTGAGCAACTCAATGGGCTATAAGCAGTCGCCCGTCCCTAATTTAGGGTCACTGGTACCAGGGAAGGGAGAGAGCCAGTGCCGTAAGACAAACACAACATCCATGCCGGATTCGAACCCGGACCCCTTACGGACGAATGATCAGAGGCCATTGCCTTAGACCACTGTGCCACCGGGCTGACCCTAATTTAGAGCCCCCTTTTTTTTTTTTTTTTTTTTTGATTGGAGGTTTAACGACCACCGTGAGCAACTCAATGGGCTATAAGCAGTCGCCCGTCCCTAATTTAGGGTCACTGGTTCCAGGGAAGGGAGAGAGCCAGTGCCGTAAGACAAACACAACATCCATGCCTCACCGGGATTCGAACCCGGACCCCTTACGGACGAATGATCAGAGGCCAACGCCTTAGACCACTGCGCCACCGGGGCGGCTGTTTAATTTAGGCAAAAGTGTGAGAGAAGCATATGGTTTAATATGTCAGTCATCTGGCAAAATGGTTATGGGTTAGCGGAAGTGTAGAGAATGGTTTGCCAGGTTTAAGAAAGGGGATCAATGCTTGGAAGACAAGCCACGTGCAGGTAAATTGCAGGAACTCGCAGACGAGGAGCTGGAATCGAAGTTGCAAGAGGATGCCACACAATCGACCACGCAACTGGAGAAAAATTTGAAAGTGGCTCAATAACAGGGTCATGGCGTCTACAGGCCTTATGAAAGATCCAGAAGATTGGTAATTGGGTTCCGCATACTTTAACGGAGTGTAATATTGGTCAACGATTAGGGATCTGCACGTCGTCGCTGAAGAGGTTTCAGGGAAGAATTTCTTGTGGGAGGCTGTCGGGTATGAAAAATGGGTCTATTGCAACAAACCCATATGCAAGCAACCCTGGGTCAACCCAGGCCAGCCATCAATATCTGCTGCGAAACGGGATATCCATAGGAAAAAGGTGCTGTGTGTGTGGTGGGATGTGCATGGAGTGCTGTACTTTGAAGTGTTGAAACCAGGTGAAACAATCACTGCACAACGATATAGAAATCAATAAATGAAACTGAACGCCGCAATCGAGCAAAAATGCCCATGGACAAGTAAAGGACGTTGTTCAGTCATCCTGGCCGCCCCGGTGGCGCAGTGGTCTAAGGCGCTGGCCTCTGATCATTCGTCCGTAAGGGGTCCGGGTTCGAATCCCGGTCAGGCATGGATGTTGTGTTTGTCTTACGGCACTGGCTCTCTCCCTTCCCTGGAACCAGTGACCCTAAATTAGGGACGGGCGACTGCTTATAGCCCATTGAGTTGCTCCCGGTGGTCGTTAAAACCTCCAATCAAAAAAAAAAAAAAAAAAAAAATCAGTCATCCTGTTACATGATAATGCCAGACCACATGTCGGTGCCACCATGAAATCAACCCTTGAACAGTTACACTGGGAGGTTTTACTGCACCCTGGTTACTCCCCAGACATTGCACCCTCAGACTTTCATCTGTTTCGCTCTATGCAACAGCCCTAGCCTAACAGCAATTCACCACAGTTCCAGAGGTACTAACAGCAATTCACCACAGTTCCAGAGGTGAAAAATTTCGTCACTGTGTTCTTCAGCTCAAAACCAAATCCTTCTATCACAGGGGCATTCATTTGTTGCCTGAAAAATGGCAAAAGGTCATTGATGCTAACGGCCAATATTTCATTAAATAAATGTGTACTGGTTTCCTGATTGTTCCTGCCTCCTTTCTCCTTAAAATGGCAGAAACTCTTGCATACCCCTAATATATTCTTATTTGCTAACACTTTGATGAATTTCAGAACCAGTGGTCTTCAAAGAACAGTTCAATTACTTCCTAAAATTACAAAGTTCATAGAAAAATTAATATTGCATGCGAAATTAGAGATGAACAGTTGCACCAGGAGGCACTTAAAGTTGAACATATACAAGACTGACCAAGAAACAAAAAAGCTGAACTTCCTAACCTGATGAAAAATTAGAATGTGCGACGAGAAAGTGCGAATATAATGCAGCACAAAATGGAATTGTTCACTGTAATTTATTTATGTACGAGGTCTGATCAAAAAGTACCCGACCTTATTTTTTATTCTAATAATTAACGACTTCCTCTTATTACTTTCAGTATTATAAATATTTAACGGGAATTATCGAGGATAAATTTATTAAGATACAGTACCTCTCAAATTTTCAATTTATACAGTAGATCATCTTCAGGAGTTCTTGCGTCTTACTACTTCCACAGGTTTGGCCTTATTTTTTATTGTGGCAACCCTTTGCAGCGCACGAATGGGACTAACGTGTCATTCGACCTTGGACCTTACGCACATGTGCGATTTTTTCCGTGACCCCTCTGCCCATCAGTCCCAGTCAGGCAGTTGTGATAATAGTACATGTCCAGTGTGTTTGTTGCATTTGTGTTTGGAGTGAAAATGCTGGAACGTGTTGATCAAAAGGATCTGCATTAAATTTTGTCAGAAACTTGGTGACACGCAATCAGAGACAACTGAAAAGATAAGGAAAGCTTTTGGCAATGAAGCTACAGGGTGTTACGCAGATTAAAGAGAGGTATCGTCGTTTCAAAGACTGCCGAACATCAGTCGAGAGTGACAAACGTTCTGGCAGGCCTTCAATCAGCAGAAATCCCCAAAAAATCGAGGAAGTGTGTCGAATAGTGGTGGAAGACGGTAGAGTAAGAATTACAGAGATTGAGAGCAAAGTAGGAATTTTATTTGGTACAGTGCAAGCAATTCTGACTGACGATCTTCGCATGAAACGTGTAACTTCAACATTTGTTTCAAAACTCCTCACTAATGATCAGAAGGAAAAACGTCTGCAAGTTGCGCGTGACATGCTGAAATGCGTCAATGCTGGGCCCTGATTTTTGAAAAAAATCATAACTGGAGATGAGTCCTGAGTTATGGTTTCACAACCCTGAGACAAAGGCACAATCATTTCAATGGAAAATACCAGAGTCTCCATGGCCAAAGAAGGCACACCAATCATGAATTCATGTGAAGGTCATGGTGACCATTTTCTTTGATTATTACCAGGGTGTAGTTAAAAACCTCTCAATACACACTAAGTGACCTAATATGCCCCATTATTTCGACATTGCTTTATTGAGTCTCTGGGACTATTACATTGAAGAATGGGGAAAAACGGGCCATACTAAAACAACAACAAATGGCGGGGCATAAAGATTAAAATTAGCGCTTGCCACTTGCCAACTGGATAAAATAAAATGCCCAGTAGAAAAAGTAACTTTAGTCACCATGCTCAAAAATTTGCCTTTTTTCATTGCTAAAGAATTAATTTGCATTTTTAAAACGCTCCAGTTATAGGGAATGCACTTTCAAATCATCCAACTCACGTGCAGTGAAAAACAGCCCTTTCCTCCGCAAATAAGTGGGTACGATCTATTTATAGATTCACTCTTCAAGAAAGGCAGCGGCTGTTTCTTTTTACACTTAAGTTGGTGCACAAAGTAACCACATCGGGAACGGACACCTGTGGCTTTAGATGGAACTGTGACATCACAACTCATCTTCAGCAGCTCGTTTTTTAAAGTTTGGTTTCTCTGAAAATGCACGATTTTCCATTGCTTAGGCACTTCTTGCTTATCATCAAACAAAATGGGCAAGCATTTTCCTTTTGTTTACAAAGAGAAATCAAAGGTAGAAAATCTTTCATTCCATGCAGTCACGTATCCTTTGCACGTGCCAAGTTGGCTTTAAACAAAATAATAATAAAAAAAAAACTCTTGTCTACCCCTTAATACAGTAAAATGTTACCAAGGAATGGGTAAACACAAGTTTTTCAGCAAAATTATATATAAAAAATTGGTACTGTATTGTTCACTTTGCTGTGATAATCATTTTACGGGTCAGGGAAAAAGGCAGATTCCATCAAGGCGGAATAAGTACCGATTTTGAAATTTAATTTAGCTTTAAAAAAGAGGAAAAGAAAAAACATGTTCTGTATTGATCAGTTTTGAAGAACAGGCTGTTAGAAATAACAAAAACTGCACTTCACTAGAAAATACTTTTAAAATACGAAGTTGTTCTTTTTCACTATTGCTGAAGCTATATGACGATGATGGGCAAAACACGTAACAATATTAACAAATAAAGGTAACTTGATGACGCTAGTTACGTTAAATGAAAACTTTTACAAAAAGTTCGTAAGTTGGAAGCTTTCGACCTTATCTTAGGTCTTCATCACGCCAATGGAGGACTAAGATTGTTGCCAGATTCTACATTTGAATTTTTCCTATTTTTGTTGCCAAAACTTAGAATTGATCTCCAGATCATCGGAAGGTAGAGAGGAGATTCGGAATTCCAAGTCATTGAGTTGAAAATAATTTCCAGGCTTTCACGGTAACGGAGGGCAAAACGATTGTCAAAAGAAGCAATTCGTTTTGCTTCGTTCCAGTGGGGAACTGCAGATGCGTCTTCCATTGTCAAAATAGACAAGGCAGTGTTAGGATTGGCTTTCGAAACATCTTTTTTATGTTCTAAAATTCTATGGTTAATGCTCCTGTATGAAGCTATAAAAACGAGAAACATAATCAGAAAAACTATATGATAAGAATACAACCAGAAAGTGAAAAGGAAGTGCATCTTGGGGTAAGAAAAATTCGAAATTTAGAAAACTAAGGAACATTTTCATCTGTGCTAAAACAATCATTTTCAGGCGACGAACGGCATGAAGATGTTCAAATTATATTGAATTAATGTCACGACATTAAAATAATCCAATAAACAGTCCCAAAGATGTTTGATGAATGATAGAATTTTGAAAACATGAAAATAAACTTTGAACAAATGATTGAATATCATTATTTCACAGATTTTTTATTTCCGTAGTATATTTGATGTTTCCTGTATTCCGTAGCGATCGACGATTTCCGCAGTGACTGGAGAATTCGCAGCATCTGGAAGATCTGAGGTAGGCAAACAGGAAAAAATGACAAATCATTAAAATTCTACCAAAACAACATTTTCTGAAGGGGAAAAAAACGACAACCAGATTTTTTATTTCCGTAGTATATTCGATGTTTCCCGTACTCCGCAGCGATCAACAATTTCCGTAGTGACAATGGAGAATTCGTAGCATTTGGAAGGTCGGTGGGCAAACAGGAATAAATGACAAATCATTAAAATTCTACCAAAACAACGTTTTCTGAAGGGACTTTTTATTTCCATAGTATATTCGATGTTTCTCGTACTCCACAGAGATTGACGATTTTCGTAGTGACTATGGAGAATTCGTAGTATTTGGAAGGTCTGTGGTGGGCAAACAGGGAAAATGACACATCATTAAAATTCTACCAAAACTGAACATTTTCTGAAAAAAAAAAAAAAAAAAAAAGAACTAACTTGACACTGGGTTTGAAAACCGGACAGAATCCGATGGAATCAGGATACACTGCAAGTGTTCTTATTTCGTCATGACTATTTTTTCAACACCTGTTAAGGTTTATCAATGTTTTTAATGTAATATTTATTAGAACAACCCATGAAATTACTGAATATTTTGTTAGTGGTCAGGAATCATTGCGAGTCTGTAAAATAAAGTATCACATTTCTCCCAATCTCAACTGTACCACAAAATGATTCTGCTATAGGATATGAAATTCATTTTCGAAAGCTATACAGCCCGTTTTCAGTTTGACACCAAGAAGAACCTAAACAAAAATAAATGGAATGAAAAGAAAAATTTAGCAGAATGGTAGCAGCTTCAAAACATAATGTTCGAACATTTTGACCATCAATAACTCACTAAAAACTGCTAAAGAAACTAAAAACAAGAAATTTTTAGTACATGAAAGTCATAACACAAATTGCTGAATACTCACCACTGTTGACTGTTATGCCAAGCAATGCAGAAGTTAAGAGAATGCAAGCATTGTGGGCAATTTTCTTGATGACAAGACAATGCTCATGCAAAAAATGGCTTTAGAAAATACAGCAAATTAAATAAAGTAAGCAAAAGTAAGTACTGTTTGAAAATTTTGACCCATCCACTGCTATCAATTTATGGTGGAGAGATTGAGAGATTCTATTTGTGAACATAGCAAGAGACCAAATAAAAATGATTAAATTATCTTTCCAATAAAAACTGTCTAGAAAATTTGGTTAACGTGGTTGAAGAAAAATTTAACTTTTAAGATTATATTTATTCATTTAATTGCACTGGACAATAGACAGTGGGCCCTTGTAACTACTGAGCTTAAATTTAACTATGTCCATCCATCCATCTCCCATGTGGTCTTCTTCTGGGTCTTTTCAGGTAATGGGCTGGACATACTGCCAGAAGGACAGACCATCGATGGACAGCCAAAATTTTAGATTGGATTCCAAGGGACAGGAAAAGACCCAGAAGAAGACCACATGGGAGATGGTGGATGGATGAAATTCGAAAGTATGCGGGAGTGACATGGAGGAGACTGGCACAAGACAGACCGTTGTGGAGGAAACTTGGGGAGACCTTCGTCCAGCAGTGGATTAATAATGGATGATGATGATGATGAAATAAATGAAAGGTATACAGTACAGTGATAAAATGTGTATACAACACGAAATAGCCGTAAGGAAAGTGGCCACTAGATGTTGCCCACCAACTGGCCAATCGCCACTCGAAAAATTCACCAATTTTAATCTTTTGTGTAGTACACTGAAGTGCCAGAAAAACTGGCAAACCAGTCTAATACTCGGTAGGTCCCCCACGGGAGTGCAGGACTGCAGAAATACGATGGGACATGGACTCCACTAGCTTCTGGAAATATGCTGTAGGCAATGCACACCATACTTCCTGCAGAGCGTTCCACAATTCGGGTGTATTCCGAGGTCTCGGATACCTGTGTTCCATAGCGCGTTGTGTTGCATCTCAAATGTGTTCTATCACGTTCAGATCTGGGGACTTGGGTGGGAATGGCAACATCCCAAACTCAGATGAATGCTTCTCTAACCATAATGTGGCGTCCCGACACTTGTGTGGAGATGCATTGTCCTGTTGGAACAGGCCCAACCCATCAGCATGAATGCAGGACATGAACGGGTGTACCTCATCAGAAAGGATGCGCACATAGCGTTGGCCAGTCACAGATGTTTGTAGACATACCAGGGGTTACACTGAAGTCCAGTTAAACATACCCCATAACATTACGGACCCCCACCAGCAGGTACAGTCCCCTTTTGACAGGCGGGATCCATGGCGTTCATCTGCTCGATACAGTTGGAAACGCGACTCGTCAGACCAGGCTACTTGTTTCCAGTCATCAAGTGTCCAATGGCGGTGTTGCCGTGCCCAAGAAATCCGCATAGCTCTGTGTCATGCACCCACAAGGGGACTCGACTTGGGCATCGGCTCCCAAAGCCTACATCGTGCAGAGTATGTTGCACAGCCCGGACGCTGATGCTTGTTGAGGCTCTAGCATTGAATTCCGGTGATACCTTCAAAAGTGTTGCACGCCTATCGCGTGAAACGATTCTTGACAGCCGACGATGGTCACGTTCACCCAATGTCTTTTTACGGCCCCACTGGTATCGTAGGTTGGAGGTTTTGCCGGAATTCTTGTAGTCACGGTACACCCTTGCAATGGTCGTCCATGAAAACCAAACTTCGTTTCTACCTCTGAAATACTATGGCCCATCTCACGAGCGCCAACTATGACACAGCGTTGAAAATCTCTTAAATTGTTATTAATTGTCATTCTCATGCCGAAAACAGCTCTGACAGCTGGCAAGGATGTCTATCACTTGATATACGCACTGGCGGGCGCAACCGAGCACACGCATAGGTGACTTTGCTATGTATTTTGCATAAGCTCGTCTGTACGAGTTTTTCTGTCACTTCAGCGTATATCATGTATCATGAGTACGCTCCACAAGGACAGACCATCGACAAAGAGTACTACCTGTCTGTTCTCCGCTATCTACGAGATACTGTTAGATTCAAAAGTCCTGAACTCTGGCAGAGTGGCGACTGGTTGATCCATCCTGAAATGCTCCGGCCCACGCATTGTACTTCATTCAGAACTTTCTAGTGAAACACAGCATTACGCAGGTTCAGAAGCCTCCCTACTCCCCAGACATAGCCCAGTGTGACTTTTGGCTATTTCATTCCCAGACTCAAGATGCCACTCAAAGGAAAGATTTCAAGATGCAAAAGACATCACGAGAAATGCGACAAAGCATCTCATGGACATTCCAAAAAAGGACTTTGAAAAATGTTTCCAACAGTGGCGATACCGCTGGGAGAAGTGTGTGAACTCAGAAGATTTGTATTTTGAAGAATATTCATATTTGAACTAAATATATCAGCTGGATTTTTTTTTCGTGGCCTAAGGTCAGATACTTTTTCATCAGACCTCATAAATATCAAACTGGAGCATATCACTGTATTCACAATATAAAATTACTGAATTCAAAACAAAATAATATGGTTTTAAAAGACATTGCTTCAAGCACAGTATTTTGTTTGGTTGATGTACTTCAGCCAGATTTATCCTACAATAAAAAAAAAAGGCAGGGTGCTTGCTATGGAAAAAAGGGCAGCTTACATTTTTAAAGGGCATTTGAGAGTACACATCAACCTTACAAAAACAAGACTGTACAAGCAGTGTTAATTCAACGGAAATGTTAAACAGTAAATTTACTGTGGATATCAAAATAATATTATTAATATACATTAAAACCTTCAAAATCCGGCACTTTTCTGATTTTGTTTTCATGAGAACATCCAATGGTTCACCAATAACCATGGAAATCTCCCGATGTACCGCCTCAACAACACATCATGAGATCATCCGATCTCAGCATGCAAATTGCTGATAGCCACCAACGTGTAACATTGGGAGGTTTTTGTTTTTTTTAATTGGAAGTTTAACAACCACCGTGAGCAACTCAGTGGGCTATAAGCAGGTCGCCCTTCCCTAATTTAGGGTCACTGGTTCCAGGGAAGGGAGAGTGCCAGTGCAGTACGACAAACACAACATCCATGTCTCATCAGGATTCGAACCCAGACCCATCACGAACGAATGGTTAGAAGCCATAGCTTAGACCACTGTGCCATTGGGAGGTTTCTCAAATTCATCATCTCATTGGGCCACGCTGAAGTGATGCGAACCAATGAAGCGATGAATCGGTGTGTACGCTTGAAATGCATGTCAAACATGTGATAATGATCTCTGCTTGGTAGTGGCAGTCCACATCAAATGTCTGTATTTATTATTCATTCGCTCTTCTAATTATTTGTTCAGTTGCTGCTTACTATCTTTGGCGAATACCCAGCATTGTGCGGGACTCCAAGAAGCAATCTGCCAAGTAGCTTGTCAGTTAGTGTATGCGAGTCTGGAGGAATTCGAGGCCGCTGTGGTGCAGTGGAAGCACATCCGGCACGTAACTAGAAGACCCTGGGTTCGATTCCCGGTGGCGGCCAATGATAATTTTTCTGTGACTCACTTATAAACGTGGAAAGAGCAATGACTTCTGTTAGATGTTTCTGTTTCACATCAAATGTCTATTTATTATTCATTCGCCTTCTAATTATTTGTTCAGTTGCTGCTATCTTTGGCGAATCCCCAGCATTGTGCGGGACTGCAAGAAGCAACCTGCCAAGTAGCTTGTCAGTTAGTGTATGCGAGTCTGGAGGAATTCGAGGCCGCTGTGGTGCAGTGGAAGCACATCCGGCGCGTAACTGGAAGACCCTGGGTTCGATTCCCGGTGGCGGCCAATGATAATTTTTCTGTGACTCACTTATAAAAGTGGAAAGAGCAATGACTTCTGTTAGATGTTTCTGTTTCACATCAAATGTCTATTTATTATTCATTCGCCTTCTAATTATTTGTTCAGTTGCTGCTATCTTTGGCGAATCCCCAGCATTGTGCGGGGCTGCAAGAAGCAACCTGCCAAGTAGCTTGTCAGTTAGTGTATGCGAGTCTGGAGGAATTCGAGGCCGCTGTGGTGCAGTGGAAGCACATCCGGCGCGTAACTAGAAGACCCTGGGTTCGATTCCCGGTGGCGGCCAATGATAATTTTTCTGTGACTCACTTATAAACGTGGAAAGAGCAATGACTTCTGTTAGATGTTTCTGTTTCACATCAAATGTCTATTTATTATTCATTCGCCTTCTAATTATTTGTTCAGTTGCTGCTTACTATCTTTGGCGAATACCCAGCATTGTGCGGGACTCCACAGAAGCAATCCGCCAAGTAGCTTGTCAGTTAGTGTATGCGAGTCTGGAGGAATTCGAGGCCGCTGTGGTGCAGTGGAAGCACATCCGGCGCGTAACTGGAAGACCCTGGGTTCGATTCCGGTGGCGGCCAATGATAATTTTTCTGTGACTCACTTATAAAAGTGGAAAGAGCAATGACTTCTGTTAGATGTTTCTGTTTCACATCAAATGTCTATTTATTATTCATTCGCCTTCTAATTATTTGTTCAGTTGCTGCTATCTTTGGCGAATCCCCAGCATTGTGCGGGGCTGCAAGAAGCAACCTGCCAAGTAGCTTGTCAGTTAGTGTATGCGAGTCTGGAGGAATTCGAGGCCGCTGTGGTGCAGTGGAAGCACATCCGGCGCGTAACTAGAAGACCCTGGGTTCGATTCCCGGTGGCGGCCAATGATAATTTTTCTGTGACTCACTTATAAACGTGGAAAGAGCAATGACTTCTGTTAGATGTTTCTGTTTCACATCAAATGTCTATTTATTATTCATTCGCCTTCTAATTATTTGTTCAGTTGCTGCTTACTATCTTTGGCGAATACCCAGCATTGTGCGGGACTCCAAGAAGCAATCTGCCAAGTAGCTTGTCAGTTAGTGTATGCGAGTCTGGAGGAATTCGAGGCCGCTGTGGTGCAGTGGAAGCACATCCGGCGCGTAACTGGAAGACCCTGGGTTCGATTCCCGGTGGCGGCCAATGATAATTTTTCTGTGACTCACTTATAAAAGTGGAAAGAGCAATGACTTCTGTTAGATGTTTCTGTTTCACATCAAATGTCTATTTATTATTCATTCGCCTTCTAATTATTTGTTCAGTTGCTGCTATCTTTGGCGAATCCCCAGCATTGTGCGGGGCTGCAAGAAGCAACCTGCCAAGTAGCTTGTCAGTTAGTGTATGCGAGTCTGGAGGAATTCGAGGCCGCTGTGGTGCAGTGGAAGCACATCCGGCGCGTAACTAGAAGACCCTGGGTTCGATTCCCGGTGGCGGCCAATGATAATTTTTCTGTGACTCACTTATAAACGTGGAAAGAGCAATGACTTCTGTTAGATGTTTCTGTTTCACATCAAATGTCTATTTATTATTCATTCGCCTTCTAATTATTTGTTCAGTTGCTGCTTACTATCTTTGGCGAATACCCAGCATTGTGCGGGACTCCAAGAAGCAATCTGCCAAGTAGCTTGTCAGTTAGTGTATGCGAGTCTGGAGGAATTCGAGGCCGCTGTGGTGCAGTGGAAGCACATCCGGCGCGTAACTGGAAGACCCTGGGTTCGATTCCCGGTGGCGGCCAATGATAATTTTTCTGTGACTCACTTATAAAAGTGGAAAGAGCAATGACTTCTGTTAGATGTTTCTGTTTCACATCAAATGTCTATTTATTATTCATTCGCCTTCTAATTATTTGTTCAGTTGCTGCTATCTTTGGCGAATCCCCAGCATTGTGCGGGGCTGCAGAAGCAACCTGCCAAGTAGCTTGTCAGTTAGTGTATGCGAGTCTGGAGGAATTCGAGGCCGCTGTGGTGCAGTGGAAGCACATCCGGCGCGTAACTAGAAGACCCTGGGTTCGATTCCCGGTGGCGGCCAATGATAATTTTTCTGTGACTCACTTATAAACGTGGAAAGAGCAATGACTTCTGTTAGATGTTTCTGTTTCACATCAAATGTCTATTTATTATTCATTCGCCTTCTAATTATTTGTTCAGTTGCTGCTTACTATCTTTGGCGAATACCCAGCATTGTGCGGGACTCAAGAAGCAATCTGCCAAGTAGCTTGTCAGTTAGTGTATGCGAGTCTGGAGGAATTCGAGGCCGCTGTGGTGCAGTGGAAGCACATCCGGCGCGTAACTGGAAGACCCTGGGTTCGATTCCCGGTGGCGGCCAATGATAATTTTTCTGTGACTCACTTATAAAAGTGGAAAGAGCAATGACTTCTGTTAGATGTTTCTGTTTCACATCAAATGTCTATTTATTATTCATTCGCCTTCTAATTATTTGTTCAGTTGCTGCTATCTTTGGCGAATCCCCAGCATTGTGCGGGGCTGCAAGAAGCAACCTGCCAAGTAGCTTGTCAGTTAGTGTATGCGAGTCTGGAGGAATTCGAGGCCGCTGTGGTGCAGTGGAAGCACATCCGGCGCGTAACTAGAAGACCCTGGGTTCGATTCCCGGTGGCGGCCAATGATAATTTTTCTGTGACTCACTTATAAACGTGGAAAGAGCAATGACTTCTGTTAGATGTTTCTGTTTCACATCAAATGTCTATTTATTATTCATTCGCCTTCTAATTATTTGTTCAGTTGCTGCTTACTATCTTTGGCGAATACCCAGCATTGTGCGGGACTCCAAGAAGCAATCTGCCAAGTAGCTTGTCAGTTAGTGTATGCGAGTCTGGAGGAATTCGAGGCCGCTGTGGTGCAGTGGAAGCACATCCGGCGCGTAACTGGAAGACCCTGGGTTCGATTCCCGGTGGCGGCCAATGATAATTTTTCTGTGACTCACTTATAAAAGTGGAAAGAGCAATGACTTCTGTTAGATGTTTCTGTTTCACATCAAATGTCTATTTATTATTCATTCGCCTTCTAATTATTTGTTCAGTTGCTGCTATCTTTGGCGAATCCCCAGCATTGTGCGGGGCTGCAAGAAGCAACCTGCCAAGTAGCTTGTCAGTTAGTGTATGCGAGTCTGGAGGAATTCGAGGCCGCTGTGGTGCAGTGGAAGCACGTCCGGCGCGTAACTAGAAGACCCTGGGTTCGATTCCCGGTGGCGGCCAATGATAATTTTTCTGTGACTCACTTATAAACGTGGAAAGAGCAATGACTTCTGTTAGATGTTTCTGTTTCACATCAAATGTCTATTTATTATTCATTCGCCTTCTAATTATTTGTTCAGTTGCTGCTTACTATCTTTGGCGAATACCCAGCATTGTGTGCGGGACTCCAAGAAGCAATCTGCCAAGTAGCTTGTCAGTTAGTGTATGCGAGTCTGGAGGAATTCGAGGCCGCTGTGGTGCAGTGGAAGCATATCCGGCGCGTAACTGGAAGACCCTGGGTTCGATTCCCGGTGGCGGCCAATGATAATTTTTCTGTGACTCACTTATAAAAGTGGAAAGAGCAATGACTTCTGTTAGATGTTTCTGTTTCACATCAAATGTCTATTTATTATTCATTCGCCTTCTAATTATTTGTTCAGTTGCTGCTATCTTTGGCGAATCCCCAGCATTGTGCGGGGCTGCAAGAAGCAACCTGCCAAGTAGCTTGTCAGTTAGTGTATGCGAGTCTGGAGGAATTTGAGGCCGCTGTGGTGCAGTGGAAGCACATCCGGCGCATAACTGGAAGACCCTGGGTTCGATTTCGGGTGGCGGCCAATCATAATTTTTCTGTGACTCACTTATAAATGTGGAAAGAGCAATGACTTCTGTTAGATGTTTCTGTTTCACATCAAATGTCTATTTATTATTCATTCGCCTTCTAATTATTTGTTCAGTTGCTGCTTACTATCTTTGGTGAATCCCCAGCATCGTGCGGGGCTGCAAGAAGCAACCTGCCAAGTAGCTTGTCAGTTAGTGTATGCGAGTCTGGAGGAATTCGAGGCCGCTGTGGTGCAGTGGAAGCACATCCGGCGCATAACTGGAAGACCCTGGGTTCGATTTCGGGTGGCGGCCAATGAGAATTTTTCCGTGACTCACTTATAAACGTGGAAAGAGCGATGACTTCTGTTAGAGGGATAGGATGGTCATTTTAAGCTTGAGGGCAGGTGGGGTGGGATTATTTTAATTGAAGGGCGACAGAGTGTAGCATTCTTCCAAAAACAGTTGGGATGAACCCTGCTTCAGCTCAAGTTTCCTTTTCGATTGCTTTCTTCTTAAGTTCCACATCCAGATTTGTCTTTTGTTGACTTAGCAGCTGCCCAGCAGTCATTGCTTAATTTTATTTAGTTAACATCATTTTGTACCCATTTCTTCATTGTCACTTACTTTCTTTTTATTTTCTCAGATGACAATAATTTTATTCATCATGCTGAAAGAACTTTCAGCCTGAGGACTATGAATACATGATATCAAAGCTTTCACAGATAACTTTGAGAATATGAATACTTTGGACACCAGAAATTAATTCTCAACACCCCCCCCTCAAGCTTAAATGCAAACATTTATGGGGTAAGTAACATTTAACAACAACACAAGACAGTGAGATCCGGGGGGGGGCAGGTGTACGATTACGAAAGAAATATTAGCTTTGTCCGACTTCTGATTTTGGAAACTGTTTCTCCATTTTTAATGCAAATATTTACGGAATAAAAGGATATTTAACAACAATACTGAGAATTCAGTACATCGCAAAATCTTCACTCCATCTAACTTACATTTTTGAGTCTCGAAAGACGAAATTTCATTTTCAAACGGAAAACTAATTATCCGACCACTACCTCTCCCCTCAAAATTTCTGTTCAGTTGTGAATTGATCTCGAGAATATCCCAAATGATAACGGAAATGAAATGGTGGAATTCCTGAAATCCATGGAAGAACCTCGTGCCTGACGACAACAGGGAGATCTTTGTGCCGTCATAATTCCAGTTTTCAGACATTGTAGCCATTTCATGCTGAAACACAGACATTTATCCAATAACATAATATTTAACAACAATGTTGGGCAGTGGCAACATCATGAGAAAAAAAGAGATGACAGTTATGGGAAAAATCTTTACTTCGTTTAACATCCGTTTTTGAAAGTCTTGGAAGAAGAAATATCATACCCAGCTGGAAAACTCCTCCCTCTCCTCCATTAAACCTCTCAAAAATTCTCTTCATTTTTGCACCGATCTCGAAAATGACTCAAATGACGACAAAAAAAAGTGGAATTCCACGAGTCTGCAGAAGAATCTGATGTATGGTTGAATAGCTGACACATCTAAATGCACAGCAATGTCTCATTTTAAAAGAGTAGTTCTCCCTACAGCTTTTTCACAGCTGGGTGGCAAGAAATTTTAGCTGGATGATACTTTAAACGACCCCTTCCTCAATCAACAAAAAAGAAAAAGAAATGATGTTGTTTTGCTTAACATTATTGTACTTTAATGAGAGTAATAAGAAACTTACCCTTACTAGAAGGTCTGTTCTCAGACATAGTAAGGGTAAGTTTCTTATTACTCTCATTAAAGTAATTGTAGGCATGCAAACTTTTGAATGGTTATAGTAATACTGTGACTTTTCAAACAATGAATTATTGTACTTATTAAATACTTACTGATAATTCATGTTCAACACAGATTTCAGTCGTTTTCACCAATATTTATGGTGTATGTGGGAGTAAGTTTTCCACTTCTTACTATTGTGTGTGTTGTGAAAACATTCATTAAAGAAAATTTAGCTGGGCAACAGAGAAAATTAGCTGGGTGGGCCGCCCAGTAAAAAGGCTGTAGGGAGAACACTAATTAGAGGTATATGTTTTTTTTTAACAAAAAAAAAAAAAGTCTATTCCCCATTACCACAATGGTGAAAAAGTACTTGCAACGTCACACCGGATATGGCAATCAACTCAGCGCCATTTGCTAAAAAAGCTTCGTGTTTGTGACGTCATTTTTTTTCACTCTATCTATTCTAACACCCTTATTTATATCACATATTTCTAGATATCCTGAAGTGCAATTTGCAGGGATGGGGGGGGGAAGGGGTAGAGCCTTAGCTAACCAAACTGTTAAGTGGGAAGTTTCAAAGTTTCACCTGGCAAGCAAAAACAGAACATATAAGACAATTGTACCTGCAGTTTTACTGAGGTACACTGATTGCAAGATGCAGTCCTCCAAGTCAAACAGAATGAATTGGCAGGTATTTCTCAATATGGGTTTTTATTTGAATTCCCTGGGCTTCAGAACTAGCCTACTACTTGCATTCAATAGGTAATATTGCTAAACAGTGATTTGGTAAATAATTATTTGTGTAATTTATCTTTGAATACCATAGTAAGAATGCACATATACAACCTATTCCCATAACGTGCACTTTTCTTTGAAGCCTAGCAAAAGTAGCTTCAAAATGTAATGCGCCAATCAACTTTTCAGAAAAAGTAGTTATGGCTGTAGCAAGCTACTTTTAGGTTTTTAAAAATTTAAAGTCCAATCACTGCTAATCAGGATTAGCTTATGTCTTGTTGATATGCTCAAGTATTCCTATGTAAAATATTATTTGCCTGTATCAAAAATTCATGGACAAAAACAGGTACACTCTGATTCAACCCCGTATTTATTAGCATCTTTTTTTTTTTTTTTTTTTTTATTGGAGGTTTAACGACCACCGTGAGCAACTCAATGGGCTATAAGCAGTCGCCCGTCCCTAATTTAGGGTCACTGGTTCCAGGGAAGGGAGAGAGCCAGTGACGTAAGACAAACACAACATCCATGCCTAACCGGGATTCGAACCCGGACCCTTTACGGACGAATGATCAGAGGCCAGCGCCTTAGACCACTGCGCCACCGGGGCGGCTATTTATTTATTAGTATCACCAAATCCTACAATACCATTATAGTCTGGGGGTATATATGTTTACAGAACGCACAAAAAAACGGTACTCACCTCACTACAAAAACTGCAAGAAATACAACAAGACAGCCCAATAATGTGTGATATGTTAAAAATACTGTTTGCTTATACATCTAAAATTCAAAACTAATTGCAACATTGATCTACTTCAGAATAAACACCTGTTTTCACTACGAGCACAAATTTCTAACACTAGTACACAAAATATACATTATTTTTGTTTTGCTGCCAGTTCAACAAACTTTATTTTAGTCATGGGCTTAATATCGAGTAGATATAATCGATTCATTCGATTATGGAATTCTTTCTCGTTGGAATACGTCGAAATCATTCATTCGAATGAAAAAAAACTTCTCGAAAAAACTCTGGATTGCTCCTACGCTGTCTTGATCCAACAAATGCATTCGAAAGAAAACGGAAAAACATCAGCTAAACACCTTCCGAATACTTTTGTGGAAGATCGCTGATATCTTCTGGAAAACTACTCGAGAGGTTTCGAGATCAGAGTGACTCTCGCAATACTTTTACTGGGACCGACTGAATTTTTTTCTTGAAGAATCATTCAAATTATCTGTAGCTGGATCATCTGCTATTCTTGAATTACTTCTACCTTGGTTAAGCTAATATAAAAAAAAAAAAAAAATTGGCGTGCTCGTCTTTCATTTACTAAATACGTTGAAGGAGAATAGACTGCCAAGAGCATGCTACTTCCGTCGTGCAAAGCCGCCATTGTGCGGAGACTCTAGTGTGTTGACGTGTTTGCACGAATATTTCAGTTCTAAATCTTTAAGATTTTGATATATCTTTAAGATCTATTGTACGTGACGCGAAATTTTTCTGTTTAATTGTATTCTTCCTTTTTTTTTTTTTTTTTTTGATTTCTCGGCTGTGTGTACATGGCCGCCCGCGATATAGCCTCGTATTTTTTTGCTTACTAGTCTTATTTGTTTTTTTCTCGGCTATTAACACTTGCTAAATACAATTTAATCTAGAAAGTTCTCAAGTCATACGCGAACATTTTTTCTATGTAATTTCTGCAATACATTATGAATTAAATCAAACATTCTTGTTTTCGAAGAGATTTCGAGACCAGAGTCTTAACACACAGAAACTTGAGAATTCGTCGTCGTGGTTGGTGTAACGGATAGCGCGCTCGAACGGAAACCGAGAGATGCGGGTTCGATTCCCGCTCCAACGCGATGAAATTTTCAAGTTTTCTGATGTGATTTAATTCCCGTGTGAAACAGTAATTACAGCCAATTCGGCGATGTCCGATTGCTGTGTTAATTACCAATAGGTATCTGTTCACTGCCATTTCCCCTCACTCATAAATGGCGCTGGACGTTCAACTGGTCCCCATTTCAGAACCGCTAGCATACCTTTCGTACCCGTCCATGGCTTTCTACGATTAATCGCAGAAAGCCATGGCCCGTCTATGCTACTCCAAAGACTTTTTCATTTACAACTTGGATTCCTTACTTCTCCTAACGAGAGGAAATCTAAAGGTAAATTGCAAACTTAGGAATCATTATTTGGTGCCGTCTCGGGCTTATGACCATTTGACCGAGATGGGAAGGGGTTGAATCCTGATGAGATATGGATATTGTGTTTGTCTTACGGCGTCAGTTTTTACCCTTCCCTGAAACCAGCGACCCTAAATTAGGGACGGGCGTATGCTTATAACCAAGGCCGTCTGGAAAACACAAGGCCATGACAATAGAGAGAGGAGTTACCTCTTTTAGAAACATCACGCCGAAACCAAAGCTTTCGATTGGTTTCCAACGTTGTGGTATGTGACGTCAAACACGACACCGACGTATCAGTATATGTAACGTGAATGACGTCACAAACGGAGGAAACTGATCTCTTTGATGTCATGGCCTTATGTTTCCTAGAAGGCCTTGTTATAACTCATTGAATTGCTCACAGTGGACGTTAAACCTTCAATAAAAAATATATATTTTGAATGAATATCTCGGTTTGTCAAAAGCAGAAAGTTGCTCTGAGCGTATCGCGCCATCTACCGCTAAATTCTAAAATTAAAAATCATTCGAATGATTATTTCGAACTGATAATTTGATTTGTCAGATCTCTCAATTACAAACTTTTGATTTTCGAGTCCCCCCCCTTTTTTTTTGATTAGGGTTTTAACAACCACCGTGAGCAACTAAGTGGGCTATAAGCAGTCGCCCGTCCCTAATTTAAGGTCACTGGTTCCAGGGAAGGAAGAGAGCCGGTGCTGTAAAGACAAACACAACATCCATGCCTTACCGGGATTTGAACCAAGACACACTCGGCCGAATGGTCAGAAGCCGTTGCTTAGACCACTGTACCACCGGTGTGGCAATTTTCGAGTTCAATCGATTATGCTCAAGATTACTTTAATTATGACTACTGTCCATGTTTCGTGATTCCATGAAACCGGAAACCATATCACCAAGCATTCAAGTCTCATTAAATATTTTTACACAGTAACAGATTGAAAGATTCCGGGGCCATTTGAACAACATGTTTTCTATAGGACCCCTTGCTTTACTCGCCATCCATGAGAAACAATGTTCTATGTTCCCACAAACACCCCCTCCCCCTACTTCCAGAGCACACGTTTTTACTTTCGCATACATAATTAATGCAATCGCAAGAAAAAATTACTTCGAGTTTTCAATAGAAATACACATGTTGAATTCCATAGGACATGATTTGACTATTTTCATTTTTATATTGGTACCTGCGCTTTGTTGTCACCACCGGGATTCGAATCCGGACCTTTAGTGGACGAACGGTCATTAACCAGCGCGAGACCACTGCACTTTTTGGGTGGCCTTACAGCTATTGGTACGGAATTTAATATTTATTTTGTTTCTTCATGTTGGATTGCTCGCGGAGCTATTAGCAGTCGTCAGTCCCTTGATTTTGGGCCACTGGTTCCAGGGAAGAAAAAGATACAATGCTAAAGGCAAACACACCACAACATTCATGCCTGAACAGGATTCGAATCCGGACCCATCTTGGACGAATGGTCATAAGCTACCGTTTACTGTTAGACCACTGCGACATACGCTGATTGCGTTTTCATTGAAACTGCACAACGGAATAGGACGTTCGCATTAGCACTTTTATTCATTAATCTTTTTCTTTTCTTTCCTTTTTTTTTTCTGTGCTGCGGGATCACCAATTTCATATAATTACTTGAGACAATGCCAAAACAGTTAAACCGTTAAAATTGAAAATTTTTGCAATAAAATGCCTTTCCTGCTATAAGAATACGTAATAGGTTTTCTCAGTCCCTGATTTACGGGAGGGCACACGAGGCACGTGCCCAGGGCCCCCCGATTTTGGGGGGCCCCCAAATTTGAATTAAATGTGTATTTAGTTAATGGGAATTTTGTGTGTGTATATGTAAAATTTATTTTTTTACTTTTGCATGCTCATGAGTCATGTGTTTATAAATGTGGTACTTACATGCAGTGAGTTTGAGTTTCGAGTTTCACGTAAACACGTGGCCATTAATGAGTTTCAGTGGTTTAATAACCTTCAGGTGGCCATTGAGAAGGAGGACTGCTTTCATTGATTCACGTGACCTTTTCTTGCTTCTCCGAACGCACCTAAACTTAACTGATCCTTCAACTTCCTGCACACGGATTGTCGTTGTCGTAACTCGCAACTGTAACCGCAAACGCGATGGCATGGTTGTATTTTGCGTTGCGTTTCTTGTAGTCTGATGGAATGTTGGATGTATGTTAATTTTATATATAATCAAATTTAGTTAGTTGTAACAATATATTTAAGTTGAATTATTTAACAGTTAAATTATGTCAAAACGTACATATTTATCCGGCAGTGCTAAACGGAAAGCCAAACAATTGAAACTGAAGGATGATGACCTGCAGCATGGTAGAATTGAACGTTTTGCCATTAAAAAATTGGATATTTCACTTGGTCCCAAAATTCCTACACATTCCTCTAATTTTACTACTGGTGAGTCTCTTGAGGGTAATTTGTCTTTGGAAGCCAGTAATCTGACTTCAGAATCATCTAACATCACAGGTGCTCCTAATTTGGGAAATATTTTGAATTCATCTAATGAAGAGAGCACAAGTTCCACAATGAATGCAGTGGATCTTGCCTTATGGGGAGAAATTACAGAAGAAATGCGCAAATGCTTTTTGAGCAATCCACCAGTCCAAGATTTGAAGTTGCTGGCATTCACAGGGAAGGATATCTGTGGTAAAAAATCGTTTCCCAACAGAAGGTAATTTTTTCAGAATAAAAAAATAATGAGAAGGTAAAACGCGACTTTCTTCTTTTATCCCCATCAACTTGTTTACTATTCTGCCGGATATGCAAATTGTTTGCTAGGAGCACTACAGCATTAGGATCAACAGGTTTTTCTGACTGGAAGCATGCAAGTGAACGTCTTACAGAGCATGAAAATTTACACATACACAGGCAAGCAGTATGTGACTATTCATCACGCATTGATTGTCAGATAGTTATGCAGTATCGGAAGGAATTCAAGTACTGGCAAGACGGGTTTTTTTTTGATTGGAGGTTTAACGACCACCGGTAGCAACTCAATGGGCTATAAGCAATCGCCCGTCCCTAAGTTAGGGTCACTGGTTCCAGGGAAGGGAGAGATCCAGTGCCGTAAGACAAACACAACATCCATGCCTCACCGGGATTCGAACCCGGACCCCGTTCGGACGAATGATCAGAGGCCATCGCTTAGACCACTGCGCCACCGGGGCGGCAAGATGTTTTGTATAGAGTTGTTGCAACAGTTAAGTATCTCTCAGTTAGTGGGTTGGCAATGTATGGTGATCATGAAACAATTGGATCAGTTCAGAATGGAAATTTCCTGGGCTGCTTAGAATTAATTGCAGAATTTGATCCATTCTTAGCTCAACACTTGGAAAAATGTGGGAATCCAGGAAGTGGTAACACCAGTTACTTATCTTCAACATGTGTGGATGAATTTGTTAAATTAATGGCTGTACGTGTTTTTAATGCCATCACTGATGAAATAAAAATGTCAAAATATTTTTCTGTTATAGTTGACTCTACTCCAGATATTACACACATAGATCAACTGGCTTTTATCATAAGATATGTCAACAAAGATTGTGAAGCAAATGAACGGTTTTTGACATTTATTCCATTCCATGGATATACTGCAGAAAACATTACAAATACCATGATATCTTTTCCACAGGACGCTGGCTTGGATATTATGAATGTCAGAGGAAAAAGCTACTACAATGCCAGCAACATGTCTGGGAAGTATTCTGGTGTTCAAACACGCATTATGGAAATCAATCCACTAGGGGAATATGTGCCATGTTCTGCTCACAATTTAAATTTAGTTGGTGTGAATAGCATAAATAGTTGTGGTAAAGTTATTTCTTTTTTCACATTTTTGCAAAAACTCTATACTTTTTTTTTTGCATGAACTCACCGTTGGAAGATACTTCAGGAGAAAGTCCAGAAAGCACATGGAAATTCATCACTCACACTGAAGAGTCGGTCAGTTACCAGATGGTGTACAGATGCTGCAGCTACACGATCAGTGAGGAAAATTTATCGTGAAATAGAGAAAGTTTTAGTATTTCTGTCAGAAAATGTAGATGATTCTCGACAGACAAGAGATGAAGCAAAATCACTGCTGAAGAAAATGCGAACAATGGAAATATCGATCAGCACAGTAGTTTGGGACACAATACTTCAGAGATTAAACTGCGCAAATCAAACTTGCCAGAATCCAAAAGGAAATATTTCTGAAGTACCTAAAATTTTCGAGTCGTTAATTGAATTCATTCAGTTCGTGAGGGAAAATTTTGAAGTCTATGAAGAGGAAGCTAAAACATTAGTGTCTGAAAATGTGCAATACCATGGTCATGAATTCCGAAGAAAGAAAGTGCACAAGAATAAACTCCTAGATGAATGTTACAGTGAACATATAGAACTCAGTGCAAAGGATTTATTTAGAACTCAGGTTCATTATATTTATTTAGAACTCAGGTTCATTATGTTGTTCATTGTGATGCTTTAATCACTCAGCTTTCAAGCAGAAAAAGTGCTTATGAAAATATAATGAGAAAATTTCAATTTTTTACAAAAAAATCAAGATCTGAAATTTTTTAAGGGGCAAAAGCATTACCAGTTTGCTGATGAGTTTTTGCAATTCTCCTCAATGATGGGGGAGCATGCAACCGTTCCCCAGATGCTGCAAACTTTGAAGGTAAGCAATTTAGAAGCCACATTTCCGAACACTGAGACTGCACTTGGAATGTTCATGACATTACCGATTTCAAATTGTACAAGTGAGAGATCATTTTCTTTGCTGAAAAGACTGAAAAATCTCTTACGATCAACCATGCGACAAACAAAACTGGCATCATTAGCTCTGCTGTCTTTGGAGAGTGATGTGACACAGTCTTTAAATTATGATTCTCTGATATATGACTTTGCATCTAGGAAATGTAGAAGAAAAATATTCAACCCAACTGTTTCGTCCTGATATAGGAGGTAAATTTTCAATTCTTTTTATTCATTCCTAAAAATAAAGAATAGTAAATGAGTTATTACAAATAAAAAGATCTGGTGCCCAAACACAGCACTTTGTCATCGTATTGTCATTTTTGTTTGACACTGGACAACTTATACATTCATGTCATTATGTGCTCATTAGATTTTGGTAAAAATTAGGTAAATGTGTAGTTTAGCGTCCTAAATTATTTGGTCGGAAAAGATGTAAAATTTCTAAAAAGTGTGACGTACAGATTCTAAAATATGCAATTTAAGGGGAAATGGTGAAAAAATTTCATCGTCAGAATGAATATTAAAGATGTTTACCGAAAAACTTGAACTCCAAGTATGACGAGTCAGAGGACGCTGCGGGAGGCCGTAAACAACGCTGCGGCGTTGACATGAAGCTGTGCTCCGTTGAAAGGAAGGATCGCTGCAGCCAGGTTATTCACGGGCGGAATAGTACAACAGGAACCGGGTACGCTGTTGTCAGGAAAGAGTGTAGTGCTACGCTACAGAAAATAGTTAATTTCAGTGTCAGTTCTTGACATCGCAATCGGACAGCTTCTTGTTTTTTTCGTATGGGATTCTTTGATGCTGAATGTATGAACTCATTTCTCCATGGAAGCTTTTTTTATTTAGTAATCAAACTTTCACATTGAGGCTTGCCATCTAACTTCCGTTGGAGAGAATGCGACACCTACTCTAACGCTTTTCTAGAAACAAGAAAGGAATGTGCATACTTACTATTTCATGTCACGGAATTACATGCCAAAGAACGAAGACAATCTCTGCATGTTTCTTTAAAAAGTGAGACAGAAATTTCAAACTACATTCTTTAGCATAGAAGTATATTCTGTTACTCTTTCCTGACAAGAGCGTACCTGATTCGTGTTGTACTCTTCTGTCCATGAATTCCCCGCCACAGCAAACCTTCCTTTCAACGGAGCAAAGCTTCAGGTCGTCGTCGCGGCGTGTGTTTACTCATCGTACTTGGAGGTAAGTTTTTCGGTAAACATCTGTAATATGACTTTTTTTTGTTTTTTTTGAAATTTTGCAAATTTTCTGACCAAATAATTTAGGATGCTGAAGTACAGATTTACCAAAAATTGAACCGGTACTAGGTGTTCCCCTCAGCTTTTCAGATTATTAATATAATGGGTTTTTTTTGTATAACTCAGACTTTTCCCCATCAACACAAAATTTTATGTTTTGCAGTTTTCTGATATATTAATCATGATGTGCTGATTTGATCTTGGTAGAAACCGGGAAGCTGGAAGTAGGAGTTCCCATAGCACTTTTTCAATTGTTTATGCAGTTTCATATCTCTATTTATGAGAAGGTCCAGTGGAGGTCACCATGGATTATTTTTTCTTGTTTTAATTCACATTTTTTGTAGGATGCATTGTTCTCATGTTCTAGATGCAAGAATCAGTACATTGCAAGACCACAATATTCACTAAAATTAAGATGTCCATCCATTTCGTCATAGATATATTGTTATAGTTGGAATCTATGGGGTCATTAACACCACAAACAACTGATCAACCAGTTGTCTCCGCACAGCCAGAGTTGTATAAAAATAAAATGTATCTGCGTACACAGCTATTGAAACAAAAAACTCGCTGCAAACCCGCAAACCATGATAACAATAGAATAAGATAATTTCAGGGAAAATTAATAAAACAAATAATTATTAGAACATTACAGATTCCAATGAGGACAAAATAAGTACATTCCATTGAATGTGCAGCAATGTGTGTAAAATGGACTTTTATGGCAAAATATTAAAATATTGGACTACGAACCTCATAAAAACAAGAGATTAATTAAAGAAAGTTTTTATATCCAGAAAAACAGTTCTATCAATGAACCTTCAAAAATTATAAATATGATTTTCAACAAGTTAATTCAAAAATACTGGACTTTACAAAATGCATAAGGAGATTATTTTTATTTAATTGGCAACTGAAAGTGGAACCTGGCAATAAAATTTAAATTCTGTGTAAACAAAACCTTTAATACAGTTCGTATACATTGAGAATAAGGCCTTGATAAAATCTAGAGGCCAGAAATGTCTGTAAAAACAAAAGAACTCAGAAGATGTGAAAAAAATTAAGTTCTTCAGTTGAAATAGAATTAAGTATATTAATCTGCGTAAAGTGTTGAGTAAGTGTTTTAATTGCTGTATATAGGCCTAACATTTTAATTTTTTAAATCTACATGCAAAAACTATCTGCAAACCTGTTAATGATTTGGAAACTATCAGCGTACGCACGTACGCCTACATTTTGCTACTCTGCACACAGTGACTATTATTTGGTCGATAGAGAATAACGAGGGGGGCCCCGGAAATGTTTTGTGTCCTGGGCCTCGCATGTAGTAAATCGGGCCCTGGGTTTTCTGCCGCCCCAGTGGCGTGCTCTAAGCGATGGCCTCTGATCATTCATCCAGAAGGGGTCCGGGTTCGAATCCCGGTGAGGCGTGGATGTTGTGTCTGTCTTACGGCACTGGCTCTCTCCCTTTCTTGGAACCAGTGACCCTTAATTAGGGACGGGCGACTGCTTATAGCCCATTGAGTTGTTCACGGTGGTAGTTACACCGCCAATCAAATATATATATATATTAGGTTTTCAGTTTTCATCTTTGTTTACGTATGAGAAAGTTTCCCAATGGTCGAGTGGCTCGAATCGCGGGTCTCTGCCTACTCGTTCGAGCTGCGTTTAGATTCTTGTACGCGTTCCGTTCGAGACCAAAAAGGTCAGAACAAGACTTCTGGAGATGCTTTGGGTCTCTTAATGGTGAAGCCGTAAAGTGTGTGATTTTGATATTGTTTACAGGATGTCCTACGGCAGGAATGACGAACCTTTTCCGACTAGTGTGACACTTAAAGTTTGCTTTTCTGCTGTCGTGTGCCTCGACCTTTTTGTGTTTTTTAAATTAGCATTTTGTCATTAAGCCTGTTTCCGAATACCATAAAAATTACATTAACAGAATAGGTGGGTCGGTGAGTTTTAAGACAGCCAATTTCAATTTGAACCTGATTTAATTTGTAAAAAGATTATTGAAAATCCACATTTACACAACAGTGGCGGCTCGTGCGGTAAAATGTTAGTGAGGCTAAAACCCAGCCCGTAACATATACACGGCCGAGTCACATTATTGTGACCACCAACTAATATGCAGCGCAGACAGCAGATAGACGGGCTGGGACTGGGAGTGACACAATAATAAGGTGCAGGAAGGTGTTCACAAGAATGTAGAGCATTCTGACTGCAGTGCATCTGACAGCTGCTGAAATGTTCGTGATAGATGATCCTTAGAACGAACAACACAACAGAGGCGGTCACACAGATGTTCAATTGGGTTTAAGTCTGGGGAACTAGGGGGCCAGGGAAGTACTTTGAAGTTTTCATCGTGCTCTTCCAACCACTCTCGACATTTCTAGTTGTCTGACACGTCGCACTCTCGTTCTGGAAGATCCCATCCGCCCCAGGGAAGACAATCAGTATGCATGGGTTTACGTGGTCTGCAAGGATGGATTTATAACGAATTCGGTCCATAGTGCCTTCCATAGACATGAGCGCAACGAGGGAATGCCACGAAAACATTCCCCAGACCATAACGCTGCCCTTGTCAGCTTGTGTTCTTCCAGTAGTGCTTGTTCTCCGATGTTTCTCGCCTTATACGCCAACGTCCATCCGTTCGATGAACCAGAAAACGTGACTCATCGGAGAAGACAATCCTTTGCCAATCAGCGGAGGTCCAATTCCGATACTGCATTGCAAATGTAAGCCTTTTCTGCTGTGGCACTTTCGTTAGCGTAGGTGCAGTGATCATCAGTTTGCATCGGAGCCCGGTACGCAGCAGGACTCGCTGAACTGTCGTTTTAGTCACACTTCCGGTGGACCCCTGATTCATTCGGCCTTTAGCGTGTCGATCGGCTCTCATGCACCTTCGAAGCCGACATTCACCTTTCACATTAATGGCATGTAGTGCTCCGTGGGTTCCACCTCGTTTATTCGCAGTGGTGTCATTTCTCCAATCACGATACACTTTAACCAGACGAACACGCGAATAGTTCATAAACTGCGCTGTTGCAGAAATACTGCCAAATAGTCATCCCTTTTTGCAAATCTGATAAATCTCTCCTTCTTTCCATGACAGAAACGAGTGATATGTTTTCACATGATCATGATATTATGTAGAGGATTTTAGGAAGTGAGTGTCTGACCCCAGGTCTTAAACAACCCTTAGAAATAGGAAACTAGGAGATTTGAGCTAGAGCTCCCGATAAAAGTGACACCGAAGCGAAGTAGAAAGTGGGAGGAAGACGCCTTTATTTATTACCGGGGGCCAGTACCCGGGGTCCGACGGCTTAACGTGCCCATCCGACGCACGGCGAATATTTAGTGAATCGAGCGTTCGTACCTGCCTGGGATCGAACCTGAGGCCCTTACCGTGGCAGTTACGAACGTTGCCCACTCGGCCACCCGTTGCCTATGTTTTCAGAATGCCTACAGCACACTTTATATACCCTCCAAGTCAGCTCAGGACACGTGCCTTCTTTCATCGGCTACGCGCCTTCTTTCATCGGCTACGCGCTGTGGGCGTCAAAAGTAGGAGGTGGTCACAATAGTGTGACTCGACTGTGTATATACGTATTACGAAGATAACTAAAACCAAAATTTCTAGAGATCCGATTTGATGTGTATCATCATCATCATCATCATTGTCAACCATTATCAATCCACTGCTGGACGAAGGTCTCCCCAAGTTTCCTCCACAATTGTCTGTCTTGTGCCAGTCTCCTCCATGTCACTCCCGCATACTTTCGAATTTCATCCACCCATCTTCCATGTGGTCTTCTTCTGGGTCTTTTTCGGTCCCTTGGAATCCAATCTAAAATTTCGGCTGTACATCGATGGTCTGTTCTTCTGGCAGTATGCCCAGCCCATTACCATTTCAGGGATTTAACTCTGATCACGATGTCTTCCACTCTTGTCATTTTTCTGATCCACGAGTTCCTCTTCTTATCTCTCCTGGTTACCCCAAGCATGCACCTCTCCACGCTGCTTTGAGTTGTCTGCAGCCTTTGTATGTCTCTTTTAGTTAAGGTCCACGTCTCTGCACCATACGTAAGCACTGGAAGGATGCATTGATCAAACACTTTTCTTTTAAGACATAATGGCATATTGCTCTTGAAAATTATGCTGTTTCTTCCAAAAGCTCTCCAGGCAAGTTTTGTCCGCCGATTAATTTCTTCACCAATGTGACCCTCACTTGATATCTGCTGTCCAAGATAAACGTACATGTCTGTTATCTCCAGCTTTTCTCCATCAATCGATAAATCTTCATTTCTTGTAAAAGCATTGAACATCACTTTTGTCTTCTGAAAGTTCCTTTTTAATCCCACCTCTTTACTCTTGTCAGCAAGTTCCTCGATCATACTCTGCAGCTCTGATGGGGTAGTTGCAAAAATGACTAAGTCATCAGCAAAACGAAGGTGGGTTAGATAATCTCCATTAATCTTTATCCCTTTGTTTTCCCAGTTCAGTGATTGAAAGACATTTTCCAATGTGGCATTAAAGAGCTCCGGAGATATGGTGTCCCCTTGTCTCACTCCTTTTTCAATTTTTATGTGTGTTGTATTTTCAAACAGCCTAATCTTTGCACTTGCATTTTCATAGATGTTATTAATAATATTAATGTACGCATCTTCAATACCGCAGGATTTCAGAGCCATTGTAACTGCTGATGGTTTCACCGAATCGAAGGCTTTTTCATAATCGATAAAAGCCATGCACAATGGAAGTTCATATTCCCTCGCTCTTTCAATTAGTTCTCTCAGTACGTGGATATGATCTATTGTGCTGAAGCCACTCCTGAATCCAGCTTGTTCTCTCGGTTGAGCCATGTCCAGTGTCACCTTCAAGCGGTGTGACAGAACTTTAGTGAAGATTTTATAAACCACTGATAGGAGGCTGATAGGTCTGTAGTTCCTGAGATCCTCAATGTCACCTTTTTTATGTAGCAAGATCATTATAGCGTTGTTCCAATCCTCAGGAATCTTTCCTTCATTAAGGCATCGAGTGAAAATTTGGGTGAGTACTGTTTCGATTTCTCCACTTGCTTCTTGTATGATGTCTACAGTAATTCCATCTTCTCCTGGAGCTTTTCCCCGCTTCATGTTCTTGATTGCATGTGCAACTTCTGCTGGGAGGACTGGAAGAACTCTGGTACTGGTACCTTTCATGATGTTTGGAGTACATGTATCATCCCTTTCATATAATTTGGAGTAGAAATCTTTCACTCTTGTCAAAATTTCGCCTCTATTTCTTGTTACAGAACCATCTTCTTTTCTCAGTGCCATAATCTGTTTTCTTAACTTACTGAGATGTCCCTTTGCTATCTTTAGGCTTTGGTTGTTTTCAATTGCTTTCCTTACTAGTTCACAGTTGAATTTCCTTACGTCTTCATGGTTATATATATTTTTTATCTACAGTATATACATTATTCGACAATAGTTCAACAAAATCACAGGCAGACATCAAGAACATCGGAGGGGCTGGAGGTAAACTCAGGGGCGTCGCCAAAGGTGTGGGAGGGTGGACTTTCTGTTTGCCCAGCTTGCCGCCCACCCAGTTCAAAATGTGTGATTTTTCAATGTGCAATTTGTATTTAACTTTAAAATATAATCTGGACTTTGTCAAGTAATAATGAGTCTTGTGTTTAATTTAATGTAACCCAACATATTTCCCCCTAGGAAGTGCGTTGCTTACGTCTCCGAAAAAGGTTATCAAAGCAGTATCTGAAGGGCCATGAAACTTCAATTGTTCTCCACTCTTTCAATTCCTTAGTGTATGCCTCTTTTTCATGTTTGTATGACCAAGGGCCTAATGAGGAGGGTGGATAGGAATTAACTAAGGGGGTCACTACTAATAGCTCTGTTTGTTTTCTTTACAAAATAAAGGATTCCAACCCGGAAAACGGAGGCTAAAGCTACGCTAGTCGCCTAGCGCTCTTAAGACTGCCGCGGTCAGTGAGAGTGCAAGAAGTGTCAGACTCGTGACTGCTTTGTAGGAGAATAGTGCATGGCAAATTCGCTGGCTGGGGGAAGGAAGGTAAGGAGGAGGGATATATTGTGACCGCGTGGCAGACGTTGAAATTTGATTTAGATAAACAACAGCGATAATTTTTAAAATAAATGGTTCAATTACAGTACTATTTTCGTAAGCCAAAATGCAAAACTTTGAAAAGCCATTTAAGACATTGATTCAGAACAAGCAAAACGTTGAAGGCGATATTCTAACAACACGTGTATCTACACCAGTGGCGTAACTATATATATACTTAGATCTGTGTATGTATGTGTTTCCAGGTGGAGGGGTCGAAATTGCACGAAATATTTTGTAGCCGGTATGTGAAAAGCATTAAAACCACCCCGGTGTTGCAGTGGTCTATGCGGTGGCTTCTGACTATTCGTTCAAGAAGAGTCTGGGTTCAAATCCCGTGAGGCATGATGTTGTGTTCGTCTTACAGCAGTTTCTATCAAGCTTGCTCCACCAAAAATAATACTCCCCCACCCGTCGCCCATCCTGATTTCGAAGTCTAGCAACGTCGCTGGGTACACTTCAAACATTGGAAGAAACATCAAGAAGGACATGAGATAGCAACGCCAGATTTACTGGACACATAACAACAGATACAAAGATGAAACGATTGAGCTTACATGCCTGTGCGACTTGCGGGACACGCAGGCATCAATAGTTCGTGTGGACCCCATGGCTGGCAATAACGGACGCTACACGCCGCGGTATCAAACGAAAGAGGCTTTGGATGCGGGCTTGGGGTATGTCGGTCCAGGCTGCTTCCACACGTTGCCACAGTTCATCACGGGTGGTGCTTGCTGGGCCACTCCGTTGCCGATCAGCGACCAGACGTGTTCGATGGGCGACATATCGGGAGAACAGGCTGGCGACGGCAGCAGTGACACTTGGTGGGCCGTGAAGAATTGTTGTACAATGCGTGCCACGTGTGGCCGCGCATTGTCCTGTTGAAACGTGGCCGCTGGCAGGTCCTGCAGATAAAGGAGGACTACATGCTCCAAAACGTCGGTGAGGTAGCGGTGGCTGTCGGAGAAGCAACGGCCCGAATAACATATCGAGTCGATCGCACCTTTGCTTCTCTTGGAGATAAATCTAAGCGATTAAAAACGTTGAATGGTTATATTAGAAGTAAACTTTCACCACCCGGTGCGCAGCAGAGCCATATTTTAAGGCAGTCTCATCCGAAGAAATTAAGCACAATATGCTGGAGCTTTGAGCACCGTAGACGTTACTGGCAATAAATTAGTCCCAATATTTTTGAAAACATTAATCTGTTTCATTCCTTTACTGCTTAAGCAGCTGCACTTTATTATTGGCAACATTAAAGAAATTCCCTCCCTTTTGGTTTCCTGTGAAGTCACTGAGGGTTACCATATTATGAGGCTCATCTTTCAAACATAATCGTGATACTAAAGGCCGAAATTATGAGAAAGATATTAATTTGATGATTCAGTGACAAAGAAAACGTTTTGTCTCGCCATGGAAACGGAGGTCAGACCTCTTCAAGTAAACGTAACCACACTGCCCTGGTGGCACAGTGGTCTAAGCGATGGCTTATGATCATTGGTCCGAGGTGGGTCCGGCTTCGAATCCCGGTGAGACATGGGTGTGATGTTTATCTTTCGGCACTGGCTCTGTCCCTTCCCAGGAACCAATGACCCTAAATTAGGGAATGGCGACCGGTTACAGCCCAGTGAGTTGCTCACAGTGGTCGTTAAACCTCCAATAATTAAAAAACACAGACAACCATTTCCGTTTTTGTTATCAAGAATTTTATTAACTTCTCTTTATATTGAATCAGAAATCTGACTCCACTTATTGTTATAGAAAATTCCGGAGAATAGTGTGCAAAATTTGGAAACATGATTTTTAAGAAAATCGCAATATTATGTGTCGGTGCTTAAGAAAAGCTTTTTTTCATTGGAGGTTTAACGACCACCGTGAGCAACTGAATGGGCTAGAAGCAGTCGCCCGTCCCTAATTTAGGGTCACTGGTTCCAGGGATGGGAAAGAGCCAGTACCGTAAGACAAACACAACATCCATGCCTCACCGGGATTCGAAGCCGGACCCCGTTCGGACGAATGATCAAAGGCCATCGCTTAGACCACTGCGCCACCGGGGCGGCAAGAAAAGCTTTACTTTCAAGCTACATTGGCGTCCTTCTTTGCATTTTTTTGTTTTATATTGCGATAATTATCTAACTTGATTATTTTCGTAGATTGCGCTTTTTCCTGAAAACAAAAATGAAATGCTTTCATGTAAATCAACACACATGAAATGATTTCATGTGTAAACCAACACACATGAAATCATTTAATGCGTAAACCAACTTCTTTCCACAAGAACTCTTCAAGAAATAACTACCCAGTGCAACGAATGGGCAGTTTTACTGGAAAAATACATCACGTAAGTTTTTGCATAAATCAAAACATAAAACTAGTAGTAATTTCCAATAGCAGCTATTACTGGATAGTGATGAAAAAGTTACAAATGCATTTACTTTACTGAGGGGCGTACTCAGAAATTAATTTTGGGGGGTGCATGTCGTCGCCGCAATGTCAAAACCACGAATGCGAAATTTTATAGTTTGAATTATCGCTATTTAAAAACTAAATTTAATCAAAGAATCACTTCTGCAACAGCATCAAATTGTTCACGCATTATACATAACATTTACATCAAGTTGCATCTGTATTAGGCATCAGTGAATAAACTTTAATGTAATATGAAGTCAACAATCAAAATATTTTCATATTCTTGGTTTTATCAGTGTAACCACGATATCATTGGACTTCCTGGAAAAAATGTGCATGAGCAGAGGCATTTTTATATTTCTCAAATACTATTAATTACAAAGCAACGTTCATTCTACATTTTTGTTTTCCTGATATGGTATATACAAGGAGGTTAGAATAAGATATCTGGAGATGCCCTTGCTAATGGAGCAGTGCCACTTTGCGTGAGGCCTATAACCGCGAGCGACAGCCGTCAAAGTGTGGGAAAGCAGATGGATTTCAATGTTGTTGCAATGCATTTTGTGTTGGCCGAATCGCCTTCTTTCGTCGCAAATGTTTCCAATTTCGCATCGTAAAGTGTTGCCGATGTGTGAGAAAATGCTGAATTTATAAATTCCTTAATTATTCTGAGACCTTCCCATTTTTATTTTAAATTGAAATACATGAATGTTAGTGCGAATTCTAAACAAAACTAACGTTAAAATTAAAAACTTCACTCGTATAAGAAGTATAATTCATTCCGGTTTGATATTAACACTGTTTCTGCAACCAAAAGTCACGCTATTCCAAAATACACACAGTTGAAATCTTTTTTTGATTGGAGGTTTAACGACCACCGTGAGCAACTCAATGGGCTATAAGCAGTCGCCCGTCCCTAAGTTAGGGTCACTGGTTCCAGGGAAGGGAGAGAACCAGTGCCGTAAGACAAACACAACATCCATGCCTCACCGAGATTCGAACCTGGACCCCGTTCGGACGAATGATCAGAGGCCAGCGCCTTAGACCACTGCACCACCGGGGCGGCCAGTTGAAATTACATAAGCATCATGTAAACAACGTCAAATTCTCACGGTTTGCGCCTTCACGGTTCAGAGACTCAGAGCATCTCGAGAAGTATTATTCTAACCTCCTTGGGCCGCCCCGGTGGCGCAGTGGTCTAAGGCGCTGGCCTCTGATCATTCATCCGTCTGGGGTCCGGGTTCGAATCCCGGTGAGGCATGGATGTTGTGTTTGTCTTACGGCACTGGCTCTCTCCCTTCCCTGGAACCAGTGACCCTAAATTAGGGACGGGCGACTGCTTATAGCCCATTGAGTTGCTCACGGTGGTCGTTAAACCTCCAATCAAAAAAAACCTTCTTGGGTATATACTCAAGATAAAAGTCTTACCCTCTCCCTCCCCCAGGCCCCAGTCCTCACCATTCATTAGACTGACGCCCTGACCACTACAACATACAACACCAATTCGCTCTCTCCTTTCTTTGGTGGCATACGAGTGGGAAATGCGCACGGGGGTATAGGCATGTGTGACCTCGTCTGACCATTCCAAACAAAGAAGTAACTAAGGGCAATACAAGGAAGACCAGAATGGCGGCACAAGCAAAATAACGTCACTGACAATTTTTTTCAATGTTTAATATCAGACAAAATTATTTTGGGGGTGCATAAAGCCCTTTGCACCCCCTCCCCTGGGTACGCTACTGACTTTATTAATCCGTTAACTGATCTTTGTTTACATAGCGTTAGCACTGTTGGTCATAATTAAGACATAGTGTGTATGCCACATTATGTATGTGCATACGTCTCCGAAACTTTTTAAACAGTTTTTGTGCTCATACAAACGACGAATAGCATGCAGCAGATTGCTAGTGAAAAGGATAAATTTCCCAGTAAAAAAATGCAATAGCAATTGTTGGTGCATTTTACGAAACGAAGTGGTTTCGTTTTGTGACACCTTCCTACCAGTTCGAAAAAAATAAATTTTCAGGAGATTAGGAGAACTGTTTTCAATTTACCTCCTGAACCGAAATGCAATCCTCAGCCCCCGTATTGCACATTTGTGTTTTCGTGGGAGATGAGAGGTAAAGGGGAGAACTGTTTACTTTATGGACAGGTGCTAAATACTATCTGCAGCACCGATGGCCCAGTGGTCTAAGCTCTAGCTTGTGAACATTCTTCCGAAATGGGTCCGAGTTCGATTCCTGGTGAGGCATGGATGTTGTGTTTGTCTTATGGTACTGGCTCTCTCCGTTCCCTGGAACCAGTGGCCCTAAATTAGGGGCGGCCGACTGCCTATAACCCATTGAGTTGCTCACGATGGTCGTTAAACCTTCAACCAAAAAAAATGTGAGCTCAGCGATCTGTGATATAAAATTTGATTTTATGTTGCGTTACTTATCCAACTTTGTTATTTTCGCACACGTCGTTTTCATTTATCTAATGGAGCGTGAAACATAGAGCAAAATGTTGCAGGTATGCTGCATGTAACATAGGTGAAATACTCAGTCCCTAATTGGTCTCTGCGTTAACATACACAGCCGAGTCACCTTTTTTTTTTTTTTTTTTTGATTGGAGGTTTAACGACCACCGTGAGCAACTCAATGGGCTACAAGCAGTCGCCCGTCCCTAATTTAGGGTCACTGGTTCCAGGGAAGGGAGAGAGCCAGTGCCGTAAGACAAACACAACATCCATGCCTCACCGGGATTCGAACCCGGACCCCTTCGGACGAATGATCAGAGGCCAACGCCTTAGACCACTGCGCCACCGGGGCGGCCGAGTCACATTATTGTGACCATCTCCTTGTTTCGACGTCAACAGGGCGTAGTCAGTGAAAGAAGGCACTGTGACGTGCCTGCACCGCAGGACGCACACGACATAAAGGCCGATAGCAGCGAGAGCTTACGTCCGCGTAGATCAGTTGGTAGAGCGACTTATTCCGGAATGAGGGGACCCGGGTTCGATGCCCCGCGTGGACAAAAATGACGGAGTAAATCCTGTCATGGATCAAGGAAGCGATTTATCAGATTTGCGAAAAGGGATTATTATCGGCATTCGGGCAAAGAAAGGGTGGCAGTATTTCTGAAACAGCGCAATTTGTGAACTATTGACGTGCTGCTGTGGTTAAAGTGTATCGTGATTGGAGGAATGGCACCATTGCGAATAAGCGATGTGGAACCTACGGAGCACCAGGTGCTATTGATGTGAGAAGTGAAAGTCGGCTTCGAAGGTGCGTAAAGCCGCCCCGGTGGCGCAGTGGTCTAAGGAGTGGCCTCTGATCATTCGTCCGTAAGGGGCCCGGGTTCGAATCCCGGTCAGGCATGGATGTTGTGTTTGTCTTACGGCACTGGCTCTCTCCCTTCCCTGGAACCAGTGACCGTAAATTAGGGACGGGCGACTGCTTATAGCCCATTGAGTTGCTCACGGTGGTCGTTAAACCTCCAATCCAAAAAAAAAAAAAAAAAAAAAAGGTGCGTAAAAACCGATTGACACGCTACAGTGGAGCAATTCACTGGCTGAATGAACCAGGAAGCTACTGGAAGTGTGTCTAAAACAACAGTTCAGCGAACCCTGATGCGTATGGTGCTCTGATTCAGACGAATGGTCACTGCACCTATGCTAAGGAAAGTACATCGACAGAAAAGGTTTACATCTGCACTGCAGTATCGGAATTGGAACTCCGCTGATTGGCAAAGAATTGTCTTCTCCGATGAGTTACGTTTTCTGCTTCATCAAACGGATGGATGTTGTCGTTTATGACGAGAAGCATCGGATAATAAGCATTCTTCAACCATTGCTGGAAGAACACGAGCTGGCGGGGCCAGCGTCGTGTTCTAGGGAATGTTTTCGTGGCACTCCCTGAGTCCACTCATACCTGTGGAAGGCATTATGGACCGAATTCGTTATGAATCCATCCTTGCAGACCACGTACAACCATACATTCTGATTGTCTTCCCTGGGGTGGATGGGATCCTCTAGCACGACAATGCGACGTGTTACACAACTAGAAATGTCCAAGAGTGGTTGGAAGAGCACGATGAAGACTTGAAAGTACTTCCCTGGCCTCCTAATTACCCAGACTAAAACCCAATTGAGAATCTGTGGGACCACCTCGATCGTGTTGTTCGCTCCATGTATAGTCCACCGCGCACCCCCAAGCAGCTGTCAGACGCACTGCAGTCGGCATCGCTCCTCATGCCTGTGAACACCTTCCAGCACCTCATGGAATCCCTTCCAGTCCGTCTAGCTGTTGTCCGCGCCGCACACGGCGGTTTCTCTGGATATTAGGTGGTGGTCACAATAATGTGAGTCGACCATGTATGGCTCGGGTGTCATGAGCGGGATAGAACCGTCTTTATTATTAGACTTCGTCAAACTCTCGACGAAACTTCGGTGAGCGTTTTAAAGATTACTATTTCATCGTCTACATTTTTGTATACGTTAAACGTTATTTTTTTGCTATGTGCCACCGAAGAATAGCCCATTGAGTTGCTCACGGTGGTCGTTAAACCTCCAATCCGAAGAATTACAGGGTGATTCAGAAGTGTTGGCCATAAATAGAAATAGGTAGTACTCATCGAAAAGAAAAAGTGTTAGTGTACATTGGTTAGGGAAACGAACCTCGCTGCCCCGGTGGCGCAGTAGTCTAAACGCTGGCTTGTGACCATTCACACGCAATAGGTTCGGGTTGTGTTTATCTTTTGACACTGGCTCACTCTCTTCCTTGGATTCAGTGGCCCTAAATTAGGAACGGGCGACTGCTTGTTGAACGACCAATTAAAAAGAAAACCAAACAAAAACAAGTTACTAAAATCATGCAATGCATTGATTATGATACGCTTTCCAACATACCAGAAATCACTACTCAAGTTATGAGCATAATGGCTGGGGAATAAATCTCGCTCCTGTGCCCTAACCTTTGACCCCATTTCGATTATATTAAACAGAACCGGTTCAGTATGCCTTCGGAACAACATGACAAAGTTTTGTCTCAATCGAAGCATTTTTCGTAAGTTATGACGCATAAGGGCGATGGAATGGATCCCGCTCCTATGTCCTGACCTTTGACCCCATTTCGTCCATTTAAATAGGGTTCGTGTCGCAGTGGTCTAAGCGATGGCTTCTGTCCGAGATGGGTCGGGGTTCGAATCCCGGTGAGGCATGGATGTTGTGTTTGTCTTACGGAACTGGCTCTCTCCCTTCCCTGGAACTAGAGGCCCTAAATTAGGGACGGGCGACTGTTTATAGCCCAGTGAGTAGCTCACGGTGGTCGTGAAACCTCCAATCAAGAAAAAAAATAGGGTTCGTCCCCAGGTTGTCTCCTACCACATACTGAAATTACATTCAAATCAAACCAGTTTTACGCGAGTCATCGAGCGGACAGACAGACGGACAAAGCTGGAGCATATACGCTTCTTCAACTTACGGTTGGAAAGCGTAAAAAAGAAACGAACTTTTTCGGGATAACTGACATGCTGGGTTGCTGTAGGTGATGTAACGCCCCTCCCCCCGTCCGCTATTTCGATGGATTTTGCAGCTCTGGGAAAAATCCAGAGGGATGAATTGCTTGAGGGAGCAGTTAGATCCCGAACTCGCCCATCCCGAAAGAGCCTCCTAGACTTCCCCGTAAGGCGAAAAACAAACCACACCAGTTCTTTGAGTAAAACACCACACACATGCAATACTTTGAGCACCTGGGGGACAGTGAAGGGGATCATTCAGGACAGGGAATACGTTGAGTTCCAACTTTCATCCAGGAAAACAAATGGCTTTGAGATGTCTCCCGCTGCTGCTTGAGAAATCAATGGGACACCCAGGTGCACGGAAGTCTGTGGCGACACACAGCGATATGTTGCTTGATACTAACCAGTGTCACGCAAAAACCTTCGTATCGTGCAGAGAGCACCACCTAACACATGACAGAAAATATGCAAATGCTGCCGTGACGGCTTCTCGGTTCGGTGAACGCACAACGTCTGCGTGGTATCAGCACGTGGAGGCTCAAACTTGTACAGTACAGGCAATATCGAAGTGTGATCCGTACTGTTACCATTAAAGGCTGCTATGGCTGACACTTTCACAAAGGCAGAGTTAGATGACATGCATTTCACGTATGGTCGGGCAAACGGAAATGCAACGCCCGCCGCGCGTACGTACACCAAGGCATCTCGATCGTCGTATATTTTATGTGGATCCACCAGCGCTTAACAAAACATGGGTCATTTCAATTTGCTACACCATCGGGAAGGCGAAGGACTGCCCGAGATCCTGGATTGAACGAACGACTGTTACGAAGAATAGAACAAGACCCGGCAACGAGCACTAGAAGGATTGCTTTCGCGGAGAATAGGACTCAAAGTGCAATCTTGAGTTCTGCATCAAAATAGGCTACACCCTTACTATATCCAGCGTGTGCAAACCCTAGGTGTGAGGGACTTTACACCGAGAGCTGCATTCTGCCCGTGACTGCTACATCGATGCGCGTGTAATCCGCGCTTTCTCGCTAATATTTTATTCTCTGATGAGGTCTCATTCACCAGACATGGCATTTTCAACGTCCATAACTGCCATAAGTGGGCAGCCGAAAATCCCCACGCCATTCAGCAATCACGTCACTAGGTTCGAATCGCTACTAGCGTGTGGCCTGGTGTTTTGGGTGATAGTATCATAGGACCATCTTGCTTCCCAACGGGTTTGCAGGTGATTTGCATCTGTACTTCGTGCAGCATGACCCCCGAAACTAGTGGAAGATGTCCCCCTTCGTACACGTGCAAACAATGTGGCTCTTGCATGATGGCACCACCAGTGCATTTTCGTCACACGGTGAGGCAGCATCTCAATGCAAAGTTTGGAGAGCGGTGGTAAGCCAAGGTGGGCCTACCCGCTCACCTGACCTCAATACATTGTATTTTTGCATCTGGAGCTATTTAAAAAAAGAACGAGTGTATGCAGTCCTCGTGTACAACGTAGACGTATTGCGGATAACCGTCGAAACTGCTCGTGCATAAATGAGGCAAAACACAGGCATGTTTGAACAAGCACGTGTCTCGCTGAGAACGAGACTGGGCGCCTGTATCAAAATAAACGGGGTCATTTTGAACATTTGTTCTAAGGGTGAGCGCCTTACATGACACTTTTGTCTATATTTTTACGTGTTGTTAGCTGTCTTAACATCATGCAGGATTGCGAGACGTAACGATGGTTTCTCCCCACAGTTCATTGTACACTGACGGAAAAAATCCCAGCACCAAGAAGGGGTTGTGTTAGATAAACGACAGTTCGTAGGCGGTGAGAGTACATCTATAAGATGACGTCTATGCAAATTTCGCTCTCGGCGCATACGTGTGGCGCTAGTAGCGCCCCTCGGAACATGCAAAGCATGTTTGCTGTAAACACGCGCTGTAACGTTCGTGATCGTTAGTTATCGTTGAGATTCGACGTAGTGTGTTGATGTTAGTCAAGAATGCCTTTAAGAAGACGAAGAAGCCATTATCAACAGTTCACGGAGTTTGAACGAGGTCGTGTAATAGGGCTACGAGAAGGTGGATTTTCTTTCCGCAATATTGCAGAACGACTTGGCAGGAATGTAGCCACTGTGCATGATTGTTGAAGCGGTGGCCAAGGGAAGGTACTGCTTCAAGAAGACCGGGTTCCGGCCGGCCACGTGGCACTACTGGGAGGGAAGACCGCCGTGTACGGCGTATGGCCGTGGCGCATCGTACCGCGTCTGAGGCAGCAATTCGAGATGCAGTTGCCACCACAGTGACACAACGAACTGTTACAAATCGGTTACTTGAAGGACAGCTCCGAGCCAGACGCCCTGTAGCGTGCATTCCACTTACTCCAAACCACTGCCGTTTGCGACGTCAGTGGTGTCAAGCTAGAGCTCATTGGAGGATGGACGGAGTGGAGATCTGTTGTGTTTTCTGATGAAAGCCGGTTCTGCTTGGGTGCCAGTGATGACCGTGTGTTGGTTAGAAGGAGGCCAGATAAGCGCCTGCAACCAACCTGTCTGCGGCCGAGACACACTGGACCTACACCATTTCCTATGACAGCAGGAGCACTCTCGTGGTTATCCCACGCACCCTGACGGCACAGTTGTACGTCTGTCTAGTGATTCAACCTGTTGTGCTACCATTCATGAACAGCATTCCAGGGGGTGTTTTCTAACAGGATAACGCTCGCCCGCATACCGCTGTTGTAACCCAACATGCTCTACAGAGTGTCGACATGTTGCCGTGGCCTGCTAAATCACCAGATCTTTCACCAATCGAGCACGTATGGGACATCATTGGACGACAACTCCAGCGTCACCCCCAACCAGCATTAACCGTCCCTGTATTGACCGACCAAGTGCAACAGGCATGGAACTCCATCCCACAGACTAACATCCAGCACCTGTACGACACAATGCATGAACGTTTGCGTGCTTGCATTCAACATTCTGGCGGTTACACCGGTTATTAATGTACCAGCATTTCACATTTAAAATGGCTCTTCTCGCGCTTACATTAAGCTGTGATCTTGAAACCTTAATCGATTAAATATGTTACCTATACAAATGTATTACCGCCATTTCATTCCTCTACAACTATTTTTTCGTGGTGTTGGGATTTTTTTCCCGTCAGTGTATTATACTAATATTTGTTGTCCTGCAGGACGAGCTCCTGCGGAACACATTTCGGAGGAATTTGTTTTTGGAGTGAAAGTTGGGACCCTCAACCCACTCCCTCCCAAAGTCATCCCATTCACTGTCCCCCAGGAGCTCAAAGTATTGCCCATGTGTGGTGTTTTACTCAAAACACTTGGGTGGTGAGTTTTTTTCAGCTTGGGGGAAGACCAGGGGGCACTTTCGGGGACAGGCCAATTAGAACAATTCAGCCTTCTCGATATCTTCCCAAGAGGTGCAAAAACTATCGAGATAGCGAACAGCTGGGAGAAAAACAACTTTACATTACCTCTGGCAATCGTGCAATTAAATGTCAATTATCTCGGAAACGGTTTGTTTCCGTACCTACATTGGCTAAGACTTTTTGCTTGTTTCAAATACACTGCTGGCCACCAAAAATGCAACACCAAGAAGGAAGCATCCGATTGGCCTGACATTCGTAGCATGCGTCGCCCGCGAGAGGACATGCAAACGATTAGCATTGCAGGGCATATGCAAATCATGTGCGACCGGCACGCCACCGCGAAGCACTATAAGAAGGGTGCACAGAAGGCGGGGTGTAAGTAGTGGAAGTGTGTTGTGCTGCTGGACCTGTGCGTGGGAAGCTTCCTGATGCCTCGTCGCAGAATACGGCAGTCATTCCAGCACGTTTCGGAGTTCGACAGAGGACGAATAGTGGCTTATCGCGACAGAGGTTTATCGTACCGAGACATCGGCGCCCATGTGGGACGACATCCAGCCACAGTGAGGCGAGTATGGATTCGGTGGGCGCAGGAGGGACGGACGGACCGCCGTGAGCGATTGCCGCAGACGCGCACACCAACGAACGAGAGGACCGGCATGTTGTGTGACGGGCATTGACGGCTCGCACCGCCACATCACGAACGTTAGCGCAGGAATT
Source organism: Macrothele yani (assembly GCA_039090855.1). Taxonomy (NCBI): domain Eukaryota; kingdom Metazoa; phylum Arthropoda; class Arachnida; order Araneae; family Macrothelidae; genus Macrothele; species Macrothele yani. The sequence goes on along the minus strand of CM076999.1, from coordinate 106,485,693 downwards.
AGGGTGTGTTGTGCAACAACCTGTGTCAGCACGTACCGTTCGACGTCGTCTGCAGGAGCAGGGACCTGTCGCACGGCGCCCATTGCTCTGATTACCATTAACGTTACACCACCGGCGAGTGCGGCGGCAGTGGGCCGTTGAACGCCGCACCTGGACTACGGAATGGTACGACATTGTCTTCTCCGATGAATCCCGCGTCTGCCTGCAACACCACGCTGGTCGAATCCGACAAGCGTGGTGTTGCAGGCTCCTCCTAAGAAATCTCCGGCGAAGAAAGATGGTGTTGCGTGAGAGCTCCTCGTAAGAAATCTCCGGCGAAGAAAGATGAAGCATCTTCAGCCTGCGAGTAGCCTCCACGGCGAGAGGGATGGAGTTTCTCTCGTAAAGCATCCTGAACAACAAGGTAAACGGGATCTTGTAAGGGAGGTAAGCGGGATATCCGAGGAGCAACGGAGATTACAAATATCATTCGCACGTTCGTTACGAATAGCTAACGAAAGACGGCGTACGAGCAGACGAAGATCGTTTTCGATGTCTAACCATAGGCGAAGGGTACTGGGAGCGGTACTGATGAGATGTTGTCGATGAGCAAGAAAACGACGGACGTCGGCGCAAAACGCCACATCCATAAGCCACATCCATAAGTAAGGAACCATCGAAGGTCCAGGAGCGTTGCCTGGAAGGCGGGAAAGAGGAAACGCAGATGGTAAGCGCCACAGCAGAATGGTCGGAAGAGGTAGAAGGATGATGTCTCGTCGCAGTGATCGCTGGAAGCAGCGGTGGGATGACGTATATGCGATTGAGACGTGCTGCCGCCGATCCTTGTGCTGGAGAATTCCGCCAAGTACAAGAAATGGTGTCCGGGTGAAAATGCCGGTAGGAGTCAACAAAATGGAAATCGGTAATAAGTTGAGTAAGCAGATCGACAAGAAGGGGAACAGTGCTCCCCCCTGTAGATGTGCGGTCGAGAAAAGGCTCTAGAGTGCAGTTAAAGTCACCCCCGAGGACGGAAAAGTCCCGTGAGGGGGGGGGCGCCGGAAGCGCAGTCCGAAGGCAATGAAAAAGCGGATGCAGTTGAGAGTCGTCAGTTGGAATATACACATTAAAGATATGATATGGTACACAATTGATACAAAATGTAAAACATTGTAATTGATCGGTAAATAAGTTGTTAACAGCAACAGAAGTGATGGATGGACGAAACCGGTGATGTATGCCGACAGCAATTCCGCCTGAACGTAGTAAACGGTGGGCATGATGGAAGGTGTACTGCCATCGGCGCCACTGTTGGAATGGTGTTGTAGGCGAGCACCACGTTTCCTGGAGCAGGAGGACATCAGCATTAATTGCCGAGAGGTCCTCATGCACGGCGGAATTCACCTCGGGGGATCCTAACCCCCGGCAGTTGAAGGAAACTACCGTGAAAGCGCCAAGTCATCCGGCGACGTGGTGAGCCTGGCGATAGATATCTTGAGTCCGTGGATATGTTTGCGAGTGAACTTGGCCGTCTTAGCGGAAGGACCGGACAAGTAAGAAAAATTGTCCACAAGATTGTCCAGATCGGAAAGCTGTTGCAGGATTGCAGGAAGTCCAGCTTCATGGGTCTTCGCATACTGGAGGAGGCCGTGTGCTTTTTGCGTGTAACAGCTGAGGGCATGCAGTTCCTCATACGCAAGAGGCAAAGACGGGAATGATGTGTCGCGGAGAGTCGGATCAAGGTCCTTAAACGATACCAAAGGAGAGGAAGGGTCAGAAGTGGTATCAAAGTCTTGAAGATGCGATGGTTTCTGGCGGGTCCGGGAAGAGGAGCGAGTGGAGCTCCCAGCAGCTCTCCCTCGCTTGGTAGTGTTTCGAGGAGGTTTGGGCGCCGCCCTCTTATCTGGGCGAGCGCTGTGATCAGGCTCAGAAGTGTCACTCATGGTCTGTTCTGCACTGGTGTAAGCGCCGTCAGTATCTGCAATTGATACTTCAGTATCTGACACGACACGGTCGTCTACAGAATCAGCTGGTGCTGGATCAGGGGTGCGAAACTTGGAGGACTCCGGCAGCACTGGAAAAGCGGTCGCGGAGAGAGATGGCGGCACACCAGTCGATGACGGAGCACTTTCTCCTCTGAGAGGTGCCTCAGACGATAGTCGTGGAGGCAAGGGCGAGTCAGAGAATTGAAGAAAAGTCACCTGCGGTGAATCTTGTGTGGCAGCAGCAGGATTTGGACACTGCTTGTAAAAGTGCTCAAACTTCTTCCATTTGCTGCAGTGATGTTCAGTGAGCACATCAACTGGTTACCGTACTTGGCCTTGAATTGAGTCGGGAAGGTCTGAATGTCCGCCGGAGAAGAAGAAAACAACCCTACCCACGCGACGAGCGACGAGCAGGGTGTTGTCTTCGGGGTCTTTAGGGGCAGCAGATTATGTCTGAATTGTTCCAACCACACGACCGGATCACGCAAGAACCGCAAAAAAACTGTATGGTTTACCTCTGGGGGCACCGAGTAGAAGGACACATTCATCGGGCGCTCGGCAACTGAGCTGGGAATAAGATCTTGATCGCCGATGGTGAAGCCGGCATTCGTCACAGCACGAGCAGATTCGGCCTTGGAAAAGTATACGACAATCGTTCGGCTTCGCTGAAACATGTGTGAAATGGCATATTTTGGAAATTGCCGCTTTAAAGCGGTGGAATAATCTTTGAAGAAGGTGTTTGGCAAGGATTCAAAGACAACACCTCTGTCTAAGATCGTAGTGAAAGCAGTACTGCTGGCGAGTCCTGAGGAATTTTCAAAGAAATGGTATTTCCGTTTCGTTGTAGTTGTGATTGGAGAGCTTCGGCGCCGGTGTTCATGCCCTGTGGGGGCATTGCACAGTGGAAGACGCCATGGCATTGGCATACGTAGACGATGACGTCAGAGGTTTAGATGACATGGGGAAGGTACCGTTGCACGAGACATCCGTAGCGTCGTCGTCAGCAACGAAGGTAGTAGCAGCTTGAGATGAGTGAGAAGGCAACTGAACAGCCTAAGGTAAGGGGTTGTTCACATAACGAGTTGAGGGCAGTGCAACGCCGCCACTTGGGAAGGGCAGCGAAGCAGCACCCATGGAAGAAGAAGAGGTTGTCTTCAACATCGATGGGACACCGAAAGTGAGGTCCAGTTTCGGACCCCCACCGCCGGTAGACGCCATTTTTAATGGCGCCGACTATCGTAGCTTCGACCAGCTCGGCCGAGAGATATTTTTTTTTGATTGGGCAACTCAATGGGCTATAAGTAGTCGCCCGTCCCTAATTTAGGGTCACTGGTTCCAGGGAAGGGAGAGAGCCAGGGCCGTAAGACAAACACAACATCCATGCCTCACGGAATTCGAACCCGGACCCCTACGGACGTGTGATCAGAGGCCATCGCTTAGATCACTGCACCACCGGGGCGGCCGGCCGGGAGATAAACAAGACGTAATAGGAAAAGAACAAGGCAACTCGCCAATCTAGGAGTATTCACAAACGATAGCGGAACCTTCCAAAGGTAAGTGCTTTGAAACTTGGGATTCACAACTCACTAGAAACACACAAAATACGCATGAATTGACGGAGCACAGAAGTCGCAAATCCCACCACCGTGAGCAACTCAATGAACTATAAGCAGTCGCCCGTCCCTAATTTAGGGCCATTGGTTCCAGGGAAGGAAGAGAGCCAGTGCCGTAAGACAAACACAACATCCATGCCTCACCGGGATTCGGACGAATGATAAGAAGCCATCGCATAGACTACTGCGCCACCGTTTTTCTTAGACCACTGCGCCACCGTTTTTCTTATACCACTGCGCCACCGACACTGCCGTTTTCGAATTCTTCTGTTAACGTTTTGTAATTGGAGATGTGTTTATCTGATGGTTGAAACCCCATGACTGACCAAATGTGGATATGGTTTAGTTAAGCTGACCAGAAGTTCCCAATTCCTGAGAACAGTCCTAGAATTTAGTTTACTGTCCCCATAAACGCCTGATGCCTTTGGGGGCGCAAATTGTCTTCAAATTTTGATGTTTGTTCTCAATTGTCCTGGAATTTACTCTTTCTCATTAGCTCGTTAGATTTCCAATGAAAAATGTTATTAAAAGTAGTTTTTGTTGTACTAGTTTCCCTATATGCTTCTTCTGAAAACAAATTTTGCCTATTTTTGTTTTTCTTCTTTCCGAGTTTAACGACCACCGCGAGCAACTCAGTGGACTATAAGCAGTCACTGGTGTCTAATTTAGAGCCATTCGTTCTAGGGAAGGGAGAGAGGAACTGCTGTAAGACAAACATACCACCAAAGCCACATTCGGGACTCGAACCTGTGCCAACTTGTATGAATCATCGTCAGTGACCAGCACTAAGACATTGCACTACTGGCACGGTCAAATTTCGACTGCGCTTGTTTTGAGTTCCTGAAGAACTTTGGCAAAATGAAAAATTTGCCATGCAATTACTTTAGTGTGCCGCTTGATTTTAATTTGGCACATATACCTAAGGTAAAGCATTTTACTTTTACTAATACGTTCTCGTCATCATCGTTCTACTTTGTCAATAAAAAATACCAGCATTTCACAAGATATATCCTTTTAAGACACAAATTTTCATATGCAAATTACACTTATTGCATATTTATATTGAATACAGTGGCGCCCATATGAGTACTTTTTTTGGGGGGGGGGGTTGCTAAGAAAAGTGCTTACCTCCTTCAATGTTGTCAAACATTTTAGTAAATGCACAAGATACTAAAATACACGAAAAAGAATTTATTCAATCAATCATTAATATCTTATTATTTTTTTAAATGCTTTAAAAAAAGGTTTCGTCTAATTTAGTGTTGTAAATTTATCCAAAATTTGGCTATAACAACTGCTAGGGGGCTCGAGCCCCTCCCTGCCTTCCCCTTATAAGCGCTCTTATTGAACACGTATGTGTCCCCAAATGAACTGCTGATTCGGGGACGCCACGCCCTTTTGTTCTCAAATCAGTGTTCCAATATCTGGTCACCTTAGGTTTAGTGAAAGACCTAGTTCTATGAATATAACTGCAAGACCTTGTGACAAGGTAAATGCTGTTTCCTGTATAAATTCTAATATACTGAATATAAATTAGACAATTGAATTCAAAATTTGAATTAGTTTAGTGCCGGTCCATAAAACTAGGCCTTGCACTAAACCATATCCGCCGCCCCGGTGGCTGGTCTAAGCGATGGCTTGTGACCATTCGTCTGAGATGGGTCCGGGTTCGAATCCCGTGAGTCAGTGATGTTGTGTTAGTCTTATGGCACTGTCCCTCTCCCTTCACTGGAACCCGTGACCCTAAATTAGGGACGGGCGACTGCTTATAACCCATTGAGTTGCTCACGGTGGTCGTTAAACCCCGAATAAAAAAAACATATCCACATTCGGTCAGTCTTGTGGTTTCAACCACACAGGCAGGAGCTTAAGCAGGATCATTTAGATATCCGCCAGGCATGGGCTTGTGACTACACGAGAAGCTTCTAAAATTACAGATTATAAATTAGCTATGACTTTTCAGTGTGTAGTAAAAAGAGTCTTCCGTTGGAGATTTCGTAACAGTGTCACCCATTGGAGGCTTCGCAAGTCATGCTAGATATGCGTATATTGTTAAGAAAGCGTCGCTTACTGAGACAGATTACTGATTCTTCTGTCGTCCAATCAAACTTAAAATAAAAACGTTTACTCTAAACCATGGACCGTGCTCAAAACTAGAAAATAAATTCCATTCCATTAAAAGTGAACATTCCATAACTTTGTTTATTCTTACAAACCCCTGTACAGATTGAAATTGAGCACCAAAATAGCAAATTTTCTGGATCAATACGAATATCACTCTTCTGACATTTTCGTACGCAGTCAAGTTTCTAAACTCTTCAAGGAAAACAATACTTTCCCTGCAGTCGCTACTGGTTGGCAAAGCGCACAAAATCTTGATAAGATTGTATACTGGTCAGTAAATCGCTGTATCATACATATTTATTACGTCTGAAGCTGTTTCTGAAAAAAAATTCCTGTTTTTCCAATATTCATTCGAAAGCGAAATTTCTGCTTTGTGTTAAATAGATCTTGTGCATTCTTAGAAACGGTGGCAATAAATTTATTAATGCGATTATCCAGTTTATGAGCATAGTCAAGCAAAGCTTTCCAAATGGGAATTGCTCAGCCAAACATTCGGAAATGAACGCATAATTTGCCGCAGCCGTGGCCAACACGTCCACCGGACTTAAAAACTACATGTAATTTCTGACTTTGGGGGTAAGAAAGACATTGGAGGGGAACAGACTGCCAAACTTATTCCTGGCGCTTCCGAAAACGACGGGAATCGGTTGAACATGCAGCATCACCCATGAATGAGAGGGTTGGCGGTAAACAAATGCCTATTGGGAAGCAGGTGTGTTCGATTCAATTCATAATGTACTGCGGAAGTACATTAGAAAGCATGTTCGTGTACTAGCCGGAGATATTGGAGTAGCTTAGACTGACAAACATAATGCTGAAGGTTTATGAAGAAGGTTTGATACAATTCATAATGAATTTCTTTTTATTGGACGTTTAACGAGCAATTCAATGGGCTATAAGCAGTCGCCCGTCCCTAATTTAGGGTCACTGGCTCCAGGGAAGGGAGAGAGCCAGTGCCGTAAGACAAACACAACATCCATGCCTCACCAGGATTCGACCCCGGACCCCGTTCGGACGAATGATCATAAGCCATCGCTTAGACCACTGCGACACCGGAGCGGCTCATAATGAATTACGTACAAAGAAAGTTCGCGCAGGACCCCAGAACTTACAATATCAAATTCTAATCCCAAATGCTCATACCCGAGAAAAACAAACAAGGACGCAGTGGCCTAAGCAATGGCCTCTGATCATTCGTTCGAAAGGGTCCGGGTTCGAATCCCGTGAGGCATAGATGTTTTGTTTGTCTTACGGCACTAGCCCTATCCCTACCCTGGAACCGCCGCCCCGGTGGCGCAGTGGTCTAAGCGATGGCCTCTGATCATTCGTCCGAACGGGGTCCGGGTTCGAATCCCGGTGAGGCATGGGTGTTGTGTTTGTCTTACGGCACTGGCTCTCTCCCTTCCCTGGAATCAGTGATCCTAAATTAGGAACGGGCGACTGCTTATAGCCCATTGAGTTGCTCACGGTGGTCGTTAAACCTCCAATAAAAAAAAAATACCCTGGAACCAGTGATCCTAAATTAGGAACGGGCGACTGCTTATAGCCCATTGAGTTGCTCACGGTAGTCGTTATACCTCCAATTGAAAAAAAAAAAAAAGTAGTAAGCAGGTAAATACGGGGCTGTGTCGCGGCTAGGCCATATGCACAGAACAGAATTAAAAAAAAAAAAGAAAAAAAAGAAGAAGACAACTAAACAGGAAAATTTCGCGTCGCGTTCACTTAAGGTTTTTCTACCTAAAATCTGTGCTTTATGTTTCCAATGGTAAAAGCCGCCCCGGTGGCGCAGTGGTCTAGGGCGCTGGCCTCTGATCATTCGTCCGTAAGGGGTCCGGGTTCGAATCCCGTCACGCATGGATGTTGTGTTTGTCTTACGGCACTGGCTCTCTCCCTTCCCTGGAACCAGTAACCCAAAATAAGGGACGGGCGACTGCTTATAGCTCATTGAGTTGCTCACGGTGATCGTTAAACCTCCAATAAAAAAAATGGTAAAACTTCTTTACATATTATCTTCGCAATTATTATGTTCCCAAGGATTATTTTTTTTATTTAATGTTTAACGACCACCGTGAGTAACTCAACAGGCTATGTGCAGTCGCCCGTCTTTAATTTAGGGTCACTGGTTCCAGGGCAGGGAGAGAGCCGGTGATGTAAGACAAACACAACATCCTGGCTTCAACGGGATTCGAACCCCTTTTGGACGAATGATCACAGACCTTCGCTTAGACCACTGCGCCACCAGGACGGCGATGAAGATTTGCTGATCGATAAAACTAACTTTAAGTTATAGCATGGGATACTTAGTTCTTGCTAAAACGTAATCGTAATTACATTAAAAATCAATAATTTTTCTTTGAGTAATGTTCAGATGTGTTAATAGATGGCGCCAGCTGTACATTGATGACGTCAGTAGACAAACATGTTGGATTGCTTCATTATGGATATGTTTTAGCAAGTATTAAGTATCCCACGCTATAACTTAGAGTTAGGTTTATAGATGAGTAAATTCTTATCGTTGGGAATACATTAATTGCGAGTGGCGCAGTCGTCTAAGCGCTGGCTTATAATCATTCGTCCGTGAAGGGGTCCGGGTTCGAATCCCGGTGAGGCATGGATGTTGTGCTTGTCTTACGGCACTGACTCTCTCCCTGGTACCAATGACTCTAAATTAGGTAGGGACGGGTGACTGCTTATAGCCTACCGCCAGGATTTCGGTACCACGATGGGGTCTTTTTTTTTTTTTTTTTTTTTTGTTTCGAGGTTTAACGACCACCTTGAGCAACTCAATGGGCTATAAGCAGTCGCCCGTCCCTAATTTAGGGTCACTGGCTCCAGGGAAGGGAGAAAGCCAGTGCCGTAAAACAAATACAACATCCATGCCTCACCGGGATTCGAACCCGGACCCCGTTCGGACAAATGATCAGAGGCCATTGCTTAGACCACTGCGCCACCGGGGCGGCCCCGATGGGGTCACCTCTTTCCCCCGTCCTGGCGGAAATTGTACTGCAGCACGTCGAACATACCGTTCTTCATAATGGTACATTCCAACCAGTATATACTCTACATACGATATGTCGACGATGTTTTAGTTTTTTGGCAATACTCACTTAGTGAGTTAGACACTTTTGCTGCCTCTTTATCAGCCGTCTTTCCCACTATTTCCTTCACCCAAGAGTTAGAAACCTCCCACTCCCTTCCGTTTTTAGATATTTTATTACGACGCACCCCATCTAATGACATTCAAACCTCCGTCTACCGGAAACCCACTTGTTCACCTACCCTTATTCCATATAATTCGTACACCCCACTTCCCAATAAACATAGTTCTATTTCATCTTGAATCCGTAGGGCTTATAGTCATTCCTCCACCAAAAGATCTTTAAAACTAGAATTACACAGGATTTTTAATCTAACAAAGGTTTCCGGTTATCCCGGATATCATATTACAAAATTGTTACGCAGGTATCAACGACGGGTCTCCATAACGTTACAACCAATACGTGATGAAGTGACCATAAAACACGTGGCATCCATCCCCTACCACCCAACCATTGTACCGATCTTACAAAATTCATGCAAAAAAATACGATTGTTCCTTTGGTGTTTCTTCGGAACGTTTGTTCAGTTTGACCAAATCAGACCGAGACCGAACATCAACCTTAGATAAATACGGTGTTTATTCCGTACCACTGAACTCTTTTTCAACTACCTCACAGTCTACTTCTTACGTGGGATCCACTTGCAGATCATTAAAGACAAGAATTACAGAACACAAATACAGTGTTCGTACACATGCTTAACAACTTCTTTAGCACGAGAGGTACTAAAAGGAGAGCACTATCCTGACTGGGACAATGTAAAACTGTTATCGACGACCAAAACCAAAAATGGCCTGTTGTTTCTCGAGAGCTTGTATATTTATCATTTGAATGAACAATGTTGTAATGATGAAGCTCCATCCAATATACCAGAACCTTGGAGATACCTACTGAAAAACCAAGAAACAAGGTTAGACAACCATTGATTTTATTGCACATATATAAAACTCAGGTGAAAGAACTTTGACCTTCATTTAATATTTTATATGTATGACAACCATTATGTGTTTTTTACCTTTCATGTTATTGCAAATGTATGTATTTTATGACCTCATCCTGTTCCGACTTGTACGCATGAGCGGTCTCTACCCATTACCACACGTGTATATAACCACTGCGTTTTCATTTGCACCTTGCGAGTTTTGGTGCCTGATGATGAACCTATAAGTTGTAGGTTTCGAAAGATCTCTCATGTTTTTTAACATTAAACCTTTTAAACCTCAATGGAATGAGTTATTCGTGTCGTCATAATTTTTAACTGTGTATACTTTTGATACCGGTGATACGTCTTATCTTCATCTGAGTGTTGCAGTTGGTTTGATTTAAAGTGTTCTTGCTAAGTCAGATAATATCCGAAAACTTGAAAATTTTCATCGTCCTGGAGCGGGACTCGAAGCCGCGTCTCCCAGATAGCGCCCGTGTGTGCTAACCACTACACCACACAGGACGATGAAAATTTTCAAATTTTCGGATATTATCTGACTTACCATCCTTGTCACATTTACGCCAAAAATCGGATTGTCATCTTCAAAATTTGAATAAATTTATTTGAATCCTGGCTGAAAAGTAGTTTGCCACCCCAGCAATTTTGGTCACGGTCCGCCACTGCTCAAGTACTAGAAACCCAATCGATAAAATATAATTTAGTATTCGATATCAACATAATCGGAAAAGTCATTTGTTGGTAGTGAAACACTTACTAATTCTGGCTCTTGCAGCAATTGCAAAACCTCTTTAATCAAAGGTTCTGTATGTGAACGTTTTCCTGTGCACTGTGATAGTAATGATATGAGGGGATCCGATGAAAACAAGAGAGTATTTAGTAAATCTCGCATTGTTTTATTTCCCGAAAAAACTTCCTGGTATGACATTCGCGATATAGTGTAAAATGCTTGTTTCGAGATTCTACTGCGTCCTCTGTAAAAAACCCAGTAGGAAGAGCAACTGCTTTAATATACATAGTACCATGGGTAAAGCTGTACAAACATTTTAGCTGTTTCTTTTGTGTAATCACTGAATGCTTCCGTGTTGATGGCATACCCACATGATATGGTTACCAATATTACATATAGACGTTTTAGGAAATCTTCATTAAGGCCTGTAATGGTAGAAGCAAGAGAAAATTCACGGGAAAATCTTCGGGCAGTGTTGCCATCATTAGTAGTTCCGTAGCCAGGCTTTGGGATATCAATTAGTACCTTCATCTCAGCTTTTAATCTATTAATTATTACTGCCTTCCTTTCCTTCACCTTTTCCTTATCATTCTTATCGCGGACTTGCCACATTTTTACATCGAGACGATTAGAGATATCCAAGGAACATCCTAGGCACCTTATGCATGCATGAATATTAGAAATCCCATAATCAAGGAAACGAGATTCAGGTTGAAGACTGTAAATTTTGTCAAGCTGATTCATCATCTTCAAAGTTGCCCCACAAGTACCACATGTTTGTGTAGATGCATTGCTGACGACTCCAGATACCTTTAGCCGCCCCGGTGGCGCAGGGGTCTAAGCGATGGCCTCTGATCATTCGTCCGAAAGGGGTCCGTGTTCGAATCCCGGTGAGGCATGGATGTTGTGTTTGTCTTACAACACTGGCTCTCTCCCTTCCCTGGAACCAGTGACCCTAAATTAGGGAAGGGCGACTGTTATAGCCCATTGAGTTGCTCACGCTGGCCAAGCGGGTTGGTGAGTGTGGGACGGTATTTCCTCTAATCCCGATGGTATAGTTATAGCGCTATTGGCTGTCGTCAGAGCCCCTTTAGTGGGAACAAGATGCACCACGAGAAGGCGGGGTTGACATTTGTCAAGGAGAGGCCGTATTATGTTGCGCATCACTTGACCTTACATTTCATCAGTTCATATAAACTGGTATATTTCACGTTAAGCGTGTTCATGTTAAAATGATAAAAAAGCAAGTAGTGCATATAAAAATAGTAGGAGGAATCAAAGAACAGTTAGCGGTAAAAGTAATTCGCGTTCCTGAGGATTGACTGTACTCCGTTTGCAGATGAAGCTCAATTACCTCAACATAAAGCATAAAACACAATTATTTTATTAGAGTAACAAAGAGGTATCTTCAGTATCACCAGTGGCGTACCTTGGGTCCTAGACATGGGCTATCTCCCCCCTACCCCTTGGTACTGTTTTTTAAAAACTGCGAAGTTAATTTTTTAATTGTTAAGTAAGAGAAGTAACCACTGAAGCGATGAAAGATTTCCGTCTTTAGCACGATTTAATGATTAAAAGATGAGAAATATATACAATTAAAAACAAATTGCAATTCCATGTATGTTGGCTCTATGCAATACAATCCACATTTAACGAGAGCCTTAACACAACTATGTAAACCATATGACTTGAAGTTTGGGTTCACGCACACGAAACTTATTTTCAGTAGTTCGTAAGGATCGTGAACATAATAGCAAAATGGGACAGTGGGGTATTTAGAATATCCCTCTGGTTAAGGCAACTACAGGACAAGCAGCTTCTAATTATGTGGGTTCTACAAAACGCAATATTGCATTACGAATTAAAGAACACAAATACAATATTAAAACTGGCATGTATTGTACATCACTAGCCAAATCTGTTACACAAGATGATCTTAATCCCGACTTGAGCAATGTTAGAATACTTAATACTCCTAGTAAACCTGGTGATCTTTTAATTGCTGAAAGTGTGTATATAGAGGCCTCCGGTGAGCAATGTTGTAATGAACATGCCCCCTATGAGTTACATAACGTTTGGAAATCCCTTATTAAAAATGTAAATTATAAATTGTAATATAAACTTAAAATTGAATGTTCACCCTACATCATTTATTTCTATTATATATCTCCATGTTTTCTTCTTCAGACCATTGGGCCAACAGTATACACAACATTTTTGACGCATGCAGATTACTATTGGCTAACTTACCATGCTTCCCACAATGCAATGATCTATATTATATATAGATTAAATGTGTATCTATTTATTACATCTGAAGAAGAGGCAGCCGCTGCCTCGAAAGTGCTCTATGGTTTTAATTGTTTTTAATTGTATATATTTCTCATCTTTTAATCATTAAATCGTGCTAAAGACGGAAATCTTTCATCGCTTCAGTGATTAATGTCTCACGAGTCTTCAATATTTGTTGCTAAGAGAAGTAACATATTTTTCTAAATTTTAGTTACATGCTATTGCTAACATGATACCAAATTAGTATGAGGATTAGGATTTGAACACTTATTTGTACATGAACGCCATTCTTCTTCTGAATACTTTATTTGTACATGAACTCCATTCTTCTTTCATTTTGTGTGAACTTGTGTGTTACGTTTTCGTAAAAATGTGTTTCCGGGTACTTCTTCATATTTAAAAAGAATGTTTTTCTCAATTGACAAATCAGCCAAGTTGCTTGAATGTACGTGTCCTTTTGTGGCTCTAAGATACGTATATCTTGAATCTCTTTAATACTGAAAAACTTGTTTCGGCAATTGCAGTTGTTGATGGAAAGTTTTATATTAGGTCTGCTAATTTGAGCACCTCAATAAACACTATATCCATTTCATTCAACTTTATGTAACACGTAATGTCTTTTTCTTTTCTTTCCTTTTTTTTTTTTTTTTTTTTGAGGTTTAAAGACCACCGTGAGCAACTCAGTGGGCTATAAGCAGCCGCCCATCCTTAAGTTAGAGCCACTGGTTCCAGGGAAGCGAGAGAGCCAGGGCCGTAAGACAAACACACAACATCCATGCCTCACCGGGATTCGAACCCGGACCTATCTTGGACCATTGCGCCACCGGGGCTGCACGTAATGTCTCTCATTGATTTGTTTTGTGGAATAAAACACATTCAGTTCATTTTTTAATAGAGCTGTATCAAAATTTTAATCACAGAGTTCTTTAAGTTCTGACAGTAGATGTTCAGGGAAGGTTTCACAAAATTTATCAAAAAGTTCGAATGGAACAAAGCCACGAATTTAAGATATGATATCACTGATTTTAATTCATTGACACTTCACACAAACTGAAACAACTCTCGCGAAACACACACTGGAAGCATGCGAGTGACTGAGATAATCGAAGTCTTCTCTTTTCTGAGGGAACCGTTGCACAAAGCAATGGTCCATTCCCTTCCATACGCTCATTCATGTTGTCATGGAAACGCTAGCAGGCGATCGTATCGAATTCTTCGAATCAGAGCAGCGAAGACTCTGGAAGACCTGCTTGCGTTATGCCGTCGGTCATTGCTCGCCAGAATGAGTCAAAGAAGCGAAAGAAGCGAATCCGCTCGTGTTTTTTTCTCGCATCGACATATCTTAATATCGTTGATAATTGACTTTTATTTGTGTATATTTAGTTGACTTTTATTTGTGCATTCGCTGGGCTTCGCAGCTAGTCTAGCTAGCCTCGAATATACGCCACTGAGTATCACCTTATCATGTACAAAATGTAGAAGAAATTGCAACAGAAGAAAACAAAAATGTTATGCCTTCGGATAAGAAGATAAAGGGAAAAAACCTTAAGCATCACCTTGCCGTGTGCAAATTAAAAAGATGAAGAAAATGTTATGTCTTCGGATTTCCGCGTAAAAGTCGTCATTGAAAGATGTAGATGTGTTCCATCAAAAGGAAATATTTCGAAGTAAAATCCAGTTCCAAAGTAATTCATGTATTTAAACATCTCATATGCACCCATAGAAGCTTTATTGAAAGGAAATGCAATTCTTAAAAGATCAGACGGCACCAGTAAAACAATGAGGTGGTTATTCCAGTAGGATTCTGTCTATGGTAGCCCTCGCAGCTAAGACGAATATCAAGAGACCAGCGGCTCTAAGAATTTCTCACGAACGGCAGTGACATTTTGATAATGTAACTATCATATTGTCTAACGAATAGCAACTAGCCAAAGTACTTTTCTTAAAACAGCGGCAAAGGAAAACGTTTCCCACTCAGAACTAGAAAATATACTGTTGCGTGTAACAATGGATTAAAGCTTAACATGTAACTCAAAATTAAATAATGCAAGACGTTTAACAATGAATGTCTCAGGCAACAATGATGGAAAAGTAAATAGTGCAAAAGGTTAAAAGAGTAAATAATACAAGTCATCTAACAATAAATATGAAGAATGCAAAAGTAAATAATGCTAGAGATCTAACAGTGGATGTGTTAGCTAACAATGATGGTGACCCTATAAATATTCATTCGGCCCCATTTCGAGATGATCACTGTATTAAATAATTGGTACAGTCGTTCTTTAACTGATTTCATGGAGAAACATACCGTTACTTTCACTAGTGCCCCTTAGATAACTAATAAAATACCTCAACAAATACGTAGAAATGGTTTCACATATTATTTTCTGAAAACAGTGAGGTAGATCGTATTACTTCCTTTAATGAAAACATTTATGACAAGGAAATTTATCATTCAGGCCAATTAATGGTCTTTTATCGTACTTCGAGTTGCCCGGGTGGTCAGAGGCACACAGTTCCGACTCATCCGTCGTTCTCCATCCGTCCTTGAGTTCCTGGTAAGAATTTCTTGGTGTGACGGTCAGACGGCCGGGGTTTTGTTCCGGCTTGTAAATCCGGGGCCCCAAATTAAGGTACAGCAATTTCTTTTAGGCTTAGATTCTCGAGGTGGCTGTTAAAACCAAAGCAATAAAACAGGAAAAATATATGACTTAGTATACACAAATTTGGAAATTTTCGCTAATCCGATTACCATTTCAAAAAGATGTATGCCATCCCCTTGACTTCGTATGATCTGAAGCGTTTTCTTTATTAAATTCCCAGGTTGTGGTCCTATTCTTTTACAATTCAATTGTCTCTTCACAAGTTGTTTGCTGCTTCCTTGACTTCCTAGTCTGAATGCTGAAGAAGCCAGAGCAAGCATATCCTGTTAAAGGGAGAGATAATATTGTAAAATAAGGCCCAGAACTTCTTCATGACTAAATAATATATTGATTTCATAAGCCTTTCGTCGAAATGTTGCACATACATGCTTAACTCAAGATTAGCTTTGTTTCATGTTTTTTTCATTTAGTCTTCTCTGACATCTATTTTTATTAGTTCATTTTCACTTTTCATTGTCTTTCGACGCTGCTTTTGTTGACTCCTTGACTTCCGGTCTGATTACTTACGAAAGTAACCACATATCTATTGTCTTTTCATTAACTATCTTTAGAATATTCTCTCACCATTTTTTTTAAATACGAAAAAAATGCTCTACGCAAATTACACAAAAAATGCTGTGATTTGCGCATTTTCAAGAATTGTGTGCTGTTAAGCACACTCATCCTTTCCTCATCGGTAATCATGTTTGGTATAGTATTTGACTTGGTTTTGCGCCTGCGTTCTAAGGGCATACCATTTCACATTTTCAGTGTGACACGTTGGTATATTTCGGCGGAATTTGTTCGCTTATCACGTTTCAGAACCTTTTATGTAACTTTATATAATATGGTTTTGCTACTTACATTATGCATTTTTACAGTGTTTTATCTGTTACCTGTAATTATTTCTTATATAACAAGTAAGAAACTATTTAATTTATGAAATGTTTTTCAGATCTTAAAACAAAAATGTTTCAAATATGCCAAGACCTCTAGAAATCTGAAAAATCACTCTATTTTTATTCTTGTTCAGCAGTTCATTTATCTTGCAAATTTCTTTCTTTTACTAACACTTACAGCGCCAATGACTTAAATTACCCTGACCTATTTACACTGTGCGCCCCCTCATGTAGAGCGGTATTTAATTGAATGAGCTGAAACCGCTATGACATCAGAGGACATCATTTGTGAAGATAATTATTTCAAAAAATGTTTGCAACTGTCTGTCGTTCCATTGCTTAAATAGCGAAGAAATGGAAATCTGTTAACTAAACTTTCGGAATTCGTTTTGATGTTTTAATTTTCCCCGTACCCCCAGAATAAACTAGTCGCTTTGGAAGGTTAACCTGATCTTCATATTTCCACTTACAAAATCCGAATCATTTTGTTTTCACTGTCACCCAGAGAAGCAACGATGCGATTAACATATCGAGTCGATCGCACCTTTGCTTCACTAAAAGACAAACATGAGCGATTAAAAGCGTTAAATGGTGATATTAGAAGTAAACTTTCACCACCCGGTGCGTAGCGAAGCCATTTTAAGGCAGTCTCATCAGAAGAAATTAAGCACAAAATGCTGGAGCTTTGAGCACGGTAGGAGATACTGGCAAAAAATTAATCACAATATTCTGAAAACATTAATTTGTTTCGTTCCTTTACTGCTTGAGCAGCTTCCCTTTTATAGCTTTATTATTAGCAACCTTTTGGTTTCCCTTGATGTCACTGAAGGTTATCATACCATGCTCATCTTTCAAACATAATTGTGATGCTAACGGCCGAAATTATGAGAAAGATATTATTTTGACGATATTCAGGGGCAAAGAAAATACCGAGTCCGTGTCCGAAAGGGATGTCTAACCCCCCACCCCTCCTCCTAGGATAACCAAACAATTAGATTTTTCATTGTTTTCCTGTTTGTAATCTAGAATATCTTTTTCACCTTCCCTTTGTACTCAATTGGCTATGCTAATCCACTTATTGTTCTAGAAATTCGGGAGAATGGTGTGTAAGATACTGAAGGCGACGTTATTGAAAAGAACGATTTTTTTTATTGGAGGTTTAACGACCACCGTGAGCAACTCAATGGGCTATATGCAGTCGCCCGTCCCTAATTTAGGGTCACTGGTTCCAGGGAAAGTGGAGAGCCAGTGCCGTAAGATAAACACAATATCCATGCCTCACGGTATTCGAACCCGCACCCCTACGGACGTGTGATCAGAGGCCATCGCTTAGATCACTGCACCACCGGGGCGGCCGGCCGGGAGATAAACAAGACGTAATAGGAAAAGAACAAGGCAACTCGCCAATCTAGGAGTATTCACAAACGATAGCGGAACCTTCCAAAGGTAAGTGCTTTGAAACTTGGGATTCACAACTCACTAGAAACACACAAAATACGCATGAATTGACGGAGCTCAGAAGTCGCAAATCCTACCACCGTGAGCAACTCAATGGAGTATAAGCAGTCGCCAGTCCCTAATTTAGGGCCACTGGTTCCAGGGAAGGAAGAGAGCCAGTGCCGTAAGACAAACACAACATCCATGCCTCACCGGGATTCGGACGAATGATAAGAAGCCATCGCATTGACTACTGCGCCACCGTTTTTCTTAGACCACTGCGCCACCGACACTGCCGTTTTCGAATTCTTCTGTTAACGTTTTGTAATTGGAGATGTGTTTATCTGATGGTTGAAACCCCATGACTGACCAAATGTGGATATGGTTTAATTAAGCTGACCAGAAGTTCCCAATTCCTGAGAACAGTCCTAGAATTTAGTTTACTGTCCCCATAAACGCCTGATGCCTTTGGGGGCGCAAATTGTCTTCAAATTTTGATGTTTGTTCTCAATTGTCCTGGAATTTACTCTTTCTCATTAGCTCGTTAGATCTCCAATGAAAAATG
Organism: Macrothele yani; assembly: GCA_039090855.1. NCBI lineage: Eukaryota > Metazoa > Arthropoda > Arachnida > Araneae > Macrothelidae > Macrothele > Macrothele yani. Next base: position 106,467,389 of record CM076999.1, on the reverse strand, counting down.
TTATTAAAAGTAGTTTTTGTTGTACTAGTTTCCCTATATGCTTCTTCTGAAAACAAATTTTGCCTATTTTTGTTTTTCTTCTTTCCGAGTTTAACGACCACCGCGAGCAACTCAGTGGACTATAAGCAGTCACTGGTTTCTAATTTAGAGTCATTCGTTCTAGGGAAGGGAGAGAGGAACTGCTGTAAGACAAACATACCACCCATGCCACATTCGGGACTCGAACATGTGCCAACTTGTATGAATCATCGTCAGTGACCAGCACTAAGACATTGCACCACTGGCACGGTCAAATTTCGACTGCGCTTGTTTTGAGTTCCTGAAGAACTTTGGCAAAATGAAAAATTTGCCATGCAATTACTTTAGTGTGCCGCTTGATTTTAATTTGGCACATATACCTAAGGTAAAACATTTTACTATTGCTAATACGTTCTTGTCATCATCGTTCTACTTTGTCAATAAAAAATACCAGCATTCCACAAGATATATCCTTTTAAGACAAATTTTCATATGCAAATTACACTTATTGCATATTTATATTGAATACAGTGGCGCCCATTAGAGTACTTTTTTTTGGGGGGGGGGGTTGCTAAGAAAAATGCTTACCTCCTTCAATGTTGTCAAACATTTTAGTAAATGTACAAGATACTAAAATACACGAAAAAGAATTGATTCAATCAATCATTAATATCTTATTATTTTTTTAAATGCTTTAAAAAAAGGTTTCGTCTATTTTAGTGTTTTAAATTTATCCAAAATTTGGCTATACCAACTGATAGGGGGCTTGAGCCCCTCCCTGCCTCCCCCTTATAAGCGCTCTTATTGAACACGTATGTGTCCCCAAATGAACTGCTGATTCGGGGACGCCACGCCCTTTTGTTCTCAAATCAGTGTTCCAATATCTGGTCACCTTAGGTTTAGTGAAAGACCTAGTTCTATGAATATAACTGCAAGACCTTGTGACAAGTTAAATGTTGTTTCCTGTATAAATTCTAATATACTGAATATAAATGACAATTGAATTAGTTTAGTGCCAGTCCATAAAACTAGGCCTTGCACTAAAACATATCCGCCGCCCCGGTGGCGCAGTGGTCTAAGCGATGGCTTGTGACCATTCGTCTGAGATGGGTCCGGGTTCGAATCCCGTGAGGCAGTGATGTTGTGTTTGTCTTATGGCACTGTCCCTCTCCCTTCACTGGAACCCGTGACCCTAATTTAGGGACGGGCGACTGCTTATAACTCATTGAGTTGCTCACGTTGGTCGTTAAACCCCGAATAAAAAAAACATATCCACATTCAGTCAGTCTTGTGGTTTCAACCACACAGGCAGGAGCTTAAGCAGGATCATTTAGATATCCGCCAGGCATGGGCGATTGCCTTGTGACTACACGAGAAGCTTCTAAAATTACAGATTATAAATTAGCTATGACTTTTCAGTGTGTAGTAAAAAGAGTCTTCCGTTGGAGATTTCGTAACAGAGTCACCCATTGGAGGCTTCGCAAGTCATGCTAGATATGCGTATATTGTTAAGAAAGCGTCACTTACTGAGACAGATTACTGATTCTTCTGTCGTCCAATCAAACTTAAAATAAAAACGTTTACTCTAAACCATGGACCGTGCTCAAAACTAGAAAATAAATTCCATTCCATTAAAAGTGAACATTCGATAACTTTGTTTATTCTTACAAACCTCTGTACAGATTGAAATTGAGCACCAAAATAGCAAATTTTCTGGATCAATACGAATATATCACTCTTCTGACATTTTCGTACGCAGTCCAGTTTTTAAACTCTTCAAGGAAAACAATACTTTCCCTGAGTCGCTACTGGTTGGCAAAGCGCACAAAATCATGATAAGATTGTATACTGGTCAGTAAATCGCTGTATCATACATATTTATTACGTCTGAAGCTGTTTCTGAAAGAAATTTCCTGTTTTTCCAATATTCATTCGAAAGCGAAATTTCTGCTTTGTGTTAAATAGATCTTGTGCATTCTTAGAAACGGTGGCAATAAATTTATTAATGAGATTATCCAGTTTATGAGCATAGTCAAGAAAAGCTTTCCAAATGGGAATTGCTCAGCCAAACATTCGGAAATGAACGCATAATTTGCCGCAGCCGTGGCCAACACGTCCATCGGACTTAAAAACTACATGTAATTTCTGACTTTGGGGGTAAGAAAGACATTGGAGGGGAACAGACTGCCAAACTTATTCCTGGCGCTTCCGAAACGACGAGAATCGGTTGAACATGCAGCATCACCCATGAATGAGAGGGTTGGCGGTAAACAAATGCCTATTGGGAAGCAGGTGTGTTCGATTCAATTCATAATGTACTGCGGAAGTACATTAGAAAGCATGTTCGTGTACTAGCCGGAGATATTGGAGTAGCTTAGACTGACAAACATAATGCTGAAGGTTTATGAAGAAGGTTTGATACAATTCATAATGAATTTCTTTTTATTGGACGTTTAACGACCACCGTGAGCAATTCAATGGGCTATAAGCAGTCGCCCGTCCCTAATTTAGGGTCACTGGTTCCAGGGAAGGGAGAGAGCCAGTGCCGAAAGACAAACACAACATCTATGCCTTACCGGGATTCGAACCCGGACCCCTTCGGACGAATGATCAGAGGCCACGCCTTAGACCACTGCGCCACCGGGGCGGCACAAACATGTTGGATTGCTTCATTATGGTTATGTTTTAGCAAGTATTAAGTACCCCACGCTATAACTTAGAGTTAGGTTTATAGATGAGTAAATTCTTATCGTTGGGAATACATTAATTGCGAGTGGCGCAGTCGTCTAAGCGCTGGCTTATAATCATTCGTCCGTGTAGGGGTCCGGGTTCGAATCCCGGTGAGGCATGGATGTTGTGCTTGCCTTACGGCACTGACTCTCTCCCTCCCTGGAACCAATGACTCTAAATTAGGGACGGGTGACTGCTTATAGCCTACCGCCAGGATTTCGGTACCACGATGGGGTCTTTTTTTTATTTTTATTTTTTTTGGTTCTAGGTTTAACGACCACCTTGAGCAACTCAATGGGCTATAAGCAGTCGCCCGTCCCTAATTTAGGGTCACTGGCTCCAGGGAAGGGAGAAAGCCAGTGCCGTAAGGCAAATACAACATCCATGCCTCACCGGGATTAGAACCCGGACCCCGTTCGGACAAATGATCAGAGGCCATTGCTTAGACCACTGCGCCACCGGAGCGGCCCCGATGGGGTCACCTCTTTCCCCCGTCCTGGCGGAAATTGTACTGCAGCACGTCGAACATACCGTTCTTCATAATGGTACATTCCAACCAGTATATACTCTACATACGATATGTCGACGATGTTTTAGTTTTTTGGCAATACTCACTTAGTGAGTTAGACACTTTTGTTGCCTCTTTATCAGCCGTCTTTCCCACTATTTCCTTCACCCAAGAGTTAGAAACCTCCCACTCCCTTCCGTTTGTAGATATTTTATTACGACGCACCCCATCTAATGACATTCAAACCTCCGTCTACCTGAAACCCACTTGTTCACCTACCTTTATTCCATATAATTCGTACACCCCACTTCCCTATAAACATAGTTCTATTTCATCTTGAATCCGTAGGGCTTATAGTCATTCCTCCACCAAAAGATCTTTAAAACTAGAATTACACAGCATTTTTAATCTAACAAAGGTTTCCGGTTATCCCGGATATCTATTTACAAAATTGTTACGCAGGTATCAACGACGGATCTCCACAACGTTACAACCAATACGTGATGAAGTGACCATAAAATACGTGGCATCCATCCCCTACCACCCAACCATTGTACCGATCTTACAAAATTCATACAAAAAAATACGATTGGTCCTTTGTTGTTTCTTCGGAACGTTTGCTCAGTTTGACCAAATCAGACCGAGACCGAACATCAACCTTAGATAAATACGGTGTTTATTCCGTACCACTGAACTCTTTTTCAACTACCTCACAGTCTACTTCTTACGTGGGATCCACTTGTAGATCATTAAAGACAAGAATTACAGAACACAAATACAGTGTTCGTACACATGCCTTAACAACTTCTTTAGCACGAGAGGTACTAAAAGGAGAGCACTATCCTGACTGGGACAATGTAAAACTGTTATCAACGACCAAAACCAAAAATGGCCTGTTGTTTCTCGAGAGCTTGTATATTTATCATTTGAATGAACAATGTTGTAATGATGAAGCTCCATCCAATATACCAGAACCTTGGAGATACCTACTGAAAAACCAAGAAACAAGGTTAGACAACCATTGATTTTATTGTACATATATAAAACTCAGGTGAAAGAACTTTGACCTTCATTTAATATTTTATATGTATGACAACCATTATGTGTTTTTTACCTTTCATGTTATTGCAAATGTATGTATTTTATGACCTCATCCTGTTCCGACTTGTACGCATGAGCGGTCTCTACCCATTACCACACGTGTATATAACCACTGCGTTTTCATTTGCACCTTGCGAGTTTTGGTGCCTGATGATGAACCTATAAGTTGTAGGTTTCGAAAGATCTCTCATGTTTTTTAACATTAAACCTTTTAAACCTCAATGGAATGAGTTATTCGTGTCGTCATAATTTTTAACTGTGTATACTTTTGATACCGGTGATACGTCTTATCTTCATCTGAGTGTTGCAGTTGGTTTGATTTAAAGTGTTCTTGCTAAGTCAGATAATATCCGAAAACTTGAAAATTTTCATCGTCCTGGAGCGGGACTCGAAGCCGCATCTCCCAGATAGCGCCCGTGTGTGCTAACCACTACACCACACAGGACGATGAAAATTTTCAAATTTTCGGATATTATCTGACTTACCATCCTTGTCACATTTACGCCAAAAATCGGATTGTCATCTTCAAAATTTGAATAAATTTATTTGAATCCTGGCTGAAAAGTAGTTTGCCACCCCAGCAATTTTGGTCACGGTCCGCCACTGCTCAAGTACTAGAAACCCAATCGATAAAATATAATTTAGTATTCGATATCAACATAATCGGAAAAGTCATTTGTTGGTAGTGAAACACTTACTAATTCTGGCTCTTGCAGCAATTGCAAAACCTCTTTAATCAAAGGTTCTGTATGTGAACGTTTTCCTGTGCACTGTGATAATAATGATATGAGGGGATCCGATGAAAACAAGAGAGTATTTAGTAAATCTCGCATTGTTTTATTTCCCGAAAAAACTTCCTGGTATGACATTTGCGATATAGTGTAAAATGCTTGTTTCGAGATTCTACTGCGTCCTCTGTAAAAAACCCAGTAGGAAGAGCAACTGCTTTAATATACATAGTACCATGGGTAAAGCTGTACAAACATTTTAGCTGTTTCTTTTGTGTAATCACTGAATGCTTCCGTGTTGATGGCATACCCGCATGATATGGTTACCAATATTACATAGACGTTTTAGGAAATCTTCATTAAGGCCTGTAATGGTAGAAGCAAGAGAAAATTCGCGGGAAAATCTTCGGGCAGTGTTGCCATCATTAGTAGTTCCGTAGCCAGGCTTTGGGATATCAATTAGTACCTTCATCTCAGCTTTTAATCTATTAATTATTACTGCCTTCCTTTCCTTCACCTTTTCCTTATCATTCTTATCGCGGACTTGCCACATTTTTACATCGAGACGATAAGAGATATCCAAGGAACATTCTAGGCACCTTATGCATGCATGAATATTAGAAATCCCATAATCAAGGAAACGAGATTCAGGTTGAAGACTGTAAATTTTGTCAAGCTGATTCATCATCTTCAAAGTTGCCCCACAAGTACCACATGTTTGCGTAGATGCATTGCTGACGACTCCAGATACCTTTAGCCGCCCCGGTGGCGCAGTGGTCTAAGCGATGGCCTCTGATCATTCGCCCGAAAGGGGTCCGGGTTCGAATCCCGGTGAGGCATGGATGTTGTGTTTGTCTTACGACACTGGCTCTCTCCCTTCCCTGGAACCAGTGACCCTAAATTAGGGACGGGCGACTGCTTATAGCCCACTGAGTTGCTCACGCTGGCCAAGCGGGTTGGTGAGTGTGGGACAGTATTTCCTCTAATCCCGATGGTATAGTTATAGCGCTATTGGCTGTCGTCAGAGCCCCTTTAGTGGGAACAAGATGCACCACGAGAAGGCGGGGTTGACATTTGTCAAGGAGAGGCCGTATTATGTTGCGCATCACTTGACCTTACATCCCATCAGTTCATATAAACTGGTATATTTCACGTTAAGCGTGTTCATGTTAAAATGATAAAAAAGCAAGTAGTGCATATAAAAATAGTAGGAGGAATCAAAGAACAGTTAGCGGTAAAAGTAATTCGCGTTCCTGAGGATTGACTGTACTCCGTTTGCAGATGAAGCTCAATTACCTCAACATAAAGCATAAAACACAATTATTTCATTAGAGTAACAAAGAGGTATCTTCAGTATCACCAGTGGCGTACCTTGGGTCCGAGACCTGGGCTATCTCTCCCCCACCCCCTAGTACTGTTTTTTAAAAACTGCGAAGTTAATTTTTTAATTGTTAAGTAAGAGAAGTAACATTTTTTTCTAAATTTTAGTTACATGCTATTGCTAACATGATACCAAATTATTATGAGGATTAGGATTTGAACACTTATTTGTACATGAACGCCATTCTTCTTCTGAATACTTTATTTGTACATGAACTCCATTCTTTCATTTTGTGTGAACTTGAGTGTTACGTTTTCGCAAAAATGTTCTTCCGGGTATTTCTTCATATTTAAAAAGAATGTTTTTCTCAATTGACAAATCAGCCAAGTTGCTCGAATGTACGTGTCCTTTTGTGGCTCTAAGATACGTATATCTTGATTCTCTTTAATACTGAAAAACTTGTTTCGGCAATTGCAGTTGTTGATGGAAAGTTTTATATTAGGTCTGCTAATTTGAGCACCTCAATAAACACTATATCCATTTCATTCAACTTTATGTAACACGTAATGTCTTTTTCTCTTCTTTCCTTTTTTTTTTTTTTTTTGGAGGTTTAAAGACCACCGTGAGCAACTCAGTGGGCTATAAGGAGCCGCCCATCCTTAAGTTAGAGCCACTGGTTCCAGGGAAGCGAGAGAGCCAGGGCCGTAAGACAAACACACAACATCCATGCCTCACCGGGATTCGAACCCGGACCCATCTTGGACCACTGCGCCACCGGGGCTGCACGTAATGTCTCTTATTGATTTATTTTGTGGAATAAAACACATTCAGTTCATTTTTTAATAGAGCTGTATCAAAATTTTAATCACAGAGTTCTTTAAGTTCTGACAGTAGATGTTCAGGGAAGGTTTCACAAAATTTATCAAAAAAGTTCGAATGGAACAAAGCCACGAATTTAAGATATGATATCACTGATTTTAATTCATTGACACTTCACACAAACTGAAACAACTCTCGCGAAACACACACTGGAAGCATGCGAGTGACTGAGATAATCGAAGTCTTCTCTTTTCTGAGGGAACCGTTTCACAAAGCAATGGTCCATTCCCTTCCATACGCTCATTCATGTTGTCATGGAAACGCTAGCAGGCGATCGTATCGAAGTTCTTCAAATCAGAGCAGCGAAGACTCTGGAAGACCTGCTTGCGTTATGCCGTCGGTCATCGCTCGCCAGAATGAGTCAAATAAGCGAAAGAAGCGAATCCGCTCGTGTTTTTTTCTCGCATCGACATATCTTAATATCGTTGATAATTGACTTTTATTTGTGTATATTTAGTTGACCTTTATTTGTGCATTCGCTGGGCTTCGCAGCTAGTCTAGCTAGCCTCGAATAAACGCCACTGAGTATCACCTTATCATGTACAAAATGTAGAAGAAATTGCAACAGAAGAAAATAAAAATGTTATGTCTTCGGATAAGAAGATGAAGGGAAAAAACCTTAAGCATCACCTTGCCGTGTGCAAATTAAAAAGATGAAGAAAATGTTATGTCTTCGGATAAGAAGATGAAGGGAAAAACCTTAAGCATCACCTTGCCGTGTGCAAATTAAAAAGATGAAGAAAATGTTATGTCTTCGGATAAGAAGATGAAGGGAAAAAACCTTAAGCATCACCTTGCCGTGTGCAAATTAAAAAGATGAAGAAAATGTTATGTCTTCGGATAAGAAGATGAAGGGAAAAACCTTAAGCATCACCTTGCCGTGTGCAAATTAAAAAGATGAAGAAAATATTATGTCTTCGGATAAGAAGATGAAGGGGAAAACTTTAAGCATCACCTTGCCGTGTGCAAATTAAAAAGATGAAGAAAATGTTATGTCTTCGGATAAGAAGATGAAGGGACAAAACTTTAAGCATCACCTTGCCGTGTGCAAATTAAAAAGATGAAGAAAATGTTATGTCTTCGGATAAGAAGATGAAGGGAAAACACCTTAAGCATCACCTTGCCGTGTGCAAATTAAAAAGATGAAGAAAATGTTATGTCTTCGGATAAGAAGATGAAGGGAAAAAACTTTAAGCATCACCTTGCCGTGTGCAAATTAAAAAGATGAAGAAAATGTTATGTCTTCGGATAAGAAGATGAAGGGAAAAAAGCTTAACATTTTCTTCATCTTTTTAATTTGCACACCTTGCCGTGTGCAAATTAAAAAGATGAAGAAAATGTTATGTCTTCGGATAAGAAGATGAAGGGAAAAACCTTAAGCATCACCTTGCCGTGTGCAAATTAAAAAGATGAAGAAAATGTTATGTCTTCGGATAAGAAGATGAATGGGAAAAACCTTAAGCATCACCTTGCCGTGAGCAAATTAAAAAGATGAAGAAAATGTTATGTCTTCGGATAAGAAGATGAAGGGAAAAACATTAAGCATCACCTTGCCGTGTGCAAATTAAAAAGATGAAGAAAATGTTATGCCTTCGGATAAGAAGATGAAGGGAAAACACCTTAAGCATCACCTTGCTGTGTGCAAATTAAAAAGATGAAGAAAATGTTATGTCTTCGGATAAGAAGATGAAGGGGAAAACTTTAAGCATCACCTTGCCGTGTGCAAATTAAAAAGATGAAGAAAATGTTATGTCTTCGGATTTCCGCGTAAAAGTCGTCATTGAAAGATGTAGATGTGTTCCATCAAAAGCAAATATTTGGAAGTAAAATCCAGTTCCAAAGTAATTCATGTATTTAAACATCTCATATGCACCCATAGAAGCTTTATTGAAAGGAAATGCAATTCTTAAAAGATCAGACGGCACCAGTAAAACAATGAGGTGGTTATTCCAGTAGGATTCTGTCTATGGTAGCCCTCGCAGCTAAGACGAATATCAAGAGACCAGCGGCTCTAAGAATTTCTCACGAACGGCAGTGACATTTTGATAATGTAACTATCATATTGTCTAACGAATAGCAACTAGCCAAAGTACTTTTCTTAAAACAGCGGCAAAGGAAAACGTTTCCCACTCAGAACTAGAAAATATACTGTTGCGTGTAACAATGGATTAAAGCTTAACATGTAACTCAAAATTAAATAATGCAAGACGTTTAACAATGAATGTCTCAGGCAACAATGATGGAAAAGTAAATAGTGCAAAAGGTTAAAAGAGTAAATAATACAAGTCATCTAACAATAAATATGAAGAATGCAAAAGTAAATAATGCTAGAGATCTAACAGTGGATGTGTTAGCTAACAATGATGGTGACCCTAAAAATATTCATTCGGCCCCATTTCGAGATGATCACTGTATTTAATAATTGGTACAGTCGTTCTTTAACTGATTTCATGGAGAAACATACCGTTACTTTCACTAGTGCCCCTTAGATAACTAATAAAATACCTCAACAAATACGTAGAAATGGTTTCACATATTATTTTCTGAAAACAGTGAGGTAGATCGTATTACTTCCTTTAATGAAAACATTTATGACAAGGAAATTTATCATTCAGGCCAATTAATGGTCTTTTATCGTACTTCGAGTTGCCCGTATGGTCAGAGGCACACAGTTCCGACTCATCCGTCGTTCTCCATCCGTCCTTGAGTTCTTGGTAAGAATTTCTTGGTGTGACGGTCACACGGCCGGGGTTTTGTTCCGGCTTGTAAATCCGGGGCCCCAAATTAAGGTACAGCAATTTCTTTTAGGCTTAGATTCTCGAGGTGGCTGTTAAAACCAAAGCAATAAAACAGAAAAAATATATGACTTAGTATACACAAATTTGGAAATTTTCGCTAATCCGATTACCATTTCAAAAAGATGTATGCCATCCCCTTGACTTCGTATAATCTGAAGCGTTTTCTTTATTAAATTCCCAGGTTGTGGTCCCATTCTTTTACAATTCAATTGTCTCTTCACAAGTTGTTTGCTGCTTCCTTGACTTCCTAGTCTGAATGCTGAAGAAGCCAGAGCAAGCATATCCTGTTAAAGGGAGAGATAATATTGTAAAATAAGGCCCAGAACTTCTTCATGACTAAATAATATATTGATTTCATAAGCCTTTCGTCGAAATGTTGCACATATATGCTTAACTCAAGATTAGCTTTGTTTCATGTTTTTTTCATTTAGTCTTCTCTGACATCTATTTTTATTAGTTCATTTTCACTTTTCATTGTCTTTCGACGCTGCTTTTGTTGACTCCTTGACTTCCGGTCTGAATACTTACGAAAATAACCACATATCTATTGTCTTTTCATTAACTATCTTTAGAATATTCTCTCACCATTTTTTTAAATACGAAAAAAATGCTCTACGCAAATTACACAAAAAATGCTGTGATTTGCGCATTTTCAAGAATTGTGTGCTGTTAAGCACACTCATCCTTTCCTCATCGGTAATCATGTTTGTTATAGTATTTGACTTGGTTTTGCGCCTGCGTTCTAAGGGCATACCATTTCACATTTTCAGTGTGACACGTTGGTATATTTCGACGGAATTTGTTCGCTTATCACGTTTCAGAACCTTTTATATAACTTTATATAATATGGTTTTGCTACTTACATTATGCATTTTTACAGTGTTTTATCTGTTACCTGTAATTATTTCTTATATAACAAGTAAGAAACTATTTAATTTATGAAATGTTTTTCAGATCTTAAAACAAAAATGTTTCAAATATGCCAAGACCTCTAGAAATCTGAAAATCACTCTATTTTTATTCTTGTTCAGCAGTTCATTTATCTTGCAAATTTCTTTCTTTTACTGACACTTACAGCGCCAATGACTTAAATTACCCTGACCTATTTACACTGTGCGCCCCCCTCATGTAGAGCGGTATTTAATTGAATGAGCTGAAACCGCTATGACATCAGAGGACATCATTTGTGAAGATAATTATTTCAAAAAATGTTTGCAACTGTCTGTCGTTCCATTGCTTAAATAGCGAAGAAATGGAAATCTGTTAACTAAACTTTCGGAATTCGTTTTGATGTTTTAATTTTCCCCGTACCCCCAGAATAAACTAGTCGCTTTGGAAGGTTAACCTGATCTTCATATTTCCACTTACAAAATCCGAATCATTTTGTTTTCACTGTCACCCAGAGAAGCAACGATGCGATTAACATATCGAGTCGATCGGACCTTTGCTTCACTAAAAGACAAACATGAGCGATTAAAAACGTTGAGTGGTGATATTAGAAGTAAACTTTCACCACCCGGTGCGTAGCGAAGCCATTTTAAGGCAGTCTCATCAGAAGAAATTAAGCACAAAATGCTGGAGCTTTGAGCACGGTAGGAGTTACTGGCAAAAAATTAATCCCAATATTCTGAAAACATTAATTTGTTTCGTTCCTTTACTGCTTGAGCAGCTTCCCTTTTATAGCTTTATTATTAGCAACCTTTTGGTTTCCCTTGATGTCACTGAAGGTTATCATACCATGCTCATCTTTCAAACATAATTGTGATGCTAACGGCCGAAATTATGAGAAAGATATTATTTTGACGATATTCAGGGGCAAAGAAAATACCGAGTCCGTGTCCGAAAGGGATGTCTAACCCCCCCTCCCCTCCTAGGATAACCAAACAATTAGATTTTTCATTGTTTTCCTGTTTGTAATCTAGAATATCTTTTTCACCTTCCCTTTGTACTCAATTGGCTATGCTAATCTACTTATTGTTCTAGAAATTCCGGAGAATGGTGTGTAAGATACTGAAGGCGACGTTATTGAAAAGAACGATTTTTTTTTTTTTGATTGGAGGTTTAACGACCACCGTGAGCAACTCAATGGGCTATAAGCAGTCGCCCGTCCCTAATTTAGGGTCACTGGTTCCAGGGAAGGGAGAGAGCCAGTGCCGTAAGACAAACACAACATCCATGCCTCACGGGATTCGAACCCGGACCCCGTTCGGACGAATGATCAGAGGCCATCGCTTAGACCACTGCGCCACCGGGGCGGCAAAAAGAACGATATTCGGCGACTGTGGTTACAAAAAGAAAAAAGAATTATTTTCAAACTACAGTGGTACAACCTTTCAATCTTTTTTTTTTTTAATTTTATATTGCGATACTTATCCAACTTGGTTATTATCGTAGAATTCAGTTTTTTCCTGAAAAGAAATAATTTTTTTTTTCACTGGAATTCTGCAAGGAACACATGAAACTGGTATTGATTTCCAGTAGCTGCTGTTACTTACTGAAAAGTAATAAATTTACATCTCTTTCCTTTTTTACCTTTTTTTTTTTTTTTTTTTTTGCTAATCCGTTAAGAGATTAACAGATCTGATAATTTCAGATCACTCGAATGCATTTCTTGTTTTTCATCGGAGACTGCAGTCCCTGCAGCCCTTAGTACTAAATCCGTTTTCACTTGCTGCCGTAAAAACAGTCCTCGTGGTGACGATCGCCTAGGGGTAAGCTGGACGGGTAGGGCGCATAGGGCGAGGGTGGTGAATAGAGAAATTTCCCGCTGAGAACCCGTTCTGCGATTCGTCTTAAGCTTTGAGAACATGAAAGAAAAGAGAAGGGAAGGGGGGGGGTGGGGGGTCACTCCAATATATTCCTTTCCGTGTTTCTCCGGAGAAGAAATATTGATTATTTGACATTCGCATTAGCGGTCAGTTTGCTTTTGCTGTTCGAGAGTTCAGTTCGAAACGTTATTGTCCCTTGCGTGTCATCAAATTCTGTAGTTATTATGGCGCAAACTGTGGAATATCTGAAGCGGATTCAGTTCAGCAATTTGACATTTCAAGAAAAATTAGACTTGAAAAACTTTGGTAGACCGATGCCTGATTTGAAAATAACGCAGATAGCACATAGCCGAAATAAAAGTTATCAGCGTAATTTTGACACTAAGATGTACATGGAAAATGACTGGATTTGTGGATGCGAAGTCTCAAACTCCCTGTTTTGCTTTCCATGTCTGTTGTATGGTGGGGACTCTGTGTGGACCAAAACAGGTGTGAACGACTTAAAAAAACTCCGTGAAAAAATGAAAAAGCATGAAAATTCTACGAAGCACATAGAAAGTTCAGTGGATTTCGCGATGTTGGGGAGTGTCAATATTGCTACGCAAATGGGTAGTGCGTACAAATTGAGCACTGAACGCCACAATAAGGAAGTCGAGAAGAGCAGGTCAGTGTTTTCAAAAATTATTGATTGCATCAAATTTTGTGGAAATCACGAGCTTGCACTAAGGGGGTATGATGAAACATCGGAATCCTCTAATTCCGGAATATTTCGAGGTTTACTCGATTTTACTAGTCAGTTAGACCCAACAGTCAGGGAACATTTGGAGAATTCAACAGCCTTCAAGGGCACATCAAAAACAGTCCAAAATGAGCTCTTGGATTGCATGTTAGAAATTTCACGCCAACAAATAAAACAGGAAATTGATTCTGCCCAGTTTTTGTCCATTATGACAGATGAAACCACAGATGTATCGGAAATAACACAAATAGCAATTGTATTCCGATATGAGTTAGAAGGTTGCGCTGTCGAGCGGTTCTGGGGCTTTTATAATCCTTCTGGGCAGGATGCTTCTTCCATTTCAGGATGTCTTCTAAAAGTGTTGGAAGAAATAATTCCCAATGAATCTCAGAAATTAATAGCACAGAGCTATGATGGTGCAGCTGTGATGAGCGGTGCAACTTCAGGTGTCCAGGTCAGGGTGAGACAGATATATCCAAATGCTTTTTATATTCATTGCTACGCTCATCAGCTAAATTTAGTGATGGAGAAAGCCGCATCACAAAACACTAAAGCCAGGATTTTTTTTTCAAACTTATCTGGAATACCTACATTTTTTTCACGTTCACCACAAAGATTAGCAGCTCTTAACGCCGTAGTTGGAAAGAAAATTCCACACTCGGTGACGACCCGTTGGAATTTTAATATTTGTACTGTTACTTCTGTTTTCGAACAACAAGTCAATCTATTGGAATGTTTTCGATCACTCAAGGAAAGTATAGTACATCTCCAGCAGTTACAATAAATGCTGCAAGTGGGCTTCAACGGCTATTGAAAGATCCGGAATTTAAATTCTGGTTGACATTTTTTCATAATCTTATGCCTCACGTAGACACATTATAACACCAATTGCAGAATCGTCAAACGGATGCAGTGAAGACAAAACATTGTGTTTCAGCTTTCATTAACGCTGTGCAGAACATAAGGGCTCATATGCCGACTGACAATACAGGCTGTTCTGAGGACGAAACTCCGGATCAGCCTCCACCTCCAAAAAAGAGACGGGTCGAGCAGAACAACAATATTAGAATAGTTGCCGCAAAAGAAGTATGTGATCTAATTACCACTCAAGCCACTGAACGGTTTCATTTCACAGATCATCTTGAAGCTGCCAAACTTTTTACCTGAAAATTTTGCCAGTTACGCTAAGCAGTTTCCAAACCATGAGATGGACATTGCAGTAAAACGTTTTGGAGTGCTAGAAAAGGAAAAGCTGTATTCGGAGCTCAGCGTGTTGTATAACCGAAGCGATTTCCACAATATTACAAGTGCGACTCAGCTGTTACAGTTCATGCTGAAAAATAATTTGGAAGCATCCTTTCGGAAACTGTGAAACTTCTTCTATAATGAATAAAGCTTTTAACTAAGATAGTAATGTTTTATAATGCTTCTGCTACTGAATTATATGCTTGTACTAAGCTAATGCTTCTTCTAATTGTTGTTGTTGTTTGTTAATTAAATCATGAATAAAGTCTTAACGCTGTTTGTTAATAATAATCAACTAATGACATAAACCTAACAGCCAGACAGAGATCTGACAAAAACTATGAACTGAGAAAGACGTACTTACGAAAAAGCTCTTTTATTAGATAACTCTTGAATCATCCAACGCACACACACTATTCGTATCACAATAATGAAGAATCAACCTAATCACATAGAACGAAGCTCTGGCTATACAACAACAAACGCTCTCCTTCACATAAACCAACCCTCTCTCTATACAACAACAAACGCTCTCCTTACGTATCGTTGAACGCGCCTATTTATACTGGCTACCACCACGTCATGACTTACACTCATTGCCAGATCTCATTCAGTAAGAAGACAAAGAACATCTCGTTCAGTAAGAAGATAATTTACACAGTAAAATAAGATAACCAGAGATAGTAAAATCAAAAGGAAAGTGAATATAGAGTATACGTTACACTTCGCATCTTAGTTACTATCCCAACGACCACATCAGAGCCAGAACGTTGTTTCTCGTCCCTCAAGAGAATCAAGAATTTTTTTTTTTTTTTTTTTTTTTGAGGTTTAACGACCACCGTGAGCAACTCAATGGGCTATAAGCAGTCGCCCGTCCCTAATTTAGAGTCACTGGTTCCAGGGAAGGGAGAGAGCCAGTGCCGTAAGACAAACACAACATCCATGCCTCACCGGGATTCGAACCCGGACCCCTTCCGACGAATGATCAGAGGCCAACGCCTTAGACCACTGCGCCACCGGGGCGGCAAAGAATTTTTTAAGGAACAGTATGGGACAAGATCGTCTGACAGCACTTGCAATGTTGTCAATAGAAAAAAACATTATTGCTAGCACCAAGAAATTCAACGAATTTCTTGGTGCTAGCAATAATGTTTTTTTCTATCACTGCTAAAAAAATTTGCACGCTTTGCTAAAAACTGCTAACATTTTTATTTTGTGTGTATTTTTTAATCCTATTTGGTGCCCTGTTTGGTGTTGATTACTATAAAATATTTTTTATATCTTATATCTCAAACAGAATAGCTTTTTTTTTCAAAATTTAGAAACATTCTTTTGTGACCGATAACATTTAAAAATCGTAATGTTTAGGTACAATTAAATTTGCATCATATTTCATAAAGGAAATTAGAAAATTTTTAAGTCACATTGGAACAGGTATTTTAGGTGAAGCCAAAATTATCGGTATGATTGATCCTGAAGCACAATAACAGTTTGTTTGATACGGTAACATTTCAAGTAGTTCTTAAGCCCCCCCCCTAGGAGTGATGAAAGTCTTGCATACTCGTATCTTTAAACTTACGTTTCTAAACAGTCTTCGCTGCTTTAAAAGTTCGTTAACATCCAACATGCACTTCGTAAAACATAAATTTACTAATTTAAGCAGTACTGAAGTTTTAATTACGGTGAAATTCTTTTGTATCATATTTATTAATCAATTTAAAAAAAAAAAAAATTGATCTTCCTATCACTGCAAGTCATTTCTCAATTTTAACGCTAGGAAGTAAATTTTTTATTACTTTAATTGAAATTAAGAACCGTTTAAAAATTCTTAAAGCACTTGAAGGAAGTCAGAAACTGTTGAATTTGACATTATTGACATTTCCCGCTTGCACTGCAAATTTTCCGTGGCTTCCGCTAAATATCAGTAAATTACGCAAACCATGTGTTTTTGTTACAAAATGTATTCTTGATATTCCTTGAGCAGTGGAAAGTTACATAACTGCCAGTATTCCAATACGGAGTGCGCTGGGCCTAGGTAGCTGAGTGGCATCATGCTCGCCTCCCGACTTGTAGGGTTCGAGTCTCGTTGCCGCTGAAGACCCGTCGTGGTTCGGAAGTGATGTTAAGCCGGCGGTACCGGGGTAATGACTCCTCGTTATAAATAAACCTAACTCCCATCCCCCGATGTTTGGCCCGGGCCGTTTAGCCCTCAGTGTAGCATAAATAATCACCGGTTGGGGTCAGCTAATAAGAGTTAAATCCCTGAAATGGCAATGGGCTGGACATACTGCCAGAAGAACAGACCATCGATGGACAGCCGAAATTTTAGATTGGATTCCAAGGGACAGGAAAAGACCCAGAAGAAGACCACATGGAAGATGGGTGGATGAAATTCGAAAGTATGCGGGAGTGACATGGAGGAGACTGGCACAAGACCGACCGTTGTGGAGGAAACTTGGGGAGACCTTCGTCCAGCAGTGGATTGATAATGGTTGACAATAATGATGATGATATATAATGGAAAATAAATCAGCAGGCAACCGGTGAAAGAAAACATCAAAGTGATTTACTTGCATTTGGAAAATAAGTGTATAATTGCAAACTGGATATCTTTTGCTTGTTAAACTTTTAATTAATCATCTCTGCTAATGTAAGTATCGGGAGGGAAAAAAGCTGAAGTGTATCTGTGAAATTAAGCTCTAAGCATGTAATATTTTTTATTCATTTCAACTGTATCACACAAAAAATTTGGCTGTATGTGTACACAACACAGCAATAAATAACCCTTACCAAAGCACGAACAGACGCAAAAAAATTTATCTTTGAGAAAGATATCCATAAAATTCGGATGCAGCCCCCTTATCAACTAGGCACGAGCCGCCACTGCCTTTTATATTACTTTATATAAAATCCTTTTGCTACTTACATTATGCAGATTTACAAAGTTTTATCTGTTACAAGTAACTGTTTAATATATGAAATGTTTTTCAGATCTTAAAACAAAAATTAATCAAATATGCAAAGCACTCTAGAAATCTGAAAATCACTCTATTTTTTTTCTTGTTCGGCAGTTCATTTATCTTGCAAATTTCTTTCTTTCACTAAAACTTACAGCGCCAATGACTTAAATTACCCTGCTTATTTACACAGCGCGCCACCCTCATGTAGAGCGGTATTTAATTGAATGAGCTGAAACCGCTATGACATCAGAGGACATCATTTGTGAAGATAATTATTTCAAAAAAAGGTTTGCAACTGTCTGTGGTTCCGTTGCTTAAATAGCGAAGAAATGGAAATCTGTTAACTAAATTTTCAGAATTCGTTTTGATGTTTTAATTTCCCCCGTACCCCCAGAATAAACTAGTCGCTTTGGAAGGTTCACCTGATCTTCATATTTCCACTTACAAAATCCGTAAAAATTTTTTCACTGTCACCCTGAGATGCAACGATGCGATTAACATATTTAGTCGATCGCACCTTTGCTTCACTAAAAGACAAACATGAGCGATTAAAAACGTTGAATGGTGATATTAGAAGTAACTTTCACCACCCGGTGCGTAGCGAAGCCATTTTAAGGCAGTCTCATCAGAAGAAATTAAGCACAAAATGCTGGAGCTTTGAGCACGGTAGGAGCTACTGGCACAAAATTAATCCCAATATTCTGAAAACAATTTGTTTCGTTCCTTTACTCCTTTTTATAATTTTATTATTGGCAAACCTAAAGAGATTTTCTCCCTTTTGGTTTCCTTTGGTGTCACTGAAGGTTATCATACCATGCTCATCTTTCAAACATAATTGTGATGTTAACGGCCGAAGATATGAAAAATATATTATTTTGACGGTATTCAGTGGCAAAGAAAATATCAAGCCCGTGTCCGAAAGATGTCAGACTCCCATCAGGTTAACCAAACTATTTTATTTTTGATTGTTTGCGTGTTTGTAATCAAGTATTTTATTAACTTCTGTTTAAACTGAATACTTTAATAACTGTTTCTACTTACCGAGATTTGAACGACGGGCAAAAGATTCGTCAATTCCAATTTGGGATTTCTTTGAAAAAAGAATTGTTCCCTCTGTACGCTTAAACATGGAATTCATTCCAATTGCGATTTTTAATTGTCGACTTGTTTTTCACTTTTTTTTGATTTTAATGTTGTGCTACGTAGGGAGTTGAACTGATTCCCTAGCATGAGAATTTCCCTTCATAACCCTAGTTCTAATGTACATCAAAATATAAAGCGTATACTTCCAGTAACACACATTAACTCCCAGCAGCAGCCATCACTTCGAAGTTACGGAGAAATCACAAATGAATTTATTTCGCTGTTCCTTTTACCCCAATCTTCTTTGTTAATGTATTATTCATTTGTAATTTTTCCAAACTTCGAGGTGATGTATATATAAGTCTGTCGAGTTGTTGCTTATAATTTAAATATGATTGTGTGCCACACATGCAATAACGCCTAAATATGCTAGACAATTATGATTTCTTTTTACATCACTAAATCCAAAGCGTTATTTGATGTCACAATTCTGAACACTCTTTCAATTCTTTATTTGATTCCGTAGTTGTAGAAAGGTACTAAAATTTGTTTGACTAAGTTAATGGAGGAGGAAAAGCAATGATAACGTCTAAATATGCTAGACAATTATGATATCTTTTTACATCACTAAATCCAAAGCGTTATTTGATGTCACAATTCTGAACACTCTTTTGATTCTTTATTTGATTCCGTAGTTGTAGAAAGGTACTAAAATTTGTTTGACTAAGTTGATAGAGGAGGAAAAGCAATGATAATAGGAATAAGTGAAATGAAAGTCAGTGACTAATATTTGAAATTAATATGAACTATTATGGGATCTTAAGACAAGAATTTTTTTAGTTCAGTAAGATATATCGACATGCTCCGTTTTATGTCTTGAGGTTAGAAGTCCTTCAGGGAAACTGTATTTGGAGCGTAGTACCCTTCCCATAAGATGCATGTTTCCGCCAGTAAAATACGCATGTCAGTCATTTCTCGGTTTCGTCTAAGTGCCTTTAAGAGAATATACACCTTTTTCTGTACTCTGTAACATTTGTTTTTACAACTGCAGTTGTACGACTCGTAAAAACAGCAGAGGAAAGGCTCCGGAGAACATAAAAATACCCAGTTGTTAATTCTTAGGCACAATTCTGAATCAACCTATCTATACTCTGCCTGTTCCTGTAGCATTTTTCCACCACTTGTTTTTCGTTGAACAGGTAACGCCTCGTTGCAAATACTTAAAAGTAAAAATTCGGTTAATGGGTTGGTTCTACGATTGAGTAAATTTGATCATTAAAGAAAATAAAACATAGAACTGTATAATTTTTCTGTAAGAAATGAAGCCAACATGAATGGTATCATAAGGTTGTATTGATGGCTCTACCTGCTCCATGAATTGACTGGTACTGCAGAGATAAAATGTACTCCGTCGAAATAATTTATACTGAAGACGTTGCGAAGGTAATCCTAAAAATGTGCATGTTCGCACCTCCGGTACGCAAGGGCGGTGTTCCCACTAGGCGCAGTAGACGCGCGCTGAGGGGCCCCGAAACGTATAATTGGATTACCAGTTTTGCTTTTCACTGACCGAAATAAATCAATCCTTAAAGGAACCACTTTATTGTCAATTGATAATTTACTTTCTCATTTTCAATTTTCGAATTGTTATCGATGTACTTGTTTTGGAAGAAACAGTTAAAGTAACCTAGCCTTCTTTTAGTGGTAGGTGAAACAAGGACTGACGCTTCCCACACTTTTCATTGTTTAAGGCGAATAGTTATTTGGCTGTGATATAAATTACTTTCATATGACTTCCAGCCAAGGAAAAACATGTGTGTTGGAACTTTTTACCTGTCTTTCCTGAACTGCGATGAAGAGTGCTTGTAGAAACTGAACTTTTGCTGTTTACTACCTTTTCTCTCTGGAGTAATATAATTAAGTTCTTCCTTAGCCCTAATCTTCCTACACCACCCTAAACCAAAGTACCAAAGTAGGTAATACAATCTTCTTTTCGCTAAAAAGAAAGAAAGAAGGACAAAAAAAAAACCGAAGCACCCAGAAGGAATCATCCAATCAAGATTAAAATTGGCATGTGTAATGTGCATGTATAGGAGAGAAAATTATTGCAATTCCACAACAGTTGAGCCATTTATCCGGATAAAACAGTTACATGAGTAGAAGAAGTCAGTATGTTTCATTGCAGCGCCACCTCTCGCTCAGATACAAGCAGAAACCTAGCGTGGTAGAGATACATACAGTGTACGGATACTGTTCCGAGGTATGGAATGCCAGATGGTGTCCAAATTGGGGGCCAATTCTCCGACGTTCCGGGATGGGTGTAGGTGGGGTTCCATCATGTTTGATCGATGAGAAATCGAGTGATCGGGCTGGCCTAGAAGGGTGTCGACATTAAAGACGCAGGCCCGGGAGAGCTGTGCCGTGTGTGGCCGGGTATTTTCCTGTGGCAAAATTATTCAGTGATGTGCAACACAACATGTTGTAGAATGCGTCGGCGTACCGTTGAGCCGTGACGGTAGCACGGAGGACTTCGAAGGGTGTCCAGTTATCGTAGGAAATAGCTTTCTAGACAGTCAGATCGAGTGTCCGAGCCCTATGTCGTTGCACGGTAAAAGCAGGATCCGTGCGCTGGTCAGCTCGTCTCCACACACTCCTGCGCTGGTCATCGGCGCTAAGTCCAAACCGCGATTCATCACTGGAGACAACATGACACCACTGGACATTATCCCACGTCGATCGGGTCACACACCACTGCAACTGATGCCTGCGATGCTCTCTGATCAGTAGTAGTGGCGGATTGGCCTCCTCGAATGTAATCCCTATGCCGTAACTCGTCTGGCAACGGTCCGAATGCCCACTTTCGTACCTGTGGACGACGCAACATGACCACGGATTGTTGAGAGCGACGAATTCGGTTCTGTTCATGCGGCTCTTACAATAGCTCAATGTTCGCGTTCTGTCATTGCCCTCAGCCGTCCACTGCCAGTGTGCCACTGGATTGTGGTACCATGTTCGACCCATTGGCGCCAACAACGTCCGATTACCGCGTCGCTCCGATCCAAATGCCTGGCGATACGGCGACTTGACCAACCGGCTTCTCTCAGTCCAATTATATATCCTCTCGCAAACCCGCTCGACTTCTCGTGGTGTGCACGGATCCGTTGTCGTGGCATCCTGACAGTACACATACAATTATATCAAAAATACTAAAGCATGATAAGCGAACAAATTTCTCTGTATAAGGCCAGTGTATCGCACGTACAGTGAAAAAGTGACATGTGTTTACCAAGCAGGTGCCAGATCAAGTCAAATATAATAATGCACAAGATCGGGGGAAATTCTTATGCTTAACACACTGCTGGACAATTGCTAAGGACGGATCATAAACGGCTATATAGCGCATAAAAAAGTAAGTGTGGTTGGATGCCAAGTGAAATAAAATAATGTCAGAATGCCAGGACATTACAAGAAAGACAAAATAATGTCAGAATGCCAGGACATTACAAGAAAGACAAAATAATGTCAAAATGCCAGGACATTACAAGAAAGACAAAATAATGTCAGAATGCCAGGACATTACAAGAAAGACAAAATAATGTCAGAATGCCAGGACATTACAAGAAAGACAATTTATTGTGCTCTGAAATCCAGAACTCTTTGGAATGTGTTCAAGGGACAAACAGGCAATTTTGTGCAGAATACGTAAACGTAAAAAAGTGCAATTACCGTCCGCAGGCGTTCCGGCGTAAGATGTCAATACGGGATGTGCCCACCATGGAGGGCGATGCGAGATTCCACACGTCGTGTCATGCTTTGCACAACATTATCAAGCAGCTGTTGGGGTAATTTATCCCATTCCTCTGTCAGTGCACGGATGAGGGTGTCCTTGTTTATTGGAGGGCATTGGCGACCAGCAAGACTCCTCCCCAAAGCATCCCACACATTTTCAATGGGATTCAGATCTGGAGAACATGATGGGCCTACGAGGCGTTGAATATCCTCGCTCTCAAGACACTCCTGGACAGCGACTGTTTGATGACATGTTGCGTTGTCGTCCATGAAAATGAATCTATCACCGACAGCACCACGGAACATGCGAACATGAGGTAGCAGAACATCATTAATGTATCGTTGGCCAGTCATAGTCCCAGTTGGAAGCACATAGAGGGACGTACGGCCATTGATCATGATGCCAGCCCATACCATGACACTACATGTCGGATATCGGTCACTTTCCTGTATGTTTGCTGGACAATATGCAGTACCACTATCACGCCAGATCAGTTGTCGTCGACAATCAGACGATAGACTGTATCTACTCTCATCTGAGAAGAGGACAGCAGACCAGTCGTTATCAGTCCAATTGCGATGTTGATGGCACCATTGCAAACGGGCGGTACGGTGACGTCTGGACAATGGGATGCACACAACAGGACGGCGGGCGTATAGTCCTCCTTCGTGCAAACGTCTGGCGACAGTTTTTCGGGAGATCCGCTTGCCAGTAGCAGCCATAAACTGATTTGCTACCTCACTAGCTGTGCTGCGCCGGTGTCTTTTTGTTGATAGCACTATGTACCGATCTTCTTCAGGTGTCGTACTGCGAACACGACCTCCCCCGTGACGTTTGCTACACTCTCCATTTGTTTGAAATGATTTCCAAAGCCTTGAAACAACACTGTGGCTGACGTCGCACTCCCTGGCAACATCTGTTATTTTTAGCCCTTCTTCAATCTTGCCAATAATACGGCCACGCGTAAAATCATCTAGGTGATGTCGGGAAGACATACTGAAAATTGCAAGTTCGTCAATTGATTCCTTCCCTTTCAACTTTGCGTTTGAACAACAACGGTCAATACGCGGCAAATCCTTTATATCTCTTATCAGCGCTATGACGTCACGAACAAGTTCAGCAATCCAAAATTTGCATACGCACAACACGTCTTACTGTATCCCGCACTTATGCTAATTTCCACATTTTCCTGCCTTCCATTTTATGGTTGCTATCGTTGCTATTGTCATCCGTGCTTAGCAATTGTCCGGCAGTGTATCAATGCGCAATCCACTAACAAAATATAAAGTCAATTTTCCAAAACAAGATGAAAAAATATAGGATTCCTTTTAACAGGCAATCAGAGCAAAAGGAAATGCGTAAAAAAGACTACGGAGAAACAATGAAAAATGGATGAGGGCAAATTAAATAAAAAATACCCAAGAAGACTGAAAGAAAAACACTTGAAAAAAAAAGATGATCGTAGAGTTAAGCGTAAGTGTGCATCGGTTCGACGAAGGGCACACAAAATCAAAGTACTGTTACTTTCTTAAGAAGTTCTGAGATTTTGTCAACACTATTATTTCTCGCCACAACGGCATATTATTGTTCTGGCTAATCTTGTTGGGCATTTGCTTCTGAGATTATACGAGGTCAAGGAAACAAAAAGCTACTTGTGAAATGACAAAATTTCCAAACAATACAACTTATTCCCTTGAAATTTGGATGCCACCTGCGATTTTTTTCGCATTTATTGTTTCTGAGTTTAATTGTCACCTAGCGCATCTAAGCCTAAGAGGAATCGCTCGCTACTACTTTGGAGGCGCTTGTTCCAGGGAAGGGAGGATAACAATCGCCTGGGACAGCCGTCCCACCCATTTCTTATCCCTACTCAAACCCAGAGGGAGCAACCAGGCAACCACATTTCTGACCACTAGACCAAAGGCGACGCCAAGTAAGATAAGAACAAAGATTTTCCTGGAATGTCAAATTCCTTGTCATGAAATAGTTTAGTTAAACGGAGTATTAAAATGTACCTTCGTGAAAATATTCAATTAAAACGTATGAAAGATTTAACGGATTCCTTTAGGAGTTCCGTTAGCTATCTCCCTGGCATTTTTGAAAGCAACAGAATGTTCCTCCGTGCGATTAGTTAACTAAGGTTTGTGTCATTTGGTTCAGATTTATTATGTGAAAACGGGTGTGAGCTGTTATTTATAGGTTTCCCATTATTGTTGCAGGCAACAATGATGGAAAACCTATAATGTTCTTGTCCTGTATTGTTTATTTTTGCGGCAGCATTTTTAGTTTCCATTCATTGTACACGCAACAATTTCTTTGTTAGTTCTGAGAAGGAAACTTGAGCCTTCATTGTAGTTTTCAGAAAAGCACTTTGGCTACGAGCTATTTGTTTGACAATGTGACAAGTTCCATAACCCATGCATCAAGTGTCTCTGTCACCCGTGTGGCGGAATGGTCAGAGGCGCTAGTTTCTAGATCCTCGTCTGAGCTGCGCGCCGAACTAGTAGACAGACACTAGAATAGCCTATTTGCGGCTTTAACGAAGCAGTTTGAGTTTGATCTTTTGAGAATATGCCGTATATTCTAATTTAAGTTTCATTTGTAATTTCTTTCTCTATGTAAACTTGAGTTCTTTTTGTTTAAACGTTTTTTACCTTAACGTTATATTTTCTCACTCTCTGAATGGTGTTGGTAACAGTCTTGAGGTCAGAGTGCGTGACGTGTGCGTGTTGACAGATAAAAAGGAGAGATATGCAATGTTGAAGCAAGCAGCGAAAAAGTGTGGTGGTGTGGTTTACGTAGTCGTGATATACGTATGATATGTAGAGTACAGGCCGCAAATCGTTATAGTTGTTGGATGTAAACAAATCGAGCCTAAGTTAATAAAGGTTCAGAAAATATAACGTTAAGGTAGAAAACGCATAATGTGGATGTCATCGTCTTTGATTAATAGGAAGTATCGTATAGGATGTTTATGCTTTTCCTGGAACAACCAATAAATGCCATTTATGTGAATAATTGAAGTCTCTTCTCTTCTGGCCATTTAAGAGTTCGAAGTTACAGTGCTACGAGTTCAACTATATGGTAGATAATGGATTAAGTAGCGAAGGAGAGACGATTAAACGAAAACCATGATAAAAAGTATAATCTGTTTCAATGAAATGCATAAATGAAAATTTTTAAACATTTTTCAGTTGCAACTAAAAACATATTTGAAAATTAACTGCTTGCGTCTACTGAAAAATCAGAAAACAAGCGTGAAATACTTTCACACTAATAGAATAACACTTTTGACTGAAACATTTCTCCTTAACGTTTCGTGGTTTTTATTTAAAGCCATACCTACTCTGATATTCATACATCTTGTGAATTTTTTTAAAAAATATTTCGGCCAAAATTTACCAGATATATTTCAGTTATACGTATTTACATTTTAGTTCATTTAAATTATGTTTAAAGCAAAGCAAAGTTATGCTATCTTTGGAGACTGTAACTTTCGTGTATACTGTATATGACTGACTGAACTCTACATAAATCTCTTCTTAAATACTTCAGCTACAGTGAAACACGAGTCACCCAAGAAACTTCAAGTTGGTTAGTCTTTATTTAGCCAACACTCCTTTGGCACTTTCAACAAGGCACAACTACACTCACTTTGCAATAATATTAACTTATTCCAACTAATATGAATTAGTAACCGGAACACTGGCTTAAGGAAAAACACCAACACCAAAGATACAACACGCAGCCTTCAAATAGATCAAACTTCAGTTAAACAAAGCCGCTTTCACGATTATCGATATATGTAAAATTGAATATTTTATTTTGTTTGTTATTATGCCAGCTATGCAAATCTACAGTTTTCAACTTAGAGCCACCAAATTTGGTATATTATCTCGTGGTACTCTAAGTTAGACCGTAGACGGTTTTTGGAAGGTGTCGGGATCCGGAGTGAAGAGGCCCCATACACAATTTTTGTAAAATCTATAATTTTGAATGCAAAACCATCAAATTTTGTATACTATCTCATGGTACTCTATGTTAGACCGTAGACGGTTTTGGGAGGGGTCGGGACCAAGGAGGTTAGAATAAGATATCTGGAGATGCCCTTGTTAATGAAGCAGTATCACTTTGCGTGAAGCCTATAACCGCGAGCGACGGCCTTCGAAGTGTGGAAAAGCTCATGGTTTTCAGGCTATTGCAATGCATTTTGTGTTGGCCGAATCGCTTTCTTTCGTCGAATATTTAATCGAATATTTCTTTGTCTCACGCGTAAATGCAAAATAAAAGATCCCGGGAGGACGCACTTCTAAGCCCCCTCCGCTGATCCTTAAACGAACAGGAACCGTATGTAATGGAAGCTCGCTGTATGTACACACCCGGGTCTTTTGCGCTTCCAAGTTGATACGCAGCGGAACAACAAGATTTTAAGCAATTTTCCATAGGCATTTCCTCATTCTGAAATGATTTGGTAAATCATTAGAAATGTTAGTAAAATTATGCATTGATCGCCTTCCAACATACCAGAAACTTAATGGAATAAACCTCGCTCGGGTGTGGTAACAACTGATCTTAAATTGTTGGAAGACACATTGCATAATTTTACTAAATTTTTTCTTCTTTTATTATTTCTGTGTTGGTCTGCAGTTACAGCAAAAAACGATTCGTCTGCAGTTACAGCAAAAAAAGATCCCTCTGCGTGTTTCATCCATTCGTGTTTGGTGCACATGAATAAATGCAACGTGAATAGTAGTTAAATACCATCAAGACGCAAATATTGAATCTAACAGTTTTGGTTAACCACTGAAATAAAAGTTTATTTCTTTACCTAGTCAGATTTTTAATAAACAGGAATGAACTAATGTATCCCACACATTGTCATTTTTTTCACTTTTTGCAATATGTTACTTTTGTTTAATTTTATAAATCCATTGATTTATATTTGCCTTATAATTTTAGTAGCAATTTTGATATACTTTGTGGAAATTTTGAAGGTCATTTGACAACAGATGGGGAATTGAGAACACAATTTTCATGTCCCAGCCAGAAACCCAGGGGGGGGGGGTGAATTCGCAAGTATAGCAAAGGAGATTAGGAGGAGCCAAACTCTTCAATGCCACATTGCAAAATGTTCTCATTTGCTGAAACAAACTTGATTGATGTGGAACTTTTTTGAATAGTTCAGAATTCCGGTGTGATGAAATTCTCAAGTAATCTCATCTCTTCGCAACTTGATTGATGTGGAAATTTTGGTGTACTTTCGAATTTTTCTTGAGAACACAGTTTCTCCGATTAAATGCAGGGAGGATACACGTCTCTTTAATGCCACAATGTTATTCATCTGCATGCACCAAATGCCAACGGAAGACTCGGAAAAGGCAGCGTCAGGCTCCAGAACAGAAGAAGAAATGTGGAAAATAAAAAAAATCCTCTATTGAATACGTGCGGTCTTTATTTCAGGGGTAAAGAAACAAACTTGTAAAATTCTAACCAGGCCGAACGCACAGCGGATACGCAGCCATGTTTTGTCGCAATTCGTGCTCTTTGCCACATTGTAACCCCCCATGGAGAAAATTGCGGAAGCAGCAGTCGGCGCTTACGCCGCAGAACAGCGGCCATCAATTTTGTTTTATCTCTTTTGACCCAATGGACCAACAGTGCGCCACTGATTCCTATAGCCTACGTTTTGACACACGAAATTATTATTTTTTCTGTTGTAGTAGTTTTGTAATCTTCGCTAAATTTCTCCCTACCTGAACAAAACAGATTTTCACAGCCAAGAAAACTTTGGTCACCAGGGTGGGATTCCTGGACCAAGAAATTTCTGCTATCCCACGTTGGGTTTCGCAGCCAAGACCTGATGGGTGGAACACCAGAATTCTATGAATCTTCCGTTTGCTGAAAAATAAAATTAGTGCAAAATGAAATTTTGAAGTGAATCGGTGTATGAAACTTTGAGAGCACCTCAAGATGTGATGCTAACCAATGGGAGATGGATGGATAAAAGTATTAACCAGGCCGAACGCCGCCAAGAAGCATTTAGGGCACCGTGTTGCCACACTGCAACCCCCTATGGAGGAAATTTGCTGGGAAACACACAGTCCTTAAATGGATATCACCTATCACCTTCATGGAATCCAGTTCACTTAAATAGCTTCCAAGTTAACTGCCAGAGCAGCGGCCATTTTCTCTTTTGACCGAACATTGCACCATTGATTCTTATAGACACACGTTGGGACACTTATTATTTTTTTCTATATTATTTTTTAATCTTCGCTAAAATTCTCCCTACCTGAACATTCTGAACAAAACAGATTTGTCGCAATAGAAGCATTGCAACCCCCATGGAGGGAATTACGGAAGCATCTTCCAGCCAAATTTCGCTCATCACTTGTACACGCCCGGGTCATAAATAGCTTCGAAGTTGATACGCCGCCCAGAACAGCGGCCATCAATTATCCCGTTTTATTTGTTTTTTTAATAACTCTTTTGACCCAATATAACGAAGTAAATTTCTCCGTCTTTTCTGTTCACGCTAGGATTCGAACCCGGATCCCCTCATTCCGGAATAAGTCACTCTACCAATTGAGCTACGCGGACGTTTGTTCTGATTACTATCTGCCTTTATGTCGTGTGCGTCCTGCTGGCAGGTACGTCACATCTCCCCCCGAAAGAAGGCCGGGGGCATGGCCCACGGGTCAGCCGTGGCCATGAATCGTTGCAGGCAGCCATCCACTGTAGAACGTGCACCTGAGAACTCCCTGTCAATCTGGTGTGTGGAATGCAACGTCACACACATTTATTTTTCGAAGCGCTGGAGAAGGGATTCTCTGATTTTTCTTATCTCGTGGTGTGGAAATAACATCACACCATTGCGAGATTTTGAACGGCGGATAGTTCGGGCGCCATTATGACGAAGTAAATTTCTCCGTCATTTCTGTCCACGCCAAGATTCGAACCCGGATCCCCTCATTCCAGAATCAGTCACTCTACCAATTCAGCTACGCGGACGTTTCTTCTGACTACTATCTGCCTTTATGTCGTGTGCGTCCTGCTGACAGGTACGTCACACCAACAGTGCACCCCACGTTGGGACACGTTAAATTATTATTTTTTTTTCTATTGTATCTTCGCTAAATTTACCTGAACATTCTGAACAAAACAGATTTTTCACAGCTAAGAATATCACCAGTACAGACTCCTGGACCAAGAAATTCCTGATTCTGAAAAAGTCAGAAATATTCAGACCTTTGGAAGTTCACGGAGAATCCCGCTTTGGGTTTCGCAACCAAGACTTTGCGGCTTAGTGAACCGGTGTATAAAACTTTCAGAGCACTTCAAGATGTGATGCTAACTAGTGGGAGATGGATGAATGAAATTGAAAGTACGCCAGAAAGATTCCGCGTCTTCTTGGTAACTGCTGGCTCAAGGCCAAGAGCCTGGAACGCAAGACCAAACACACAGCAAAAAGCCCGGTGGGTTGGGGCAGACCTTGAGGGATTCTGCACTCACTCCCAAACTCTTCAATGCCACATTGCAAATCAGATGTGGAAATTTTGAAAGACATGGAGAAATTAATCGGCGTATAGTCCAACCCAGGGGGACAGACCTTGTGGAAAGTGAAATCTGCTAAAACATCCCCAACTCTCCAATGCAACATTGCAAATCAAACTGAAAAATTTGAAGGTCATTTGACGACAGATATCAAGTGAGGGTCACATTAATGAATTTTCAAGAGCGTGCCATAGCGGACGCTGAACTTCGTTTTTCTCCCATCTCCCTCTGGGTCGATCTACTTCTTTCTGCCGCCTTCGTCCAGCAGTGGAATCTTCCCTGTGACTCGTACCATGGCGGACGATGGGTATTACGCTGAACTGGGAAATTGCTGAGCTGCAGAAATTTCAGAAGACAAAATTGAATACAAGAAATCAAGAGGAATTCGTGAAATTCCTCCTTTATTTTAAAACTGATGATACTGAACTTTTCAAACCACTGCGCAAAATTTATTTTAAATCATACTACATACGAGTGCTTAAGGGCCCATTTGGGGCACCATTTTCAAAATATCTTTCGGGTGGCACCCTCCGCGTGGGAGATTCAGGCTGATCCTTCCAGTTCTTACCTAAACAGAGAAGAATGCAAAGTTTGTTATAATTTATTTTGTCCTTAAGAACTACGTAGCTATTACTGAAAATTTATGCTGATCTTGGAGTATTTTGATTGTAACTCAATTAAATTCCATCAGGAATGTTGCAAGGTCTACGAAGCGGCCCCTGCCCAGACTGGAGTCTGGACCTCAGGTGCCCGGCACGAGTGGTGCTAGACTGCCCGGTACTGGACAGCCCGGTACTAGAATGCCCGGTACGAGACCTCAGGACAGCAATGAACCCGACGGCAAGCAAAAGAATGAGCCTGGAAAAAGAGTCCTTTATGCTACTTACAGAGATCTTACGTGATAAGAAAAAAGTTTGTTACATTTCTTTTAAATCTGAAGAAATTGAACACATTTATGATGAAATACCAACATTCCAGCAGCATGTTTTTATTTCAAGTAAATTATTTCCATATTTAGTTTATTTGTTAAACGAATCTGAAGGTTCGTCATTTTACTGGCAAAACCAGAACAAAATTTTCAAGATTTTTTTTTTTTTTTTACAAATTTGGAAGACCAAATTTAACAGCTTTTTTTTTCTTTTAAGAATTTGCATGAAGAACAAAATCAATTATTTACAGAATTACAGCAAATAAATCCTAAAAAAAGCTGCTATTTTAAAATAATTTAATCTCACATATAAAAGCCTTATTTTCGAAGCTCATGTTTTTTGAGATAACGGATGCTTCCATAATGCGCATCTGCTTTTTGAGATGACGGATGTTCGTTCCGCATGGTACAAGTTGTTTTTTGGTGTTGAAGCTTGGGCCGCGGGTGGCTTAGTGGGCAACGTTCGTGAATGACACGAAAAGGACCTCAGGTTCGATCCCAAGGCAGGTACGAATGCTTGATCCACTAATTATCCGCCGTGCGTCGGATGGGCACGTTAAGCCGTCAGACCCCGGATACTGGCCCCCGGTAATAAATAAGGGCGTCTTCCTCTCCCTTTCTACTTCGCTTCCGTGTCACTTTCCTATCGGGCACTCTAGCCCAAATCTCCTAGCTTCCTATTTCTAAGGGTTGTTTAAGACCTGGGGTCAGACACTCCCTTCCTAAAATCCTCTACATATGAAAAGAAAAAAAAAAAGAAAAAAGGTGTTGAAGCTAATTATATTATGTGCATAAAAAACAGCCACGGCCACATCATGTCTCAGAAATGAGACAATGAACTGCTCCAATGTTTGCTGTATTACGAAACATGTGGAAAATAAAAATTTTCCTGTATCGCGTTTCTTTATTGAATGCGTGCGTAGGTTTTTATTTCAAAGCGAAGAAACAAACTTCTAACCAGAGTCCGTGTTGCCACATTGCAACGCCCCATGGAGGAAATTGCGGAAGCAGCAGTCGGCGCTTCTCCAGATAAGTTTCGCTAGGCACAGAAAAACCCGTGTTGTATGGAAAACAGGGACCGTCACCTTTGTGCTTTTTTTAATATATTTATTGACCCAATGGTCCACCACTGATTCTTATAGCCCCACGTTGTGACTCGTGAAATTATTAGTTTTTTCTATATAGTTTCTTCGCTAAATTTCTCCCTACCTGAACAGAACAGATTTTGACTTCCTCACAGCATCGCATCTTTTGCCACGAATACTTTGGTCATCACTACAGATTCATGGACCAAGAAATTCCTGCTTCTGAGAATCCCGCGTTGGGTTTCGCAGCCAAAGAAAATAACACCAGAATTTTATGAAAATGCAAGATTTGAGAAAATCGGCGTATAAAACTTTCAGATGATCCTCCAGGAATGAGGGCAGACCTTGTGGGAGATGGATGGATGAAATTCGAAAGTGCACCAGAAACATTTGTAGGAAACTAGCAAATTCACCTAACACAAATGTTTTCTCAGTTGGCATCAGCGCGCTATTGGCGTACGGTGTTTCCGTTGGATGTGTGTGTGCGTGTATGTGTCCGTTGGATGTGTGTGTGCGTGTATCTGTCCGTTGGGAGCGTGCGCGTGTGTATGCGTTGGATGCGTGCGTGCGTGTGCGCGCGCGCGTGTTTGTCTGTGTGCGTGTGTGTGCGCGTGTGCGTGTGCGTGTATGTATGTCCTGCGTAGCAAAGTATATCTTTTTGCTGTGCCTTTCTTTATTGCAATATATAAATTATTTGTTTGAAGAACAGGAGGCGTTTTAATCTACGCTGCAAGATGTAACCATATTGGTCAGTCCTTAGATGAAGAAGAACCGTATGAATACATATTTTTACAGGCAAATGGTCACTTTTACGGTTCCCTTGTATCATGTCATTTCTTTTTTAATTTTAAACATCCTGTTCGCAAGGCTCGGTATGTGAACAAGCCCGTGTCATAAATATTTTGCGCTTCCGAGTTCTTACACGTTCGCCACAGAACCGTCTGCAAGAACTGACAGGACAGCGGCCATCATATTTTGCAAAGCTCATGGCAAGAAAAGCTTCCATTGCGTGTGTATGCACCAGCGGCTGCTAGGGGGGTCAGCGTCATTTTCTTGTAGGACTTCCGTCCACAGGTAGTAGAGTTTAGGTCCCAGCCACCTACAGTGAGATCGCCTTTTGGGCAGGACACAGAAACGGAAGGAATGAGAGCAAGTCTAGCGACTTTGACAGAACAGTTTGTAGTGAGATTAGAGTACAGTAGATGGCGCCACCGTACAAGTACGATATTGCACATAGAGGGGTGAGAGAATTTCAGGTGGGGTATAGGAAAGGATACCCATTTAACCAGTGGGTCCAGCCTGGGGGCCGTCACTTAACGTGCTCGTCCGATATTCAGCGATTGTTAGTAAATCATACCATCTCTGAAAGATCAGCCCAGGCTTGAACCCGGGGACCCAGCATCGATAGTCTGAAACACTAACCACTAAGCCATCCGCGGCTCGTATGCACCAGCGAGCTTAGCGCTCGGTATTTATATGAGGAAATCTGTCACGTGACAACCCAGTAAGCCAATGCGGTGTACGCCACCACAGCAGTTGAAGTCGGGTGAAGGCCTTTTTTGAACGCGAATTACACGAAAATATAATGAATAAAATTCTCCGGCTGGACGTGTAGTGCAGGAAAGCTTACGTTAAGTCACGTTAGGGTTATTGAAAGGTTACTTGACGTAGCTAAAGTGTGCTTAATCTTCAAAGTGCTAGAGTTTGTTTAGGTAAGACACGCACGTGCAATAAATTCCAAGAATATGGAATTTATTTTTTACTCAGCGTTCCTCATTATCTTGAATATCAGTAATACAACTTCGGTTTTAGTACATTAGTACCTTGAAGGCTCCTTATTAGAGCGGTAAACACAATATACCCTGAACTTAACGTAAACACTCAATGAAATAGACTTAACGGCCAGACAGAGGTCTGACAATAAAATGAACTAAGAAAACGTACTCACTTTTAACCTTTTATTGGGGAGCTCTTGGTATTACTCAAATACACACTCCAAAATAACACAACTACTGATAGCCCGAACTTTCGTACTATCGTAATATCGTAGAAACGTAGGTAAATCGCATATCAATAATCAGGAAGAACCTATCACATATAAAACGAAGCTCTACCGTATACTTGAGCGCGCCTATATATATATATATATACTGCATACCACCACGTCATGACTTACACTCGTTGCCACATATAATTCAGCGGGAGAAACAACATCTCGTTAAGTGAGAAAATAATTTCCATAGGAAAATAAAATAACAAGCGATAGTAAAATCAAAAAGAAACTGAATCTAGAGTATACGTTACAAAAAGAGACGGTAAGATCGCGTTAATAGGCCTCAAAACACATTGCTCTTATTTGAACATGATATGGAACATTATTATGTTGTTCGAAGACATATTTAGGGGACAGTACCAAGTTGTTGACAAGGATGTAAGGTCAGGTGATGCGTAACATCACAGCCTCTCCTTGACAAATGCCAACCCCGCCTTCTCGTGGTGCATCATGTTCCCACTAAAGGGGCTCTCACGACCGCCAATAGCGGTATAACTATACCATCGGGATTAGAGGAAATGCTATCCCACACTCACCAACCCGCTTGCCCAGCGTGGTGAGTTATGGCCAAACCCCTCCAAAATGACTCCACAACTTAAATCTTGGCCCTCAGTCTCCGGCAGCTGGAATGTACCTGGCCAAGGCAGCGGCCAGTGCGACATGAAGGCAGAGGGTGCTAAGAATCCCCGCAGGACCGGACTAGGCTGCCATCTGATGCTGACCTTGGCAACGTATAATGGACGCTCCCTATCTTCTGATTCAAGGCTTCTTGAATTGGAAGAGGAACTACAAAGGATCAAGTGGGACATCGTCGGGCTAAGTGAGGTAAAGAGAAAAGGAAAAGATCTAATTGAACTGAAAAGTGGACATCTTTTCTACTATCGTGGGACAGATAATGACAGAACTAGTGGTGTTGGATTTATAATAAACAAGAAACTGAAAGATAAAGTTGTAGAAGTTGAAAGTTCCTCTGACAGAACTGCACGACTCGTTATCCAACTCTCGAGAAGATACCAGGCTCAGATTATTCAAACTTATGCACCCACCACAAGTCATGCTGAAGAAGAAATTGAAGAATTTTATGAGGAAATTCTTCATCTAAATAATAAAGGCAAGCAGCACTTGAAAATAATTATGGGAGATTTCAATGCAAAAATAGAGCAATGGCAACAGAATGAAACTTAAGTAGGTAAATTCGGTCACGGCACAGAAACCAGCGTGGAAATAATCTCGTTGAGTTTGCAGAGGCAGAAGGGTTTTTCATCTTGAACTCCTTTTTCAAGAAAAAGCCACACAGGAAATAGACATGGAGACATCCAAATGGGACGACAAGTGAAATATGATTTTATTATGTGTAACAAAAAATTCATCATAGACGACTGCAGTATGTTAAACAAGTTCAACACAGGTAGTGACCATAGATTGGTGATATGTAAGATGCACCTCAACACTAAACTCGAACGTGGCAAGCTCATAAGACAAACAAAATGTATTGACATAACCAACCTTAAAAGACATCATAATACCTTCAAGTTGGAACTGAAGAACAGACTCTCTGCGTTAGAAGGCCTAACATCGGAAGAAGTGGATATTTCTGAAGTTAACAGAAAAGTAACCAAAGCTCTTTTATTGAAACAGCAACAAAATTAGCTGGGTCTGAGAACATGTGTAACAAAAATTATCAGGAAAACCAAAATGTTGATGCAAAGAAGAAGAGAGATGAGGACAACTAAAGAAGATGCGACTTCCAAAGTGGAATATATAGACCTATGCAAGATAGTACGAAAAAGTATCACTGAAGACGTAAGGAAATTCAACTGTGAACTAGTGAGAAAAGCAATTGAAAGCAACCAAAGCCTAAAGATAGGAAAGGGACATCTCAGTAAGGGAAGAAAACAGATTATGGCACTGAGAAAAGAAGATGGTTCTGTAACAAGAAGTAGAGGCGAAATTTTGACAAGAGTGAAAGATTTCTACTCCAAATTATATAAAAGGAATGATACATGTACTCCAGACATCATGATAGGTACCAGAGTTACCAGAGTTCTTCCAGTCCTCCCAGCAGAAGTTGCACATGCAATCAAGAACATGAAGCGCGGAAAAGCTCCAGGAGAAGATGGAATTACTGTAGACATCATACAAGAAGCAAGTGGAGAAATCGAAACAGTACTCGCCCAAATTTTCATCCGATGCCTTAATGAAGGGAAGATTCCTGAGGTTTGGTACAACGCTACAATGATCCTGCTACATAAAAAAGGTGACACTGAGGATCTCAGGAACTACAGACCCATCAGCCTCCTATCAGTGGTTTATAAAATCTTCAGTAAAGTTCTTTTACACCGCTTGAAGGTAACACTGGACATGGCTAAACCGAGAGAACAAGCTGGATTCAGGAGTGGCTACAGCACAATAGATAATATCCACGCACGGAAAGAACTAATTGAAAGAGCGAGAGAATATGAACTTCCATTGTGCATGGCTTTTATCGATTATGAAAAGGCCTTTGATTCGGTGAAACCATCAGCAGTTACAATGGCTCTGAAATCCTGCGGTATTGAAGATGCATACATTAATATTATTAAGAGCATCTATGAACATGCAAGTGCAAAGATTCGGCTGTTTGAAAATACAACACACATAAAAATTGGAAAGGGGTGAGACAAGGTGACACCATATCTACGAAGCTCTTTAATGCCACATTGGAGGGTGTTTTTCAGTCACTGAGCTGGGAAAACAAGGGGATAAAGATTAATGGAGATTATCTAACCCACCTTCGTTTTGCTGATGACGTAGCCATTTTTGCAACTACCACTTCAGAGCTGCAGAGTATGATCCAGGAACTTGCTGACAAGAGTAAAGAAGTGGGATTAAAAACGAACTTTCAGAAGACAAAAGTGATGTTCAATGCTTTTACAAATAATGAAGATTTATCGATTGATGTAGAAAAGCTGGAGATAACAGACACGTACGTTTATCTGGGACAGCAGATATCAAGTGAGGGTCACATCGATGAAGAAATTAATCGGCGTACAAAACTTGCCTGGAGAGCTTTTGGAAGAAACAGCATAATTTTCAAGAGCAATATGCCATTATGTCTTAAAAGAAAAGTGTTTGATCAATGCATCCTTCCAGTGCTTACGTATGGTGCGGAGACGTGGACCCTAACTAAAAGAGACATACAAAAGCTGCAGACTACTCAAAGAAGTGTGAAGAGGTGCATGCTTGGTGTAACCAGGAGAGATAAGAGGAGGAACTCGTGGATCCGAAAAATGACAAGAGTAGAAGACATCATGATCAGAGTTAAATCCCTGAAATGGCAATGGGCTGGACATACTGCCAGAAGGACAGACCATCGATGGACAGCCGAAATTTTAGATTGGATTCCAAGGGATAGGGAAAGACCCAGAAGAAGACCACATGGGAAATGGCCCAGCAAAAACACAAGTGCTGGGAAACTGCTGGCCACCAGCTGGCAGTGATGGGTCACTGCTGGCTGAAATCTGCCGCTCACGGCCCGGTAGTGGTCCGTTGGTGGCAGCGCTATCAGTTGGCGAGCCATTGATGGCCCTGCAGCATCGCCGTGAATTGTGGGCCTCCAAGCAAGTGCCACTAGTGGCCCGTTGCTGGCAACCAATGCAACCCCCCAACAGCAGGTGGAAGCATCGGGACTGCGCATGCGCAGAAGCAACACTTGCTGTGTCTCTCATGGTACCAGTTAGTTGAAGACGACGCTATCGCCATCACGTTATTTTAGTGCGTGTTAAGAAAAAATCCTTATGTGGAGAGGCGAATTAATTTCCTAATGAAATTTTACGTCGACGAAGATATCAGATTAAGCCGTGAAATACTAGATTACAGCCATGAAATACACCCACTCCATTCCCATGAATTGTTATTCATTCCCATGAATAACAATTCATGGAATGGAGTGGATGAATAACAAGAAAAAAATTTGAAACCGCTTGAAACACATATCCTGGAAAACCATTAAAATAGCGTTTGTTGGGGGAAAAAAGATTATACGCGTACAAAATTTATTAATTATTTGAAAGAAAAAAAAAAGCAACGCTATGTGGTGTACTCATCCATATGTTGAATACACAAGACTGGGAGGAATTCGCTTCTAAAAATAACGAGAAGTAAAATAAAATATCTTTTACTCTTTAAAACAAATGTAGCTTCGGACAACGGAAAGGAAAGGAACAACGTTAAAAATGTAACAGAGTGTGACATGAACCCGGGTAAATATATATTTATTCAACAATCTCTGTTCAAGACGGCAAGGACAGTACAAAACTTTTTTTTTTTGATTGGAGGTTTAACGACCACCGTGAGCAACTCAATGGGCAATAAGCAGTCGCCCGTCCCTAATTTAGGGTCACTGGTTCCAGGGAAGGGAAAGAGCCAGTGCCGTAAGACAAACACAACATCCATGCCTCACCGGGATTCGAACCCAGACCCCTTTCAGACGAACGATCAGAGGCCATCGCTTAGACCACTGCGCCACCGGGGCAGCACAAACAAAACTTTGGGAAGCGAAGTATGTACACGCCTTGAAAATGAGCGAAGTTCCCTTAAGGTAAAAAAAAAAAAAACTATCGTTACGTTGAAAAAATTAAATTTATCAATTATATGAAACTGACTTATGAAAAATAGCTCGCAATATTATAAAATGAAAGAGGGAAGCATTCGATTACAAATTGCATACCAAACAGATAGCTTCCAGCACGTGCCCGAGCGTTGTGAATTAGTCCGGTCGGTAGCGAGCGCGGCTTCCACGTAAACGGCCCAGGATCGAATCTAGTCAGATGCAAACGGTGATTTTCCGGTCTTTCGAGAAAATTTCCCCAGCAAAGTGCGTTAATTCACAAGCTTCGTAAGGGTAGAAGAAAAAAATTGGAGCTTTAGGAAACTGTGGTTATCCTTGCTTTTTTTTTTTTTTTTTTTATTATTGCTACTACTGGGAAATTGGCGGACAAGATTCGGCAAGCCACCAGTTACGTCACGTGGTTGCTGGCTGCCACTGACGGCCCACTAGCGGACCACATTTGGCTAGCCATCATTTCTTGCAAGTACTTGCAGGGCCACTGAAGGGCCACTTGTGGCAGTTACTGCCGGTGATGGACCACTGATGGCCCTGTTGTGGCATATGACAACTGATGGGGTGCCAACTGTTGGCCAGCTGTTGGCCTGAACTGCTGGCCCTTCTGTTAGCCGCCCGGACATTTTATTGACGGTTCGGCAGCGGCAACATAGTGCTGGGCCATTGCTGCCAGTGATGGCTGCCAGCAATGGCCCACTGCTGGCCCAGCAATACTGTTTTTGCTGGGGGTGGATGAAATTCGAAAGTATGCGGGAGTGACATGGAGAAGACTGACAGAAGACAGACCGTTGTGGAGGAAACTTGGGGAGACCTTCGTCCAGCAGTGGATTGATCATTGTTGACAATGATGATGATGATGACCAAGTTGGAAAGTGAAAACACCCAATTTGTTTGCATAACAAAGGGAATGAAACATCATTTCTTTCTCAATCAAGCTTCTCTGGCACGCAAGTAATACTTTGCAAAAGATTTGATGATTATGTTAGAGATCTTCAAAACATTCATTTCAACAAGAAATTGTTGCAAACAATGAACTCATTATAATGAGCTCACCAATACCACAAAAATAACAAATTGGTGTTAACGTAGGAAAGACGCACCACAATACCATTTTTCAGGGATGTTTTTCAACAATGGCATTAATTAAATTGTTGCACACCAAAAATGTAAGCATTATTGCAAACGTATAAAAAAGAGAAACAAGTCTTCATTTCATTTCTGAATGCTGTAATCGTGGAAACAAGTTTTCATTTCATTTCTTAATACTGCAATCGTGGAAACAAGCTTGAAACTCTGGAAAACAAAGGGCAATTTTTTACTATTCTTTTCTCTGTGATTTGCTAACAAAGTGGAAAACCACTCAAGTTGCATAATTCAAAATTTTCCAGAACATAAACTTTTTACTCTTGAATGGCAATCAATAATTTCTTTCACATATATCCAAAGGCATGAAAAATTCATTAACTGTTTCCTAAAAATTGACCCAAATACTTTGGCAGATTGTTTAATACTTCAAAATAAATGTAGTTAATTAATTTTGTTGTGTATTAGTAATGTACAAAACTAAATCTAATGTGCAAAATTGAATTGAAACCTGTTGTGTCTTAGGGTCCCCGACTTGACAGTGATCACGCTGGTAATATTATTACAGTCACTTGTTTCGACTTCAGAATGACTAAAATTTCATATAAGTACCTCATTATCTACAGATCATTTTCCTTAACACCCAATTTCGCCTCGTGCTTCGCTTTTTTAGTAGGAATAAAATATAATGGGCTGAATCCTACAATGAAAGAAGACGCTCAGTTTAAAATTCGTGGAGGCCTTTGCACTTTTTTGCTCTAATATAAATAGGCAGCTTCGCCTCTTGTTCAGTAGCAAGGATAGTTTTTGCACAGAAATTTACCATTAAAGTTGTTCAGTTGAAAATTCGTCGTGACTTTTGCACTTCGTCGCACTAACACAATAACCGCCTTTGTCTAGATGACTTCATATCCTTTCGGTTTATGCCACGAGTGGATTGTGCTTGGTGTTTGGTACATAATCTACTGGTGAGCGGATGGAAAATCTTGTTTCGTGGAGACTTTCTATCTGGTTAGGAAGAACAGTGCTCATTAAGTGTGGCTCACTGAATGCCGCGCAATGCTTCATATGAAGTGGTTTAGAAAAATATGCTGTACCTAACGTGAGCCGAAGATCAATTTTATTTCATGCACTGCACGTAATAAAATTCATTTGCAACTAAGATTCAAATGTGGTCATTCGACACATATGTTCTTGGGTTGTAAAGGACGTGAGGGATACTCATGTATATCCAGAAAAATAATTTTGTTGGAATGTTTTCGATAATTGGTTGTGTATAGTCTACGATAAGAAGCTTAAAGACGGTAGTATTAAATTTAATATAGAACTAAATACGTTTTACGTTTTTTAGATTTCAGTTTCTTCTAAGAATTGACGAAGTGACACAATTCTTTCCATGCATTAATTCTAAAATATGTTTCCCCCTCATTTTTATTCTTTTTCTTCTGTTTAATGTTTTTGACGATTATTTTAATACTGTTTATAGGCCCTCCTTTTGTCAAAATGATACTGGACATAAGTAGCTGAAATTATATAGGCGAAAGGAAATTTTACTTAAGATAAAAATAGCACTGAACAACAATGGGTTTGTTTCGAAAAAAAACTTTAAACGGTTTTTTATGTATTTACAGGTGCTGAAACCAAATACACTGAAGTGCCAGAAAAACTGGTACACCAGTATAATACTTGGTATGTCTCCCACGGGAGCGCTGGACTACAGAAATACGACGGGGCATGGACTCCACTAGCTTCTGGAAATATGCTGCAAGCACGGGCGTGGC
The DNA here is from genome assembly GCA_039090855.1 of Macrothele yani. Classification (NCBI taxonomy): domain Eukaryota; kingdom Metazoa; phylum Arthropoda; class Arachnida; order Araneae; family Macrothelidae; genus Macrothele; species Macrothele yani. The sequence goes on along the minus strand of CM076999.1, from coordinate 106,425,634 downwards.
TGGCGGGGGGGGGGGGCAGATTTTCTCAGATTTTGAAAGGTCGGACGCTGAATTTCAGATGCGCTTGGTATAAAGATTTCACTTGGCTGCATAATGACACCAGTGGCAGTACAAACGGAGTTCTTTGCTTTTACTGTTACCGTTACCAAAGGGGTAATCCAAACAAAACACTGTCCAAAAAAAGTGAGCCATCCTTTTCATCACGAGGTTTCAAGAACTGGAAGAAAGCAATGGAAAAGTTTAAAACACATGAAAAATGTGACGCTCATCTTCAGGCAGTTTTAGCATATCATCAAATGAAAAATCCGATTGAAGCGCAGCTGAATGAAACCGTGGCAAAAGGTCAAAAAGAAGCCAGAGCTTGTTTAACGAAGATAATCTCTTCAATGCGTTTCCTTGGCAGACAAGGCCTGGCAATTCGAGGACATCATCACCGAGACGGAAATTTGAATGAGCTTCTTATATTAAGATCAGAGGACTTCCCTTCTCTTGGCAAATGGATATTAAAAAAGAGAAAAGATGACGCATCCATCTATTCAGAATGAAATTTTAGAAATTATGGCTGAAGAAATTATTAAAAGCTTTTGTCGCGAGATACGGATGCAGAAACACCTCATGTTCTCCATAATTTGCGATTCGACGCGAGACATTTCGGGAAATGAACAAGAATGCATTTGTGTTAGATGGATAGACAGTGAGTTGAGACCTGTAGAAAGTTTTTTGGGCCTATATACCGCGTCCGAGACGACGGGAGAAGGAGTTGCTGCAATTTTATTGGATGTCATGACAAAAATTCAGCGTCCAATAGCAATATTACGGCGTCAAGAGCACGACGGAGCTCCCAATATGAGCGGGTGCAAAAAAGGAGTCCAATCCTTGTTAAAAGAAAAACAACCGTTGGCTAAATTCATTCACTGGGGAGCCCACTGTCCGAATCTGATTACAAAAGATGTCTGCGGTTCGACTTCAACTGTCCGCCATGCAATACAATGGGCACATGAACTCTGCGTACTTTTTAGCCAGTCGTCGAAGGCAAAAAATTGCTTTTTGAAAATTCAAGAAATGGATGTTCAAAGGCCTGTACAAAACATAGCTAAGATAAAGCCTCTCTGTCCAACACGATGGATCTGTCGACTTTCACAGATTGTGGAGATTATCACGCGATACAACACTGTGCTGGAAACGCTGGAAGATTTGAGCGAAACTGAAAATAAAAGCGTTGTTTCAGCATCAGCTAGTGGGCTGCTCAAGCTATTTCAGTCAGGAGCAACTTTATTTGGACTTCTGATGGCTAAAGACATTATTGCTCATCTTGAAATATTAAACAAATGCATTCAAACACGAGAAGTGTGCGTTATATCTGTGATTCAAAGCATTGAAGATTTATCAACAGCTTTTGCAGATATGCGATCTGAACAAAATTTTAAAATTATTCTGGATCAAGCAAATAGAATTATTGAAGATTTTAATTTAGATCCACTGACATTTCCGTGATCGAGAAAACCACCGAAGCGATACACAGGACTTTGCGACGCGCATCATGGTGGTACAATAGAGCAATGTTACAGAAAAGAGTACTTTGCTTTAATAGACACCGCTTTAATGTCTTTGAAGTGTCAGTTTAATGAAGAAGATCTGAAGTACGTAAAAGCTATGGAAAGCACACTTTTGGGCGTTGATGTGGCTGCAGGACTAGATATTCTAAGCAGTTATCCAGAACTCAATATAACAGTTTTAGAGACGGAACTGGGACTTTTTCTGAAGAAGTACAAGATTGCTTCTGTCTCTGATGCCGTAGCTGTTCTACAAAGCATGCCACCAGAAATTCGAAACATGTTTGAGAACATTGAAATCCTAGTGCGCTTGTTGATAGTTCTGCTAAGCTCGTCATGTGAAGCAGAACGCAGTTTCAGTGCGTTACGTCGCTTGAAAACTTACCTGAGGAGCACAATGACTCAGAAGCGGTTAAACCACGTTGCATTTATCTCTTAAACACTATGATTTTGTTTCTAGTTTTAATACATACCATTCTTTTCCCCATTTTTCTTTTAATTCAGTAAAGTAAGGAACATATTTTGCATTTGAAATCAAGACAAGTTTTATAATTCTCGAACAAATGTTACACTACATTATTTGAAATTTTAACCGCATCGTAATTTTGCAAAATGCCAAGTTTTAAGGGAGTTCTGAAAAAGAAAGGAAACATACATTACAACAGTTTTCGTCTTGATTTTTATGTTGCAAATGCTTCGATGAGCTCACTAAAGTCCAATGAAGGCAGAAACTCTCTCTCTCTCTCTATTGTCATGACTGAAAAAGCATCATTTAGCCGCCCCGGTGGCGCAGTGGTCTAAGCGATGGCCTCTGATCATTCGTTCGTAAGGGGTTGGGGTTCGAATCCCGGTGAGGCATGGATGTTGTGTTTGTCTTACGGCACTGGCTTTCTCCCTTCCCTGGAACCAGTGACCCTAAGTTAGGGACGGGCGACTGCTTATAGCCCATTGAGTTGCTCACGGTGCTCGTTAAACCTCCAATCAAAAAAGAAAAAAAAAGCAGCATTAAGCATATGCTCTTCCATCCTCGATCGTAAGGAGTTCTTTATTCTTTTTAAAACAGAAAAAGATCGCTCAGTGAGCAATTTGTTACGGGAATGCAAAGAAATATTCTAAGAGCCACGTCGATATTTGGAAAAATCGAATACATTTCTTTCTCTTTTAACAAATTACACATTCTCAAAGCTCACACTTTTTGTTCTCCGAGTGATAGCAAATAATTTTTAATATGGAGACATTCGTTTAATAAATTTTCTTCTAAATCGTCTTTGTATACAGCCACTAAATTTTCTGTAGCACTTCTCAGCTGTTCCACAGGAATTTGCATTAAATTAAAAAGAAAATCAAATCTCTCCGATAAAACATTGTAAGATTTACTTCTGCGTTCCATTTCGATACTCAAACTATCTATTATGACTAAGTATGTTTGGATACGAAACCTGTCTCTTCCTGATAGATAAATTCATTTCCTCACGTCTACTTTCGTTATGTCTTAGAGATTTCTTTTTTTCCTTCGCAGATCGTGTTTGTATTCGGTTTCATCGTAAAGTTCCAACGCTTTTCCTTCAAACACATGAAACATGTCTCTCAGCGAGTGGATAAATACTGAAAGTGAATTATAAAGTTGGACAACTGTCGTCGATTGTTTGACTCTGTAATTTTATACTTGTCGTGTTAAATCGTTCGAGAATAGCGTTCCATAGTATGACCATGAAAGCACAATCTAGAGACTAGATTTCGGCGCAGCCCTGCTACTTCACTTCTGGTTGTTGGTTTCTCTGTATTATTGGCTTCTATTGCTGATAACACGTCTGATACTTCAATCCAATTCTTGCGCAAAGCAAGGCATGCGACATTACGAGAGGCCCAGCGAGTAGCAGAAAGTTTTTTTTAATCTTTTACCGTCTGATTTAATGGCTTGTATCACCAGTTCCCAACGATGTGTGGAAGCAGAAAAAAACGTTATATAAATGCTCCACTGTAGTAAAAAAAAGGTAGCTTCTTGACAGCTTTCTGCAGCGCATACACCTACCAAGTTTAATGAATGGGCTGAACATGGAATATACTCGGCAAGTGTGCTTAGTTTTTTATTCTTGCTTGCAAGCCGTTATGACCTCGATAGTTTTCAAGTCAACATCATGCAAGTTCAGTGTTTCAATAACAGCATTTTCCATTTCTTCTACTTTGTGGCCAACATTTAAAAAAACAGAAAACGCTCAACAGGAACTCCTGATCGCACTGGGAAATATCTGGGGTTGAATCTAACACTTATAGAAAATATTTTGCATTTTTTACTTCCCCTACAATTATGGTGATGATATGTTTTGCCATTAAATGAATGGACTCGTTAAAGATCACTGGAGATATATACGATGTTTTTCCTGAACCTATGGAACCGTAACGGGCAATATGGTCTCTTAGAAAGGGGTTCCTGACTTACGGTGCTAATATTCAGCCCCTGCACGCTGCACCCCTACATTGTGTTCATTCTGAGGGGAGATGTCATCCCTTTGGGTAAGTTCCCAAGGCGGCACGGCAAGGCTCAAATCTCTCTTTCTTTCTCTAGGTCAGAACTTTTGTTGGAGTCGGACGTCGGAAGAACAAAGTTAATACGCCCCCCCCCCACACACACACATACTCGCACAGGATATCACCAGAATTTGGAAACAGCCTAGTGTGCATCAGCTTTCTGACTAACTGTTAGTTCCATTCATACTTAAATTTTTTTTAATTTTTTTTCATGGGTTTAATAACAAATTGTTAATTTTTACTACCACTAAAATTGCCGCCCCTAAATTTTACCGCCCTCGACCCGGGCCTAGTGGGAAATCCGCCACTGGCGGTACCAATGGTTCGGAGAGAACCGAAAGACCACTCAACTGACTGTTACTTCTACATCCCTAAGATATCTGGAATTACAGCTAAGAGCAGTGGCGGCTTTTCAGGTGAAGCAGGTGAAGTGCCTCTTCACCTATTTTACTTAAAATAAAGTTTTATTCAGTAATTTGTATAATATATTCTTTTTTGTCTTTATCGTGATACAAAACACTCAACATTTTGATTAGATATCAATTCACACAGCGCGTCCAATACGGAAAACAAGTCCTCATACACAAAACAGTGCAAGTGAAGAGCCGAAATGAAAACCCTTGGAAGTCTGCAGCTTTCGACCGAGTTGCTATGGTAACCGTGACGTCAACCTCCCCTATCTGGCGCGCAAGTAAAGTGTTTTAGCTTTCGGCGCCGAAGCTCTGAAGATGGAATCGTGACCTTCGAAAGAGATCACGGTGAAATGGGACGGTTTACCCAGGGTATCTTGCAATCCCCTAGGGATTTTCCCTTGCGGGGTTGTGGTACATGCTTTCCGAAAGGGATTTGTTTTTTCGTGCTTTGTGATTATTTGTCAAAAAGTTTAGCTGTTACTGTAGTTTCGTGTACAGTTTAACAGTTAGTGATAGTTTTAATTAAAGTATGTATCCTGTGAACGACATTGTTTGTAATTTATTACAAACTCCATTTAATCGGTGGAAAGATGAAGATAAAAGAAACATTTTACTTCAAGGACGACCGACGGATTCACGGACAATTGTTGCTAAAACAGAAATCTAGAAGAGCGGTAAATCTTACAATATTAATTTTAAAAATTGTTGGGTTACTGAATATAAATGGCTTTGTAGTACTTCTGTGTTACAAAAATTATTTTGTTGGCCCTGCTTACTTGTTAGTAATAAACATTCGGTGCGGAATAAAGGCGGATTCTCAGATTTATTAAATATAACACGCTCACTTCACAAACATGGTGATTCTAGCGAACACCTGAAATGCGAGTTAATGCTAAGGAATTTTGAAAAAAATCAGAACACCATTGCCGATGCCCTGAGGGAGAATGCCAGGATTCTGAAAATGCATTTCAACGAAAACGTTCGTTTAAATAGACTTTTCCTGCAGACAGTGTTTCACGCAGTATTATATTTAAGCAAACAAGAATTAGCATTCCGTGGCCATGACGAAAGCATGGACTCGATAAATCGTGGAAATTTCAAGTAATTATTTTCATTGTTGATATCAAGAAGTCCTTTAGAAATTCAAAATCAATACGAAAAGATAAAAAATGTCTTCACAGGTGACTCAAAAACTATTCAAGATGAATTAATTGAATGTATTTCTGAATAAATAAACGATCACGTTAAAAATGAAATAAAGGAAATTCAATGCTTTTCTATTCAAGTAGATGACGCCACAGACACAAATAAGACTTCTCAGTGCTCTTTATTAATAAGATTTGCTGATTCGGAAGGTGTATTGGCTGAGCAATTTTTGGGTTTCCACGACGTGAGTGGAGATCGAACGTCAGAAGCTTTATACAAAATGCTAGACAAAATTTTGGAACAGTTCGATTATCAACACAAATTAATAGGACAATGTTACGATGGGGCAAGTGTAATGTCTGGACACTTGAATGGGCTCCAGAAAAAATCAAGGATAAAGCTTCTCAAGCTGTTTTTGTTCATTGCTTAGCACATCGTTTGAACCTTGTATTACAGCAGAGTTTTTCTAAAATTTCAAAGTGTCGTATATTTTATGCAAGCCTCACTAGAATTCCTTCGTTTTTTCACCACTCAGTGAGGCGATCTTATACACTCACATCTACAACCGCAAAATGCATACCAACCATAGCAGAAACTCGATGGTCCTCCACTTCGAAGTTAATAAGTGTACACAAATAAAGAAGATAGCTGTCTAAGCACGAACACTTTAGCTCAAACCAATTACAACACTCAAATGAAGCTAAGACGTATCACCGGTATCAAAAGTATACACAGTTAAAACCATGACGACACAAATAACTCATTCCATTGAGGTTTAAAAAGGTTTAATGTTAAAAACATGCGAGATCTTTCGAACCTACGACTTATAGGTTCATCATCAGGCACCAAAACTCGCAAGGTGCACATGAAACGTAGTGGTTATATACACGTGTGGTTATGGGCAAAGACCGCGCATGCGTACAAGTCGGAACAGTATGAGGTCATAAAATACATACATTTAAAATAACCTGTAGGGTAAAAAACACATAATGGTTGTCATAAATATAAGAAATATAAAATGAAGGTCAAAGTTCTTTCACCTGAGTTTTATATATGTACAATAAAATCAATGGTTGTCTAATCTTGTTTCTTGGTTTTTCAGTAGGTATCGCCAAGGTGCTGGTATATTGGATTGAGCTTCATCATTACAACATTGTTCATTCAAATGATAAATATACAAGCTCTCGAGAAACAACAGGCCATTTTTAGTTTTGGTCGTCGATAACAGTTTTACATTATCCCAGTCAGGATAGTGCTCTCCTTTTAGTACCTCTCGCGCTAAAGAAGTTGTTAAGGCATGTGTACGAACACTGTATTTGTGTTCTGTAATTCGTGTCTTTAATGATCTACAAGTGGATCCCACGTAAGAAGTAGACTGTGAGGTAGTTGAGAAAGAGTTCAGTGGTACCGAATAAACGCCGTATTTATCTAAGATTGATATCGGATCTCGGTCTGATTTGGTTAAATTGAACAAACTTTCCAAAGAAACACCAAAGGAACAATCGTAGTTTTTGCATGAATTTAGTAAGATCGGTACAGTGGTTGGATGGAAGGGAATGGATGCCACGTATTTTATGGTTACTTCATCACGTATTGGTTGTAACGTTGTGGAGATCCGTCGTTGATACCTGCGTAACAATTTTGTAGTATACTTTTGATACCGGTGATACGTCTTAGCTTCATTTGAGTGTTGTAATTGGTTTGAGCTAAAGTGTTCGTGCTTAGACAGCTATCTTCTTTATTTGTGTATCAATCAGCACGATAGTCTCTTCATCATATCAGTTAATAAGTGTAATTGTTGAAGATAGGGATAAATTGAAGGAAGTATTCGAATTTCTGACAAAGAGTGAACAATCAGACAAAAAATCAATTCAACTTGTCAAGGGATTTTTAAACGATATGAACACTTTTGAATTTACAGTTTTGCCATTAGTATTTAATGAAATGTTTGGCCCCACCGATCTATTATTCGAAATTTTGCAGAAAAAATCACTAGTGTATAACTCAAATGAAAAAATCTCGTGAAATTTTGAGTCATAAAAGGAACGATGAAGTATTCGAAACACTGTTTCGAAAAGGTAGCAAAATCACAGAAATAAGCAGATCTAAACTGGAATATGCTGCTCTTACACAAGAAACAATTTTTCAAAATTATAAACAATTGTATTTTGAAATTTTATACCACATTCTTATGGAAATGGATATAAGATTTCAAGACTGTGAAAAACTTCAATTTGTTTGTCTTGCTGACTCCACGAAATTCGAACAATTTAATTCAAGCTTTACCTCTCACGCTTTTGAAAATCTACAACATTTTTACGGAAAAATATTTACTAAACTCCAGCGCCTTAAAAATGAACTGAGTCTTTGTATATGCCAACGAAAAATTAAGGAATATATCGACTCAAGAATTTCTTCGAGTGCTTCATGAAGATAAAGACATTTTTAGAGAAGCTTATAAATTTGTTGCCCTCATTTTAACCATTCCATCTACAAGTGTGTAGGTGGAAAGAAGTTTTTCTTGCCTTAAAAGAATACAAACTTACTCAAGAAGCACTATTTCTCAATACAAACTTGCTTCTTTGGCAAATATTTCTATTCAGAAAAATATTTTATTGATGCTCACGAAGAAACAACCATTCTATGACGACATAATCGACAAATTTGCAGCTTTAAAGGAAAGAATTGATCTAATATACAAAAAATAGGTCAGTCCGCATATAATGCTTTTCATTGAAGACAGTAGATATCTTTTCATATTGCTCTTGTAGCTCTTCACCTATTTTTTTCAACCACGAGCCGTCACTGGCTAAGAGCAAAGACACGATTCAGTACCCCAGTATTCCTTTGGCCATAAGACCTGTTCCTCATGGTACAGACCTTCATGTTCCTGTATCTCCACAGTCATGGAGTTTTCGATAATAGTGATGAAACCATATCTACAGCAGCCGGTAGAACTCATTCTACCGGCTGCTCTAGATATGGTGAATATTGTGGTCGGAGAGTCTGCTGGGAAACTGTTCTCAAATGTGTTTTTGTCCAATAACAGCATCAGTCGCAGAATACGGCACATAGCGAAGGACCTCAATGATGAATTAAATGATGAAATGAAAGGTAAGGAATTTGGGTTGCAGCTGGATGAGGCCAGAGATAATAACAATGATGCTCATTTGATTTGCTATGTACAGTTTATAGATGGTAATAACATTGTTAGAGACATTGTCTTTTGTAAAAGTATCACTGGTAGTGCTAAGGCTCAAGACTTGTTCGAGATCCTTAATACTTTTATGTCCGAAAATAATCTGGAGTGGTCTAAGTGCGTTGGTGTCTGTACTGTTGGTGCTCGTTCTATGTCTGGCTGTTATGGAGGATTTCAGGCACTTATTCGAAACAAAGCACCTGATGTACTGTGTAGTGGGTACTCATTGTGTTATTCACAGAGAAGCACTCGCGTCAAAATATCTGAGTCCTACATTAAATCAGGACTTATAATATGTAGTGAATGTAGAAAACTTTATAAAAACTCGGCCGTTGAAGGCAAGGGTTTTTAAAAAAAACTATGTGAGGATATGGGATCCAAGTACACGTCTTTGTTGTACTACAGCACTTCGCGATGACTCTCTTGTGGTAATGTTTTGTCTCGTACGTTTGAACTGCGACAGGAAATTTATACTTTTTCTTAAGGAGGAAGACCACAAGTATACCGAAAATTTTGTGAATAAAGATTTTTTGGTAAAACTAGCATACGTAGGTGATATTTTTGAAAAGATGAATGCTACGAATCTCTCCCTGCGGGGAAGCAACATACACCTTTTAAAGTCGATTGAAAAAATTTCAGCTGTTATATATATATATATATATATATATATAAACAATGGAAAAGGAAAATGAATGAAGACTGAGGTAAAGAATCTTCCTTCCTTGTTGCAACAGTTTTTGACTTTCAATGGAGTTGACTTCTCTCGAGGTATGAAATCCTATCACCAAGCAGGGCCGTAGCTAGAGGTATTGGAGCCCGGGGCAAGCAGTAATATTGGCGCCCCCTGCTCCAGTTCAACTGGAACAGGCGATGGTGTCAGATTTTATTATATACCTGTTTGCAGATATAGCACAATACCTGTATAAAAAAATTGCGATTTTTATTGTTATTTGCAATTATTGTCCCGTATAAGTTTGCTAATTGTATGAAATAGTAATAAAATGTCAATTTTTTTGTATAAAATATTGCTCATAATATAATATTTAAAAAAAACTTATATTGGTAATCCTATTCAATAGCCTGTGGGGACTATGTGAGCTTCAATAGGGATTGTTGAAGAAAGAAAAAACATTTAACATAGTTTGAATGAAGAATACTTTTTATTTATAATTAGTTTCTACCTCAAGTGCTTATGAACAACTGAAAAAATAAGTACAAGTAGCATTTGTTAAAAATCATGCTTAAGTCTTAACAGAATGATTTTGTATTTACAAATGTACCTTTCGAGCTTTAACAGCAGCAAAATCATTTATTACTTGATCATAATTAATAGTTTTAGCAATATCTTTTTCTATTGACAGAATTGCCAGGTGCGTTAACCTCTCTTATCCCATTGATGACCTTAAGTAATTTTTTATTATTTTCAAATTACTAAAACCTCGTTCACTAGACGCATTAGTAATTGGTAATGTTAAGAATAATCTGAAAGCAATTACTAAGTTTGGATAAGATGTAGCAAGAGACATTTGGTGGATTAAATTTAATAGGACAAGAGAGGTTGCTTTTGAAAAATTCTGATTTTTTTAAAATAAAGAAGTGGCCTGAAACTTAAAACTAGCTATTTCTCCCTCTATTTCAGTAGCATCCAGATCCTTATCATATTTATTTGCTAAGCGCATTGCACTAGCCTTTAACTCTTCTACGGTCATAGATTACAAAGACTTGCCTGTTAAGAAATTACGCGTATAAATTAATGTCACAGTCATCTAACACTTCAATCAAACATTTATAACGTCATTCCATTTGTTTTAAGACTTTGTCCAAAACAGCATAAAAGTCCATACTGAACCTTTGTTTTCCTGTCAAAACAGTTTCCTCACTTTCTTCCAATGTCAGTCGTTTCCTCTTCCTTGCCCTTTACTCCTCGAAGAAGCCGTCAAGAGATGTTGCGTAAAACACCGTCGTAAAACATTTTCTGTTATGTATGCTCTTTCTTTAAAAAGTAAAATCTGTTTCTTCTCGCTAAGAGCATCAGTTTGGGTTTTCAGTGTACAACTTAAATAAAATACCACGTGAAACAAATATGATAGACCAAGAAAAAGTGCTGGCGTAAAACACCGTCATAACAGAGGGAAGTTCTGTCGTGGAGGGAACTGAGCTGAGCCAGAAGGCCAGCGTGATGACGTAGAAACAAGTACACTACCCATTTTTTACCCAACCTTTCAGACACGGGTCGGTGTTCAGCACTTCAAAGAGGCGTACTAGCCCTTCCCCTCTAAAGTCCTGTACATTTTCTAATTATACATTTTTAATTACGCGTATAAATTAATTTCACATTTTTTACATTTATATAAAAAAAAATCTACGTCTCGATGGCGCCCCCTCCAGCTCGGCGCCCAGGGCGACCGCCCCTGCTGCCCCGCCGCCTCGCTACGGCTCTGCACCAAGGAGGATAGAATGAGGGAGGAAGCATAACAAGCAAGTCCTATGTAAAGCTCTGAAGCCGACGCTCTGAGCAGTAGTCATCTTCTGTTACCCTTCTGACTGTGTTCCCATCGAATTACGTAACTAACAAAGTAGGCAGGTTAACATTTTTAACGCCTTCTTGCGAAAAGATAAAATATCATGTACATTAAGGATATAGTCTGTAATATCACCACTGTTTTGTTTTCTTTCAAAGCACTGCTAGGTGACGTTTTACCGCTATGTACGACAAAAAACCTTTTAACTCATCACACCGAAAGTACGCACATCCTGCGTAAAGTAACGCATGAAGCCGTTCACACACTCTAAAGTGAAGAATAAAACGTTGATTTATTTCATGTGATCCAGTAAATATTTCTGAAAACAGAAACGCAACGAAATATTACCTTAGGAACGATAGTTCATGCTAAAGTTTGATAGTTTTTTGTCGTACATAGCGGTAAAGGTCACGTTTTACCGCTATGTACGACAAAAAACCCTTTAACTCATCACACCGAAAGTACGCACATCCTGCTTAAAGTAACGCATGAAGCCGTTCACACACTCTAAAGTGAAGAATAAAACGTTGATTTATTTCATGTGATCCAGTAAATATTTCTGAAAACAGAAACGCAACGAAATATTACCTTAGGAACGATAGTTCATGCTAAAGTTTGATAGTTTGAAAACTTTTAATGAAGAATACACGAAATATGCAAAATTGAAAAGCGTTTAATCGCGATTTTGAACAGGTTTTTCGAACCCTTACTCTACTCATACACGCATGAAAAAAAATGAGGCTGAAATATTAATTCCCATAATAAAAAAATCTCCAGAAAAAACAGGAAAATACGTGTTTTTATTTCTTTAAAAAATTGAAAAAAAATAATGATTTTTTGAGCGGAAGTGCATAGTGCGCATGGTTACTTGCATACTGCCCATGTGCAGGTAACCATGTTTAAAATATAGCCAAAACCCTAATGTTAAGAAATAAGAAGTCCGAAATATTCCTTCTTTCCATCCTTGGTTTGCATGCGCTAAGCAAAACTGCTTAAGCCACAGCGAGGCTCACGCCTCGAGCCACAGGAAGTTCGTCAGCCTCGAGGCTCGTCAGCCTCGAGCCACAGGAAGTGACGTCACGTTCCCGAACTCTCGCAGCGCAGACTCCCACCACCTCAGAGAGAGGACAGAAACAGCTGATCTGTTTTGGCTTCACTCAAAACGGGTCCCTTCACCTCCTCTTCTTCTAACCTCCTTGCTTATCACCTGGTTTGAGAAATATTTTCAAAATGATAATATCGATGTATGGATTCAAGATCCATTTCATGCCACTGCTCCATCTGAATTTACTGCTGCATAAGAAAATAATCTTATTGAGTTGTCTTGCGACAATACGTTGAAAACAAAATTTAGCAAAATGCGGTTAGCTGAATTTTGTATATCAGTAAAAAATGAATATCCCCTTCTGAGTGGTAAAGCTCAGAGAATTTCAACACCATTTCCGACTTCTCATTTGTGCGAAACTGGGTTTTCGGCGGTCGCTGTGATAAAAACTAAGTATCGCGCGAAAATCAACGTGGAGGAGGAAATGAGGGTAGCTGTGTCAAGGCCATCTTTATACCTCACTAGGCCTGTTGAAATGATGGCTTCTTACTTTGAAACTTTAACTTCCGAGTACAAAATGCGGTATTTGGAAAAAATTAAAGAGATTGAAGGAAAAGATCCTTATGTGCGGAATGTAAGTTTCTTCGAAGGTGATGCGAAAAGTTTTCCGAAAGTGCAAATAGTAAATATTTTCGATTACTTCGTCTTTGGTCGAAGGGCCTTTACTGCAGAACAATTCGAGGCATATAAAAGTTTCGAAGCATATAACAATTTCTCGTCGTCGGTATTTTTTTACAGGGTAATTTAGTACGATCACAAATTCGTAAGTAATCAGTAATTTTGGAGAAAGTAGGTACGCTGCCTTAATAAGTAAGGTTGTTTTCCCTCCCAGGTGCGGAGATCTGAGTAAAAAAAGATAGGTTTTCTTTCTTCCCAGGAATCGCTGATTTTGGATAAAACTCACCCTTGAAAGGTTCTATGTTTTTTTTTGAGAGTTTAACTCTTCAACAAAAAGTGTCTTTCTAAGCTCTGAGAAGCGATTTCCAAGCCGTAAAAAAATGAGCAAAACCTTTTTTTTTTTTGTACGTAAAATTGTGGAGAAAAATACAATAATTTTGATGGGATTTGTGCTCTATAATCTATTTATCCGTAAATAAATTTAGCAGCAGAACACCGACTTGTAAACAGACCTAAACACCAAAAAGGATTTTATTTGGACAATAATTTTAGCCATTTTTTGCATTTTTCTGCAAAAGTGTTCTTCAGTTCCAGGTAAAAATCCAGGCGTACCCCAAAAAAAATAAATAAAAGAAACGGTAGTTTTTTTTGGGGGGGGGATATCATATAGAACAAAGTGGTAAACTAAAAACTCCCAACACCGACAGCCAAATAACCTTAAAAGTGAAAAGCCGAAAACTCGCAAAAAAAAAAGCGAGTCACGGTAACGGTATGATCGAGATCCAAAAAAAAAAAAAAAAAAATGCAGGAGAGCCAGAGATTTGATTCTGACTAAAAGTCAGGTTTGCTAAAAAATTAACTTTTAGCCCTATAAAAAGTTTCAACACCCCCTAGATCAACCAGGAACGCCGCCCCGGTGGCGCAGTGGTCTAAGCGATGGCCTCTGATCATTAGTCCAAAAGGGGTCCGGGTACGAATCCCGGTGAGGCATGGATGTTGTGTTTGCCTTACGACACTGGCTCTCTCCCTTCCCTGGAACCAGTGACCCTAAATTAGGGACGAGCGACTGCTTATAGCCCATTGAGTTGCTCACGGTGGTCGTTAAACCTCCAATCAAAAAAATCTCGGGTACTTCTGGGAACTATTTTTGAATGCAATTTTTTCCGCAAGGCAAGTAGCACTCTTAATACTTTTGTGCGTATAGTAGTATTCAAAATCAGAACTTTTTTGTGCGTATTCTGGGTTTTTTCGCATTTAAATTTGTCAGACAAATTTTAAATGTGAAAAAACCCGGAAATATTCCGTAGCGCTAGAACGGGCATTACCACCGACTCTATAAGAAAGTCTCAGGAACTTCCAGAAATGTAACAAATTCCGGTAAAATACTTTTTCCTACCAGCAGCCAACACGATCCCTAATACTTGGCAGGTATGCAATTACGGTGAATTTCTTCAATTTTTTTTAACACTTTTTAAAACATTTAGTTCAACTTCACAATTTTCAGTGACCATATAAAAACGCTTTCGCAGTTCTCGAAGGGAAAAGAAATATGAATGAGGAGGAAATGAGTTTTTGAATAGCTTGACAATCACAACAAGTCTCCAAGATTTTCAAAAGACGAAAATTCATCCACAATAAGCCCCAGAACGCAAGAATGAAAGCTATGTGTGTAGGGTTAAATACAGAAATACTGGTGGCATACAATAGAAAATACGTTTTGAAATTCCATTGTTATCAGTTTTAAATTCATTGAGAAACCACTAAAGCATGCTATTTAAAACGAAAATTTGGTAATTTCTTGTAACTCTAACATTATTCATAACGAACTTTTACAGAATAAAGAAAGGATTTTTCATGACTTCCGAATCATGCACCCATTTCTAAGATAACTTCAACAACGGAATTACTTTAACTTGAACCATTTCCAGCATATGACTGAGACATGTAAGCTTTGCTGCACACACCATAAACCATTTTAATGCTCGGGTGTTTTCATTGAGACAATGGTTACCTTCAGTTGTTTTACCCATACAGCCGAAATGCGACAGTAGGTAAATAGAGAGTGTACTTTATTGGTAAGGGAACTTTTGAGTTTTTATATCAACATGACTTCATGGACTTGTGACTTATCTTCCGAAGTACTTTAAATCTATATAGTTCTCACAGAGCCGACAGATGTCAGTACTCACTGCTCTAGCACAGGATAAAATATACGGATGTGTTTTGTACGGACACCCATGAGCTGTTTCATAGGCGCCAACTTTCCAGAAATCCAATGGGTGCTCAAGCCCGTAAGAATGCCTGTTGTCGAAGACCAGACGACCATAACATTTTCGGCGGTTATTTTGTTTCTTTTCTTTTTTTTTCCCATGAATTTTGAAAAACCATTGGTTTTTCAAAACACTTGAACATGAAGATCAAATTTTTTTATTTTATTTTTATCTGAATAATTATTTGCGTTTTCCAATCCCAGGGCAGTTCAAATTTATAAAAATAAAGTGAATAAAACATTCTTGTAAAAGACGCAAAACTTTTCAATGAGCAAAACTTTCAATGGGTGCGCAGGCCCCGGAGCACATACACAGTCGGCGCCCCTGAGCTGTTTCACATTTTTTTTTTTATTTTCGGGGAGAAGAGGGGGTTGAAATGTGGAATTGAAGGCATTTTTGGTGAAGTTTCGAGGGACATAAATATGAGGAATTTCTTAAATATTACATATATATATATATGACCGATCACTTACTGTTTTATCAGACACAATATATGGCAAAAACATTCTGGCGTATTATTCCAACGGAAGTGTCTTATTTCACCAGGACACTGTTTTGAGGTCTTACTTCGTGTCATTAAGTAGTTCTTTGCTAATACGAAATCACTCTATTTAATTTTTTTCTCTAGCTAGACCTCTTCACATTCATGAGGAAAAAAACTTGGTCGTCAGAATAAATATTTCGATGTGGAGACATACTTTTCATTGTTAAAGGTCCTTTTAAGGGTAATAAAAAGGACCTTTCAAAGTGTACTTTTTAGTATCTTTATAAACGCCCTTGCACAACAGGACGAATCGTGTGTACTAGATTGACGTGTTGCCATCTATTGGCCGATACGGAGTATGGTTTTCAACTCGCTACTTATTGAAGTCGTCCTCAATTTTAATATTAAGACATATTTCGGCTTGTATTCATCTGAAAAACTGCAGATATTCCTTATAATATCGTATACTAAATTACTTTACCGTATTATTCAATATGATCATTTGTCACATATGTTAAGTAATCTCACAGTGAATTTCTTAGGAAGCAGAACTTCCCACGATATAATTCAATATGATACTTTCTCACATACGTTAAGTAACCTCACATTGAATTTCTCAGGAAGTAGATCATTCCATGATATAACTCAATACGATCATTTGTCACATATGTTAAGTAACCTCACAATGAATTTCTTACCAAAAAGAACCGTCGCCCCGGTGGCGCAGTGGTCTAAGGCGTTGGCCTCTGATCATTCGTCCGTAAGGGGTCTGGGTTCGAATCCCGGTCAGGCATGGATGTTGTGTTTGTCTTACGGCACTGGCTCTTTCCCTTCCCTGGAACCAGTGACACTAAATTAGGGACGGGCGACTGCTTATA
The DNA here is from genome assembly GCA_039090855.1 of Macrothele yani. NCBI lineage: Eukaryota > Metazoa > Arthropoda > Arachnida > Araneae > Macrothelidae > Macrothele > Macrothele yani. Next base: position 106,408,917 of record CM076999.1, on the reverse strand, counting down.
GCCCATTGAGTTGCTCACGGTGGTCGTTAAACCTCCAATCAAAAAAAAAAAAAAAAAAAAAAAAGAACCTCCCCCTATGAAGAAGTGTTCCTGTCACATGACTCTCCTCATAGGCCCCGCCTACTGGCAATCTCCATAGTAGCTCTGAATTAATGGCGTGGCGGAAATGGCCTTAATCGCAATTTCCTACATTCCCTTGTGAAATACGCCACCGGGACGGCCATTTCCAGCATGCAAATTTTACATAAAAAAAAAAAAAAAAAAAGGAAAAAAATTACATCTCTTTTGATTCTGCAGCAATAAGAACATTTATGAAAACCCGCACTTCATGAAGAATTAAGTGACGTTCAATCAACAGCTCGGATTCATAAAATTTTACTACTGAATACTAATAAAAGTAAAGCAACATGCCTTACCGCTGAAAATATCTTCTTTTGTGATCGAGCAAGATCTTCACAATAAGCTTAAAACCCTCGGTAAATATCCACACAACATTCACTGGAACAGCACAACTAGCCAGCAAAAACTAATATGATAAACAAACTCCAAAACGAGTAAAATCCGTAGTTCTACTGGGATAAGTAGCCCTACGATTGTGACATCAGGGGCAAGTCACGTGACCATGTTGCAGGCCTGGGGAGGTATAAAGATGGCCTTGATTCAGCCATGGCTTTTTCGGGGCCGCGGGTGGCCTAGTGGGCAACCTTTGTGGCTGCCACGGGAAGGGCCTCAGGTTCGATCCCAGAAGGTATGAACGCTCGATCCACTAAATACCCGCCGTGCGTCGGATGGGCACGCTAAGCCGTCGGACCCCGGGTACTGGCCCCCCGGTAATAAATAAGGGCGTCTTCCTCCCCTTTCTACTTCGCTTCCGTGTCACTTTCCTATCGGGCGCTCTAGCCCAAATCTCCCACTTTCCTGCTTCTAAGGGCTGTTTAAGACCTGGGGTCAGACACTCCCTTTCTAAAATCCTCTACATATGATCATCATGATCATGGCTTTTTCGGGCCGCGGATGGCCTAGTGGGCAACGTTCGTGACTGTCACGGAAATGACCTCAGGTTCGATCTCAGGCAGATACGAACGCTCGATCCACTAAATATCCGCCGTGCATCGGATGGGCATGTTAAGACGTCGGACCCCGGGTACTGGCCCCCCGGTAATAAATAAGGGCGTCTTCCTCCCCCTTTCTACTTCGCTTCCGTGTCACTTTCCTATCGCGCATCGTATCCACAATTCTCCTAGCTTCCTATCTCTAAGGGTTGTTAAGACCTGTTTCAGACATTTCCTTCCTAAAATCCTCTACATTAAGATGACCAAGGAAGTTGATTGGGTTGATTCAGCAAGGGCCGCCCCGGTGGCGCAGTGGTCTAAGCGATGGCCTCTGATCATTCGTCCGAACGGGGTCCGGGTTCGAATCCCGTGAGGCATGGATGTTGTGTTTGTCTTACGGTACTGGCTCTCTCCCTTCCCTGGAACCAGTGACCCTAAATTAGGGACGGGCGACTGCTTATAGCCCATTGAGTTGCTCACGGTGGTCGTTTAACCTCCAACCAAAAAACAAAAAAAAAAAAAACCTTTAATAAAAATAATAATAATAATAATAAAAATTATTCAACAAGGCGCCGAGAATCGAAAAAGTTTGGGTTATTATTTTGTTGCCAACAAACAACAAGCGCTATTTTTGGATTACTGTTTCTCTTTTGCGATCACACAAGGCCGTATCACATGATACTGGGCTTGATAATATCAAATATTTGTAGCATTAGAACCTCAAAAATGTGTTTATCGCAGTTATCGAGAGCAAATTTACTTCTCATAGGATTTCATTTGATGTTAATAGTCATGATCTCTAGAGCAATGCAAGTTGAATATATGATGTGATAGTCAGTACTCCCATAACCGCAATCGCACTTCAATGTGTTGTTTATCTTTGCGTACGTGATTTGAAGTAGTTCGAAATTCGAAATTTGTTATTAGTTCTGTTGTTTCGTAATTTGTGTAATTTTTTTCGCATGCAGCTGGATGCCTTGGTATACATGGTAAATATATGTTGTTATTGTTGCATTGCTAAAGTACATTACGGTATTTAATGTGTGATTCGACAGTTGTCATTCTTGTCTTAACTTGTCAGATGTTGATCTTGTAGTTGTCTGCTTAGTAATAGGAGTACATAACTCGGCCCGACGATCGAATTAGCTTGCTTCCATTCCATGATCTCTGACAAGGTTTAGTCCCCAAAAATAAAAATAAAAATTGTCTTTAGTTTTTAGTAATACATGTTAAATTTTCAATAAGGCTTGAAAAATAACATGCCCAGGGCATGTAAATTATTGGCCTGTGCAGGTAAATAAAATATCGGGTTACCCAGTCGGGGCAACAAAATTTACAAATAAAGTTTGGAATAGAATTCCCTACTACGAGAAAAAAGACAGTTGATGCATGTCGTGTTTTGCCGCCCCGGTGGCGCAGTAGTCTAAGCGATGGCCTCTGATCATTCGTCCGAAAGGGGTCCGGGTTCGAATCCCGGTGAGGCATGGATGTTGTGTTTGGCTTACGGCACTGGCTCTCTCCCTTCCCTGGAACCAGTGACCCCAAATTAGGGACGGGCGACTGCTTTATAGCCCATTGAATTGCTCACGGTGGTCTGGTCCTTAAACCTCCAATCCAAAAACAAAAAAAAAATATGTCGTGTTTCATTTAACTGCTAATCACCTGAAGTTGAATTATTGTTACGAGTGGCAAGGATAGAAAAGTACCACTTCTTTAATTATATTATTCTCTAGGTCCAAAAATTGGCACTATATGTAGTTTTGCTTTAAATGTTTATAGTCAGCAACCAGATGCGTGTTTCTGGTGGCGCTAGCCTCCAGTGTTTGGTGACAAAAGGCAAACGTTTCAACAAAAGGAACATGGCTGAGTCATTAAATTTCTCAAATACCAATTTCATCATCATCTTTTTATTTTTATTGGAGGTTTAACGACCACCGTGAGCAACTCAGTCGGCTATAAGCAGTCGCCCGTCCCTAATTTAAGGTCACTGGTTCCAGGAAATGGAGAGAGCCAGTGACGTAAAACAAACACAACATCCATGCCTCACCGGTATTTGAACCCGGACCCCTTTCTGGCAAATGATCAGAGGCCATCGCTTAGACCACTGCGCCACTGGGGCGGCCATCATCATATTAAAACTTTGAGATACACACTTTTGTGCATTGAACATTTTGAATACAGACCCTTAAAACAGAAATGCAAAACATGTAAAAAAAAGTTCATCATATTTTTAACGTGGGGGGGGGGGGTGGGGTTAGGATTTATTTTATTAAAGGATAAATTTTCCTGGGTATCCAGCTTTTACCAATTAGTACCTAACTGTACAATATTCAGTCCGGTACTACATGTTGACCACATATGGCTATTTGGCAAAATACAGTCCATCAGAGTCTATGGTCTTTTGCCAATGCTCAGCCAAAGATTCAATGCCGTTGTGATACCAGGTGGCTGGCAGAGTAGCAGAATGTAGACGTACGTGTGTGCTGATAGTTTCGAAATTATTAGCAGATTTTGCAGATAGTTTTTTCTTGTAAATTAAAAACAATAAAAATGTTATTTACAGCAACTATAACACTTACTCAAGGCTTTACTCAGATTAATGTTTGTAATTCTATTTTAACTTGAAGAACTTTCAGTTATTTTTCACATCTTCTGAGTTCTTTTGTTTTTACAGACTTTTCTGGCCTCCAGATTTTATCAAGCCCTGTTTTTCAACATATAGGAACTGTATCAAAAGTTTCATTTAAATAGAAAGAATTTAAATTTTATTACCAGGTTCCTCTGACACTTGTTAGTTATTAAAATCATTTCCTTATGTATTTTGTAAGTCTATTATTTTTGAATTAAATTGTTGAAAATGCTAGGTTCATTAATGGAACTGTGTTTCTGGATATAAATACTTACTTTAATTAGTCTCTTGTTTTTATGAAGTTCATAGTCCAATATTTTAATAAATTGCCATAATAAAATTTCTGTGTAAACAGAATTTTTGATACAGTCCCTATGCTTTGAGAACAGGCTTTGTTCCATTTCACACACATTACTGTATACGGAATCTGTAATGTTCTAATAATTATTTAATATTTTATGTAATGGTTTATTAATTTTTCTATAAATTGTGTTATTCTATTGTTGTCGTAGCTCATGTTTGTGGGTTTGCAGCAACTTTTCTGTTTCAATGGATGTGTAAACAGATACATTTTATTTTTATACAACTCTGGCGGCTGGCTTGGATGCAAAAAAACAAACAAAAAAAAACTCACTGATGCCATTTTTCACAGTCTTCAAGGAATGGAACTGTATGCCGGCTAAGATCCGGGCTATAGGCTGGCTGTGGTAGGATTTCGACACCATCCAAATCCTGAATTTTCTGGCAGACAAGTTGTGACCTATGAGATGGGGCATTGTTGAATTGTAGGAGGACCTTTAGTTCACCAGTGGGATAGCGCTGGATTAGAACATCGTATACATGTTGCAGCTGGTCTGCATACCGGTTCTCATCGATGGCCCGACCATGGGGCCATTGGCGCACCCACGGAGGAGGCTTTGGGGGCTTAAGACCCGTCCAAGGAGATTAAGAATGACATACGCATTTTACATGTTCAAAAATTTACATAGTGTCTTCTGTTGGGTTGTCGGAAAAGTCATGACGTATTTTGGCACCTGATAGGGGTTGGGCGATTTTGCAAGAACTAGAGGCATGCACAGCTCTGTTATCGCTATGGCATTTGACAGGTGCCAGTTCTAGTTCCAGTCTAAAAGGAATAGTGAGCGATTTGGTTGATTTGCGGAGATTTGACATCAAGTTGAAGATGGAAGACCAAACTGTGCATTTTTGCCATATTTTACTGTTTTACTTCCGTAAAGGGAAGAACGCGCCTCAAGCTTGTGAAAAGTTGCGTAAAGTGTACGGTGATAATGCTCTACAAGAACGTCAGTGCCAGCGGTGGTTCGCAAAATTCCGTGCTGGTGATTTTGACCTCGACGATGCTCCTCGGTCCGGGAGGCCCACCGAGGTTGGTAACGACCAAATCAAGGCATTGATCGAGTCAAACCCACGTTACACGACACGAGAAATTGCAGACACATTGCATATCCATCATTCAAGCGTTCACGACCACCTGAAGAAGCTGGGATTCGTAAGCAAGCTCGATGTGTGGGTTCCTCATGAACTCAAAGAAGCTCAATTGACGGCGTGTATAAACATCTGCAATATGCTCATTAAACGTGAAGAAAACGATCCTCTTTTGAAGCGACTGATAACTGATGACGAAAAGTGGATTGTGTACAACAATGTGCTGCGCAAACGGTCTTGGTCCCGACGTGCTGCTTCACCTCAAACAACATCTAAAGCAGACATTCGTCGGCGGAAGGTTCTGGTCTCGGTGTGGTAGGGTTTTAAAGGTGTCGTGTTTTTCGAGCACCTACCACGGAACCAAACAATCAATTTGAATGTGTACTGTCGGCAATTGGACAGTTTGAACGAATCCATCATCCAGAAACGTCCAGAGCTCGTTCATCGTAAAAGTGTTGTGTTCCATCATGACAACGCGAGACCGCACACGAGTTTGATCACCCGCCAAAAATTATTGGAGCTTGGGTGGGATGTGTTGCCATACCCAGCATACTTGCCTGACCTTGCGCCGTCAGAATTCTACTTGTTTCGCTCTCTTCAACAGTCCCTGCGTGGTATAACGTTCAATTCAGATGAGGCTGTAAATCAGCACCTTGTACAGTTTTTTGCCACGAAAGACAGGTCTTTCTATGAACGAGGCATTCTGCAGCTCACTGAAAGATGGCAAAAGGTTATCAAACAAAACGGGCATTATATCATTGATTGATCTTTGTTCTTTCTATCAATAAATGACCTTTGCAAAACAATGGCTAAAATACGTCATGACTTTTCCGACAACCCAATATTACATGGTGTCTTCTTCTGAAAGCCCCAAAAAGATTAAGAGCGACATACATCAGAAATTAAACATTCAAAAATATTATTTTACATGTTAAAAAAATTACGTAGTGTCTTCTATTACACGGGGTCTTCTTCCCAAAGCCCCAAAGAGATTAAGAGTGTCTGACATATGTAGTGTACGCCTATAGTTTATATACGTCACAGCCGTATGTAAGCTATAGCTGTACACTACATATATATACACACAATGTGTACATACACCATATATATATATACAGCGCCCTCTAACAAGAATTCGTGCGTGTGCCACTGCATGGGGCACAAGCTCCCAGTGGACAGGACCCTCGAAATTCCACAATACACACAACATTATCTTCACTTCAAAACACCCTCTTTAAACCACTGCTTGAACCTCATCCCCAGGCCGCAGCCATTGGTTTCTGGTATCACCATAACGTAGGAAGACCCATTTCTCATCATTTGATACGGTTCTCCGCTAAAACCGGTCATCACATGGGTTTTGCAGCAATTATAGACGAAGTGAAATGCTCCTCAGCTCCAAAAAAAATTGTCCGGGCCACCACAGAAAACATCACTGAAAAACATGCACCGTAATTTTCATCGTATAATCCGCGGATAAACGCCAATTAAAAAAACAACAACATTTTTGTGGCCGTTTGATTAAAAAAATAATCCGCAGGGTAATTGTGCAGGAGAGGGGTTAATAGGAAAAGGAACTTTGTCAGAAAAATTTTCCTCAGTTCGGTAGTTTGAACGAAGCGGCGGGAGCGTAGAGGAGAGGAGAAGGGAGGGGTGTCCTAATGAAAGACCGCAAAAGTTGTAGGGTGGGATGGCGGGCGTTACTTTGTCTTTGTACTGTTGGGAAACACATAACGCTGACTGTGCTTGTGTCCTCTCTTCATTAATTGGCCAATAAAAATATACGCACAGCGCTCGCTGTGCGAACCTACATACACATGCATGCCTCATATCAAAGTTCTGTGTTATGGATTTCGTGTGGCCTTGTATTTTAGTTCGTCCTTTGCCATTTTGACCAGTCTTTGCTGCTGATATTTTCCTTCATCGTCATTTATGATGCTTCCGAAAATGAAACGTTTCAGCTACACTGCCCAATTTAAATTTAAAGTGAAAGCACAGCTGAGGATATGATCGTGTCACTATGCGATAGTTTTCAGAAGATAAGAAAACTAATGCGCAGTGGCGTGCGAAAAACCGCTGTCTAAAACGTAAACAAACCCGTTGGTAAACTCCGTGAGAGAATTCACAGAAGTCCTGCCCGATTTTTAAAAATTTTTACCTGTGTGTGTAAGCTGACTCGCCTACTTTGAAAGCAGGATTTCTTCCAAAAACGTTTTTGGCTTACAAGTATATACAGTATTTCTATGAATTGTTCTGTATCAGCATTTTACCATTGGCATTGTGTAATGCAATTAGAGCTGCTGCATTGGCGTAGTTAAAATTTGTGCTTTATGGATGCCATGCCACTAAGCTTCTTTTGTGTCCAAAGATGAAAATATACTGAAAATTTTCCTTTAAAAATGAATTTCTTTATTTAGCAAGATCGTTTTTCTTTATTTTTTGGACTGCGGGGTCTTTATGTAACCCACTTTTCTGTCGAAAATTCCACTTCTGGATCAGCATTTGTGATGTGCAGATTATACTGTGATTTTTTTCTCTGAATGTCACAATCTGCGGATTATACACCGGCGCAGATTATACGAAGTTAAAAAAAATTGTGCCAATTCCAGGGTCTGGGGATAAGAGACGAAAATTGCGGTATTTCAAAAATTTGCGAGCCCCAGACAAAAGAAAAAAAGAAAAGAAAGTACTACCGTTTTTTTTGTTGTTGTTTTTTTCTTTTTGCCAGGGAGAGATAAGCTGAGGGTAGAAACATTTTTTGGACAGAAGTGTACATGAGACTTTGATATACATGATACTTCGATATTATGCATATTATTGGGTATATAAATAAGTTTTGAGGGATTTGAGGTGAACAAAATACGTTGTTGGAAAACAGAAACAATATTTTAATATTAATCGAAGTATGCTTCCTTTGAAGCTATCCCCATCTTTGGGCAGTGAACGTATGCCCCGAAGGAATGATTCCGGTTCCTTGGAATGAAGACCTAAGATAAGGTCGAAAGCTCCCAACATATGAACTTTCTTGTAAAAGTTCTTTTCTTGTAATGTAACTAGCATGATTAAGTTACCCTTATTTGTTATTATTGTTACGTGTTTTGCCCATCATCGTCACACTACTAGTCATAGAAAACTGATCACACCCATTTTTGCTAGTCTTAAATGTCGAAGAGTCTTAATTGAAGACATGGTGAAAGTTTCATTGCACTTGAATGACTGATTTTGTTTCCACATGCCACCTTTTGTTTCCACATGCCACTACACAATCAATGTTCACTCTCTCGGAGTCACCATTTTAGATAATGATTGACTGCAGCACCATTGTGACTCTGCTGTGCTCTACTGCTTTTTCACATGAACTTTGTGAGTCTCTTCTTCCGTTACATCCAGAATCACAGCTGTAAAACCTGAAATGAAAAAATAATAGACTTTCAAAATGTTGGAGTCTCATGGTGGAGACCTCATATTTTTTGAAGCTAAGAGTGATTTTTGAAAATATATATATATATATTTGTGACAAACTGCATTGTATTATTTTAATGTATGAGTGATTTTGTTTTAAGCAATCATGGTGAAGTTTGAATTTTGTTTGATTTTATCAGCTCAGTAGCTAAATCAAAATGCCATTTTGTAGTCAATTTTTATTAACTAAAATTTTAATTTATCTTTGCAGATATTGTTTCAAATTACTGCACGAATGAAATATTACTATGATGATAGACATTCTGCAGTGTTTGTGACCTCTAAAAATGAACTCAAAGCAGCAGACTTTATTTCAGACATGGAACAAAGATTTTAAGGACCCAGGGCCATCTACCAGTAAACCACCTCCAGTTAGCAAGGGCAAAGCAGCAAAGACTGGTGCAAAGAAACGCAACCCATGGGCCAAGAAGCCCTCTGTTCAGAAGGATGAAACAAGTGTCTTATGGAAGAAAAATATTAATGTTCCCAGTTTGCAAGAGGATTTTTCTAATAATCACAGGAATGGGGCATCGGACGTGGATGTTAAGTTTGATATGGATGCTGGTAAAACATGGATTTACCCCACCAATTATCCTCATCGTGAGTATCAGTTCACCATTGTAAGGGAAGCTCTTTTAAGAACACCCTGGTTATTCTGCCTACAGGTCTAGGAAAGACATTCATTGCTGCTGTGGTTATGTACAATATGCGTCGATGGTACCCGCATGGTAAAGTGGTCTTCATGGCACCAACCCGACCCCTTGTTGCCCAACAGGTGGATGCATGTTTCAAAATAATGGGTCTTCCTCAAGATGATACTGCTGTCATGACAGGTGAGTACTTTTATTATTTTTTCATGTGCTGTGCCTTTCTACATTTAGGGTTTCACCAGAGACACTGGAGGAGAATATAATGGTAAAAAACATGTTAGTTCCTGCATACATACAGAGTAGGGTCCAAAAGTTTGGGGACAGCGCCTACCTGTGACAACGCAAGCATGTAGTTATTAAAGTTATGGCATCTGAAATACATCCCGCCATCCCTCTCCTCCGTAGTCATAATGGTTTGGCCCATGAAAAGAGATTGGAATGTACGTATGCAGACGTTTGCTGCTGTGGTTAGTCGTCTGTCTTCTGCGATGTGAGAAACATGGCTTTTGAAGAGCGACGTTGTAACGTTAAATTTTGTCAGCGTTTGGGTAAAACAGCTGCAGAGACCTTAGAAATGCTTTGAAAGTGTACAGTCACTCTACAATGGTGAGATCGAATTTGCATATATCGCGCAACGCATATATGTTCAGATAAAGACAGTTTGGAAAAAGAACTTTATTTCCTTAAACGTGTTGCAGTACAGCGAGGATGCAACCCTTCCACTATAGACAAGGCTCTAACAAAATTCCAGAAACTGAAGCCCATCTCCACATTAACTCCTGTGATGCGCCCATTGCGAGATAATTTTGCCATTATTCCATTTTCCCGTGACATTGCCTTCAAAATTTCAAAAATTCTCAAAACCTTTAATTTTAAGGTGATTTTTAAACCCATAAACAAAATGAGATTTTTAGGATCTAAGGACTATGTTGAAGACAAAAACTCTGGGGAATTTATCAAATTCCATGTGAATGTGGCACTTCGTATATAGGACAGACTTATAATGCGTTTTCGATTGAAGAAGCACAAGACCTACATTCGGAACTGTGACCTAAAGAAGTCATCGGTTTCTAAACACTGTTATGAAATGGACCATAAATTTCTCTTTGAAGAAGCAAAACTAATTGACAAGCCAGATTCAACCAACAAACTTGATATTTTGGAAGCTTTCCATATATATCAGAAGTCTTCGCAACTTGTTAAGGACATGGCATCCATGCCATTTCTATAAAGTGCGTGGAAGCATCTAACCAAATCACATGACTGTAAACACCATTTATGATGTCACATACAATTTGAATATTTATGTGCCATTCGTCCTGATGAAGCTAGGTCAGAAACCTTGGTCAGCTTGAAAAAATAAATGTTTGTGACAAAATACGTTGTATTATCTTAATATATATGTACTAGTGGTATCGGCATTTCAAAGAGGGCCGAGAATCCATCGCAGATCATGAGTGCTGTGGTCGTCGACCTGTGACTGCATGGAGTGAGGAAAACATTGTGATGGGGGTTCAGTGTGTTTGTCAGGATTGTCGCTGAACCATTGAGGAAATCGCTAATGCAACTAACTTATCGGAGACCACATGCCAGTGCATTTTGATGGAGGATCTTAACATGCACCTTGTGTGTCAGCACATTTTCCCTCGCCTTTTGACCTCCGAACAAAAGGATGAACAGATGCAGATATCGGGCAAATTTATTGACAAAGCCAATAGCGGTCCTACATTTTTGGATAACATCATTACAGGTGATGAAACATGGTGCTACTTGTTTGGTATTTAGCCAAAGCGTGCTTCTTCAACATGCAAATCGTCGTCTTCATCGCAATCAAAGAAATTCAGGCAGGATCGCAGGAAAGAGAAAGTTATGCGTGGAGGTATTTTTTTATTTTCATTGCAGTGTCCATTCCAATTTTTTTCCTGAGGGCAAAACAGTTAACAAGGAACGTTATCTGGACATTTTATATCTCTAACGGGAGTCAATCTGTCATAAACAGCCAGAGATATGGCGAAGTGGACAGTGGTACCTTCTCCATGACAATGCGCATGCACATCGGTCCCTACTGGTCACAGAGTTTCTCGCCAGAAATTGTACTAATGCGCTTCCACATCCCGCCTGTTCACCCCCGACTTAGCCCCCTGCGATTTTTACTTCTTTTCACTGATGAAACAAAATCTGCAGGAACGTCATTTTGCATTAACCAATGAGATAAAAACAGCAGCACAGAAGGCATTACGAGGGGCTGCAAAACATGGCTTTCAGCAATGCTCCCAGAAGCTGTACGAGTGCTGGCAAAAGTGCGTTGTCACCCAAGGGGATTATTTTGAAAGTGGTTGTGCGTTGGTGTTTTAAAGTATCCAAGGTAAAGAACTTTATGCCAAAAAGTCCCCAAACTTTTGGATCCTACCTCATAGAAAGCCACTATTAGAGGAAGTAACTTGTGTATTGACATGTTTGCACGAGTATTTCAGTTCTAAATCTTTAAGATTTAAATGGCTGGCCATGGTATAGCCTCATATTTTCTCGTATTTCTCTTGTTTGCTTTTTCCTGGATATGAGCACTTTCTAAGTACAATTCGATCTAGAAAGTTCTCGAGTCATATGTGAACATTGTATGTAATTTCTACAGTATATTATGAATTGAATCAAACATTCTTGCTTTCCAACAAGCATCTGTTCACTACCAACTTCCCCCAATCATAGATGGCACTGCACTTGCTGATTGCCTGATTTGTTGTCAAAGATGTGTGTGTTCTTGCATTATCATGGTGAATGTGTCTCAATGTACTGCTCATTCTTGTTCGATCTCTTCCTCCTTATGGCTTCTTGAGTGTCTCAATGTACTGCTCGCTGGTCACGGTACAGCCATGTTCCAAAAAATCAAGGAGAATGACACCTGACCCCTGCCATTCCAAGAAACAGCCACCATGACTTTCTGTGCTGATCACTGGCTCTTGAACTTCTTTGGTGAAGAGGTGTGATGTCATTCCATGGATTGATTCTTCGTTTCCGGATTGTAAAGATACGCCCAAGTTTCATCCCATGTCACCAGATCTGAAAAAAAAAAAAGTGTCTTCCAGCAGTTCAGAGTAGACTTCCATCCTTCTCTCCATCAAATCGGGTGCCAACTGCTGAGGTACCCACTTTGCATACACTGTCCAATACCCTAAGTGTTTCACCATCTGTATGGCATTGTGATCACAGTTCAGTTGTGTAATACACTCATTGATTGTGACTCGTCTCTCCACGTGAAACAGTTCATCCACTCGCTGATGATTTGTGTCGGTGGTCACGGATGATGGTCTCCTACTGCGTGGTTTGTCTTCAATGCTGGTTTCCCCTTCTTTAAATTTCTTCGTCCATCTGTGCACATTGCTGTTGTCAATGGTTCATCTCCTTAAACATTATGTAGCCTTCTGTGGATGTTGTACAGCCTGCACCCTTCCTTCGTCAAGAACTCAATGATGGCTTTTTGCTTCTGTTTGGAATCCATTATTTACCTGCAATCAGAGTTTAAGCTGGCTCAAAAAATGCTGTAGCAAAAATGCTAAAATGAAGGAAAAAGTTGCAGCAAAATGCTAAAATGAAGGAAAAAGTTGCAGCAAAAATGCTAAAATGAAGGAAAAAGTTGCAGCAAAATGCTAAAATGAAGGAAAAAGTTGCAGCAAAATGATAAAATGAAGGAAAAAGTTGCAGCAAAAATGCTAAAATGAAGGAAAAAGTTGCAGCAAAATGCTAAAATGAAGGAAAAAGTTGCAGCAAAATGCTAAAATGAAGGAAAAAGTTGCAGCAAAATGCTAAAATGAAGGAAAAAGTTGCAGCAAAATGCTAAAGAAATTTAGCCTCATTTGTCGACGAACTGAAGTGCGACGAATCGTCGTCGTCGACAAACAGGCGCGCGACAAATCGTCATTGTGGCCGAACCGGCGTGCAACGAATCGTCGTAGTGGACGAAACGACGCGCGATGAATTGATCGCGACACTGTCAGACCGAACAATGTACGACGGAATACTTTTACCCACAAATTAGCGGCAGAATTTTAGTTTTTCCCATGGAGTACAGGAGTTCAAATTTTCGGAAATTTCGGAACGCAATCACCTCTGTGATATTCAAATGTCTGGCGCCATTTTGCGACAGGACTCTAACTTTCTTCCGCGTTTTAGATTAATTCATCCCATTTTGCGAAAATAGCGATCGTAGCTTAACCTCTGCCTGCAATGAAAAAGAAGGGTTACTATAGAAGAAGAGTTACTCTACCAACATGTGCAATTTGAACGACCTCTGTCAATTAATAAAAAAGTTATGCCCACTTTAGCATTACTTTTGGTACAACCCTCGTAACTTCCGTCTCTCTTGAGTGTCTAGCAGTACTCAGCCAGAATACTGGGACTCCACTTCTGATACTACTATTCCATGTTTGAAAAAATATTTTGGTGAAATCACTCGACATGTTTGCCGCTGACAGTGCCTAGATTCTTGGTAAAGAAATGCAAGTGGGTATCCAGGAAGTGGCTTTGTGTGAACGTTTGAAGGGAACAGACATAGGTATGAGCAAATACACACAATTTATTGCATAAATGCGAACTTATGTCAATACAGTTTCATGACGTCAGACAAAACAAAAACAAAAAAGGCAAACTGGCGCACAGTGATAAAAAGTTAATGTCCAGTATGTTTGAAGAGTTCGCCATGCCCACGATACACATTTGTATTTGTGAAAGTAACTCTGCATGCACATTCCTCAGCATGGAAGGTGTCACACTATTGCAAGCATCTGTAACACCATGACGTAGATCCAGCAGACTTGTAGGCGCTGTTGCATACACCTGATTTTTTACGTAACCCCAGAAATCCAAGCTCTCCATTCTCACACAGTCGTAGACCTAAACTTCTGATCAGGGTTCATCCTGCTACTGGTTTTTATATTGTAGGTACGGTACAACGTCACAATCTGTATTTGAATACGGGCACATTTGCGAAATGTGAATATGCAGATTCGAATCGTTGCGCATCGATTTCGGACATTGTAGGGTATTCAGGCGACAATTTATCTTATCCGTGTGAAACAAATGTTGTTTTGTACTAATTAATTCATGCTCTACAACTTTGTAAGTGGAAGTTTTGCTCTATCTCTTTTTGTTTTCGATTTGCAATGGCTAAATTCCGCATCTCGCCACTTGGGGGCGCTGCTATTGGTTACATTCGATCGGGCGTAGTCACTTTACTATACCATTATCTCACTTGCATAACTGTACCTCTCTCCATTCCCAAGTTATTCCAAGCTAAAGGGACTTTTCTATGCACACTGTATATGTGCATACTGTTGCTCATCGAAGGGATAAAGATTAACAGATTAACAAAGGGATAAAGATTAATGGAGATTACTTAACTCACCTTCGTTTTGCTGATGACCTAGTCATCTTTGCAACTACCCCTTCAGAGCTGTAGAGTATGATCCAGAAACTTGCTGACAAGAGTAAAGAAGTGGGATTAAAAATGAACTTTCAGAAGACAAAAGTGATGTTCAATGCTTTTACAAGAAACAGAGATTTTTCGAATGGTAGAGAAAAGCTTGAGGCAACCGATTCCTACATTTATCTTGGTCAGCAGATATCAAGTGAGGGTCACATTGATGAAGAAATTAATCGGCGTATAAAACGTGGATGGAGAGCTTTTGGAAGAAACAGTACAATTTTTAAGAGCAGTATGCCATTATGTCTCAAAAGAAAAGTGTTTAATCAGTGCATCCTGCCAGTGCTTATGTATGGAGCAGAGACATGGACCTTAACTAAAAAAGACATACAAAGACTGCAGACAACTCAAAGAAGCATTGAGAGATACATGCTTGGTGTAACCAGGAAAGATAAGAAGAGGAACTTGTGGATAAGGAAAATGACAGGAGTGGATGTCATCACGACCAGAGTGAAATCACTGAAATGGCAATGGGTTAGACATGTTGCCAGAAGAACGGACCACCGATGGACAACCGAAATTTTAGACTGGATTCCGAGGGACACGAAAAGACCCGGAAGAAGACCCCATGGGAGATGGAAGGATGAAATTAGAAAGTATGCTGGAGTGACATGGAGGAGACAGGCCCAAGACAGACAATTGTGGAAGAAATTTGGGGAGACCTTCATCCAGCAGTGGATTGTTAATGGTTGATGATGATATACATACTGCATAAAATAGTTTGGGACCCCCTCTCCCTACACACACACGCAGGAGCAAAGCAGTTGCTGAGGCATGATCTAACGGGCACAACATAGGCGCCTCTGTTGGCAAATTGTGGAACTTAGCGAACACAACTGTAAAACTATGATAGATATGGCAGAAATGCAAATTACAGGGTTGTAAAGCTGACTTTGCTTATTAGGAATTGATATCGCTGTTTTATTAAGTACACATTATACATGTGTTTGCATTCTACGAAAAATCGAAATCTTATATTATTAAATTTAGTCAGTTCACATAATAAAGTGTGCATATATCATTATATTCCGGAAAAATTTGTGGGCATCCTTCACATTGGGGATCCTCGACTCTGAAAATCTGGAGGGGTCCTGACCCCCTCGACCCCCAGTGGTTACACCTATGGCATTGGGGGTGGGATAAATAAACATTTTCAGAATTTACCAGCAAAGGTTTTATGACATTTCCCTTCTCTGGTGTTAATGGCTCATGCTTTGGCCAATGCTTTCTCATAAACGATTTCTTTTGTCTACTGTCCCACTCACATGGGAAACAACAAAAATTTGCATATTCAAGCTACAAACCAAACAAAAGAGCAATGACTATCAAATCACCAAATATGTCTCAAGTACAATGTTACACAACAGATATGAGGTGCCCAACTCTTTATTTTTGTCACTCACTTTATAACCAAAATATTTTATAAAAAATATATAGCCATGACACTTTTAATTAACGGGGTAAATTTTTACCTCTGAGCTTTCAAGATTTCTTCATTGCACATCTTATATATAAAACACAAAACGTCTCTTTGTCTGAAGCAGAGAAAACTCTCGAACGCCGAACTGTGGCATCACGAAATTTGCATAGCTTATTAATACTGGAATTTCTAGGTCAACGCAACTATTTTAAGATCTCTATGTTGTTCTGTTCATGAGTTATGAATTAATTAATAAGCTAATCAATAAAGTCAGCGTCGTTTGCTATGTCATCATTATCTGAAAGCACGTGACTGCATTCATTACCACGGCACATCCATAGGTGTTTCTATTCTTTGGGAACTGTGCATAAAAAATGCAAACACGAACTTTGCGAAATCTTAACGAAACAGGCTGAAATTTTTATCAACACCATGAATTGGTAATAAGAGGAGTCCCTTCAAAATTTAACTGGAATCCAGTCAAAGCTTTTTAAAATAGGCATGGGATTTTTAATTCATCGGTAAACAGAAATCATCATCATCCTCAACCATTATCAGTCCACTGCTGGACGAAGGTCTCCCCAAGTTTCTTCCACAACGGTCTGTCTTGTGCCAGTCTCTTCCATGTTACTCCCGCATACTTTCAAATTTCATCTGCCCATCTCCCATGTGGTCTTCTGGGTCTTTTCCTGTCCCTTGGAATACAGCCTAACATTTCAGCTGTCCAAAGATGGTCTGTCCTTCTGGCAATATGTTCAGCCCATTGCCATTTCAGGGATTTTACTCTGATCATCATGTCTTCCACTCTTGTCATTTTTCTGATCCACGAGTTCCTCTTCTTATCTCTCCTGGTTACACCAAACAGAAATATATACGCAGAAACGGTTAATAAAATTTTGATGGCTAATTTAAAAAGTTACTTACCGATTCAGGGGAAATTTGGATGTCATGTTCCTATTAACGATTTATGGTGTTCGTTGAAATTTCAGCCAGTTTCATACAATATTCGCAAAGATACGTTTTTAACTTTTTTATCCCAGAGATTCCGCCCCTCAAAGACGTCTGAAACTGAAAGCACGAGATTCATTTGATGCCTCTCACATGGACGGCTGTATGTTGGAATGTGAAGAGCAAAGGATCCAATAAAATTATATATTTTCTCCGATGAAGGAGAAACCAAAAATGTTGTGTACGGCCAATTGCCGAAATAATCACACTATGAATAAATAATTTGTAATGACCGAATTTGTCAACTCAGTTTTTATCTTTCTTGCAAGCATCATTTTTTTCCCCGATTTTTTTCAGTGACATATAAGGGAATATGAAATTATTAAACCTAAATCCCCGGCCAAAGCCCTTTAGTAAAACTAGTATAACGTAAAGTATCAGGGTGTTTTAAACACTTTCTTTGTGTAATGACATAATTTGAAACACAGCACTATTGCATAAGTTGTTATTCAATTCGAAAAGGTAACAACACAACACTCGCAATGCTTACACCGAGAAGCAGTGGTGGCTTCTCAGGTGAAGTAGGTGAAGTGCCTCTTCACCTATTTTACTCAAAATAAAGTTTTATTCAGTATTTTTTTATGATATATTCTTTTTTGCCTTTATTCAGTTCCAAAATATTCAAAATTTTGAATAGATATTAATTCACATGGCGCGCTCAATACAGAAAACAAATCCTTACACGCAAAACAGTGCAAGTGAAGAGCCGAAATGAGAATGCTTGGAAGTCTGCAGTTTTCCGCCGAGTTGCTATGGTAATCGTGACGTCACCCTCCCCAATATGCTCGCTCAAGTGAAGTGTTTCAGCTTCACGCGCCTTACCTCTGCATCTTTCAGTTTTTGAGCGTAAAGACGTGAGAGATCACGGTGCAGCGGGTGTTAGTTTTTTTTTTTTTTGGCCTTGCTTACGTTTTAGTAATAAACATTCGGCGTGGAATAAAGACGGATTCTCAGATTTATTAGGCGTAACACGGTCACTTCATAAACATTGTGATTCTAGCGAACACCTGAAATGCGGATTAATGTTAAGGAATTTTGAAAAAATTCAAAAAACCATTGCCGATGCCCTGAGAAAAAATGCTAGGCTTTTGAAAACGCATTTTAACGAAACCTTTCGTTTAAATAGACTTTTCCTGCAGACAGTGATTGATGCAATATTAGTCTATAGGCTACTATATTTGAGCAAACAAGAACTAGCATTCCATGGCCATGACGAAAGCATGGGCTCCATAAATCGTGGAAATTTCGTTGAATTACTTTCATTGTTGATATGAAGAAGTTCTTTAGAAATTGAAAATCAATACGAAAGGATAAAAAACTATTCAAAATGAATTAATTGAATGTATTTCTAAATATATAAACGATCACGTCAAAAATTAAATAATTTTTGATTGTTGATTCGGAAGGTGTATTGGTTGAGGGATTTTTGGGTTTCCATGATGTGAATGAAGATAGAACGTCAGGAGCTTTATACAAGATGCTAGACAAAATTTTGGAACAGTCTGATTACCAACACAAATAAATAGGACAATGTTACGATGGGGCACACTTAAATGGACTACTGAAAAAAAAAGTCAAGGATAAAGCTTCTCAAGCTGTTTTTGTTCATTGCTTAGTTCATCGTTTGAATCATGTATTACACCAGAGTTATTCTAAAATTTCTAAGTGTCGAATACTTTTTGCAAGCCTCAGTGGAATTGCTTCGTTTGTTCACCATTCTGCGAAGCGGTCTTATACACTTATATCAACAACCGCAAGATGATTGATTGATTGATTGATTGGAGGTTTAACGACCACCGTGAGCAACTCAATGGGCTATAAGCAGTTGCCTGTCCCTAATTTAGGGTCACTGGTTCCAGGGAAGGGAGAGAGTCACTGCCGTAAGACAAACACAACATCCATGCCTCACCGGGATTCGAACCCGGACCCCGTTCGGACGAATGATCAGAGGCCATCGCTTGGAGCGCTGCGCCACCGGGACAGCAAAACCGCAAGATGCAGACCAACCATAGCAGAAACTCGATGGTCCTCCACTTCAAAATTAGTAAGTGTAGTTGTTGAAGATTGGAATAAATTGAAGGAAGTGTTCGGATTTCTGACGAATAGTGAATAATCAGACAAAAAATCAATTCATCTTGCCAAGGGGTTTTTGAATGATATTAACACTTTCAAATTTACATTTTTGACTCCACCGATCTATTATTTGAACTTTTGAAGAAAAAAATAACTAAACATAAACTACTGTGTAACTCAAATTAAAAAAAAAACAAAAAAAAAACTTGTGAAATTTTGAGCCATAAAAGGAACGATGAGTTATTTGAAACACAGTTTGAAAAAGCTAGCAAAATCACAGAAATAAGCACGGGAATATGCTGCTCTTACACCGGAAACAATTTTTCAAAATTATAAGCAATTGTATTTTAAAATTTTATACCACATTCTTATGGAAATGGATAAAGATTTCAAGACTGTAAGAAACTTCAATTTGTCTGACTTGCTGACATAACCAAATTCGAACAATTTAATGCATGCTTTCCCTCTCGCGCTCTTGAAAATCTACATTTTTACGAAAACATATTTACTAAACGCCTTAAAAATGAACTGAGTCTTGTATATGCCGACAAAAAACTAAGGAATATATTGACTCAAGAACTCCTTCGAGTGTTTCACGGAGACAAAGACATTTTTACAGAAGATTATAAATTGGTTTTCCTCAGTTTAACAATTCCATCTACAAGTGTGCCAGTGGAAAGAAGTTTTCTTAAAAGAATACAAACTTGCTCAAGAAACACTAGTTCCCAAGATAGACTTGCTTCTCTGGCAAATATTTCTATTCAGGAAGACATTTTATTGATGCTCACGAAGAAACAACCATCTAACCATCTTATGACGACATAATCGACAAATCTGCAGCTTTAAAAGGAAGAAAAATTGATTTAATATAAAAAAAAAATAAGTGTCCTCATTAAGGGATTTTTATTGTAGACAGTAGATATATTTTCATACTGCTCTTGTACCTCTTCACCTATTTTTCCAACCACGAGCCGCCACTGCCGAGAAGGCCAGCTAGCTCACTAATCTACTGGCAAATGGCTGCTCAGATGTTGTTGCGAGGCTTCGGTGTATGAATCATCCCTGATTATGGCTAAGCACATACTCTAGTGCCTTAATAATCAGGGCTTGAAAAATATCTGAAAAGTACATGCCCACCTGGGCATGTGAAAATTATTTACCTGCCCAGGAAAATTTATCTTTTAAGTGGGCATGGGAAAAAATTATTTACCTGCCCAGGAAAATTTATCTTTTAAGTGGGCATGCGAAAAAGTTATTTACCTGCCCAGGAAAATTTATCTTTTAAGTGGGCATGTGAAAAAATTATTTACCTGCCCAGGAAAATTTATCTTTTAAGTGGGCATGGGAAAAAATTATTTACCTGCCCAGGAAAATTTATCTTTTAAGTGGGCATGCGAAAAAGTTATTTACCTGCCCAGGAAAATTTATCTTTTAAGTGGGCATGTGAAAAAATTATTTACCTGCCCAGGAAAATTTATCTTTTAAGTGGGCATGGGAAAATTATTTACCTGCCCAGGAAAATTTATCTTTTAAGTGGGCATGCGAAAAAGTTATTTACCTGCCCAGGAAAATTTATCTTTTAAGTGGGCATGTGAAAAAATTATTTACCTGCCCAGGAAAATTTATCTTTTAAGTGGGCATGGGAAAAAATTATTTACCTGCCCAGGAAAATTTATCTTTTAAGTGGGCATGCGAAAAAGTTATTTACCTGCCCAGGAAAATTTATCTTTTAAGTGGGCATGTGAAAAAATTATTTACCTGCCCAGGAAAATTTATCTTTTAAGTGGGCATGGGAAAAAATTATTTACCTGCCCAGGAAAATTTATCTTTTAAGTGGGCATGCGAAAAAGTTATTTACCTGCCCAGGAAAATTTATCTTTTAAGTGGGCATGTGAAAAAATTATTTACCTGCCCAGGAAAATTTATCTTTTAAGTGGGCATGGGAAAAAATTATTTACCTGCCCAGGAAAATTTATCTTTTAAGTGGGCATGCGAAAAAGTTATTTACCTGCCCAGGAAAATTTATCTTTTAAGTGGGCATGTGAAAAAATTATTTACCTGCCCAGGAAAATTTATCTTTTAAGTGGGCATGGGAAAAAATTATTTACCTGCCCAGGAAAATTTATCTTTTAAGTGGGCATGCGAAAAAGTTATTTACCTGCCCAGGAAAATTTATCTTTTAAGTGGGCATGTGAAAAAATTATTTACCTGCCCAGGAAAATTTATCTTTTAAGTGGGCATGGGAAAAAATTATTTACCTGCCCAGGAAAATTTATCTTTTAAGTGGGCATGCGAAAAAGTTATTTACCTGCCCAGGAAAATTTATCTTTTAAGTGGGCATGTGAAAAAATTATTTACCTGCCCAGGAAAATTTATCTTTTAAGTGGGCATGGGAAAAAATTATTTACCTGCCCAGGAAAATTTATCTTTTAAGTGGGCATGCGAAAAAGTTATTTACCTGCCCAGGAAAATTTATCTTTTAAGTGGGCATGTGAAAAAATTATTTACCTGCCCAGGAAAATTTATCTTTTAAGTGGGCATGGGAAAAAATTATTTACCTGCCCAGGAAAATTTATCTTTTAAGTGGGCATGCGAAAAAGTTATTTACCTGCCCAGGAAAATTTATCTTTTAAGTGGGCATGTGAAAAAATTATTTACCTGCCCAGGAAAATTTATCTTTTAAGTGGGCATGGGAAAAAATTATTTACCTGCCCAGGAAAATTTATCTTTTAAGTGGGCATGCGAAAAAGTTATTTACCTGCCCAGGAAAATTTATCTTTTAAGTGGGCATGTGAAAAAATTATTTACCTGCCCAGGAAAATTTATCTTTTAAGTGGGCATGGGAAAAAATTATTTACCTGCCCAGGAAAATTTATCTTTTAAGTGGGCATGCGAAAAAGTTATTTACCTGCCCAGGAAAATTTATCTTTTAAGTGGGCATGTGAAAAAATTATTTACCTGCCCAGGAAAATTTATCTTTTAAGTGGGCATGGGAAAAAATTATTTACCTGCCCAGGAAAATTTATCTTTTAAGTGGGCATGCGAAAAAGTTATTTACCTGCCCAGGAAAATTTATCTTTTAAGTGGGCATGTGAAAAAATTATTTACCTGCCCAGGAAAATTTATCTTTTAAGTGGGCATGGGAAAAAATTATTTACCTGCCCAGGAAAATTTATCTTTTAAGTGGGCATGCGAAAAAGTTATTTACCTGCCCAGGAAAATTTATCTTTTAAGTGGGCATGTGAAAAAATTATTTACCTGCCCAGGAAAATTTATCTTTTAAGTGGGCATGGGAAAAATTATTTACCTGCCCAGGAAAATTTATCTTTTAAGTGGGCATGCGAAAAAGTTATTTACCTGCCCAGGAAAATTTATCTTTTAAGTGGGCATGTGAAAAAATTATTTACCTGCCCAGGAAAATTTATCTTTTAAGTGGGCATGGGAAAAATTATTTACCTGCCCAGGAAAATTTATCTTTTAAGTGGGCATGCGAAAAAGTTATTTACCTGCCCAGGAAAATTTATCTTTTAAGTGGGCATGTGAAAAAATTATTTACCTGCCCAGGAAAATTTATCTTTTAAGTGGGCATGGGAAAAAATTATTTACCTGCCCAGGAAAATTTATCTTTTAAGTGGGCATGCGAAAAAGTTATTTACCTGCCCAGGAAAATTTATCTTTTAAGTGGGCATGTGAAAAAATTATTTACCTGCCCAGGAAAATTTATCTTTTAAGTGGGCATGGGAAAAAATTATTTACCTGCCCAGGAAAATTTATCTTTTAAGTGGGCATGCGAAAAAGTTATTTACCTGCCCAGGAAAATTTATCTTTTAAGTGGGCATGCGAAAAAAATTATTTACCTGCCCAGGAAAATTTATCTTTTAAGATAACTAATCAGAACCCTCACTTTTTTAAAGTTAAAAAGTATGATGAACTTTGACGATGATGGGCAAAACATGTAACAATATAATAACAAATAAAGGTAACTTGATCATGCTGGTTACGTTACAAGAAAGTTCGTAAATTAGGAGCTTTCGACCTTATCTTAGGTCTTCATCACCCAATGGAGGACTAAGATTGTTTCCAGATTCTACATTTGAAATTTTCCTATTTTTGTTGCCAAATCTTAGAATTGATCTCCAGATCATCAGGTTGTAGAGAGGAGATTCGGAATTGCAAGTCATTGGGTTGAAAATAATTTCCAGGCTTTCACAGTAACGGAGGGCAAAACGATTGTCAAAAGAAGCAATTTGTTTTGCTTCGTTACAGCGGGGAATTGCAGATGTGGCTTCCATTGTCAAAATAGACAAGGCTGTATTAGGGTTGGCTTTCAAAACATCTTTTGTATGTTCTAAAATTCTGTGGTTAATGCTCCTGTATGTGCTTCCAATGTATAAGTTATCACCTGTTGAAGAAGAGATAGGAATGCAGTAAACTCCTGGGAGGTCCAGATTTTCAACTTTGTCCCTATCACTTTGTAGCAGTTTCAAGATGTTTGGGTGGGGGGGGGTATTTAATGGCAAGATGGTAACCAAAACTTCTAAAAAGAATCTGTTAACTTATAAGCACAGGAAGGATTCTTGTAACGTAACTAGCGTGATCAAGTTACCTTTATTTGTTATGATGAACATTTTTTACATGTTTTGCATTTCCATTTTAAGGGCCTGTCTTCAAAACGTTCAATGCACAAAAGCGTGTATCTCAAGTTTTAAGATGAAGATGCCAGAATTGGTATGAAATGGTATGAATATGAAATTGGTATTTGAGAAATTTAGTGATTCTGCCATGTTTCTGTCATTGAAGTTTTCATCATTTGTCACTAAACACTGGAGGCTAGTTCCATCAGAGGCATGCATCCGTTTGCTGATTATAGTATAAACAGCATTTGGAGAAAAAGTACATATGGTTCCAAATTCTGGATCTAGAGCATAATGTAATTAAAGAAGTGATAAAATATCTCAGTAGAACCACAAAAGTTTTGTTTTGGGCCCTCGTTGATAACTCACACCAAAAGTTCATAGTAACAATTATATATCCACTAATAGATCAAATACTATTACGTACCTCTAATCCTTAGTTTATATGATTCACATTGTTGGTGTGTCATTTTTCTTAGTTTGTGGATTCATTGACGATTCTCAACACATGTCGCGATATTCCAATGATAATTCCTTGGGAGATGAAACTTTTGGTTTTTATCTTTTCTTTTATGTACACTATTGCACTCTGGCTCCAGCTCTTTAAATGTTAAAATCACTATATACATGCTGATAAAATATCCTTTTCCATCGATGTTCCTGTACTTACCGCACCAGTAGTTTAATTTGAAGTTTAAAAATTAATCATTAAAAAATCACATTCCATCGATGTTCACTGTACCTGTTGCACCACCAGTTAAATTTGAAGTTTAAAATATTTCACTATTAAAATCCAATAAAAAGTTTAAAATTAGGGCAAGTGTTCTGAGGATGGCCTCATAGAGGTTGAAAAACTTCAACGAGAGTTTGGTGGAATGGTGGTGATCTCAAGCATGCCACGATTTCACGATTTTTAACTTTTTATTGGATTTCAATATTTTAAACTTCAAATTTAACTGGTGGTGCAACAGGTACAGTGAACATCGATGGAATGTGATTTTTTAATGATGAATTTTTAAATTTCAAATTAAACTACTGGTGCGGTAAGTACAGGAATATAGATGGAATAGGATATTTTATCAGCATGTATATAGTGATTTTAACATTTAAAGAGCTGGAGCCAGAGTGCAATAGTGTACATAAAAGAAAAGATAAAAACCAGAAGTTTCATCTCCCAAGGAATTATCATTGGAATATCGCGATATGTGGTGAGAATCGTCAATGAATCCACAAACTAAGAAAAATGACACACCGACAATGTGCATCATATACACTAAGGATTAGAGGTACGTAATAGTATTTGATCTTATTAGTGGATATATAATTGTTACTATAAAGAAGTGATATTCTCTGTTCTTAGCACTCCATAACAATAATACAACTTCTGGTGACTATCAGTGAAATGAAACACGATATGCAATGACTGTCTTTTTTCTTGTAGTAGGAAATTCTATTTCAAACTTTACTTTAAAATTTAGTTGCCTGGACTGGGCAACTAGATTTTTGTATTTACCTGCCCAGTCCAATAATTTACATACCCGGGCATCTCGGGCTGAGTTCGCCGTAAAAAATAATAATAAAGGAGTATGTTTACTCCTTTGAAAAAAAAAATAAGGAGTAATTTTTAAAAGTGGTGAATATTTTAGAAAAATTAACAGATGGAATAAAAAACTCGGCAAAAATGCTGGGCGATTATGAAAAATCAATCCAGATTTTTTTTCATATTAAAAAATATTTCACTACCACTCAGTGTATGAGTATTTAGAATTTGGATCCGTTTTGCTGATAAATATAATATTCGTATTTTAAAACAATAACATTAAATTATCATGTTTTGTAATGACCACATGCAATGTGTTCAAGTAAATACATTGCACTTTTGAGATTCTTATAGACATCTAAAAATATCTAAACTTCTCAGCAAGTTTCACATCCACATTTGTCTTTTGTTGACTGCAGCTGTGCATCATCCAGTGCTTAAATTTTCATTTTGCTGATACCTTTGTTTCCCTTCCCATTTCTTTATTGTTGCTCTTTTTTATGCCCTTGGATGGCAATTTTATCCATCATGCTGAAAGAACTTTCAGTCTAAGGACTATGAATGCATGACAGCTTTCAATATTTTAGATAAAAGATAGTGTAACTTTGAGAATATGAATGCTTTGGAAAATCAGTCATTAATTCTTACAAATTTTTCAGTTTAGTCACTTTCGTTTTGGGAGTCTCCCCCATTTATTAAGCTGAAATGCAAACCTTTTTTGGAGGAATATTTAAGAACACAGGATACACGTTCGGAACATCGTTGGGGGAAAAAAAAATACAGTTATAGGAGAAATCTTTGCTATGTCCGATTTCCGTTTTTGGACATTTCCCTTCCATTTTCAAGGTGAAATGCACATATTTATAAACTAAAATGAAATTTAACAACAATACTAGGCAGAGAAAACATCGCGTGAAAAATAAAATTACGATTTCGGGAGAAATCTTCACTGTCCCCGAAAGTTTTGAAAGACGAAATTTCCGTTTTTGAAAGTTTCAGGCGGAAAGCATCCTTCACCACTACCAATTTTGCCCCAAAATTTCTGTTCAGTTATGCATCAATCTTGAGGATAACTCAAATTATGATAAAAAAGGAGAAATTCCTCGAAGATTACACGGGAATTTTTGCACCATCGAATTTCCGTTTTCAGAAATTTTCTTTCCATCAAACTGAAATACAAATATTTATGAAATAAAATTATGTATAACAACAATACTGGACTGAGGCAACATCGCGGGAAAACGAAATTACGATTACGGAAAAAAATCTTTATTTTGTTCACTTTCGTTTTTGAAAGGCAAAATGCTGTCCCAATGCATATTTTTATGCATTGGTAAAATTCTTTGATGCATAGTTTTACGAGTTTCTCGATGTGTGTTTTACACGTTTCTCGACATGTATTACTACGTGTCGCGAAAAATTCCCGATGCATATTTTTACGGGTTGTTAAAATTTCGATGCGTACTAGACGCATAATTATGCATTTTGGCGAATTCTCTTCTCGGGCATGGTATCTTTCAAGCCCTGATAATGGCAAAATATTTAAAG
The DNA here is from genome assembly GCA_039090855.1 of Macrothele yani. NCBI lineage: Eukaryota > Metazoa > Arthropoda > Arachnida > Araneae > Macrothelidae > Macrothele > Macrothele yani. The sequence goes on along the minus strand of CM076999.1, from coordinate 106,381,979 downwards.
CAAACAGAATATAAATTCTGAATTTGCTTGTAGCACTTACTAGTCATCCATGTAACATCTCTCAGAAAACTTGAAAATTTCATCACCCTGGACGGGAATCGAACCCCCATTTCCCGATTTCCGTTCGAGTATACTAGCCATTAGGCCACCCAGGACAGTGAAGTTCCAAGCAACTGAGACTAAGCAAACCTAGCTTAGGAATCTGACATCCTCAGATTTTTGCTAATCGAAGCAACCCTGCTTCCTCATAGCATTTTGACATCTCCCATCCAGAAATGTATGTAAGTCGGAATTCACCAGTACCACAGATAGATCAATGAAGGAAGAAATATTCCTCATAATACATGGGAAATCATATATTATGAGAAATATTTCTTCCTTCATTGATAATGATAGATTGTATTTTTTGTACACAACATATATTTGAAATAAAATACAACAGAAATAATTTAAAATCACATTTGATGTACATTATTTCTTTATTTTAAATACACCAGAGGTGAATAATAATGAAACGCATATAGCGTATGAAGTCCGTTTATTTTTGTGGTGTAGTCAGCACAAATATTCGCCAAACTTTCGCACTCCACTGGGAGGCTTTTTCAAGGCAATGGTCTTAGACACAAAAATGCAGAGAATTAGAACATGTAAAGAACGAAGATGATTTTTGCAAATAACGCGGGTGACATTACGAGCACATTACATCAATTTTTATCACATAATTATACAGTGCGCCGTGATGTGTTTCCATCTTTTAATAACGCATGCCAAACCATTGGTAGTTCAGTAGAGACTATATCATTGCATGCCACTTTGCTGGATAGGATTTCCACAGTTTCCCTGATGACAGTCTCTTTGAAATTCATGTAAGGGGCAATTCTTCTAATATTATTCCATACAGGAGCAGCCGCACTGTATGGGCAATGAGATACGCAGGATCCATCATAAATATATCAAAGGCTTTACATATTGGTTAAATAATTTATTACGCAAATACAGCATATTAATAGCAATGAAGTCCCCGACCCCGTTATCACATATAATATCAAGTTGCAAGGAGAGACAGAGTGAGAAAGAAAAGGCGTGTGTGTATGCTACACTGTTGGTATATCCTGACAACACGGAAAAGATATATATAGGAATGACAAAGCGATCCTTGGACACTAGATGTAAAGAACACATATGAAGTGTGAACCAGGACATGCAGAATGCAGCCCTCGCCAGAGAAGTCATGCATTGCTCGGCCACTCCTGTATGAAATAATATTAGAAGAATTGCCCCTTACACGAATTTCAAAGAGACTGCCATCAGGGAAACAGTGGAAATTCTATCCAGCAAAGTGGCATGCGATGATATAGTCTCTACTGAACTACCAATAGTTTGGCATGCGTTATTAAAAGATGGAAACACATCACGGCGCACTGTATAATTACGTGATAAAAATTCATGTAATGTGCTCGTGATGTCACCCACGTTATTTTCAAAATCATCTTCGTTCTTTACATGTTCCAATTCTCTGTCTTTTTGTGTCTACCATTGCCTTGAAAAAGCCTCCCAGTGGAGTGCGAAGGTTTGGCGAATATTTGTGCTGACTACACCACAAAAATAAACGGATTATTATACATTATTTCTGTTGACATAATCGTAAAAATTCAACAACCAATGTTGTGAAAAACATCACACAAAACCTGTGGGTGATGGAAACATTTCGATTACATTTTTGAATTCAGTGTAAAAAGTTACTTTAGAAACACAATCAGTGTTCCATGGGACAAAAACTATGTTTACCATGGAGTATTTAATGCACACAACACAGTACAGAATTATCATTTTGCTGATGTACTGCATGTGTACCTACAAGCATTGTACAGTATGGGACCCCAAATCCAGAAAGCTTGGGACCAAATGATTTCTGGATTTTGGGTCCTCTTGCATCAAAGTATTCTTTGTACATATGTATATGTTGCTGCACTTTTTGACATGTGTGAAAAATTGAATAAACAACCATGGTTAAAATAATCATTAAGACACTAACCACCTTAAAAGCTAACCAGTCATTGCCAGCATTCAGAAGAAAGAAAAGTTGGAAGTGATTACAAACAGGACTTTTTGTTTTCCCTGCTCAGGGACCAAGTTCACTGGGGATGCTTGTGGGAGGGGGAAGCTAGGTATGTATGTTACTGTAATTTGATTTGAGGCATGCATCTTAATGGTGGAAGGAGGAACAAGTTAGACAGAAGAAAACAGGAAAAGGTTTTGCAGTGTGGCACTCCCTCCCCTCAACAGAGGCAGGGAATTTAAGAAAGATAGGGAGATAACACAGCAGGGTTCCCGGTTTCCCTCCCTGAGATGTATCCAGTCTACAAAAAAACACACAGGCTATAAGTGGGAGGGAGATTCTTCCCTTGTAAGCTAATTTTCTTCCTTTGAAATAAACATGATGGTTTACTGAGTTTCTTCATAGCTAAGATGACTTTTAACACTGGCACCAGTCTTCAGAAAGAATACATAAAACCCTTGCCAACCTCCCACATTAAGGGAACAATACATACCTTATTGAGCTTGCTTTAAAGCATTTCACTTAGCTAGTATACAGTAGGTATTCCAATGTCAAGGTAATTTGGGATTTGTGGTTTGCATGTGAACAGACTTGGGATGCAATTTTGTTTTTTTGTTTTTTTTGTTGTTGTTGGTTCATTAAAACAGTGAATATAAATAAACAAAAACGCTAAAAACCATAAAATATGTGTCTAAAAATACAGTATTTAAAAATTTCCTGAAAAAAAAAAACTGGCAAAAAAAAAAAAAATCGTTTGAAAAAATCCAAATTTTGGGCCTTCCAGATTTCTTAATTCCGGATTGTGGGTCTGGTACTGTACTAATAATATCATTAGTGACTGATAACCAGGTATTAGCATCTTTTTGTTTCTATAACCAATGCAAAAATTAAATAATATTTTCTTGTTTCTTATAAAAGGAACTCACTAAGTATTGCTTCTTTTATGATTATTTTATGGTAATAGTGTGTACTAAGCAGAATACAGCTTGGATTGCCTGAGCATAATTTCCTAGAATGACCTGTAACTGTTGGTAGCTAACTGTATGCTGTTTCATAACGTTACATTTGCAGCATGTGAACATTTCTGTTTTTCAGGAACGATGCTTCCAACTGTAAGAAAGCGTGTTTGGCAAACCAAACATGTCTTCTTCCTTACACCCCAGATTCTTACGAATGATTTGGCACGCAATATTTGTTCAGCGAAGAGCATTAAGTGTTTGGTTGTGGATGAAGCGCACAAGGCACTGGGAAATCATGCATATTGTCAGGTAAATAATTTTTTTTAAAATAACTGTTGTTTTTTTAGCACATGTTAATTTAAAGCATGTTTATTTTAATGCTAGAAATAAATAAGTTCAAGATTTTAAAAGTGATCATACAATTTTGGTAGAAGTTCAATCTATACATACATATATATTTGAACAACAAAATACGTGGGAGATAGGCAATGTATATTAGGACAAAGTCCTCTATAGTACTGTTACACATTATAGTACATGAGCCCAAAAACGACAAGTTGACATCGATGATAATGGGATATTTATATCTGAACCTAAGAATATCTACATATACAATATATTTACAGGAAATTTTGAAAGCTTATGTAAGTTACAGCTAGTGAGACATAAAATCACCAATGAGATATATAGAGCAACACATATTGTGCTCACCTTATTTCAGTTTCAGTCCTGGTTTGCAAAAGTCTGGCGTAAATATACCTATTATATTTCAGTTCAATCTTGCTACTTGTCCGGTGTCCACTGTTGCACCACACCATTAAAAGTTATTCAATGTTCACAGTTTAACATAAACAAGAACAACTACACAATTCTAAAAGAAGGGGGTGATGAGTTAAAATCATTTAAAGACTGTTGTTATGACCAGACTACATCGACGTAATTAGAATTTCAGCAAATGAAGTATTTCATTGTCTGATGTGAAATATCAAAATTAAAGTAGTGAACAAGTCGTTCCCCGCTCTCCCGGACTTGTTTCAGGCTACTCTGTGCCCATCTTCAGTGGTCGGGTGCAAGAGACATCCATTTGCTTTTATTGCGCTTACTACCTCCATGTCACCAGTCGTCTCATCGCCCATTGGTCCTGTGTCCGTACGTAGGTTGGTCTCATGATCTTCGACACTTTCTATTGTTGCACCATCTGGTGTTCATTTTATGTATTTTTATTAGTCATCGTTATTGGATGAGACATTTTCAATAAATTAAGATTTTATGTTCTTTTCTTCTGTTTCTTTTTCTTTTGTTATTATGTACCACCAGGTAAATGGCAATTCAAGTGGTGTCTGTTCATTACAATTAAATCCCCTGTTTTTTTGTTTTTTTTTAATTCTAGCTATGTTGATGTAGTCTGGTCATAACAACAGTCTTTAAATGATTTTAACTCATCACCCCCTTTATTTAGAATTGTGCAGTTGTTCGTGTTTGTGTTGAACTGTGAACACTGAATAACTTTTAATGGTGTGGTGTAACAGTGGACACCTGACAAGTAGCAAGATTGAGCTGAAATATAATAGGTATGTTTACACCAGACTTTTGTAAACCAGGAGGACTGAAACCAAAATAAGGTGAGTGCAATATGTGTAGCTCCATATATCTCATTGGTGATTTTATGTCTCACTATCTGTAACTTACATAAGCTTTGAATCTCATGTTGAGAATTGGCTTCCTAGTTTCTTAATTCAATTACTAATCAAAAACTACTATTATGGGAATTCTTACTAGGAAATTTTTTAATTTAATTGCGAATTTTTGGAGAAAATTCTTCTCCTTCTTCAGGCTGTCTTTTGTTGTCACTTATTCCCGTCACTATCGCGGTTATGGTTAACCTTGACAGTTACGGTTATTTTTCATCAAATCCTGCCAGATGTTAGGCAGAGAAAATCCTCTGCAGTCATTGATGACTGAATTTTTATTTTTCTCAATCTCTATTCCTTCTTCTTTGAAAATTGCTTTGGAAACTGATGACTTTAAGGGAATTCCAATCCATGATATGACCAGTTTCTCTAACATGCCTATCTAAACTAGTCTTGTTGGAGCACGTTAGAGAAACTGGTCATATCATGGATTGGAATTCCCTTAAAGTCATCAGTTTCCAAAGCAATTTTCAAAGAAGAAGGAATAGAGATTGAGAAAAATCAAAATTCAGTCATCAATGACTGCAGAGGATTTTCTCTGCCTAACATCTGGCAGGATTTGATGAAAAATAACCGTAACTGTCAAGGTTAACCATAACCGCGATAGTGACGGGTATAAGTGACAACAAAAGACAGCCTGAGGAAGGAGAAGAGTTTTCTCTGAAAATTTGCAATTAAAAATTTCTAGTAAGAATTCCCATAATAGTAGTTTTTGATTAGTAATTACACAAGGCTTTCAAAATTTAATGTAAATATATTGTATATGTAGATATTCTTAGGTTCAGTTATAAATATTCCTTTGTCATCGATGTCAACTTGTTGTTTTTGGGCTCCTGTACCGGGTGTCCTATAAATTCATAAACAGTTAAAAAATTCATAAAAGTTGAAGGAGATGGAATATTGGAATGCAGTTTGCAACAAACTAATGCACACAAAGGGGAATTTTTTTTTTGGTAAAGAAAAAAAGTTTAGTTCACATTTTCGTCTATAGAGGGCGCTTCACGTAATGACAACACATGCAATATGCAAATTGATATCGATAGAGGGCGCGTCACGCATTGAAACCACAAGCAGTATGCAAATCTGAGTTCTATAATATGCAGGGTCTACGATTGACACCTCATATCTCATGATTACTGGCGCAGACGTACCTTTCGCAGTCGGATGTCGACGTTGGTGGAGAAAGCACTACTGGTGAAGCTCTTTCACTTCAGCCAAGAATCGCCAGGTGAAGCTCTACGACGGTATCGGATTTGCGAAATTAGCAATGTGCGACTGCTGAGAAGAATAATGTACAGAAATGCCTTTCAGTCCATCAGCCAATGGTGTACATGTGTTGCATGGTTTTCCTGCTGCCACACCTTCGTATAGCCATTGGCACATTAGTTAAGACTTTTTTTTTTTTTTTTTTTTGTTCTGTCTTCAGTTTTTCAGAAACGCTGAATACAGGGTGTTTCGCTCGCTACTTTACCCGGCATTTTTGCAATAACTGGAAGAGGAATGAAGATATCGTAGTGAAATTTGAACTCGACTTACCTTAGGCTGTGAGAAAGGAGATGGCATCATAACATGTGTTGGAAATGGTCATCATTTGTGTCCAGGCAGAACTGAACATGACGCTCGATATTTTGGAAGATTCGGGTCAGCATATCCCCAGGACTTGCCTAAATTTCTTGAATTTTGTTGGATTTCAATGCGGCGATGGATCGTGGATCATAGCCGTAAACTCTACCTCTCAGATAGCCCCCAGAGAAAGTAATCGGGCGGCGTCAAATCTGGTGACTGCGGAGGCCAAAGTCCCTTTGAGATGACCTGTTTTCGAAAAACGACTCAATTTTGGCCATGCTGGCATGGGAAGTATGGCAATGTTGCTCAATCCTGCTGGATGCCAAATTGCAGGGCTTTGATGGTGGTTTGCGACCTCCAAACCTCTTAACAAATTCTTTTTGACAGAACTTCAACAATTTAGTCTGCCAGTAAGTCTGCACAATATACACTCGCTCCTCTAGAGTATATTGGTTCATTTCAACGTTTTCTATTCTCTGACAACACACACACAACCGTACTGTTCCATGAGCGCCAAAACAATGACCGTACTGTGTCGGCAGACTCAGTAAACTGACAGACGCCGGCTTGTCTGGCAGGCGACGAGGAGTCACGATACACTAGCGCCGCCACTTCTCTCTGACCACGCCCATGACCCTGGTGCAACTACACGTCACTTCTGTTTGCTTTCTCACAGCCTAAGGTAAGTCCAGTTCAAATTTCGTTACGATATCTTCATTCCTTTTACAGTTATTGCAAAAATGCCGGGTAAAGTAGCGAGTGAAATACCCTGTACTACACAGCGTTCGAATTATCCAGTGGTCCACTGGCCATTGGCCAGTAAAAATTCCATATAGCCAGTGAACTATTTATGTTACTGGCCCAGGCGGCCAGTAATTTTTTTTTAACCCTGTTCATTTCAGAATTATCAAGTTTATAAAGAACTGAACCAAATTTCAAAATATCTAGGTTTGGCTATGAGAGTTTTTGGATTTTTTTGAAATTCGGGTATTTACTACTCAAAAACTGAATATCAGAACTTCAAACCATACTTTAGTTTCATGAAAATTTTGGACTGTAAGAAGCCGTGGTCTGAATAAAAATATTTGAATTTAGACAACACCACTTGTTTGGCTAAGTAGTGACCCCAGAATATGGGTCTTTTATAATGCTTTCCAACTGGAGGTTGAAGAACCATTTATGCTCTGGCTTTTCCCGTTTGTCTTTGTGTAACCTCCTGCCTTTCAGACTGAAGTAAATTATTTCAGGCAGGTGGCTTTTGGTATGTAGCAAAGTGCTTCATAATCAGTACACTGTATGGTTTTCCCCATACTTATTTTTTTCCCTTGCAGCTTCGTGTGCCGTGCTTGCGCATGTACAGTATATGCATGTATTGAATTTCATGACTTCTGTTGCTCTTAATTTGCGATATACAGCTCTGATGAAATGACATGTTATTTTTTGCATATACTGTAAATGTGAAAGGTTTTTCTTCCATGGACCAGTGAGCATTTTGATGGACCAATGATTTGCAAATTCGAGTGGTCCGCTGGGCCCGTAGAAGATTTATTTCTAATTCTAACACTGCTACAGGTTGTAAGTAGTTTCTACATATGAATAAACAAAGGCATCACTCTTTCCATATTTTACCAACACATAGCAATCACAAAATTGTTATCTGGTCACCGCTGGGGATCCGAATCCCAGATCTCTCGATATCTAACAATTTTTTGGTTGTCTTTGTTTATTCACTGACACTGCGTATTTGGAGGATTTTCATGTTTCTACATATTTTTAGGTGAAACTAATGAACTAATACTGAGAAATCTAAGGATTTTTGTCATTTATTCACTTGAATATGACATAAAAGTATTTAAAAAAGTGACAGTTACTTTTTTCTAATAAAATCATTTCTTTTTTACATTGGATTTTTGGGTCATCCTGTAAATAGTGACATTTCTGTTGGAAATGATGGTTTGGGATCAGCATGACAGGTGCAGATTATAGAACAATATTTTTTTTTCTGAATTTTCATGGTTGGTGGTGTTTTTTCTCTGAATTTTAATGATCTATGGATTATGCATAAGAATTTATTTTTTTTTCATTTGACTTAATTTTACAGCTTGTGGATCATATGCCACCCCAGTGAGAAAAAAATTCTGAATTTCATTTTCTGCAAATTATATGAAGGAAAATACAGTAGTTGAAGTTTATATGTGCAAAATTTAACTTCCACAAATTGTATTAAATTAAAATTTATCTTAAATTTTTTTATGAGCAGCAACTGGATGAGTGGGAGAGAAAATTTTTTAATTGTGATTTTATATAACAGTACGCAGTTTAGGTTTAAAAAAAAAATAGGAAAATGGCAGCAAATACATTATATAACTTTTTGTTCCATTGTCATCACCACACATTGCATTTATCACAGCCAGAAAATTTTCAAAATTGTGACATGCGTCATCAGACATGTTGTCCAAAAAATACATGCCTGAACCAAAATTTTGCATTCACGAACACACAAAAAAACGCACACACAAGCGTGCTATACTCATATTGTATTATTTTTTCTAAACAATTTCCGAAACAATGGAAGGAACAAAGTATTTTTATTGCACTTTATAAATTGTCCCCTAACAATGAAATTGACCTTTGAACTCACCTATGGGCAGAATGGTATAAAAATAAAATGTATCTGTGTACACAACCATTGAAACAGAAAACTTGCTGCAAACCCGTAAACCACGATAACAATACAATAAGATAATTCAAAGGGAAATCAATAAAACAACAAATAATTATTAGAACATTACAGATTTCATTGAGGAAAAAATAAGTACATTGCAACTGAATGTGCTGCAGTGTGTGTGTGAAATTGACTTTTATGGCAGAATATTAAAATATTGGACTATGACCTCATAAAAACAAGAGACTAATTAAAGAAAGTTTTTATATCCAAAACAAAAAACAGTTCCATCAGTGAACCTTCAAAAATTATAAATAGTGTTTTCAACAAGTTAAATCAGAAAAAAATACATAAGGAAATGATTATAAATTAATAAACTAGCAACTCCCTGAGGTACCCGTCAATAAAAATTTAAATTCTTTCTATGTAAACGAAACTTTTGATACAATTCCTGTACATTAAAAACAAGCCTTGATGAAATCTAGAAGCCAGAAACGTCTGTAAAAACAAAAGAACTCAGAAGACGTGAAAAATATTTGAAAGTTGTTCAAGTTAGAATACAGTTAAGTATATAAATCTGAATAAAAGTAAGTGTTTTAATTGCTATAAATGACATTTTTATTTTAATTTTTAAATCTACAAGCAAAAACAATCTGCGAAGGCTGCTAATAATTTGGAAACTATTTGTTTACAGCATACATCTACATTCTGCTTCTGTGCCTATGGGCCATTCCATGTCAAATCAATCAGCATAAAAAAAGTAATACTTTTGACCTCTGAACCCTTTTGACATTCGTGAAACTTGGTGAACTTGCAAGCTTTATAAAGAAACTACATTACGTACATATATCACTAAGCTGTTCTCTGATATTCGGAGGTTAGCTCCACAAAGAAATACAAACTACCAGATAAATTTTTTACTGATTATTTTCTTAGAAATTTTTAACTGATTATTTTCTTACTGTTGCCATATCAAACTTCTCCATTTACAGCAATCTTGACACACAACATGGGCTTTACTGACATCCATCATGCCATGCACACAAGTCTTTCTGTACTTCATACTCAAAATCTTTTTCTCATGCAGACAGACACTCCTGAATCTGATCACTACTTAGTACAAAATTTTAGCTTCATAGATACAGTATTTCTATAGTTATAAGACTGAAATTTACAAAGAGGGCATTTTTGTGTCTACCATGTCTTTAACAAATGAAAATGACTGTAGACCTAATTGGTCAACAGAGCTTATTTTGAGCCCATTTGAAAGCTTATTACATGAACTTTCTTTTGAGATATCACACAATTATATAATGGTCAATTTAGTTTTCAAGGTAATTCATTTTGACCTTTAATCGCTCAAAACATACCCCATTAATTTTGTTAAGTAAAGCAGATGCAAAGACTCGCCTCTGAGCAAGAAAAAAATGAATTACTTTTTAAAATTACTTTTTTAACTTTTTATTCCTTTTTTTACTTTTGAAAAAAGGGATTGCTTTTTTAAAACTTTTTATCCTGCAAACAGTTAGATTTTTTACATGACCCTGGCATTTGTGTGTTATTCTTTGAAATTTGAATTCATTTCACTTTACGTTGAGATACACAAGGGTTCAGATACACCTTCAAATAATCTATTTATTAATATATTTGTATAACAAGCACAATTTCCGTTTCTAGGTGTAATACACTACGGCATTAAAATTGCAAGCTTTGCTGCCACGGGCAGCTTCTTCAGGATGAGAAACATAAATAACAACAGAATCTGAAAAAAGAACTCGAATTTAAAAACATAATTGTATATGGCGCATGCAAAATCCACGCGCTCTAGAATTTTATCATAGCTCTCGCCGTAAGTGACTTTGCTGGATGTTGAGAATCTTGTACCAGATATGGGAGATGTCCGTCGTAACTTCTGTGGTCGACGTATCGTCGCACGTTAAAATTTCACTAGACCCTCTGACGGCTGTAGCTCTGGGCCCATCGTAGGGAGCTCCAAAGAGAAGTGGCCTCTCTGGATGTAGCATCTCTGGCGAGAGCTGTGGTTAACTTCTTCTTTTAAACGTCTTTTTGGTGCTCTAGCAAGCGAATCCTGAAAGACCGTTTGGTCATTCCTATGTATAGATTCCTGAACGCCTCTGGAAATTCGAAGGGAATCCCATATACTCCTGCTTAATTGGCCAGTTCAATTTTCTCCCATGTCACTGATAGCAGAGCGACCAGAGGTTTTGAGGTTCTAAGCGCAACGCCACCTGAGCGACAAGAAAGATTCTTGGAGTCAATCCCTTATGTCCCGAACGTAGCTTATACACCAAAGAAAGCCCTAAAGAGGCATAAACTTGGTGTTGCGCTTAGAACCTCGAAACCTCTGCTATCGACGACATGGGAGAAAATTAAACTGGCCAATCAAGCAGGAGTATATGGGATTCCCTTGGAATTTCCAGCGCATCCAGGAAGCTATACATAGGAATGACCAAACAGTGTTTCAGGATCCACTTGCTAGAGCACCAAAAAGCATTAAAAAGAAGTTAACCACAGCTCTCGCCAAAGACGCTACGTCCAGAGGGACCACTCCTCTTTGGAGCAGTATGCGGAAGCTAGCTCCCTACGATGGGCCCAGAGCTACAGTTGTCAGAGAGTCTAGGGAAATTTTCATGTGCGACGATATATCGAACACGGAAGTTACCACCGACATCTCCCATATCTGGTACAAGATTATCAACATCCAGCAAAGTCACTTACTGTGCGAGCCATGATAAAATTCAATTGTAGTTCGCGCGGATTTCGCATGTGCCATATTATAATGTTGTTTTTAAGTTCAAGTTCTATTTTCAGATTATGTCATGGTTTGTACGCTTCTTGAAAACCTTGAAAAGTACTTGAATAAAAAAAGTTCATTTTCAAGTCCTTGAAAGTACTTGAAAACGTTTAAGGCTGTGTAAATAGTACTCGAAAAAAAATGTTTGTTAAGTAATGGTATGAAAGAAAGAGTAAAGCATCAGCCACATGAGTAAAATAAGTGGAACGATGCATTTGCAAATTGTGATGGGCATCTGTTTACTGGGGTTAGGGATGCGTTCTTGCCGGAGGGTGGAACTTCCAGGAATTGCTTGTGCTTCATGCATGGACCCTTCGTCTACTGACTGCATCAAAAGAATGTATGAAAGCATCAAAGTTATGCATCAAAAATAAAAGGTTAAAGCAAGCAGTAAGTGTTATACTAGCAAATGAATACAAAGATAATGTACCCTTTCAAAATATTCTGCAAGGTAAAATTATTTTGAAAAATACCAAAACAGAGGAGCAATTCAAAGTTAATAATATAAACAAACTGTAGGCAAGGGGTAGCTGAAGGTCATTGAAGGTGTGCCAGCCCCAGCTAAGATTAATTGTCTGAACTTGCTAAAGTACTTACCTACTGACCGACCGACAGTACACACGTATGGTAATTCGGGTTTGAAAAGTGCTTGAAATTATTTTGCTTGGAAGAGTACGAACCTTGTCTGTTGTTTATGTTCCTTAGCCTGAAGAATCTGCCTGTGGCAGCGAAAGCTTGCAATTTCAATGTCGTAGTGTATGACACCTAGAAATGGAAATTGTACTTGTTATACAAGCATTAATAAATAGATCATTTCACTTTGCTCCTAGATCTGGAACCCCCTTTTCCAGCCCTGTTTTAATCTTATTTCTAATAATAAATTGTAATTTGTAATGCTGGTATTAATTTTTGTAATTTTGCAGAACATGTACAGTGAATCGATGGTGTTGATTTTTTTCACAATGTTTTTTTTTTTTTTTTTTTCAAATTGAAATGTTAATTGTGTGTTACGCTGTTCCTTTTTAATACTTAATGTAGGTTGTTAAAGATCTGCATTCCCAAACTTCAGAGTTCCGTGTGCTAGCTTTGACTGCTACCCCTGGTGGTGACACTGAGGTAAGAGGTATATTTTAATTTTGCATCATGTGTTTTGTGCTTCTGAAGTTTCTGTACATTTCATTAGTAGCACATAAGCTTGTATGTAAACTCGTTGCATTATGCTGAACTTGAAAATTTGGCTAAAAAGAAAATGGGTAACTTCATTTTAAATACACCAGACTTGAATAATCATAAAACGCATATAGCGTATTAAATCCATTTATTTTTGTGGTGTAGTCAGCACAAAGATTCACCAAGCTTTTGCATTCCACTGGGAGGCTTTTTTCAAGGTAATGGTCAGGGTGTATAAAAATCATGACTTTTTAAAAAAAATAAAAGAAATCCGATTTTTTTTATTCAAGTTCTATTTTTAAATTTAAATCAGATTTTTTATTATTTAAATTTATTTTTAGGCTTAATCCTATCCATTAGCAACAAAACATAAGAATTAAAGCACAAGCAATTAATTGTAAAAATTTAATTAACTGGAAATAACTAACAACAAAAATAATTTAAAATTATTCATGCATTTTTCCAGTTGCAGTGACATTTCTACTGCAAACATGAGACAGTGTAGGTATAGGTAATCAGTTAATTTTTCGGCACTTTTTTCATTTAAAGATCTAAATAAAAACACAAGTTTAGCAGCATTTTCTAACCCCAGCTGATTGCTGAGGTTACTGCATGTGTGAAGCTTCAAGTCCTTTTCCAAAACACAGTCCTTAAGCAAAGCTAATGACCCCCACCAGTCCAGTGTGTTCAAATATTCCACAGTTTTTTGTTCAAACACCCTGTTAAAAGGTTTGGCACGAATCATGAAGTTAAGTAAAATGCTTATTAATCCACAGTCAATCATACCTTTGTTTAGAAAAATTAATTGCTTCATCTCTTTCCTCTGCAGTTAAAGCTTTAGCATCCAATTTTGGTTACAAAAGATGAGCTAAAAAGTGGGCTGGTGTTTGCGCTTGCTTGTTCATAGCGCTTGAAAATCTTGAGACTGATTTTTTTAAATCTTTCAGTTTTAGCTCTTGTAATTTTTTCCAAATTCCAACAGCATCAGCAATGCTGCAGTTATCTCTTTGGATTGTATCCAAACCTACAGAAAATATCTTCAGTCACTGCAGTAAATCATGTGCATTTTTTTTTATTATTATGTTATTAACTTTTGACTTAAACCCAGATGCAATTGATCAAAATATTTCTTCAACAACCTGCAATAAAATTGCCCAATTTTTTACATAGCTCTAAAGAATCACTCATTGGTATTCAAATAGCACCAAATTGGATCTTTCTTTCTCCCAGCAGACATATTTGTAAAGTATCTGAGAACATACAAGGCACTGGCTATTATTAAGTAGAAAATACAAATATTGTACTCTGTATAAAGCTTGATGCCTTAATGAAGGGAAGATTCCTGAGAATTGAAACAATGCTACAATGATCCTGCTACATAAAAAAGGTGACATTGAGTATCTCAGGAACTACAGACCTATCAGCCTCCTATCAGTGGTTTATAAAATCTTCAGTAAAGTTCTTTCACACCACTTGAAGGTAACACTGGACATGGCTCAACTGAGAGAACAAGCTGGATTCAGGAGTGGCTACAGCACTATAGATCATATCCATGTACTGAGAGAACTAATTGAAACAGCGTGGGAATATAAACTTCCATTGTGCATGGCTTTTATTGACTATGAAAAGGCCTTTGATTCGGTGAAACCATCAGCAGTTACAATGGCTTTGAAATCCTGCGGTATTAAAGATGCATACATTAATATTATTAATAACATCTATGAAAATGCAAGTGCGAAGATTCGGCTATTTGAGAATACAGCACCCATAAAATTTGGAAAAGGAGTGAGACAAGGTGACACTATATCTCCCAAAATCTTTAATGCCACATTGGATAATGTCTTTCAATCACTGAACTGGGAAAACAAAGGGATAAAGATTAATGGAGATTATCTAACTCACCTTCGTTTCGCTGATGACGTAGTCATTTTTGCAACTACCCCATCAGAGCTGCAGAGTATGATCCAGGAACTTGCTGACAAGAGTAAAGAAGTAGGATTAAAAATGAACTTTCAGAAGACAAAAGTGATGTACAATGCTTTTACAAGAAATGAAGATTTATCCATTGATGGGGAAAAGCTGGAGATAACCAATACCTACATTTATCTTGGACAGCAGATATCAAGTGAGGGTCACACTGATGAAGAAATTAATCGGCATATAAAACTTGCCTGGAGAGCTTTTGGAAGAAACAGTATAATTTTCAAAAGCAATATGCCAATATATCTTAAAAGAAAAGTGTTTGATCAATGCATCCTTCCAGTGCTTACGTATGGTGCAGAGACATGGACCTTAACTAAAAGAGACATACAAAGACTACAGACAACTCAAAGAAGCACGGAGAGGTGTATGCTTGGTGCAACCAGGAGAGATAAGAAGAGGAACTTGTGGATCAGAAAAATGACAAGAGTGGAAGACATCACGACCAGAGTAAAATCCCTGAAATGACAATGGGCTGGACATACTGCCAGAAGGACAGACCATCGATGAACAGCTGAAATTTTAGACTGGATTCCAATGTACAGGAAAAGACCCAAAAGAAGACCACATGGGAGATGGGTGGATGGAATTCGAAAGTATGTGGGAGTAACATGGAAGAGATTGGCACAAGACAGACCGTTGTGGAAGAAACTTGGGGAGACCTTCATACAGCAGTGGATTGATAATGGTTGACGATGATGATGATGATGATAAAGCTTATTACAGAGAAACAAAGGCAAACAATGAACAGCAACAGACCCTTGTACTAGTCTAGAAGAACAACAACCTTGTGATCTGACGGGTCATTCAGCAAAAGATAAAAATCTGTTCCCAAACTTAAGGGACTGTTCCTTCTTCTTCTACCCTTACAACTTGCATTGCAGTTACCCCTTTTGCCCTGAAGCTGAAAAGACCACTCCCTAATCCCTATTCAAAGAGCCACACATGGCTAATCCCTACTTCTGGACTCTAGAATAAGATACATATGCCCTCTGTCTGTACCCTGTCAGCATGTAGCATGTTTTAAGTTTTGTTTACCAGCATGAAAGTTCTACCACAAGGATTTAAAACATATTTTTTCACTTCAGCCACTTTGACTGATCATGTTAAAACTAATGCTTAAATCTAGTTTTGTTCAAAGTTTTAAATGGTGATATAAAAAGTAAAAAAAAAAATAATAATTTGATTAAATCATAAAAAAAAAATTGAGAAAAAAAAAAAAAAGCCTTGAGAGCACCTTTTGCGATGGATAAGGAAAGAGGTGTTTTGTTTGTTTCTTTGATGGTTTGTCGCTTCAGGAGCAGCACACATCGTTTCAGTTCGGGTTAACCGGTCGGTCGTATGTCGCCGGTTATGGCTTTGCTCAGTCCTGGTCTTTGTACATATTTTTACAAACTGCATGCATCAACAAATGTAAGTATTTGTTATTAATATTAAAAGTGTAAAAGCCTATTTATTTTTATTCTTAAATTCTATTTAAAGTACAAAATTAAGTAATGGAATGGAACAGTGGCGTAACTATGTTTCAAAATCTGGGGGCGGGTGGAGGGGGCGGGGGGGGGGTCCGATCACACATACACACAATATATACACTGAAGAGCAATTGAATTAGAGATACCTGTCTAGTAACGTGTAGCAACACCTTTCGCCCTGATGACGGCGGCGATTCGTCTCGGCATGGACTCGACAAGACACCGGAAGCGTTGGGAAGCCATACGGATCCACGCCCTTTGAACAAGCTCCCACAGTTCATGAAGATTTGATGGAGGGGGGTCAGAGACTCGAACATCTCTCTCGGCGGCATCCCAGATGTGCTCGATGGGATTGAGGTCAGGTGACCTAGCTGGCCAAGGAAGCGAGGTCACGTCGGTGGAGTGTTCATCCAACCATTCAGATACAATTCGGGAGCAATGGCACAGTGCATTGTCTTTTTGCAGGATGAGGTCCCCAGTGGGATGTTGAAGACGCACAAACCGGAGCAAATGGTCGTCCAGGATATCCCAATAACGTTGACCTGTGAGGGGCGATGTCAGACGTACCAGGGGTCCCATTTCAGTCCACGTAAACAGTCCCCAGATGAGAATGCCACCCCCACGAGCTTGAAGAGTACCCTGTTGGCAAGAAGGATCCATCGCTTCATGTGGTTTGCGCTGTACTCGTATCCTGCTATCCGCATGTACCAACGTGAATCTCGACTCATCAGTCCAGGCAACATTTCCCCACATGTCTAGGGTCAAGTGGCAATGTTTCCGTGCCCATGCTAATCTTTGCACCCTGTGATGTGCGGTCAGCAGTGGTACCCTCGTGGGACGACGGCTTCTGTACCCTATAGCGAGAAGATGGTTCTGGATGGTGTGGCTGCTTACACGTTTTTGTGCACCAGCATTAAATTGCCGAGTGATTTCTTGCACTGTGGCCTGTCTATCTGCTGTTACAATGCTAGCTAGCCGACGATGACCCCGCTCATCCACACGCCGTTGTCCACGGCAGTTGGCCCTTGCAGGGATGGTTTTACCGGATTCGATGTACTCATGGTGCACCCATGACACAGTGGCTCGTGAAAATCCCAGTGCCTGCACAACTTCCGAGATGGAGTGACCCATTTGTCGGGCCCCAACAATTTGCTCACGATCAAATGCGCTTAGATCCTTCGTCTTACCCACACTGCGTCCAACTCTTACTGATTCCCGTCGCACCACTGCTTATATTGTCGGATCGCTGCATACGTCATGTTTCCGTTTACAAAGCCGCCCACAGCGCCACATTTGCATAACGCCAGCTGTATCTAATTCAATTGCTCGTCAGTGTATATATACACTATATTGACAAAAGTAACCAGACACCCCTTCAAAAGCAAATGAATGGACCTGCTGCGTTGTTAAGATGCGCAGTACAGCTGTAAACGGTATAAAAACAAGCCTGCAGATGACCATGATCATATCGCACTGTGAGGTTCAGTGAAAATGTCGCTGAACTGACTTTGAGAAAGGAAAGATTGTTGGGTGTTATATTAGTGAGTTGTCCATAAGAGAAACCGAGAAGCATTTAAACATACCCAAGTCAACTGTTTTGGATGTACTGAATAAGTGGAAGACACATGGCATGCCTGAAGCAGCAAAACATACAGGCAGACCAAAGAAACTCTGTAATAGAGGACGTCGAAGCTTAAGGAGAGTCGTTACAGCTAATCGGCAGAGTACTGCACGAGACCTCTTTGTACAGGTGAGTAAAAATGCTGGAACCTTGGTTTGTACACGTACCATTCCCAGAGAACTTCATTCCATGTGTTACCGTGGTCGTGCGTCTGCTCATAAGTAAGCCTTTCATCTCCACTTGGAATGGTACTCGTCCTTTAGCATGGTAAAAAGAACATTTATCGTGGACCATAGATCAATGGAAATGGGTTCTATGGACTAATGAATCCATATACACGATCCATCAGTCTGATGGCTGTGTGTGAGTATGGCGGTAGCCGGGGAATGCTATTTACCACAGTGTACTGTTCCTACAGTAAAGTTTGGAGCTGGCAGCGTACTCGTGTGAGGGTCTTTTTCGTAATGTGGTCCTGGCCCATTGGTTATCTTGGACCAACCTGTTAAACAGTACATCTACCTCGATATTCTGGACAATTATGCCCTACCAACTCTGTGGCAATACTATGGAACCAAGCCTTCTTAGTACCAGCAGGATAATATACCGAGCCATAAAGCAAGGACTGTTACGGTGTGGTTTGATGATAATTCTGTATCGTGTGTGGACTGGCCAGTGCAGAGCCCTGATCTTAATCCCATACAGCATCTATGGGATGAATTAAAGAGCCGCATAAGAAGTTCGGAACCAAGGCCCACTACTAAGCAGAAGTTAGCGTATTATGTACTGAATGGAAGAGTATACCTATCGCTGTGTTCCAAAACCTTGTTGAAAACATGTCTCAAATGGTCAGTGCATGCATTAAGGGCCAAAGGTGGACGGACACCGTACTAATGTTTGTCAATAAATGCTATATTGTGTTTCTCTTCTAGGTGTGCAGTGACTTTTGTTAATGTAGTGTATATACGCCAACAATGTTGGTAACCATGCTTAGTCGATATTGCTGTTTTATTAAGTGCACATTATACAAGTGTTTGCATTCTATGAAGAATTGCAATCTTATATTATTAATTTTAGTTGGCTTACATCATAAAAAGTGTGCATTATATCATCATATTCCCAAAAAATTTAAGGGGGGGGGGGCTTTACATTGGAATCCCTGACTGAAAATGTGGGTGTCCTGACCCCCAACCCCCAGTGGTTATGCCTATGGAGTAGATCATTGGTAAAGTAAAAGTAATGGAATGATTCAGTCTATTGTGAACATTGATGCAGTCAGTGATGCAGTCTGGTGTGAGTATCTATGATAATGATTCAGTCTGATGTGAACATAGTGATGCTATTGATGGAGGTAATTCACATTTGTTGCAGTAATGGAATAAAGCATGGAATATTTATGATAATGATGTAGTCCGGTGTGAACATAGTGATGCTGTCAATGAAAATAGTTTAAATTTGTCACAGTAATGGAATATAGCTTGGAGTACCTATGATAACAGTGATACAGTCCGGTGTGATCATAGTGATGCTGTCGATGGAAATAGTTCAAATTTGCCACAGTAATGGAATAAAGCATGGAGTATCTGTGATAACAATGATGCAGTCTGCTGTGAACATAGTGATGCTGTTTATGGGCTAAGTGATTGGTATGTTCCCCATCTATGGAACTATGCGGTGAGGAATTAAAAAGTTTTTCAGATATGTAAAGTGAATGTCCCTTTTATTGCAATTTAATTCAGCGAACTTGACAACTAAGTGCATCCTGATTAGCCCTCATCCTCCCACCAGCCAAGTGGTCAGAAACACTGGTTTCTGGCCAGTTGCCTGAGCGAGGCCTAAGTTGGAGTCCTGGATGAGGCATGGGTGGTCCATTTGTCCTACAATGTTGGTTCCCTCCCTTTCCTAGAACCATTGACTCCAAATTAAGGATGAGTAACTGCTTATAGCCCTAAGAGTTGCTCATGGTGGCCATTGAACCCCTCCTGATTTCATTCTGTGGTGCATTCAACCACTCTTCTTCAAACTGTACGTAGTATCTATTGATTGTCTGTTCTGAATTTGGATATCTTAGGAGATGATGTCCCATAATGTCCCATTTGAGTTCAATAGGTAAAAAATCTAAAGACATGGCAGTGTGAGGTGGGGATATGTGCATTATCTTGTTGGAAAATGGCCGTTGGGGTGCTGTTATGGAAAGATTATCACCCACATATTTTTGTGCTTTTAGTGTTTGTCTGTTAAACACCAAAAACAACCAAGTGTTGAAACTTAAGGCACTCCATGACATATCTCTAATGATGTGGGCGGTATGTCATACTTGAATAAACCTGGATATCCGTTTGCCCTTGGCAACAGGATACCATGCCATTCCTGTGTCTTAGACCTCCATTCTGGCCATCACAGATGTTCTTGACAGTGTTGAACTGTCGTAGTACATTGGATGCCATGCATGTGAGCTAGTTTCCACCAAATGTTCAATGGTTGTTGTAGAGACAGGTGCATGTAATGCAGAAACCATGTTTTGTTGCATACAGTAGGTGTAGTAGAGGTGTTTCTGCTTTTTGAGGTAATTTGCTCCTCCTGTAATATGTCAGCATGGACAATATCCAAAATAACAGTATGCTCAGTACTAGATTGTTAGGAAAACATTGTCACTGTGCTTTCAGAACAACTGATTTGGATGGTTTTTTGATTTCCTAACCAACCTCTGTGTGCACCAACTGTATGTCTATACAGAAATGGCTCCAATTAATTTCTGTGTCACCCACATTGTCCTGGCTTACCTACACTGAGTGCCTATCGAATAATGATCACCTTTTTAATATTTCATGTGCCCTCCTTTTTCCTGGAGAATGGCTGCCACCAGGCAAGGCATCTACTCCACGAGGTGTCTGGTTAATTGTGTGGGATCTGCAGTCAAGCTGTTTGCATTGTGATCCACAGTTCCCATATGGAGTAGGGTTGCATGTCCAGCTGCCTCACTTTTTGTTCCACAATATCCCATAGATGTTCCATTGGGTTGAGATCAAGTGGGCTTCGTGAATCTTCAAGATGTTTCATATCAGCACTGTATTTGTTGAACCATTCCCATACAAGGTGAGCTTAATGACATTAGCCATTTTCATCCTAGAAGAACCCATCATCCTTTGGGTGGTGGTACAACATTGTGGGATGTTCATGGTCTACAAGCAGCCATTGGTAGTAGCCAGCATCCATATGTTGGCCCACACATATCAGAGATCCCAATTCATGCCCCATATCATACAGCCACCCCTTCTGGCCTGGATAATAGATGTCACACATCAGGAATCTATAGTCTGCTGCTGACTTCAAATACAGACTCGACCATCAGCAAAATGGAGTACATATTGTGATTCTTCGGACAAACACACCTTCCATTCTTTTGTTGTTCAATCCACATGCTGTTGGCACCAGGAGAGGCATTTATGTCCATGTACTGTTAGCAGAGTGTGGTGTATAGAATTTCTACTTCTCTGTAGTACATGTATGCCAGTATGTTATGCATAGTAACACAGGATATTGTTTCTGATTGGCCTGTATTGTATTGGCTGTCAACTGTGAAACTATGCTGCACTAATTGCCCTGTGCAAGGTAATGCACCTTTTTGACCCCCTCTGCAATTGTATCATGGGTTGGTTTTGCCATTTTGACACCACATCTGGTACACTTGAACCACAAAGGCCCCCAAATAGCACCCCTTTGTTCACTCCCAATCCTGAAATGAATACACCACACCCTTGTGCACTCCCAATTTGGCCTTGCGTGAGCTCTAACAAGTTCTTGGTTTACTGATCTTGTCTGTAACTTTGCTCTTAACTGAATAATAGACCTCTTATATACACCCCTTTAGCTTATGGGATGTGCCCTCCTCCTTATTATACTAGTATCAGGTGTAACTCACTTTGCATAGGGGTGGTTGTAATTCATTGAACAATCAGCATATGTCACTGTACATATTTACTCATCATGTCCGTGACTTTACTCTCAACTGAGCCACCAACCTCTTATGTACACTGCTTTAGCAGGCAGGACATGCCCTTTTCCTCCTCCATAGACCAGTGTCGAGTGTAACTCACTTAGCATAGTGGTAGTTGTAATTCAGTAAGCACTCAGCGTATGTCACTGCACAAATTTACCCATCACGTCCATAACTTTGCTCTCAACTACTGAACCACTGATCTCTTATATACACTTCTTTAGCCTAAAGGCAATGCCTTTCTTCTTGTTATGCCAGTATTGGGTGTATCTCACTTTGCATAGGGGTGGTCGCAATTCAGTTAGCACTCAGTGTATGTCACTGTACAAATTTACCCTTCACGTCCATAACTTCGCTCTGTGCTGGATGACCAATCTCTTATATACTCCCCTTTAGCTTATAGGATATGCCCTCCTCCTCATTACACCAGTATTGGGTGTAACTGACTTTTCATAGGGGAGGCTATAATTCAGTGAGCACTCAGTCTATGCCACTTTACAAATTTACCCATGATTCTGTAAGTTCGCTCTCAACTGAACCACCAACCTCTTATATACACCCCTTTAGCCTACAGGTCATGCCTTCTTCCTCACTATGTCATTATTGGGTGTAATTCACTTTGCATGGGGGTGGTTGTAATTCAGTTAGCCTTCAGTATGCAGTGCACTTGCACACTGTTAAACATTAACGGACTTTAAGCAGGGTGTACATGACCTCTCTCTCCAGTGGCATTGTCATCATGGGCTCTCCAAAAGTTCATCCATGATGGGTGTTGTAAATTTGGTTTCTTTTCTTTTCCTTTGTTTTTGATTGGATGTTTAACAACTACAGTGAGCAACTCAGTGGGCTATAAGCAGTCGTGTATCCCTAATTTAGGGTCACTGGTTCCGGGGAAGGGAGAGAGCCAGCGCCATAAGACAAAAACAACATCCATGCCTCACCGGGATTCGAACCTGGACCCATCTCGGATGAATGATCAGAAGCCATCGCTTAGACCACTGCACCACTGGGGCGGCAATTTAGTTTCCATCAGTGTATATTTTTTAATTTTGCATGATAAATGTTTGCACATACACAGTGCGTCAAAGAATTTTTAAGACTGTGTCTGTAAAATGAAATAGAAACAAGAAATTATAATTTGTTTTGGTTTGTTATTCAAAATAAGTCCCTCCGGCTTCAATACACTTGTTACAGTGATTTAAGAATGATTCGAATGCCTGTTCCAGTTCACTTTGTTGAATTGCCTCCAAAGCACGCGTCGAAGCTGTTTCTATGGTCGAAAAATCTTAAAAAAAAACCCCACCCTTTTAAC
Source organism: Macrothele yani (assembly GCA_039090855.1). Taxonomy (NCBI): domain Eukaryota; kingdom Metazoa; phylum Arthropoda; class Arachnida; order Araneae; family Macrothelidae; genus Macrothele; species Macrothele yani. The sequence continues at coordinate 106,358,675 of CM076999.1, read as the reverse complement.
GTCATTTTAAGTTAATAATCTAAAGCAACTTATGGGACTAGAGAGCCTGAAGAAGGAGAAGAGTTTTCTCCGAAAATTTGCTATAAATGAAAACATTTCCTAGTAAATTCCCATAAGTTGCTTTAGATTATTAATTCAATTAAACTAGGAAGCCATTTCTCAATATGAGCTTTATTCAAAGAGTCATTTTAAGTTTTGGAAACAAAGAAAAGTTGCAGGGTGCTAAATCAGGCGAATGCGGTGGATGATTCAACACACAGACATTATTTTTTGCCAAAAATCTACGAACAAGAAGTGAGGTGTGACTGGGTGCATTATTGTGCAACAAACACCAACTATTTTCATCTCGATATTCTGGACGAATGCGACGAATTCTGCCCATCAAACGCCTCAAAACATTTAAATAAAACTCATCAGTTTGTCCACTTGGAACAAATTCTTTGTGGATAATACCCTTACTATCGAAGAATGTAATGAGCATTGTTTTGATTTTCGATGGAACTTTTCTTGTTTTTTTGGCTTGTGGCGAGTTCTTTGACTTCCATTCCGCACTTTGTTGCTTTGTTGTAGGATCATATTGAAAACACCATGTTTCATCACCAGTAACAATTGATTTTAAGAAGTTTGGATCATTTTCAGCGGCTGAAATGATGTCTCTGCAATGTGCCTTTCTTCTTGATTTTTGTTCATTGGTTAACATGTGTGGAACAAATTTAGCACAGACTTTTGTTTTGCCCAAATCTTCATGCAGGATGGTTCGAATCGTTTCTTTGTTGATGTTTAAAGACTCTTCCATCATTCTTAGTGACGCACATCAATTGTTTGCCATGAAATCACGCACTTTTCTATAATCTCAGGTGTCCTAGATGAACTTGGTCTTCCGGTATGTTTATCATCTTCTAGCGTATCTCTTCCGTCCAAAAAACGTCTGTGTCACAGGAAAACATTTGATCTACTTAAACAAAACTCACCGTAAACTTGTTTCATCATTTAGTACGTTTCCGAGGCACTTTTACGAAGTTTTGCGTTAAATTTAATAACAGCCCTTTGTTCCATCTTAATAATTCAACATGAAAACAATTTTACTTCTCTAATGAACGGCCGTTTCGTTTGAGTTACTTTAACAACTGCGCAGTACTTTTGGCAGAAAGCAAGCAGATGGTCACGGTTTACAACACATTCGCGATTACACTGGTGGCGCCACCGTAGGCTGAAATCTAGCGCTAGTCTTAAAAATTCTTTGACGCACTGTGTATAGTCAGGGGTTGTGCTGGCTCTTTTAAAGTTTTCACCAATTTATTCGCCAAATTCAACTTTTTATCGCCAAAGTGTTATGACAGTACAAAAAGGTCATCGCCAAAGCTCTTTTTTCATCGCAAAAACTAATCTTTTTTTCGCAAATTGCGAAGATGGCAATCAACAACGCTACCCCTGCATATAGTAATTTTGCATATGATATTGATTTATTGTTGCATATAGAATCTTAAAATTCTGGTATTGTTTTAATATGTGATATATGTTTTTCAGCATATTTTGGTGTTTTGTGGACAAGTGAAATTTGTAATTGTGTTTGTCATGATTTTTTTAATTTTTTTCTTCTGCAAATTATTTTGTTCATTTTGTGATAGCTTATATTTTATGGCTGCTTCTATGTCATAGGCTGTTAGGCAAGTGTTGGAAAATCTGTTGATTTCACATGTTGAACTACGAACTGATGACTGTGATGACATAAAGCCTTTTACTCATGAGAGATGTGTAGAAAAAATTGTTATTCCCCTTGGAGAGGATTTATCGTCATTAAAAGACAGATTCTTAGACGTAAGAATACTTTGTGATTTTAAGTTTTCAGCATTGTGTATTACTGAACAGTGTGAAATTTGAATAGTGCAGCAAAGTTCTTTAGATAACTTCTAAAACAATATAATTTTCTTTGCCTGAACATATGAATGTTTGTCTCACTTTTGGGTGCAGTACAAAGAGCCATTACCATAGCAACAACCGAAAAAGAAATATTTGTGACAATGTGCTTAGCTTTTTGTGTTTTTGTGCAGATGATGTCATCACCTGAGCAACAACCATACATAAGATTATTCCGCGTATTCGCGGAATACCGCCTTTTTTGTTGTTGTTGTTGTGTTGTCATCATTTGGGTTTTTCTCGAGATCGACGCAAAACTGAAGAGAAATTTTAATGGGATTAGTGGGGGGGGGGGGGTTCCATCTCGGAATGGTATTTTGTCTTTCAAAACTGTTGAAAATGGAACGGAATGAAGATTTGCCCCTTAATCGTAATTTCTTTTTTCTCACAATGTTGCCACTGTCCAGTATTGTTGTTAAATATTTTATTGTATAAACGTTTGTATTTAAGCATGAAAATGTATTCAACAATTTCAAAAACGAAAGTTAAGATGGCACGAAGATTTCCCTGTAATTTTCAGGATTCAGATTCTTCCGTAGATTTGAAAAATTCCACGTTTTTCTTTATCATATGGGTTATTCTTGAGATCAATGCACAACCAAACAGAAATTCTTGAGGTGGGGAGATTTGTGGTATTTGAGGGTTTGTTATTCGTTTGAGGAAGGAATTCCATCTTTCAAAACTTTCAAAAACAGAAATTAGACCGAGTGAAAATTTTTCCTGTAAGCGGTCTTTTTTATTTCTCTCTCTCTTTCTTCTTTGGATGTTCCTTCTGCCCAATATTGTTGTAGTCAATTTCATTTTGTTCCCTAAATAATTGTACTTCGGCTTAAAAGTGGGGAAAGGGAATTTCCGAAAATGGAAATTGGACGGAGTGAAGATTTCTCCCGTAATCATAATTTTCTTTCCCCATGATATTCTCACTATCCTGTGCAAATGTTGCTTCCCCCATAAATGTTTGCATTTAATCATAAGGCACCAAAAAATTTCCACAAATGGAAGTGATGAATTGGAAAATTTTAAAGAATTTATGCATGGTGTTCAAAAGTATTCATGTTCTCTGAGTTACACCATTTATCCAAAACAGTTGAAAGCTTTGATATAATTCATTCATGATCTTGGCTGAAAGTTCTTTCAGTGTGATGGATAAAATTATTGTCATCTCAGGGATTAAAAAAAAAAAAAAAAAAAAAAGGAAAGACTAGTGACAATGAAGAAATGGGATCAGAAAGATGTTAGCAGAAAGAAAAATTAAGCAATCAGTGCTGTGCCATTGCAGAGTCAGCAAGAGACAAATGTGTTTGTGGAATTTGCTGGAAAGAAAGCAAGGCTTGGAAACTTGAGCTGGAATTCTAGCAAGTACAACAGCAAAACAAAACAGGAAAAAAGCAAGTGTTTGAAGCAATGTCTTTTAAAATCACTTTATTTTGTTTTGAATTCAGTAATTTTATATTGTGAATATTCAATTAAATTAAATTCAGTTTATTTAGTTGTTACACGAAAACCAAAAATACAATGTAATATAACAACAGTGTAAGTAATTGTAACAGCAAGGGAGATCTGGAAAAAGGCCACAAAAGTCCTGACAAGGCCCCGATCTCCCTATACAAATGTAGGCAAGTCAGAGTTACACCTGAAAACATGTCACATAACATTCAGAGGTGTTAGTAGAAATTAGTATTAGTAAAGTGGTTTGTATATAGTGGTGCATTCCAGTTTTATATTTACATAAATAAATTACAGTGAACAATTCCATCTTGCATTATAGTCACACTTTCTCACAGCACATTCCGATTTCTCACCCATTTAAAAAGTTGAGCTTTTTTTTTTTCTTCGTCGGTATCACCTATGGCAACAACTGAGAAAGAAATATTTGGGACAACACGCTTAGCTTTTCATGTTTTTGCACAGGGGACATTACCTTAGCAACAATGGAGAAAGAAATATTTGGGACAACACGCTTAGCTTTTTATGTCTTTGTACAGGGGACATTACCTTAGCAACAGTGGAGAAAGAAATATTTGGGACAACACGCTTAGCTTTTCATGTCTTTGTACAAGGGACATTACCTTAGCAACAGTGGAGAAAGAAATATTTGGGACAACACGCTTAGTTTTTCATGTCTTTGTACAGGGGACATTACCTTAGCAACAGTGGAGAAAGAAATATTTGGGACAACATGCTTAGCTTTTCATGTCTTTGTACAAGGGACATTGACCTTAGCAACAGTGGAGAAAGAAATATTTGGGACAACACACTTAGCTTTTCATGTCTTTGTACAGGGGACATTACCTTAGCAACAGTGGAGAAAGAAATATTTGGGACAACACGCTTAGCTTTTCATGTCTTTGTACAAGGGACATTGACCTTAGCAACAGTGGAGAAAGAAATATTTGGGACAACACACTTAGCTTTTCATGTCTTTGTACAGTGGACATTACCTTAGCAAGAGTGGAGAATGAAATATTTGGGACAACAAGCTTAGGTTTTCATGTCTTTGTACAGGGGACATTACCTTAGCAAGAGTGGAGAAAGAAATATTTGGGACAACAAGCTTAGGTTTTCATGTCTTTGTACAGGGGACATTACCTTAGCAGGAGTGGAGAAAGAAATATTTGGGACAACACACTTAGCTTTTCATGTCTTTGTGCAGGGGACATTACCTTAGCAAGAGTGGAGAAAGAAATATTTGGGACAACATGCTTAGCTTTTCATGTCTTTGTACAGGGGACATTACCTTAGCAACAGTGGAGAAAGAAATATTTGGGACAACACGCTGAGCTTTTCATGTCTTTGTACAGGGGGACATTACCTTAGCAACAGTGGAGAAAGAAATATTTGTCACGACACCCTTAGTTATCATGGTTTTGTTCAGGTGTTCAGTGAACGGAAACTTCGGATACACTCCTTTGTGTTCAATGGTTGCAGACATAGCTGTATACACACTCCTCTGTTGCTCTCTGGTTGCAGACCATGGTCAGCTGTGCTTAGGTAGCATGCCTATTCTTCCAGACAATACTATGGAGGGATCACTGAGATCCGCAACTGCAGTGACAGATGCCAACAGGCAACTAGTGAAAGACTTCATCACAGCTGATTGTTGTGTCGCCATCCAGGAGTTGTGTGATGCAATTCATTGTGGTCATAGTGCTATGGAAACATTAATTAGGGATCTGGGCTACAGAAGAATTTGTTTAAATTGAATCCCAAGAAACCTAACCAGTGAACAATGTGAGCAAAGAGTGGACATGTGCCAGAACCTATTGGACTTTTATGAGAGGGAGGGTCAGGTGTTTTTCTCTAACGTTGTGATGGGGGATGAAACCTGGGTGTTCTTTAATGACCCGGAAACAAAACGTGCACCAATGGAATGGCACTGCACATCTTCACCTCGACAGAAAAAGGTGAAAACAATTTGTTCCGCAGGGAAAGGGATGGTAACAATTTTCTGGGACGAACGTGGTGTCATTTTGACTGATTTCCTTGAACAGGGTGCAACTATAAACAGTGCTCACTATGTGCAGACACTGAAGAAGCTAAAGGAAGGTATCAGAAGGAAAAGACGTGACATTCCACTGCATAGTGTTGTTTTGTTTTACACCGTGATAACGCACATTCCCACACCTCAATGGAGACTTCACAGGATATTGCCAAAATGGGGTGGACAATGATGCCCCATGCCCCCTACTGTCCGGATTTTGCTCCCTCAGAATTTTTCCTGTTTGCCCCTTTGAAAAACACCCTTCATGGGGAACGTTTTGATGATGTGACAGATGTTAAACTGGTTGTGAACTCATGGGTGAAATAATAGTCTCAGGAATTTTTCCAAAATGGATTTTACCATGGGTTCAAAGATGGCGGAAATGTATAGAAAGTGATGGACAATACTTTGAATAGGCTAGCATTATTTACAATATGTCCAAGTATCAAAGATGGCAGAAATGTATAGAAAGAGATGGACAATACTTTGAATAGGCTAGCATTATTAACAATATGTTCCAAGTATCAAAGATGGTGGAAATATATAGAAAGTGATGGACAATACTTGGAATAGGCTAGCATTATTAACAATATGTCCAAGTATCAAAGATGGCAGATATGTATAGAAATTAAGAAGAAGGTAGTGTAGAACACGCTAAGTTACGTATAAAAAGTTTAAGGCAAATATGTTTCAGCCATTACTATGGCCTTCATCAGTGCTTAACTTAGCATGTTCTACACTACCTTCTTCTTAATTTGTTTGATAGTTACGTGCATTGCCTACCACTCATTTATGTATAGAAAGTGATGGACAATACTTTGAATAGGCTAGCATTATTAACAATATGTCCAAGTATTTTGCTGCCAAGTTTCACATTTTTGCTGCTACAAATAAAAATCTTATGAGGGGCAAGGCATTACTTTCAGGATACCCTTTGTATTTTGAGATTTTATTGAGTTCAGCTGGTTGTGTTATGCAATTATTTTCATGAAAGCTTAATTTGTGTAATCTGTTGAATTTTAAAACTTTGGTTTCCAAGTGAAGCATAAAATGCTCCTGATCTTTTGTTTTTCATTGAGTTTGTAGAATCCAGACACATATCATGTATTTTATGTGTATGGATATAGCTTTTCAAATAGCTTCATTATATTTGTCCTGCTTTATTTAAAAATATACTTTTATACATATTTTTATAGGTAATAAACACATACCTGAAGCGCCTAAATCAGCGACATTCTGTCACCAGCAGAAACCCATCTGCTTTGAGTCAGTATACTTTGTTTAAAATGCGGGAAGACTTTAACAAAAATCCTCCTTCAAATATTAATAATTATACTCGTGGACTTATATTGGCAGATTTCTCCTTGTGTATTAGTTTGTACCATGCTTATGAGTTACTTTTGCATCATGGAGTAAAGCCATTTTACAATTTCTTGAAAGGTATGTACAATTTGAAATTTTATTTGAAATCTTTTATTATTTTTTTAAATTTAAAATTGATGAAATTCCTTTTTCAGCAAATAATGAAACACATGTAGCGTATTAAATCCGTTTATTTCCGTGGTGTAGTCAGCAGAAAGATTTGCCAAGCTTTCTCACTCCACTGGGAGGCTTTTTCAAGGCAATGGTAGACATACAATTCTATTGCAAAAATGCCAAATTCATACCATTTTTATGTCTACCATTGCTTTGAAATAGCCTCCCAGTGGAGTGCGAAAGCTTGGCAAATCTTTGTGCTGACTACACCATGAAAATAAACGGATTTAATACACTATATGCATTTCATTATTAATATAAGGTGCTTTCTCTATATTTTCTCATATTTTAAGTTTGTTAAGTGGGTGTAAGAAATATGATTTCTCCGTAAATAAAATGGGAATCCAGCAGATTGAGTGATGAACAAAAATTGTAGCACTCCATTATGTACTTACCATCCTCTACACTTTTGAGATCTTCACTACATTCTATGTATCTTTCCCATACAACTAGACATTTGTTGGAGCCGCTAAAATGTTGGACACACACAAAAATTCTAACTGAACAGTATAAATTTGCAATGCGGGGATTACTAGGATGACATAAATATTACTTATTGTAAAATTTTTGAGTTGCACCCCAACCCATCATAAGGACTGACTCAAGAGAGTAGGTGCTACCACTTAAGTGGTAATAAGGTTAGTAGATAAAAAGGTTATGCTCATCCTGCACTTCTGGTGATTTCTTTGTGACGTCACTGTCTAAATCGCCATCGTAAGACTACCTAATCACCATGTTTCTCTGTATCTTCACCATAACAGCATGTCGGAATTATTATTCATAAACCAGCTGGAATAATCTTCATAAATTCTACTAGATTTTTTAATGCATAATGTTTTCAATATTTAATTTAAAAAAATTGGGGAATGTTGCTGAGATGTTTTTGCTATTCAATCTAAAGAAATTCTGCTGTACTACCGAATCAGAATGCTCTCAAGCAGTTCCTGATTTCCCGTGTATTGTTCCGCTTTGTTTACATACAACCAGATCACACCCAACATGAAAGAAAGTAGTTGATTATGATATGCAGATTTTTTTTTACTATTTTTATCAAAATAAATTTTATTGTATTGGAAATAATTATAGGCTTTTATTTTACTATGGAAAATAATAATACATTTATTTTCATATCAGAGACATATGCATCATAGTTCTGATAAAGTAAATGGTAAATACAACGCCCTTTTTATGAAATTAATGTGTCTAACATTCATTTTCTCCACTCGGTAGAACGAAGTAGTTCAATGAACTGTTCAAATGAATCTAAATTTTGTTTTTTACAAAATCATCAAAATAAATATTCCGTTAGGCTATCAGCCAATAGTTCTTCCGATTTGTTAGTATGGCTTCTGAGATTTTGCTTGACAGTTCTCCAATTGAATTTGATGTGCGGGAGGTATTTTTGAAATCTTCGTTACTAAAATATTCACGTGATTGTTAATTTCTTCTGCATTTAATGTAAATGTGCTTTTGCATAAGCTTTTGTTCTGTGTTTGGGTTATAAAAATTGTTGACGAGACATCTTCCTCCATAGCTACAGTCCGGATCTAGGATTCACATGTTAGGACGGTGATGTCACGATTATTCATCTGCGAGGAAGGCGGGATGAGCAAACCTTACTGTCTATTAACCTTTAAGCAGTAATATCCAGCCTTTATGTTTGTTAATCGTGGCACCTCTTCTTCTTTTAATTCGAGACTTTCTTCCAATTTCCATTTTACACAGTGCTATTGATGTGAGAGAATTTGTAGAGTCCCAGTTAATCAAATGTCCAGTACTCTGTACGTTTCTGTCAACAGCACTGTTTTAAATGGAAATTGGAGGAAAGTCTACAAATCGAAAGAAGAGGCGCCATGATTAATGAACAAAAAGTCTGGGTATTTATTACTGCTTGAGTGGCAGCACCTACTCTCTTCAGTCAGTCCCAATGATGGGTTGGTGTGCAACTTGAAAATTTGACAAAAAGTAATATTTATGTGATCCTAGTAATCCTTGTATTGCAATTATACTGTTAAGTTATTTCATCACAAGGATTTTGCCATGACATCATTAATTAAACACAGGAACAAAAATTCTAGTAATGCAAATTTTTAAGAGCATTTCATTTCTTCTTTTTCATGTTTATTAATTATATATGATATGGCAGACCTGCCAACTGTTACGATTTTATCGTATTTAGTACGATAAATCATGCTGCAGTACACTAATAGGATTTTGCAGCCAAAACTGCGATTTTTAAAAAATAGTCATGTTTTGCCCCGTTTTTTCCCTTTTTAGACAGAAGCCCTGTAGCAGAATCGCGGCGACGGTTGACATACGTCGCAGATTTATTTTGATCCTGCAGACAAAAACGACACCCCCAGAACCCTATTAAACCATCTTGCTGACTCTATCCCTATCATAATAGATGCAAGTTTTCTGCCTTTCAAAATTTCCGGAAACGGAAGTTAGGCATAGTGAGGATTTTTTCCGTAATCGTAATTTTTCTTCTCACGAAGGACGATGTACGTTGCAGAATTATTTTGTACTCATCCCCGTAGCAGAATCGCGTCGATGGTCGATGTACATCGCAGATTTATTTTGTACTCATCCCCGTAGAAGAATCGTGGCGATGTACATCACAGGTTTATTTTGTACTCATCCCTGTAGCAGAATCGCGGCGGTGGACGACTTACACCTAGGTTTAATTTGTACTTATCCCCGTAGAAGAATCGCGGCGACATACATCGCAGGTTTATTTTGTACTCATCCCCCTAGAAGAATCGCGGCGACGTACATCACAGGTTTATTTTGTACTCATCCCTGTAGCAGAATCGCCGCGATGGCCTACGTACATCGCAGATTTATTTTTATCCACCCCGTAGAAGAATCGAGGCAACCGCCGACGTAGATCGCAGATTCATTTTCTACTAATCCTCGTAGCAGAATCGCGGCAACGGCCGTTGCACATCGCATATTTATTTTGGTCCTGCAGACAAAAACGAGATCCCGAGAACCTGATTAAACCATCTTGCAGACCTCCTAAGATGCAAGTTTTCCAAGCCTCTCAGAATTTCCCAAAATGGAAGTTAGGCGTAGTGAGGATTTCTCCCGTAATCATAATTTTTTTCTAATAACTGACAACATAAAAGTGTTTGCTGATTAGATTTAATTAGTTTCTCAATAAAATTTTGATGTAGGGAAAAAATCCTTACATTCTCATCATCAAGAATTTATATAGCTGAAATAGGCTTAAAAAATTATCAGCTTGCGTTGTGTTACGATTTTTCTGTCTGAGTGTTACGTTTTTTGGTTCTGAGAGGTTGGCAGGTCTAATATGGCTTTTGTTCTGTATCTTAAAATAGTTTAATGTTTATGAAGGAATAAGCACACTCGAGCTTTTTATTGTTGCTTATCTCTTCCCCACTCCAAGTCGTAAACACTTAAAAGTATAATTTTGCAATATGGATATTACTAGGAAGACAAATATTACTTTTTGTCAAATTTTCGGGTTGCATACCAACCCGTTGTCGAGACTGACTCAAGAGAGTAAATGCCAGTCTTTTCCAGTAAACACCCTCAACTTATTTAATACCCTTGATAATTCTCTAAAATTCACTTTATAACTTTAGCAAGACAACAGCCTGAACCTTCTGGATGTGATCCTTACAGCCTCAGGAGAAAAAATTACTACAAAGTTATTAGGGGTATGCAAATGTTTCTGCCGTTTTAAGGAGAAAAGAGACAGGAACAATCAGGAAACCAGCGCACATTTATTCAACAAAATATTGGCCGTTTTATGAATTACCCTTTGCCATTTTTCAGGCAGCAAATGAATGCCCCTGTGATAAAAAGACTCTGGTTTTGAGCTGAAGAACGCAGTGATGAAATGTTCCACCTCTGTGGTTAACCACTGGAACTGTGAACTGGTGAACCAAAATGGAACTGTGGTGAACCACTGTTGGGCTAGGGCATGTTGAATAGAGTGAAACAGATGAAAGTCTGAGGGTGCAATGTCCAGGGAGTAAGCCGGGTGCAGTAAAACCTTCCAGTGTAACTGTTCAAGGGTTGATTTCGCGGTGGCACCGACACGTGGTCTGGCATTATCATGTAACAGGATGACTGGTGGCATCCTTTACCTGTCCATGGGCATTTTTCTTTGCGGTTTTCAGTTTCATCAACTGATTGCTATATCATTGTGCAGTGATTGTTTCGCCCGATTTCAACAGTTCGAAGTACAGCTCTTCATGCATATCCCACCACACACACAACAGCACCTTTTTGCAGTGGATTTTGATGACTGGCCTGGGTCGACCCAGGATCGCTTGCGTATGGGGTTGTCGTAATAGACCCATTTTTAATCCCCGGTGACAACCTTCCACAAGGAATTCTTCCCTTGAAACCTCTTCAGCAACGACAGGCAGATGCCCAATTGTTGACCAATATTATGCTCCATTAAAGTACGCATAACCCACTTATCAATCTTCCGGATCTTTCCCAAGGCCTGTAGACGCTGTACCGCTGTCGATTGAGCCACTTTCAAACGTTTTGCCTGTTGCGTGGTCGATTGTGTGGCATCCTCTTGAAACAGCGATTCCAGCTTCTCGTCTGTGAGTTCCTGCAGTCTACCAGCATGTGGCTTGTCTTCCAAACTTAGATTACCTTTCTTAAACCTAGCAAACCATTCTCGACATGTCTGCTCACCCATAACCGTTTTGCCATATGCCTGATATATTGAACCGTATGCGTCACTCGCACTTTTTCTTAAATTAAACATGAATAACAAACAGTGCCGCAAATGAACTTTATCAACTACCATGCTTGGCTTCATGTACGAACTGACAGCACGGGTCGCTGGCCAGTTAGGCACCCCTACAGCGCCTGCTAGCGGGGGCTTTAAATTTGATCTGGCCTTACAATTCCTGGAAAAAATAGAAGCACTAAATGCTTCAGAAACTTAAAAAAAAAAAACCCTCCATAAATAGGAATTAATAAATACTCTTGCTGAAAATAATCATCCTTGTACAGTGATAGAAATTTTTTAAAACAAAAAATCAAATCAAATCCTAAACGATCAAGTAGTAACATAAAACATATAAGAAAGGTCACTTACCATAAGGGTCTATTTAAAAAGCTTTAGAGAATTATCTTAAAATTTCAGGTTCAACTTGCTCTGCACCTGAAGAATAAAATTCAAAAATTCTTCCCTCCCATTAAACAAAAAGAGAAAAATGTTCTACTACAAGGAGGAGTGGTCTGCAGTGTACACTGCAATTGTGGTAACACGTGTAGGAGCTAATAAACTGAATGCCGTCTATGCATGATATAAACCAGGGCTCACCGTGGAACCTCCGGTTACGTTTAATTGAAATACACCGAGTATAAAAGAATAAAAGAAAAACGTATAAGATCTTTCGGATACCCCGCACCGGGTTCCATCATCAGATACATAAAAAAGAGGTTGTATGGGCTGGATACAGACAATTTATAATTTCAACTAGTGGCGCAATTTGCGAACTGTCATCTGGTGTGTAAACGAAAACAAATCCATTACAATACAATAATGATTAAGTCAAGCAGCAACATATTAAATTGGACGGGAAAGTGCACTGTAATCAGTAAATATAAATGTCCACGGTCTAGGTATGACGTATGGAACAGAGTCATTACAACACATATGCCCCTTCCATGCAATAAATAAACTTTCAGTAAATTTTAATTGAGACTTCTTACTTGGTGTGGCGAGAATCTCCGCTATTATCCAGATTGGTACATGGGTTCCAGAGTCAACTAATCGGGAGAGAGTGGTTGTTTTGGCACCCACTTGGACATTCTACATGTGTTCCTTTACTCTGGTATTCAAAGATCTTGGAGTGGAACCGATAACCACAGACGGGTCTGTAGCTTCGAGTGGGATGCTATATACACCAAATTTATTGTTCTTATGTACTGAGTTTCGATCTTTCCTAATGCTCTGAAAAATATTTCTTGTTTTGACACCAAAACCGATTCCATGTGTTTTACACACATTCTTTAAAATGTTGACCAAACATGGTACAAAACCAATCAATCACACTTACCTACTACTTCTGGGCTCTCTCGATAAGGTGATGTCATGTACATGCAATAATTGACGAAAAATGCTATGTACAAGGCAGTCAGTATAGCCATAAGTCCTGGCTATTTCACACACCTTTTTAAGTTCTAATTTCCTAATTTTGGTATTTGACGAGTGAGTAATGGCCCTACGCACAAGGAATCTTATGGCAGCTAATTTATGTGACATTGGATGGAACGACTTGGCCGGGATGATGTCATTAGTGGAAGTCGGTTTTCGGTATACCGAAGTTTGCAAACACTGAGTTGTCAGGTTTCTCACTAAGGTGAAATCCAGAAATGAGATGCAGTAATTCTTTTCACATTCCAAGGTAAATTTTATGGAGGGGAACACCGATGACATAGATTTCGTGAATGAGTGGAGTTCTTCTAAACCAAATGTCCAGAACAACAAAATGTCATCCACATACCTCACATAAAAACTTGGTACTCTGGGTAATTCTGACAGCAATTTTTCTTCGAGATGTTGCAAGATAATTTCAGCAAGGATTGGTGACAGTGGGGAGCCCATAGGCGCCCCACTGCATTGGCGACAGATAATATCTTCAAACTTAAAGTAAGTACGTTTTTGGACCAATTTTAATGCTGACAAGGTGCCCCGTGTCACTTCTAGCGAAAAGAGATCAGTATCAGTTAATTTGGTTTCTATAATCTCATGAGCCGAATCAACAGGTATGTTGGGGAACAACGAGACTACATCTAAATATGCCATAATAAAATGTGTTCTGAAATGTTCATAGGCCTTAATCATGTCCAGCGCCTGTATTGAGCTAGAAATTGAGTATTGGAAACTGGTAGTAAAAGGCTTCAAAAAGATAGCCAAACTCTTTTCTAATGGACGGGTAGCACTCGAATGTCCTGAAACCAAGTCACATAACATTTTTCGTCAATTATTGCATGTACATGACATCACCTTATCGAGAGAGCCCAGAAGTAGTAGGTATGTGGGATCAATTGGTTTTGTACCAAGTTTGGTCAGCATTTTAAAGAATGTGTGTAAAACATATGGAATCGGATTTGGTGTCAAAGCAAGAAATATTTTTCAGATCATTAGGAAAGATCGAGACTCAGTACATAAGAACAATAAATTTGGTGTATATAGCATCCCACTCAAAGCGACAGACCCGTCTCGGCGAAGAATCACTCACTGTTGCTGCAGTGGCAGAAGAGAAAACACTTCCTGAAGATAACCCAGTAGGGGGTTGAAAGTATACTCGAGGCAATCTGCTTGGGAGTGGCTTAGGGTGTGGTTGGATGTTCGTGGGGTGTGGAGGAGTCCAAGGAATGAATTGTGTGTAAACATTTGTATATAGGTTTTTATCAGAATTTGTATGTTTGTAAATAGGCATTTTCGTAGTTGCCTATAATATCAAAAGTTTTTGTGTTCAACTATTGGTGGTTTTTAGCAACGAAAGTTAGGTTTTACAAGATTGTGGGAAGGGTGGGAAGGGGGAGGATACAATTTTGAAACCTGGACAACAACGCATTTCATGAACTTGAGTGGTGGTAAAGCATTTAAAAGAACCTGAGCACCAAAAATGGAACACCGCACCAGAAGCCTAAACCAAGCATGACAGGCAGAAAGAATGTAACGTGTGGAGAAATGTGAAAAGAGGTAAGCAACCTTGTAAGTATTATATTAGTATGCACGTAAATTTAAGAACAGCTTTGGCCTCGGCCATAGATGTTTTTAACCAGAATTAATAATTTAATTAAGTTGTTGAAAATGCTATAAATAAGTTTTGAAGGTTCATTGATGGAACTGTTTTTCTGCATATAAAAACTTTCTTTAATTAGTCTCTTCCTGTTATGAGAATATGTAGTCCAATATTTTAATATTTTGCCATAAAGATCTATTTCTCATACACTGCTGCTCATTCGATTGTAATATACGTACGTATTTTGTCTTCATTGTAATCTGTAATGTTCTAATAATTATTGCATACCTGCCAACATTGGCAAGAGCCTTGTCAGTAGTTACTAGTATTATTGCACAGCACACATAGACGCTTTCTTTACGAAACAATCCACCTCTTTGTGAAAAAGAAAGAAGCGCCATAACGAAAGGTCACAACAAACAAGAACATTAATGAAACAAACTTAACATGTGAGAAACACAAAGTTGATTTCCCTGGTGAGGGTACCATAGGTAATATAGCAAGATTTAAGTTCAAAACTTCAACCAGTAAAAACCAGTCAGATGCGTTTAGAATTCCACAATGCTCGAAAAATGGGAAATCTGAAATTTGAAAAAAATAAATAAATAAAAAAAAATGCATCAGTGTTTGCAAATTTTCCAAATTCGTCACTTCCGTTTTCGGGAATTTCTTCCTCTCTTATCAAGCTTAAATGCTAAAACGTGTGGGACTGGGGATATTTAAATGCAGAAGAGTGGGAATATTGCGGGAAGGGGTGCGATTACGGAAGAAACCTTTGCTTCCATTTCAAGCTGAAATAAAAATATTTATTTAGTAAAATGTTATTTTGCAATAATACTGGGCACAGCCAACATTGCGAGAAAAAGAACAAATACCATTACGGGAAAAATCTGACATCCGTCGACCTTCCGTTTCAGAAAGTTTCGTAAAGATGGAATTCCGTCCTCCGACGAACATCCCCCCGTCCCCCCCCGAACTTCCGTTCACTTGTGCAACGATCTCGTAAATGACCAAAATAGTAACGAAAAGGGCGGAATTCCTCGAATTCGCGGAAGAATCTTACGCCTGATAATTACTGGGAAATTTTCGCGGCGTCGAACTTCCATTTTCGCAAATTGTTACCTGCAGTTTCAAGCTGAAATACAAAACATTTATGCAATAAAATGATATTTAACAAGACTACTGGACACAAAAGGCAGCATCGGGAGAAAAAATTACGGTAACATTTTTTACTCCGTTTAACTGCAGTTTTCGAAAGTTTTGAAACACGAAATACCGTCGCCAGACGGAAACGACCCCCCTCCCCGTCTTCAAATTCTCTTCAGTTTTGCATCCATCTTGAGAATGATCTAAATGATGAAAAAAAAAACGTGAAATTCCGCAAAACTGTTTAAGAGTATCAGGTATATCACAAAAATAATAGCAAAATAGAAAAAAATTAAACAAAAAGAAAATTCGTACAATCCGTAGTTTCGACAGTGAGTTCTGAAGTTTCGTAGTCAGGCAACAAAATCCGTAGAAACTATGGAATGTCCGTAGTAGTTGGCGAGTATGAATTATTGTTTGATAAATTTTTCTTTAAATTATCTCATTCTATTGTTGTCGTGGCTCACGATCCATGAGCTTGCAGCAAGTTTTCTGTTTCAATGGTTGTGTACGCTGATACATTTTATTTTTGTGTACGCAGGTACATTTTATTTTCATACAACTCTGCTTGTAACCCATTATCTCACCTGATGCTGAACTGTAGTCGGTTCGAAAGTTCTTATGTAAAACCTAACATCTGGTTTTAACATTAAAACTTTTTTAAACTTGTACATTTTAACTATCTCAGGTTTTGCATGTATCATGTACTGACGGTGTGCAGGTTTTATACTCTAAAGTTTGATTTACATAAGTATTCTACTTATTTCATTATTTAGTGCATGTATACACACATTTACTAAAATTCTCATGCAGGAATTTTGAATGGTGAAAAAAGTGTCCCACATGCCCGTGCAGAACTGCTAAGAAATGTGGATTTTGAAGAAATAATGCATTATGTCAGAAATCAGTATGCCGTGGAAGCAAATCCTGGAGGGCACCAAGAAAAAGGCAATGTAGCTGTAGGTTTTTTTCTCTCATATTTTTTTATATTAATTTTTTTTGTGCCGTTGATATCTGCTTTAGTGTTGATTATCAAGATTTATTATATTTTTTTATACATAATAAATGCATATATCAGGTTGTTCAGAAAATATTGGCTGATTTTCTGAGGTGCCACGTTCAACTCGCCTACAATGCTTCCAGATGTGGTGAAGTGGACAATGGTATCTTCTCCATGACAGCGCGCCTGCACATCAGTCCCTATTCGTCACGGAGTTTCTTTCCAGAAATTGTACTAATGGCTCTACCCCGCACCTTTTCACCCAACTTAGCCTCCTGCGATTTTTACCTCTTACCACTGATGGAATAAAATCTGCATGGGCATCGTTTTGTGTCAACAAATGAGGTAAAAACAGGAATGCAGGAGGCATCTACAAGGGGTTGCAAAATATGGCTTTCAGCAATGCTTCCAGGAGCTTTACGAATGCTGGAAAAAGTGCATCATCACCTGAGGGGATTACTTTGAAGGTGGTTTTCAATTGGTGTTTTAAAGTATTCAAGGAAAGGAACTATACGTCAGGTCCCCGAACTTTTGGATCCTACCTCGTATGGTGTGTTTTCACCGCCTGAACTTCTGTTCTACACATTTAGTTGTTATGCATGATATCTTGCCAAGCCTTATGCATATATATATATATACAAAATCCTAAAACACTGATAATTTTGTTTGTAAAACTTGAAACCAGGCATGAAAGTGGTCATGGCAGAAAAAGGCTGAACTTTTCCCACATAGGAATATGCAAAAATAAGTAACCTTTCAGCATTTATTAACTACCCTGAGCATCAAATGTGCATATACACTGAGTGACCACTTTATTATGACCACCCCCTCAGTACTTCGTTGGGCCACCTTTTGCCTTTAATACCGCGTCAATTCTTCGTGGCATGGACTCCACGAGATGTTGATAGGTGGTTTGTGGAATCTGAGACCATGCTTGATGAATAGCACTTTCCAGGAGTGTGAGATTGCAGGGTTGTGGATCCAGCTGTCTGATGGCTCGTTCAACTTCATCCCACAAATTCTCAATGGTGTTGAGATCTGGAGATTGTGGGGGCCACCTAAGCAAAGTAAACTCACCGACATGTTCCTGAACCCAATCCTGTACAATGCGAGCACTATGGCAGGACGCATTATCTTGTTGAAAGTAGCCATCACCATTGGGATAAACCATCCACATGACAGGATGCACTTGGTCCGCAGCGATGTTTAGATATGATGTGCCAGTCAGACGTTGATCAACATGAATTAAAGGACCCAAAACATGCCAGGGAAACATTCCCCAAACCATAACGTTGCCTCCACCAGCTTGAAGGTTTGTAGCAATGCATTTGGGGTCCATGCTTTCATTCTGTTTCCACCAAATTCTCACTCTGCCATCGGCATGGCGCAACTGAGAACGCGATTGATCGGACCACATAATTTGTTTCCACTTATTGACTGTCCAATCCTTGTGCTCTTGTGTGAACTGGAGACGTTTTCTCTTGTTAACTGCAGACAGCAAAGATGTTCGAATAAGCCTTCGGCTGCCATATCCCATCCGATGCAGTGTACGGCGAACAGTGCGTGCAGAGATCATTTGAGGGGATCCTTGATTAAGATGGTCTGTAATTTGCTGCACTGTTGCCTTTCTGTTGTCTGTTACCAGTCTGGACTCTCTCCGTTCCACCCGAGCAGTCACTGTCGGTGACGACCACACGTTGCACGTAGAGAGCCAGTGTTTTGGCTGACAGTAGTCTTTAAACACTTTAACAACAGCTGCTCTGGAAAATTTCACGAATGCGGCGGTTTCGGTGATACTCGCTCCATGGCTCCGAGCTCCTACAATCATCCCACGTTGAAAGTCCGTCAAATCACATTTTGTACCGATCTCGTCACCCAAAAATCTCTCCTACTACTGTCGCAAGCACTAAGCTTTCCCTTTTATACTAGCCTCACTCACCCTCTGGCGGCAACAGCATGCAGCCATAGCTCATTTCCTTAAAACTGTCAGGTGGTCATAATAAAGTGGCCACTCAGTGTATAAAAGCTATAAAATTTTCTAACATTTCTTTAGGAAGGAATAAGAACAATAAGAATTTTATTTTAGTCAATGTGCTTACACCAAACTACAAACTAATAACGTCAATCCCATATTTATACTAATCTAATTTGTTTTCCTTTTCAGATTTGAGTAATTAGATAGTTTACCGACTCAAAAATTTACATGATGCAGGCACATGTTCTGGATGGTTTGAAATAGCAGCAAACCTTTTATTTCCACAATATATTAAATCTGCACATAAAGTGCACAAAACTTTCCCACTTACATCCACTTTCTTTATAGTTTCTCCAACAGAATTAATTTAATTTCATCAATAACCAGTACTTTTTCAAGCCAATCAAAATGGAACTTATCATTTTGATTGGGTTTTATCTTCATCTGTTACTGCAACTAAATCAGCCATTTCTGTGAAACACACACACACACACACACACACACACACACACACACACACACACACACACACACACACACACACACACACACACACACACACACACACACACACACATTCCAATTTACTTCTAAAAAGCGCACATGTGCTCATTGCAAACTGTGAACTGCCAGCTAGACTACAAAATGATAATGATGATGATTAATAAACTCTTTGTGCTGCATCTTGAAAAAGCAGTTACCCAATCCCCTATAGCGATGTAGAAAACTGCGGTCAGCATGAAGTTAGTGATGACTTCACACCCACGCTATTATCATGCCACTGAGCTGTAAGACCAAGCTTTCACCAAGGAAGCTCCAATTACTGTCTTTGCAGTTGGCATGCTGCAGCCAATCAGTCAAGTTCTCCAGCCCAGAGACATCTAGGCTGGAGAACTTTACACTGGCATTGCTCATGGTTGTGACACATCCTCCTGGTCTGCTTCCAGCTTTGTGAGACAGTTTAAATGGATCTCCCCCCCACCCCAATTATTGCATTTCTGCATTGCCCTCAGGAACTCCCAAGATGACTTCTAAAAAGGTGGAATTCTGTCTTTTGGCAGAACTCTTTCACCTCTGCTTGAAAAATACCTATGTTCTTGCTGGGTTCTCCACTCCTTTTCACTATTGAGCTGTCTGTGATTCCTTCAGTCTCATTGATATAGGAGATTAGGCTTATTTTGACTCTTTCCTTTAGGTCTGACTTTTCAATACTGCTTTGTAATTTTTTCTCCTCGTGCCTGATATCGTACATAACAGCTAATTGTGTAGAACAGAGTTTTGGGTGGAGTCTACACCATACACCGAGAGGGCAGAAATCATGGCATACCTAGTTCCTGAGCAATGTGATGCTGTCATCTCTCTCGCTAGTCGACTAACTCACCGCTTGGCAGGTATGTAGGTATACTCGTGGCAAAGCTAATGTGATTATGGAATTGAAGGCACAGAGTGTGATAATATAGTTTCAGTCCAAAAGTTTGTATTCGAATTTAAGCTGTGGCTAAAAAGTAAATA
Source organism: Macrothele yani (assembly GCA_039090855.1). Classification (NCBI taxonomy): domain Eukaryota; kingdom Metazoa; phylum Arthropoda; class Arachnida; order Araneae; family Macrothelidae; genus Macrothele; species Macrothele yani. Next base: position 106,338,354 of record CM076999.1, on the reverse strand, counting down.
GTTGTTCTAAACAGTGTATGTACGTACATTAAAAAAATGATCTTAATTTTGATTGCATTTCATAAAATATAGATATTTATGCTCTGGTAACATTGTTTTCACTTGTGTCTGTCGCCACATGCATTAGAGAATCTATATCCGGAGGATATTTACTGTTAGTGGAAGGTAAGTGGACAGTCAAGTGGGAAGAGGGGCTAAGCATTACTCCTTTCTTCTGGGAGATGGGGGGGGATTGCTGATATCACAATGAGACTGAATTTTGCCTTTGTTCTGACTCCCATAACTCCCTTGTGCCATAATGACATACTGCACCTCTTTAGTGCAGAGAAATACTGAGAAACTAACATCTTTTCGGTGTATCAGTCTTTTCAACTTCCACCCCATGGTCAGGTTAAGCTAGCCTCGAGTATAGGGGAACATCATTGCATTCATGTGGATGGCAATTTGATGCCAGTATGGATAAACATTGTGAGTTAATAGTTTCAAAGAGAGTTGATGCTTAGTGCATGAGTCACTCTGTTGCAGAGGTGGAACAGAAATTGCTGTGCTTCCATTCAACAGAATCAATAATGTATCAGGAATATGCCAATTCTTGAATAACATTGCATCGTGGGCAGCGCTGTTGCAGGAGAAAGAGGTATTAGGGGTAAGCAAAAGTTTCCGCCGTTTTAAGGAGACAGGAACAAACAATCAGGAAACCAGTACACATTTATTCAACGAAATATTGGCCGTTAGCATCAATGACCTTCTGCCATTTTTCAGGCAACAAATGAATGCCCCTGTGATGGAAGGACTATGGTTTTGAGCTGAAAAACGCTGTGTTGAAATCTTCCACCTCTGGAACTGTGGTGAACCGCTGTTGGGCTAGGGCATGTTGCATAGAGCGAAACAGATAAAAGTCTGAGGGTCCAATGTCCGAGGAGTAAGTCGGGTGCAGTAAAACCTCCCAGTGTAACTGTTCAAGGGTTGATTTCGTTGTGGCACCAACATGTGGTCTGGCATTATTGTGTAACAGGATGACTGGGCAAAGTCCTTTGCCTGTCCATGGGCGTTTTTGCTCTATTGCAGCATTCAGTTTCATCAACTGATCGCTATATCATTGTGCAGCGATTGTTTCATCCAGTTTGAACAGTTCGAAGTACAGCACTCCATGCATATCCCACCACACACACAACAGCACCTTTTCCCCCTGTGGATATCCTGTTTTGCAGTGGATATTGGCGGGCCTGAGTCGACCCAGGATGGCTTGCGTACGGGGTTGTCCCGATAGACCCATTTTTCATCCCCGGTGACAACCTTCCCTAAGAAATTCTTCTCTTGAGGACCTCTTCAGCAATGACATGCAAATACTCAATTGTTGACCAATATTACGCTCCGTTAAAGTATGTGGAACCCACTTACCAATCTTCTGGATCTTCCCCAAGGCCTGTAGACGTCGTACCATCGTCGATTGAGCCACTTTCAAATGTTTCGCCAGTTGCGTGGTCGATTGTGTGGCATCCTCTTGCAACAGCGGTTCTAGCTCCTCATCTGCGAGTTCCTGTGGTCTGCCTGCATGTGGCTTGTCTTCCAAGCGTAGATCACCTTTCTTAAACCTGGCAAACTATTCTCGACACGTCCGCTCACCCATAACCGTTTCGCCATACGCCTGACATATTGAACTGTATACTTCACTCGCACTTTTCCCTTAATTAAACATGAATAACAAACAGTGCCGCAAATGACCTGCATCGACCGCCATGCTTGGCTTCATGTACAAACTGACAGCACGGGTCGCCGGTCTGTTAGACCCCTACCGCTAGCGCTAGCGGGAGCGGTGGAAACTTTTGGATATCCCTAATAGTAGATGAACATTACTGTCAAAGTCTGTTTTGCATTGGTGCAACCAACAAGAGAGTAACCAACAGTGGCATAAATCATTCCTGACTTCAATAAGGAAAGTGCCAGAAATGATTCCACCAAGATAATCAGGTAATCATTAACTGCAATAGGTTATGAAGCCACGTACCTACCAGAGTTCCATTGCTAATGCCATGTCACCTGACTGTACCCCTCAGTGGGACAAAAGGGCACCAGCACTGGATCATCGCTGGTTGGAGACATGTCTCCTGGTCTGATGAGTACAATTTCCAATTATTTTGCATGTAATGGAGGGGTGCTGTTCTGGTGGAAACTGCATGAAGAGATGGACCTCACATGTCAACAAGAAACTGTTCGGGCTGGTGGAGGCTCAGTTATTCAGTTATGGTCTAGGGCATGCTCAACTAGCATATGTTGGGACCTCTGGTATGCGTAGATGCGTATGTGTACGGTCCACACTATGTGCCTATCCTTACAGACCATCTGCATCCCCTTCTAGTCACCCTGCTCCCTCATGGTGATACACTCTTCCAACAGGATAATGCACCTCCCCACAGAGTTGTGGTCCTTACATTTCTCAGCAATACAGAAATCAAGTTGCTCACTTCCATTAACAGCAGGGTGGGAAATTAGCAGGGGCAAGGCACAAAATGTGAACATAATTTTGAGCACAGGTGCAAATTTGTTACTGCACGTTTTTTTTTCTTTAGAAATTTTTTTGATGTTACATTTTTCTTGGTGAATTTAAGAAAATACTACTATAAATCTAAAATAACTGCGGGAAAAGTCACAAAACAGAGTTAAAAATACAACAGTCGACAGAGTCACCAGAGCTCAAAGATCTGCTGGTGTCTTTTAAGACCCCAAAGGCCATAGGGAGGTTAATGAATATTTGATTTGTGATACGCATGCGTAGCAAGGTGTCTGGGAAATTTATATAACCTTTGATAGCTACAGCTTAGTTGTAATTTTTGACGTGCAGACTAAGTATGTTAACTTCTGTAGCTCATGTAGTGTAGCTGATGAAAACTCAGTAAATGGCTGAAGATTTTTTCCTCTTCATTTTTTTAAACTGACAAATCTGTGGAATTTGAGAAATATGTGAATTCATGCATGCAGTTTATTAAGTACAAGAAGCTTAATATGGTGGACCTCAATCCCCAAATTATGAAAATACAGCAAATTTCAATTTAGTTTAGGAGTTCATGGTATTTATTATACACTACATTGACAAAAGTCACCAGACACCTAGAAGAGAAACATAACATAGCATTTATTGATATACATTAGTATAGTGTCAGTCCATCTTTGGCCTTAATGCATGCACTGACCCTTTGAGACATGCTTTCAACAAGGTTTTGGAATTCAGCGATAGGTATGTGCTTCCATTCAGTACATAATGCTACTGCTAACTGTTGCTTAGTAGTAGGCTTTGGTTCCAAACTTCTTATCCGGTGCTCTAATTCGTCCCATAGGTGCTCTATGGAATTTAGATCAGGGCTCTGTGCTGGCCAGTCCAGTACAATACGGAATTATAGTTAAACCACGCCGTAACTGTCCTTGCTTTATGGCTCGGTGCATTATCCTGCTGGTACCAACAAGGCTCGGTTCCATAGTATTGCCACAGAGTTGGTAGGGCATAATTGTCCAGAATATTGAGGCAGACATGCTGGTTAACAGGTTTGTCCACGACAACCAATGGGCCAGGACCATACCATGAAAAACACACCCACACGAGTACACTGTCAGCTCCAAACTTGACTGTAGGAACAGTACACTGCGGCAAATAGCATTCCCCCGGCTGCCGCCATACCCACACACGACCATCAGACTGATGGATCGTGTGTCTGAATTCATCAGTCCATAGGACCCATTCCCATTGATCTACGGTATTAATAAAATAAATGTTCTTTACACAATGCTAAACGACAGGTAGCATTCCGAGTGGAGATGAAAGGCTTATGAGTAGCTGCACGACCACAGTAACCCATGGAATGAGGTTCTCTTGGGATGGTACTTGTACATACCGAGGTTCCAGCATTTTTACTCACCTGTACACTGAGGTCTTGTACAGTAGTACTTCGTCGATTAGCTGTAATGACTCTCCTGAGGCTTCAACGTCCTCTATCACTGATTTTCTTTAATCTGCCGGCACGTTTTGCTTCTTCAGGCACGCCATGTGTCTTCTGCTTAATCAGTACATTCAAAGCAGTTCACTTGGGTATGTTTAAACACATTTCGGTTTCTCTTATGGACAACCCACTAATATAACACCCAACAATCTTTCCTTTCTCAAAGTCAGTTCTCTCCCGCCGCAACATTTTCACTGAACCTCACAGTTTGATATGATGGCGATCAGCTGTAGGCTTGTTTTTATACCGTTTGCAGCTGTACCGCGCATCTAAACAATGCAGCGGATTGGTTCATTTGCTTTTGAAGGGGTGTCCGGTGACTTTTGTCAATGTAGTGTACATCTAATGGAGGAAATAAAGAACATTTTACTGGTAAAATAAGTTTTAAACTGCAGTTTACTGTCAGTTTTCATAAAATGTGGTTTAAAAATCTACAAAAATCTCCCATCCCTTGCATAAAAATTTTCATTCACATATGTCAAATTTTAAACATATAAGAGCGTTCCCCCAGAGAACCAAACTGGCTGAAAACAGAGCAATATTTATACCTATGATGAGGTGTTCAAAAAGTTTGGGTTCTAACTTACTTTTAGTGAACATGAACAAGCTGTATTTTTTTCTGTACATAGCAAAGAAGACAGGAAGCTGCAGGTGAACAGAATGTGGTACTGAAACAAAGCATCATTTAGAAATGAGCTTGTGAAATGTGCCCCAGCTAGTTGGGAGAGGAGTGAACACATCAATGCAGGTATTCAGTTCATCTCACAGAACAGCCATTTCTCATTTCAGCCACTATTGATTAAGTTGCATTAAGTAACGAATATCTGATTTTCTGTAGAAAAAAAAAAAAATCGCTAATAAGAGTTTGCTCCTCTCCAGAAAACATGCAAAATTCCCAATCTGTTAATCAGGGTGGGAAATTAGAAAAATTTTGCATGTGCAAAATCGCGACCACAGCTAAAATTCTAGGTGCAAATCTTACTGTACCGTGCGTAGAATCTGTTTTTCGAGTGAAAACCATATAACAAATATGCTCACATGCATTTAAAAGAAATTGTGAATTAAATAATTAAATATGGGGTATTTGGATCTTGTGAGCTTTTGTTCACCAAAGCTTGCGAAGAAATTAGACAAAAGAATCAACAAAGCTAGAAACATTTCATATCAGCTCTATAAGCCTCATTTCAGAATGATGAAGGTTGGTCACAGAACCAAACTGGCTGAAAACAGAGTAATATTTATACCTATGATGAGGTGTTCAAACAGTTTGGGTTCTAACCTTCAACTGTATATAGTGATAGACTGCTCTCTGGTAGTGACTGCCACTGAGTCTCCATGGTCCCAACCTGAGAACCATCAGATCGTGTGACATTAGGCAGAAGTTATTTCGTGCTATCCAGTTTCAATGCTTTCTTATGACCTGATAGGCTACTTTTAAATATCCCCATTTAGTAAATCGAGAAGTTAAAAAGTGTGTTTTTTAGGCATAAAAAACCTAAGGAAATGTCATTTATGTTATGTAATTAAGAAATTGTCATTTATTGAAATGTAATGGCAACCATTTCAGATTTACAAGATGAGTCATTAGGACGAAGGAAGTCATTTGTTTATTGTGTATGCTTGCATGAATTTCTACATTTGTACTTTATGTAAAGCGGTGTTCTCATTAACAATTTGTGATATAGAACTATTAGGTTGTTTCATAGTTATTGGCCAATTTGGACACAAAGAAACAAACAGCAGTAACAGACAACGAAATGCATTTTATTCCGAAAAATTTCTGCCCTCGGCAGCAATACACTGTGCCCAATGTGTTTTCAGTGCAAAAATACCACGGTGGCAGAAACTGTCATCACAGTGGTCCGAGGAATTGCTAACGGCGGAAATCACAGCATCCTTGTTAGCGAACCATTTGCCCTTCAAGAAGTGGTGCAAATGGTGAAACATGTGAAAGTCTGAGGGGGCCAAGTCTGGTGAATAAACAGGATGAGAGAGGACCTCGTACCCCAAGGCATTGATTTTTCGCATGCTTCCAATAGACACGTGCGGTCGTGCGCCATCCTGAAGCAGTATGGGATCCAAACGATTGGCGAGCGATGGTTGTTTGCTGCATAATTTCTGGTGACATTCGTTCGGTTGACGGCAGCACACGTCCGTTCTGATTGTTTGACCTTGTGGCAAAAACTCATAATCTCTTGGCAGTCCACCACACAGAGATCAGAACCTTCTGTGGGTGCATCTCGGGTTTGGACATGTGTTTGGGTGGTTCCCCTTTATCGAGCCATGGCACTGTTCGCTTCCTTTTGTCATAAAGCACCCATTTTTCATCAACCGTAAGGATCCGATGCAGAAAGAGAGCACTAGCCTTACGTTTTTGGAGGGCAATGCATGTTTCCAGACGCCATATCTGCTGCTGTTTGGTAAGTTCATGTGGAACCCAGGTATCCAGTTTTTAACCTTGCCCATAGCTGTCAGGTGTATAGAAACTGTTGCTGATGATACGACAAGTTCGGCACTGAGCTCATGTACTGTGGATGTTGGTGTTTGTTCCACTTTCTGCCTTAAATGTACAGGGTTACACAGAACCGGACGACCGGCTCCTGGCTCATGGTCGATGGCAACGTCACCGCCATGGAACTTGGAAAACAGTCTACGGACAGTTCTGTCACTCGTTGTTCCGACAACCCATGCTCTATTGACATTTGCTACTGTTTCGGACACATTCCGTCCAAGTTTGAATTCGTGCAAAATCACTGATCTCACGTCGGGTTGCTCCATCACGTCCCCAACTGCTGAGATCTGTCTGAAATACCGTTTTATACACATGGACTGAACTGATTGAATTTGCATGGGCGTTTGGTAGTTCCTCCTACGAGGCGTCCATTGAAACCGGCTATGCAAATTGGCCTTGTCGGCATCGGCCAATAATTATGAAACGACCCAATACAATATTCCAGTGTGTTATAATGTGAACAATCCAGAAGTACGCAGTTAAATGCTATGTAAAATACACGGAAAAGATGTTGCTGTACTCAGAGTAAGTGTACTTAAAATATGTACCTATGTGTACAGGTAGACTTTATTATAGGCCATAATTAGACTATTGCGATGAATGTGAAAAATTTAAAACAAGTAGATTCATTTTGCGAATGACTATATTATTACTTTAATAGGTACATGTTTTCTAGATTGGGAATTGAACGTCAATACTGATTATTTCTTCCTGTATGTGATAATCATTACTGAAAATATGGAAAACTCAGGTGAAATGGTGGCCTATACTGACCATATGATTGTAATAAAAATTTACTGCAGATTGGAAAAATGTTATTATCATAGAGGCATAGAATCTGCTTAATAATTTAATTCGTTTCTCACTGGTTACAAGTTGTAGGATTTTCTTTTAACATTTTTGACTAAGATCACGTGACATTTCCCTTTCTGATGCTGGAGAGCCATAAATTGTGACGTCATTCGCAGTCTACCTGCGTGTAAGGTCGATGGTTCTAACTTACTCTACTACACTGGAAACAGGTGCAATTAGTTACTTGTTCAAGCTTCTTTTCCTGAACTAATTAATTAATATGTTCAGCTGTTCAACTTTTACAACTATTGATTTAGATTTCTCAACATTTATCATTATTCCAAATCACACTATTGCTTAGCTGATTTTCCCATTGTTACTTTTTCTAACTTCCATTTTTCACCATGTGTTTATGTGCTCCCTACTTTGTAACATTATAGTTTAAAGTACAACTTAAGTAATGCTTTCAAATGAACTAGTTTTATGTATTTTTTTTTTTTTTTTCATAGAATGCCTCTGAAATGCCTGTAGAATTTGTTCCTGGCCATCCGAAGTTGGTGAAACTGAAAGAAATTGTTATAAATCATTTTTATTCAGCAGCTGCATGTAAGTTTTTAATGCTACATTTTACTGACAGTACTCAAAGTTTTGTCCTCTAGTTCTTTACTTATCAAAGTGATAGTTTTAAAAATTTTTGTTCTTTATTTCAGAATCAAAGTTTTGTCTTTAGAAAATAAGTTCTTTTATTTATCACTATAATTTGTGATCAGGTAAAATTACTACACACAACATGAATCAGTGCCTTCTTAGTTTAGAATTTATGTATAATCGTAGATTTTCTGTATGGTTAACAAAACTTCTGAAGGTAAATGGTTTTCTTTGTGTTATCATATGATGCATGAACTTCTTAGCATCAATTTATGTTATACAAGCTGCCCTGGTGGCACACTGATGTAAGTGATGGCTTCTGACCATTCATCTGAGATGGGGTCTGAGTTTGAAACCCAGTCGTACATGGATGTTGTGTTTGTCTTATGGCATTGGTTCCCCTTCCTTCCCTGGAACCAATACAGCTAAATTAGAGACGGGTGATCGCTTATAGCCCAGTGAGTTGTTCACAATGGTCGTTAAACCCCCAACAACAACAACAACAACAACAACAACAACAAAAAATTGCACAAAGACTACAGATGCTGCTCAACTTACAATGCGGTTCTGTTTCAAAACTTGATATCTGCCGTACATCAGATGGGCACATTAAGCCGTCGAACCCCGGGTACTGGCCCCCAGTAATAAATAAGGGCGTCTTCCTCCCCCTTCCTACTTTGCTTCCGTGTCACTTTCCTATCGGGCACTCTAGCCCAAATCTCCTACCTTCCTATTTCTAAAGGTTGTTTAAGACCTGGGGTCAGACACTCCCTTCCTAAAATCCTCTACATATGATCTGATCTGATCTACAAGAGCATTGTGGGCACGTTAAGCCCTCGGGCCACAGGTACTGGCCCCCGGTAGAAAATAAGGGCGTCTTCTACCTCGCTTCCGTGTCACTTTCCTATCGGGCACTCTAGCCCAAATCTCCTAGCTTCCTATTTCTAAGGGTTGTTTAAGACCTGGGGTCAGACACTCCCTTCCTAAAATCCTCTACATATGATCTGATCTGATCTACAAGAGCATTGTGGGCACGTTAAGCCCTCGGGCCACAGGTACTGGCCCCCCGGTAGTAAATAAGGGCGTCTTCTACCTCGCTTCCGTGTCACTTTCCTATCGGGCACTCTAGCCCAAATCTCCTAGCTTCCTATTTCTAAGGGTTGTTTAAGACCTGGGGTCAGACACTCCCTTCCTAAAATCCTCTTCATATGATCTGATCTGATCTACAAGAGCATTGTGGGCACGTTAAGCCCTCGGGCCACAGGTACTGCCCCCCGGTAGTAAATAAGGGCGTCTTCTACCTCGCTTCCGTGTCACTTTCCTATCGGGCACTCTAGCCCAAATCTCCTAGCTTCCTATTTCTAAGGGTTGTTTAAGACCTGGGGTCAGACACTCCCTTCCTAAAATCCTCTACATATGATCTGATCTGATCTACAAGAGCATTGTGGGCACGTTAAGCCCTCGGGCCACAGGTACTGGCCCCCGGTAGTAAATAAGGGCGTCTTCTACCTCGCTTCCGTGTCACTTTCCTATCGGGCACTCTAGCCCAAATCTCCTAGCTTCCTATTTCTAAGGGTTGTTTAAGACCTGGGGTCAGACACTCCCTTCCTAAAATCCTCTACATATGATCTGATCTGAACTACAAGAGCATTGTGGGCACGTTAAGCCCTCGGGCCACAGGTACTGGCCCCCCGGTAGTAAATGAGGGCGTCTTCTACCTCGCTTCCGTGTCACTTTCCTATCGGGCACTCTAGCCCAGATCTCCTAGCTTCCTATTTCTAAGGGTTGTTTAAGACCTGGGGTCAGACACTCCCTTCCTAAAATCCTCTACATATGATCTGATCTGATCTACAAGAGCATTGTGGGCACGTTAAGCCCTCGGGCCACAGGTACTGGCCCCCCGGTAGTAAATAAGGGCGTCTTCTACCTCGCTTCCGTGTCACTTTCCTATCGGGCACTCTAGCCCAAATCTCCTAGCTTCCTATTTCTAAGGGTTGTTTAAGACCTGGGGTCAGACACTCCCTTCCTAAAATCCTCTACATATGATCTGATCTGATCTACAAGAGCATTGTGGGCACGTTAAGCCCTCGGGCCACAGGTACTGGCCCCCGGTAGTAAATAAGGGCGTCTTCTACCTCGCTTCCGTGTCACTTTCCTATCGGGCACTCTAGCCCAAATCTCCTAGCTTCCTATTTCTAAGGGTTGTTTAAGACCTGGGGTCAGACACTCCCTTCCTAAAATCCTCTACATATGATCTGATCTGATCTACAAGAGTATTGTGGGCACGTTAAGCCCTCGGGCCATAGGTACTGCCCCCCCCCCCCCGGTAGAAAATAAGGGCGTCTTCTACCTCGCTTCCGTGTCACTCTCCTATCGGGCACTCTAGCCCAAATCTCCTAGCTTCCTATTTCTAAGGGTTGTTTAAGACCTGGGGTCAGACACTCCCTTCCTAAAATCCTCTACATATGATCTGATCTGATCTACAAGAGCATTGTGGGCACGTTAAGCCCTCGGGCCACAGGTACTGGCCCCCCGGTAGTAAATAAGGGCGTCTTCTACCTCGCTTCCGTGTCACTTTCCTATCGGGCACTCTAGCCCAAATCTCCTAGCTTCCTATTTCTAAGGGTTGTTTAAGACCTGGGGTCAGACACTCCTTCCTAAAATCCTCTACATATGATCTGATCTGATCTACAAGAGCATTGTGGGCACGTTAAGCCCTCGGGCCACAGGTACTGGCCCCCGGTAGTAAATAAGGGCGTCTTCTATCTCGCTTCCGTGTCACTTTCCTATCGGGCACTCTAGCCCAAATCTCCTAGCTTCCTATTTCTAAGGGTTGTTTAAGACCTGGGGTCAGACACTCCCTTCCTAAAATCCTCTACATATGATCTGATCTGATCTACAAGAGCATTGTGGGCACGTTAAGCCCTCGGGCCACAGGTACTGGCCCCACGGTAGTAAATAAGGGCGTCTTCTACCTCGCTTCCGTGTCACTTTCCTATCGGGCACTGTAGCCCAAATCTCCTAGCTTCCTATTTCTAAGGGTTGTTTAAGACCTGGGGTCAGACACTCCCTTCCTAAAATCCTCTACATATGATCTGATCTGATCTACAAGAGCATTGTGGGCACGTTAAGCCCTCGGGCCACAGGTACTGGCCCCCGGTAGTAAATAAGGGCGTCTTCTACCTCGCTTCCGTGTCACTTTCCTATCGGGCACTCTAGCCCAAATCTCCTAGCTTCCTATTTCTAAGGGTTGTTTAAGACCTGGGGTCAGACACTCCCTTCCTAAAATCCTCTACATATGATCTGATCTGATCTACAAGAGCATTGTGGGCACGTTAAGCCCTCGGGCCACAGGTACTGGCCCCCGGTAGTAAATAAGGGCGTCTTCTACCTCGCTTCCGTGTGACTTTCCTATCGGGCACTCTAGCCCAAATCTCCTAGCTTCCTATTTCTAAGGGTTGTTTAAGACCTGGGGTCAGACACTCCCTTCCTAAAATCCTCTACATATGATCTGATCTGATCTACAAGAGCATTGTGGGCACGTTAAGCCCTCGGGCCACAGGTACTGGCCCCCGGTAGTAAATAAGGGCGTCTTCTACCTCGCTTCCGTGTCACTTTCCTATCGGGCACTCTAGCCCAAATCTCCTAGCTTCCTATTTCTAAGGGTTGTTTAAGACCTGGGGTCAGACACTCCCTTCCTAAAATCCTCTACATATGATCTGATCTGATCTACAAGAGCATTGTGGGCACGTTAAGCCCTCGGGCCACAGGTACTGCCCCCGGTAGTAAATAAGGGCGTCTTCTACCTCGCTTCCGTGTCACTTTCCTATTGGGCACTCTAGCCCAAATCTCCTAGCTTCCTATTTCTAAGGGTTGTTTAAGACCTGGGGTCAGACACTCCCTTCCTAAAATCCTCTACATATGATCTGATCTGATCTACAAGAGCATTGTGGGCACGTTAAGCCCTCGGGCCACAGGTACTGGCCCCCGGTAGTAAATGAGGGCGTCTTCTACCTCGCTTCCGTGTCACTTTCCTATCGGGCACTCTAACCCAAATCTCCTAGCTTCCTATTTCTAAGGGTTGTTTAAGACCTGGGGTCAGACACTCCCTTCCTAAAATCCTCTACACATGATTATTTGATCTGAAAACATATCCCTCGTTGCTGTTATGGATAAAAGGAGCGATTTATCAGATTTGCAAAAAAGGATGATTATCGGCTTTCGGGCCAAGAGTGGCAGTATTTCTGAAACAGCACACTTTGTGAGCTGTTTGCGTGCTGCTGTGGTTAAAGTGCATTGTAATTAGAGAAATGGCATCATTGTGAATAAGGGACTTGGAAGCTGCAAAGCACCATGTGCTATTGATGTGAGAGGTGAACGTCGGCTGCAAAGTTGCGTGAGGGCCGATCAACATGCTACAGTGGAGCAGCACATTGACTGAATAAACCAACCCCCGGAAGTGTGTGTAACACGACAGTTCAGCTAACCCTGCTGTGTATGGGGCTCCGATGCAGATGGATGGTCACTGCACCTGTGCTGACGAAGGTGTATCGGCAGAAAGGGTTTACATTTGCACGGTGGTATTGGAATTGGACCTCCACTGATTGGCAAAGGGTTGCCTTCTCCAATTAGTCATGTTTTCTGCTTCATCGAATGGATGGATGTTGGCGTTAAAAGCGAATAACATCATAGAAAACATGACTAATTCCACCAGCTTCTGTTTTTTCTTTGCTGGAAGAACACAAGCTGGTGGGGGCTAAGTTATGGTCTGGATAATGTTTTCGTGGCATGCCCTGGGTCCACTCATATCTATGAAAAGCACTATGGACCAAATTCGTTATGAATCCATCCTTGCAGACCCCGTTCACCCATACAGGCTGATTGTCATCCCTGGGGCAAATGAGGTCTTTCAACACAACAACGCAGCATGCCACATAGCTAGAAATGTCCGAGAGTGGTTGGAAGGGCACGATGAATACTTCAAAGTACTTCCCTGGCCCCCTAATTCCCCAGACTTAAATCCAATTGAGCATCTGTGGGACCACCTCGATCATGTTGTTTGCTCTATGGATCCTTCACCACGCACCCTCCAGTAGCTGTCGGATGCACTGCAGTCAGCATGGCTCCACATACCTGTGAACAGCTTCCAACACCTTTCAACACCTTATTGAGTCACTCCCAGCCTGTCTTGCTGCTATCCGGGCTGCACACGGCGGTTACTCTGGATAATAGCTGGTGGTCACAATAATGTGACTCGACTGTGTGTTATATGGAATCCTGCTGTAATGCCCACCAGATGGAGATGTCTCAGTAGCTGAGCCCATCTTACAATTTATGATGTCAGAAGCTGACAGAAAAACACACATAGCGCCGTGGATTGTTGGTCACCGTGGTGTAAGGCTAACACGCTCGGCTAGATATTGAGAGATCTGGGATTCAGATCTCTAGCGGTGACCGAATAAAAATTTTTGGTTGCTATGTGTTGCTAAAACGTGGAAAGAGCAATGTTTTTGTTTATTCACTGAGGCCACGTATTTGGAGGATTTTCACTTTGGATCTCGCCCTTTGGATTTAACTGCTATAATTAATATATAGCCAGTGCCGTTAACGCCCACAGATGGAGACGTCTCAGTAGCTGAGCCTATCTTATGGATTTTTTATGTCAGAAGCGGACAGAAAAACACACATTGTGCCGTGGATTGTTGGTCACCGTGATGTAAGGCTAATGCGCTCAGCTAGCTGCTGAGAGATCTGGGTTTCGAATCCCCAGCGGTGACCGAATTGCAATTTTTCGGTTGCTGCGTGTTGCTAAAACATGGAAAGAGTGATGTCTTTGTTTATTCACTGAGGCCACGTATTTGGAGGATTTACACTTATATGGAATCATAAACAGAAAGTGAAGTAGCAAATCATGAGGAACACCCAATAGCAATCAGATACATACCGCCTTCATGTACGTACCAGTGTTGAGTTCGGGCTCAAATTTAATAGCCTGAGCCCGAATTTTACATTTGCAAGACAGAGCTCGCGCCTGAATGAGCCCCAAAACTTTGACTAACCTGTTTAAACATTAATAAAAACAATTTCCTCTTCCAGACTTCCACTAATACCTCACCCTGCAATTAACCGGTGTCTTTCTCAACTGGGCAGTGGAGAAAGGGACCTCTTATCTGTTTCTATAGTATAGTTGCATGATTTTTTTTACCATTTGTTTCTTCCTGAAATGTTTCGGGCTGCCAGGCATCTGGAAAGACTGGGCGTGCTGCAATCTAAGTATGTTATTGAATGGAATCAGCAGAGCGGTGCAGCATGGAGGTAGGGGGCAAAATTTCGTTCGCATGCTATCTAGTACTTTTAATCCTTAAAGAAGCTTTTCCTTCTCTGCAGAAATCCACTAACACGTGGCCTATGGTATTTTCTACCTTGGCCCGGTAATAAATAGTCCTCTCATATCCTCACTCCCTACCCTTACCCAGTTGCTGAAGAATTCTCTGTATCAACTACAAAGTTTATTAGATGTGATACATTTGACCCAGAGGTATAGTGTACTCAAATTAACGTTAATAGGTTTAGGTAATGGTCATGAATAACCATACTTTGTAAAATTCTGTTGTACACGTTTTTAATTTTATGCTGCAGGAGGAGTTACAATGTTGTTTTTTGCACAGTTTGTTGCAATAAACAATATCAACCTATGCTGAAGAAAGGTAAGATCAAGCTATGCTGAAGAAAGGTAAGAACAAAAAACAAAACAAAAAACAAACTATGTTCAATTTGTAAATATGTTCAATAATTACATATAGTTCTCAAAATATAATGAATAATGCTCCCGGGTAGCTAATGCTATTATTTAACGTGTGTAACAGTAAATGGCACTACAAGAAAACTGTTGCATAAACTTTAACAACAATGTATAGGAGATTTCTGTGTAGTTCTGATAAAAACACCAAGCTGATTAAATGGTGCAGAACTTGTGTTAGCCATGTGAGTAAAATAAGTGGAATGATGTATTCACAAATTGTGATGGGCTTCTGTTTACTGCGGTTAGGGACGCATTCTTGCCGGAGGGTGGAACTTCCAGGAATTGCTTGCGCTTCTTGCTTTGGACCCTTTCTTCTCCTGACTGCATCCAAAAAAAAAAAAAAAAATGCATCAAAGTCATGCATCAATAATAAAAGGTTAAAACAGACAATAAGTGTTATATCAGCAAATAAATACAAAAATAGTGTACCCTTTCAAAATATTTCGCAAGATAAAATGATTTCAAAAAATACCAAAACGGAGGGGCAATTCAAAGTTAATAAAATAAACCAACTGGGGGCAAGGAGTAATGGCAGGTCATTGAAGGTGTGCCTGCCCCAGCTAAGATTAATGGTGTGAAGTTACTGAAATACCTACCTACTAACCGACCGACAGTACACATGTATGATCAGGGTTCCCACTCAACCTGGAAATCATACATACATACATATCACTAAGCTGTTCTCTGAGATTCAGAGGTTAGCTCCAAAAAGAAATACAAACTTCCAGATATTTTTACTTATTGTTGTCGTATCAAACTTCGCCATTTACAGCGATCTTGACATACAACTCGTGCTTCACTGATATCCATTACACGCCGTACACAAGATCTTTTATACTTCATACTCATAATCTTTTTCTCATGCAGACACTCCTGAATCTGATCCACCCATGCCTTCCTGGAATTCTCAGGGAATTTGAAAGTGATTCCAAAAATCAGGGAAAACTCAGGGAAAATTACCCTTTTTTGTAAAAATCAGGGAAAACTCAGGGAAAATTGCCATTTTTTTTTTGTAAAAATCAATGGATACTTTCTTTTGCCAAAAAACCCCCTTATTTTTTCAAGATTTCAAACTTTTGCTTGAAATTGCTGCCTGCCTAGAATTTGGCAGATCTTACTTTCAGTTATATTAAGTATTTCCTTTATTCTCTAAAAAAAGATGCAAAATTGAATTTTTAAAATTGCCAGTTACTAAGCTTTTGTTCAATTTCTGCAGGCAGTTGTTATAACATGGAACAATTAGGCACGATGGCTCCTGCTTGAAGAAACACTTCACAAGAGAACCAACCAAATGATGAACAAAAGTCCTTTATCTGCTTGAAACATGTTTCTTTGAACAGAGCCATTCCATCATTAAGCTTAGCTGCATTGTGTTATAGAAAAACTGAAACTATTCAACAGACAGATTTTTCTTGCATATATATGACCTGTTTCTATGGGAATGTATTTACAAATTCCGCATGGGTAGTATTCTCAAAAGTTCACAGAACTTTGGTACAGAAAATAATGTGCACAGTTGTTTTTAATGAAAAGCAGGTAATTTTATAAAGACAAATTACGTAAAGAATATACAAGTGTGTGCTTTAGTGAGAAAAATGAATGGAATGGAATGAAATGTAACAATTCTTTGCAACATGCTACTCTGGAAAACTTTAAAAACCACCTGGAAAACCTGGAAAAGTCAGGGAATTTTTTTATTACTTTTGAGTGAGAACCCTGATGATAATTCAGGTTTAAAAAGTGCTTGAATTTATTTTGCTTGGAAGAGTATGAACCTTCGGGGTATGATAAATCGCATTTTCAGTTAATGTGTACCATTAGATGACCAGAATATAGTGTCTACAACGCAAATTAACGGATTCCAGCTGCCAAGTGTTAACTCTACAAATCGGTAGAGGCAGTGTAATGATTTGAGGATCTGTTTTCATGGCGAGAATTGGGTTCCTTGATACCTCTGCAGCAGCATTTAGATGCCACAAGGTATCTTCAGATCACAGTGCATTAATCAAACTTGCACATGTACATAGAGTTTCCTGATGGAGAAAGCTACTTCCATTAGGGTAATGCCACAAGGTTTGGATTGCCACACAGTAGTTCCAGAGAATGACAGTGACTTCAGAGAATGGTCCTCTCAGTCTCCAGATTTTAAACCAGTTGAACACCCGTGGAATGTAAACACTTAATGATCCTGGTCGTAACAGAGATCCCCCTACAGTAAGCAATCACCAGTTGATATCAGATGCCACAATATCTGCTGGGTTGAACACACCTATAGAGAAATAACACATCTTTTTGAATCCACGCCATATCAAATCAGCACTGTTTTGAAGGTCATGGGTAGTCCAACAAGTTATTCAATACGTGTTCCTAAGGATTTGCCACTTCAGTGTAGATACCTGTAGAACAATATCAACACCTTGTTGAACCCGTGCCACAACGAATGGAAGCTGTTTTGAAGGCCAAGGGCAGCCCAACATGCTATTAAATAGGTGTTAATAATACTTCAGTGTAGATGCCTGTCAAACAATATCAGCAACCTTGTTGAATCCAGGCCACATCGAATGGAAGTGGTTTTGAAGGCCAAGAGCAGCCCAACATTCGATTAGATAGGTGTTCCTAATACTTCAGTGTAGAGACTTATCAAACAATATCAACAATCAACACCTTGTTGAATCCAGGCCACATCTAATGGAAACTGTTTTAGAGGCCAAGGGTGGTCCAACATGCTATTAATCTGGTGTGCAAAAATTATGGACGAAGAGGAGAAATTAGCGTAACAGCGGAACGAGCAGGCAGAATGGACCGAAAGACCACTCAGGAGATAGACTAGGGTCCGGTACGGTAGGGCATGCTCATATATGCAGCATGACTGGATGGGGGGGGGGAAAGGGAGTTGAAGGGTATAAAGCACACGGGCGGTGTACGCTCGAGAATTCGGTGAAAGCTATTGCACGGAGTACATCGGTTTGAACGACGTCGAGTTGCTGCCACCGTGTGATATGGCCAACAGGCAATCCAGTAGACGACATCTGGATGACTTTACCCAGGTCACGTCATTGGGAAGTTGGAAGAAGGTCGAAGTGTGATTAGTGTGGCCGAGGTGTTCGGCATCGCTCACAGCATCGTGTCACGAGCTTGGAGAGCATTTCAAATGACAGGAACAGCTGTCCAAGAGTTTAGCAGTGGTCGTCCACGGGCAACCACGGCAGCGGACGACCAGTATATTGTCCTTCAGGTGAGAAGAGACAGACGGCAGACAACGGGAGAAATCGCAAGGCACATGCAACAGACAACTGGATGTCCGTTATCGCGTTTTACCGTGGCCAGGAGGCTGCACAAAGTGGTCTATTTGCACGACAAGCAGTACGGTGTGTGCCATTAATGCCTGCTCATCGGAGACGGCTGTTTCTGTGGTGCCAGGAACACAAGAACTGGACACATCAGCAATGGGGTCGAGTTCTCTTTACGGATAAGAGCCGATTTAGACTGACGAGCGATTCAGGACATATACACATCTGGAGAAAGCAGGGAACACGCAATCACACCTCCAACATCATCGAAAAGGACCGGTTTGGAGGTGACGGAGTTCTCGTTTAGGGCGGTATCATGCTTGGGAGCCGTACTGACCTCCACATCTTCCAAGGAGGTTCAGTCACTGGTGTCCGCTATTCTACCGAGGTTCTGCTGCCTCACGTGCATCTGTTTAGAGGTGCTGTGGGTCCTGAGTTCCTCTTCATGGACGACAACGCTACACCTCATCGTACAGTGGCTGTCGCAGAGCTATTGGAGAGTGAAGATATTCAACGCATGGATTGGCCCGCAAGGTCCCCGGGCCTAAATCCAATCGAACACGTGTGGGACCTTCTTGGGAGATGCTTAGCAGCATGTCACCAGCCGCCAGCAACGATTCCACAGCTGCGATTGGCACTACAAGAGGAATGGGCCGCAATGCCTCAACAGCTCCTTGACAACCTCATCCTCAGCATGGACAGACGTTGTAAATCCTGCAATGCAGTCAGGGGTGATCATATCCCCTACTAAAGACTGGATTTTACTTGGCAGCCGCCTGTCACATGGACGTTTCTGTCTTCTGTCCAGTTGTGTTCAAAGCTACCTTTTCAATAAAGTGCCTTTGTGTCCTTTGGATTCCTTGTTTGGACGGTTTTGCTCACTTGTCCCATATTCTTACATCTTGGGGATCTTATGGTATGATTTGAGTCGACGTGGAGCACTTCTGCACGACGTTACATTCGAAAAACCGTCTCGTCCTTAATTTTTTCACGCCAGTGTAGATAGGTGTTCCTAATGCTTCTGTGTAGATACCTATCAAACAATATCAGCATCTGGCTGAATCTATGCCGCATCGAATGGAAGCTGTTTTGAAGGTGAAGGGCAGCCCAACATTCTATCAGATAGGTGTTCTTGATACTTCAGTGTAGATACCTGTAGAACAATCTTAGCACCTTGTTGAATCCAGGCCGCATCGAATGCAAGCTGTTTTAAAGGCGAAGGGTGGCCCAACATGTTATTAGATAGGTGTTCCTAATATTTTAGAGTAGATACCTGTAGTAAAATATCAGCACCATGTTGAATCCAGTTCATGTGAAATGGAAGCTGTTTGAAGGCCAATGGCGAGCCAGCATTCTATTAGATAGGTGTTCCTAATACTTCAGTGTAGATACCTGTCAAACAAAATCTGCAGCTGGTTCAATCCATGCCACATCGAATGATGAGACATCCAAAGGCAGATGTAGAGCACATCATACTCCTACAAGAGGCAGAAGGATTAGGCATTCTTGGTATAAAACACATTCACGATGTGCAAATTTACTCACTGCTGAAATATTATCACTCCAAATGTAATGAAAATAATATGTGTAATGTCACGTGCTTCAAGCAAAGAGAACGATCCACTAATGTTAAGTAAACCAAATGCTAAAATAGAAGAATCGTCTATGGAAGACCAGATTTGAAAATGGATGCAAAAGGAACTTCATGGGGCTCATCCAAACTAGTCAGACAGGCCAGAAGTTGACAAGAAAACCTCAAACCAGTGCAGTGGCTGAAGCACGGAAAATTATATGGAAAGACATTGGGTTTATGATGGATGTTCAAGACAAAGTGATTGCAGCCAAAAATTATAGAAAATACATTTGGAAGGAAGACCTACAAATTGACAAATGTAGAAGATGTAGTATGTGCAGTGAGACCAATGAACACATCTGTGGGGATGCACTACACTAGCAAATGTGGATTATATGCAGCAACATAATAATTTTGCTGAGTTGATTCATCAACAATTAGTATTCAATACAGAACTATCAGAGTCGGAAGTACTGTACTATAAATATCAATCCACTGAGTTACTAGATAACACATACATACATACATATCACTAAGCTGTTCTCTGATATTCAGAGGTTTGCTCCTCACAGAAGGAACTCACTGTTGCTGTATCAGACATCTCCATTTACAGCGATCTTGACATACAACTCAGACTTCACTGACATCCATTACACGCCATACACAAGATCTTCTATACTTCATACTCATAATTTTTTTCTCATGCAGATACTCCTGAATCTAATCCTCCCATTACTTCCTTGTCCTTTCCTTCCTGCCACTTGGGCTAAAACGATTTTCTTAGTAAGCATCTCATCCCTCATTCTTTCAACATGGCCAAACCACCCAAGAATATTAGTCTCCACCTTACAAACAACATTTTGCCTCACATTACACATTTGCAACACATCTTCATTCCTCACATGAGCAGAACACATCTTGCCACAATCCCCCCCCCCCCCCCCCCGTAAGTAATGCATTTCTCCAGCACACAAACAACTCCTATGTTTCTCCTGTAATATCCAGGTTTCACTGTTAAACATCAGAGTAGGAACAATTACACTTTCATACACAGCCATGTGAGACTTTCTTGAGAACCGATCATTCTTGTCAAATCCTCCTGAAACAGCTATGACTGTCAATGAAGAATTCACTCGCCTACTAATTTCACCATCTAACTTGTTCTCTCTGTCAAACATGCTTTCTAAATATGCAGACTTGTTTACCTGATCAATAACAGTGTCATTAAGACTTAACTACCATTCAGTACTAACAGTTCTTCATTCAAAAACCATAACTTTGGTTTTTACCTTATTTATACTCAGTTTGAAATTCATACAAACTTCGTAAATCTGAGCCAGCACACTCTGCAACTCACTTTCACTCTCTGCCAACAGAACTGTGTTACCAGCATACAGCAATCTACAAACACGGACATTACCAAGATATAAAACAGTATTGTCTGTTTTGGCATGACGCATGCACACATTCATAAATATATACTTAGTTTGAAATTCATACAAACTTTGTACATCTGAGCCAGCATACTCTGCAACTCACTTTCACTCTCTGCCAACAGAACTGTGTTACCACCATACAGCAATCTACAAACACGGACATTACCAAGATATAAAACAGTATTGTCTGTTTTGGCATGACGCATGCACACATTCATAAATATATACTTAGTTTGAAATTCATACAAACTTCGTACACCTGAGCCAGCATACTCTGCAACTCACTTCCACTCTCTGCCAACAGAACTGTTTTACCACCATACAGCAATCTACAAACACGGACATTACTAAGATATAAAACAGTATTGTCTGTTTTGGCATGACGCATGCACACATTCATAAATATATACTTAGTTTGAAATTCATACAAACTTCGTACATCTGAGTCAGCATACTCTGCAACTTACTTTCACTCTCTGCCAACAGAACTGTGTTACCACCATACAGCAATCTACAAACACGGACATTACCAAGATATAAAACAGTATTGTCTGTTTTGGCATGACGCATGCACACATTCATAAATATATACTTAGTTTGAAATTCATACAAACTTCGTACAGCTGAGCCAGCATACTCTGCAACTCACTTTCACTCTCTGCCAACAGAACTGTGTTACCACTATACAGCAATCTACAAACACGGACATTACCAAGATATAAAACAGTATTGTCTGTTTTGGCATGACGCATGCACACATTCATAAATATATACTTAGTTTGAAATTCATACAAACTTTGTACATCTGAGCCAGCATACTCTGCAACTCACTTTCACTCTCTGCCAACAGAACTGTGTTACCACCATACAGCAATCTACAAACACGGACATTACCAAGATATAAAACAGTATTGTCTGTTTTGGCATGACGCATGCACACATTCATAAATATATACTTAGTTTGAAATTCATACAAACTTCGTACATCTGAGCCAGCATACTCTGCAACTCACTTTCACTCTCTGCCAACAGAACTGTGTTACCACCATACAGCAATCTACAAACACGGACATTACCAAGATATAAAACAGTATTGTCTGTTTTGGCATGACGCATGCACACATTCATAAATATATACTTAGTTTGAAATTCATACAAACTTCGTACACCTGAGCCAGCATACTCTGCAACTCACTTTCACTCTCTGCCAACAGAACTGTGTTACCACCATACAGCAATCTACAAACACGGACATTACCAAGATATAAAACAGTATTGTCTGTTTTGGCATGACGCATGCACACATTCATAAATATATACTTAGTTTGAAATTCATACAAACTTCGTACAGCTGAGCCAGCATACTCTGCAACTCACTTTCACTCTCTGCCAACAGAACTGTGTTACCACCATACAGCAATCTACAAACACGGACATTACCAAGATATAAAACAGTATTGTCTGTTTTGGCATGACGCATGCACACATTCATAAATATATACTTAGTTTGAAATTCATACAAACTTCGTACATCTGAGCCAGCATACTCTGCAACTCACTTTCACTCTCTGCCAACAGAACTGTGTTACCACCATACAGCAATCTACAAACACGGACATTACCAAGATATAAAACAGTATTGTCTGTTTTGGCATGACGCATGCACACATTCATAAATATATACTTAGTTTGAAATTCATACAAACTTCGTACATCTGAGCCAGCATACTCTGCAACTCACTTTCACTCTCTGCCAACAGAACTGTGTTACCACCATACAGCAATCTACAAACACGGACATTACCAAGATATAAAACAGTATTGTCTGTGTTTTGGCATGACGCATGCACACATTCATAAATATATACTTAGTTTGAAATTCATACAAACTTCGTACATCTGAGTCAGCATACTCTGCAACTCACTTTCACTCTCTGCCAACAGAACTGTGTTACCACCATACAGCAATCTACAAACACGGACATTACCAAGATATAAAACAGTATTGTCTGTTTTGGCATGACGCATGCACACATTCATAAATATATACTTAGTTTGAAATTCATACAAACTTCGTACATCTGAGTCAGCATACTCTGCAACTCACTTTCACTCTCTGCCAACAGAACTGTGTTACCACCATACAGCAATCTACAAACACGGACATTACCAAGATATAAAACAGTATTGTCTATTTTGGCATGACGCATGCACACATTCATAAATATATACTTAGTTTGAAATTCATACAAACTTCGTACATCTGAGCCAGCATACTCTGCAACTCACTTTCACTCTCTGCCAACAGAACTGTGTTACCACCATACAGCAATCTACAAACACGGACATTACCAAGATATAAAACAGTATTGTCTGTTTTGGCATGACGCATGCACACATTCATAAATATATACTTAGTTTGAAATTCATACAAACTTCGTACATCTGAGCCAGCATACTCTGCAACTCACTTTCACTCTCTGCCAACAGAACTGTGTTACCACCATACAGCAATCTACAAACACGGACATTACCAAGATATAAAACAGTATTGTCTATTTTGGCATGACGCATGCACACATTCATAAATATATACTTAGTTTGAAATTCATACAAACTTCGTACATCTGAGCCAGCATACTCTGCAACTCACTTTCACTCTCTGCCAACAGAACTGTGTTACCACCATACAGCAATCTACAAACACGGACATTACCAAGATATAAAACAGTATTGTCTGTTTTGGCATGACGCATGCACACATTCATAAATATATACTTAGTTTGAAATTCATACAAACTTCGTACATCTGAGCCAGCATACTCTGCAACTCACTTTCACTCTCTGCCAACAGAACTGTGTTACCACCATACAGCAATCTACAAACACGGACATTACCAAGATATAAAACAGTATTGTCTGTTTTGGCATGACGCATGCACACATTCATAAATATATACTTAGTTTGAAATTCATACAAACTTCGTACATCTGAGCCAGCATACTCTGCAACTCACTTTCACTCTCTGCCAACAGAAGTGTGTTACCACCATACAGCAATCTACAAACACGGACATTACCAAGATATAAAACAGTATTGTCTATTTTGGCATCACGCAAGCACACATTCATAAATATATTAAACAGCCATGGTGACATTACACAACCTTGTCTAACTCCTGCTTCAATAGAAAACCATTTTGATTCAACACCAGTTACTCATACACATGCCCCTACTACCAGCATGCATGGCTTCCACACTGTTGAGTAGATTTCCAGTGATACCATATTTATTCAGTACCTTCTGCAGAAGAGTCCTATTTACTCGATCATAAGCTTTCTCCTAAATCTATGAAGGCAGATAATAAAGACTAGGTAATTATACTAGATAATAAAGGGTACAGATTACATTAGGACTATGAGATTAAAACAGACGAAACCATCGCTGCCAATTGTCCAGACAGAGTGTTTGTTATATGACAAAAAGCCGAAGGAAGCAGTTATTATCGATGTATCGGTACCATTGGACCATAATATGAATTCAGAATACATATGCAACAAAAGTCAATAAGTATTGTGTAAACACAAGTTTGTCCTCGAATCCGTGTCCCCTCGCTCCCGAGTAAGTCGCTCCCCCAACTGAGCTAAGGGAACAGAATGTCTCACAGCAGATTTATTGTCTTGACACATATTTTCACCTCTGTAGTAGGTCACGTATGTGGAACTGACTGCGGAGATTAAACAGATGTGGAATCTGAAAACAGCTTGTATACGTCCACTAATTATATCTGCAACTGGTATAATTCCTCAGACTCTTATAATTAAACTTGATGATTTAGGTCTACAACACCTAAGGCCCAAAATCCAAGAAGCAGTAATTCTCGACATGTACCACATTGTGCGACGATTTTTAAACCATGAGTGACTATGTTTTTGCATGACTTTATGTCCGTATTGACAAGTGGACCATGCTACAGATGCCATTGCTGAAAATTTGAGAAAATTAAGTAAAATAATAATAATAATAATAATAATTGTTTTTGAAAAACTAAACAATCAAAATGCTTATTGTTGCTACAGCTATAGTCATAGTTTAGTAAATATTTACTTTTATGACTTACATATCTTCTTTCATTGGTTTTGCAAGAATAACATT
This sequence comes from Macrothele yani, assembly GCA_039090855.1. Classification (NCBI taxonomy): domain Eukaryota; kingdom Metazoa; phylum Arthropoda; class Arachnida; order Araneae; family Macrothelidae; genus Macrothele; species Macrothele yani. The sequence goes on along the minus strand of CM076999.1, from coordinate 106,313,153 downwards.
CATTAATCCACCTACCTACCTAAGTACCGCTCAATGTCAGGAATTAGTAAACCTTATTGTTTGTTGTTATTATTTAATTCCACTGAATATGTACTGGACTGTGGTGCGGTGTGGTCATGAGTCATGTGAATGAATTTAATGTAAATTCTGTGGAAGAAATGTTCTCTTTATATGTGGAAGTATACATCAGAAATATTAACTCAGAAATCAGACATACCTGAATTGCCCGTGTTTGCTATTCATCTCATAACATCAATCACATCAGAGAACTTGAAAATTACATACCGCTCCAAGGCAATGTAATGTTCAAGCTTTCTGATGTGATTAATGTTTCGTGATGAACATTAAATACAGGCAATTCAGGGATGTCTGATTGCTGAGTTAGTATTTCTAAATTTAATGTGTTGTACATAGATAAATGTACACGGTTGGAAAGTGAAAAAAGAACACCATTAAAAGCATACCTGAGATTCTCCCGCAGATTCGCGGAATGGAATTTTTTTTGTTTTTTTGTCATTGTCATCATTTGGGGCATTCTCGAAATCGATGCAGAACTGAAGAGAAATGGGGGGGGGGATTAAGGAGGGGTCCTTTTCCATCTGCAGATGGTATTTTGTCTTTCAAAACTTTGGAAAACTGAAGTTAAACAGAGTTACGATTTTTCCCGTAATCGTGATTTCTTTTGTTCTCACAATGTTGCCTGTTTCCAGTACTGTTATTAAATGTCATTTTATTGCATAAATGTTGGTATTTCAGCATGAAACTGTGGGCAACGATTTCCGAAAACGGAAGTTAAGACGGCGCGGCGATTTCCCAGTAGTCTTCAGGCATGAGATTCTTCTGTGAATTCGAAGAATTCCGCCATTTCCGTTATCATTTTAGGCATTTTCGAGATCAATGCACAACTGAACAGAAATGGGGAGGGGGGATTCGTTTTTCGTTTGACGACGGGATTCCATCTTTCGAAATTTTTGAAAACGGAAGTTAAATGCAGCAAAGATTTCTCCCATAATATATTTTTTTTCTCGTGATGTTCCTTCTGCCCAGTATTCTTCTGAAATATCCTTTTATTCCACAAATACTGCATTTCAACCTAAAAATGGAGGAAGAAGTTTCCTAAAACGGAAGTTGGTCGGAGCGAAGATTTCTCCCGAAATCACATTTTTTTTTCTTCCTGCAACGTTCTCACTATCTGTATTGTTCAGTGTTACATTCCCCTATAAATGTCTGCACTTAAGTTTGATAAGGGAGGGGACATTTTCCAAAAACGGAAGTGACAGAGTTTGAAAATTTGTTAGAATTGATGCATGGGGTTCAAAAGTATTCATATTCTGAAAGTCACACCATGTATTTTGAGGGCATAAAAGCGGAGCAGGAAAGAAAAGTGGTGAAGAAATAGGAAGGGAATGATTTCAACAGAAAGAAAAACTAAGCAAAGATTGCTGTGCAGCTGCAGAGTCAACAAAAGACAAATATGGCCATAAAACTTGCTGAGGAGAAAGCAGCACAAGAGGAAAATTGAGCTGATTTTCTAGCAAGTAAAGAAAAAAAGAGAGAGAGATGTGTTTGAAGCAGTGCCTTTAAAATCACTTTATTTTGTTTTGAATTCAGTAATTTTATATTGTGAATACCGTGAACAATTCCATCTTGCTTGTGCTGCTTTATATTTACACTTTCTTGTCGCATGTTTTTTTTTTTTTTTTTTTTTGCGTGATTAAAAAGTTTTTTTGTTCCTTGGTCAGTCTTATGTATGCAAAAATTGCAGCTGCATCTATAAGATTAATGTCGTAGCAACAACTTGTTAAGAAAGGAAAGTGATCACAAGTGTGAATTGATTCAATGTTTATTTTACCTTTTAATGACCCTGTGGAGTCCGCATTTGGACGGTACAGGATAATGGTCGTCAGCTAGTCGTTACCTTTTAATGCATATTACAATGTACCAAAGGCACATTTTAACAAGGTGTTGCAGCTCCTCCAGCAGCAATACAAGCTTCCAATCTATCACGCACTCGGTCGTACAAATGCTGGATGTCATGCTGGGGAATAGCATTCCATGCACTTTCAACTTGGACGTGTAATTCAGAGATGGTCGCTGCCTGCCTGTGTCCGTGGAAGAGTGTTTGTCCGATCCAGTCCTAGACATGCTCGATTGGAGACAAATCCAGAGAGCGTGCTGGCCAAGGAACTTGATGCACAGCCTGAAGAGCATGTTGAGTTGCTCGGGCAGAGTGTGAGAATATCACATTTGTGATCACACTAAAAAGTGGCAGGACGACCAGCTGCACGTTGTTGCTGACTTATGTACTACTATTCAATGTACCTTGTTACGAACACCAGACTCATATGAGAGTGATAGCTAACCGCTCCCCACACCATGACGCCCGGCGTGGGGCCTGACGGCAGAAGCTGCCCACCTTGTCACCTTCAGACGTGTACACGACCATCAGACACTTCCAAGCAGAATTAGCTTTCATCACTGAAGACCACAGACCGCCATTCTTCCCTCCAATGAACTCATTCTTGACACCACCACAAACATGCTCGATGGTGACCAAAGGTCAGGGGTAACCATGCCAGCGGCACGCATGCCCATTGTCCTGCTTTCAACAAACAATTCCATATTGAAGAGATCATACTCACCACTCTTCCCAGGACACCAAGAGTATGGCTACGCTATGCAGATGATATCTTTTTTGTCTGGGAGCACGGAGAAGCCTACTTGCAAGACTTTATGGTAGACATAAACAACATACATGAAGACATTAAATTTGCGATGGAAATAGAAAATCAAGGAGAGTTACCATATTTAGATGTACTTGTGACGAAATCGATTTCAGGTACACTCTGTACCAAAGTCTACTATAAACCTATGCACGTACCTAACCCTATTCCACCAGGATCAACCAACCCAACAACACACAAGTATGCTCTATTCAAATACCGGGCTAAAAGAGCCAAAGATTTTTGCACCTTGAAATCTGACTATGATGCCGAAATTAAGTCTTTGAAAGATCTTGCCTTTGCAGAAGGGTTTGACGTCTCCCGCGTAGAGGACACAATAGCGAAAGTTGAAGCCAACACACTTGCTACACCGAACAGAAGAGCACCTTTAAAATTTGTTGGTTCAATCCCGTACATCCCCAAAATATCTTATTTTATTAAAAATCACTTTCAGAAGAAAGGATTGGATGTCGGCCTTAAAGCTTCTAAACACATGGCAACCGTCCTCAGCACAGCAAGAAGTAATAGTACCTTGAAGCTCACAGATACGGGCATCTATTGCATCCCATTGTTATACTCAGAATCCTCTACTAAATTTTACGTAGGTCTCACAAAAAGGTCATTTGAGGAGAGAATGAATGAGCATAAGAGGGACGTTGCACAAAAGAAACTTTCTACGTCACTTGCCAAAGAAGTAGCTAACCATCAAGCTCAACCCCAATGGCAGAATATCTTGAAGATCGCACCATATGGAGACGCAAAAACAGCTGCCATAAGGGAAACAGTTGAGATATTAACGAGGCAGGATGTATGCAACACCGATGTCTCTTTCGAACTACCGGTAGCTTGGAACCATCTGCTAGGCATAGCAAGATGGACTTCATAATTCTAGTTTCTTCCTAAAGTTTACATTTTTTGCTTTTGCATTAACTTTTAAGATATTGTATTCACCACGTTCGTGGTTATTTAAGCGCGCGGTCTTCACGCATGATTTCATTTGTGATATTAGAATTAACGTTCTGTCTACAATTTTGATTCTATATTCTCTATGTAACCACCTGATGAAGCCGTCCGTTGACGGAGAAAGCTTGCGGAGTGAAATTCGTGTGATTTCTTACTTTAAACACCAATAAATCGGATAATTATATTTATAATTAAACGATTCCGTATTGTTCTGGTAGACACCCTTAGTATGACAGAGGATTGAATTTGCGATGGCATAGCCATCCGCTATGCCAATGCCACCCTCCTGATGCACCAATCGTCTCGTGCATCTGTAATCTGTGTTGCCTGGAACTACGTCTGCGGTTGTGCGAATGCTCCTCTGACCACCAACGCCACCATCTTACCATGGCGGATACCTCTCGTCCCACTCGGTTCGCATTTTGACGGAAGGACTAACTTCCCTCAGACCCACTGTATGGCCTCGCTTGAACTCCGATAACTGAACAAATGTTGTGCACCTGAGTCATCCAGGCAGGGTAGCTTCTTCAATGATCACTGAACAACATGACACCAGATGAATGAATTCATTCTGCATACCTTGTCCTTAAATACGTGCTGCATAGATTTGCATGTTGTCGTCCGCAGTGGTTTCATTATTTCATCCAATGACATTCCAACTTGGATCACAGTTTCTGCTGCCCTTAACAATTACATACATACATACATACATATGACTAAGCTGTTCTCTGAGATTCAGAGGTTAGCTCCAGAAAGAAATACAAACTTCCAGATATTTTTACTTATTGTTGTCGTATCAAACTTCTCCATTTACAACGATCTTGATATACAACTCGTGCTTCACTGATATCCATTACACGCCATATACAAGATCTTTTATACTTCATACTCATAATCTTTTTCTCATGCAGACACTCCTGAATCTGATCCACCCATGTCTTCCTTTGCCTTCCTCTGCCTTTCCTTCCTGCCACTTGGGCTGAAAAGATTTCCTTAGTAAGTATTTCATCACTCATTCTTTCAACATGGCCAAACCACCGAAGCATATTGGTCTCCACCTTGCTTCACATCACACAACTGCAATACATCTTCATTCCTCACACAATCAGATCGTGTCTTGCCACAAACCCCACGTAAGTAACACGTTTCTCCAGCGCACAAACGACTCCTATGTTTCTTCTGCAGTACCCAGGTTTCACTGCCATACATCAGAGTAGGAACAATTACTGTTTCATACACAGCCATGCGGGACTCTCTAGAGAACCCATCATTCCTGTGAAAACCTCCCAGAGCAGCTATGACTTGCAAAGAAGAATTCACTCGCCTACTGATTTCACCATCCAACTTGTTCTCTCTGTCAAACATGCTTCCTAAACACACAAACTCACTCACCTGGTCAATCACAGTGCCATTTATACTTACATTACATTCAGTGCTACCAGTTCCTCTCTCAAACACCATAACTTTGGTTTTTCCCTTATTTATACAGAGTTTGAATTTCATGCAAACTTCGTGCATCCGAGTCAACATACTCTGCAACTCACTTTTGCTTTAATGAGAGTAATGAGAGAGACTTACCCCCCTACTAGAAGGTCTGTTCTCTCTGAAAAAATACATTTCTTTGCACGTGTATTTCCATTTTAATATCTACTGTTGGTTTGAGATGCTGGTGCGGCAGTTTTATATTGTCTTCAACTTGTTCGTTTATTTGACTATAGTCAAATAAATGAACGTGTTCATTTATTTGATAAAAAATAAATGAAAGTTAAATGAAAACTATCAAATAAATGAACTTGTTCATTTATTTGATAAAAAATAAATGAAAGTTTATTTGATAAAAAAATAAATGAAAGTTTATTTGATAAAAAAATAAATGAAAGTTTATTTGATAAAAAAATAAATGAAAGTTAAATGAAAACTATCAAATAAATGAACTTGTTCATTTATTTGATAAAAAATAAATGAAAGTTTATTTGATAAAAACATAAATGAAAGTTTATTTGATAAAAAATAAATGAAAGTTAAATGAAAACTATCAAATAAATGAACTTGTTCATTTATTTAAGTTCATTTATTTGATAAAAAATAAATGAAAGTTTATTTGATAAAAAATAAATGAAAGTTAAATGAAAACTATCAAATAAATGAACAAGTTGAAGACAACATAAAACTGCCGCACCAGCATCTTAAGCCAACCGTAGATATTAAAATGGAAATAAACATACAAAGAAATGTATTTTTTCAGAGAGAACAGACCTTCTAGTAGGGGTAAGTCTCTCTCATTACTCTCATGAAAGTAATTGTAGGCACGTAAACCTTTGAATAGTTATAGTGATACTGTGACTTTTCAAACAAGGAATTATATTATAATACACTCACAGACAATGAAATTTGCACTCCTAGAAGAAAACATGCTACAACCGCGAAACTTTGCAAATAGCTAGAGCGCATGCTGGTATGCAAATAATCCACGTTTGGTGCGAGTGCGCATGACTGCACACCCTGTGGTGGCGCTGCAAGCACGAACCGGCAGCCTTATAAACCGACATGTAGTCGATGTCCCATGAAAGCGAAAAGCACCGGCTGACACCAGCAAGAGTACAGAGTGACAAGAATGCCAGGTAGACGCCAGATACGTCGATTTGCGCAACTTACGGACTTTGAGAGAGGCTTGATCATCGGGCTGAAAACCGCAGGGTGGTCAGCACGCCGTAGAGCCCGCCACGTGGATCATTCTGCCCATACTGTCCGACTGCGTTGGAAGCAGTGGACACATGACAGCACTGCCATACGGCAGAGTGGCTCCGGAAAGACCAGGAGGACCACCGGTAAAGAGGATCGGCAGATCATTCGCCAGGCATGAACGGATCCCACCGGGACCCAGTCCACTATACAGGCAGATTTAGTGGCTCCTGTGTGCCCACGAACTATTACCTGACGCCTGGCGGAAGCAAATCTGCGATCCCAGCGCCCCTTACGTGTGCTGCCATTAACACCGGAACATTGCTGGCTCCGTGTGCAGTGGTCCCAGGCCAGATCGACGTGTGGTGTTTAGCGATGAGTGCCACTTCGTTTTGGGGACAGATGATTGTGTCCGGGTGTGGAGGTCCCAGGGTCAACGGCACACACCAACCTCGCTGTTGAGCACCACACCTCCCCCACTGCAGGCATTATGGCCTGGGGAGCCATTGCCAACGATAGCCGATCGGCTCTAGTAGTGGTACATAGATCACTGATTAGCCAGCAGTATGTGGATGAGATCCTACGGCTCCATGTGCTCCCATTCCTGGCCGGGGTTCCAGGTGCGATAATGCCAGCTTGCACACAGCTCGGGTTGCCCAGGACTGCCTACATCATGTCCAGAGACTTCCATGGCCTGCCCGCTCCCCGGACATGCCCCCTATCGAACATGTGTGGGACCAGTTGAAACGCCAGCTGCTGCTGTGCCGCACTATCCGGGATTTGGACCACTCCGTCCAACACGTGTGGGCCAGTCTGCCGCAGGACAACGTCAGGTGTCTGTTAGCCTCCATGCCGGACCGCATTGCAGCATGTATCGCCACATGAGGCAGTCCGACGCACTATTGAAGATGACCGAACTGCGAGCCACAGATCCCTCTGTAATTGTCCCGAAGCTCTGTTTTTGCCATTTTGTGTATCATTCATCTGTATCATTACGTCCATAAAATTTCAGTTCAATCCGGTGCTTCCTTCTGGGTGCACAAATTTCATTGTCCGTGGTATGATGCTCCTACTGGCATTCCTTCTGGGTGTTCTTTTTTCACTTTCCATTAGTGTATACTCTCAAATCACTAATTTTACTTCACACCCATGAAGATCTTGGCATGTGAAAGATGCACAGGATAAATTATCTACGAAGCGTACCTGGGTACTCTCATTTTTTTATTTTTTTTATTTCAAGAAATTTGAGGAATTGCTTTATTAATAATTTCAATTTTTTTGCGTTCATTAAACTTTCTGCATTCATATTTAATGCACAGTGCAAAAGTTATTATGGTATAAATTTAGTAAATTTTGCAAAATGTCATATTTCTCTTCAACATGCAGAAATCCTGCAAATTCCAGTTTTTATTTAAAAAGTCTTTCTTCTTTTGAGCTAGTGTTTGAATTTAGTTTTCATCAGTTTATGAAGTTGGTGCATGTTCATCTTACGTAGGTGATGCGAACACAAGAGTGATGATCTTTTCTCAGTATCGTGACAGTGTGAAAGAAATAACAGAGATGCTTAGAGGTCACGAACCTGTAATCAGAGCTATGAGTTTCATTGGTCAGTCAGCATCAACCAATAGTAAAGGAGGCATTTCACAAAAGCAACAGTTAAAGGTGAGTCAAAGTAAAGATAAATGAAAATAGATGAATAACTACCTTATTTCTATTATGCATTAGTTCATTAAATATCACCTATATGTGAGTTTCATTTTTCAATCTTTGTACAAGCAGTTAGTCCAATGGTTGTGCATGTTTTTGCTTATAAATCATTACCATATTTTTTTCTTATTAATCATTACCGTATTTTTTGCTTATAAATCATTACCATATTTTTTGCTTATAAATTGATATAAGTTGAATGGTTTAAATTTCTCAATTTCCTTATCTTCATTCACAGATAAGTCAATCATGAGTATAAGACGAGGCTAGAACAAATGCAGTTAGTGTTCAGAAGTTGATATGGAGTATTTCATATTAACTTCTGAACACTAACTACATAAAATTTCCTTATCTTCATTCATAGATAAGTGGATCCTGAGTATAAGGACGAGGCTAGAACAGGTACAGTTAGTGTTCTGCAATCCTGTAACTACATTTTAACCTTTCAGTAAATGTTAAAAAGAAATATTTGAAAACTCTTCAACTTAAAACTGAATTTAGTTACTGTAAATTTTTAGCTTATAATTCGATATCTAATATATAAAACACACAACGTCTGTTTGTTTGTCTGAAGCAGCAAAAACTCTCGAACGCCCAACTGTGGCATCATGAAATTTGCATAGCTTATTAATACTGGAATTTCTAGGTCAACGCAACTATTTAAAGATCTCTAAGTTATTCCGTTCGCAAGTTATGAATTAATTAATAAGCTAATCAATACAGTCAGCGTCGTTTGTTACATCATCGTTATCGGTTCCAAATCTGAAAGCACGTGACTGCATTCATCGCCGCAGCACACCCACGCATATCCACGGGTGTTTGTGTTCTTTGAGAACTGTGCGTAAAAAAATGCAAAAACCAACTTTGCGAAATCTTAACGAATCGGGCTTAAATTTTTATCAACTCCATGAATTGGTAATAAGAGGAGTCCCTCAAAATTTCACCGGAATCCGGTCAAAACTTTTTAAAATAGGCATGGAATTTTTAATTCATTGGTAAATAGAAATATATATGCAGAAACGGTTAATAAAATGTTGACGGCTAATTTAAAAAGTTATTTACCGATTCAGGCAAAACTTGGAGGTCATGTTCCTATAACAATTTATGGTGTTCATTAAAATTTCAGCCAGTTTCATAAAATATTCGCAAAAATATGTTTTTTACGTTTTTTATCCCAGAGCCTCTCAGAGACGTCTGAAACTGAAATCACGTGATGCATTTGATCGTCGATAACAAATTGTTAGCGAATTTTGTTCAGTCAGTGTTCGAATGCTGTGTCTGCTGGACATGTGCTAAATAATTCGTAACACTTTTGGTCCATTTGATTCTACAGATTCCATACATTCTGTATCGGGCAAAGCCAGGTAGTAAAGCTAGTAGAGTATAAGTCGAATGGGTTAAATTTCTCAATTTCCTTACCTTCATTCATAGATAAGTGGATCATGAGTATAAGACAAGGCTAGAACAAATACAGTTAAATTTCTCAATTATCTTCATTAATAGATATGTCGATTCTGAGAATAAGACAAGTCTAGAACAAATACGGTTAAATTTCTCAATTTCCTTATCTTCATTCATAGATAGGTGGATCCTGAGTGTAAGACAAGGCTAGAACAAATACAGTTAAATTTCTCAATTTCCTTATCTTCATTCATAGATAAGTCAATCCTGAGTTTAAGATGAGGCTGGAACAAATACAGTTAAATTTCTCAATTTCCTTACCTTCTAATTAATAACAAGGAACTGTACACCAATTACACTTAAAATAGTGCTAGTGATCCAAATTTCTTGCCGTAGAATATAAATAAAAGTTTTCAAACTTTTGCACATCATCCATATGGCTTTTTTAAGGAAAGTAGATAGTAAGCTGTCTACTTTCCTTACCTTCATTCATGGATAAGTTGATCCTGAGTATAAGATGAGGTTAGAATAAATACAGTTAAAATTCTCAATTTTCTTATCTTTATCATAGATAAGTCGATCCTGAGCATAAGACATGGCTAGAATGAATAGTGTTCAGAAGTTGATATGGAGTATAAGTTGAATGGTTCAATTTCTCAATTTCCTTATCTTCATTCACAGATAAGTTGATATTAAGTGTAAGATGAGGCTAAAGCAAATGCAGTTAGCATTCTGTAACTATATTTTTAATGTTCCAGTAAATATTAAAAGAAAGAGAAAGTGAGGTAACTTCTGAATTTTTTTTTTTGGCGAAAAATTGAATTGCGTAAATTTTTTCTCTCGTATGAATTGATGCTACCATATTATTCCTGAATTCAGCAAGGAAATAGTTCCCACAGGTCGAATGCATGACAAGAACGGGTGCAAGTTATTCCCAAGGGTGGTTACGTAATCACCACCAGTCAGGGTGGTCTGCAGACGTATGAAGGATTCTGATGCATGCCATCTAAAAACACCCCACACTATAACAGAGCCACCACCGGTCTGTACTGTCTCTTGAAGGCATGCAGGATCCATTTCCTCGTGGGGTTCTCGCTACACCCGGAGTCGGCCATCTGCCCGAAACAGTTTGTACCGCAATTCGTTGGACCAGGCTACACATTTCCAGTCATCTTGCATCCAATGGTGGTGTTTCTAAACTCAGGAAAGTGTATAGCCTTGTGTTGTCAGGTCAGCAATGGCACCCAGGTGGGCAGTCGGCCCCAGAACACCGTAGAACACAGGGAATGTTTCACTGTCCGAATGCTGGTGCTACTACTGGCCCTAGAATTGAATCACGCTGTGATTTGCGGCAATGTTTCATGTTGGCATATGTTACGATGTGTGCTAGATGCTGCTGTCCATGATCATTTGGGGCTTTCCTATGGCCACACCAGTCTCACACTCTAGATTTTTTTCATGAGTTTTTGTAGTCCATGTACACCCTTGAAATTGTCGACTATGAAAATCAAATTTTGTGATGATTTCTGGGATGGATTGACCCATCTGCTGAGTGCCGATTATCATACCACCTTTGAAATCACTGTACTGGGGTAACAGTAGTGTGTGCAAATGGTAATCAGGAGATGCGAGTTTGATTCTCACTCCAAGATGATGTAATTTTCAAGTTTTCAAAGAGGTGGCTAAGTGGGAAACAGTGAAAATGTGAAAATAAAGCACCTTTGTTCTGATGACATTCATTATGGAAAACTTGCAGATCATCACATGTAAAATTAAGTTTTTTAAATTCAATGTTTTTGTTTTCCCTTTCTATATTTGTTGTTTTAATGTGCCAATAAATGAATAAATTTAGCATTTAAACTTCCAGGAAATGTGTTTGCAGTCCATTATCAGTGATTATTGTTATTTTAATGGATTTTTTGTTTCATTAGTCATTGTTATCACTAGGGCTAAGATTTTTAATTGATTTTTAATTTTTTTAAATATTTTGTAATGTTTTTTTAAATTTTTTTAATTAAGTTTTTTAAATTAAATGTTTTTGTTTTCCCTTTCTATATTTGTTGTTTTAATGTGCCAATAAATGTGTAAATTTAGCATTTGAACTTCCAGGAAATGTGTTTGCAGTCCATTATCAGTGATTATTGTTATTTTAATGGCAGATTTTTTGTTTCGTTAGTCATTGTTATCACTAGGGGTAAGATTTTTAATTATTTTTTAATTTTTTAAAATATTTGTTAATATTGAAAAAAATATTTTTGATTAAGTTTTTTAAATTCAATGTTTTTGTTTTCCCTTTCTATATTTGTTGTTTTAATGTGCCAATAAATGTGTAAATTTAGCATTTGAACTTCCAGGAAATGTGTTTGCGGTCCATTGTCAGTGATTATTATTATTTTAATGACAGGTTTTTTGTTTCATTAGTCATTGTTGTCACTAGGGCTAGGGTTTTTATGACCTAAAAATTGCTAGAAAATGCTCTATAAAAATGCATTTATGACCCAAAAATGAGAAAAAATGCCATAAAAAATGCACATTTCCTTTTTTTTTATTTCCTTGCAAAACTAAATTAATTAAGAAAAAAGAAGAGGTGCATGAAACAAAACAAAAATAATCTAAAAAATATAATTTAATCTGTTGACTGTTGCTATGTCAACCAAAATTCTTTATTTTACTGACCAACACATGGCCTATAAACAAAATGAAAAAACAACAACAAGAAATACAATATTAAAGCTCATGTTGAGAATTGGCTTCCTAGTTTCTTAATTCAATTACTAATCAAAAACTTTTATTATGGTAATTCTTACTAGGAATTTTTTTATTTTAATTGCAAATTTTTGGAGAAAGCTCTTCTTCTTCAGGCTGTCTTTTGTTGTCACTTTTTTCCGTCACTATCGCAGTTATGGTTAACCTTGATGGTTACGGTGATTTTTCATCAAATCCTGCCATATGTTAGACAGGTATGATCCTCTGCAGTCACTGATGATGGAATTCTGATTTTTTTCAATCTCTATCCAGATGCCTAACATGAAAAATAACCGTAACCGTGATAGTGACGGAGAAAAGTGACAACAAAAGACAGCCTAAAGAAGGAGAAGAAAAAGGAGTTTATTTTAATTGCACATTTTTCTATGGAAATTTGCAATTAAAATAAAAAAAAAATCCTTGTAAGAATTCCCGTAATAGATGTTATTGATTAGTAAAAGAAATACAATTTAATTGTTTTACAATTTCTGTGCCAAACTAAAAATTTATTTTACTACTTAAATTTTTACAGTTTGTGTGCCAAACTGAGTCTTTTTTTTTTTTTTTTTGTTAATAAAAAATATGCCGTGTAAAAGAAAACAAAAAAAAAGACAGAAAAATGTACTCTCCACTGCACCGAACCTCGCCTTCTGATATAATGGCAACGGCCACACTCCAAATGGGAGAACAGGTCATCACCGGCTTGAAGGCAGAGACGGGAGGGATGGAAGTGCTTTTACCACCGTCATGGCACTGCTGTTTGCTACAACATGTGTACAGATGTTCTAAACATGAGCACCCCCCCCCCCCCATTCTCTCAGTCTTGCTTCTGGCTTTCAGGAAAAAATGGTGTTTCAGGGAAATTCATCCCAAAATGTCCTTTTTTATTGAAAATACCATAATATGCCAAAAAGTGACTAAAAACAATTAGCGGGGGCTGTGTCGGAGCCACGACCGCAGGTCTTTTGGGTGTAGAATACATCGCGTGGCTGTTGGGTGTCGGGTGGGCGTAAAAATGAGTGAATGCACAGAGTCTGTGTTTAGAGATTTTTTTTTTGATTGGAGGTTTAATGACCACCGTGAGCAGCTCAATTGGGCTATAAGCAGTCGCCCATCCCTAATTTAGGGTCACTGGTTCCAGGGAAGGGAGAGAGCCAGTGCCGTAAAACAAACACAACATCCATGCCTCACCGGGATTCGAACCTGGACCCCTTTGGGACGAATGATCAGAGGCCATCGCTTAGACAACTGCGCCACCGGAGCGGCAATTGAAGGTTTAACAACCACAGTGAGCAACTCAATGGGCTATAAGCAGTCACCCATCCCTAATTTAGGGTCACTGGTTCCAGGGAAGGGAGAGAGCCAGTGCCGTAAGACAAACACAACATCCATGCCTCACCGGGATTCGAACCCGGACCCCTTTCGGACGAATGATCAGAGGCCATCGCTTAGACCACTGCGCCACCGGAGCGGCAATTGAAAGTTTAACAACCACAGTGAGCAACTCAATGGGCTATAAGCAGTCACCCAATTTAGGGTCACTGGTTCCAGGGAAGGGAGAGAGCCAGTGCCGTAAGACAAACACAACACCCATGCCTCACCGGGAAATCTTGTGCAGAGAGTAATGTATTTTAAGAGAATGGCTGACTTATTCTAGGCTGAGATTGGTGTTGTTGACGAGGGGCCGATAGTACGAGAAACAGCTCACATATGACATGGCATCATCGATGATGTTTCTCGTGAAAGTCAAGTCAGTGTAAGTGTTTCCCAGCGTGGTTGGCAATCGCATTGTCACAAAGTTCAAGCTGAATTGAGTTGTCATGAAATGGAGCTCTTGTAGATTCGTTTGAGCGTCGACATTAAAGTCTCCCATGATTATCATCGGTACCTCTGTGTCCCCAATCATATTCTTGCTGATTTTCTTGGCGTTCTCGGAGTACTTGATCATCATCGCAAAGAGAAACATTTCAAGGTCCAAGATGGAGACGTTCGGGTGAATGTAAACACATCCGTGAATGAAGCGTGATTTGCCGTCGAGTGTGATGTCGATGAAGCACATGTCTCCCACATAGTCTTCAAGTCGATCTATTTAATTTAAGATATTGAGACATTTTGGAAATTTTCACAAAGATCTCAACTATTTCACAATTTTTCACACACCTTATCAAGTTTTCTCACAAATATTATTGCAGATATCAACAGATCTCGCGTAGACGAAATGAATGACACCTCATTGTACGTGCTATCACGTCGATGTTCTGAGTTATACTAATTTTATCGCTAGCGCCGAGCACCGATTTAACCACAAAGTGACGGACGCGCATGTCGCTCACTATTGCGTCATCTGACCTTGAACGCTATTTCGTTAGACTTCTTGGAACTTCTTCTCTTCAACTCAGTTATTATATTTTTGCTAGCTGTTATAGTTTTGAAATTATTGAAGGAAGTCTGGTGTACACTTTTTTGGGACACATGGATTTGTATCAAGGGACCCAGTACTGGAACGAAATGATAGATGTATTCTACGTCAAAAATAACATTAAAAAATGCCTTAAAATGGCTGAAAAACTTGGAAAAATGACATATCACATAAAAATAACAAAACAATGCAGAAAATGTTTTAACAAAAGTACTAAATCAGCCTAGTTTTGTATGAAACACATTTGTGTAATCTTGAACAACATTTTAGTACTGCCAGGAAGAATAAGCAAAATCATAAAAATGTTGTTCAAGTGTACACATTTGTGTACACTTGAACAACATTTTAGTATTGCCAGAAAGAATAAGGAAAATCATAAAAATCATAGCCCTAGTTATTGCCCAATTGTTGTTCAAGTGTACACATTTGTGTACACTTGAACATTTGTGTACACAAAACGTTGTTCAAGTGTACACATTTGTGTACACTTGAACAACGTTTTAGTATTGCCAGAAAGAATAAGCAAAATCATAAAAATCAGAGCCCTAGTTATTGCCCAATTGTTGTTCAAGTGTACACATTTGTGTACACTTGAACATTTGTGTACACAAAACGTTGTTCAAGTGTACACATTTGTGTACACTTGAACAACATTTTAGTATTGCCAGAAAGAATAAGCAAAATCGTAAAAATCCTAGCCCTAGTTATTGCCCAATTGTTGTTCAAGTGTACACATTTGTGTACGCTTGAACAACATTTTAGTATTGCCAGAAAGAATAAGCAAAAGCATAAAAATCCTAGCCCTAGTTATTGCCCAATTGTTGTTCAAGTGTACACATTTGTGTACGCTTGAACAACATTTTAGTATTGCCAGGAAGAATAAGCAAAATCATAAAAATCCTAGCCCTAGTTATTGCCCAATTGTTGTTAAGATGCGTCCATCCCCAAGTGATAACATTAACTGGCATCCACTTTATGTACAGTTCTTTCTTTTCAGATAGTGCAAGATTTCCGTGAGGGTGGTTATAACACCCTAGTCTCCACTTGTGTAGGAGAAGAAGGGCTTGATATTGGAGAGGTTGACCTCATTTTATGTTATGATGCTCCTAAGTCACCAATACGACTGGTTCAGAGAATGGGACGTACCGGGCGCCGCAGAGAAGGAAAAATAATTGTTCTGTTAACCCAAGGCAAGGAAGAACAGGTATTGTTTGATTTCCCACTGCTTGTTTTCATGTATGAAGTAAGTGGTCTGTTGTCATGAAGCAGGATGACCTGGTGAACTGTATCACTCTGTGCAAAATCAACAAGTGGTTCATAAGTTTCGGATTTCACGTGCCTTTAATGAACATCCATGATTGGTCACTTGCTTGTGACGGCAACAAAACGGCAGCGTGGCAGCACTTCCTGGTCTCCTCTTAACTCCTGCTTTGTCACGGGAACCTGTAGGTTTTTTTTCACGTGTTTTTGTACTTGTTTTTCCCGTAATTTTTGCTGTAATTGATGATTATGACCAGGGATCAGGGCCACCACGGAAAACATCGCTGGAAAACATGTACCATAATTTTCGTCGTACAATCTGCAGATAAACGCTGATTTAAAAAAATAAAAAGAAAGTTTTTGTGGCCGTTTGATTTAAAAAAAATCAGAGTAACTGCAGTAGAGGGGGTATGATTAGGAAAGGAACTCTCTCAGAAAATGTTTTTCTCAGTCCAGGAGTTTGTACGAAGAGGGGAAAGGGGTGTTATAATGAAAGAGTATTGTTGGGGAAGACAAAATGCTGACTGTGCTTGTGCCCTCGTCGTCAATCGGCCAATAAAAATGAATGCGCAGTGCTTACTGCACAAACCTACACATGCATGCCTCATTTCAAAGTTCCATGTTCTGGATCTCGTGTGCGCTGTATTTTATTGTCCTTCGCCATCTTGACCAAAGTCTTTGCTGCTGATATTTTCCTTCATTGCTATTTATGATGGCTTCAAAAAGGAAACGTTTCAGTTACACTGCCGAATTTGAAGTGGGGGCACAGCTGATATGATCGTGTCACTACGCAATAGTTTTCAAAAGGTCAGAAAACTGGCGCCAGTGACACGCGAAAAGCTGCTGTCTAAAACATAAACAAACTCATCAGTAAATTCCACGGGAGAATTCGCTAAAGTCCAGCCCTGTTATGTTTTTGACCTGTGTTTAATCCAACACCCCTACTCCAAAACTTTTTTCGACTTACACGCAAGTATGTACGGTATTTCTATGAATTGTTCTGTATCAACATTTCATCATTGGCAATGCATAATGCAATTGGAGCTGCTGCATTGGCGTGATTAAATTTTGCGCTCTATGAATGCTACGCCACTAAGCTGCTTTTGTGTCCGAAGATAAAAAATATATCAAAAAAAGTTTCCTTTAAAAATGAATTCTTAGGTTTTAATAAGATAGTTTTTTTTTTTTTTTTTTTTTTTTTTTTTATTTCTTTGGAGTCCGGGGCCTTTACTAACAGACTTTTCCGTCCAAAATTCTGCTTCTATATCAGCATTTTTGATGTGCAGATATTATACGGCAGGCTTTTTTCTGAATGTCATAATCTGCGAATTATACACTGGCGCAGATTATACGAAGGTAAAAAAATTGTGTGAATTTCAAAGTCTGGGGATAAACGACAAAAAATACAGTAATTTAAATTTGCAAGCTCTAGACAAAAAAAAAAAAAGTATCTTTTTTTGTTTTGTTTTTTTACCAGAGAGAGATAAGCTGAGGGTAGAACATTTTTTGGACAAAAGTGTACATGACTTTGATATCACCTACACCCCTCCCCGCACGTGTCCATTGTCTGGTCACTAAAAAATCTAGCTGGTGACCTGATTTTAGAATATTTTTCTACCCCTGATTATGACGATGCGTGCAGAATAAATTCGATGATCAGGTAAAAACGCTGTGTTATGCACGATTAAAACGAAGTCTAAAGATGGCATATGTACTTCGTAAAACTACATTTAATCACACTCAACTATGTACAAAGATTAAAATGACACTCATAAGATCTTTCAGATTCCCCTGGATGAAAAAGTGACCGCATAAAAAGGTCATGGCATACAATTAAGATAGTCGTTGCCACTAAATAATTCAATTCACAGAAGCAAATAAAGTCAAGCAATTTACATACTGAAGGCCTCCACCAAACACAGGTAGAAGGGGACACACTGTTCCAAACTTTAGGGTGGAATGAAAATTCCATTAAATGCAATGACTATGTTATTTATATGCCATGACAACCTTTTTATGTGGTCACTTTTTCATCTGATCATGGACTCCAGGGAAATCTGAAATATCTTATGAGTGCCATTTTAATCTTTGTATATAGTTAAGTGTGATTAAATGTAATTTTACAAAGTACATATGCCATCTTCAGACTTCGTTTTAATCATGCACAACACAGCGTTTTTACTTGATCACTGAATTTTTGCTGGACAATGTGGGATTAGAAGAGGTTTTTTCATTAAGTTGGTAGCGACAAGGATTTGTGCGTTATGTAATGTCAAAGACCCTCAGTTTTCTTGATCCAGTTACAGGGGGTCACACTCAAAGTGTGGAAAGCAATTGGCATCCACTCAGATGTAAGCTAACAGAAGGGAGTCAAAAAATTTATTTGCCATGCCACATTCTGGAGTATACAAGAGTTGCCCCAAAACAACTGAGAATGTTTTTTTCAAAGAAAAAATAATATGCGTACCTTAATTATCAAGAAAGCGGCCATTTTTTTCGAGATACTTTCTCAGGGTTCTCACTCAACCTGAAAAACAGGGAAAACCTGGAATTCTCAGGGAATTTGAAAATGGTTCCAAAAATCAGGGAAAACTCAGGGAAAATTACCCTTTTTTTGTAAAAATCAGGGAATACTCAGGGAAAAAATTACCCTTTTTTTGTAAAAATCAGGGAAAATTACCTTTTTTTTTTTTGCCAAAAAAACTTATTTTTTAAGATTTCAAACTTTTGCTTGTAATTACTGCCTGCCTAGAATTTGGTAGATCTTACTTTCAGTTATATTAAGTATTTCCTTTATTCTCTAAAAAAAAGATGCAAAATTGAATTTTTAAAATTGCCAGTTATTAAGCTTTTGTTCAATTTCTGCATGCAGTTGTTATAACATGGAACAATTAGGCACAATGGCTCCTGCTTGAAGAAACATTTCACAAGAGAACCAACCAAATGATGGATCAAAGTCCTTTGTCTGTTGGTTCTCTTGAAACATGTTTCTTTGAACAGAGCCATTCCATCATTAAGCTTAGCTGCATTGTGTTGTAGAAAAACTGAAACTATTCAACTGACAGATTTTTTTTTACATATGACCTGTTTCTATGGGAATGTATTTACAAATTCCGTGTGGGTAGTATTCACAAAAGTTCACGGAACTTTGGTACAGAAAATAATGTGCGCAGTTAGTTGTTATTAATGAAAAGCAGTTAATTTTATAAAGACAAATTACTTAAAGAATTTACAAGTGTGTTCCTTGGTGAGAAAAATGAATGGAATGGAATGAAATGTAACAATTATTTGCAACATGCCACTCTGGAAAACTTTAAAAACCACCTGGAGAACCTGGAAAAGTCAGGGAATTTTTTTATTACTTTTGAGTGGGAACCCTGCTTCTGTTGCATCCAATACAGGTGCCTCAATGTTCCTCCCACTTTTTGAATGTCTTCTGAAATGCTGTTGAAGCACCCCAGTGCAGCTGTAGTAAGTTGTTGATCAGTCTCAAATTGTCATCCCCGTAATGTCTTTTATAAAATGGGGAACAACCAGAAGTCACATGATGACAAGTCTGGACCATATGCAGTTTGGGGCATCAACTTAATATTCATGCTATTGAAACATCCCTGCGCAGCTGTAGTAAGTTGTTGATCAGTCTCAAATTGTCATCCCTGTAATGTCTTTTATAAAATGGGGAACAACCAGAAGTCACATGATGACAAGTCTGGACCATATGCAGTTTGGGACATCAACTTAATATTCATGCTATTGAAACATCCCTGCGCAGCTGTAGTAAGTTGTTGATCAGTCTCAAATTGTCATCCCTGTAATGTCTTTTATAAAATGGGGAACAACCAGAAGTCACATGGTGATAAGTCCGGACTCTATGAAGGTTGGGGCATCAACTTAATATTCATGCTATTGAAACATCCCTGCGCAGCTGTAGTAAGTTGTTGATCAGTCTCAAATTGTCATCCCCGTAATGTCTTTTTTAAAATGGGGAACAACCAGAAGCTTTGTACGCTGATTAATTTCTAAGCTCTCCAGACAAGTTTTATACGCCGATTAATTTCTTCAGCAATGTGACCCTCACTTGATATCTGCTGTCCAAGATAAATGTAGGTATTTGTTATCTCCAGCTTTTCCCCATCAATCGATAAATCTTCATTTTTTTGTAAAAGCATTGTACATCACTTTTGTCTTCTGAAAGTTCATTTTTAATCCCACTTCTTTACTCTTGTCAGCAAGTTCCTGGGTCATACTCTGCAGCTCTGATAGGGTAGTTGCAAAAATGACTGCGTCATCAGCAAAACGAAGGTGGGTTAGATAATCTCAATTAATCTTTATCCTGTTGTTTTCCCAGTTCAGTGATTGAAAGACATTTTCCAATGTGGCATTACAGAGTTTGGGAGATATAGTGTCACCTTGTCTCACTCCCTTTCCAATTTTTATGGGTGCTGTATTCTCAAATAGCCGAATCTTTTCATTTTCATAGATGTTATGAATTATATTAATGTATGCATCTTCGATACTGCAGGATTTCAGGGCCATTGTAACTGCTGATGGTTTCACTGAATGAAAGGACTTTTCATAATCGATAAAAGCAATGCATAATGGAAGTTCATATTCTATATGTATATGAGAGCATTAAGTGTTAAACTAATTATTTTCATTTTAGTTTGACTGTGTTCTCAGCAACATCTTTTGTTGACATGCTATGTGTTTGCTATTGGGTTGCTGCATAACTTCATGCTGTTTTATTTCACGAGTGTTTCCCAGGTCAGTAGTGACGGTACAGATGGCCAGTTGTATATGAAAATGTAGCCAGTAATAGCATGTAGCTAAATCATATTGCATTGTGTGATTGTGGCTAATGTTTTTTTGGGTTTCAGGTTCGGAAGTATGGAGCGTCAAGTAGAGAGAAATGTACTTTTCTGACATCTGCTCCTCTATGAGTTTAACAAGGGATCCACAGCCGCCGAGTCTACTCGACAAATTTGTGCTGTTACAGGGAGAATGCTATTGCTCTGAGGACAGCCCCCAAATGGTTTGAGCAGTTCTGAGGTGGCAATTTTGACCTCAATGGCTCTCCACTCTAAGGTTGTCTATCTTACTTTGATGAGGATCGCTTGAACCATCTCATCCACTTGAATCTGTGTCAAACCACACGCGAATTGGTCACTGAGACTGTGATCAGACCAAAGTGGTGCGACCCTTGAAACGTGTGGGGAAGGCCCAGAAATTGGGGTCTTGGGGGCCTCACACTCTCACCGAGGACAACTAGAATCAGCTTGTGCCGCCCCAGTGGCGCAGTGGTCTAAGGCGCTGGTCTCTGATCATTCGTCCGTAAGGGGTCCGGGTTCGAATCCCGGTCAGGCATGGATGTTGTGTTTGTCTTACGGCACTGGTTCTCTCCCTTCCCTGGAACCAGTGACCCTAAATTAGGGACGGGCGACTGCTTATAGCCCATTGAGTTGCTCACGGTGGTCGTTAAACCTCACAAAAAAAAAAAAAAAAAATCAGCTTGTTGCCACATGTGGTTCCTTGCTTGCCCGTTATTGCGAATGTTCTCAGCAACACAAACCCTTTCTGTCACGTTTGTTACTGGAAATGAAAAGTTGAGCCTGTACATAAATTTCAGACATCGGAGGGAATGGTTCAGCCCAAACAAGATGCCCACACCACGTCCAAAACATGATCTTCATCCTGCGAAGATCATGTTGTGTGTCTGGTGGGGCATGGAAGGCATTATTCACTGGGAAATGCTGCCGAGGAATCGGACCAGCAACACTGCGCTCTATTGTGAGCAAATCCACCGTGTGGAGGGAGCAATTCAGCAGAATCGGCAACATCGGCGCCATGGTGTCCTTCTCCAACCTGATAACGCACGCCTTCACAGTGCAAACATGACCAAAATGGCCATTCAGGACACAAAATGGGAGATCCTTCCACATCTGGCCTATTCCCCAGATGTCGCCCCTTCAGACTATCGCCTGTTCTGATCTCTGTGGAATGCACTCCGTGGCAGAACGTTCAACAATGATGTTGAACTCCAGAATTTCCTTGATGATTTCTTCGCAGCAAAACCTGCACGTTTTTTCAAGAATGGCATTGCAGAGCTATCCAGACCTTGGGAAACCATTGTAAACAGTGGGGGTGGAGATACATACATTGGTGTGCAAAAATTAAGGACGAGACGGTTTTTCGAATGTAATGTTGTGCAGAAGTGCTCCACATCGACTCAAATCATACCGTAAGATCCCCAAGATGTAAGAATATGGGACAAGTGAACAAAACCATCCAAACAAGGAATCCAAAGGATGCAAAGGCACTTCATTGAAAAGGTATCTTCCAGCACAACTGGACAAAAGACAGAAATGTCCATGTGACGGGCGGCTGCCAAGTAAAATCCAGTCTTTAGTATGGGATATGATCACCCCTGACTGTGTTGCAGGATTTACAATGTCTGTCCATGCTGAGGACGAGGTTGTCAAGGAACTGTTGAGGCATCGCGGCCCATTCCTCTTGTAGCGCCAATCGCAGCTGCGGAATCGTTGCTGGCTGCTCGTGATGTGCTGCCATGCGTCTCCCGAGAGTCCCACACGTGTTCGATTGGATTTAGGTCCGGGGACCTTGCGGGCCAATCCATGCGTTGAATATCTTCACTCTCCAACAGCTCTGTGACAGCCACTGTATGATGAGGTGTAGCGTTGTCGTCCATGAAGAGGAACTCAGGACCCACAGTCCTCTAAACAGACGCACATGAGGCAGGAGAAGCTGGGTACAATAGCGGACACCAGTGACTGAACCTCCTTGGAAGATGTGGAGATCAGTACAGCCACCAAGCGTGATACCACCCCAAACGAGAACTCCGCCACATCCAAACCGGTTCCTTTCGATGATGTTGGAGGTGTGATTGCGTGTTCCCTGCTCTCTCCAGATGTGTATACATCCAGAATCGCTCGTTAGACTAAATCGGCTCTCATCCGTAAAGAGAACTCGACCCCATTGCTGATGTGTCCAGTTCTTGTGTTCTTGGCACCACAGAAACTGCCGTCTCCGAGGAGCAGGCGTTAATGGTACACACCGTACTGGTCGTCGTGCAAATAGACCACCTTTGTGCAGCCTCCTGGCCACGGTAAAACGCGATAACGGACATCCAGTTGTCTGTTGCATGTGCCTTGTGATTTCTCCCGTTGTCTGCCGTCTGTCGCTTCTCGCCTGTAGGACAATATACCTGTCGTCCGACGCCGTGGTTGCTCGTGGACGACCACTACTAAACTCTCGGACGGCTGCTCCTGTCGTTTGAAATGCTCTCCAAGCTCGTGAAACGATGCTGTGAGCGATTCCGAACTCCTGGGTCACACTTCGACCTTCTTCCAACTTCCCAATGACGCAACCTCGGGTAAAGTCATCCAGATGTCGTCTACTGGATTGCCTGTTGGCCATATCACACGGTGGCAGCAACTCGACATCATTCAAACCTATGTACACCGTGCAATAGCTTTAATCGAATTGCTGAGCGTACACCGCCCATGTGCTATATACCCTTCCGACACTCCCCCTCCCTCTTATGCTGCATAAATGCGCATGCCCTACCGTACCGGACCCTAGTCTATCTCCTGAGTGGTCTTTCGGTCCGTTCTGCCTGCTCGTTCCGCTGTTACGCTAATTTCTCCTCTTCGTCCTTAATTTTTGCACACCCATAAACTTGTGCATCAACACAATAGTTTGACTGTGTTCTCAGCAACATCTTTTGTTGACATGCTGTGTGTTTGCTACTGTTGCATTTTTATGTCCTTTCTGTTTTTATATTGTTTAGTGATTTGATGTCTTTTCTTGATAGATGTACAACACCAGTCAGTCAAAGAAGAGAAACATATATAGAGCTATTAGGAATGGTTTGATCAAATCCCTTTGTATAACAACAACCCACGTTTGATACCAAATGAAGTTCATCCTCAGTGCATGAAAATGTTCATGGAAATAGAACCTCAAAGTCCTGCTTTGAACAAAAGAGGTAAAGATACATAATGAAATGTTTGGCTTTTGTGACCAATTTTTCTTTTTTTCTTATTTTAAATTAAAGCAAACAATTTTTAATATCAGCATTTTCCATTATAACAAAAAGAAAACAAAAACAAAACAAAAACAAATATGCCAATAGCATATGCACTGAATAAACCCTGTGTCTTAAATATCTATTTATTAGATGTAAAATAAACTCGGCACCTGCCAAGATTTTGCTCTCCTCGGGGAAGATTTAACTGGTCTATATATTGCATCAGGAAGCTACAGAGCAATCCACTTGCTATGCAACCATTTGATGGAAAAATACTGTGGGCAATTCGCTGTTGAGAGAAAGGAAATACATTTAAAGTTATTCCTTACCTTAAAGTGGAAACTTTGGAACAGCGTTGTGGGTATTTGGAAAAGAAGCTGGCGGTTGGCAGGTCGGCAAAACGAACATATACATGTGCCGTTTAGTGGTGGAGCGTTGAGGAAGAAGGGTATGTAAATTTGTATAGATTTTTTTTGTATAGTATTAGCATTATTTTTATATATATAATGTATCCCTCAATTTAGAATGTGTTATATTATTTTTGAGCATCATATATCATAATTTGTAGTAGCATGTTGCAGGGGCATGTATGGAATTGGGGGTGGAGCAGCGGCGTAGAATGTTAAGCTTTTGGAATTCCCCAGAACAAACTAAAAGTTAATGAGAAATAGAAGGAAAAATTAAAGTTCTTTTTCTAGCGTAAGTTGATGCATTTTTATTAAATGAAGGTACAGTCAAACTTAGTTATAACGACATTCAAGGGACTGTGGTATTTATGTCTTTATAACAAGAGTGTCGTACTAACCAAGCTCATGTAACAAGCAGGCAAACAATAATAAAAGAAATGTTATGTATGTATGCATTTAGGAAATAAAACTAGTGGCAGTGGGGACTGTAATATACCAAATCTATAAGTACAGTACTGTATTTATGTAGACTACATACATAATATGATACAATGTAAAAAAATACATTATGTATGTACCTACATATGTACTGTGTGTACATGAATGTACACAAAGTTCATACGATCCTTGAAAGTCCTTAAGAACTCCTTATTTTTTATTTGCATTTCTAAAACCCTTAAAATTCCTTATTTTTTAAACAAGTGCTTATCCCCCCCTCCCACACACACAGTCTTGTTTTTGCACTGTGGTAATTAATGGGCATCACAACCCTGCCCCCATTTTTGTTTGTGTCTGTAAATATGCTAATTGCTAATGCATTCACCAGGGAAGCTTTCTTCTAGCTCACTGAAGGGAGATAATCCCCTCTGGAATGTTCTTAGAAATGATCTCCCTTCAACCCCCCCCCGCCCTTTCCACTTTTCTCATTGTAGCCTGCATGGCTTACTTTGCCTGACTTTACCTGTGGGATCAACATCTGTGTTGTGTGTCTTTTCAGGCACCAGAGGGTCAAAGCAGGGGGGGGGGGGGGGGTCTGTTTGACTTCTTCACAATTTATAGTGTCAGTTGTCTTATGTGGTCTGATCAATCTAGTGTCTACTGTTTTACTCAACTCGCCTTGCTTCAATGTTGCTGTGTCTTCTGCTTGTCCTATGGGGGGGGGGGTTGTGAATTTAATTTTGTTCTTTGTAGGCAAAATAGTTTATATTTGGGACAAAGTGCCTGGTAAATGGCCACTAATGCTGTTATATCCCCTACATATGTATGTATACATACACACACACACACCTGGTGACATTCCAATGACGCAAAATATCAATTGGAGTGTAGGTCCTTAGAAAGTCCTTATTTTTAATATCAATTGGAGTGTTGTAGGTCTTTAGAAAGTCCTTATTTTTTTATATTAATTGGAGTGTAGGTCCTTAGAAAGTCCTTATTTTTTTAATATCAATTGGAGTGTAGGTCCTTAGAAAGTCCTTATTTTTTATTATCAATTAGAGTGTAGGTCCTTAGAAAGTCCTTATTTTTTTAATTATCAATTAGAGTGTAGGTCCTTAGAAAGTCCTTATTTTTTAATATTAATTGGAGTGTAGGTCCTTAGAAAGTCCTTATTTTTTTCCACAGAAAAGGTATGAACCCTGTAATACAGTTCTAGACATAATGTGGTACAGTACATACCTTAGGTGCTACTTTTGCATGAAGAAGTCTGTCATTTGGGGGAGGAGGGGGTTATTTTTAAACATGTATTGTGTGTGCAAATTGTCTTATGTTTTTGCTACATAAGTCAACACCATTTCACCCTCTTCCCTAGCTTCTAAAAATCTAGATAACAGTCTCGCAGCTTGAACGGCATCACGTATGCTGGGGACAGGTTCTTCATAGGCATCCTCTTCTTCCTCCTCCTCCTCTCTGTGTTCCACTCAACACTTTGTTTATGACTTCGAGATCTGTGAAATTTTCGAAAGCAGCAGTATCATTATTTACATTTAGATAATCATCAGTATTCTTGTAGTGTGGATGACTATAATTGTTAACCTGTCGCATCGATTCTGACGAGCGCAGCTCGTCTTCATCACCAATTATATCAGCAGTTTCGGGCGCAACAAAGTTGAAACCGGCATGGCGAAAACTGTTGTGAATTGTATTTTCTGTCACTCGCCTCCATGCTTTATGAATGTTCCGAATTGCATCCGTCAAGTTGGTAATTCAGTCCTCCTGTTTTGGGATGCACTCAATCATTCTCATCAATATATATTTCCGATAGTGACTTTTTAAGCTCCTTATTACACCTTGATCCATCGGTTGCATAACACCTGTGCAGTTTTCTGGAAGAAACACAAGCTTAATGTTCTCAAGATCTTTATAGAATAAAGTTCATACTGTCTAGGCACGTTGGGAATAATTTATTTTTTCGCTAAAACACACTAGCGCTTTTGAAACTACACTGCTGGCCACCCAAAATGCAACACCAAGGAGGACACAAGATAGCAAAGCCAGATTTACTGGACACATAACAACAGATACAAAGATGAAACGATTGAGCTTACAGGCCCGTGCGACTTGCGGAACACGCAGACATCAATAGTTCGTGTGGCCCTCATGGCTGGCAATAACGGCCGCTACACGCCGCGGCATCAAACGAAAGAGGCTTTGGATGTGGGCTTGGGGTATGTCGGTCCAGGCTGCTTCCATATGTTGCCACAGTTCATCACGGGTGGTGCTTGCTGGGCCACTCGGTTGCCGATCAGCGACCAGACGACTTCAATGGGCGACATATCGGGAGAACAGGTGAGCCACGGCAGCAGTGACACTTGGTGGGCCATGAAGAATTGTTGCACGATGCGTGCCGCGTGCGGGCGCGCATTTTCCTGTCGAAACGGGGCCGCTGGCAGGTCCTGCAGGTAAGGGAGGACTACAGGCTCCAAAACGTCGGAGATGGTGCAGTGGCTGTTGAGTGTACCGGGGATGCATCCAGAGGGGTGCGGGTGTCATATCCAATCGCGCCCCAAACCATAATGCCAGGCGACGGACCGGTATGGCGATGCATAATGCAGGCGTCATACAGTCTCTAACCGCGGTACCGCCACACGCGGATCCGACCATTGTGGTGTTGCAGACAGAAGCGGGATTCGTCGGAGAAGACAATGTCGTGCCATTCTGTAGTCCAGGTGCGGCGTTCAACGGCCCACTGCCGCCGCACTCGCCTGTGGTGTAACGTCAATGGTAATCGGAGCAATGGGCGCCGTGCGACAAGTCCCCGCTCCTGCAGACGACAACGAACGGTACGTGATGACACATATTGTTGTGCAACACACCCTAATTCCTGCACTAATGTTCGTGATGTGGCGGTGCGAACCGTCAATGCCCGCCGCACAACATGCCGGTCCTCTCGTTCGGTAGCGTTTCGCGGCTGTGGCAATCGCTCACGTCGGTCTGTCCGTTCCTCTTGCATACTCTCCTCATTGTGGCTGGATTTCGTCCCACACAGGCGCCAATGTCTCGGTACGATAAACCGCTGTCGCGATAAGCCACTGTTTGTCCTCTGTTGAACTTCGAAACGTGCTGGAATGACTGCTGTATTCTGCGACGAGGCATCAGGAAGCTTCCCACTCACAAGTCTGACAGCACAACACACTTCCACTACTTACACCCCACCTTCTGTGCACCCTTCACATAGTGCTTCTCGGTGGCGTGCCAGGCGCACATTATTTGCATGTATCCTGCAATGCTACTCGTTTGCATGTCCTGTCGCGGGCGACGCATGATGCGAATTTCAGGCCAATCGGATGCTTCCTTCTTGTTGTTGCATTTTGGGTGGCCAGCAGTGTATTATACCGTTTCATCATTAGGTGTACAAAATAAGATACATATCCTTTCAAATACACAATGTATCTTATTTTGTACACCTGATGATGAAATGATAGAATAGTTTCGAAAGCTTTAGTGTGTTTTAGCGAAAAATAAAATATTTCAAACGTGCCTAGACGGTATGTACTTTATTCTATAAACATAAACCGGTACGTAATCAATCTCACCGAGTGTCTGACTTCGTAAAATCATCATATATTACAGAATGCAGCACAAGATCATTTCTTTTTTGTATGAGCAGGGCAGTTATCTACCAGCAAAAGAATTTTGCGTTTTTGCTTCCGTAACCTGATTCCAATGAATGAGCTCTGCTCTAAACAGCTCAGAAGTCATCCAGGCTTGTTTTTTAGCACTGTATCGCACATGCAGGCTTTTAACATTTTTGAAGCATCTAGTATTTTTTGCTTTACCTATAATCATCAATTTTCTCTGTCCCATTCATGTTTGCACAAACAAGAACAGTAATGCGCTTCTTCGAGAGTTTTCCACCTACACCTTTCTGTCCCTTGAATTTTAAAGTTTTATCTGGAGTGAACTTAAAAAAAGTCCTGTCACATCAGCATTAAAGATGTCACTGCTTCTATACCCTTCTCTAACTTTAGGCAACACAGTATGAATCATTCCTTCGTGGTTTGCAAATTTATGTCCTTGGTTTCACCACTCACTTTCCCAGAACAAATGTTGTGTCGTGCTTTAAATCTGTCAATCCAGCCATTTGAACATACACATTGTTCATCATCAAAGAGTCTGGAAAATTCTTCAGAATTTTCAGACTCTTTGTCTTTAATCTTTAAAAGAGTCCTGCTTTGTCTTTAATCTTTAAAAGAGTCCTGCTGGCTGGGATATTTGCATTCCTTTGCTGCTTGAACCATTTTAGCAGAGCTTCATCAATTTATCTATCAGGATGATGGATGTGTTTTAATTTCATTAATTTCAGGCCATTTGCAAATTTATGTCCTTGGTTTCACCACTCACTTTCTCAGAACAAATGTTGTGTCGTGCTTTAAATCTGTCAATCCAGCCATTTGAACATACACATTGTTCATCATCAAAGAGTCTGGAAAATTCTTCAGAATTTTCCAGACTCTTTGTCTTTAATCTTTAAAAGAGTCCTGCTTTGTCTTTAATCTTTAAAAGAGTCCTGCTGGCCGGGATATTTGCATTCCTTTGCTGCTTGAACCATTTTAGCAGAGCTTCATCAATTTATCTATCAGGATGATGGATGTGTTTTAATTTCAGGCCATTTGCAAATTTATGTCCTTGGTTTCACCACTCACTTTCCCAGAACAAATGTTGTGTCGTGCTTTAAATCTGTCAATCCAGCCATTTGAACATACACATTGTTCATCATCAAAGAGTCTGGAAAATTCTTCAGAATTTTCCAGACTCTTTGTCTTTAATCTTTAAAAGAGTCCTGCTGGCCGGGACATTTGCATTCCTTTGCTGCTTGAACCATTTTAGCAGAGCTTCATCAATTTATCTATCAGGATGATGGATGTGTTTTAATTTCAGGCCATTTGCAAATTTATGTCCTTGGTTTCACCACTCACTTTCCCAGAACAAATGTTGTGTCGTGCTTTAAATCTGTCAATCCAGCCATTTGAACATACACATTGTTCATCATCAAAGAGTCTGGAAAATTCTTCAGAATTTTCAGACTCTTGTCTTTAATCTTTAAAAGAGTCCTGCTTTGTCTTTAATCTTTAAAGGAGTCCTGCTGGCCGGGACATTTGCATTACTTTGCTGCTTGAACCATTTTAGCAGAGCTTCATCAATTTATCTATCAGGATGATGGATGTGTTTTAATTTCAGGCCATTTGCAAATTCAAAAGCCCTCAAATTTTTTTCTTGTTTTTCCAGATGGTACAAACTGTGGAATTTACCAAATTAAATTCATGCCAAACGTCTGAATTTTTTTCTACCGCTTTCGATTTCCTCTATAATTTTGACTTTCTCATCTATGGTTAAAATTTTCCTTTTTAAACTAACGATACTAAAATTGTTGTTACTAAGTAAACTGAATGCAAAGGCAGATGCGAGAGAGAGAGAGAGAGAGAGAGAGAGAGAGAGAGAGAGAGAGAGAGAGAGAGAGAGAGAGAGAGGCTAACTCACTTCCTGAACATTCATCTATATAAATATAATGATCCGATTTATTGGTGTCTAAAGTAAGAAATCACACAAATTTCACTCCGCAAGCTTTCTCCGTCAACGGACGGCTTCATCAGGCGGTTACATAGAGAATATAGAATCAAAATTGAAGACAGAACGTTAATTCTAATATGACAAATGAAATCATGCGTGAAGACCGCGCGCGTAAATAACCACGAACGTGGTGAATACAATACCTTAAAAGCTAATGCAAAAGCAAACAATGTAAACTTTAGGAAGAAACTAGAATCATGAAGACCATCTTGCGATGCCTAGCAGATGGTTCCAAGCCACCGGTAGTTCGAAAGAGACATCGGTGTTGCATACATCCTGTTTTGTTAATATCTCAACTGTTTCCCTTATGGCAGCTGTTCTTGCGTCTCCATATGGTGCGATCTTCGAGATATTCTGCCATTGGGGTTGAGCTTGATGGTTAGCTACTTCTTTGGCAAGTGACGTAGAAAGTTTCTTTTGTGCAACATCCCTCTTATGCTCATTCATTCTCTCCTCAAATGACCTTTTTGTGAGACCTACATAAAATTTAGTTGAGGAGTCTGGGTATAACAATGGGATGCAATAGATGCCCGCATCTGTGAGCTTCAAGGTACTATTACTTCTTGCTGTGCTGAGGATGGTTGCCATGTGTTTAGAAGCTTTAAGGCCAACATCCAATCCTTTCTTCTGAAAGTGATTTTTAATAAAATAAGATATTTTTGGGATGTAAGGGATCGAACCAACAAATTTTAAAGGTGCTCTTCTGTTCGGTGTAGCAAGTGTGTTGGCTTCAACTTTCGCTATTGTGTCCTCTACGCGGGAGACGTCAAACCCTCCTGCAAAGGCAAGAACTTTCAAAGACTTAATTTCGGCATCATAGTCAGATTTCAAGGTGCAAAAATCTTTGGCTCTTTTAGCCCGGTATTTGAATAGAGCATACTTGTGTGTTGTTGGGTTGGCTGATCCTGGTGGAATAGGGTTAGGTACGTGCATGGGTTTATAGTAGACTTTGGTAGTGCGTGTACCTGAAATCGATTTCTTCACAAGTACATCTAAATATGGTAACTCTCCTTGATTTTCTATTTCCATCGCAAATTTAATGTCTTCATGTATGTTGTTTATGTCTACCATAAAGTCTTGCAAGTAAGCTTCTCTGTGCTCCCAGACAAAAAAGATATCATCTGCATAGCGCAGCCATACTCTTGGTGTCCTGGGAAGAGTGGTGAGTATGATCTCTTCAATAGGTCTCATGATGGCTTCAGCGAGTATTGGAGACAAGGCTGAACCCATCGGGACTCCTTTTGATTGCTTGTAGACGTGGGCGCCATAGGTAAAGAAGTTGGAATCTACAGCTAAGTCAAGAACAGCAAAGATATCTTTCAGAGCTTCTTTATCATAAAGGTTAGCTCCAGCCAGGGTTCGTTTGATGTTTTGCTATATATTCATCTATGTATATCAGGCTCAGATTATTCAAACTTATGCACCCACCACAAGTCATCCTGAAGAAGAAATTGAAGAATTTTATGAGGAAATTTGTCATCTAAATAATAAAGGTAAGCAGCACTTGAAAATAATTATGGGAGATTTCAATGCAAAAATAGGGCAACGGCAACAGAATGAAACTTCAGTAGGTAAATTCGGTCACGGCAACAGGAACCAGCGTGGAAATACTCTCGTTGAGTTTGCAGAGGCAGAAGGGTTTTTCATCTTGAACTCCTTCTTCAAGAAAAAGCCACACAGGAAATGGACATGGAGACATCCAAATGGGACGACAAGTGAAATTGATTTTATTATGTGTAACAAAAAATTCGTCATAGAAGACTGCAGTGTGCTAAACAAGTTCAACACAGGTAGTGACCATAGATTGGTGAGATGTAAGATGCACCTCAACACTAAACTTGAACGTGGCAAGCTCATAAGACAAACAAAATCTATTGACATAACCAACCTTAAAAAACACCATAATACCTTCAAGTTAGAACTGAAGAACAGGTTCTCTGCTTTAGAAGGCCTAACATCGGAAGAAGTGGACATCTCTGAAGTTAACAGAAAAGTAACCAAAGCTCTTATGGAAACAGCAACAAAATTAGCTGGGTCTAAGAACAAGTTGCATGTGAACAAATTATCAGGAAAAACCAAAATGTTGATGCAAAAAAGAAGAGAGATGAGGACAACTAAAGAAGATGTAACTTCCAAAGTGGAATATATAGAGCTATGCAAGACAGTAAGAAAAAGTATCACTGAAGACGTAAGAAAATTCAACTGTGAACTAGTGAGGAAAGCAATTGAAAACAACCAAAGCCTAAAGATAGCAAAGGGACATCTCAGTAAGGGAAGAAAACAGATTATGGCACTGAGAAAAGAAGATGGTTCTGTAACAAGAAATAGAGGCGAAATTTTGACAAGAGTGAAAGATTTCTACTCCAATTTATATGAAAGGGATGATATATGCACTCCAGACATCATGAAAGATACCAGTACCAGAGTTCCTCCAGTCCTTCCAGCAGAAGTTGCACATGCAATCAAGAACATGAAGCGAGGAAAAGCTCCAGAAGAAGATGGAATTACTGTAGACATCATACAAGAAGCAAGTGGAGAAATCGAAATAGTACTCGCCCAAATTTTCACTCGATGCCTTAATGAAGGAAAGATTCCTGAGGATTGGAACACCGCTACAATGATCCTGCTACATAAGAAAGGTGACATTGAGGATCTCGGAAACTACAGACCTATCAGCCTCCTATCAGTAGTTTATAAAATCTTCACTAAAGTTCTTTCACACCGCTTGAAGGTAACACTGGACATGGCTCAACCGAGAGAACAAGCTGGATTCAGGAGTGGCTACAGCACAATAGATCATATCCACGTGCTGAGAGAACTAATTGAACGAGCGAGGGAATATGAACTTCCATTGTGCATGGCTTTTATCGATTATGAAAAAGCCTTTGATTCGGTGAAACCATCAGCAGTTGCAATGGCTCTGAAATCCTGCGGTATTGAAGATGCATACATTAATATTATTAATAACATCTATGAAAATGCAAGTGCGAAGATTCGGCTGTTTGAAAATACAACACACATAAAAATTGGAAAAGGAGTGAGACAAGGTGACACCATATCTCCGAAGCTCTTTAATGCCACATTGGAAAATGTCTTTCAATCACTGAACTGGGAAAACAAAGGGATAAAGATTAATGGAGATTATCTAACCCACCTTCGTTTTGCTGATGACGTAGTCATTTTTGCAACTACCCCATCAGAGCTGCAGAGTATGATCCAGGAACTTGCTGACAAGAGTAAAGAAGTGGGATTAAAAATGAACTTTCAGAAGACAAAAGTGATGTTCAATGCTTTTACAAGAAATGAAGATTTATCGATTGATGGAGAAAAGCTGGAGATAACAGACACGTACGTTTATCTTGGACAGCAGATATCAAGTGAGGGTCACATTGATGAAGAAATTAATCGGCGTACAAAACTTGCCTGGAGAGCTTTTGGAAGAAACAGCATAATTTTCAAGAGCAATATGCCATTATGTCTTAAAAGAAAAGTGTTTGATCAATGCATCCTTCCAGTGCTTACGTATGGTGCAGAGACGTGGACCTTAACTAAAAGAGACATACAAAGACTGCAGACAACTCAAAGAAGCATGGAGAGGTGCATACTTGGTGTAACCAGGAGAGATAAGAAGAGGAACTCGTGGATCCGAAAAATGACAAGAGTGGAAGACATCATGATCAGAGTTAAATCCCTGAAATGGCAATGGGCTGGACATACTGCCAGAAGGACAGATCATCGATGGACAGCCGAAATTTTAGATTGGATTCCAAGGGACAGGAAAAGACCCAGAAGAAGACCACATGGGAGATGGGTGGATGAAATTCGAAAGTATGCAGGGGTGACATGGAGGAGACTGGCACAAGACAGACCGTTGTGGAGGAAACTTGGGGAGACCTTCATCCAGCAGTGGATTGATAATGGTTGACAATGATGATGATGATGATATATATACGACCGCAAATAGCGGTATAACTATACCATCGGGATCAGAGGAAATGCTATCCCACACTCACCAACCCGCTTGGCCAGCGTGGTGAGTTATGGCCAAACACCCCCAAAATGACTCTACAACTTAAATCTTGGCCCTCAGTCTCCGGCAGCTGGAATGTACCTGGCCAAGGCAGCGGCCAGTGCGACATGAAGGCAGAGGGTGCTAAGAATCCCCGGAGGACCGGACTAGGCTGCCATTTGATGCTGACCTTGGCTACCTACAACGGACGCTCCCTATCCTCTGATTCAAGGCTTCTTGAATTGGAAGAGGAACTACAAAGGATCAAGTGGGACATCGTGGGGCTAAGTGAGGTAAGGAGAAAAGGAGAAGATCTCATTGAACTGAAAAGTGGACATCTCTTCTATTATCGTGGGACAGATACTGGCAGAACTAGTGGTGTTGGATTTATAATAAACAAGAAACTGAAGGATAAAGTGGTAGAAGTTGAAAGTTCCTCTGACAGAGCTGCACGACTCGTTATCCAACTATCGAGAAGATACCAGGCTCAGATTATTCAAACGTATGCACCCACCACAAGTCATCCTGAAGAAGAAATTGAAGAATTTTATGAGGAAATTCGTCATCTAAATAATAAAGGTAAGCAGCACTTGAAGATAATTATGGGAGATTTCAATGCAAAAATAGGGCACCGGCAACAGAATGAAACTTCAGTAGGTAAATTCGGTCACGGCAACAGAAACCAGCGTGGAAATACTCTCGTTGAGTTTGCAGAGGCAGAAGGATTTTTCATCTTGAATTCCTTTTTCAAGAAAAAGCCACACAGGAAATGGACATGGAGACATCCAATTGGGACGACAAGTGAAATTGATTTTATTATGTGTAACAAAAAATTCGTCATCGAAGACTGCAGTGTGCTAAACAAGTTCAACACAGGTAGTGACCATAGATTGGTGAGATGTAAGATGCACCTCAACACTAAACTGGAACGTGGCAAGCTCATAAAACAAACAAAATGTATTGACATAACCAACCTTAAAAAACACCATAATACTTTCAAGTTGGAACTGAAGAACAGATTCTCTGCTTTAGAAGGCCTAACATCGGAAGAAGTGGATATTTCGGAAGTTAACAGAAAAGTAACCAAAGCTCTTATGGAAACAGCAACAAAATTAGCTGGGTCTAAGAACAAGTTGCATGTAAACAAATTATCAGGAAAAACCAAAATGTTGATGCAAAAAAGAAGAGAGATGAGGACAACTAAAGAAGATGTGACTTCCAAAGTGGAATATATAGAGCTATGCAAGACAGTACGAAAAAGTATCACTGAAGACGTAAGAAAATTCAACTGTGAACTAGTGAGGAAAGCAATTGAAAACAACCAAAGCCTAAAGATAGCAAAGGGACATCTCAGTAAGGGAAGAAAACAGATTATGGCTCTGAGAAAAGAAGATGGTTCTATAACAAGAAATAGAGGCGAAATTTTGACAAGAGTGAAAGATTTCTACTCCAAATTATATGAAAGGGATGATACATGTACTCCAGACATCATGAAAGGTACCAGAGTTCTTCCAGTCCTCCCAGCAGAAGTTGCACATGCAATCAAGAACATGAAGCGGGGGAAAGCTCCAGGAGAAGATGGAATTACTATAGACATCATACAAGAAGCAAGTGGAGAAATTGAAACAGTACTCGCCCAAATTTTCACTCGATGCCTTAATGAAGGGAAGATTCCTGAGGATTGGAACAATGCTACAATGATCCTGCTACATAAAAAAGGTGACATTGAGGATCTCAGGAACTACAGACCTATCAGCCTCCTATCAGTGGTTTATAAAATCTTCACTAAAGTTCTTTCACACCGCTTGAAGGTAACACTGGACATGGCTCAACCGAGAGAACAAGCTGGATTCAGGAGTGGCTACAGCACAATAGATCATATCCATGTGCTGAGAGAACTAATTGAAAGAGCGAGGGAATATGAACTTCCATTGTGCATGGCTTTTATCGATTATGAAAAAGCCTTTGATTCGGTGAAACCATCAGCAGTTACCACGGCTCTGAAATCCTGCGGTATTGAAGATGCATACATTAATATTATTAATAACATCTATGAAAATGCAAGTGCAAAGATTCGGCTGTTTGAAAATACAACACACATAAAAATTGGAAAGGGAGTGAGACAAGGTGACACCATATCTCCGAAGCTCTTTAATGCCACATTGGAAAATGTCTTTCAATCACTGAACTGGGAAAACAAAGGGATAAAGATTAATGGAGATTATCTAACCCACCTTCGTTTTGCTGATGACGTAGTCATTTTTGCAACTACCCCATCAGAGCTGCAGAGTATGATCCAGGAACTTGCTGACAAGAGTAAAGAAGTGGGATTAAAAATGAACTTTCAGAAGACAAAAGTGATGTTCAATGCTTTTACAAGAAATGAAGATTTATCGATTGATGGAGAAAAACTGGAGATAACAGATACGTATGTTTATCTTGGACAGCAGATATCAAGTGAGGGTCACATTGATGAAGAAATTAATCGGCGTACAAAACTTGCCTGGAGAGCTTTTGGAAGAAACAGCATAATTTTCAAGAGCAATATGCCATTATGTCTTAAAAGAAAAGTGTTTGATCAATGCATCCTTCCAGTGCTTACGTATGGTGCAGAGACGTGGACCTTAACTAAAAGAGACATACAAAGGCTGCAGACAACTCAAAGAAGCATGGAGAGGTGCATGCTTGGTATAACCAGGAGAGATAAGAAGAGGAACTCTTGGATCCGAAAAATGACAAGAGTGGAAGACATCATGATCAGAGTTAAATTCCTGAAATGGCAATGGGCTGGACATACTGCCAGAAGGACAGACCATAGATGGACAGCCGAAATTTTAGATTGGATTCCAAGGGACAGGAAAAGACCCAGAAAAAGACCACATGGGAGATGGGTGGATGAAATTCGTAAATATGCGGGAGTGACATGGAGGAGACTGGCACAAGACAGACCGTTGTGGAGGAAACTTGGGGAGACCTTCGTCCAGCAGTGGATTGATAATGGTTGACAATGATGATGATGATATTCATCTATATATTAATTCTGTAAGGTTTTTTACTGTAAGACCAGTTGTGAGAGAATGGCTGAACATAAACATATGGTTGAGGTATCAAAATAAAGGCCTTACCATGTAGATGTGCCAGTCGAATAGAAAAATGAGATTGGGGCTATGGTTCGGGCATTGTGGGGAGGCAAAGTTCCCTTGTAAAGTCTATGGGAGAAGTGTGCGGTTGGCATCCGATCGTTGAAGGCGGAAGTATGGAGGGACTCAGATAGTCCAAAGTCCGAAGCCTCTCTTCTCAGCGAAACATTGTGCAAAACAACGCTAGCAGGAATTTTTTTGAAAGTTCTTATCGGAACAGCGAACACTTAAAGACCTGATTGCGCTGTGCCATTGGACTGTGTGATGTATACATACAATTTAACATTCATTCGATCCAGTTTATTCATGTAGGTAAGACGTTTCCCATTATGTATAGATGTAAATAAACTTTTCATATGAGTTTATTGTTAAAAAAAAAAAACTAAAAAAAAACAAAAACAAAAACGAATCGTCGATTTTGACGGCTTTTCTCTACCGGGAAAAACAAACAAACTATTCGTCGATTCCGACGGGTTTCATCTACCGGGTTCGAATCCTGGTGAGGCATGGATGTTGTGTTTGTCTTACGGTATGGCTCTCTCCCTTCCCTGAAACCACTGACCCTAAATTAGCGACGGGCGACTGCTAATAAACTAATCATCAATTCCGACTGCTTTCGTCTACCGGATTCGAATCCCGGTGAGGCCTGGATGTTGTGTTTGTCTTACAGCACTGACTGTCTCCCTTCCCTGAAACCACTGACCCTAAATTAGGAACGAGCAACTGCTTATAGACCAAGCATTGGTTCATGATCATTCGTTCGTGAAGGGTCCGGGTTCGAATCCCGGTGAGGCATGGATGTTGTTTTTGTCTTACGCCACTGGCTCTCTCTCTTCCCTGGAACCAGTGACCCTAAATTAGGGATGGGCGACTGCTTATAGTCCATTGAGTTGCTCACGGTGGTCGTTAAATCTTCAGTCACACACACCAAAAAAAAAAAAAAAAAAATCACGAACCTGGATTATTGTCTTTATTGAAGTTGAAGTGGTTGGATGAATTTGTCCATCACATAAAGTTTACATTTGTTGTTTCATATGAGCTTATTATTAAAAAAAAAACAAAAAAAAACTTACCTTCGATTCTGATGGGTTTCGTCTAGTTGAAGATGAACCTTTTACCTAATGTGGTTCGGGCAATAAACGTATCGTTTCCTTGCCTTGAAATGCACGTAATGCAGTCGGGAAGTCTATGTTAAATGCAGTCAGGAAGTCTATGTTAAATGCAGTCAGGAAGTCTATGTTAAACGTAGTCGGGAAGTCTATGTTAAATGTAGTTGGGAAGTCTATGTTAAGTGTAGTCGGGAAGTCTATGTTCAATGTAGTCGGGAAGTCTATGTTCAATGTAGTCGGGAAGTCTATGTTCAATGTAGTCGGGAAGTCTATGTTCAATGTAGTCGGGAAGTCTATGTTCAATGTCGTCAGGAAGTCTATGTTATATGCCACAGACATCTAGAGTGGGTGTTAAAGCTGCTGGTGTGTTTCACATAGCTGCGGACAAGGTCACAGCCAGGAAAAGGGATAACCGACGGAGGAGTGGTGAAAAGCACAATAAACATCAAATGTGGAACTTAGCCGTGGCCTTCTCCCCCATGCCCAACCATACTGCCATAATGACTGGAAGTGTAGCACGCTGGACACTGAGATGAACTGAGGCTGTTGACTTTGCCAACGGCAATCTAACGAATGAGAGGTGTACGAGGTGGGCTGAGGGTAAGAAAAAGAGGAAGCATTTGCCTCTGGAGGGTGTGAGCTTTAGCAACAAGCTGAGAAGACTGCAAAAATTGATCTGAGTTTAATTCAAAACACTTGCAAAAAAAGTTAGCAAAATATCAAACAAAGATCTTTGCTCTTTCCACGATTATAAGTGAGTCACAGAAAAATTCTCATTGGCTGCCACCGGGAATTGAACCCAGGGTCTTTTTGACTCACTTATAAACGTGGAAAGAGCGAAGATCTTTGTTTGATGTTCCTGGTCCACGTTAGATGTATGTATTAATTATTAATTCGCCTTCTAATTATTTCTTCAGTTGCTGCTTACCATCTTTGGTGAATCCCCAGCATTGTGCGGGGGCTCCAAGAAGCAACCTGCCAAATTGGATTGGCAGTTAGTGTGTGTGAGTCTGGAGGAATTCGAGGCCGCTGTGGTGTAGCGGAAGCGTATCCGGCACGTAACTGGAAGACCCCTGGGTTCGACTTCCAGTGGTGGCCAATGAGAATTTTTCCGTGACTCACTTATAAACATGGAAAGGGTGAAGATCTTTGTTTGATGTTCCTGGTCCATGTTAAATGTCTGTATTAAGTTAGCAAAATCTTACATTTTACTTTTCTGGCTCAAACACGAAAGGTGCTTACACTGTATAGTAGAGTGTGCATAATACATAGTGTACATCTTTGTCGCTTTAACCAAGGTTGGCGTGACGCTAAAACCGAGCATGAATAGCATTATTCCAATGGGAATTTTGGCGGGACTGCCTGGTCCTTGACGCTGTAGCCGAGGTGTCACTTTAGTCGAGGACACTATAACCAAGTTCAACTGTATTTTGTTCTAATGTAAGTCCATTTTAACCATAACAAGATTAAACACTTTTAGGGAGCAAGGCCCCCTTGGCCCCCTCTCTAAATACTTCTCTGGCATGTTGCAAACATTGTTTTGATTATTAGTTGTGTATAGTAGTTTGTAAACTACCATTGATAATGTCATCAGTACCCAGAATGCTTTGCAAGGTGGTGTGGCATGCTACTCTAGGTGTTGGTGAGCTGTGGCTTAGTGGGAGCAGTTGTTGGTCTGCTTGACTGCATGATGTACACTAAGCAGTTGGTTGTTCACTTGTAGTGTTTTTATAAGTTTGCGATATCTGTAACTTAGTTCCAGAGTAGTTATTAGGTGTGCAACTTAATTCTCGGCCTCTAACCACAAGCGATCATAGAATGTCGGCAAATGCAAATAGCTGTGTGTGATATGGCTGATTGCAGCGCCATCCAACAGCTTTCCAGGCAACCATAACCGCTCACAGCTGTAGTGACACAAGGGACGAAAGTTGACGGTGAAAGCAATGTCGTTCGAGAAGCAACATTTGAGGCACTGTCTCCTGTTCGCGTTTCAGCTGAATAAAAGTGCCGCGGAAGCCCAGCAAATGATCTGTGCTGCTTTAGGTGAGGCTGCTGTGTCCTACAGTACGTGTAAGAATTGGTTCCACCAGTTTAAGCAGGGAAATTTCGATCTTTGTGATGCAGAACGTCCGGAATAGCCACAAAAAGTTGACGATGAGGAACTGGAACAACTGTTGGATGCGGGTCCCTGTCGCACACAGTCAGAGCTCACCCAGGAACTCAGAGTAACACGACAAGCCATTGCAAGGCGCCTGCACAAGCTTGGACGGATTCACAAGGAAGGCCGTCGGGTGCCGCACCAACTCACAGCTGCAAACAAGTCTTAAGCGCTATGATGTTGCTGTGTCCTTGCTCTTCAGATTCAAGAAGAAGGATTTCCTCTACAAGATTTTGACCTGTGATGAGAAGTGGATCATCTATGATATTCCTAAGTGGCGCAAATTGTGGGTTTATCCAGGTCAGCCTACGACCAGTACCGCCAAACCGAATATCCATGCCAGGAAGTTGTTGCTGTGCATATGGTGGGATCAGCGCGGTGTCGTACACTATGAGTTGCTCAAACCTGATGAAATGGTCAATGCTGAGCATTATTGTCAGCAACTCATTCGTGTGAGTAATGCAATGGAGGTGAAAAGGCCATACACCTTCAAGGGCAGAAGTTCGGTCCTGTTGCTTCAGGATAACACACGTCCTCACACGGCGAAATCGACTTTAAACGCGATCACCGACCTGGGATGGGAGATTTTGTCCCACCCGGCTTATTCTCCAGACTTCGCCCCGTCAGATTATCACCTCTTTCGCTCCCTGCAACATCACCTGAGTGATACACACTTATGTCGAGGAGGTCCACACAAGTATTGATGACTTTATCAACTCGAAACAGCCCTCTTTTTTCCGAAGTGGCATTCGGCAGCTACCTGACCGACGGCTTTAAATGTATCCAACATGACTGGGATTATTTCCCTGATTAGGTACATATTCGATTTGCTGTCAAGGTGTCGTGCCTGTGGCCGAGAATTAAGTTGCACACCTAATGTGTTAGTTAGTTTTCTATTAAAATGTTTACCATGTAGGAAACATGTACTTGTCTTTAATATCCCACCAAGTTCTAGTCATCTACACATCTCAGTACTACTTCCACAATGGTCTTTAATTTATTTAGTTGTAAATTTACATCAAGTGGAACAGGGTGGATATTCAGTTCCACAGCATTTGTTTATTGTTCGAGAATACTGAGCTGCACGTTCCTTCAAGGAAACACGGAAACAGTTCGTAACGAAATTCGGAGGTCGGCAACCACCAAATGAGACCGCTATTTCTCGCCTGGTGGAGAAGTTGGAGAAAACGGGAGGTGTTGTGAATATCCATAGTGGTGGGTGACCATCAATGTCTGCCTTTACGAAGCAGCTCAATGTTTCCTCTAAGCTGCACGCAGTCGTGCAGAGACTTAACTACCTTCGCACAGCTGAAATATCTTCCACGCAGTAAGCATTTTAGATTAAAATTCCCAAATCCCTAATTAATTTTAATAAATCGAAAATCAATTACCTGCAAAAAGAAAAAAAAAAAAAAGAAAAAAGAAAAGAAAAATAATAAATAAATAAAATTTGGACTCCCAAAAGTCAAAGCAACACTTTTCTTAAATGCTGTTCGTCTAATTGTCCTCTTCATTTTCAAATGCTTCTTGCAAAGTAGCCTTGTGCGAGCAGATAGCGAATGCAAATTAATGATTTTTCCACGCCGGGGAAGAGGCAGATATTGAGTCCTTTCTCGAAACAACACATCAGCGCCAGCCAATCACGGCAAACCATAACCAAGTTCATTGTAGTAAATAATGAACCCATGCTAGTTGGCGGGGAAAAGCATTCCAGTCAATTAAATTGTAAGCCGCTGGTAAAAGGGTTTTGCTCAAAACTTTGTCTGATAATAAGGCAGATCTCTCCCAACATCAAAGACGCCTTGTGTTTGCATTCAAGTTCATTTTTGTGATGCATTTTTTTGTTACTTATTCTCCTTGGTATTTTGATATGCAAAGAAACTGTGTATTATGTGTAAGCATGTTTTTCCTAATTTCCAGTGTTTTTATTCCAGAAGTAAGTTTGAGCTTTTCATTTTATATAAAATAAGAATTTTAATTAATTGAATGTTTTTAGCCAAGATTCCATTTTTTATTCATGCCAGTGGATATACACCAAAACTCAAACGCTGTCGAGACACGATGCAAAAAATATGGAAATAATTGCAGATTTAAAAGATGAACTTTTATTTACAATTAAAACCAGATTAAAATTGTCGCAAGATCTTTCAGACCCACTATGGGTCCGTCACCAGGCACTGCGGTGTGTAATTCAACGAATTATATAGCCGGAGATAAACCCACATTGAAATAGAAGGGGTGTAGCTCCAACCCACGCACGCACACTCAACAAACATACTCATAATGAAAATCACTACAAAAACATGGTTATGAGTTGTGATGATATGTACAATGGTTTGAAATAAAATATTTCCATGAGGTGGGTAGAGTCCATGGTGCGTCATCGTTACAACACTGATTGGCAAAGAGATTAATGTATAAACTTTCTGTGAACTATAAGTCAGGTTTTGTTGCAGCTGTTGCAATTAAAGTAGTGCTGTTCCACTCCGGGACATGTTGGCCTTGGTTAATTAACCTGGATAAGGCAGTGGCATTCGAACAAGTTCTGACATTGTACTTGTGCTCAGATACACGAGTAGCAATTGTCCGAAGTGTAGATCCCACGTAATAGGTGTCCTGTGCGTTAGAGTCAATGGCTTTAAGCGGAATGGAATAGACACCATGCCTCTGAAGCGGGTTAACTTTGTCACAGTCCTTCCTTATTAATGAGAATAGCTTGTTTGTCTTTATTTACATAAAGACAAACAAGCTATTCTCATTTATAAGGAAGGACCGTAAATAAAGACATATTATATGTAAATAAAGCCTCTGAAGCAGGTTAACTTTGTCACGGCCCTTCCTTATTAATGAGAATAGCTTGTTTGTTTTTATGTCTTTATTTACATAAAGATGAACAAGCTATTGGAGTCACTGTGGTTGTCTTGCAGGAGATGACCACCGAATCCGTGTGTGGAGTCACTGTGGTTGTCTTGGAGGAGATGACCACCGAATCCGTGTGTGGAGTCACTGTGGTTGCCTTGGAGGAGATGACCACCGAATCCGTGTGTGGAGTCACTGTGGTTGTCTTGGAGGAGATGACCACCGAATCCGTGTGTGGAGTCACTGTGGTTGTCTTGGAGGAGATGACCACCTAATCCGTGTGTGGAGTCACTGTGGTTGTCTTGGAGGAGATGACCACCGAATCCGTGTGTGGAGTCACCGTGGTTGTCTTGGAGGAGATGACCACCGAATCCGTGTGTGGAGTCACCGTGGTTGCCTTGGAGGAGATGACCACCGAATCCGTGTGTGGAGTCACTGTGGTTGCCTTGGAGGAGATGACCACCGAATCCGTGTGTGGAGTCACCGTGGTTGTCTTGGAGGAGATGACCACCGAATCCGTGTGTGGAGTCACCGTGGTTGTCTTGGAGGAGATGACCACCGAATCCCTGTGTGGAGTCACTGTGGTTGTCTTGGAGGAGATGACCACCGAATCCGTGTGTGGAGTCACTGTGGTTGTCTTGCAGGAGATGACCACCGAATCCGTGTGTGGAGTCACTGTGGTTGTCTTGGAGGAGATGACCACCGAATCCGTGTGTGGAGTCA
This sequence comes from Macrothele yani, assembly GCA_039090855.1. Taxonomy (NCBI): domain Eukaryota; kingdom Metazoa; phylum Arthropoda; class Arachnida; order Araneae; family Macrothelidae; genus Macrothele; species Macrothele yani. The sequence goes on along the minus strand of CM076999.1, from coordinate 106,268,732 downwards.
CTGTGGTTGTCTTGGAGGAGATGACCACCGAATCCGTGTGTGGAGTCACTGTGGTTGCCTTGGAGGAGATGACCACCGAATCCGTGTGTGGAGTCACTGTGGTTGTCTTGGAGGAGATGACCACCGAATCCCTGTGTGGAGTCACTGTGGTTGTCTTGGAGGAGATGACCACCGAATCCCTGTGTGGAGTCACTGTGGTTGTCTTGGAGGAGATGACCACCGAATCCGTGTGTGGAGTCACTGTGGTCAGCGCCAAGATGAACGGTTTGTTGTTGAGTGTCACATGTGCAGGAGGTCTGGTGTCATGGTGTGGGGTGTAATTTCCTACGATGCCAGATCACCTTTTGTGTTCATTATAGGCACTTTGCAGCCCAATGTTTCGTTAATGAGGTCCTGCAACCAGTGGCCATACCATTTCTGATCACTCGCTCCGGTGCGATTTTCCAACAGGACAACGCTCGTCCGCATACTGCTGCTGCCTCAAGAGCTTGCCTCCAAGGCACTGACACTCTGCCATGGCCAGCTGCATCGCCAGAGGGATCACCACTTGAAAATGTGTGGTATGCTATTGGACGCACTATCCACACTTAACCCATACCGCACAATCTGCAGGAACTGCGTGAGAAGATTCAAGCTGCATGGGATGGCTTATTGCAGGACACCGTTAGGAACCTGTACAACTCCATGCAGAGGTGTCTGGCATGCTGTGTGTGCAAACACGGCGTCCCGATGCCATACGGAGAAGCACTACTTATTGGTGTGTAGCTCAATAAATATTGTCCATATCAGGCTCAATGTTTAATCATTTATTGTTCCTGGTAACCTTTACCTTCCTCCCGAATAGCATTGCAATCCGACATTGTCTTTCTAGGTGCAACTATTTTTTTGACAATGAGTGTATATATGTATAATCATAAACTCCAGTTGTTATTTATTTATTTTTTTGCAGGTATAATGATAAACTTCCAGACTATGTGTGCATATTTGTTTGTCAGTGTAGAATGTACATTGAAAATTAAAATCCTTTTGAACTAGTAATTTACCTCACTTCATAATACCACTTATGTGGAACTTGTGGTTTTTCTTCCTCTCTAGAACTGAATGGGCTTCGTAAGAAATGCTCCTTGTTAAGTGAAGCTGAGTTCAAGTTTTTCTGTCAGCAGTATAAAGCTTCAGATTATTCAACTCCATTATTGCCTGAAACGATGTATGTTTGCTTGTTCGATAAAACTGAGGTGAGATTTCTCATTTGCTATGAAAGCTTTGTGGTGCATATTCAGCTAGCAGTGTTTAAAATTTATTTGCATTTAAAATTGATTGAGCAACAAAGTTCTACTGCTGTAAAAATGAATTTTGTTGTGTGTGATATTTCAGGTATTTAGAATTGTAGAAGTTATCCTTTGTTTGCAGTATGATAAATATAATATGTCGTCATCAACCATTCTTCATTCACCAATGCACAGAGACCTCCCTAGTCTTTTCCACAACTCCCTACCTTGAGCAATTCTCTTTCGTGTAAACTGGTGCCCAAAATTAATGTGGCAAATACAAATCCAAGAATATGTTCAAACCAAAGCGATCAATTGTAAAAAATTTCAGAGGCATGTGCAAGGGGAAATATTACGCCAACGTAGGTAGGCAACATTTTGGTAGCTGCTATGGAAACATGCAAATGATGACCATATGTCATCAAACTCACAGGCATATGACCGTGATAAACGTTTCAAGCAGGGTGTGGCAGTTGAAGCTTGCGTTGGACTGTTAGTAGAAGAATGGCTATGCACTGTTGCTTAGAAGACGGTCAATAGTGGAGAGTGATTGGTAGATTGAGGGCAGGACAATTGCAAACTGAGGAAGCACGATGGCTGAATGTTGCAAGTGATCTCCAATCCTATGCAAGTGATCTCCAATTCCTATGCAAGTGATCTCCAATCCTATGCCAGTGATCTCTAATCCAATGCAAGTGATCTTCAATTCCTATGTAAGTGATCTCCATTGCTATGCAAGTGATCTCCAGTCCTATGCAAGGGATCTCCAATCCTATGCAAGTGATCTCCAATTCCTATGCAAGTGATCTCCAATTCCTATGCAAGTGATCTCCAATTCCTATGCAAGTGATCTCCAATCTCTGGAGACATTTCCAGGAATCCAGAACAACAACCAAAACGCTCACACACAAGATTCTTTCGTGGATTCGCAGAATACCGCTTTTTCTGTCATCATTTGGGTCGTTCTCGCGATCGATGCAAAAATTAAGAGAACTTTTTTTTGTGGGGAGAGGAGGGGGGGGGGTTCCTTTTGGGGATGGTATTTAATTTTTCAAAACTTTAGAAAACGAAAGTTAAAGACAGTGAACATTTACCCCATAATATTAATTTTTCTCTCGTGATATTTCTTTTACCCAATATTGTTGTTAAATATAATTTTATTCCATAAATATTTGTATTTCAGCATGAAAATGGAGGGAAAATTTCTGAAAACAGAAATTGGACAGAGCGATTATTTTGCCTATAACTGTAATCGGGGTTCCCACGATCCTTGAAAGTCCTTGAAAACTCCTTGAATTTTATTTTCCTTTTCAAGGGCCCTTGAAAGTCCTTGAATTTTGTAAGAGTCCTTGAAAAGTACTTGATTTTTCCCCCGTTCACGGAATTTCAGAATAGCCACAGTTCATTGAAGGGAAGCTATCACCAAAATGTCACAAGTGGCAGCGCTGTATTGTGGAACGCTCTCTTGGAATCAAGAGCACATACGTAGCTGTCACATTTCCAGTTTTCACACGGTTGTGATTCTGAACTACGATAAGCGAATGTGAGGGAGTGCAAGTATAAGGTACTAGCATCTCAAACCGGGTTTGTGATTTGCTGAATGCTCGTAGTCCAGGAATCCGGTCTAGAATTTGGTTGTCCATCAGTGGTCTGTCCTTCTGGCAATATGTCCAGCCCATTGCCATTTCAGGGATTTTACTCGGATCATGATATCTTCCATACACGCAGTATAAGTATATAAAGAGATGCTTCATACATCTGTGTAGCTCTGTATGTGCAAGAGCCAGATGAATTCCAAATGTAAATAAAACCAATTATGCATTTTATAAGTCAAAATGGGTAAAAGATGAAATTTCCGCATAGAAACTGTTCTTGCAACTTGACAGTGCCTTTGGCTTTAAGTAATACTAATGAAAATTAAATTTCTGCAGTCAAGCATTACTTTTTGTCTAGTATTTTCCTTGTGTTGTTTGCAACTGATGACCATATTCCATAGTGCCCAAGGGGATGTTGCTGTCAATTTATTATATTTTATTCTTTACTTAGTTTGACGCTAATGAAAAATATTTTGCTTTTAACTGTTTTGTCATATGTGTAACACATTGTGTCAGTGATAAGGAAACTTGAAATCTTGGTTTAAAACTCGGGCATCACGCGGCAATAACACATAAACATAGAAAACGAGCGAAAACACACAGAGTCACGTATAGTAAAAGGTTCGTTTAGCGGTAGCTTTCGGTTGTCCTACGACCCTGAGCACCCGCGATTGACTGGATGGGCTGGTTTCCAGATCTACAATTTGAAGTTGGGGTGTTGGAAATGTTGCCAGATTTTAGAAGGGAGATCTAAATAAATGGGATTTGGTGAGGGGGTCTCTGAATTGCAGTTTTTGGTGAACAAAATTTCAATGGTCTCTTGGAAATGCAGAGATGCTTTGTTGATGAATGGGGCAACATTTTTAGTTTCTTTCCAAATGGGAACTGCAGAGGTGTCTTCAAGAGTTAGTGCCGATAAAGCTGTCTTTGGAAGACCATTGGAAACATTTTTGTGTTCACCAAGTCTTGTATTGATGCTTCAGTATGTGCTTCCAATATACACTGAGTGGCCACTTTATTATGACCACCTGACAGTTTTAAGCAAATGAGCTATGGCTGCACGCTGTTGCCACCAGACGGCGAGACTAGTATAAAAAGGGAAAGCTTAGTGCTTGCGACAGTAGAAGATGTGATTTTTGGGTGACAAGATGGGTAAAAAATGTGATTTGACGGACTTTCAACGTGGGATGATTGTAGGAGCTCGGAGCCATGGAGCGAGTATCACCGAAACCGCCGCATTCGTGAAATGTTCCAGAGCAGCTGTTGTTAAAGTGTTTAAAGACTGGACTGTCAGGCAACAAACTGGATCTCTACGTGAAACGTGTGGTCGTCATCGACTAGTGACTGCTCGGGCGGAACGGAGAGTATCCAGACCTGTAACAGACAACAGAAGGGCAACAGTGCAGCAAATTACAGACCAACTTAATCAAGGATCCCTTCAAATGATCTCTGAATGCACTGTTCGCCGTACACTGCATCGGATGGGATATGGCAGCCGAAGGCCTGTTCGAACAGTTTGGCTGTCTGCAGTTAACAAGAGAAAACGTCTCCAGTTCGCACAGGAGCACAAGGATTGGACATTCGATAATTGGAAACAAATTATGTGGTCCGATGAATCATGTTTTCAGTTGCACCATGCTGATGGCCGAGTGAGAATTTGGCGGAAACAGCACGAAAGCATGGACCCCAAATGCATTGCTACAACCCTTCAAGTTGATGGAGGCAACGTTATGGTTTGGGGAATGTTTTCCTGGCATGCTTTGTGCCCTTTAATTCGTGTCTGACTGGTACATCATATCTAAACATCGTTGCGGACCAAGTGCATCCTGTCATGTGGATGGTTTATCCCAATGGCGATGGCTACTTTCAACAAGATAATGCGTCCTGCCATAGTGCTCGTATTGTACAGGATTGGTTTCAGGAACATGCCGGTGAGTTTACTTTACTTAGGTGTCCCCCACAATCTCCAGATCTCAACCCCATTGAGAATTTGTAGGATGAAATTGAACGAGCCATCAGACAGCTAGATCCACAACCCTGTAATCTCACACTCCTGGAAAGTGCTATTCATCAAACATGGTCTCAGATTCCACAAACCACCTATCAACATCTCGTGGAGTCCATGCCACGAAGAATCGGCGCAGTATTAAAGGCAAAAGGTGGCCCATTGAAGTACTGAGCGGGTGATCATGATAAAGTGGCCACTCAGTGTACACTGAGGGACCAGAGTAAGTTCAAATGGGAATAGCATAAACTCCAGGGTTGTGACAGGATCCCTGTCTTTCAGCAGGCACATTATTGCAGAAGGGTTTCATTTCACTGTGAGAGTGTAGCCCATTGTTTTGAAAAGTTTACACTAAAAAAGTTGCCCCATTCATCAACAAAGCATCTCTGCATTTCCAAGAAAGCATTGAAATTTTGTTTCCTAAAAACTGCAATTCAGAGACCCCTCACCAAATCCCATTTATTTGGAGCTCCCTTCTAAAATCTGGCAACATTTCCAACACCCCAACTTCAAATTGTAGTTATCTAGCAATTAGCCCATCCAGTCGATCGCAGGTGTTCAAGGTCGTAGGACGACCGAAAGCTACCGCTAAACGAACCTTTTACTATACGTGATTCTGTGGGTTTTTGCTTGCTGTCTATATTTACGTGAAATCTTATGGAACAATAATACCTCACCAAGGTATGCCCCTATGTTTAGTTATAACTATAATTTTAAATGAACTTTTTGATTGTTTGTTACAACTTATTTTAGTGTTTCATGAGAGTTCTTATCGGGCACGAATATAGTCTTGAAAATTTTTATGAATCCTTGAAAAGTCCTGGAAAAGCCCTTGATTTTTTTGGTGGAAAAAGAGTGGGAACTATGGTAACCCAATGACGTCCCCTCTATACCGTGTTGTTGTTAAATGTTTAAAAAATTATATTTTGAATACAGTGATATGCTCCAGTTTAAAATTTACATAACTAATATCGGTGAATAATTCTGTCTTGCTCTGTTGCCTTATATTCACACTGTTTCATCGTGTGTTCTGTTTCTTAACGGGGTTAAAAAATCTGTACATCGTTGCTAATGTCAATATGTCATTTAGTTGCTTCACTATTATCATGCTATTTAGAAATAAACAAAAATCTGAGGTTACTCACCTTGTTCCCAATATCATTCAGGAGGTTTTCTTCTCATGTATACATTTCTAACACTTAATTTCATTCGCCACTGAGTTGTTCCAAACCCCAAGTACCCTCCTTTAAAGCTCATGAAAATTCAATTTTTTCCCCTTTTTCCCCAGTAATAACCTTTTCTTCCAGTAACAATATGCCAATTCAAATGTACTAATGGGTGATCATAAAGTCGCACAACCCAGAAAAAAAAAAAAAGAAATTATGAGGTTAATTACAATTCTTAAAGAAAATAAACATCGCCAAATATACACTGAAGTGCCAGAAAAACTGGTACACCAGTCTAATACTTGGTAGGTCCCCCACGGGAGCGCAGGACTGCAGAAATACGACGGGTCATGGATTCCACTAGCTTCTGGAAATGTGCTGTAGGCAATGCACGCCATACTTCCTGCAGAGCGTTCCACAATTCGGGTGTATTCCGAGGTCTCGGATTCCTGTGTTCGATAGCGCGTTGCATCCCGACACTTGTGTGGAGGTGCATTGTCTGTTGGAACAGGCCCAACCCATCAGCATGAATGCAGGACATGAACGGGTGTACCTCGTCAGAAAGGATGCCCACATAGCGTTGGCCGGTCACAGACGTGTGTAGACGAACCAGGAATCCCACTGAAGTCCAGTTAAACACACCCCATACCATTACGGACCCCCCACTAGCCGGTACAGTTCCCTGTTGACAGGCGGGATCCATGGCTTCATGGGGTTTGCGCCACACATTAATTCTTCCATCTGCCCGATACAGTTGGAAACGCGACTCGTCAGACCAGGCTACTTGTTTCCAGTCATCAAGTGTCCAGTGGCGGTGTTGTCGTCCACCCATCAAGGGGACTCGAGGTGGGCGTCGGCTGCCAAAGCCCATATCGTGCAGGATACGTTGCACAGTCCGGACACTGATGCTTGTTGAGGCTCCAGCATTGAATTCCAATGAGAGCTGCGAGAGTGTCGCACGCCTATCGCGTGAAACGATTCTTGACAGCCGACGATGGTCACGTTCACCCAATGTCTTTTTACGGCCACACTGGTATCGTAGGTTGGAGGTTTTGCCGGAATTCTTGTAGTCACGGTACACCCTTGCAATGGTCGTCCGTGAAAATCCGAACTTCGTTTCTATCTCTGAAATACTATGGCCCATATCACGAGCGCCAACTATGACACTGCGTTGAAAATCGCTTAAATCATTATTACTTGTCATTCTCATGCCGAAAACAGCTCTGACAGCTGGCAAGGATGTCTATTGCTTTATATACGCACTGGAGGACGCAACCGAGTACACGCATAGGTGATGTTGCTATGTATTTTTCATAAGCTCGTCTGTACCAGTTTTTCTGGCACTTCAGTGTAGGTTACAATATTACCCTGGTGTGCAAAAATTAAGGACGAAGAGGAGAAATTAGCATAACGAGCAGGCAGAATGGACCGAAAGACCACTCAGGAGATACACTAGGGTCCGGTACGGTAGGGCATGCGAATATATGCAGCATGACGTAGGGAGGGAGTGTCGGAAGGGTATAAAGCACACGGGCGGTGTACGCTCAGCAATTCGGTGAAAGCTATTGCACAGTGTACATCGGTTTGAACGACGTCGAGTTGCTGCCACCGTGCGATATAGACAACAGGCAATAAAGTAGATGACATCTGGATGACTTTACCCGAGGTCGCGTCATTGGGAAGCTGGAAGAAGGTCGAAGTGTGACTAGTGTGGCCGAAGTGTTCGGGATCGCTCACAGCATCGTTTCACGAGCTTGGAGAGCATTTCAAACGACAGGAACAGCTGTCCGAGAGTTTAGCAGTGGTCGTCCACGAGCAACCACGGCGGCGGACTACCGGTACATTGTCCTACAAGCGAGAAGAGACAGACGGCAGACAGGGGGAGAAATCGCAAGGCACATGCAACAGACAACTGGACGTCTGTTATCGCGTTTTACTGTGGCCAGGAGACTGCACAAGGGTGGTCTATTTGCACGACGACCAGTACGGTGTGTGTCATTAACGCCTGCTCATCGGAGACGGCAGTTTCTGTGGTGCCAGGAACACTAGAACTGGACACATCAGCAATAGGGTCGAGTTCTCTTTACGATTGAGAACCGATTTTGTCTGACGAGCGATTCTGGACGTATACACATCTGGAGAGAGCAGGGAACACGCAATCACACCTCCAACATCATAAAAAAGGACCAGTTTGGAGGTGGCGGAGTTCTCGTTTGGGGCGGTATCATGCTTGGTACCCGTACTGACCACATCTTCCAAGGAGGTTCAGTCACTGGTGTCCGCTATTGTACCGAGGTTCTCCTGCCTCACGTGCATCTGTTTAGAGGTGCTGTGGGTCCTGAGTTCCTTTTCATGGACGACAACGCTACACCTCATCGTACAGTGGCTGTCACAGAGCTGTTGGAGAGTGAAGATATTCAACGCATGGATTGGCCTGCAAGGTCCTCGGACCTAAATCCAATCGAACACGCGTGGGACCTTCTCGGGAGATGCTTGGCAGCACGTCACCAGCTGCCAGCAATGATTCTGCAGCTGCGATTGGCGCTACAAGAGGAATGGGCCACGATGCCTCAACAGCTGCTTGACAACCTCATCCTCAGCATGGACAGACGTTGTAAATCCTGCAACGCAGTCAGGGGTGATCATATCCCCTACTAAAGACTGGATTTTTCTTGGCAGCCGCCTGTCACATGGACATTTCTGTATTCTGTCCAGTTGTGCTCGAAGCTACCTTTTTAATAAATTGCCGTTGTATCCTTTGGATTCCTTGTTTGGATGGTTTTGCTCACTTGTCCCATATTCTTACATCTTGGGGATCTTATGGTATGATTTGAGTTGATGTGGAGCACTTCTGCACAACGTTACATTCGGAAAACCGTCTCGTCCTTAATTTTTGCCCGCCAGTGTACCTTTATAACAACAAAAGGGGAACCTCATTATAACATACACTATATTGACAAAAGTCACCGGACACCCCTTCAAAAGCAAATGAACGGATCTGCTGCATTGTTAAGATGCATGGTACAGGTGCAAACAGTGTAAAAACAAGCCTGCAGCTGGCCACGATCATATTGCATTGTGATGTTGAGGGAAAATGTCGCAGTGTGAGGAAACTGGTTTTGAGTAAAGAAAGATTGTTGGGTGTTATATTAGTGGGTTGTCCATAAGAGAAACCAAGAGGCATTTAAACATACCCAAGTCAACTGTTTTGGATGTACTGAATAAGTGGAAGACACATGGCATGCCTGAAGCAGCAAAACGTACCGGCAGACCAAAGATAATCAGTGATAGAGGACGTGGAAGCCTCAGGAAAGTTGTTATAGCTAATCGACGGAGTACTGCACAAGAGTAAAAATGCTGCAACCTCGGTATGTGCACATACCATTCTCAGAGAACTTCATTCAATGGGTTACTGTGGTAGTGCGACTGCTCATAAGCCTTTCATTTCCACTCGGAATGCTACTCATCGTTCAACAATACCAGTCAATGAAAATTTGTTGTTTATTTGTTTGTCATTGGCTGTGATTCGTATATTTCGAATAAAGAAAATAATAATAATAATATAATGAAAAATTTACTTATTAACAACAGATATAACGCGAAAGATAAGAGTAATTTACTGCACGGTAATGAGGTAATCTTTTTTAAAAATGTCATGTCATTATGAATATCGGAGGTAAGAGCGCAGTGACGTTACTGCCAGCTGCTGGATCATGAAAGTCACGAAAAAATCACGAATTCAGAAAAAGGTCACGAAAGTCACGAATTCAGAAAAGGTCACGAAAGTCACGAATTCAGAAAAAGGGCACGAAAGTCACGAATTCAGAAAAAGGTCACGAAAGTCACGAATTCAGAAAAAGGTCACGAAAGTCACGAATTCAGAAAAAGGTCACGAAAGTCACGAATTCAGAAAAAGGTCACGAAAGTCACGAATTTAGGAAAAGGTCACGAAAGTCACGAATTCAGAAAAAGGTCATGAAAGTCACGAATTCAGAAAAAGGTCATGAAAGTCACGAATTTAGAAAAAGGTCAGGAAAGTCATGAATTCAGAAAAAAGGTCACGAAAGTCACGAATTCAGAAAAAGGTCACAAGAGTCACGTATTTAGAAAAAGGTCATGAGAGTCACATATTCAGAAAAAGGTCATGAGAGTCACGTATTCAGAAAAAGGTCATGAGAGTCACGAATTCAGAAAAAGGTCACGAATTCAGAAGGTCATGAAAGTCACGAAAAAATCATGAATTCAGAAATATCCGAGAGTGGTTGGAAAAGCACAATAAATACTTCAAAGTACTTCCCTGGCCTCCTAATTCCCCAGACTTGAACCCAACTGAGAATCTGTGGGACCACCTCGATCATGTTGTTTGCTCTATGGATCCTCTACCATGCACCATCCAGCAGCTGTCAGATGCACTGCAGTCAGCATGGCTCTACACACCTGTGAACACCTTCCAGCACCTTATTGAGTCACTCCCAGCCTGTCTAGCTGCTGTCCGGGCTGCACACGGCGTTTACTCTGGATAATAGCTGGTGGTCACAATAATGTGACTCGACCATGTATATATTTGTCTGCTAGCCAATTATATTTTAAAGCATATGATAATACCATTCTTAATCAATAAATATTAGTACCTCATAAACCCAAAATATCATCTTTTTGCCAATTTTTGAACATTCAAAATTCTTTAGAGCAAAAACTTGATGTGATAAGTAAAAACTAATATGATTTTTGATTTCAGCACATAAAAATACTCTAAAACAGAGTCTCAGGTCTCGGATGTAAGTAATCAAAAATGGTTTAATTGGTTCTTCAAACACACTTTGGTGTTGAACTTCATTACGTGGTTATAAGATTTATTGTTTATATCTTTAAACTATACAGTTGTGATATTTTGTACTGTTTCTCAAGTTGTATGAATATCAAAGTGCTTGCGGGAAACTTAATCATCTTTGTCTGACATTGAATTTTCACAGTTGAATGCCACTAAATATTAAAAAAAAAAAAAAAAATGGTGACTTTGGAACCCTGCCTGCTTGAATTCTTTTGTGGACTTCATCCACTTCTAAATGACCTAGAGATCTGAAAATTGGTTTGCTGATAGGTCTTGAGGTCTGAATACCTAAAAAAGTACAAAAACCAAAAAGATCAAAATGGTGGCTTTGGAACACTGCCTGCTTGAATTCTTTTGTGAACTGTTCGTCCACTTCTAAATGACCTAGAGATCTGAAAATTGGTTTGCTGATAGGCCTTGAGGTCTGAATACCTAAAAAGTACAAAAACCAAAAAGATCAAAATGGTGGCTTTGGAACACTGCCTGCTTGAATTCTTTTGTGAACTGTTCGTCCACTTCTAAATGACCTAGAGATCTGAAAATTGGTTTGCTGATAGGTCTTGAGGTCTGAATACCTAGAAAAGTACAAAAACCAAAAAGATCAAAATGGTGGCTTTGGAACACTGCCTGCTTGAATTCTTTTGTGAACTGTTCGTCCACTTCTAAATGACCTAGAGATCTGAAAATTGGTTTGCTGATAGGTCTTGAGGTCTGAATACCTAGAAAAGTACAAAAACCAAAAAGATCAAAATGGTGGCTTTGGAACATTGTCTCCTTGAATTTTTCACGAATGTTCGACCACTTCTAATGGCCTAGAGATCTGAAAATTGGTATGCTGATAGATCTTCACTTCTGTGTACCTAGAGAAATCTAAAAAATTAAAAAAAAAAGTCAAAATGGTGACTTTGCAACATTGTCTGCTTTAATTTTTTGTGAATTGTTCAACCATTTCTAATTGACCTGGGGATCTGAAAATTGGCATGCTGAATAGGTCTTAAGGTCCTAGAAAAGTCCAAAAAACCAAACAAATTAAAATGGGATCTTTGGAACACTGCCTGCTGGAATTTTTCGTGAATTGTTTGACCACTTCTAAATTACCTAGGGATCTGAAAATTGGCATGCTGATATGATACCTAGAAAAGTCCGGGGGAAAAAGAAAAATCAAAATGGCAGCTTTGGAATATTGTCTGCTTGAATTTTTTTGCGACTTCCACATCTAGAAAAGTCTGAAAACCCAAAAATTCCGAAGTGTGGCTTTACTTTACTGTTCAAAATGCTGATAGGCTTAAAAAATAATTACGCCAAAGATGTTGAAATGCTGTAAAAATTCCGTGAAATTTTGATTTAACATTAAGGGTGCCAAAGCCTGCTCCATTTTACATCAAGGCATATGCATTAATGTCACGACCCTGTTCTAAATCATAAGACAGTTGCATATCTTAAATTACTTTTCTCTTTCTTTAATTTTATGTTAAAAAATCATTTTATAGATTTACCATTCAGAAAACAGGCGTGACTGCTAGTTTTATACAGGGTGCATAGGAAAGTCCCTTTAGTCTGAAATAACTTGCAAACAGAGAGAGGTACAGTTATGCAAGTGAGATAACGATAAAGCGACAACGCCCGATCGAATGCAACCAAAAGCAGCACCCCTAGTGGCGAAATGCGGAGGTTAGCCATTGCAAATCGAAAACGAAAAGAGATAGAGCAAAATTTCCACTTACAAAGTTGTAGAGAATCAATTAATTAGTACAAAACAACATTTGTTTCACACGGATAAGATAAATTGTCGCCTGAAAACCCTACAATGTCCGAAATTGATGCACGACGATTCGAATCTGCATATTCACATTTCTCAAATGTAGCCTTATGCAAATACAGATTGTGATGTTGTACCGTACCTACGATATAAAAACCAGTAGCAGGATGTACCCTGATCAGAAGTTTAGGTCTACGTACGCTGTGTGAGAATGGCGAGCTTGGATTTCCGGGGTTACGTAAAATCAGGTGTATGCAAAGGCACCTACAAGTCTGCTGGATCTACGTCGTCGTGTTACAGATGCTTGCAATAGTGTGACACCTTCCATGCTGAGGAATGTGCATGCAGAGTTACTTTCACGAATACAAATGTGTATCGTGGGCAATGGCGAACTCTTCGAACATACTCGACAGTAACTTTTTATCACTGTGCGCCAGTTTGCCTTTTTTGTTTTTGTTTTTGTCTGATGTCATCAAACTGTATTGACATAAGTACGCATTCATGCAATAAATTGCGTGTATTTGCTCATACCTATGCCTGTTCCCTTCAAACGTTCACACAAAAGGTTGCTCATCAATTTCGGACATTTTAGGATATTCAGGTGACAATTTATCTTATCCATGTGAAACAAATGTCATTTTGTACTAATTAATTGATGCTCTATAGCTTTGTAATTGGAAATTTTGCTCTATCTCTTTTCGCTTTCGATTTGCAACGGCTAACTTCCGCATTTTGCCACTAGGGGCGCTGCTATTGGTTGCATTTGATCGGGCGTAGTCGCTTACTATACTGTTATCTCACTTGCATAACTGTGCCTCTCTCCGTTCGCAAGTTGTTTCAGGCTAAAGGGACTTTCCTATGCACCCTGTATAAATGTGCACAAACTGTAAAAATTGGGATAAATTTCATATTTGTATCATGTATCAATATTTTATAAGAAATAAGTATTGAAACCTTGCAACTTGATTACTGCTTTTGCTCTGAGCATGCATTGCTGATGAAAAAATGCATTCCTGGTACCTTTTGCTACAGAAAATTGATGCATCTCTTCTCCCTCCCCTTTTTTTCTTTCCAGGTGAGAGACATGATAAAAAATGAATTACTTCATGATCAGTCAGCAAAGGTTGCTTCTGTTTTTTCATTAGAAAAGTGGATGCCATGGCAGAATGTTTTACAGCCAACACATACAGTCCCCCACTCCTGCAAAACCAATACCCTGATAAAGAACCTTCAGTTAATTGAAAATCAAGATGCACTTGATGCAAAGTATCGTGAATATTGTATTATGCCAGACTTGGAGGCATTGCTTCCAGCAGGCAAATCTGAGACAGAAACTTTTTCTTCTGGTGATTTTGTAGGATTTGTGACCACTGGCAGGTTGGACTCAAAAACCCAGTTGGAAGTAACTGTGAAAAACGACTCCCCCTGTAAGCAGTCTATGTGTGTGACACATCCTGGCTGCAGAGCTGACTCCTCCGTCAGCATCATGGACATTTCTCCTGCACACCAAGAAAACAGCAACTTATACAGACAATTTGATATTAACATATCGGATTGCGGTGTGGTCAGACATAGTATGAGGCATTTCAAAGAAATTGAGATCAAACCATTTCCGGTTACAAAGTGTGAGTCTCTTACAATTGATGCTCAGTCATTGTACAAATTTGACATAAGAAAACTTGTTCCCTTTTCATCTAAGGAGGCATTACTTTTATCCAAAATCAATCACCTTTTTTCAAAAGAAGGTGAATCTGTTGCTCACGAAGATATGGACTTTCAATTCGACGATGAATTGTTTGCTGCGTTTGATCTGAACTTTGATCGTGAGTCCCCACCATTACTTGTGTCACTGACACCCAAGGCGGCAGGTCCTAATAATGAATCAGTAACACACAGAAGTAACTGCACCAGTTCAAAAGGAAATCTCAAGGAATCAGATGTTGCTGCACAAAATAGCCTCACGATCAGTGGCAATAGTGAAATCCCAGTTCAAGAAAAGGAGGGACTGCCAACTACAGAGGTGAGAAAGGAGAATGTTTATGCTGTTAGCACTGTCCCAGTTTCTAGAATTTGCACTGATACGACCAAATTAAATTGTGAACAGACGCAGTACTCATTAACTCAGCTGGCTTCACTGGTAGATTATTCAGAAATGTTTGTTGATTTTGAAAAGCCCAGGGATTTTGAATGCAAGGAATCTGATGAAATAAGATTTCGTGGAAATTCTGAAGATGCGTGCACGGATGGGGAGTTCGACGAGTCTGATGATTTTATATGTCCAACTCCTCCTCAATCAAACAGGACAGCTGGAAGTCAGTTATCAATCTGCCAAAGTATGAATGCAGTAAAATCTGTTTCATTAGGGCAAAAAGCAAAACAGGGTAATTTTTCCGAGATGGTAAGAAAAAAAGAAAATGATGACTTTTTCTCTCAGTCATCAGCAAATCACTCCAGTAGTATGGGAAGTCATGGATTTGGGTTCCCAACGAATCAGTTTACTCGTAAGGACTTAGAAAAGGTTGAGAGTATAGATGACATGGAAGAAAAATTCAGCCAAAAGACTTTTTCTCAGGAAGAGCTTCAAGACAGAATTTTTTTGACATAGCCTTTGGTTCGCAGTTTGAAGAAGATGAAGACCCATTGATGAAGAAAGAAGTTGATGACAATGACAAAGCTGATGAACAAATGCCTCAAAATATTAATTCTCAAGCACAAGACAATTTCATACTGGACATGCAACCATCTGCATTAGACTGTACCACCCTGTACAATAGTTCTGAATTTCCTAACAAAAAATATCAGAAGTACACAGGTTCATCACGTTCGAATGAAGTGTTGAATTCTTGTAAGGCTCAAATAAAGGGATATGCACCAATCACAAAGGATTTCCCTTCTGGAAGACACGAAGGGTTCGATGAAGCAGGAAGTAGTACTGCAGTTGAAATCAGTAATCAGCATAAAAGTGTAGATAGTGAAAATATTTTGCTACATACCAACTGTGATGTAAACAAGGAAAAAGAAAAAAGAGCCTTAGTGAAAACGTTGAAACAGCAAATGTAAACACAGTGCTCAAACTAGTCTTCTCTCCAAATTCAGACTTGGAGGATTTCAAATTACCTGAGCAGCCCAAAAAGGTGGATCGTGTGAAAAAAAGTAAACCTACTTGTAAAGGCACTGTTGTTAATGCTAAAGAAGTGGCTAAAGAGTTTATTATTGATGAAGCTGATGTGTCAGGTAGTTTCCATTCAGAAAGTGGTGGTATCTCTGATGAAAATGATCTGGATCAGCTGGAGGCTAGTTTCATTGACGATGCATCTGTTGTCGATCATCATATTGATCAACATGGCCTTTATTTGCAGTCAATAAAAAATCATCATGGGCTTCCTCGAAAATTTAAACTTCAAGGTAACAACGTTATTGATGAGGACATATTCTCTCAGCCTGTGGAGAGAGAGAGTTCTGGTTATTTAATTGACAGTTTTGTTGTTCATAATGATGAAGTCGAACTTCTAAGTAGTTCTGAAGAACTGGATGATAGAGATAAGAAGTTTCAGAAGCGCAAGCGAATAATTCAGCCTGCTTGTAGCTCCTCTAGTGAAATTGATGATGCCGATTATGAGGACATAGATCATCCAAATAAGGTAGCGAGGCTTTCACCTACTAAGTCAACTGGAAATGTCGAGCGCATTCCCAGATCAAGCACCCCTCATCGGGAAAGTCCCATGTCAGATTGGGACGACTTTCAAAGTCATTCATTAGCAATAATGCCGCCCAGAAAACGTGGTTGTGTAAAACAGTTGGAAATGTCCCAATATCAAGAGTCGCAACCCTTTCATAATTTAATTGACGAACAGCCTGAAGGCCAATTTACGGCTGACAGTAGTGCAAATGCTGTTTTTTCTGAGAAATTTTCTTTTGATATTTCGTGGTCAGATGATCAGATTAACTGGGCTCCCGATAAAAACTCAGTGGATGCACTGCTGCCTGAAGCATCACATACTGAGGGCTGGGTAAGCGATGGTGCTCACCAAGAGCCTGCATCTTCTGAAGAGTCGAACTGCCTAACTGTCCTTGCTGATTCTAAGGAATTGGCGAAAGGTAAAAGCATAATAAATTCCCTTCGCAATCAGTTCAGAATTAGCGCTGTGGCAGTCATGCAGCTTTCTGGTGCTGATTACATCGTGAGCAAAGAGCTGGCTGTGCAACGCTTCTTGGAAACAGAATTCTCCTCCGTTGCCGTCCAATCCAAAGCTGTTGCAAAAGCGCAGACCATGTGTCAGCTATACGACAGGTGTTGCATCATCATTGAAAGAGATGAACGGAAACAAGTCTTTGATGGCCATAAGGTGAGAGGCAAGCAGCACGATTTTGCTCTCCAGCTAATGTTAATGACCACAGTGAAGGTGTTTCATTCCGAGTCGTGGGAAAACACTGCCTTCCTTTTATTTGAATTGGCAAAGAGTGAGGAGAGCAAAGGGTTGGCCATCAGCGTTCCATCAGATTTGTTGTCTGCTAGGAAACACTTCCTCGAATTTTGTTCCATGCTGCCGCACACAAATACCGCGTGTTCTGTTAATTTTGCAAGCAGCTTTAATTCACTTCAAGAACTTTTAAAAAGTACCGCTGAGGATTTGCAGAGAATTGGGCACATATCCCGGAACAGAGCACATCGTATTTACAACTGTTTCAGAGCCTCGATGAAAATGTAAATGTGTATAAATTTCCTTTCCCACAAAAGATGATCTTTAACTTTGAAAAGCCAAGCAACGTATTCATTCAGTTGCCTTATAAAGGTACAATAAATTATTTTCTATGTAATATAGTTGTACATTTTGTAAATGGTATTATATCTGCATTATAAATCAAATCGGTGTCACATATTTATGTTTCCCTACATCATGTTGGAAGAACTGATGTGGGCTGTAGTGTTAAAAACAGAAGCTGGTAAAGCATTTATTTTTTTACAACACATTTCTCTTTTAATACAGTGTTGTACAAAGCATTGTTTTTTTTTTTTTTGTGGCATGAAATTTTCTGTGTGTAAATTATATGTTTTGTACATGTGCCATGTCTGCAAATATATGTACGCCCATGTTAATTATGTTTTTGTACATGTGAGACTCAAGTCTTCCTGTGTGTATGTACCTTAAAGGAACAAAGCAGGAAATCTGTTAATGAGATAAATTGGTTTTTCTGTAGCTTGTTGTACTTTAAGAGAATGTTAAGCACTAAATTGAATGCTCAGTAAAGTTCCAAATGGATATCTATTTGTTCACATTTTGCTTATCATAATGCTTGGAAATATTTTATGTTACCCAACTTTCTGTTCCCAATTGTATACCAGCTAGTTTAGAGTGATATTTTTGTTGTCAGCAGTGTTTGTAAAAAACCCACCTGAAAAAAAAAAATGAAAACCCAATAAAATCCACTCCAAGGTGGGTTTTATTGAGTTTTTTAATATTCAGAGTAATATCACAATTTCTTTTTTTGCTTAAGGAAGTTGATGGCTTTTTTTATGGTATGCTTTCTGCTCCAAGTCATTTCAAACGTACTGAGAAATCAAAAAGCATTTAATATTTGAAATCTTTCTATGAAAAGCTTGGGTGTAGTAAACAGTGTTTAACAAAAATCAACAGGTAGACAAATACCCAGTTACTTGTTCATGTAAATTAACCTACAAAATTTTGTCCTAATTGATGTTGTGTGATTTCAAAATTAAGCTTGTAAAATTACATTAAGGTATTCCAGCAAATTTGCATTGATTTTGGCAAAGGTTTTAAAATTCAATATTTTGGGAATTATTTTAAAAGTAAAAGACTATACCTATCCTGCCTCCTACTTCAAATGCAGTTATATATATACACAAGGTAGGATCCAAAAGTTCGGGGACTTGGCGTATAGTTCCTTACCTTGAATACTTTAAAACACCAATGCACAACCACCTTCAAAATTATTCAATTGGGCGACGACGCACTTATGGCAGCGCTCATAAAGCTTCTGGAAGCATTGCTGGAAGCCATGATTTGCAACCCCTCGTAATGCCTCCTGCGTTGCTGTTTTTACCTCATTTGTTGACACAAAACGATGTCCCTACAGATTTTGTTACATCAGTGGAAAGAGGTGAAAATCGCAAGAGGCTAAGTCCGGTGAATAGGTGGGCTGTGGAAGCACGTTAGTACAATTTCTGACGAGAAACTCCGTGACCAGTAGGGACCGATGCGCAGGTGCGTTGTCATGGAGAAGGTGCCATTGTCCACTTCGCCACATCTCCGGCCGTTTACGACGGATTGACTTCCGCAAGCAACGTAAAATGTCCAGATAACGTTCCTGGTTAACTGTTGTGACCTCGGGAGTAAATTCAGAATGGAAAATGCCGCGAGAATAAAAAAAACCCCACCCAGCATGACTTTCCCTTTGCTGCGATCCTGCCTGAATTTCTTTGGTCGCGGTGAAGACGGCAATTTCCATGTTGAAGAAGCGTGCTTTGGCTGAATATCAAACAAGTAGCACCACGTTTCATCACCTGTGATGATGTTATCCAAAAACATAGGATCGCTATTGGCCTTGTCGATTAATCCGCCCAATATCCGCATCCGTTCATCCTTTTGTTCAGAGCTCAAAAGGCGAAGGACAATGTGCCGGCATGTGGTCTCCTATAAGTTAGTTGCGTAGCAATTTCTTCAAAGGTTCGGCGGCAATCTTGACGAATACACTGCACCACCATCGTAATGTTTTCCTCACTCCGTGCAGTCACAGGTCGACCGCAGTGCTCATTATCTGAGATGGATTTTCGGCCCTCTTTGAAATGCCGATACCACTTGTACATGTTCGATCTTGTCATCGTAGAGTGACCGTACACTTTTGAAAGCATTTCTAAGGTTTCTGCAGCTGTTTTACCCAAACACTGACAATATTCAATGTTACAACGTTGCTCTTCAAAAGCCATGTTTCTCGCAGCGCAGGAGACAGACGACCAACCACAACAGCAAATGTCTGAACTCGCATTCCAATCACTTTCCATGGGCCAAACCATTGTGACTACGGAGGGGAGGGATGGTGGGATGTATTTCAGCCCCTTAACTTTAACTACATGATCGCGCTGTCACAGGAATGCGCTGTTCTTGAACTTTTGGATCCTACTGCGTATATATGTTATTGTTAAAGTATGAAATCCGTTATTTCATTCACCCCGTTAAAGTGTAAAAAAAGTCAGTTAAAGCGTAAAACTCACTTGCGTTCTACGGTTTAACTAGTTATTTCATAGAATAACGATCTACACCCCATTAAAGTGTAAAATAACCGAGCAAATAAATCCCAAATTCAAAAGGCTGTAAAGTGAGAACCACTGGTCAGAAATAGCACACCATTTTCAACCCACTATAAAGTGTTGTATAATAATAATGATATTAACTTTTATGTTTCTAGTTGTAAATGCATTTATGGCACCTCTATTCATAGTGATTGTGGAATAACTTTTTTACGGATCTTATTCCAATGGAGTGGCAGCAACTACTCCAGTGACATAGTCCTGATGAAGAACTAGGCTTTAGTTCGAAAATTTGACAACCAACTTTCATGAAAAATAACCTCTATAAGACCCGTAAAAAGTTATTCCACAATTTTACGTTTCGTTTTGTTATTTATAAATTTTTCGGAAAAAAATTGTACAGAAGATCTACAAATTGTGTTTTAATGAACTGAATGTTCAGAGGGAAAGAGAAAACTCTAAATTGGAAATTCAAGCTAAGAAGATGAAATTAATGTCAGATAAATCTCATTATGAAGCCTATGTGGGACTTACAGTCCGTATCCCAGTACCTGAAGTTGACAGAGGAAGGGGTGACGCCAGATCTATTTTAGCTGTTATCATGAAAATAACCGAAGAAGGATTTTTTAAATTGGGAACAAGAAACGGCCGCATAGAACAGCTATATTCCCGATCCCAGTTCAGCGTCTGTGAACAAAAACTAATTCAGATCGAAAAAGTGCCGGATATAGAGAAATCGCTCCGGTCGGTTGCTGCAGCTCAAAGTTTAGGTACCGGTCAGGGATTTAAAAAATGTTCATGTAAAACGCAGTGTGTCAACAAAAAGCGTATTTGTTTTAGAAATAATGTTCTATGCAATTCCAAATGCCATTTTAGTAATCCCTGTTGTAACAAATGATTTTATTGTGTCTTTATATAAATAACATTTTGTATGCTGTATAATTCAGTCAAATTGTTTATTTTACACTTTAACTGTCTATCATTAGTTAATTTATAGAATACCTAGTTATTTCACAGAATGACTAGTTAAAGTGTGGAATTATTAATTTATTACACACTTTAACTAACTTGATCAGTTATTTCATGAAATAACTAGGTATTCTATTAAATAACTGAATTATACACTTTAATTGTAACATATATATATATATATATTATATTATATTATATGATATATCATTATCATGATCAACCATTATCAGTCCACTGCTGGATGAAAGTTTCTTCCACAATTCTGTCTTGGGCCTGTCTCCTCCATGTTACTCCAGCATACTTTCGAATTTCATCCATCCATCTCCCATGGGGTCTTCTTCTGGGTCTTTTCCTGTCCCTTGAAATCCAGTCTAAAATTTCAGTTGTCCATCGGTGGTCCGTTCTTCTGGCAACATGTCCAGCCCATTGCCATTTCAGTGATTTCCCTCTGGTCATGATGTCGTCCAGTCCTGTCATTTTCCTTATCCACAAGTTCCTCTTCTTATCTTTCCTGGTTACACCAAGCATGCCTCTCTCCATGCTTCTTTGAGTTGTCTGCAGTCTTTGTATGTCTTTTTTAGTTAAAGTCCATGTCTCTGCTCCATACGTACGCACTGGCAGGATGCGTTGATTAAACACTTTTCTTTTAAGACATAATGGCATACTATTCTTAAAAATTGTACTGTTTCTTCCAAAAGCTCGCCATCCAAGTTTTATATGACAATTAATTTCTTCATCAATGTGACCCTCACTTGATATCTGCTGCCCAAGATAAATGTAGGTATTGGTTGTCTCAAGCTTTTCTCCATCAACATAAATCCAATATTAAAACATGCATGTATTGTACATCCGTAGCTAAATCTTTTATACAAGGTGATCTTAATCCCGACTGGAGTAATATAAGGATAATTAATACTCCTAGTAAACCTGGTGGCCTTTTAATTGCAGAAAGTGTATATATAGAGACTTCCGGTGAGCAGTGTTGTAATGAACATTCCCCCTATGAGTTACATAACGTTTGGAAATCCCTTATTAAAACAGTAAATTATAAATTGTAATATAAACTTAAAATTGAATGTTCACCCCACCCTACACCATTTATTTCTATAAAATATTTCCATGATTTTTTCACAGACCATTGGGCCAACAGTGTATGCAACATTTTGGCACATGTAGATTACTATTGGCTAATAACTTACCATGCTTCCCACAATGCAATGATCTATATTATATATAGATTAAATGTGTCTCTATTTATTACATCTGAAGAAGAGGCAGCCGCTGCCTCAAAAGTGCTCATGGTTTTTAATTGTATATATTTCTCATCTTTTAATGATTAAATCGTGCTAAAGACGGAAAACTTTCATCGTTTTAGTGACTTTTCTCCATCAATCGATAAATCTTCATTTCTTGTAAAAGCATTGTACATCACTTTTTTCTTCTGAAAGTTCATTTTTAATCCCATTTCTTTACTCTTATCAACAAGTTCTTGGATCATACTCTCTGATGCTTCAAGATTGAATGAAGAACCATGTTAAACTTCAAAAAAGAAAAAAAAAACCCCGAAAAGCCCAATAAAACCCACCTAGGCTTGGCTTTTAAAAAGTACCGTTTTTTTTTTAAATCCTGGTTGTCAAAGCGTGTGTGTATAATCCTCTTTTCTATCTTTCACTTTTAAATTCTAGTTTAGTCCTTAGTGCCATTTTAAAGAGGCGTGGCCAGTAGGGGGATCCTTGGGTTCAGACCCCCTCCCTTGAGGGTGGACTAACTTCAAATTTAAAGTGATATACATGTATATATGAGGTTTTCAACAATGAGCCAAATCCATGCCCCCCCCCCCAAATAAGTTTCTGGCTATGCCATTGCCATTTTTGTACTGTGATATTACCCTCACAGACAAACATGTACACATACATGCTGTGTCTCTCTCTTCTCTCTCACACACACAACAACAACAAATTATCAGCTAATGGCCATTTAGAAGAGCATACATGCCCAAACACCTAAGTAGGCTTTCACTATTTCATTTGCTTTGTGTTCCACGGAGGCTCTTGTAATATCTGTTACACTGTCAAATTCATTAATTTTTTAAAAGTACAATTATTCAATATGGGAATTACTACGATGACATAAAAATTACTTTTTGTCAAATTTTCGGGTTACACACCAACTCGTCGTCGGGACCGACTCAAGGTAGTAGTCCCTGCCACTCCTTAGCCTTCATCAGTCTCACTGATGAAGGCCATAGTAATGGCTGAAATATATTTGCCTTAACAACTATTATATGTAACTTAGCATGATCTCAACTATCTTCAATTTAACATATTTGTTAGTTACGTGCTTTGCCTACCACTCATTTATGATCCAAGTATAACGTGTAGAAAGCTGAAATACAGGGTATCCGAGAATTATTGGACACATTATAAAATTATGTACAAAAAAAACCTATGAGCATTGTCTGTTTTTTTATGTCACGCATTACACACACGGTTTCTATATTTCTGTTTTGCAGAATTGTTATTCCCAGAATCCGATAGATGGCGCTAGGTGTGGCCTGATGAGGAATTTATGAGAAATGCGCAATCAGTAGTGATGGCATCCGTACAGCAGAAGGCGATGTGTGTGTTATGGCTTGCGGAATTAAAGTCTGTCATTAAAGTTAAAAGACGGTGCCGTTTAGAGTATAGTTGTAATCCTTCGTCAACAAATTCAATTTAAAAGCGGTGGATGAAACAGTTTAAAGAAACTGGCAATGTGGAACATGATGGAGGAGCCGGTAGGCCTAGCGTCAGCGGTGAGACGGTTGACCAAGCTAATGAAAGTTTCCGACGAAGCACCAGGAAATCCATTCGTAAAGCAAGCAGAGAACTGTGCATTCCGAAATCGACAGTTCACGATATCTTGCACAAGAAATTAAAGCTTCATGCTTATAAAATTGAAATAGTGCAAAAGATGCATGTAAATGATCACACTCTGCGATACGATTTCGCCGTGGATATGCTGAATCCAGTGGAAAACGACGAAAACTTTCTCAGTACTGTAATTTTTAGTGATGAATCCACATTTCATGTATCAGGTATTGTGAATCGCCACAACTGTAGGATATGGGGCAGTGAACCGCCTCATGCTGCTATTGAACTGGAACGTGATTCTCCAAAAGTTAATGTGCGGTGCGCCCTATCAAAAAGAGAAGTGATTGGCCCTTTCTTCTTCTGTGAAAAAACCATAAATGGGGACATTTACTTGGATATGCTAGAAAATTTCGCTATACCCCAGATCAGAAGACATGACAACGTCGTTTTCCAACAAGACGACGTGCCTCCGCATTGGTCAACGTGTGTACGTAAGTGCCTAAATGAGGATTTCCCCAACAAATGGATTGGGCGTGGTGGTCCCATTCCGTGGCCTCCTCGCTCTTACTCCATTGGATTATTTCATGTGGGGTTATGTGAAGGATCGTGTCTATCAGACGCCTTGTACTGATTTGCAGGAACTGAAGCAGCGTATCACAGCTGCTATTAATTCCATAACTCCTCAGATGCTTGGCAATACATGGCATGAAATCGAGTATCGCTTGGACGTACTACAAGCAACCAAGAGATCTTACATCGAAATTTATTAACTTGTGTAGTTACATTGTAAGTTAGTGCAGTCAGTTTCTTTCTATCTGTTTAATGTTTTGTTTTATATAATTTCGTAATGTGTCCAATAATTCTCGGACACCCTCTACAGCAATGTAGAAATGAATGTTGTAAAATGCTTCAGAGTTTTATGATAGGCTTATACAAATGTCATTATCAGCTCATAGGTACAGTACTTTCCAGTGTTTTCTGTGTGTAAAATGAAAAGCAAAATTCCCCTCAATGTACCCACTAACGAAATGTGGTATGCACACCTATGTTCTGGAGCTTATGATATCTAAATTGAAATTGGTCTTATGTGTGAAAATCTACTGAAAGTACTGTTGATGTTTAAAAATTAATATCAGATTGTAATACTGAATTGCTCATAAGTTTACTGGGCACCATGTAATGTCTGATCAGACAAACTTGGAAATTATGTGGCCCTGGAGTGCAAATCGAACCCCGATTTCTGGTTGAGCATGCTATCCGTTACCCAGCAAGTTACTGGCGATTTAAATGTCTAATCAGAAAACTTGGAAGTTATGTGGACCTGGAGTGCAAATCGATCCCCGATTTCTGGTTGAGCATGCTATCCGTTACTCAGCAAGTTACTGGTGATTTAAATGTCTGATCAGAAAACTTGGAAATTATGTGGCCCTGGAGTGCAAATCGAACCCTGATTTCTGGTTGAGCATGCTATCCGTTACCCAGCAAGTTACTGGCGATTTAAATGTCTAATCAGAAAACTTGGAAATTATGTGGACCTGGAGTGCAAATCGAACCCGGATTTCTGGTTGATCATGCTATCCGTTACCCAGCAAGTTACTGGTGGTTTAAATGTCTGATCAGAAAACTTGGAAATTATGTGGCCCTGGATTGCAAATCGAACCCCGATTTCTGGTTGAGCATGCTATCCGTTACCCAGCAAGTTACTGGTGATTTAAATGTCTGATCAGAAAACTTGGAAATTATGTGGCCCTGGAGTGCAAATCGAACCCCGATTTCTGGTTGAGCATGCTATCCGTTACCCAGCAAGTTACTGGCGATTTAAATGTCTAATCAGAAAACTTGGAAATTATGTGGACCTGGAGTGCAAATCGAACCCCGATTTCTGGTTGAGCATGCTATCCGTTACCCAGCAAGTTACTGGTGATTTAAATGTCTGATCAGAAAACTTGGAAATTATGTGGCCCTGGAGTGCAAATCGAACTCCGATTTCTGGTTGAGCATGCTAACCGTTACCCAGCAAGTTACTGGTGATTTATGACTTATCCATTCCTAGATTTGAGGTCTTTGATGCTATGGGGAAGCAGGGGATTGCTTTAACTAGCGAAATTTGAAGTTGTTCAGATTCCTAAGCAATAATTACTTTGCTTCAGTTGCTTGAAACATTGTTGTACTGGGTGGTTTAACAGGTAGCATGGTCGAACAGAAATTGAAAGATGTGTGTTTGATTTTTGCTCCAGGGTGACATAATTCTTAAGTTTTCTGATGAGTTGTTACATGGCGACAAGTAAATACAAGCAATTCAGCATTACAATCTGATTGATGTGAATGATCTAGTGAATTTACCATGTATTTATGAGGAATATCACGGTTCATCCTATGACTACAAAAAATGCAGGGTGCTTGTTACGAAAAAAAGAGGGTAGTTTACCCTTTCAAAGAGCATTAGCATATACATTGACTTTACAAAAACAAGACCATACTAGCAGCCAGAGTCGCAGAATATAGACGTGCTGTACACGGATAGTTTCCAAATTATTAGCAGATTTTGCAAATAGTTTTGGCTTGTAGATTAAAAAATAAAAATCCTAGTTGTAAATGAATTTATGGCACCTCTATTCATAGTGTATCGTGGAATAACTTTTTTACGGGTCTTATAGAGGTTATTATTCATGAAAGTTGGTTGTCAAATTTTCGAACTAAAGCCTAGTTCGTCATCAGGGGTACATCACTGGAGTAGTTGCTGCCACTCAGTTGGAAGAGTCCAACCGCAATTATCGTTAATTGTGGTACTTCTTCTTCTTGCTATTTCGATCCCTTCTTCTAGTTTCCTCTTTACTAAGTTTGACTGGTGGGCAATTATTTTCACTGAGTCCCAATTTATGGAGTGTCCACTTGCTTGTATATGTCTGTCATTCACAGCAATTAAAACACTCAAGGCTTTACTCAGATTAATATATTTAATTCTATCTTAGCGTGAGGATGTTCAACTATTTTTCACATCTTCTGATAGCGAGTTCTTTTGTTTTTACAGACATTTCTGGCCTCTTGATTTTATCAAGGCCTGTTCTCAATATATAGGAACTGTAACAAAAACTTCACTTACACAGAAAGACTTAAAATTTTATTGCCAGGTTCCTCTCGCAATGCTATTTATAATTGTTGAAGGTTCATTAACGGAACTGCTTTTCTAGATATAAAAACTTTCTTTAATCAGTATCATGTTTTTATGAGGTTCATAGTTCAATATTTTAAACTTTTGGCCTTAAGGTCCATTTTACACACATTTCTACGCATTCTGTCGTAATGTACTTTTGTCCTCTCTGGAATCTGTAATGTTCTAATATTTATTGTTATATTAATTTTTCTGTAAATTACCTTATTCTATTGTTATCTTGATTTGCGGGTTTGCAGCAAGTTTTCTGTTTTAATGGTTGTGTACGCAGATACATTTTATTTTTATACAACTCTGCTAGTAGCATCAATTCACCAAAAAAGTTAAACAGTAATTCATCATGGATATTAAAACATTGTGTATATTGTCATCAGTAAGTACTAGTTTAATTTGAGAAAATATTCTTCGTACTTCAGCGTTTGAAAATGCTAAGGTACATGCAATGTTTAAAAGTTTCTGTATTGGTAGTATTATTATATACACGGTCGAGTCACATTATTATGACCACCAGCTAATATCCAGAGTAACTGCCGTATGCAGCGCGGACAGCACCTAGACGAGCTGGGGGTGACTCAGTAAGGTGCTGAAAGGTGTTCACAGGTATGTGGAGCCATGCTGAGTGCCGTGCATCTGACAGCTGCTGGAGGGTGCGTGGTGGAAGATCCAAAGAGCGAACAACATGATCGAGGTGGTCCCACAGATGCTCAATTGGGTTTAAGTCTGGGGAATTAGGGGGCCAGGAAAGTACTTTGAAGTCTTCATCATGCTCTTTCAACCATTTTCAGACATTTCTAGCTGTGTGACACGGCGCATTGTCATTCTGGAAGATTCCATCCGCCCCACGGAAGACCATCAGTTGGTACGTGGTCGGCTAGGATGGATTCATAACGTATTCGGTCCATAGTGCCTTCCACAGGTATGAGTGGACTCATAGAATACCATGAAAACATTCCCTATACCATAACGCTGCCCCCGCCAGCTTGTGTTTTTCCAGCAATGGTTGAAGAGAGTGTTTGTTCTCCGATGTTTCTTGCCTTATACGCCAACTGATTCACCTTCGTTAGCGTAAGGGCAGTGACCATCCGTCTGCTTCGAAGCCCCATTTGCAGCAGGGCTCGCTGAACTGTCATTTTAGACACGCATCCGGTAACCTCCTGATTCATTCGGCCACTGAGTTGCTCCAGTGTAGCGTGTCGATTGGCCCTCACGCACCTTCGAAGCTGACTTTCTTACCTCTCACATCAATGGCACGTGGCACTCCACCGTTTCCACATAGCTTATTCGCAATGGTGCCATTTCTACAATCACGATACACTTTAACCACAGCAGCATGTAAACAGTTCACGAATTGCACTGTTACAGAAATGCTGCCACCCTTGGCCACCGAAAGCTGATAATCATCCCTTTTTGCAAATCGGATAAATCGCTCCTTTTGTCTGTGACAGCAACAGGTGATATGTTTTTAGATTGGCTACGTGCTGTTGATGTCAAAAGTAGGAGGTGGTCACAATGATATGACTCAACTGTGTGTATATTGTTACCAGTAAGTACTAAAGGGGCTGGCTGTCAAAAATAATGGAAACACCTTGAAACAATACGTGTTACGCACCTAATATGGTGTGGGAGCACCCTTGGCATTTAAAACTGCTTGAATCCTACTTGGAATAGATGCATACAAGTCCTGGATGGTTGTAAGTGGTATGTTGTACCATTCTTCGAAAAGTAGCACATACCAAAGTCACTGTTTTCAACAAGGTGTTTCCATTATTTTGGACAACCCCTGTAGTTTAATTTGAGAAAATATTCTTTCTACTTCAGCATTTGAAATTGCTAAGGCACATACATTTAAAAGTTTCTGTATTGGTAGTATTAGTTTATATATTGTTATCAGTCAATACTAGTTTAATTTGAGAAAATATTCTTTCTACTTGAGCATTTGAAATTTCTAAGGTACATACATTTAAAAGTATCTGCATTGGTAATATTATCGTATATATTGTAACCAGTCAGTACCAGTTTCATTTGAGAAAATATTATTTCTACTTCAACATTTGAAATTGCCAAGGCACATATGTTTAAAAGTTTTTATATTGGTAATATTATTCTATATATTGTAATCAGTCAGTACCAGTTTCATTTGAGAAAATATTATTTCTACTTCAACATTTGAAATTGCTAAGGCACATATGTTTAAAAGTTCCTGTATTGTTAATATTATTCTATATATTGTAATCAGTCAGTACCAGTTTAATTTGAGAAAATATTATTTCTGCCTCAACATTTGAAATTGCTAAGGCACATACATATGTTTAAAAATATCTGTATTGGTAATATTAGTTTATATATTGTTATCAGTCAATACTAGTTTAATTTGAGAAAATATTCTTTCTACTTCAGCATTTGAAATTTCTAAGGTGCATATGCTTTTAAAAGTTGTATTGGTAATATTATTCTATATATTGTAATCAGTCAGTACCAGTTTAATTTTAGAAAATATTATTTCTACTTCAACATTTAAAATTGCTAAGGTATATGCAATGTTTAAAAATTTCTGTATTAGTGGGGATCTTCTACCCACAGTTCCTTCTGATTTTGACAGAATTGAACATATTTTTGGAATTGACAAATTGTTACTCTCAGTATCAATTTGAGATAGAAGCATTGATTTGTACTCATCCCATTCTAATAGTGAATCTTTATTTAAGTTGAAGTACTCAACCCCACAATGCCATAAAGGTTTGGTGGTTTCTGACCCTACTTTTCTAAGATACCAAGATTTGTAATGATAGATTGCTTTTCTGTCTAGAAATAGTTTCATGCAAATGATAAATAATTGCATGTGCATCTCTTTCAAATGGACCGTTACGCATAGGGTAGTCATTTTAGGCATGAGAGCAGGGGGGGGGGGGTGATATTTTAATTAAGGGGCGAGCAGGGTGCAGCACCCTCCTAAAAGCAGCTAGGATGAACCCTGGAGATATTTTTTCGTTATTTCTGTTAAAACTAATGATTAGTATGTGTTGCATTCACATTGATGATTAGTTTATTTTCAAGCTATTTAATTTTAGAAGAACGAAAACCGATTGTTATTATTTCATGCATTATTACATTAATGTAATTTAATGAAATTATCCAAGTGAAGTGTACACCAATCAAATTATTAAGTAATTTTTGAGTCATTTTGTAAATTCAAACCAGCAAATGGAAACATTGTAAATATATGGAAGTTTTCTTATTCTGTTGCCTTCAATTGTTACACATCCTACATCGTTTTTCCCTTCCAGTATTGAAATATTTCCGAATTTATAAATTTGTGTGCCACCTTTTAAATTTAAAAGGGAAATAGGCACAGAGTATTGATAGATGTGTTATTTATGAAAATTTTGTTGCTGAAATTTGTTCAGCATTAAAAAGAATGTTCATGAGATGCCATTAATATGACAGCATGTACTCTGTTTTATTCTTTTTTATAATTTATGCTTTTGAAAAAAGAAATTCATGCCAACTAAATTTACTTTCAAAAGTGAAAACGTTTTCATTGCCTCTTTCTTTGCAAAAATGTGAGCTAAGTGGTTTTGAAATCTTAATACACACGGCTCTCATGGCTGTTATTTTTAGCACATCTTTTGTAAAAAAAGATCGTGCTTATGTTATCACTTTGTCCTTGCATCCGTCCATCCATCTGTCTGTGGCCACCACATCTCCGCAACTATTAGTCCAGTTTAAAAGATTATTTTTGTATTGGGAAGCTTGAAATATGAGAATGATGTTCCTTGCATTCCATTTTCTTTTTTGATGCACAATTTTGCTGCTAGAGGGCGTAAATGCCAGTAATATTGAATTCAAAATATGTTTTATTCCATGTATTTGCTTCTAAATATCCGTTTGAAAAAATTATTTTCCCCTTTGATGCCATTTATATCAAAGACTATTTTAGATACAGTCAGGGGCGGTTCGTCATTAGGGGCCAGAGGGGCCGGGCCCCACCTAAAAATTTCTATTTTTAGAAATATTTTTTTTTTTGTTTGCCCTGATTCTTATTCTCTCTCTTAACTACATGGTGATAAACCTTTCCCTTCAAAAACCATTACCTAAAGGAAAAGTTTCCTTCAAAAACGAAAAACTATTCCCTGAAGAAAGAGATCACGTTCAGAGTGTGAGGTTGTTGGGGCCAGCTCCAACAGGCCCCAGTAACATCACTACGCAATCAAAGAGGAGACGATTTCCTCCCCGTCTCATTCAGTATGATGACCTACATACAACACTGCCTTAACGTGTGTGCAAAAACAAACTATGGGGCCAGATCTATCTGGCCCCGCCCTAATTTGATTGGCCAGGAGAGTATCCATTTCCTTAACGCCGTGGGTTGACAGAGAAGCTTACCCCGACCAAGCTCAAAGTTCAGTTAGTTGTTTTTTCTGTGTGTGTCTCTCTCGGTGATGTGTTGTTCCTTTGTGTCGTGACTTTTTTGCTTGTCGACTACAATGAATGGAGTGGATATTTTGTTAAAATCTCCATTCTTTGCTTTAAATCTGGAAGAAAAGCTTCACTTAAAAAAACACACTGCTTATCACCCCAAGAATTTTTAGTTTGAACTTCACTTAAAAAAAAAACACAGTGCTCATCAGCCCAAGAATTTGAGTCTAAAAGCTTCACTTAAAAAACTCGGTGCTTATCAGCCCAAGAATTTGAGTTTCCAAGAGTATGAAGTTTACAAAGCACTTTGCAGAACTTATTTCAGTTTTAACTAAGATGATTTTCTATGTTAAAAATAAATAAATAAATAAATGAGAAAACCTGTAAGTATAATTTGCACATGAGTACATATATGTTTTTAGGTTTCACAAGTTCTTTAAAAAAAAAGGTTAAACCTTTTAAATAATGCAAATGGTAGTATTGTACTCATTCTATATGGGATGAAATACATGAAACATTCCCTCCCTGCATATATTTGGAGTTATTATTTTTTCACTACATTTTTTTATCCTGTGAATCCTGTGATTATTCCTCAGTTGAGAAATCTGAAGAAACACAAAGCACAACTAACATAAATTAATGCTCATATGTTTTAAGGTAAAAATTTTATTTAAGGAGTTTTAACATTTTTCTGTTAATAATTATGCATTCTATTCTGAGGAAATTTTTTTCATGTGCAATGCAATAGTTGACACATTCCTGCCTGATTTGGGCATTATTGTGAGTCAAGGGGGTAAACAGAGGCAGAGTAAAGGAATCTTGGGGGTAGGGTGGGGGTCTGAATAGTTGGCCTAACAATGACAGTTTTTTTTTATTTCATTGTTTGACTTCGGCTACTGGCCCCACCTGTTTCAGTTGCCACGAGCCGCCACTGGATACAGTTTCTTTTTCAAGTAATGCATTGATTTCCCATTGGGGGCATAAAAGTAAATTGTATTTTCCCTGATATCTCTGCTTCTAAGAGTCTGGTTTGAAAAATTCTTCTTGCAACAGGTACAGCTCTTGATGGGAAATGTTTTGCATATAATATCTAATTTTTGGTAAAGAATGGTTTGGCTACCAGGTGACGTAAGAGTCTATTTCTCTTCCTGATGTATATTTGCAGCAAAGTCTGAGCTTCTGAAAACTTGATTGAAAAAATTCTTTTGTGGACTGACACCACTCACCTTGGAAAACCATTTGAGAGTTCCTCCTGCTTAAAATAGTACATAGTTTTACTGCCTGAAGAAATATATTTTTTTTATTGAAGGTTTAATGACCACTATGAGCAACTCAATGGGCTATAAGGAGTCGCCCATCCCTAATTTAGGGCCACTTGTTCCAGGGAAGTGATAGAGCCAGTGCTGTAAGACAAACACAACATCCATGACTCACTGGGATTCGAACCCGGACCCCAGTTGGATGAATGATCAGAAGCCATTGTTTAGACCACTGGCCCACCGGGGCGGCAAAAGATTTTCAATAGGCTCTTTTTTTTTTATTGGAAGTTTAACGGCCATCGTGAGCAACTCAATAGGCTATAAGCAGTCACCTGTCGTCCCTAATTTAGGGCCACTGGTTCCAGGGAAGGGAGAGAGAGCCAGCACCGTAAAACAAACACAACATCAATGCCTCACCGGGATTCGAACCCGGACCCATCTCGGACGAATGATCAGAAGCCATCGCTTAGCCCACTGTGCCACCGGAGTGGCCAATAGGCTCTTTAGAAGTGCAGATACAGCTGCAAACAGAAGTACACAAACACCACCTAGTGACAAAACTGTGAACTACAAAAACCTGTACAAGTACAAGCAAAGTGTTCCATAAAGTAAATGGTATCCGGTGTTAAGAGAATTTTTTTAGCAGGTCATTTAGAAACAGATATATCGAGAAAAACAGATGGAACTTTTGTGCCCCCTAGCGAGGAAGTAGTGCATTATTTTGGGACGAAGTGAACACGTTTTCATGGTCAGCAGTATCTGACCAAAAAAGAATTTTCTCAATCGGATTTTTAGTCAGCATATTTGCAGGTATTGCTACAAATATATATGTATACGGAAATGCTGTGTTAAGCCCTCTATTGGCCCATTTGTGCGTTAAAAATTTTTTGAAATTATATGCAAAGCATTTGGCACCAAAAACATTGTCCGAAAAAGAAATTTTTTTAGAATCTGACTCTTAGACGAAGAGATATATAAAAAATATATATCTACATCCCCTGGTGGAAAAATTTTGCACTATTTTAAGCAAAAGATATTCTCAAAAGGCTTTTCAGGGTGAGTGTTATTGGTCCATAAAAGAATTTACAAATCGAGTTTTCTGAACCTCATATTTTGCTGTAAATACATCAGAAACAGAAATATACACTTACATCCCCTAGTGGCCCAACCATTTTTGCCAAAAATCGAACATTCTGTGCAGAACATTTCCCACTAGAAGCTCTAACCGATGCAAAAAGAATTTTTCAAATAGGACTTTTAGGAGCATATATATATATATAGGGGAAAATCGAAATTTACCTTCACGCCCACTAGCGGAAAATCTATGTATTATTTGAGAAAGAAACTATCCAAAATAGTCTTTGTTATAAATTGCATCGAAAGGAAGGAAGAACTATATTTTAATCAAATATTTGCCGCCCCGGTGGCGCAGTGGTCTAAGGCGCTGGCCTCTGATCATTCGTCCGTAAGGGGTCCGGGTTCGAATCCCGGTCAGGCATGGATGTTGTGTTTGTCTTACGGCACTGGCTCTCTCCCTTCCCTGGAACCAGTGACCCTAAATTAGGGACGGGCGACTGCTTATAGCCCATTGAGTTGCTCACGGTGGTCGTTAAACCTACAATCCAAAAAAAAAAAAAAAAAAAAATCAGATATTTAGAAGTAATGATATGGAATAAAATGCATTTTGAATTCGACAGCATCTGAATTTGCGCCCTCTAACGGCATGTGCATCGTAAAAGAACTAGGAAGCAACGATCGCCGTTCACACATTTCAAGCTTTCCAATGCAAAAGGAATTTTTCAAATCGGACTAATAGTTGCAGAGAGATAGTTTCCACAGAC
The DNA here is from genome assembly GCA_039090855.1 of Macrothele yani. Taxonomy (NCBI): domain Eukaryota; kingdom Metazoa; phylum Arthropoda; class Arachnida; order Araneae; family Macrothelidae; genus Macrothele; species Macrothele yani. The sequence continues at coordinate 106,234,329 of CM076999.1, read as the reverse complement.
GGACGGATGGACAAACTGTTGCTCTAAGTACGCATTTTTTTATACAAAAGACTTGCAGCCGCCCCGGTGGCGCAGTGGTCTAAGGCGCTGGCCTCTGATCATTCGTCCGTAAGGGGCCCGGGTTCGAATCCCGGTCAGGCATGGATGTTGTGTTTGTCTTACGGCACTGGCTCTCTCCCTTCCCTGGAACCAGTGACCCTAAATTAGGGACGGGCGACTACTTATAGCCCATTGAGTTGCTCACGGTGGTCGTTAAACCTCCAATCAAAAAAAAAAAAAAAAAAAAAAAGACTTGCTGAAAACGCTACTGCTTGCTCACTTTTCAGGAAAAACGACTACGAGGGAAAAAAAGACGGGCGACGGAAGTTGAATTTCCGATTTTGAACTATATTTTTTGTAAATGAAATGAAAAATGCTTGTTCTTTTTGTCTGTTGATATAGCAAGCAGTAATGATGCAAACTATGCATTTTCATAGATCCTGAAAAAGCGGCAACGTCGCTTCTCACTCTGCCGGGAAAACAACTGTACAGGTCACAGAAACGAGGCAATTTAATTCGATGAGGTGGCGATAGGTATCCTGGAGTATCTGGTACCATAATGTCAACAGCAGGTCCTCCAGTTCCCGTACATTTCGGGGTGGTGGTGATTTAGCGCGAACCCGCTTTTCTAAGTCGAACCACAAATGTTCTATTGGGTTCACGTCAGGTGAATTCGGAGGCCAAGGCATTACCAGAAAGTCACCAGCATGTTCCTCGAACCACTCCTTGACGATTCTGGCCGTGTGGCATGGCACATTATTCTGTTGGTAATGGCTATCACCAACAGGGAACACAGTTGCCATAAATGGGTAAACTTGGTCCCCAACGATGTTCAGACAGCTGTCAGGGATTGGGATAATGGTGCCTAAAGTGTCCCAAGAAAAAAATCGCCCACGGCATAACACCGCCGCCGCCGGCCTGTTTCCGTCCAGCAGTGCATCCACGTGCCATAGCCTCCGTTGCTAATCGGCGTATCCTCGCTCGGCCGTCTACGTGTTGCACTAGGAATCTTGATTAGTCAGACCAGACCACTTCCAATAATCCACGGTCCAATCTCGATGATCTTGGGCACATTTCATGCGTTCGTTGCGATGACGTGCAGTGAGCAATGGGTCATCGGGTACGTTGATCAACGTGCAGAAGGCTGCGATGAACTGTGTGCTGTGACACATTGCCCTGATCACTACTGTTGCAGCTGCGGGTGATTTGTATCACTGTGGTCCTGCCGTCGCTGTAAACAATGCGTGGCATTCCCCGCTCCCCTCTGATAATAGAGTTGTGGACGACGATTCGTCGTTTGGCCATCTGTGTACCACTTTCGATACGTACTCACTATAGCGGCACGTGAACAAGCCGCGCCGTTTCCGAGACGCCGTACCATCACAATTTGTCCTTTATTAAACTTCGATAAATTGGCAGCTGAACATTGTGACTCCGAACACTTTACTAACCGAAAACCGGTCCTCAGGTTGTATATATGCTGCTCTGTGAATTTCAGCTGCGCCACCGTTCGGTCTCCAGGCGCGCTCATTTCTGCAGGCTGGGGGTGGTCATAATGGAATGACTGATCGGTGTATCTTCATTGACAGTTTTGATGTAGTTTTTATCTGTAATTCTAAATTTCTTGTTAAGTGAAGCAAAGTTTATTTTCAAAATTTTTTCATTCTCTATTGAATTTACTCAATCCTGTAGGGGTTGTTTGATATAGGTTGCACAGACCTATGGTTTAACCGTACATCAAGTAGGTGTGTTTGGATTGCGTGTTCTGGAAAAATAATGAGTATGCAATACACACACAACAAATAACTGAAGGCAGTTAGAATAGCATGCTTGTTACATTACGGGAGTCACCCCGGTGGCGCAGTGGTCTAAGCGATGGCCTCTGATCATTCGAATCCCGGTGAGACATGGATGTTGTGTTTGTTTTACGGCAGTGGCTCTCTCCCTTCCCTGGAACCAGTGGCCCTAAATTAGGGACGGGCAACTGCTTATAGCCCATTGAGTTGCTCACGGTAGTCGTTAAACCTCCAAACAAACAAACAAAAAAAAAAAAAAAAAAACATTACGGGAAATTTGGAAAATACAAAAGCCTGAGTGTGCACTGACTAATTGTGGAAAGAAGGCTGCAATTAAGATTTGCAGCCAGTGCTCGAGTCAGTATCCAATATTAAAAAGCAGAAATGGTGTAGCTGGGAGAAACGACATGAAAGATAGCTGTAAATCAGCAAGGGGTCAGGTGGAAGCTGGAAACTCCGCAGGAGTGTTTGCTGTAACTCATGATAATAAACCTGTTGGACAATTGATTGGAACATAAACTGAAAGGCAAAAAATATTGAAAAAACAGCAACAAGGAAATGAGTAATCTTGGGTCAGAAATCTATAACCCAAACCATTCCCTTTTGTTGAAGTTTATGATTGTTATTATTTCGAGGTTTAACGACCGCTGTGTGCAACTCAATGAGGCCGCCCGTGGCCTACGAGATAATAAAGGCCTGCGCAGTTGGGGCGAGGAGAGCTACTACGTACGTCACGACCACCGTCCTTTCTGAGATCTGTTCCCTTACCTCGCACGCGTTCTTCAAAGTGCTTGAAGTCTCGGAAGTTCAGTATTTCTTGTTTTTCCAGAGAACTTATGATATTATTAGATGAAAGCTCGTCAATAATGACTGGGAAAAATAAAATTTATGATACAGAAATTATTGACATTTATTTATTGAGTTTTTGAGTTCCACGTCGATAGATAGCGACGTTGGCTCACAGCTTTCTCAAAATTTCTCGAGCAGTCTGTTATGGAATTTGATACGACGGGCTGTCTGTTTGTTATGTGTTTTGTAAAACCTTTAGTCAACACTTCCTTGTACACAACATTTTTCGTATACGCTGACTGTGAATTCTGTATCAATTTCCTCTGTTCTTTTCCGTGAACTATTTTTAGCTTGACGTCGTCAGATCGTCGTACTCATGACGTTGCCACATACAGATGGCTAAACACCGGTTCAGGTAATGAACCAAAATTCCTGATGTAAAGTTTTCGTATCTTTAGAGTTGACTAGCCCACTGGAAAGAAGAAGCCCTGAAACGATTTAGTCATGTGACCAAGGTCTCAACTTCCATGCTCTGAACTGCAGGTGAAGTCCATTAGTTCGTTAGTATGTTGCTGTGAAGTTGTTTATATGCCGCCCCGGTGGCGCAGTGGTCTAAGGCGTTGGCCTCTGATCATTCGTCCGTAAGGGGTCCGGGTTCGAATCCCGGTTAGGCATGGATGTTGTGTTTGTCTTACGGCACTGGCTCTCTCCCTTCCCTGGAACCAGTGACCCTAAATTAGGGACGGGCGACTGCTTATGGCCCATTTGAGTTGCTCACGGTGGTCGTTAAACCTCCAATCAAAAAAAAAAAAAAAAAGTTGTTTATATTTTATTATTTTGATTTATTATTGTGATTTTATTTCCAAAGAAAAACAAATTAACACACGTAATAACATATAACGTTCATTTACCACTACAACAAAAGAAAATGTTAGAGCGTTTTATTTTAAAAAAAAAGGATTATTTACTTGTACCTGGCCGCCCCGGTGGCGCAGTGGTCTAAGCGATGGCTTCTGATCATTCGTCTGAAAGGGGTCCGGGTTCGAATCCCGGTGAGGCATGGATGTTGTGTTTGTCTTACGGCACTGGATCTCTCCCTTCCCTGGAACCAGTGACCCTAAATTAGGGACGGGCGACTGGTTATAGCCCATTGAGTTGCTCACGGTGGTCGTTAAACCTTCAATAGAAAAGAAAAATACTTGTACCTGCTGGTTCCTTCTGTTACTAATATACAAGTAACATTCCTTTTCTGTCTTAAGTAATATAACGTAAAAAAAGTTATTTATATATACATTGAAAAAAAAATTGGTTGCTCATATGTTTTGTTGGGAAAGCTATCTCAGTTGTTTAACGGTTTAGCATTTCGGTAAGATATCTTACGGAAACGTTTTTTGGCCGCCCCCAGCGGTCTAAGCGATGGCCTCTGATCATTCGTCCGTAAGGGGTCCGGGTTCGAATCCCGGTGAGGCATGGATGTTGTGTTTGTCTTACGGCACAGTCTCTCTCCCTTCCCTGGAACCAGTGACCCTAAATTAGGGACGGGCGATTGCTTATAGCCCATTGAGTTGCTCACGGTGGTCGTTAAAATCCAATAAAAAAAAAAAAAAACGTTTTCTCCACAGCTTTTGTTTTCCTTAGTAATAGATTTACTATGTGCTATAAGTTCAAACGACAAAAGTCCGCCTTTCCCAAAAATAACGACAGTAAAAAAAACAACTGAAAATATGTTTTTTTTTTTTTTTTTTTTTTTTTTTTTGGAGGTTTAACGACCGCCGTGAGCAACTCAATGGGCTATAAGCAGTCGCCCGTCCCTAATTTAGGGCCACTGGTTCCAGGGAAGGGAGAGAGCCAGTGCCGTAAGACAATCACGACATCCATGCCTGACCGGGATTCGAACCCGGACCCCTTACGGACGAATGATCAGAGGCCAACGCCTTAGACCACTGCGCCACCGGTGCGGCGAAAATATGTTCACCTCAAGCAAAAGAAATACAAAAAGTTTTCTCCCTTGAGCAATCCATGAATAAGGAGCACACCGACACCGCACACCGGTAATTTTAACATTATAGGTATAGGCCGAAACCAAATGTACTGACGCAGGAACTTCGGCAATGGCGGCGGAGCAAAGTCCTTTAATAAAAATAGAAGGACATTGAAAAAAGTTCCGCAAAAAGTTTACAGGGAGTTCACCGGGAGCGAAACAAAAATTGTAAATAAGCCGCCATTTTGGAATCGATGCAGACATATGCCATTAAAATATTCGCATTTCGTGTCACAACTTTTTAAGTAATTTGTCAACAAAACAACAGCAGATTTCATTTATTTTGTGCGGCAAATTTCAAAGTTCCCATCAGTTGGAATTCTAAGCGGAAACTTCGCAAATACTTTGTCAGTTTCGTTAAAACATTAGCATTTCTTTCATTTTGTGTAAAACTTTCAAAGTAATTTGTGAACTACATATTAGCACATTTTATACATATTGTAACACAATCTTCGAAGTTTCTATCAGCTCACGTTCTATGAAATTCTCCCGCCATTCTGTCAGCACATTACTGATAGCTAAGACGACGCACACACGGTAGTGAGGTTAAGATCTGAGATTAAGTTGGTCACATGACCTCTGTGGCAGCCGTTCGTTTCAGGGCCTCTTGTTTCCAGTGGGCTATAATTTGGATTAGATGACGTCACACCAGCAGCTGTGTTCTTTATTGCTATGACAACAAAACGAAGTGATGTATCCGTGGACTGTGCGCGTATAGGTGATTACGTCATCTACACGAAAAGCTAAGCGTGACGTCACAAACATTTGTTTCTCGGTTGTTGGTATGACGACTTAAAAAGTGGCACGGAGGAGGAGGATTCTAGCAAATTATATATTAGGATAAAACCGCATTTCTTTTCCTTTATTGGGTATGCTCTCAGCTGAAGTTCCAGTTGACGTTGACGCTAATGAAGTTGATTTTTCCGATAGTGCTGGAACATCTTTAAAAAGTTTAGTTTTTTTGGTCCTTGGTCAGTCTCACGCAAGGCGGTTAGAAGAAAGAGGAGGTGGCAACGGCCCCCTCTCCCTGTGCTTCTGGCGTGACGCCACTTTTTATCAGCTGACTACGCCAATGCGCCCAATCTGAGAATCTATGGGGAAATTGCGATTTTGAACGGGTTTTTCGGACCCTTACTCTACCCATACAGGCATGAAAAAAATTAAGGCTGAAATATTCATTTCCATAATAAAAAATTTACAAAAAAAAACCAGGAAAATATGTGTTTGTATTTCTTTAAAAAATTTAACAAAATAATGATTTTTTGAGCGGAAGTGCATAGTGCGCATGGTTACTTGCATACTGCCCATGTGCAAGTAACCATGTGTAAAATATAACCAAAACCCTAATGTTAAGAAGTCCGAAATATTCCTTCTTTCCATCCTTGGTTTGCATGCGCTAAGCAAGACTGCTTAAGCCACAGGAAGTGACGTCACGTTCCCGAACTCTCGCAGCGCAGACTCCCACCACCTCAGAAAGAGGACAGAAACAGCTGATCTGTTTTGGCTTCACTCAAAACGGGTCCCTTCACCTCCTCTTCTTCTAACCTACTTGGTCTCGTGTATGTATTATAGAAAAGCCTTTCTTTCCCTTTATTGGGTATGCTCTCAGCTGAAATTCCAGTTGACGTTGACGCTAATGAAATGGATTCTTCCGACATTAAACAGCGGTCATCGCTCTTTGCACGTTTATAAGTGATTCACGGAAAATTCTCATTGGCCGCTACCGGGAATCGAACCCAGGTCTTCCAGTTACGCGCCGAATATGATTCCACTGCACTTATAAACGTGGAGAGAGCGATGACCGCTGTTTAATGTTCCTGGTCCATGTCAAATGTCTGTATTAATTATTCATTCGCCTTCTAATTATTTGTTCAGTTGCTGCTTACCATCTTTGGTGAATCCCTTGTGCAAGGCTCCAAGAAGCAACCTGCCAAATTGGAAGACCCTGGGTTCGATTCCCGGTGGCGGCCAATGAGAATTTTTCCGTGACTCACTTATAAACGTGGAAAGAGCCATGACCACTCTACTGTTCCTGGTCCACGAGTAATGTTTCTTAATGCTGTGACACCTGACCCCTCATCGGAAAAAAAAAGAATTGAAGGAAGAGGGTTTTTTTTTCTTTCACAACAAAACATTTAAGAAAATTCCCATCTGCATTTTTTTAAGTGGAAAACTACACTGCTGGCCACCCAAAATGCAACACCAAGAAGGAAGCATCCGATTGGCCGGAAATTCGCAGCATGCGTCGCCCGCGAGAGGACCTGCAAACGATTAGCATTGCAGGGCATATGCAAATCATGTGCGCCTCGCACGCCACCGAGAAGCACTATAAGAAGGGTGCATAGAAGGCGGGGTGTAAGTAGTGGAAGTGTGCTTTGCTACCGGACCTGTGTGTGGGAAGCTTTCTGATGTTTCGTCGCAGAATACGGCAGTCATTCCAGCACGTTTCGGAGTTCGACAGAGGACGAATAGTGGCTTATCGCGACAGCGGTTTATCGTACTGAGATATCGGCGCCCGTGTGGGACGACATCCAGCCACAGTGAGGCGAGTATGGATTCGGTGGGTGCAGGAGGGACGGACGGACCGACGTAAGCACTTGCCGCAGCCGCGGGATACCACCGAACGAGAGGACCGGCATGTTGTGCGGCGGCCATTGACGGCTCGCACCGCCACATCACGAACATTGACGCAGGAATTAGGGTGTGTTGCGCAACAACCTGTGTCAGCACTACCGTTCGACGTCGTCTGCAGGAGCGGGGACTTGTCGCATGGCACCCATTGTTCCGATTACATTGACGTTACACCACCGGCAAGTGCGGCAGCAGTGGGCCGTTGAACGCCGCACCTGGACTACGGAATGGCACGACATTGTCTTCTCCGACGAATCCCGCTTCTGCGTGCAACACCACGATGGTCGGATCTGCGTGTGGCGGCACTGCGGTGAGAGACTGTATGACGCCTGCATTATGCATCGCCATACCGGCCTGGCGTTATGGTTTGGGGCGGAATTGGATATGACACCCGCACCCCTCTGGTACGTATCGCCGGTGCACGCAACAGTCACCGCTGCATCTCCGACGTTTTGTAGCCTGTAGTCCTCCAGGGCCTGCCAGCGGCCACGTTTCAACAGGACAATGCGCGCCCGCACGTGGCACGAATCGTGCAACAATTCTTCACGGCCCACCAGGTGTCACTGCTGCCTGTTCTCCCGATATGTCGCCCATCGAACACGTCTGGTCGCTGATCGGCAACCGAGTGGCCCGGCAAGCACCACCCGCGGCTACGCCTGATGAACTGTGGCAACGTGTGGAAGCAGCCTTGACCGACATACATCAAGCCCACATCCAAAGCCTCTTTCGTTCGATGCCGCGGCGTGTAGCGGCCGTTATTGCCAGCCATGGGGGCCACACGAACTATTGATGTCTGCGTGTTCCGCATGTCGCACGGGCTGTAAGCTCAATCGTTTCATCTTCGTTTCTGTTATGTGTCCAGTAAATCTGGCTTTGCTATCTCGTGTCCTTCTTGGTGTTGCATTTTGGGTGGCCAGCAGTGTATTACATAGGTAAAAGTAAGCTAATACAAGAAAAGTTTAGTTTATTTTGATTGAGGGCTTTGCGCTTCTTGGGGGGGGGGGCTTGAGCCCCGAATATTGTCTAACGACGCCACTGACTGGACTGTGGTGTGAATCGTTAGGACGGGCAAAACAGGAACGTAGGTCGGGAGCTGCCTGCGCTGGATCCTTCCTGGTTACGGCCTGTCTTCACCGAGCTATTGCCATAACTTTGTGAGCTCAGAGTTGTTGAGAATGTCATTACGGGCCGATGCGTTAATATTCCCGAGAACTGCAACTAGGTAGCTTAGCCCAAACCTTGACAAAAACAACCCTAGAGCATGCCTTCTCGTTTATTGGAGGGTAGACTGAACTTTTCTCTTTTGATCGGAAGTGGATTCGTTTGAGTATTTCCATACTGTAATGGTGGGGGAATTTTTAACAAGTGGTTTCGCTGTTGTATAACTATGCTGTTAAGACTTAAGTCTAAAAAAGACGATAATTTCGTTCTTCAAAGGTGCTGTTTTTGACAACTTTAAGGATATATGCAAAAATATACTTTATTCCTCAAAGTGGCTAAATATGCAAAGCATTTTGATTGAACATCCGGGCTTAAGTTATAAGACAAACACACGATCCATAAAGAGTGGAAGAAATATTCTTCTCATAATACGTGGCAAATACGTCATGATAATTAACACAGCAATTTTTTTTTTTGATTGGAGGTTTAACGACCACCGTGAGCAACTCAAATGGGCTATAAGCAGTCGCCCGTCCCTAATTTTGGGTCACTGGTTCCAGGGAAGGGAAAGAGCCAGTGCCGTAAGACAAACACAACATCCATGCCTGACCGGGATTCGAACCCGAACCCCATACGGACGAATGATCAGAGGCCAGCGCCTTAGACCACTGCGCCACCGGGGCGGCAACAGAACAATCACACATCGCTGAATTGACTGTAATTACTGTTTCACACGTAAATCAAATCACAACAGAAAACTTGAAAATTTCATCGCCGTGGAGTGGGAGATTTTCAAATTTTCTGTTGTGATTTTATTCACGTGTGAAACAGTAATTACAGTCAATTCAGGGATGTCCGATTGCTGTGTTAATTATCATGAAGTATTTGCCACGCATTATGAGAAAAATATTTCTTCCACTCTTTATTTCTGAACAACTGGGGATTTACTTAACAACCTACATGGCAACAGAATCTGCATTAATTAAGAACGTGGTTGGAGAATATTCCGATGCTTTTACGAATTCGCCGTCGTGGGTGGTGCAACGGATAGCATGCTGGAACGGTAATCAGGAGAGGCGATGAAATTTTCAAGTTTTCTGTTGTGATTTGATTTACGTGTGAAACAGTAATTACAGTCAATTCAGCGATATCTGATTGCTGTGTTAATTATCATAACAGGATCCATGCCTCACCTGTGATTTGAACCCAGACGCATCTCGGACGCATAGTCAGAAGTTAGAGCTTAGACCACTGCGCCACCGGGCTGACCAACGAATGATTTGAAGCTAACGCCTTTTACCACATAGCTACGAGAGCGGCTTCGTTGAAGTTCACAAAGTTTTGACTATTTCCTAATGACCCCTACAACATGACTTCCCTACCACGATTGTGCACGAGTAAGGGGACCAGATATTGGAACACTGATTTGAGGACAAAATGGTTTTATTGATTGGGGGTTTAACAACCACCGTGAGCAACTCAGTGGGCTGTAAGCAGTCTCCCGTCCCTAATTTAGGGCCTCTGGTTCCAGGGAAAGGAGAGAGAGCCGGTCGCGTAAGGCAACATCCATGCGTCACGGGATTCGAACCCGGACCCATTGCGGACGAATGGTCAGTAACCATCGCTTAGACCACTGCCCCACCGGGGCGGCGAGGACAAAATGGCGTGGTGTCCCCAAAATGAGCAGATCACTTGAGGACACATACATACTCAAAATAAATATGCGGATCATTTTGTTACAAAACTGTATTGTTTCTAAAAGTGTGATATTATTAATATATATGAAAATGTATGCATTAAAATGATATTTCTTGTAGAATGTTGGTAATTTGTACTGAAAAAGCAGAACTATGATGGCCAGAACATGTTAACAAAAGTGAAATGCTCTACCTTATGTGCTGAATTAAAATCAAGCTGAATACTAATGAAGAATTTGCACGGCGAATTTTTTGTTTTGCGAAAGTTTTTGGAGGAACTCAGAACACTTACAGTCGAAATTTCTCCTCTCCAGAGGCGCAGTGCTTTTACTGCTGGCCATCGACCATTCATACAAGTTGTCACGGGTTCGAGTCCCAATTGAGGCATGGGTGGTGTGTTTGTCTTACAGCACTTGCTCTTTCCCTTTCCCAGAACGAATGTCCCAAAATTAAGGACAGATGACTGCTTTATAGTCTAGAGTTGCTCACGGTGGTCGTTAAACTCGAAAAACAAAAGCAGTCAAGATTTGTTTTTACAAGAAGCATGTTGGAATTTCTTTTTTATTGAAGGTTTAACGACCACCGTGAGCAACTCAATGGGCTATAAGCAGTCGCCCGTCCCTAATTTAGGGTCACTGGTTCCAGGGAAGGGAGAGAGCCAGTGCCGTAAGACAAACACAACATCCATGCCTCACCGGGATTCGAACCCGGACCTCTTTCGGACGAATGATCAGAGGCCATCGCTTAGACCACTGCGCCACCGGGGCTTGGAAAATTAGTACAACCAAAACTGTTATTGATTACAAATCTAACGAGCTAATGAGAAAGTGTAAATTCGTGGACACTTGAGGACAAACATCAACATTTGAGGACAATTTGCATTTCCAAAGGCACCAGACGTTTTTGGGGACAGTAAACTAAGTTCGAGGACTATCCTCAAGTATTTGGGACTTGTGGTCAGCTTATGCATGGGGCATGGTTACTTTTAGGAAAGGCCCTAAACAATTATAAGCAACAGACAAACACGAACGAGAACAAAATAACCGAAGATAAAAAGTACTTTCTAAAGGGTCAGAAATGTGTCGGGTTTGTAAGCGGATTGCTTTTAGCTGCTACCACCTCTAGAGATATCGAAGTCTTCTTTGTTGCATTCATTTGTTTATGGTGAAATGTCCCGGGATTGCAAGTTTTTAACCAAACTGCACAAGAAGCACGACGTATGTTACAAATAGACCGGCCAGATTAAATATCATATTAAAAGTAACGGGAAACATCCCGAGGAAAGTTAATCCCAGTTGTTCTTGGCAGATCACACCCACCATTGCGGTAGACGTTTTTACTTCTTTCATCGGCCGAAAACAAAGAACGTCCAGTTCCGCAAAGCTTTTCGTCAAACTTTTGTTTTTGTCGTGCATGCGAGATGCCGAAACGACTTGCAGCAAAATGAAAACGATATTAACAGTTGCCCTAAAAGTGCTATACCACAGCCAAAAGATCGAGAAATGGTTTCTAGCTGCGTTCTGGATCGTGGTTGCGCAAACGAAAACGGTCGTTATCTCTCCAGAAAGGGAGAAGAACAAAGGAAATGTTGAAGCTGAATTTAGACGAGTGATGTGTTCTTGTAGAATCTTATACGACCTCCAAGTGTCTTGAAAATTATTTCCGGAGAATCCATCACAGTTTATTGCGTTCAAACGATTTTCCAACGTGTTGATGAAGCGATGTATCTTCAGGCACAAAGCTGAGATCAGCAATGATGTGTAGCCGTTCTGAGTGCAAGAGATGTGGAAATCCATGCTGCTGAACAAAAATAAGAACACGTATTGTAGGGTTTCAGGAATGTTCTTCGAAACTGCGTTAAATTCAACCAAGTCCCAGATATGAAGTTTCAAGACGCTCGATGCTAACACGAACACAACCGAACCTACAATCGGTGTGAAGGATACTATGAGAGTTAAGAATCCCAACCAGCGCGCGATGGAATTGCCGATTAATTCGCCCATGTTGTTCTCCATTTGGCCCAAATCAGCGAAGATTTTCTTGAAGTCACGGGTTACCAAGCGTAAAGACATCCATGAAGCGCAGGACAAGAACCATAACATTAGGAAACATGCGAACATTACCATGGATTTGAACCTTCTTTCAGCGATATAACAATATTCGAAAAGCATGATTAAGGTTGCACCATAATGTAGAAATTCACACACTCTGGAAAATACCTTCCTTTTTAGTTTTCTTTGAGATTCATAGTTCTCGTCAAATAATCGTATGCCTGTGTTTCCTAAAGCTTCTAGGAAAGGTATGAATTCCTTTCCAAATGTCGAATTAATTGGGCTCACTCTTTGAGACATAACTGAATTTGATCGTTAAGAACCACTTATTTGATTTATCTCACATGAACCAGGTAACAAAAAGCCGTAAATTTGAATTGCGCGCTTTAGATCAAAGCTTTATCGTTCAGAAAGCAGCATATCTTCCGCTTAATTACACGTGATTCGTAACTGCAATGTGTTCAAATGATTAACGTCCTTCAGCTGCATCGCTAGAGATAAGTTCTGTGTTAAACTGAGAGCTTCCTCAAATAAAATCTAAATTTCGAAAAATCATGAAACTGGTTTTTCTTTTCGTCATCTATTTGTGGATGAAATGGTTCGTTATTGCTACCATTCGGCTCTTAAGATTCCTGTACACTAAAAATATTTTCCGATGTGGGAGTTTTGCTCGCTGACTCATTCAGAATGATTTAGTGGCAACGACGTTTGCGTGTGTCTTGTTCATTGTCTTCAACGAAGCTGTAGTTGTGACAAGTAACTTTCTTCTTTCAAACTAAGCATTCTCGTGTGCCATGTTCACATTCTCTTATTGCATATGATTATTTTCCCCGAACAGAAAATTCAAGTGAAGGCAGAATTACCACTTCAGAATTTCATCTCACTTTCAGTTAAAAATTGCATTTTGTACCGGTAAACATTTCACGCTGTGAACCATGCTGTTGCAACGAAAACACGCAAAGTATGTATTCTAAATTATAGGAAAGCCTTCCTTTTTGCAAGCATCACAATGATCAGAACAGCATATTGCGTCTTAGGGAACAGTAAATTCAAGTTGTGTGAAACAAAGTAGCTATTTATGTATTGCGGCAATTAATGTAATACTTTTCCTGTAGTGCGGAGAACTGCGATATAAACATTGATGCTCAATGAAATACTTCTGATATCTTCATAAAGTTTGTGTATATCGATCTTTAAATATCTAGTCCCTATTACGTCATTAGTATTTTGTTCTGCACTGATGTTAAGCATTTCAAAAACCGTCCTTTCAGGTCAATCAATGACACTTAAAACCATGTCTTGCAATGCGGGTTAAATATTCTAACAGTTATAAATTATTCAAAAGCTTTGCGTTAAGTAAAAGCAATACATTCTACTTAATATTACCGTCATTTCTGAAACTTTGATTCCATGCGTAAACCTTTAGTTACTACAAAGTCCCATTCTTCAGAAAACTTCTCTGAAAACATTAAAGAACATCGCTATGAAGTCTAGCAACTTTGTTACATATCCGACCAAGGAGACACATCGCACATTTTGTAATTTCATCGAATGTTGAGCAACTGATCTCTTCATTTGAAATTTGCTCTTTTCCTGAAGGGACATATTTTGTAGCTTTGACGTATCGATTTTAGTTACCGATACGCCTAGTGAGAGTATCGCAGAACCGATTTTTAGAGCGCTCCATCCGTTTACTGAATACTGAAAGAAAAGAGACAAAATTGCACTTTCAGAGATATTATTTCAATATCTTTTTTCTAAACAGAGATTATGCAAGAACACGCATGTCGGATGTCGTATTAGAATCATCATTTAATACCGATTATGCTTTGGCCAGTAAATTGTATTTTTGTGCTGGGCTCCTCACGGAAATACATGATCAATAAACAAGAACGCATTGGAGAGGGAAACGATTTGTTTCCAATTCATGCGAGGCAAAAGCAGTACGCCCAGTGAACTGCATATTCAATTCTTCCCTGTAATAAACGCTCACGAAACCCATGAAGTATTACACAAAGGATGAATCACGTTGAAAGCTTAAAGCTATTCTTGGCTTTCCCTTCCTGCGATTGAGTTACAAAATGTTTCACAGATAAAGGGCGTCATCACATTTCCATGCCATTTTCTAGAAACCTGTTTATATCCTGTAAACGGAAGATTGATTTATGTTCTTTAAATCTATACCGTGAATAGAGTTTGATCCGTTTTGCAACAACGATAACGAAAAAGAAAAATAGCATCAACGGAAATTTTAGAATCATTATTGTGAGGTTCAAACCGTTTCAGTCGAAAGCCACATAGCAACAGAAATTAAATAAAAATATGAAATTGTAGCAACTGGGCAGATATGTGGTCGTATGTTGTATCGCTGTAATTTCACGAACGGAAGATTTGTGTCTACAAGTATTTGGTACAAAGGTTTAACTGCTTAAAGAACACATATACCTTTCAGACAAAAATCCACATTTCTTATCCAATGTCCCTCAAATTTTTGTCACATGGTTTTTCAGGATAAATGAAGATAATTACATCAACAAAACATCAAAATTTAATTTGGAGGGCAAGAAAATAAAAAAATAGATTGTTCTACTTTTGTACAGGCCTAATTTCACTATAAATTGACCTAGGAGAAAGCTTTTTTCATTAAAATGATTCAACGTACACGATAAATGTTTTACAGTAAAATTAAGGTTCTACCTTAAACCATTTAAAATTATTTTATTTTTTATGTGTATTATGCATTTGGAGTCAATTTCTTTTCAATTAATTCTGCGTTTCAATTTCTTATATTTCATATGATTGAATAATTTTACTGTACGAATAAAAATAGCCGTCTAAGCTTCATTTTTGATATCTGAATGAAGCCATTTGGACAAATACAAGTCATTTATGTCTAGAATCTCACTCATTTCGTCGGATTTCAATTTACCACCGCTGCCAAAAGAAATGAATTGGCAAAACTTAGCCTTGTTGATGTTTTTTTTTACGAATTTATCATCACGTGATTCACATAAGGTAATAACTGAAAAAAAAAACAACAACTTCCAAAACTATTTAACAACTTCATGTTCTTAGAAATTCGCGGTTCTTAAGACGCTTTCTAAAAGAAGTGTACGTTTTCTTTGTCAAAAGATTGAAAATTGTCGAAAACACACAAATGGGAGAAAAACAGAACTTCACTGTAAATTGACGTTTTTCATTAAAATGATTCAACGTACATTATAAATGTTTTATAGTAAAATTAAGGTTCTATCTTAAACCATTTAAAAATTACTTTATTTTTTATGCATATTATAAATTTGGAGTCAATTTTTTTCAATTAATTCTGAGTTTCAATTTCTTATAATTCATATAATTGAATAATTTTACGTTACGAGTAAAAATAGCCGTCTGAGCTTTATTTTTGGTACCTGGATGAAGTCATTTGGACAAATACAAGTGCACTTTTTCTTTGTCCGAAGGTTGAAAATTATCGAAAACACACAAATGGGAGAAAAACTGTACTAAAATTCGCATTTGATATAGGAAAGACAAATCTTACGTGTAAGCCCTTAATATGCACCTGCAGCGTAGGTCGAACTTTCTGCTTGACTATTCTGGTTTTCTTTAATTTTCCTTCTTCTTCTTCTCTACCCGTATCGTTGTTTTTGTTCATAGGTGCACTGCTTCGTGTCCATTTCTTTTCGGGTGTCTTCCGCTTCACACACACCCACCAACGTCTGTGCACTTCCCTGTTCTTCAAGATATCCAGCTCAATACCATTGCCACAACTAAAACGACGGGTATCATCTATTACCCCCAGTTTCAGGGTTGTGCTTCCCGCCTAGATATTTCTGGGACTCCTATTCCCAATCATAGCGTTGAATGATTTGTTTGCATTTCGTGTTTACCATGTAAGCAGGGGGGATTGGCCCAATGAGACACCGGGATATTTCCCGATGGAACACTCGAGAAAAGGCCCATTTTCTCGTATCCTCTTTGTCCGAATTTTTTGGAAAGATCGAATAATTATTTTGGAACTTACGAATAAGATTGTTAACTCCATATATATTATCTGTCAAAAACTTTATTGTCTTTTCCTTCTATCTAAATACAGGGTGATTCAAAAGTCCCCGAACTCCGAATTCAAATATTTCTACCACGAATATAGTGATGTATAACTATTTTTACATACTGTTATATTGACACTCATACTTACAGGTAATGAAAAAACCACTTTATAATATATGCTGGAATTTTTCACCATTCAGTTGAAGACTCAAATTCACCCGACGACACATGTGGGTGGACACTCTTTTCAGCGTGTTGGCTGGTATATCCCTCACGGTAGGGCCTGATTTCTGCACGTGCACAGGGCCTCAGAATTTGGAGGGGCCTCCAAACTACCTTAATAAAATTCACTGGTGGAAAGTGAAAAAAGAACACCAAGAAGGAATTGGCGGACGATCATGAAATTTACATATGTTAATGGGTCGAGTTTACGTAGGTGTGATGTTAAATTCGGGACCAACCGGTGAGCGCTTACGTCACAGCACGGCATAATATGCAAATTATCGTCGGTGGTATTTAAGGAGTACGGCGAAGGGAATGTAATTTTTTTTTTTTTTTTTTTTTATTGGAGGTTTAACGACCACCGTGAGCAACTCAATGGGCTATAAGCAGTCGCCTGTCCCTAATTTAGGGTCACTGGTTCCAGGGAAGGGAGAGAGCCAGTGCCGTAAGACAAACACAACATCCATGCCTCACCGGGATTCGAACCCGGACCCCGTTCGGACGAATGATCAGAGGCCATCGCTTAGACCACTGCGCCACCGGGGCGGCGGGAATGTAATCAGTCGCCGGCGTACGAACACGTGCGAAGACCCCAAAGAAGCTGCAATGCCTGGACGTGGAAGACATGTACGATTTCAGCAGTTATCGAAATTTACATATGCTAATGGGATCGAGTTTACGTAGGTGTGATGTTAATTTCGGGACCAACCGGTGAGCGCTTACGTCATAGTGGGGGGCCTCCAGTGGCGCCCATATGAGTACTTTTAGGGGGGGGCTAAGAAAAATCCTTACTTCCTTCAAGGCTGTCAAACATTTTAGTAAATGTACAAGATACTAAAATACAACAAAATTAATTGATACTGTTTGACAATTAGCTAACAAATACCTTATTTTAAAACGTGAAAGGTCTATCAAAAACTCAAATATTTTTTTTGTTCTGTTCATTATATTTATTTATAAAGTTACAAAAAAAAAACTGAAACAAAAATGTTTTAGCTGATTTTAAAAATTGTCATTGCAACTTCATATTACATATGTGATAATGGTATGTAAAAACTACATTTCAAATGAATTAAAAGTTTGTAGCAATTTTTTTTTGTCAACGCAGAGTTTATAACTGAACTATGCAATTAAACTTTTAATTACTGTTTAGAAAATTGTGATGGGAAAAGTTAATTCCACCATGATGTCTAGCACTTTTCAGAGAAAGCAAACTGCAGATTCCGCGTGTTTTTAGAAAACTTATCTGTAGCCAATTCTACCAAATTCAGCTCTTTCTCTGTTATTCTGTCTCTGTGAACACTTAATGAGCACAAACTTGAAAGACGCTCTTCACTCATTGTGCTCCTCAGCCATGTCTTCACTCCCCCGAGGGTGCTAAATGACCTTTCCGCAGTGCATGTTTTTGGCGGAATTTTGAACGTAAACGCATAGCAGAATCGTTCAAATCAAATTTTTAAAATAAAGAAGTTTGATAATAGCAATCGATCATTAATATCTTATTATTTTAAAAAATGCTTTCAAAAAGGCTTCGTCTATTTTAGTGTTTTAAATTTATCAAAAATTTTGCTATACAAACGGCTAAGAAGGTGGAGCTCCCACTGACCCCCCCTCTTATGGGCGCCCTTGGGTGCATCCCCGTTGGACGTTTAAATGCCTAAAAGTTTTTATTTATTTTTAATAGTGAAATACAAAAGGTTTCCAAAGATATACCAGTCTGCTTTGATTTTGAGTATCCGCTCTCATTAATCATGGATCTACGAGTCTGCTTTGTTTCCAGTGTTCTAACCCCGCACGGGGATAACTGGTTTTCCAGTTATTTGGGGAGCGGCGCCTCCACGGCCCGAGCTCACCTTGTGACGGAGTACTTTTCGCTTACTCATGAATGATAACATCACCGAAGGGACAGCTGTTCATCCAGCTGATGGGGGATGGCGTCCCCACGTCCCGAGCCGATTTTCTCTTATCATTTTGCTTTTTCGTCTTTAGTTCATATATTGACATGTACCCGCCTCAGTTGTAGGCTGCTGAGGTTGTGGTGAGGCGCCAGCTCCGGGTTTTGTTCCTCGTTCCCTTCCCTGTCTTTTTCTCTTTTATGTTACATTTTCTGTTTTTTCCGGAGCTGGTTAGCTTAGACCTACCTGCACGTTTGCCGTGTGCGGTGACCCGTACAGGTGGAAACGGGGATGCTGGAGGCTGCGGTATCTGGCTGCCGGGTTGTAGTTGTCTCCAGATGCCAACACTCCTCTTTGCCCTCTGCTTCACCCTAAACGGGAGGCTGGGAGCTAACCCACTCCTAGTCAGGAAGTCTGTGGCCGAGTGGCGTCCAGACTTTTAGCGGCTTGTCGTTCTGTTCGGCAGGGTGAGTTTGGGGGTAGGGTGGGCATGCCAAAGGGGTGTTCTCCGGGCACGGGAAAGTCTGGGTGCACGCCGAGCGTGTGTCTGCCCTACCAACTTGCTATATCCTCTGACTATCCCTAGAGCCGTGTCCTGCGTCCTCTTGGGCTCCTGCTCTCCCTCGTTGGGCTGGGTAGTGGGTAGGGAGGTTGGCGGACGAATCTTTTCTCTTCTTCATGGAAAACCAAAGTGTTTCCCATGCTACTAATTTAAAGCGCCCTGTGGAGGAAAGTACACCTTCCTCCACAAAGAAACTTGTCACTTCTAATTGCAATGCTCTGCTTCTTTTGATTAAATCTGGTGACTCTTCACAGTCACTCAGTAGCAAGAGTCCTTTCTGGATCAATAAGGCTCTGCAAGCCGTTGCTGGCTTTCCAAAGAGTGTCAAGAAGCTCCCTTCCGGGGATCTTCTCGTGGAAACTTCTACTCCACGCCACAGTGCCACCTTGCTGGAAACGACCGTTTTGCTTGGCATTCTTGTTCAGTTTTCTCCCCATGGTTACCTCAATTCTTCTCGCGGTGTAGTCAACTCCCGCGACCTGCTTGAATGCAGCGATGAGGAATTGCTGGAACTTGGTGAACAGCATGTCATTGGGGTTCGGCGGATTCTTTTTAGGTGGGATGGGAAATCTATTCCCTCCCGTAATATCATCCTAACATTTGACTCCCCAACCCTGCCTACTTCCATCAAGGCAGGTTATTTACGGCTTGATGTTCGGCCGTATATCCCGAACCCCTTGCGATGTTTCAGGTTCCAGCATTACGGTCACTCCCAGCAGTCCTGCCGTAATGTTGCAAAGTGTGGTCGCTGTGGTTCCACAGAACACTCTTTGGCGGATTGCTCTGCAGAGTCTGATCGTTGTGTCAACTGCGAAGGGACTCATCCTGCATCTTCTAAGCAGTGTCCAAATTGGATAGAGGAACAGGCAATCCAACGCCTGAAGACAAATGAGCATCTCTCGTATCCCGAAGCTAGACGGCGGATCACCTCTTTCCAACCAGGCCGGCGGTCATATGCTTCAGTTGTGGTGCAGAAGGCTTCAGTGGCGGTCCAGACTGAGGTGACCATCCCAGCGCGGTGTCCTTATGATTTTGAGGACATCGTTGCTGCTGGATTGGAGGCACTGAAGTCTCGCCGCATTGCCTCCAAGGCGACATCAACATCGTCCCCTAAACCTTCCTCTTTGCCGAAAACATCTTCTGCCAGCCCAGGGACCCAGGGCACTGCAAAGAAGAAGAAGTTGAAACCAGGATCATCCTCCCCGAAACAGAGCAGGCAAAAACCACCTCTCAACACAGGGGGTAAACACAGCCCTGTGTTACCTCCAGACACTGCTGATGGATTGGAGGTGACTGACGACATGGAGACTTACTAGTCGTCTGTCTTCATTCTGTCATTTCATTTCATTTTTCATTATGGCCACGCTCATTCAGTGGAATTGCCGAGGTCTGCGATCACGCATTGATGATTTGAAAGGCTTACTGTCTTCGCACACACATGTGTGCGTTTGTCTCCAGGAGACAAAGCTTCGCACGACGGACACTCCTTCGCTGCGGAGACATTCCCTTTTCCGCAAAGATCACCAGGATAGCGTTATCGCCTGCGGAGGAGTGGCCGTTGTTGTTCCTCATGGTGTTCCTGTCACTGCAGTTGCCCTTCGGACGACTTTGTAGGCAGTGGCAGTGATATTATCTGTGAACACTCTGTTCACGGTGTGTTCTGTCTACATAACGCCAGATGAAGCTGTGAGCCTTTCGGATCTGGAAGATTTGGTCGACCAACTGCCGCCTCCTTTCTTCATGTTAGGGGATTTCAACGCACACAATCCGTTGTGGGGTTCTACCACTTGAGACTCCAGGGGCCGTGTTGTTGAGTCTCATCTCTCCAACACGTCCCTCTGTCTCCATAACACCGGGGCAGTGACGTATTTTCATGAACCCACCCGCTCGTACTCAGCCATTGATTTGTCTCTGAGTTCACCATCATTATATCCTGCCTGGTCCTGGAGCGTGTCTGGTGATCCCCTTGGCAGCGATCACTTTCCCATCTTTCTCCGTCTAGCGAAGGGCGGGTACCGTTACCCTACTCGCCCTGCTAGATGGAATATTGATCGAGCCAAGTGGGACACTTTCACGGCTTCGGCAATTCTTGCTCCAGCTATGGTGACCTCAGGAACGGTCAATGACGCTGTTGCGGCGGTAACGGATTGTATTGTGCAAGCGGCAGAACTTACCATCCCCAGGACGTCGACTAAACTTCCACGTTGCCCGAGACCTTGGTGGAATTCCACTTGCATGGCAGCTCGTCAGGCCCAACATCGGGCTTGGGGTAGGTTTCGTCGGTACCCCACCGACGCGAACCTACTTGCTTTCAAGAAAGCCAAGTCCTACGCGCTATTGGTTCGTAGGCGTAGTCAACGGGAGTCTTGGATACAATATATATCCGGGATTAACACCAATACTAGCCCTAAGATCGTTTGGGACAGGATCCGTAAGACTCGGGGCCAGTACCCATCTGGGGAAATCTCCATTCTTGAGAGTGCTGGAGGAACGGTTGCTGACGCTCAGGGTATTGCTGACTGTCTGGGCGCCGCTTTTTCTTCTGTGTCTAGCAGCAGCAATTACCCTGCTTCGTTCCGGCAGTTACAGCCGCGGCTTGAACGGTCCAAGATTTCTTTTGGACCGTTTTCTTCCGCAGATTATAACAGCTCGCTGACTGCCGTGGAGCTGAAGACCGCTCTCGATAGGTCCGGCCGGACATCTGTCGGACCAGATAACATCCATTACGAAATGCTAAAGGACCTTTCTCCGTCCTCTCTTGAATGTTTGCTAATCCTGTTTAACAGGATATGGCAAGAGCATGTCTTTCCCGAATCTTGGCACACTGCCATTGTCGTTCCTGTTCCCAAACCTGGTAAAGATCCCACCAACCCGTTGAACTACCGGCCAATTGCTATGACGAGCTGCCTTTGCAAAGTACTCGAGCGTATCATTAATTTTCGTCTCATTTTTTATTTGGAAATTCATCACATTTTTTTCACCTCATCAGAGTGGATTTCGCAAATCTCGATCCACCACCGATCATCATCTTCGCCTTGAGACATCTGTCAGGGAGGCGTTTGTCCGGCGTCAGCACATGGTCTCCGTATTCTTCGACATGGAGAAAGCCTATGACCGTACCTGGAGATACGGCATTCTCCGTGATCTGCACGAGTGCGGATTGCGGGGAAACTTACCATCTTTCATCGCCGGATTTCTCCAGATCCGGAGTTTCCGTGTGCGCGTCGGATCGACCCTCTCTGCGTTGTACCCGCAAGAACAGGGTGTACCTCAAGGCTCCATTCTTTCCGTTACGTTGTTCATCCTTCGTGTCAACCATATTTTCCAACTGCTTCCTCCGACGGTTCGTGGAACCATGTACGTGGATGATCTGCAGATCTCTTGCGCCTCTGTTAACATGCGCACCATCGAGAGACAGCTCCAGTCTGCCATTACCAAGATCTTTCACTGGGCTTCCTAAAATGGATTTGGCTTCTCCTCGCAGGAGACCGTTTGCGTGCATTTTTGCCGCAAACGGGGTCTTCACCCAGACCCCAGCCTCCGTCTGGGGTGTTCTACCATCCCTGTGGTGTCAGAAGCCAGGTTTCTTGGGCTAACTTTTGACCGAGCGCTCACCTTCCGGCCTCACATTCAGTCTTTGAAAGTGAAGTGCACGAAGTCATTGAGTATCCTGAAGGTCCTCTCTCGAACATCTCGGGGGGCTGACAGGTGCTCAATGCTTCGCATTTACCACTCTCTCATTCGGTCGAAGTTAGACTTCGGTTGCATTACGTACGGTTCTGCACGTCCCTCGGTTTTACAGCCTTTGGACCCCGTACATCACCAGGCATTGCGGCTATGTACTGGTGCTTTCCGTAACTCTCCCGTACATAGCCTGTATGCGGAGGCTCATGAGCCACCGTTATGCATCCGGCGTAAGCAGCTGTCTCTTCAGTTTTATACAAAACTGAAATCTCTTTCTGATCATCCACTGCATGGTTCCACCTTCCAACCGGACTGTGTCCGCTTGTTTTCCCACCGCCCCTCCTGTGTTCCGACGTTCGGGATTCGGATGTCTGCCATAGTGCGCGATGCTGGTCTAAACTTGTCTGGGATTGGTTTGACCACCTTTTTTGACCATCCTCCTTGGCAGCCCGTTCAAGCAACGGCTGGCCTTTCTCTTTGTGTGTGGCCAAAGACGTCCACTCCTGGTCTGGTGTACCAGCAGCTCTTTGCCGAAATACAGTCTGTCTACCCGGATTTCGTGCC
Source organism: Macrothele yani (assembly GCA_039090855.1). Lineage (NCBI taxonomy): Eukaryota > Metazoa > Arthropoda > Arachnida > Araneae > Macrothelidae > Macrothele > Macrothele yani. Next base: position 106,211,147 of record CM076999.1, on the reverse strand, counting down.
TGTGTTCACCGATGGCTCGAAGTCCGGGAATGTCGTTGGATCCGCTTTTGTGTGTGGCGATGTCTCACATGCTGAGAGGCTTCCGCCGGAATCCACCGTCTTTTCGGCAGAGATGCGTGCGGTACACCTCGCTTTGTGCCACATACAGTCTCGCTCACATCGTCGCGCTATGGTTTGCTCTGATTCCCAGTCCGTCATCCAGGTTTTATCTTCTCCGGAGGACACGGACTCACCTGTCACCCGTGATGTCCGTCGTCTTCTTGGAACTTTGGAGGGTGATGGCTTCCTGGTCCGATTCTGTTGGGTTCCTGATGGCCATGTTGGGATCCGGGGTAACGAGCTGGCAGATCTCTCTGCCAGGTCTGTTTCCTCCATGTCGCCAGCTCGGCTGCCACTGTCTTTCCGCGATTTTAGACCTTTGATCCGGACATTTCTCCTGGACGAGTGGCAGTCCCTGTGGTCTCAGCAGGGCAGCAATAAGCTGCATTCTATCAAACCACAGATCGGACTATGGAAGTCTAGTTTGCGGAAGAACCGTCGTGAGGAAGTTGTTCTTGCACGTCTCCGCATTGGGCACTGTCGTTTTACTCCCCGCTTTTTGCTGTGTGGCGAGGGTGTCCCGGTGTGTGAGGCGTGCAACTGTCGTCTCACTGTCCTTCATGTTTTGTGTACTTGTGTTCGGTTTTGTGATCATCGTTTTCGTCATTTTCACTCTCATCTGTTGGACGAAGGAGCAGCTACGCTGCAAACCATTATTGGCGAAGCCTGCGACATGAAAGCAGTGTTTTCGTTTTTACAATAAATTGACTTTTTAAAACTTATCTAGATTTTACCTTGTTCACTATCATATTTCATTTTTACCCCATCAGCCTGTTTTTAACCTTGTGTACGTTTTTTATTGATTTTGTTTTGTTTTGATGTCTTTTGTTTAGCGCTCTTTGGCCAACCATGGCCCTTGCGCCATTAAAATATATCTACCTACCTACCTACCTACCTACCAGTGTTCTACGAGTCTGCTTTGATTTTGAGTATGCGCTCTCATTAATCATGGATCTACGAGTCTGCTTTGTTTCCAGTGTTCTACGAGTCTGCTCTGATTTTGAGTATCCGCTCTCATTAACGATAGATCTACGAGTCTGCTTTGTTTCCAGTGTTCTACGAGTCCGCTTTGATTTTGAGTATCCGCTCTCATTAACGATAGATCTACGAGTCTGCTTTGTTTCCATTGTTCTACGAGTCTGCTTTGATTTTGAGTATCCGCTCTCATTAACGATAGATCTACGAGTCTGCTTTGTTTCCAGTGTTCTACGAGTCCGCTTTGATTTTGAGTATCCGCTCTCATTAACGATAGATCTACGAGTCTGCTTTGTTTCCAGTGTTCTACGAGTCTGCTTTGATTTTGAGTATCCGCTCTCATCAACGATAGATCTACGAGTCTGCTTTGTTTCCAGTGTTCTACGAGTCCGCTTTGATTTTGAGTATCCGCTCTCATTAACGATATATCTACGAGTCTGCTTTGTTTCCAGTGTTCTACGAGTCCACTTTGATTTTGAGTATCCGCTTTCATTAACGATAGATCTACGAGTCTGCTTTGTTTCCAGTGTTCTACGAGTCTGCTTTGATTTGAGTATCCGCTCTCATTAACGATAGATCTACGAGTCTGCTTTGATTTTGAGTATCCGCTCTTATTAACGATAGATATACGAGTCTGCTTTGTTTCCAGTGTTCTACGAGTCTGCTTTCATTTTGAGTATCCGCTTTCATTAACGATAGATCTACGAGTCTGCTTTGTTTCCAGTGTTCTACGAGTCTGCTTTGATTTGAGTATCCGCTCTCATTAACGATAGATCTACGAGTCTGCTTTGATTTTGAGTATCCGCTCTTATTAACGATAGATATACGAGTCTGCTTTGTTTCCAGTGTTCTACGAGTCTGCTTTGATTTTGAGTACCCGCTCTCATTAACCATGGTTCTCAGAGTTATTTCATTCATTAAGTTCTTCCCCAAATCCAACGTGCCATACTCTCTTTCTTCGTGATTTACAGAAAGGGACGACATGCAACCAATACAACATCCCTTTACATTTGGCATTTCTAGACTTCAAAAAAGCTTTTGATAGCACAAAAACAGCATGAAAAAGAGGCGCTCTGAAAAAATTACGGTATTAAACAACCTTATGCAAGTCTAATCAAGCATATCTACCAGAATGCAACATCTAATATGATCTTAAATGGAGAAAGTGAAAAGTTTAAAATAAATAGAGGAATAAGACAAGGAGATACTATCTCGCCAAAGCTATTTACATTAAGGCTCTACGAGACCCGCCATCTTGTATTGTGCCTTCTCTTGTTAACCAACGGGCAAGCGTATTTCACAAATTGCTAGGGCAATTTTGCACATTTTGGAACACCGTTTGTGGCTAACGCAAGATATATGATAAATAAAGAGTTCCCTGGTTTCAGATTTTCATTTTGGACCCCTTAAGTATTTTTTATTAATTAATAAAACTATGGAAGACGCCGTGGTACGACTTTCGCTGCAAATAAAAAATGAAGGGAAAAGGTCAATAAAAATTCTGAAAGCAGGGAACTCTTTATTTATCATATATCTTGCTTTAGCCACAAACGGTGTTCCAAAATGTGCAAAATTGCCCGAGCAATTTGTGAAATACGCATGCCCGCTGGTTAACAAGAGAAGGCAGCAATACAAGATGGCGGGTCTCGTAGAGCCTTAACGGTGGAACACATAATAAGCAAATTAAGGTGGACCTCTAGTGATTTTTTTTATTGGAGGTTTAACGACCATCGTGAGCAAGTCAATGGGCTATAAGCAGTCGCCCGTCCCTAATTTAGGGTCACTGGTTCCAGGGAAGGGAGAAAGCCAGTGCCGTAAGACAAACACAACATCCATGCCTCACCGGGATTCGAACTCGGACCCCGTTCGGACGAATGGTCAGAGGTCATCGCTTAGACCACTGCGCCACCGGGGCGGCCTAGTGATTTTGCTTCCTATACTTCCAATGGGCAAACTTCTGTACACATTTTCTTCACAATTAATGCATTCCCAAGGACGAAAATTTGAATATCTGTTAAAATAACTTCATATTATAACTTGAAATACTTAATATTCTCTAAAACATAACCATGATTAAGCAATCCAACATGTTTGTCTACTGACGTCATCAATGTGAAGGTCGTGCCATCGTTTTTCTGGCCTCAACACCACCAAAGGAAAAGTTACTGATTTTTAATATAATTATGATAATGTTTTAGAAAATATTAAGTATTCCAAGTTATAATGTGAAGTTATTTTAATCGATATTAAAATTTTCATCCTTGGGAATGCATTAATTGTGAAGAAAATCTGTACAGAAGTTTGCCCATTGGTGGTATCGGAAACAAAATCACTATACGTCCACCTTAAATTGGGTAGCAAAGGGGATCAAAATAAATGGAGCAAAGTTGAACAATTTGAAATTCGCAGACAACATACTGTGCTCCTGATTTCAGAAAAAAATAAATTAATTAAAAGACTGATAGAAGAACTAACAGATTTAACAAAAGAAATTGGATTAGAAATCAATATTGATAAAGCAAAAATAGTGTCAAACCAACTTAATAACCTCAAAGCACAAGTAAGTACTAGAATAAATGATAAAGAAATAGAATATGTGGAAGAATACATGCAGTCGTGGCCAAAAATCCTTCACCAATAGACCGAAAACCAATTTTTGATGTTTGAAGTCAACTTATACAGGATTACATATTATACACTATCTACCAACAAGTAATTGGACACCCCTGCAGTCGACGATATCTGCGGTCCTGATACACGTAACGACCGCTGCCGTTAAATATCGTGTGGGAAACAACAACGCAACCAGTCGCATGCTAGATGCCACGCAGTTCGGAGCTCTCTGATTTCGAGAAAGGTGAAATCGTCGGGTATCAAAGAAATGGCAGATCCATACGTGACATATCCAGCGAGTTGAAGTACCCAAAATCGACAGTGGCCTACGTGATTGGCAAGTGGAAGATGAGAGGTGACTGTCGGAATGTGCCCCGACCCGGCAAACCCACAAAACTGGGAGTTAGAGACCGACGGGTGCTGGCAACAGAAATTAGGAAGAACCGCACCAAATCGATGGGCCACATCAGCGAGGAGTTTCAACAGACATCCAGGAGTGTTCTTTCGATGAATACCATCCGTAAGGAAGCCCATCTGCTCGGTTATCATGGACGTGCTGCAGCACACAAGCCTTTGATCACCAAGTCCAATAGCGCTGCTTGGCTAACGTGGTGCAAAGAACGTCGACAGTGGACCGTTGAACAGTGGAAACAGGTTCTCTGGAGCGACGAATCGAGGTTCACCCTCTACCGTTCGGATGGCAGGGTCCGGGTTTGGCGTCTGCCTGGAGAACGCCTCCTGCCGGAATGTATTGTGCCAACTGTGAAATTCGGCGGCGGTGGAATTATGTTATGGGGTGTTTCTCCTGGTATGGCACGGGACCCTTGGTCGCAATTCCTGGTAGACTCAACGCCGAGACCTACTGCACCATTTTGGATGTCCATGCGCTTCCTACGTTGTGGCAGTTTTACGGGGTGGACCCATGTTACTTTCAGGATGACAATGCCACCTGTCATGTTGTAAGGTCCACCATGGCTTGGTATGGTGACAATGGGGTTAATCGAATGGACTGGCCTGCCCAGAGCCCGGACCTTAATCGTTTAGAGCACCTCTGTGACAAGTTGGAGCGTCGATTTAAGGGGTGCCCCCACCGTCCGAAATCGGTGAAGGAACTGACCTGTCTTCTCTAAACCGAGTGGAAGAAAATACCGCTAGCCGTCGTACAACGCCTGGTTGAGAGTATGCCCCGGAGGGTCGCAGCTGTAATCGCCGCTCGTGGAGACTCCAGCAACTATTGAAGGTGAATAAACTTCGTTTTCCTTTGCTATCACAGGTGCTCAATTACTTGTTGGTAGATAGTGTACATCATTTAAAGGAAATTTTATGGTAAATGGCAATATTTTTACAGAATGTTATTACCAGTAATTGAAGTGTAGTTACAAGCAAAAGTACAGCATCTAGTCATAAAAAGCAGAAAATAGTGAAATTAGTGTACAATGCATTTAACCAGTGGCGGCTCCTCTATTGGTGCACATGAGCACGTGAACCCCCAAAACAGAGAAAGAGAAAATGAAAGAAAGAAATTAAAATATATCAAGTTAAATAAAATAAAACAGTCAACATATTTCCAGGTTTTGCCAATTTCGGGACGAAATCGCTGTTTCTCTCCTCCAAGCTGAAACATTTCAGGAGTACGAGAAAAAGTTTCCAAATTTGCTTGTTGAGCAAACAGATGTTTATCACATGGGATAGAAGGATAGCCTGAAAACTGAACTAGGAGTAATTTACATAAGAACAGATTTTAGAAATATGAATGGTGCCATTAGTCTTCTACAGTTCGTTATAGAAAATAACTTGCATACTACGTTCTCGTAGACCTACAAACTGTTGATAATTATTTCTACTATTCCAATGACAACTGCTGAAGCCGAGAGATGCTTCTCAACTTTAAAACGAATTAAAACATTTTTAAAAAGCATCATGAGTGAGGACAGACTGAGAGCTCTAGCCATGCTCCCAATTGAAAAAAGCATGATAAATGACATACCTAAATTCAACGAAAATGTTATTGATTTGTTTGCCTCAAAAAGAGACAGGCGGATTGACTTAATTTACAAAAATTGCTCTTGAGTAATCAACATTCCCTTTGAATGTTTACCTTTGAAGTAAATTCTGAGCACTATTGTAATAGAAACTTCCTTTGTACAAAGTCGAATGTTACAGTTTTTCTACGTATGAGTGCTTGCTTTTTTCTTTTAGTTGCATTGCTTTTTTTTCACTTGTAGAAACAGAAATGTATTTTAACCTGTACGTTATGTCGTAACTGAAAATTTAATTTTTACAATTTATGTATTGTAAACCCCCGTTTTGAATAACCCACGAGCCGCCACTGCATTTAACGTAAAATTACTGTACAGTTCATTATTGAAACTTGCAGGACACTTGAAATAATTTACCAACAAGCAAAATAGGCTTTAATATTTAATTAGATAACCACGGTTTCTTAGTAACAAAGTGCACCTTCTTGGCATGGAACAAAGGAGCTTCTCTAGTTGCCCATTGGTGATAACACGGTGCCACACGGCCCTTACAGACTCAGTTAATGCTATTTTAGACGTGGATCCTTGTTGACGGATATTTTGCTTTAATTTCACCCGCAGATTCTCTATGTGATTAAGATCCGGTGACTGTGTCGGCCACTAAAGTTTTCTTATAACTTTTCGATTAAACCAGTCGTCAACTAACTTTGACCGATGACATGGCGCGTTATCATCCTGAAAGATAAAATCCGCAAACCCATGTCTTGTACAGATAGTAGCAGTTTGGACTCCAAGACATCCATATATTTCGATCCATTCAATCTGCCACCAACAATGTGCAGACGGCCAACACCACTGGCTGAAATACAGGACCATAACATCACCGAATGTGGGTGCTTGATTGTTGGCTGGGTGCCGCATTCCTTATATCTTTCGCCAGCCTGACGACGTACATAATCATTCCCATTATTGGCGGAAATGGTAACAGTTGTTTCATCACTGAAAATAACATTTTTCCATTCATCAACAGTCCAATTCTTGTGTGCCTTGGCTCAAGCAATTCTTTTGAGCCGTTGTTGTTCAGTAAGGAAAGGTTTTCATGCAGTCAGTCCATTATCTTGTTGCCTACGACGAACTGTACGTGCAGTTGCAATAATGCCTACTTCATTCTCCTACTTATTTCTTAAATCAGTGGCTGTTTTAAATCTTCATTCTAAGGAACGACGAATTAACATGCGATCATCACGTTCAATACACAGCCTTGGTCGACCTGTTCTTTTTCTGTTTCCCACACATCCAGTTTCTGCAACTCTTTTAATGGCGCGGAGGACTGTGGAAGGATCACAGCCACATTTAACAGCAATTTTGGCAACGTGTTATCACCAATGGACAACTGGAGAAGCTCATTAGTTCCATGCCAAGAAGGTGCACTTTGTTACTAAGAAACCGTGGTTATCCAATTAAATATTAAAGCGTATTTTGCTTGTTGGTAAGTTAATTCAAGTGTCCTGCAAGTTTCAATAATGTACTGTACAGTAATTTTACGTTAAATGCATTGTACACTAATTTCACTATATTTTTGCTTTTTATGACTAGATGCTGTATTTTTGCTTGTAAATTCACTTCTATTACTGGTAATAACATTCTGTAAAAATATTTGAATTCAGCATAAAATTTCCTTTAAAATGATGTGTAATGTGTATTCCTGACTTTACCATTACGCTGTATAAGTTGACTTCAAACATCAAAATTGGCTTTCGGTCTAATCAGGACGTTTGGCCAGGATTGCATACCTAGGAAACTAATCACCACAAAGAAACAGGGAATCATGGAAGAGACTGGCAGATGAATAAAAATAAGGTGGCCAGCTTGTGGGAAGTTAAAGATGATTCGATGCAGTGAAATAAAGCCTGAAAATAGAGCAAAACTTTTCAGTCAATATATACTCTAAAATGGAACAATCATATAACATACATTGAAAGTAAAATTGCAAAACATATTGGTACTGCCTCTAGGGTTATTTCATGTTTGACAGTTAAAACTCTTAAAATGTACTATTCATTGATTCATTCACATAATAATTATGGCATTGCCACTTGGGTACAGACTATCCAAACTAATATAAATAGGTTACAAATTTTACAGAATATAAGATTATTGGATTTAAAGTTATTTTTCTCTACTCTTAACAACTTACAATTATTTCACTATCATCATAATGGTGTTGACCCAAATAGGCATGGAATTTTGTCGAGTAAACAGCTATTCCATTCTAACATTGGTAAACTTATGTTTAAAAGGATAAAAAATAATTTGTTTTCCGATGCAATAGATTTGAATTTCATCACTCATAATTATAAAACAAGGGAAAAGGCATTACTGTGGCATGTTTTACCAAAGACGCAGATGTCAAGGCGTACTGGAATGGTTTGCCTGTGGAGTTAATTGATATTAATAACCTAATATTGTTTAAAAATAAATAAAAAATATACTTACTTAATAAATAAAAAAAGAAAATTAAACCGCGACTAACATACATCTTTCCCTTACTGTGTTGTCATGGATGGTGCTTCACTCATTTGTTCTGTTTTAGGGATTCAGGGCACATCAGGTCTCTGTGAGGCTTTTTCCCTGTTTCCCTTTGCTGCTATTACGTTTTAATTGCACATGAATATCTCTGATTTATGATGTGATAATGTAACAGCATAAATATTTAAATAAATAAAATAAAAATAAATAATACCCATTGTGACATATGGCGCTTAAACCTGGCCAATCAAGAAAAACATCTTAGACAAATTGCAAAAAACACAACGTAAAATGGAAAGATCCCTACTAAATATAAAACTTCAAGATAAAGTAATGAATACAGATATAAGATCAAGAACAAAATTTTCAGACATAGGTGAAAAGATACTCAATTTAAAATAGAAATGGGCTGGCCATATGGCAAGAATGGAAAATAATAGATGGGCTCAAATAGTAAGAGAATGAAAACCATATAAAGGAAAGAGAGGAGCAGAAACCCCAGAGAGAAGATTGATGGATGATACAAACAAAACAGCAGGAAAGTTGTGGAATAGACAGGCCCAAGACAGGAACATTTGGAAAGATATAAGAGAAATCTATAACCTCAATCGGCTATAAAAAGGGTTGTAAGAAGAAGAAGAAAAAGAAGTTTCAAATGCACCAATCAAAGATCTTCAGCATTAGGGAAGTTTTCGTGACAGCGCATGCCAGAATGCGCCGTACTCTCTTTCCTCGTGATTTACGGAGAGACGACTGCGAGTAATTCCGTGACGTAGTTTTCAACAAAGACCTTTAAGATACATAGACTGGAAAACCGTAATTTAACCGTGCGACATTTGAAGTTCAGCGTTGTACGGCAAGAATCTGTCACATCTCGTTCTTTACTAAAGGCGTTCGCGTGTTTATAACAGGTACATCCATTTTTTGTATATATATATATATACAAAGGCTGCAGACAACTCAAAGAAGCATGGAGAGGTGCATGCTTGGTGTAACCAGGAGAGATAAGAAGAGGAACACGTGGATCCGAAAAATGACAAGAGTGCAAGACATCATGATCAGAGTTAAATCCCTGAAATGGCAATGGGCTGGACATACTGCCAGAAGGACAGATCATCGATGGACAGCCGAAATTTTAGATTGGATTCCAAGGGACAGGAAAAGACCCAGAAGAAGACCACATAGGAGATGGGTGGATGAAATTCGAAAGTATGCAGGGGTGACATGGAGGAGACTGGCACAAGACAGACCGTTGTGGAGGAAACTTGGGGAGACCTTCGTCCAGCAGTGGGTTGATAATGGTTGACAATGATGATGATGATGATAACCAGTAAGGGAAGAAATGAAGATTTATCGATTGATGGAGAAAAGCTGGAGATAACAGACACGTACGTTTATCTTGGACAGCAGATATCAAGTGAGGGTCACATTGGTGAAGAAATAAATCGGCGTACAAAACTTGCCTGGAGAGCTTTTGGAAGAAACAGCATAATTTTCAAGAGCAATATGCCATTATGTCTTAAAAGGAAAGTGTTTGATCAATGCATCCTTCCAGTGCTTACGTATGGTGCAGAGACGTGGACCTTAACTAAAAGAGACATACAAAGGCTGCAGACAACTCAAAGTAGCATGGAGAGGTGCATGCTTGGTGTAACCAGGAGAGATAAGAAGAGGAACTCGTGGATCCGAAAAATGACAAGAGTGGAAGACATCATGATCAGAGTTAAATCCCTGAAATGGCAATGGGCTGGACATACTGCCAGAAGGACAGATCATCGATGGACAGCCGAAATTTTAGATTGGATTCCAAGGGACAGGAAAAGACCCAGAAGAAGACCACATGGGAGATGGGTGGATGAAATTCGAAAGTATGCGGGAGTGACATGGAGGAGACTGGCACAAGACAGACCGTTGTGGAGGAAACTTGGGAGACCTTCGTCCAGCAGTGGATTGATAATGGTTGACAATGATGATGATGATGATGATAACCAGTAAGATTTATTACTTGTTGTTATGATGTTTTCTTTAATCGTCAGTTAAAAGGTGCAACGTCCAATTTACCTCCCCCCTCCATTGAAAAAAAATAATACGCAGTACTGTAACAACGTAAAATTCCTTCTTTCTCGCAGGTAAAAGAGCTTAATTAACGTTGTTTACATAGGAAACATACCGTTTTGCCGTACAAGTTCTGAGATCAAAATGTCGCCAGCTGCTGCCACTCATTTACACGGCCAGTCTCTGTATCTTAAAAGTCTTTGGTTTCCAATGCAGGCTCCTCAGCACTAAGGAAGTTTCCGTGACCGCGCATACGCAGAATGCCCCAGTGGGGGATAATTTAAACCGTCCCCGGACCTTCGGAGATTTGGAGACACGTAGATGAAATGTCATGTGACAACTTCAGCGCTAAGAAGCATGCGGTAACTGTGTCTATCTCGTGACTTATTTTCATCTGCTTGAAATTCAAAACTTTAACTGCAAAAATAACCGTGTGTTTTTAGTGAAGCGGAAACACAATCATCCTGGTATTACATTTTTATTTTTTTACAATGAACAAAGTATATTTTTTTTTACTAAAAACAAGTTCAGTGCAATAAATTTCGAAAAAAAAATGGAGTTTAAAACATTTAAGACCACATCAACCTAATGAATAAGTTGCTGTCAAAAGTAAAGGCGAATATATCAAATTTAACGGCAAGTTGGCATGATGACAAACAATTTATAGGTTCTGTAATAATAATTTTTATAAAAATTATTTATGGACATGAAATCCTTGTTATTAAAACAATTTATAGAAGCTCTAACTGGAAAATCCTCCAAGTACGTGGCGTCAGTGAATAAGCAAAGACATAGCTCTTTCCATGTTTTAACAATACACAGCAACCGAAAAATTGTTATTCGGTCACCGCCGGGGAATTGAATCCACGGATCTTTCTATACCTAGCCGAGCGCGTTAGCCATACACCACGGAGGCCAACAATTCACGGCGCTATGTGTGTTTTTCTGTCAGCTTATGACATCATAAATCCGTAAGATGGGCTCAGCTACTGAAACGTCTCCATCTGGTGGGCATTAACGGCACTGGCTTTATATTAATTATAGCAATTGAATCCAAAGTGAAAATCCTCCAAATACGTGGCGTCAGTAAATAAACAAAGACATCGCTCTTTCCACGTTTAAGCAACACACAGCAACCGAAAAATTGTTATTCGGTCACCGCCGGGGAATTGAATCTACGGATCTTTCGATATCTAGCCGAGCGCGTTTGCCTCACACCACGGTGGCCAACAATCCACGGCTCTATGGGTGTTTTCTGTAAGCTTCTGACATCACAAATCCGTAAGATGAACCCAGTTACTGAGACGTCTCCATCTGGTGGGCATTAAAGGCACTGGCAATTTAGCAGTTACATCCAAAGGGCGAGATCCAAAGTGAAAATCCTCCAAATACGTGGCGTCAGTGAATAAACAAAGACATCGCATTATTATTGCTGATTTGCTATTACTAAAAACAATTCACAGAACACGAAATTATTTTTGTTATTATTGTTTTTTTTTTTTTTTTTTTTTTGATTTGAGGTTTAACGACCACCGTGAGCAACTCAATGGGCTATAAGCAGTCGCCCGTCCCTAATTTAGGGTAACTGGTTCCAGGGAAGGGAGAGAGCCAGTGCCATAAGACAAACACAACATCCATACCTCACCGGGATCCGAACCCGGACCCAGTTCGGACGAATGATCAGAGGCCATCGCTTAGACCACTGCGCCACCGAGGCGGCTATTATTGGGTTGGAAAGAAAGTAATGTCTGCAAATGCAAGGCAACAGAAAAGTGCCAATTAGCGTATATACAAGTACAAATCAGTTCAAAACGTAGTCGCCATTGTTTGCCCCAATCTGCTCCCATCATCTGGCCAGCTGTTGGATACCGTTCCTGCAGAATTACGGCAGCTTAGGCGCAAAGAAGTGAGGAAATGCGCGTTTCGACATCGTTCCAGTTGGTGAACCGTTGTCAGTAGAGGAAATGCTGAAGTCGCTGGATGCAATGCCCATGTAATACAGGGTGATTCATAAAGAAGTATACAGTTTCCAGATGTTGTAAAACAGTAAGAGTTGAAGACACGGGCCACAACTGCGAACCGTTAAGTAGATGCACTCATAAAGTTTGTGTCCCGCTACTGAGGGAAGTGACGTAGGCGATAGCGCGTGTGTCACGTGACTAGTCAGTCAAAATGGCAGCGTCTGCAGTGGAGAAGGCGTTTTGTGTTTTTGAAGTGAGCAAAACGAAATCAGTAACTGTTATGGAACGGCATTTTCGATCACGATTCGGAAACGAACCTCCAACCAGAAAATCTATCTACGATTGGCATAAAAAATTTGAAACTACGGGCTGTTTGTGCAAACTTAAAAGTCCTGGACGACCGCGTGTATCGGAAGAAGTCGTCGACAGTGCTTGCATCGCCATTCAACGAATCCCGGGAAAATCAACGCTGAGGGTGAGTCGTGAAGTGCAGATTTCACAGCCCACTGTCTGGAGAATTTTGAGAAAGAAGCTGAAAATGATTCCATACGCAGCCACTATCACTGCACTTGCTTCAGATATCTTACCTCGCGTTTGGGTGGAAATAGATTGCCGGCTCGACGTGTGTCGTGTGGCTAAGGGTGCTCACATAGAACATCTGTGACTGTCTCTAAAAAAACTTGAAACATTCCCCTACAATTTTGCTACAGGTAACATAAAATATCTTACATTGTTCTTGTTTTATAGTGCGTTGAAACTGTATACTTCTTTATGAATCACCCTGTATTTCAGGAGATAAAGCTGTCTTAACGACTTCGTTAGGGTAGGGGCGTAATATATTTTTTGGTTCGTCCCGGGCGCAGAAATGCCTAGCTACTCCTCTAAGCGTTCTTAACGGTCTACAGCAATGACATCTTATAATAAATTAGACGGCAAACATCCACAGTAAACCGTAGCAGTGGATATAATTCTATTTTAAAAATTGTTTTGAAATATTCGACTTAATTCCCATTTCATTGACTAAAATTCCCTCATTAACGTTCTGCAGTATTTCCCCGAAAATTTTCGGACAGAAATCCACGCAAATTCTACTCTGCTTGCTAGTATGAATTAACTTTCAAAGTAAAATAAAAAAAAAAAACAGTTTCAATTATTCGGCATTTGTCATATGCAACTTCTAATTGCGATTACAGACGGGAAAGCTAATATTAAAATATAATACATCCAGTCATATCGCGCACTGCAAAAGTTTGCAATTCTTTCAACCCCTTCATGAAAATATTTTTATCTGATTATTTGAATATCTTACAAGAACATTTGAAATCAAAACTTCCAACAAAAATGAATATTCCTATTTTTCGTTTTTTATTAATCTGAAAGATAAATTTTCCTGCACGAGTTTCAACAAGGGAAAACCTTTCGTTTCGTATTTCTAAGGTACACATTATTCTGCTACCATATTTTCTCATGATAATTTGTTTTTGCAGTTTATGTTATACACAAAACTTTTTTAATTTGCAGATCTTCCCACACATCCGCAGTAAACGTTGGATTCATCAGCGTCCAAACACAATCTACAAAAAACAGCTCAATTTGTGATGTGCTGCCATCTAGTGTGTGATCACCGATATTCAAAACGAGTTGGTAAAATCATGCAACGCATTGATTATGATACGCTTTCCAACATACCAGAAATCATTACTCAAGTTATGAGGATAATGGTGGTAGAATAAATCTCGCTCCTATAACCTGACCTTTGACCCTATTTTGATGATATTAAACAGAACCGGTAAAAAGTTTTGTCTCAATCGAAGCATTTTTACGTAAGTTATAACGCATAAGAATGATGAAATGGATCCCGATCCTATGTCCTAACATTTGACCCCATTTCGCCCATCTTCAATAGGGTTTGTTCCCAGGTGGTCCCCTACCACATACTAAAATGTCATTGAAATCGAACCATATTTACGCAAGTTATGGCGCATAAGGGCAATGGAATGGATCCCGCTCCTATGTCCCCACCTTTGACCCCATTTCTCCCATTTTCAATAGGATTGGTCCCCGGGTGGTTCCCTACCGCATAATAAAATCTCATCGAAATGGAACCATTTTTACTCAAGTTATGACGCATAAGGGCAATGGAATGGATCCCGCTCCTATGCCCTGACCTGTGACCCCATTTCGCCCATTTTCAATAGGATTCGTTCCCGGGTGGTCTCCTACCACATTACTAAAATCTCATCGAAATGAAACCCTTTTTACTCAAGTTATGACGCATAAGGGCAATGGAATGGATCGCGGTCCTATGTCCTGACCTGTGACCCCATTTCGTCCATTTTCAATAGGATTCGTTCCCGGGTGGTCTCCTACCTCATTACTAAAATCTCATCGAAATGAAACCCTTTTTACTCAAGTTATGACGCATAAGGGCAATGGAATGGATCCCGCTCTTATGTCCTGACCTTTGACCCTATTTCGCCCATTTCCAATAGGGTTCGTCCCCAGGTGAACCCCTATCATATACTAAAAAGTTCATCGAAATGGAACCATTTTTACGCGAGGTATCGTGCGGACCGACAGACGGACAAAGCTGGAGCATATACGCTTCTTCAACCTAAGGTTGGAAAGCGTAAAAAGTATAATTTCTTTACATTGTAACAGCTGCAGGGTCGATTTAAACAACGGGCCCACAGCGCCAGATTTAGGAAGGTACCAAGCTGGAGGAGTTTTTTTTTTTTTTTTTTTTTTTATGAATATTTTAGCACCGTCCCCCAGAAAATTTTTACTTAAATAATTTTACAGAATTTATGAATTTTTAAAACATATTATTTTTAGTCGTGACTCCATATGCGTGGATGGAGAGCATTAACTTTGCAAGTGTAAACACGTTTTTTAAGATTATGGACTCATTAATCAGTAATTTAGCAAACTGGAAGAAATCATACGAAGTTGTTCTTGAAAGGTTTGAACTTTTCAGGGATTTGAAAGAGATCAGTGCTCGTGCAATAGAGGATAGATCAAATAAACTTGTTCATAGGTACCAATGAGACATAGAAAACTTTCTCAGCAACGAATTTCTACATTTCCAGTCATATATGAATGTCAAAGACTTGAACACACCTCGGGATATGTACACTTTCATCATTGATAACAATCTTCAGAGTACATTTCTAAGCTTAGAAATATAGTTTTGAGAATGTTTTAAACCTTACCAGTGACGAATCGTTCTGCTGAAAGATCATTTTCAGCAGTCTTAAGAAGAAAAAATGAACAAGTTAGTAAAATCATGCGATTTTTTTTTGATTGGAGGTTTAACGACCACCATGAGCAACTCAATGGAGTATAAGCAGTCGCCCGTCCCTAATTTTGGGTCACTGGTTCCAGGGAAGGGAGAGAGCCAGTGCCGTAAGACGAACACAACATCCATGCCTAACCGGGATTCGAACCTGGACCCCGTTCGGACGAATGATCAGAGGTCATCGCTTAGAACTCTGCGCCACCGGGGCGGCAAATCATGCAATGCATTGATTATGATACGCTTTCCAACATACCAGAAACTATTACTCAAGTTATGAGGATAATGGCTGTGGAATAAATCTCGCTCCTGTGTCCTGACCTTTGACCCCATTTCGATGATATTCAACAGAACCGGTTCAGTATACCTCAAGAATAACATACTAAAGTTTTGTCGCAATAGAAGCAGTTTTACGCAAGTTATGAGAATAATGGCTGTGGAATAAATCTTGCTTTTGTGCAATGACCTTTGACCCCATTTCGTTGATATTCAACAGAACCGGTTCACTATACCTCAGGAACAACATGATAACGTTTTGTCGCAATCGAAACATTTTTAGGTAAGTTATGATGCACAAGGGCAATGGAATGGTTTCCACTTCAGTGTCCTGACCTTTGACTCCATTTCGCCCGTTTTCAATAGGGTTCGTCCCCAGTGGCTCCCTACCACATACTAAAATTTCATCGAAATCGAACCATTTTTGCGCAAGTTATGACGCATAAGGGCAATGGAACAAACACCGCTCTTATGTCCTGCCTGACCTTTGACCCCATTTCGCCCATTTTCAACAGGGTTTGTGCCCAGGTGGTTCCCTACCACATACTAAAATTTCATCGAAATCGAACCATATTTACGCATGTTATGACGCATAAACGCAAAGGAATGGATCCCGCTTTTATGCCCTGACCTTTGACCCCATTTCGCCCATTTTCAATAGGGTTCGTCCCCAGTGGCTCCCTACCACATACTAAAATTTCATCGAAATCGAACCATATTTACGCATGTTATGACGCATAAAGGCAATGGAATGGATGCCGCTTTTATGTCCTGACTTTTGACCCCATTTCGCCCATTTTCATTAGGGTTCGTCCGCAGTTGGTTCCCTACCTCATACTAAAACTTCATCGAAGTCGAACCATTTTTACGCAAGTTATGACACATAAGGGCAATGGTATAAATCCCGCTCTTATGCCCTGCCTGACCTTTGACCCCATTTCGCCAATTTTCAATAGGGTTCGTGCCCAGGTAGTTCCCTACCACATACTAAAATTTCATCGAAATCGAACCATATTTGAGCATGTTATGACGCATAAAGGCAATGAAATGGATGCCGCTTTTATGTCCTGACCTTTGACCCCATTCCGCCCATTTTCAACAGGGTTTGTTCCAAAGTGGTTCCTTACCACATACTAAAATTCCATCGAAATCGAACCATTTTTACGCAAGTTATGACGCATAAGAGCAATGGAATGGATCCCGCTCCTATGTCCTGACTTTTGACCCTGTTTCGCCCATTTTCAATAGGGTTTGTCCCCAGGTCGTCCCCTACCACATACTAAAATTTCATCGAAATCGAACCAACCTACGGTTGGAAAGCGTAAAAAAAGGACGTTATTGCGAGAAGAAAAGTTTAACTCATTCGTGATAATGTGTGTAGGAAAGGACATAACTCTGGGCATAGACTAGTCTTCAGTAATTGACAATTTTGCCCATACAAAGACCCGAAAAAACCGGTGATTATGCCATATATATGATGCAGTCAAACATTGGGTTGAAAAGTGGGAATTACGTAAGTGTTGATCAAATTTTCATTTTTATCGTAAATGTTCATTAAGATTGTTTTAATATTTGCTGCTTATCCCACATTTTTGTGTCTTTTCTGGTGCATATATATTTTATAATAATAAATGTTATTATCATAATGTATTTATTTTTCACAAAATCTTGAAGGTCAGTAATTTGAAACATTGCTACACTACGAAACAGGCCTACTATAGTTCTCATTAATAATAAATATCATTGCAAAATTACTTAACAAAGTAATAAAACACACTCCTGACTAACAGACACACACATACACATAATGAGCCTGCACCATTTAGCAAAAAGAACAAATCTGGAGGTGGAAGGGGGGGGATCTTAGTACCACTATCAATTTGATCGAATGTCAGAATATATTGCAATATCTTACTTTTTTTTTGCATGGGCACTTTAGTGTCATAGGGGTGGGGGTGGGGGATAAAACAGTAGCGAACCAAAGTATTTGGCGAAACACTTTTTCGACCATAATATTTTTTTCTGCTGGATAAAATCGGGTCATTTTGGGATATGCTATGTGTTATTAAGTTGTAAACATGACCCATATGCAGATGGATCGGAAACCTTAACACAGATCAGGTACCGAGCTTAATCGGAAAAATCATACAAATTGACCAACAAAGTAGGTGTGTACCACATTCATTTAATGCAACGATAGCAAGTACGAGAAAACGACAAAACAATAACTAATACTTAGTGGGATAACCACGAGACTTAATATAACAGCTGGACAACGGGCCGGCATCGAGTTCACTAGCTTCTCGACGGTGACCTGTGGAATTCGCGCCCATTCTGCAGATAGCTGGTCGAACTTCTGGGCCCTATTCCGGCAGGTTTTCTTCGCACATCGTCTCTCCAGCTCCTCCCACATGTGCTCGATGGAGTTGAGGTCTGGAGATTGGCTTGGCCAGTCTAGAAGTGTGACCTGTTGCTGCTGGAAGGCTGCCTTCGCTATTCTAGAGGTGTGCTTCGGGTCGTTGTCTTGCTGCATGATCCATCCAGGTGGCATGTTCTGGTTTGCCCATGGGAAGACATCGTTGATGAGCATGTTCGTGTAGCTCTGGCCGGTCATTATTCCGTCAGTCTTGATGATGGGGCCCATTCCATTGCGAGAGAAGGCGCCGTAAACCATGAGCGATCCTCCTCCGTGCTTGACAGTCGGCTGAATGAACTGGGGGTTGAATCTCTGGCCACACGGACGTCGTGCGTATCGGATGCCATTACTTCCGAACAAGTTGAACTTGATCTCGTTGGTGAAAAGCACCTTACTCCAGTCCGCCGCGGTACAGTGTCGATGACGGCGCGCGAACGCGACTCTGGATCGTCGATTCTTGACTCCGATGAGTGGTTTCTTGGCGGGGCGTCTTCCATTCATTCCACCAGCAATGAGACGACGGGAGATGGTCATTCGGCTGACGTTCAGGTCGTCGCTGTCGCGGAATTCGGTGGCGATGTCCACAGCAGTCAAGGTGTGATCAGCACGAGATCGACGGAGGATGCGTCTATCCTGACGCAACGTAGTGGAACGAGGCCTACCACATCGCGGACTGTTCTCGACGGTCCCAGTCTTCTTATAACGTTGCAGGATAGCTGAAATGGACTGGTGTCGGATCTACAGGGCCCTCGCAATGTCGGTGACGCGCATTCCGGATTCCATCATGTTCACGGCCGCCTGGCGAGCTCCAACAGGGATCTCCGCCATTTTACAAATTTCTGAAAACCTAAGATTGGCTTATTATCACACTACACATCACAAAACCCACAAAAATCGCAAGAAAAACATTAATACATGCAGCAAACAAATGGGTAATAATTGGCGACTCTTGAATGTGGCCCGTTTCGAACGACAAATTCGCTCTGAGCGAAATACAAACTACGCGGCATTGTAACCCACGAATCAACACATATCATATCCCAAAATGACCCGATTTGGTCCAGCAGAAAAAAAATTATATTCGAAAAAGTGTTTCGCCAAATACTTTTGTTCGCTACGTATTGTATTGTAGAGAGCTACAGGTAATATCGAGTTTACATTATTTTTTTCGGAGTATGAGTTGCGTGATTACAGGGTCTATTCGAGATACATTTTAAATGCAAGAATTTATCGAATAACACTGTAAATAAGAAAAATGAATGTGGGTTACACAAAAGTGAGTCCCCTCAGCCAAGATCCGGTGCTAGGGTGTTTGGCGCACTAGACAGGCCATCAGCCTTGCGCCTCCAAAAATTTGTTATTCTTTGTGTGGCCAAACATATTTAATTTATTCAATAGTTATTCCAAGATGCAAAAATTACAATGTAAACTAAATAGAAAGAAACTAATGGAAACTACACTCATTTACTTACTGGCCCAATGAAAATGAAATTAAAATTTCATTTTGGGTGCTCTGTTTTTCTCAAAAATTACCAACAAGTGTCTTCAAATCTATGTCACGGGCGATTTTTTGTATTCGATCGATAATGCATATGACCAAACAAGGTTGTTTCCTGCATCCCCCGATGGAGAGAGGGGAAACAAAAGTAAAAGAGAAAGAAATTCCAGCGGAATGAATATAGTAGCAGAGCCTCTCTTACTCTTGCCACTCGGGCTGCGGATGGCCTAGTGGTCAACGTTCTTGACTGCAACGGAGAAACTTCAGGTATTTTTTATTTTTATTGGAGCTTTAACTACCACCGTGAGCAACTCAATGGGCTATAAGAAGTCGCCCGTCCCTAATTTAGGGCCGCTGTTTCCATGGAAAGGAGAGATCCAGCGCCGTAAGACAAACACAACATCCATACCTCACCGGGATTCAAACACGGACCCATCTCGGCCGAATGAACTTTAGGTTCGAACCACTAAATATTCGCCGTGCGTTGGATGGGCAAGTTAAGCCGTTGTACCTCGGGTACTCCCCCCCCGAAATAAACAAATAAGGGCATCTTGCTCCCTCTTTCTATTGTACCTCGCTTCCGTGTCACTTTCCTATCGGGCACTCCAGCCCAAATCTCCTAGCTTCCTATTTCTAAAAGTTGTTTGAGAGCTGAAGTCAGACACTCCCTTCCTAAAATCTTCTATATATGATCTGATCGGATCTACTCTTTCCCTGTTCTTCCTAGAAAATAGTTTAAGTGAGACAATTACTAACCTTTAGGCAAACCGCTCCGGCAACGCAGTGATCTAAGCGCTGACTTTTGACGATTTGTCCAAGATGGGTCCGTGTTCGAATCCCGACGAGGCGTGCATGCTGTGTTTATCTTGAAGCACAGGCTTTCCCTCTTCCCTGGAAAGCCCTAAATTAGGGACGGGCAACTGCTTATAGCCATTGAGTTGCTCGCGGTGGTCGTTAATCCACTCCCCCCTCCCTTCCGCTCTCAAAGAACTTTATACGTTGAGCATTGCTACTACACTATCTACCAACAAGTAATTGGACACCTGTGATAGCAAAGGAAAACGAAGTTTATTCCCCTTCAATAGTTGGTGGAGCCTCCACGAGCGGTGATTACAGCTGCGACCCTCCGGTGCATACTCTCAACCAGGCGTTGTACGAAGGTTAGCGGTATTTTCTTCCACTCGGCTTGGAGAAGACTGGTCAGTTCCTTCACCGATTTCGGACGGAGGGGCACCCCTTAAGTCGACGCTCCAACTCGTCCCAGAGTTGCTCGATAGGGTAAAGGTCCGGGCTCTGCTCAGGCCAGTCCATTCGATTAACCCCATTGTCACCATACCAAGCCATGGTGGACCTTGCAAAATGGCAGGTGTATTGTCATCCTAAAAGTAACATGGGTCCACCCCGTAAAACTGCCACAACGTAGGAAGCGCATGGTCATCCAAAATGGTGCAGTAGGTCTCGGCGTTGAGTCTACCAGGAATTGCGATCAACGGTCCCGTGCCATACCAGGAGAAACACCCCCATAGCACAATTCCACCGCCGCCGAACTTCACAGTTGGCTCAATACATTCCGGCAGGAGGCGTTCTCCAGCAGACGCCAAACCCAGACCCTGCCATCCGAACGGTAGAGGGTGAACCTTGATTCGTCGCTCCAGAGAACCTGTTTCCACTGTTCAACGGTCCACTGTCGACATTCTTTGTACCATGTTAGCCGAGCAGCGCTATTGGACTTGGTGATCAAAGGCTTGTGGGCGGCAGCACGTCCATGATAACCGAGCAGATGGGCTTCCTTACGGATGATATTCATCGAAAGAACACTCCCGGATGCCAGTTGGAACTCCTCGCGGATGTGGCCCATTGATTTGGTACTGTTCTTCCGAATTTCTCTGGCCAGCACCCGTCGGTCTCTAACTCCCAGTTTTGTGGGTCTGCCGGGTCGAGGCACATTCCGACAGTCACCTCTCATCTTCCACTTGCTAATCACGTTGGCCACTGTCGATTTTGGGTACTTCAACTCGCTGGATATGTCACGTATGGATCGGCCATTTCTGTGATACGCGACGATTACACCTTTCTCGAAATCAGAGAGCTCCGAACTGCATGGCATCTTGCATGCGACTGGTTGCGTTGTTGTTTCCCACACGATATTTAACGGCGGCGGCGGCGGTGACGTGTATCAGGACCGCAGATATCGTCGATTGCAGGGGTGTCCAATTACTTGTTGGTAGATAGTGTATTTGTGATGGAAGAAATGGACGGTCTAGATATTTCCATTTAAAAAAAAAAAAAAAATTGTGCCGCCCTCAGGCGTCGTCTGACTTCCCTGTTGCATGTAGGGAAGTATATGGCAGTTTTTTTCTTGTTTTTTTTAAGGCAGTTTTTTGGCAGATGCGCGCTTACGTGGCGTGGTGAAAGGGGGGGAGGAGGCAGGATGTACCGCAAGCTGGCTTACCCATTCTGTAACGACAGGTCTCCGTTTCTCAATGAATAAGAATTCATAACTTATATCGAATGGACAACAGAAAATAAAAGTGTCTCTTGTGAAAATCCTTTCTCATTTTTTAAACTCATTTGAAAATTTTTCTCATTTATTAACTTATTTGATTTTATCAACTCTAAATCTTAGCGCCCCTCAAATTTTGGCGTCCTAGGCAGCTGCCTAGTTCGCCTAATGGTTGAACCAGGCCCTACCCACAGCAGGCGCGGGGTCCCTACGCGTAGGCTGGAGTGAGCTTAAGCCCAACTAAGTTTTCTTTGAACCCATCCTTTAGCCCCCCAGAAAAAAATATTTAAGCAGTCGGATCATATGATTGGTGCAACCATCTACAATTGCAATCTAAGATTTTTTGGAATTTGGATAAACGTACATGAATTTCTCGAATTCACTGAAATTTTATTTTATTAAATGAATTTTTTGTTAAATTTACTCTTTGTACTTCTGGGAAATGAAAAAGTCCACTGAGCAAATTTTTTAAAGAGCAGTAGAAACCATAAGCGTAGTCGGGGGGGGGGGGGGGGGAAGGCCCAATGGGAGATGGATGGATGAAATTCGAAAGCATGCCGGAGTGACATGGAGACAGGCTCAAGACAGCCAATTGTGGAAGAAACTTGGGGAGACATTCATCCATTATCGGATTGATAATGGCTGACAATGATATATATATCATCATTATCATCATCATTGTCAGTCAGCCATTATCAATCCACTGCTGGATGAAGGTCTCCCCAAGTTTCGTCCACCATTATCTGTCTAGAGCCACTCTCCTCCATGTTACTCCGGCATGCTTTCGAATTTCATCCATCCATCTCCCACGGGGTCTTCTTCTGGATCTTTTTCTGTCCCTTGGATTCCAGTCTAAGATTTCAGTTGTCCATCGGTGGTCTGTCCTTCTGGCAACATGTCCAGCCCATTGCCATTTCAGTGATTTCACTCTGGTCATGATGTCGTCTACTCCTGCCATTTTCCTTATCCACAAGTTCCTCTTGTTATCTTTCCTGGTTACACCAAGCATGCATCTCTCCATGCTACTTTGAGTTGTCTGCAGTCTTTGTACATCTTTTTTAGTTAAGGTCTATGTCTCTGCTCCATACGTAAGCACTGGCAGGATGGATTGATTAAACACTTTCCTTTTAAGACATAATGGCATACTGCTCTTAAAACTTGTACTGTTTCTTCCAAAAGCTCTCCATCCAAGTTTTATACGACGATTAATATCTTCATCAATGTGATCCTCACTTGATATCTGGTGCCCAAGATAAATGTAAGTATCGGTTGTTTCAAGCTTTTCTCCATCAGTCAATAACTCTTCGTTTCTTGTAAAAGCATTGTACATCACTTTTGTCTTCTGAAAGTTCATTTTTAATCCCACTTCTTTAGTCTTTTCAGCAAGTTCTTGGATCATGCTCTGCAGCTCCGAAGGGGTAGTTGCAAAAATGACTACATCATCAGCAAAACGAAGGTGAGTTAAATAATCTCCATTAATCTTTATCCCTTTGTTTTCCCAGTTCAATGATTAAAAGACATTTTGCAATGTGGCATTAAAGAGTTTGGGAGATATAGTGTCGCTTTGTCTCACCCCCTTTCCAATTTTTATTGGTGCTGTATTCTCAAATAGCGGAATCTTTGCACTTGCATTTTCATAGATGTTATTAATAATCAAACAGAAGCCATCGCTCTTTCCATGTTTATAAGTGAGTCACGGAAAAATTATCATCGGCCGACACCGGGAATCGAACCCAGGCCTTCCAGTTATGCGCCGGACATGCTACCACTGCACCCTCGAGTTCTCCAGACTCACCTACGACTAACTGCCAAGTCACATGGCAGGTGGTTTCTTGGAGCCCCGCACAATGCTGGGGATTCACTAAAGATGGTAAGCAGCAACTGAACAAATAACTAGGAGGCGAATGAATAATTAATACACACAATTGACATCGATCAGGAACATCAAACAGAAGTCATCGCTCTTTCCGTTTCCGTTCAAGTGTTCAGTGAATGGAAACTGCTTTCCGGATATAATTATGTGACGTCATCACCATAACACCAACTGAGAAATAAATATTTGTGACGTCACGCTTAACTTTTTGTGGGTTCGGGCACGTGTTCCGAGAATGGAAACTGCGAATTCAAGGTTGCGAGTTATGTCAGTGTGTGACGTAACAACTGTATGACGTAGTCCTTTTTTTTTTTATTGATATAATGTTCATTAAACATACTTTCACATTTGGACATCACAAACAAAAAGAAAAATACCTGTTTATTAAAAAAATTACTGTACATATCTTATTTTTCTCCTTCGTTATTGACGGATTTCACCTAGTTCTTTATAAATATCTTGATTTATTCTACGCAGGGGGCGCCATTTCGATGCGCAGTTGTAAAATCCGCTTTCTCGGATTTACGTCTGACGTCATAACAGGATGCACGCGACGTCACAGAATCATGGGCACAACGAAGCTGCAAGCTCGTTCACATAGGAAAGCATTTCGCTTCGGTGAGCAGTCCTGTATGGATATTTATTTCTGAATTACTGTTTCTTCATAATTCGTTACTTTTCTTCACAATTTATTATTGTCTTATATCATTGTAACTCAATATACCCGGATGGGCAGTAGCAGGCAGCTGTTTATCCTACAACCGGAAGCTGTTTATCCTACAACCGGAAGTTCGCGCATTATTTCCTTGCAGATCCTGATTTGGAAAAAATCTGGGCACCGAAATGTAAACGAAAAGATAACTTTAAAGTAAAAAATGCAAGAATTTGCTGTTAACATTTTACTGTTGATAATTATATTCCTGACTTAAAATCAGAATTACTTCACTGTTAAGAAAAATCTACTTAAAAATGAGACCTGAACCTACTCGTTTTTTTTAAGTACACTGGCGTGCAAAAATTAAGGACGAGACGGTTTTTCGAATGTAACGTCGTGCAGAAGTGCTCCACATCGACTCAAATCTTACCATAAGATCCCCAAGATGTAAGAATATGGGACAAGTGAGCAAAACCGTCCAAACAAGGAATCCAAAGAATACAAAGGCACTTTATTGAAAAGGTAGCTTCGAGCACAGCTTGACAGACGACAGAAACGTCCATGTGACAGGCGGCTGCAAAGAAAGATCTAGTCTTTAGTAGAGGATATGATCACCCCTGACTGCGTTGCAGCATTTACAACGTCTGTCCATGCTGAGGACGAGGTTGTCAAGCAGCTGTTGAGGCATCGCGGCCCATTCTTCTTGTAGCGCCAATCGCAGCTACGGAATCGTTGCTGGCGGCTGGGGACGTGCTGCCAAGCGTCTCCCGATTAGGTCGCACACGTGTTCGATTGGATTTAGGCCCGGGGACCTTGTGGGCCAATCCATGCGTTGAATATCTTCACTCTCCAACAGCTTTGCGGCAGCCACTGTGCGATGAGGTGTAGCGTTGTGGTCCATGAACAGGAACTCAGGACCCACAGCACCTCTAAACAGACGCACGTGAGGCAGAAGAAGCTGGGTACAATAGCAGACATCAGTGACTGAACCTCCTTGGAAGATGTGGAGGTCAGTACGGCTACCAAGCATGATACCGCCCTAAACGAGAACTCCGCCACCTCCAAACCGGTCATTTTCGATGATGTTGGAGGTGTGATTGCGTGTTCCCTGCTCTCTCCAGATGTGTATACGTCCAGAATCGCTCGTCAGACTAAATCGGCTCTCATCCGTATAGAGAACTCGACCCCATTGCTGATGTGTCCAGTTCCTGTGTTCTTGGCACCACAGAAACCGTCGTCTCCGATGAGCAGGGGTTAATAGCACACACCGTACTGGTCGTCGTGCAAATAGACCACCTTTGTGCAGCCTTCTGGCCACGGTAAAAGGAGATAACGGACGTCCAGTTGTCTGTTTCATGTGCCTTGCGATTTCTCCCGCTGTCTGCCGTCTGTCCATGATCAATCACCGCCGTGATTGGTCATGGACGACCACTGCTAAACTCTCGGGCAGCTGTTCCTGTCGTTTGAAATGCTCTCAAAGCTCGTGAAACGGTGCTGTGAGCGATCCCAAACTCCTCGGCAACACCAGTCACACTTCGACGCTTTTCCAACTTCCCAATGACGCGACCTCGGATAAAGTCATCCAAATGTCGTCTACTGGATTGCCTATTAGCTACATCACACGGTGGCAGCAACTCTGCGTCGTTCAAACCGATATACACCGTGCAATAGCTTTCACCGAATTGCTGAGTGATCTGATCTTCAGTAGAAGATTTTAGGAAGGGAGTGTCGGACCTCAGGTCTTAAACAACCCTTAGAAATAGGAAGCTACGAGATGTGGATTAGAGTGCCCGATAGGAAAGTCACACGGAAGCGAGGTAGAAGACGCCCTTATTTACTACCGGGGGGCCAGTACCTGTGGCCCGAGGGCTTAACGTGCCCACAATGCTCTTGTAGATCAGATCAGATCATATGTAGAGGATTTTAGGAAGGGAGTGTCTGACCCCAGGTCTTAAACAATCCTTAGAACTAGGAAGCTAGGAGATTTGGGCTAGAGTGCCCGATAGGAAAGTGACACGGAAGCGAGGTAGAAGACGCCCTTATTTACTACCGGGGGCCAGTACCTGTGGCCCGAGGGCTTAACGTGCCCACAATGCTCTTGTAGATCAGATCAGATCATATGTAGAGGATTTTAGGAAGGGAGTGTCTGACCCCAGGTCTTAAACAACCCTTAGAAATAGGAAGCTAGGAGATTTGGGCTAGAGTGCCCGATAGGAAAGTGACACGGAAGCGAGGTAGAAGACGCCCTTATTTACTACCGGGGGCCAGTACCTGTGGCCCGAGGGCTTAACGTGCCCACAATGCTCTTGTAGATCAGATCAGATCATATGTAGAGGATTTTAGGAAGGGAGTGTCTGACCCCAGGTCTTAAACAACCCTTAGAAATAGGAAGCTAGGAGATTTGGGCTAGAGTGGCCGATAGGAAAGTGACACGGAAGCGAGGTAGAAGACGCCCTTATTTACTACTGGGGAGCCAGTGCCTGTGGTCCGAGGGCTTAACGTGCCCACAATGCTCTTGTAGATCAGATCAGATCATATGTAGAGGATTTTAGGAAGGGAGTGTCTGACCCCAGGTCTTAAACAACCCTTAGAAATAGGAAGCTAGGAGATTTGGGCTAGAGTGCCCGATAGGAAAGTGACACGGAAGCGAAGTTGAAGACGCCCTTATTTACTACCGGGGGGCAGTACCTGTGGCCCGAGGGCTTAACGTGCCCACAATGCTCTTGTAGATCAGATCAGATCATATGTAGAGGATTTTAGGAAGGGAGTGTCTGACCCCAGGTCTTAAACAACCCTTAGAAATAGGAAGCTAGGAGATTTGGGCTAGAGTGCCCGATAGGAAAGTGACACGGAAGCGAGGTAGAAGACGCCCTTATTTACTACCGGGGGCCAGTACCTGTGGCCCGAGGGCTTAACGTGCCCACAATGCTCTTGTAGATCAGATCAGATCATATGTAGAGGATTTTAGGAAGGGAGTGTCTGACCCCAGGTCTTAAACAACCCTTAGAAATAGGAAGCTAGGAGATTTGGGCTAGAGTGCCCGATAGGAAAGTGACACGGAAGCGAGGTAGAAGACGCCCTTATTTACTACTGGGGAGCCAGTGCCTGTGGTCCGAGGGCTTAACGTGCCCACAATGCTCTTGTAGATCAGATCAGATCATATGTAGAAGATTTTAGGAAGGGAGTGTCTGACCCCAGGTCTTAAACAACCCTTAGAAATAGGAAGCTAGGAGATTTGGGCTAGAGTGCCCGATAGGAAAGTGACACGGAAGCGAAGTTGAAGACGCCCTTATTTACTACCGGGGGGCAGTACCTGTGGCCCGAGGGCTTAACGTGCCCACAATGCTCTTGTAGATCAGATCAGATCATATGTAGAGGATTTTAGGAAGGGAGTGTCTGACCCCAGGTCTTAAACAACCCTTAGAAATAGGAAGCTAGGAGATTTGGGCTAGAGTGCCCGATAGGAAAGTGACACGGAAGCGAGGTAGAAGACGCCCTTATTTACTACCGGGGGCCAGTACTTGTGGCCCGAGGGCTTAACGTGCCCACAATGCTCTTGTAGACCAGATCAGATCATATGTAGAGGATTTTAGGAAGGGAGTGTCTGACCCCAGGTCTTAAACAACCCTTAGAAATAGGAAGCTAGGAGATTTGGGCTAGAGTGCCCGATAGGAAAGTGACACGGAAGCGAGGTAGAAGACGCCCTTATTTACTACCGGGGGGCCAGTACTTGTGGCCCGAGGGCTTAACGTGCCCACAATGCTCTTGTAGACCAGATCAGATCATATGTAGAGGATTTTAGGAAGGGAGTGTCTGACCCCAGGTCTTAAACAACCCTTAGAAATAGGAAGCTAGGAGATTTGGGCTAGAGTGCCCGATAGGAAAGTGACACGGAAGCGAGGTAGAAGACGCCCTTATTTACTACCGGGGGGCCAGTACTTGTGGCCCGAGGGCTTAACGTGCCCACAATGCTCTTGTAGATCAGATCAGATCATATGTAGAGGATTTTAGGAAGGGAGTGTCTGACCCCAGGTCTTAAACAACCCTTAGAAATAGGAAGCTAGGAGATTTGGGCTAGAGTGCCCGATAGGAAAGTGACACGGAAGCGAGGTAGAAGACGCCCTTATTTACTACCGGGGGGCCAGTACCTGTGGCCCGAGGGCTTAACGTGCCCACAATGCTCTTGTAGATCAGATCAGATCATATGTAGAGGATTTTAGGAAAGGAGTGTCTGACCCCAGGTCTTAAACAACCCTTAGAAATAGGAAGCTAGGAGATTTGGGCTAGAGTGCCCGATAGGAAAGTGACACGGAAGCGAGGTAGAAGACGCCCTTATTTACTACCGGGGGGCCAGTACTTGTGGCCCGAGGGCTTAACGTGCCCACAATGCTCTTGTAGACCAGATCAGATCATATGTAGAGGATTTTAGGAAGGGAGTGTCTGACCCCAGGTCTTAAACAACCCTTAGAAATAGGAAGCTAGGAGATTTGGGCTAGAGTGCCCGATAGGAAAGTGACACGGAAGCGAGGTAGAAGACGCCCTTATTTACTACCGGGGGCCAGTACTTGTGGCCCGAAGGCTTAACGTGCCCACAATGCTCTTGTAGACCAGATCAGATCATATGTAGAGGATTTTAGGAAGGGAGTGTCTGACCCCAGGTCTTAAACAACCCTTAGAAATAGGAAGCTAGGAGATTTGGGCTAGAGTGCCCGATAGGAAAGTGACACGGAAGCGAGGTAGAAGACGCCCTTATTTACTACCGGGGGGCCAGTACTTGTGGCCCGAGGGCTTAACGTGCCCACAATGCTCTTGTAGACCAGATCAGATCATATGTAGAGGATTTTAGGAAGGGAGTGTCTGACCCCAGGTCTTAAACAACCCTTAGAAATAGGAAGCTAGGAGATTTGGGCTAGAGTGCCCGATAGGAAAGTGACACGGAAGCGAGGTAGAAGACGCCCTTATTTACTACCGGGGGCCAGTACTTGTGGCCCGAGGGCTTAACGTGCCCACAATGCTCTTGTAGATCAGATCAGATCATATGTAGAGGATTTTAGGAAAGGAGTGTCTGACCCCAGGTCTTAAACAACCCTTAGAAATAGGAAGCTAGGAGATTTGGGCTAGAGTGCCCGATAGGAAAGTGACACGGAAGCGAGGTAGAAGACGCCCTTATTTACTACCGGGGGCCAGTACTTGTGGCCCGAGGGCTTAACGTGCCCACAATGCTCTTGTAGACCAGATCAGATCATATGTAGAGGATTTTAGGAAGGGAGTGTCTGACCCCAGGTCTTAAACAACCCTTAGAAATAGGAAGCTAGGAGATTTGGGCTAGAGTGCCCGATAGGAAAGTGTCACGGAAGCGAGGTAGAAGACGCCCTTATTTACTACCGGGGGGCCAGTACTTGTGGCCCGAGGGCTTAACGTGCCCACAATGCTCTTGTAGACCAGATCAGATCATATGTAGAGGATTTTAGGAAAGGAGTGTCTGACCCCAGGTCTTAAACAACCCTTAGAAATAGGAAGCTAGGAGATTTGGGCTAGAGTGCCCGATAGGAAAGTGACACGGAAGCGAGGTAGAAGACGCCCTAATTTACTACCGGGGGGCCAGTACCTGTGGCCCGAGGGCTTAACGTGCCCACAATGCTCTTGTAGACCAGATCAGATCATATGTAGAGGATTTTAGGAAAGGAGTGTCACACCCCAGGTCTTAAACAACCCTTAGAAATAGGAAGCTAGGAGATTTGGGCTAGAGTGCCCGATAGGAAAGTGACACGGAAGCGAGGTAGAAGACGCCCTTATTTACTACCGGGGGCCAGTACTTGTGGCCCGAGGGCTTAACGTGCCCACAATGCTCTTGTAGACCAGATCAGATCATATGTAGAGGATTTTAGGAAGGGAGTGTCTGACCCCAGGTCTTAAACAACCCTTAGAAATAGGAAGCTAGGAGATTTGGGCTAGAGTGCCCGATAGGAAAGTGACACGGAAGCGAGGTAGAAGACGCCCTTATTTACTACCGGGGGGCCAGTACCTGTGGCCCGAGGGCTTAACGTGCCCACAATGCTCTTGTAGATCAGATCAGATCATATGTAGAGGATTTTAGGAAGGGAGTGTCTGTCCCCAGGTCTTAAACAACCCTTAGAAATAGGAAGCTAGGAGATTTGGGCTAGAGTGCCCGATAGGAAAGTGGAAAGTGACACGGAAGCGAGGTAGAAGACGCCCTTATTTACTACCGGGGGGCCAGTACCTGTGGCCCGAGGGCTTAACGTGCCCACAATGCTCTTGTAGATCAGATCAGATCATATGTAGAGGAATTTAGGAAGGGAGTGTCTGACCCCAGGTCTTAAACAACCCTTAGAAATAGGAAGCTAGGAGATTTGGGATAGAGTGCCCGATAGGAAAGTGGAAAGTGACGCGGAAGCGAGGTAGAAGACGCCCTTATTTACTACCGGGGGCCAGTACCTGTGGCCCGAGGGCTTAACGTGTCCACAATGCTCTTGTAGATCAGATCAGATCATTTGTAGAGGATTTTAGGAAGGGAGTGTCTGACCCCAGGTCTTAAACAACCCTTAGAAATAGGAAGCTAGGAGATTTGGGCTAGAGTGCCCGATAGGAAAGTGACACGGAAGCGAGGTAGAAGACGCCCTTATTTACTACCGGGGGCCAGTACCTGTGGCCCGAGGGCTTAACGTGCCCACAATGCTCTTGTAGATCAGATCAGATTATATGTAGAGGATTTTAGGAAGGGAGTGTCTGACCCCAGGTCTTAAACAACCCTTAGAAATAGGAAGCTAGGAGATTTGGGCTAGAGTGCCCGATAGGAAAGTGACACGGAAGCGAGGTAGAAGACGCCCTTATTTACTACCGGGGGGCCAGTACCTGTGGCCCGAGGGCTTAACGTGCCCACAATGCTCTTGTAGATCAGATCAGATCATATGTAGAGGATTTTAGGAAGGGAGTGTCTGACCCCAGGTCTTAAACAACCCTTAGAAATAGGAAGCTAGGAGATTTGGGCTAGAGTGCCCGATAGGAAAGTGACACGGAAGCGAGGTAGAAGACGCCCTTATTTACTACCGGGGGCCAGTACCTGTGGCCCGAGGGCTTAACGTGCCCACAATGCTCTTGTAGGTCAGATCAGATCATATGTAGAGGATTTTAGGAAGGGAGTGTCTGACCCCAGGTCTTAAACAACCCTTAGAAATAGGAAGCTAGGAGATTTGGGCTAGAGTGCCCGATAGGAAAGTGACACGGAAGCGAGGTAGAAGACGCCCTTATTTACTACCGGGGGGCCAGTACCTGTGGCCCGAGGGCTTAACGTGCCCACAATGCTCTTGTAGATCAGATCAGATCATATGTAGAGGATTTTAGGAAGAGAGTGTCTGACCCCAGGTCTTAAACAACCCTTAGAAATAGGAAGCTAGGAGATTTGGGCTAGAGTGCCCGATAGGAAAGTGGAAAGTGACACGGAAGCGAGGTAGAAGACGCCCTTATTTACTACCGGGGGGCCAGTACCTGTGGCCCGAGGGCTTAACGTGCCCACAATGCTCTTGTAGATCAGATCAGATCATATGTAGAGGATTTTAGGAAAGGAGTGTCTGACCCCAGGTCTTAAACAACCCTTAGAAATAGGAAGCTAGGAGATTTGGGCTAGAGTGCCCGATAGGAAAGTGACACGGAAGCGAGGTAGAAGACGCCCTTATTTACTACCGGGGGCCAGTACTTGTGGCCCGAGGGCTTAACGTGCCCACAATGCTCTTGTAGACCAGATCAGATCATATGTAGAGGATTTTAGGAAGGGAGTGTCTGACCCCAGGTCTTAAACAACCCTTAGAAATAGGAAGCTAGGAGATTTGGGCTAGAGTGCCCGATAGGAAAGTGACACGGAAGCGAGGTAGAAGACGCCCTTATTTACTACCGGGGGCCAGTACTTGTGGCCCGAGGGCTTAACGTGCCCACAATGCTCTTGTAGACCAGATCAGATCATATGTAGAGGATTTTAGGAAGGGAGTGTCTGACCCCAGGTCTTAAACAACCCTTAGAAATAGGAAGCTAGGAGATTTGGGCTAGAGTGCCCGATAGGAAAGTGACACGGAAGCGAGGTAGAAGACGCCCTTATTTACTACCGGGGGGCCAGTACCTGTGGCCCGAGGGCTTAACGTGCCCACAATGCTCTTGTAGATCAGATCAGATCATATGTAGAGGATTTTAGGAAGGGAGTGTCTGACCCCAGGTCTTAAACAACCCTTAGAAATAGGAAGCTAGGAGATTTGGGCTAGAGTGCCCGATAGGAAAGTGGAAAGTGACACGGAAGCGAGGTAGAAGACGCCCTTATTTACTACCGGGGGGCCAGTACCTGTGGCCCGAGGGCTTAACGTGCCCACAATGCTCTTGTAGATCAGATCAGATCATATGTAGAGGAATTTAGGAAGGGAGTGTCTGACCCCAGGTCTTAAACAACCCTTAGAAATAGGAAGCTAGGAGATTTGGGATAGAGTGCCCGATAGGAAAGTGACGCGGAAGCGAGGTAGAAGACGCCCTTATTTACTACCGGGGGCCAGTACCTGTGGCCCGAGGGCTTAACGTGTCCACAATGCTCTTGTAGATCAGATCAGATCATATGTAGAGGATTTTAGGAAGGGAGTGTCTGACCCCAGGTCTTAAACAACCCTTAGAAATAGGAAGCTAGGAGATTTGGGCTAGAGTGCCCGATAGGAAAGTGACACGGAAGCGAGGTAGAAGACGCCCTTATTTACTACCGGTGGGCCAGTACCTGTGGCCCGAGGGCTTAACGTGCCCACAATGCTCTTGTAGATCAGATCAGATTATATGTAGAGGATTTTAGGAAGGGAGTGTCTGACCCCAGGTCTTAAACAACCCTTAGAAATAGGAAGCTAAGAGATTTGGGCTAGAGTACCCGATAGGAAAGTGACACGGAAGCGAGGTAGAAGACGCCCTTATTTACTACCGGGGGCCAGTACCTGTGGCCCGAGGGCTTAACGTGCCCACAATGCTCTTGTAGATCAGATCATATGTAGAGGATTTTAGGAAGGGAGTGTCTGACCCCAGGTCTTAAACAACCCTTAGAAATAGGAAGCTAGGAGATTTGGGCTAGAGTGCCCGATAGGAAAGTGACACGGAAGCGAGGTAGAAGACGCCCTTATTTACTACCGGGGGCCAGTACCTGTGGCCCGAGGGCTTAACGTGCCCACAATGCTCTTGTAGGTCAGATCAGATCATATGTAGAGGATTTTAGGAAGGGAGTGTCTGACCCCAGGTCTTAAACAACCCTTAGAAATAGGAAGCTAGGAGATTTGGGCTAGAGTGCCCGATAGGAAAGTGACACGGAAGCGAGGTAGAAGACGCCCTTATTTACTACCGGGGGCAAGTACCTGTGGCCCGAGGGCTTAACGTGCCCACAATGCTCTTGTAGATCAGATCAGATCATATGTAGAGGATTTTAGGAAGGGAGTGTCTGACCCCAGGTCTTAAACAACCCTTAGAAATAGGAAGCTAGGAGATTTGGGCTAGAGTGCCCGATAGGAAAGTGGAAAGTGACACGGAAGCGAGGTAGAAGACGCCCTTATTTACTACCGGGGGCCAGTACCTGTGGCCCGAGGGCTTAACGTGCCCACAATGCTCTTGTAGGTCAGATCAGATCATATGTAGAGGATTTTAGGAAGGGAGTGTCTGACCCCAGGTCTTAAACAACCCTTAGAAATAGGAAGCTAGGAGATTTGGGCTAGAGTGCCCGATAGGAAAGTGGAAAGTGACACGGAAGCGAGGTAGAATACGCCCTTATTTACTACCGGGGGGGCCAGTACCTGTGGCCCGAGGGCTTAACGTGCCCACAATGCTCTTGTAGATCAGATCAGATCATATGTAGAGGAATTTAGGAAGGGAGTGTCTGACCCCAGGTCTTAAACAACCCTTAGAAATAGGAAGCTAGGAGATTTGGGCTAGAGTGCCCGATATGAAAGTGGAAAGTGACACGGAAGCGAGGTAGAAGACGCCCTTATTTACTACCGGGGGGCCAGTACCTGTGGCCCGAGGGCTTAACGTGCCCACAATGCTCTTGTAGATCAGATCAGATCATATGTAGAGGATTTTAGGAAGGGAGTGTCTGACCCCAGGTCTTAAACAACCCTTAGAAATAGGAAGCTAGGAGATTTGGGCTAGGGTGCCCGATAGGAAAGTGACACGGAAGCGAGGTAGAAGACGCCCTTATTTACTACCGGGGGCCAGTACCTGTGGCCCGAGGGCTTAACATGCCCACAATGCTCTTGTAGATCAGATCAGATCATATGTAGAGGATTTTAGGAAGGGAGTGTCTGACCCCAGGTCTTAAACAACCCTTAGAAATAGGAAGCAAGGAGATTTGGGCTAGAGTGCCCGATATGAAAGTGGAAAGTGACACGGAAGCGAGGTAGAAGACGCCCTTATTTACTACCGGGGGCCAGTACCTGTGGCCCGAGGGCTTAACGTGCCCACAATGCTCTTGTAGATCAGATCAGATCATATGTAGAGAATTTTAGGAAGGGAGTGTCTGACCCCAGGTCTTAAACAAACCTTAGAAATAGGAAGCTAGGAGATTTGGGCTAGAGTGACCGATAGGAAAGTGGAAAGTGACACGGAAGCGAGGTAGAAGACGCCCTTATTTACTACCGGGGGGCCAGTACCTGTGGCCCGATGGCTTAACGTGCCCACAATGCTCTTGTAGATCAGATCAGATCATATGTAGAGGATTTTAGGAAGGGAGTGTCTGACTCCAGGTCTTAAACAACCCTTAGAAATAGGAAGCTAGGAGATTTGGGCTAGAGTGCCCGATAGGAAAGTGACACGGAAGCGAGGTAGAAGACGCCCTTATTTACTACCGGGGGCCAGTACCTGTGGCCCGAGAGCTTAACGTGCCCACAATGCTCTTGTAGATCAGATCAGATCATATGTAGAGGATTTTAGGAAGGGAGTGTCTGACCCCAGGTCTTAAACAACCCTTAGAAATAGGAAGCTAGGAGATTTGGGCTAGAGTGCCCGATATGAAAGTGGAAAGTGACACGGAAGCGAGGTAGAAGACGCCCTTATTTACTACCGGGGGCCAGTACCTGTGGCCCGAGGGCTTAACGTGCCCACAATGCTCTTGTAGATCAGATCAGATCATATGTAGAGGATTTTAGGAAGGGAGTGTCTGACCCCAGGTCTTAAACAACCCTTAGAAATAGGAAGCTAGGAGATTTGGGCTAGGGTGCCCGATAGGAAAGTGACACGGAAGCGAGGTAGAAGACGCCCTTATTTACTACCGGGGGCCAGTACCTGTGGCCCGAGGGCTTAACATGCCCACAATGCTCTTGTAGATCAGATCAGATCATATGTAGAGGATTTTAGGAAGGGAGTGTCTGACCCCAGGTCTTAAACAACCCTTAGAAATAGGAAGCTAGGAGATTTGGGCTAGAGTGCCCGATAGGAAAGTGGAAAGTGACACGGAAGCGAGGTAGAAGACGCCCTTATTTACTACCGGGGGCCAGTACCTGTGGCCCGAGGGCTTAACGTGCCCACAATGCTCTTGTAGATCAGATCAGATCATATGTAGAGAATTTTAGGAAGGGAGTGTCTGACCCCAGGTCTTAAACAAACCTTAGAAATAGGAAGCTAGGAGATTTGGGCTAGAGTGACCGATAGGAAAGTGGAAAGTGACACGGAAGCGAGGTAGAAGACGCCCTTATTTACTACCGGGGGCCAGTACCTGTGGCCCGATGGCTTAACGTGCCCACAATGCTCTTGTAGATCAGATCAGATCATATGTAGAGGATTTTAGGAAGGGAGTGTCTGACTCCAGGTCTTAAACAACCCTTAGAAATAGGAAGCTAGGAGATTTGGGCTAGAGTGCCCGATAGGAAAGTGACACGGAAGCGAGGTAGAAGACGCCCTTATTTACTACCGGGGGCCAGTACCTGTGGCCCGAGAGCTTAACGTGCCCACAATGCTCTTGTAGATCAGATCAGATCATATGTAGAGGATTTTAGGAAGGGAGTGTCTGACCCCAGGTCTTAAACAACCCTTAGAAATAGGAAGCTAGGAGATTTGGGCTAGAGTGCCCGATATGAAAGTTGAAAGTGACACGGAAGCGAGGTAGAAGACGCCCTTATTTACTACCGGGGGGCCAGTACCTGCGGCCCGAGGGCTTAACGTGCCCACAATGCTCTTGTAGATCAGATCAGATCATATGTAGAGGAATTTAGGAAGGGAGTGTCTGACCCCAGGTCTTAAACAACCCTTAGAAATAGGAAGCTAGGAGATTTGGGCTAGAGTGCCCGATATGAAAGTGGAAAGTGACACGGAAGCGAGGTAGAAGACGCCCTTATTTACTACCGGGGGGCCAGTACCTGTGGCCCGAGGGCTTAACGTGCCCACAATGCTCTTGTAGATCAGATCAGATCATATGTAGAGGAATTTAGGAAGGGAGTGTCTGACCCCAGGTCTTAAACAACCCTTAGAAATAGGAAGCTAGGAGATTTGGGCTAGAGTGCCCGATAGGAAAGTGACACGGAAGCGAGGTAGAAGACGCCCTTATTTACTAACGGGGGCCAGTACCTGTGGCCCGAGGGCTTAACGTGCCCACAATGCTCTTGTAGATCAGATCAGATTATATGTAGAGGATTTTAGGAAGGGAGTGTCTGACCCCAGGTCTTAAGCAACCCTTAGAAATAGGAAGCTAAGAGATTTGGGCTAGAGTGCCCGATGTGAAAGTGACACGGAAGCGAGGTAGAAGACGCCCTTATTTACTACCGGGGGGCCAGTACCTGTGGCCCGAGGGCTTAACGTGCCCACAATGCTCTTGTAGATCAGATCAGATCATATGTAGAGGATTTTAGGAAGGGAGTGTCTGACCCCAGGTCTTAAACAACCCTTAGAAATAGGAAGCTAGGAGATTTGGGCTAGAGTGCCCGATAGGAAAGTGACACGGAAGCGAGGTAGAAGACGCCCTTATTTACTACCGGGGGCCAGTACCTGTGGCCCGAGGGCTTAACGTGCCCACAATGCTCTTGTAGGTCAGATCAGATCATATGTAGAGGATTTTAGGAAGGGAGTGTCTGACCCCAGGTCTTAAACAACCCTTAGAAATAGGAAGCTAGGAGATTTGGGCTAGAGTGACCGATATGAAAGTGGAAAGTGACACGGAAGCGAGGTAGAAGACGCCCTTATTTACTACCGGGGGCCAGTACCTGTGGCCCGAGGACTTAACGTGCCCACAATGCTCTTGTAGATCAGATCAGATCATATGTAGAGGATTTTAGGAAGGGAGTGTCTGACCCCAGGTCTTAAACAACCCTTAGAAATAGGAAGCTAGGAGATTTGGGCTAGGGTGCCCGATAGGAAAGTGACACGGAAGCGAGGTAGAAGACGCCCTTATTTACTACCGGGGGCCAGTACCTGTGGCCCGAGGGCTTAACATGCCCACAATGCTCTTGTAGATCAGATCAGATCATATGTAGAGGATTTTAGGAAGGGAGTGTCTGACCCCAGGTCTTAAACAACCCTTAGAAATAGGAAGCAAGGAGATTTGGGCTAGAGTGCCCGATATGAAAGTGGAAAGTGACACGGAAGCGAGGTAGAAGACGCCCTTATTTACTACCGGGGGCCAGTACCTGTGGCCCGAGGGCTTAACGTGCCCACAATGCCCTTGTAGATCAGATCAGATCATATGTAGAGAATTTTAGGAAGGGAGTGTCTGACCCCAGGTCTTAAACAAACCTTAGAAATAGGAAGCTAGGAGATTTGGGCTAGAGTGCCCGATAGGAAAGTGGAAAGTGACACGGAAGCGAGGTAGAAGACGCCCTTATTTACTACCGGGGGCCAGTACCTGTGGCCCGATGGCTTAACGTGCCCACAATGCTCTTGTAGATCAGATCAGATCATATGTAGAGGATTTTAGGAAGGGAGTGTCTGACTCCAGGTCTTAAACAACCCTTAGAAATAGGAAGCTAGGAGATTTGGGCTAGAGTGCCCGATAGGAAAGTGACACGGAAGCGAGGTAGAAGACGCCCTTATTTACTACCGGGGGGCCAGTACCTGTGGCCCGAGGGCTTAACGTGCCCACAATGCTCTTGTAGATCAGATCAGATCATATGTAGAGGATTTTAGGAAGGGAGTGTCTGACCCCAGGTCTTAAACAACCCTTAGAAATAGGAAGCTAGGAGATTTGGGCTAGAGTGCCCGATATGAAAGTGGAAAGTGACACGGAAGCGAGGTAGAAGACGCCCTTATTTACTACCGGGGGCCAGTACCTGCGGCCCGAGGGCTTAACGTGCCCACAATGCTCTTGTAGATCAGATCAGATCATATGTAGAGGAATTTAGGAAGGGAGTGTCTGACCCCAGGTCTTAAACAACCCTTAGAAATAGGAAGCTAGGAGATTTGGGCTAGAGTGCCCGATATGAAAGTGGAAAGTGACACGGAAGCGAGGTAGAAGACGCCCTTATTTACTACCGGGGGCCAGTACCTGTGGCCCGAGGGCTTAACGTGCCCACAATGCTCTTGTAGATCAGATCATATCATATGTAGAGAAATTTAGGAAGGGAGTGTCTGACATCAGGTCTTAAACAACCCTTAGAAATAGGAAGCTAGGAGATTTGGGCTAGAGTGCCCGATAGGAAAGTGGAAAGTGACACGGAAGCGAGGTAGAATACGCCCTTATTTACTACCGGGGGGGCCAGTACCTGTGGCCCGAGGGCTTAACGTGCCCACAATGCTCTTGTAGATCAGATCAGATCATATGTAGAGGAATTTAGGAAGGGAGTGTCTGACCCCAGGTCTTAAACAACCCTTAGAAATAGGAAGCTAGGAGATTTGGGCTAGAGTGCCCGATATGAAAGTGGAAAGTGACACGGAAGCGAGGTAGAAGACGCCCTTATTTACTACCGGGGGGCCAGTACCTGTGGCCCGAGGGCTTAACGTGCCCACAATGCTCTTGTAGATCAGATCAGATCATATGTAGAGGATTTTAGGAAGGGAGTGTCTGACCCCAGGTCTTAAACAACCCTTAGAAATAGGAAGCTAGGAGATTTGGGCTAGGGTGCCCGATAGGAAAGTGACACGGAAGCGAGGTAGAAGACGCCCTTATTTACTACCGGGGGCCAGTACCTGTGGCCCGAGGGCTTAACATGCCCACAATGCTCTTGTAGATCAGATCAGATCATATGTAGAGGATTTTAGGAAGGGAGTGTCTGACCCCAGGTCTTAAACAACCCTTAGAAATAGGAAGCAAGGAGATTTGGGCTAGAGTGCCCGATATGAAAGTGGAAAGTGACACGGAAGCGAGGTAGAAGACGCCCTTATTTACTACCGGGGGCCAGTACCTGTGGCCCGAGGGCTTAACGTGCCCACAATGCTCTTGTAGATCAGATCAGATCATATGTAGAGAATTTTAGGAAGGGAGTGTCTGACCCCAGGTCTTAAACAAACCTTAGAAATAGGAAGCTAGGAGATTTGGGCTAGAGTGCCCGATAGGAAAGTGGAAAGTGACACGGAAGCGAGGTAGAAGACGCCCTTATTTACTACCGGGGGCCAGTACCTGTGGCCCGATGGCTTAACGTGCCCACAATGCTCTTGTAGATCAGATCAGATCATATGTAGAGGATTTTAGGAAGGGAGTGTCTGACTCCAGGTCTTAAACAACCCTTAGAAATAGGAAGCTAGGAGATTTGGGCTAGAGTGCCCGATAGGAAAGTGACACGGAAGCGAGGTAGAAGACGCCCTTATTTACTACCGGGGGGCCAGTACCTGTGGCCCGAGGGCTTAACGTGCCCACAATGCTCTTGTAGATCAGATCAGATCATATGTAGAGGATTTTAGGAAGGGAGTGTCTGACCCCAGGTCTTAAACAACCCTTAGAAATAGGAAGCTAGGAGATTTGGGCTAGAGTGCCCGATATGAAAGTGGAAAGTGACACGGAAGCGAGGTAGAAGACGCCCTTATTTACTACCGGGGGGCCAGTACCTGCGGCCCGAGGGCTTAACGTGCCCACAATGCTCTTGTAGATCAGATCAGATCATATGTAGAGGAATTTAGGAAGGGAGTGTCTGACCCCAGGTCTTAAACAACCCTTAGAAATAGGAAGCTAGGAGATTTGGGCTAGAGTGCCCGATATGAAAGTGGAAAGTGACACGGAAGCGAGGTAGAAGACGCCCTTATTTACTACCGGGGGGCCAGTACCTGTGGCCCGAGGGCTTAACGTGCCCACAATGCTCTTGTAGATCAGATCAGATCATATGTAGAGGAATTTAGGAAGGGAGTGTCTGACCCCAGGTCTTAAACAACCCTTAGAAATAGGAAGCTAGGAGATTTGGGCTAGAGTGCCCGATAGGAAAGTGACACGGAAGCGAGGTAGAAGACGCCCTTATTTACTAACGGGGGCCAGTACCTGTGGCCCGAGGGCTTAACGTGCCCACAATGCTCTTGTAGATCAGATCAGATTATATGTAGAGGATTTTAGGAAGGGAGTGTCTGACCCCAGGTCTTAAACAACCCTTAGAAATAGGAAGCTAAGAGATTTGGGCTAGAGTGCCCGATGTGAAAGTGACACGGAAGCGAGGTAGAAGACGCCCTTATTTACTACCGGGGGCCAGTACCTGTGGCCCGAGGGCTTAACGTGCCCACAATGCTCTTGTAGATCAGATCAGATCATATGTAGAGGATTTTAGGAAGGGAGTGTCTGACCCCAGGTCTTAAACAACCCTTAGAAATAGGAAGCTAGGAGATTTGGGCTAGAGTGCCCGATAGGAAAGTGACACGGAAGCGAGGTAGAAGACGCCCTTATTTACTACCGGGGGCCAGTACCTGTGGCCCGAGGGCTTAACGTGCCCACAATGCTCTTGTA
The DNA here is from genome assembly GCA_039090855.1 of Macrothele yani. Lineage (NCBI taxonomy): Eukaryota > Metazoa > Arthropoda > Arachnida > Araneae > Macrothelidae > Macrothele > Macrothele yani. Next base: position 106,169,556 of record CM076999.1, on the reverse strand, counting down.
GGTCAGATCAGATCATATGTAGAGGATTTTAGGAAGGGAGTGTCTGACCCCAGGTCTTAAACAACCCTTAGAAATAGGAAGCTAGGAGATTTGGGCTAGAGTGCCCGATAGGAAAGTGACACGGAAGCGAGGTAGAAGACGCCCTTATTTACTACCGGGGGCAAGTACCTGTGGCCCGAGGGCTTAACGTGCCCACAATGCTCTTGTAGATCAGATCAGATCATATGTAGAGGATTTTAGGAAGGGAGTGTCTGACCCCAGGTCTTAAACAACCCTTAGAAATAGGAAGCTAGGAGATTTGGGCTAGAGTGCCCGATAGGAAAGTGGAAAGTGACACGGAAGCGAGGTAGAAGACGCCCTTATTTACTACCGGGGGCCAGTACCTGTGGCCCGAGGGCTTAACGTGCCCACAATGCTCTTGTAGGTCAGATCAGATCATATGTAGAGGATTTTAGGAAGGGAGTGTCTGACCCCAGGTCTTAAACAACCCTTAGAAATAGGAAGCTAGGAGATTTGGGCTAGAGTGCCCGATAGGAAAGTGGAAAGTGACACGGAAGCGAGGTAGAATACGCCCTTATTTACTACCGGGGGGGCCAGTACCTGTGGCCCGAGGGCTTAACGTGCCCACAATGCTCTTGTAGATCAGATCAGATCATATGTAGAGGAATTTAGGAAGGGAGTGTCTGACCCCAGGTCTTAAACAACCCTAAGAAATAGGAAGCTAGGAGATTTGGGCTAGAGTGCCCGATATGAAAGTGGAAAGTGACACGGAAGCGAGGTAGAAGACGCCCTTATTTACTACCGGGGGGCCAGTACCTGTGGCCCGAGGGCTTAACGTGCCCACAATGCTCTTGTAGATCAGATCAGATCATATGTAGAGGATTTTAGGAAGGGAGTGTCTGACCCCAGGTCTTAAACAACCCTTAGAAATAGGAAGCTAGGAGATTTGGGCTAGGGTGCCCGATAGGAAAGTGACACGGAAGCGAGGTAGAAGACGCCCTTATTTACTACCGGGGGCCAGTACCTGTGGCCCGAGGGCTTAACATGCCCACAATGCTCTTGTAGATCAGATCAGATCATATGTAGAGGATTTTAGGAAGGGAGTGTCTGACCCCAGGTCTTAAACAACCCTTAGAAATAGGAAGCAAGGAGATTTGGGCTAGAGTGCCCGATATGAAAGTGGAAAGTGACACGGAAGCGAGGTAGAAGACGCCCTTATTTACTACCGGGGGCCAGTACCTGTGGCCCGAGGGCTTAACGTGCCCACAATGCTCTTGTAGATCAGATCAGATCATATGTAGAGGAATTTAGGAAGGGAGTGTCTGACCCCAGGTCTTAAACAACCCTTAGAAATAGGAAGCTAGGAGATTTGGGATAGAGTGCCCGATAGGAAAGTGACGCGGAAGCGAGGTAGAAGACGCCCTTATTTACTACCGGGGGGCCAGTACCTGTGGCCCGAGGGCTTAACGTGTCCACAATGCTCTTGTAGATCAGATCAGATCATATGTAGAGGATTTTAGGAAGGGAGTGTCTGACCCCAGGTCTTAAACAACCCTTAGAAATAGGAAGCTAGGAGATTTGGGCTAGAGTGCCCGATAGGAAAGTGACACGGAAGCGAGGTAGAAGACGCCCTTATTTACTACCGGTGGGCCAGTACCTGTGGCCCGAGGGCTTAACGTGCCCACAATGCTCTTGTAGATCAGATCAGATTATATGTAGAGGATTTTAGGAAGGGAGTGTCTGACCCCAGGTCTTAAACAACCCTTAGAAATAGGAAGCTAAGAGATTTGGGCTAGAGTACCCGATAGGAAAGTGACACGGAAGCGAGGTAGAAGACGCCCTTATTTACTACCGGGGGGCCAGTACCTGTGGCCCGAGGGCTTAACGTGCCCACAATGCTCTTGTAGATCAGATCAGATCATATGTAGAGGATTTTAGGAAGGGAGTGTCTGACCCCAGGTCTTAAACAACCCTTAGAAATAGGAAGCTAGGAGATTTGGGCTAGAGTGCCCGATAGGAAAGTGACACGGAAGCGAGGTAGAAGACGCCCTTATTTACTACCGGGGGCCAGTACCTGTGGCCCGAGGGCTTAACGTGCCCACAATGCTCTTGTAGGTCAGATCAGATCATATGTAGAGGATTTTAGGAAGGGAGTGTCTGACCCCAGGTCTTAAACAACCCTTAGAAATAGGAAGCTAGGAGATTTGGGCTAGAGTGCCCGATAGGAAAGTGACACGGAAGCGAGGTAGAAGACGCCCTTATTTACTACCGGGGGGCAAGTACCTGTGGCCCGAGGGCTTAACGTGCCCACAATGCTCTTGTAGATCAGATCAGATCATATGTAGAGGATTTTAGGAAGGGAGTGTCTGACCCCAGGTCTTAAACAACCCTTAGAAATAGGAAGCTAGGAGATTTGGGCTAGAGTGCCCGATAGGAAAGTGGAAAGTGACACGGAAGCGAGGTAGAAGACGCCCTTATTTACTACCGGGGGCCAGTACCTGTGGCCCGAGGGCTTAACGTGCCCACAATGCTCTTGTAGGTCAGATCAGATCATATGTAGAGGATTTTAGGAAGGGAGTGTCTGACCCCAGGTCTTAAACAACCCTTAGAAATAGGAAGCTAGGAGATTTGGGCTAGAGTGCCCGATAGGAAAGTGGAAAGTGACACGGAAGCGAGGTAGAATACGCCCTTATTTACTACCGGGGGGGCCAGTACCTGTGGCCCGAGGGCTTAACGTGCCCACAATGCTCTTGTAGATCAGATCAGATCATATGTAGAGGAATTTAGGAAGGGAGTGTCTGACCCCAGGTCTTAAACAACCCTTAGAAATAGGAAGCTAGGAGATTTGGGCTAGAGTGCCCGATATGAAAGTGGAAAGTGACACGGAAGCGAGGTAGAAGACGCCCTTATTTACTACCGGGGGGCCAGTACCTGTGGCCCGAGGGCTTAACGTGCCCACAATGCTCTTGTAGATCAGATCAGATCATATGTAGAGGATTTTAGGAAGGGAGTGTCTGACCCCAGGTCTTAAACAACCCTTAGAAATAGGAAGCTAGGAGATTTGGGCTAGGGTGCCCGATAGGAAAGTGACACGGAAGCGAGGTAGAAGACGCCCTTATTTACTACCGGGGGCCAGTACCTGTGGCCCGAGGGCTTAACATGCCCACAATGCTCTTGTAGATCAGATCAGATCATATGTAGAGGATTTTAGGAAGGGAGTGTCTGACCCCAGGTCTTAAACAACCCTTAGAAATAGGAAGCAAGGAGATTTGGGCTAGAGTGCCCGATATGAAAGTGGAAAGTGACACGGAAGCGAGGTAGAAGACGCCCTTATTTACTACCGGGGGCCAGTACCTGTGGCCCGAGGGCTTAACGTGCCCACAATGCTCTTGTAGATCAGATCAGATCATATGTAGAGAATTTTAGGAAGGGAGTGTCTGACCCCAGGTCTTAAACAAACCTTAGAAATAGGAAGCTAGGAGATTTGGGCTAGAGTGCCCGATAGGAAAGTGGAAAGTGACACGGAAGCGAGGTAGAAGACGCCCTTATTTACTACCGGGGGCCAGTACCTGTGGCCCGATGGCTTAACGTGCCCACAATGCTCTTGTAGATCAGATCAGATCATATGTAGAGGATTTTAGGAAGGGAGTGTCTGACTCCAGGTCTTAAACAACCCTTAGAAATAGGAAGCTAGGAGATTTGGGCTAGAGTGCCCGATAGGAAAGTGACACGGAAGCGAGGTAGAAGACGCCCTTATTTACTACCGGGGGGCCAGTACCTGTGGCCCGAGGGCTTAACGTGCCCACAATGCTCTTGTAGATCAGATCAGATCATATGTAGAGGATTTTAGGAAGGGAGTGTCTGACCCCAGGTCTTAAACAACCCTTAGAAATAGGAAGCTAGGAGATTTGGGCTAGAGTGCCCGATATGAAAGTGGAAAGTGACACGGAAGCGAGGTAGAAGACGCCCTTATTTACTACCGGGGGGCCAGTACCTGTGGCCCGAGGGCTTAACGTGCCCACAATGCTCTTGTAGATCAGATCAGATCATATGTAGAGGAATTTAGGAAGGGAGTGTCTGACCCCAGGTCTTAAACAACCCTTAGAAATAGGAAGCTAGGAGATTTGGGCTAGAGTGCCCGATAGGAAAGTGACACGGAAGCGAGGTAGAAGACGCCCTTATTTACTAACGGGGGCCAGTACCTGTGGCCCGAGGGCTTAACGTGCCCACAATGCTCTTGTAGATCAGATCAGATTATATGTAGAGGATTTTAGGAAGGGAGTGTCTGACCCCAGGTCTTAAACAACCCTTAGAAATAGGAAGCTAAGAGATTTGGGCTAGAGTGCCCGATGTGAAAGTGACACGGAAGCGAGGTAGAAGACGCCCTTATTTACTACCGGGGGGCCAGTACCTGTGGCCCGAGGGCTTAACGTGCCCACAATGCTCTTGTAGATCAGATCAGATCATATGTAGAGGATTTTAGGAAGGGAGTGTCTGACCCCAGGTCTTAAACAACCCTTAGAAATAGGAAGCTAGGAGATTTGGGCTAGAGTGCCCGATAGGAAAGTGACACGGAAGCGAGGTAGAAGACGCCCTTATTTACTACCGGGGGCCAGTACCTGTGGCCCGAGGGCTTAACGTGCCCACAATGCTCTTGTAGGTCAGATCAGATCATATGTAGAGGATTTTAGGAAGGGAGTGTCTGACCCCAGGTCTTAAACAACCCTTAGAAATAGGAAGCTAGGAGATTTGGGCTAGAGTGCCCGATAGGAAAGTGACACGGAAGCGAGGTAGAAGACGCCCTTATTTACTACCGGGGGGCAAGTACCTGTGGCCCGAGGGCTTAACGTGCCCACAATGCTCTTGTAGATCAGATCAGATCATATGTAGAGGATTTTAGGAAGGGAGTGTCTGACCCCAGGTCTTAAACAACCCTTAGAAATAGGAAGCTAGGAGATTAAGGCTAGAGTGCCCGATAGGAAAGTGGAAAGTGACACGGAAGCGAGGTAGAAGACGCCCTTATTTACTACCGGGGGGCCAGTACCTGTGGCCCGAGGGCTTAACGTGCCCACAATGCTCTTGTAGGTCAGATCAGATCATATGTAGAGGATTTTAGGAAGGGAGTGTCTGACCCCAGGTCTTAAACAACCCTTAGAAATAGGAAGCTAGGAGATTTGGGCTAGAGTGCCCGATAGGAAAGTGGAAAGTGACACGGAAGCGAGGTAGAATACGCCCTTATTTACTACCGGGGGGGCCAGTACCTGTGGCCCGAGGGCTTAACGTGCCCACAATGCTCTTGTAGATCAGATCAGATCATATGTAGAGGAATTTAGGAAGGGAGTGTCTGACCCCAGGTCTTAAACAACCCTAAGAAATAGGAAGCTAGGAGATTTGGGCTAGAGTGCCCGATATGAAAGTGGAAAGTGACACGGAAGCGAGGTAGAAGACGCCCTTATTTACTACCGGGGGCCAGTACCTGTGGCCCGAGGGCTTAACGTGCCCACAATGCTCTTGTAGATCAGATCAGATCATATGTAGAGGATTTTAGGAAGGGAGTGTCTGACCCCAGGTCTTAAACAACCCTTAGAAATAGGAAGCTAGGAGATTTGGGCTAGGGTGCCCGATAGGAAAGTGACACGGAAGCGAGGTAGAAGACGCCCTTATTTACTACCGGGGGCCAGTACCTGTGGCCCGAGGGCTTAACATGCCCACAATGCTCTTGTAGATCAGATCAGATCATATGTAGAGGATTTTAGGAAGGGAGTGTCTGACCCCAGGTCTTAAACAACCCTTAGAAATAGGAAGCAAGGAGATTTGGGCTAGAGTGCCCGATATGAAAGTGGAAAGTGACACGGAAGCGAGGTAGAAGACGCCCTTATTTACTACCGGGGGCCAGTACCTGTGGCCCGAGGGCTTAACGTGCCCACAATGCTCTTGTAGATCAGATCAGATCATATGTAGAGGAATTTAGGAAGGGAGTGTCTGACCCCAGGTCTTAAACAACCCTTAGAAATAGGAAGCTAGGAGATTTGGGATAGAGTGCCCGATAGGAAAGTGACGCGGAAGCGAGGTAGAAGACGCCCTTATTTACTACCGGGGGGCCAGTACCTGTGGCCCGAGGGCTTAACGTGTCCACAATGCTCTTGTAGATCAGATCAGATCATATGTAGAGGATTTTAGGAAGGGAGTGTCTGACCCCAGGTCTTAAACAACCCTTAGAAATAGGAAGCTAGGAGATTTGGGCTAGAGTGCCCGAAAGGAAAGTGACACGGAAGCGAGGTAGAAGACGCCCTTATTTACTACCGGTGGGCCAGTACCTGTGGCCCGAGGGCTTAACGTGCCCACAATGCTCTTGTAGATCAGATCAGATTATATGTAGAGGATTTTAGGAAGGGAGTGTCTGACCCCAGGTCTTAAACAACCCTTAGAAATAGGAAGCTAAGAGATTTGGGCTAGAGTACCCGATAGGAAAGTGACACGGAAGCGAGGTAGAAGACGCCCTTATTTACTACCGGGGGGCCAGTACCTGTGGCCCGAGGGCTTAACGTGCCCACAATGCTCTTGTAGATCAGATCAGATCATATGTAGAGGATTTTAGGAAGGGAGTGTCTGACCCCAGGTCTTAAACAACCCTTAGAAATAGGAAGCTAGGAGATTTGGGCTAGAGTGCCCGATAGGAAAGTGACACGGAAGCGAGGTAGAAGACGCCCTTATTTACTACCGGGGGCCAGTACCTGTGGCCCGAGGGCTTAACGTGCCCACAATGCTCTTGTAGGTCAGATCAGATCATATGTAGAGGATTTTAGGAAGGGAGTGTCTGACCCCAGGTCTTAAACAACCCTTAGAAATAGGAAGCTAGGAGATTTGGGCTAGAGTGCCCGATAGGAAAGTGACACGGAAGCGAGGTAGAAGACGCCCTTATTTACTACCGGGGGGCAAGTACCTGTGGCCCGAGGGCTTAACGTGCCCACAATGCTCTTGTAGATCAGATCAGATCATATGTAGAGGATTTTAGGAAGGGAGTGTCTGACCCCAGGTCTTAAACAACCCTTAGAAATAGGAAGCTAGGAGATTTGGGCTAGAGTGCCCGATAGGAAAGTGGAAAGTGACACGGAAGCGAGGTAGAAGACGCCCTTATTTACTACCGGGGGCCAGTACCTGTGGCCCGAGGGCTTAACGTGCCCACAATGCTCTTGTAGGTCAGATCAGATCATATGTAGAGGATTTTAGGAAGGGAGTGTCTGACCCCAGGTCTTAAACAACCCTTAGAAATAGGAAGCTAGGAGATTTGGGCTAGAGTGCCCGATAGGAAAGTGGAAAGTGACACGGAAGCGAGGTAGAATACGCCCTTATTTACTACCGGGGGGGCCAGTACCTGTGGCCCGAGGGCTTAACGTGCCCACAATGCTCTTGTAGATCAGATCAGATCATATGTAGAGGAATTTAGGAAGGGAGTGTCTGACCCCAGGTCTTAAACAACCCTTAGAAATAGGAAGCTAGGAGATTTGGGCTAGAGTGCCCGATATGAAAGTGGAAAGTGACACGGAAGCGAGGTAGAAGACGCCCTTATTTACTACCGGGGGCCAGTACCTGTGGCCCGAGGGCTTAACGTGCCCACAATGCTCTTGTAGATCAGATCAGATCATATGTAGAGGATTTTAGGAAGGGAGTGTCTGACCCCAGGTCTTAAACAACCCTTAGAAATAGGAAGCTAGGAGATTTGGGCTAGGGTGCCCGATAGGAAAGTGACACGGAAGCGAGGTAGAAGACGCCCTTATTTACTACCGGGGGCCAGTACCTGTGGCCCGAGGGCTTAACATGCCCACAATGCTCTTGTAGATCAGATCAGATCATATGTAGAGGATTTTAGGAAGGGAGTGTCTGACCCCAGGTCTTAAACAACCCTTAGAAATAGGAAGCAAGGAGATTTGGGCTAGAGTGCCCGATATGAAAGTGGAAAGTGACACGGAAGCGAGGTAGAAGACGCCCTTATTTACTACCGGGGGCCAGTACCTGTGGCCCGAGGGCTTAACGTGCCCACAATGCTCTTGTAGATCAGATCAGATCATATGTAGAGAATTTTAGGAAGGGAGTGTCTGACCCCAGGTCTTAAACAAACCTTAGAAATAGGAAGCTAGGAGATTTGGGCTAGAGTGCCCGATAGGAAAGTGGAAAGTGACACGGAAGCGAGGTAGAAGACGCCCTTATTTACTACCGGGGGCCAGTACCTGTGGCCCGATGGCTTAACGTGCCCACAATGCTCTTGTAGATCAGATCAGATCATATGTAGAGGATTTTAGGAAGGGAGTGTCTGACTCCAGGTCTTAAACAACCCTTAGAAATAGGAAGCTAGGAGATTTGGGCTAGAGTGCCCGATAGGAAAGTGACACGGAAGCGAGGTAGAAGACGCCCTTATTTACTACCGGGGGCCAGTACCTGTGGCCCGAGGGCTTAACGTGCCCACAATGCTCTTGTAGATCAGATCAGATCATATGTAGAGGATTTTAGGAAGGGAGTGTCTGACCCCAGGTCTTAAACAACCCTTAGAAATAGGAAGCTAGGAGATTTGGGCTAGAGTGCCCGATATGAAAGTGGAAAGTGACACGGAAGCGAGGTAGAAGACGCCCTTATTTACTACCGGGGGGCCAGTACCTGCGGCCCGAGGGCTTAACGTGCCCACAATGCTCTTGTAGATCAGATCAGATCATATGTAGAGGAATTTAGGAAGGGAGTGTCTGACCCCAGGTCTTAAACAACCCTTAGAAATAGGAAGCTAGGAGATTTGGGCTAGAGTGCCCGATATGAAAGTGGAAAGTGACACGGAAGCGAGGTAGAAGACGCCCTTATTTACTACCGGGGGGCCAGTACCTGTGGCCCGAGGGCTTAACGTGCCCACAATGCTCTTGTAGATCAGATCAGATCATATGTAGAGGAATTTAGGAAGGGAGTGTCTGACCCCAGGTCTTAAACAACCCTTAGAAATAGGAAGCTAGGAGATTTGGGCTAGAGTGCCCGATAGGAAAGTGACACGGAAGCGAGGTAGAAGACGCCCTTATTTACTAACGGGGGGCCAGTACCTGTGGCCCGAGGGCTTAACGTGCCCACAATGCTCTTGTAGATCAGATCAGATTATATGTAGAGGATTTTAGGAAGGGAGTGTCTGACCCCAGGTCTTAAACAACCCTTAGAAATAGGAAGCTAAGAGATTTGGGCTAGAGTGCCCGATGTGAAAGTGACACGGAAGCGAGGTAGAAGACGCCCTTATTTACTACCGGGGGCCAGTACCTGTGGCCCGAGGGCTTAACGTGCCCACAATGCTCTTGTAGATCAGATCAGATCATATGTAGAGGATTTTAGGAAGGGAGTGTCTGACCCCAGGTCTTAAACAACCCTTAGAAATAGGAAGCTAGGAGATTTGGGCTAGAGTGCCCGATAGGAAAGTGACACGGAAGCGAGGTAGAAGACGCCCTTATTTACTACCGGGGGGCCAGTACCTGTGGCCCGAGGGCTTAACGTGCCCACAATGCTCTTGTAGGTCAGATCAGATCATATGTAGAGGATTTTAGGAAGGGAGTGTCTGACCCCAGGTCTTAAACAACCCTTAGAAATAGGAAGCTAGGAGATTTGGGCTAGAGTGCCCGATAGGAAAGTGACACGGAAGCGAGGTAGAAGACGCCCTTATTTACTACCGGGGGCAAGTACCTGTGGCCCGAGGGCTTAACGTGCCCACAATGCTCTTGTAGATCAGATCAGATCATATGTAGAGGATTTTAGGAAGGGAGTGTCTGACCCCAGGTCTTAAACAACCCTTAGAAATAGGAAGCTAGGAGATTTGGGCTAGAGTGCCCGATAGGAAAGTGGAAAGTGACACGGAAGCGAGGTAGAAGACGCCCTTATTTACTACCGGGGGGCCAGTACCTGTGGCCCGAGGGCTTAACGTGCCCACAATGCTCTTGTAGGTCAGATCAGATCATATGTAGAGGATTTTAGGAAGGGAGTGTCTGACCCCAGGTCTTAAACAACCCTTAGAAATAGGAAGCTAGGAGATTTGGGCTAGAGTGCCCGATAGGAAAGTGGAAAGTGACACGGAAGCGAGGTAGAATACGCCCTTATTTACTACCGGGGGGGCCAGTACCTGTGGCCCGAGGGCTTAACGTGCCCACAATGCTCTTGTAGATCAGATCAGATCATATGTAGAGGAATTTAGGAAGGGAGTGTCTGACCCCAGGTCTTAAACAACCCTAAGAAATAGGAAGCTAGGAGATTTGGGCTAGAGTGCCCGATATGAAAGTGGAAAGTGACACGGAAGCGAGGTAGAAGACGCCCTTATTTACTACCGGGGGGCCAGTACCTGTGGCCCGAGGGCTTAACGTGCCCACAATGCTCTTGTAGATCAGATCAGATCATATGTAGAGGAATTTAGGAAGGGAGTGTCTGACCCCAGGTCTTAAACAACCCTTAGAAATAGGAAGCTAGGAGATTTGGGATAGAGTGCCCGATAGGAAAGTGACGCGGAAGCGAGGTAGAAGACGCCCTTATTTACTACCGGGGGGCCAGTACCTGTGGCCCGAGGGCTTAACGTGTCCACAATGCTCTTGTAGATCAGATCAGATCATATGTAGAGGATTTTAGGAAGGGAGTGTCTGACCCCAGGTCTTAAACAACCCTTAGAAATAGGAAGCTAGGAGATTTGGGCTAGAGTGCCCGATAGGAAAGTGACACGGAAGCGAGGTAGAAGACGCCCTTATTTACTACCGGTGAGCCAGTACCTGTGGCCCGAGGCCTTAACGTGCCCACAATGCTCTTGTAGATCAGATCAGATTATATGTAGAGGATTTTAGGAAGGGAGTGTCTGACCCCAGGTCTTAAACAACCCTTAGAAATAGGAAGCTAAGAGATTTGGGCTAGAGTACCCGATAGGAAAGTGACACGGAAGCGAGGCAGAAGACGCCCTTATTTACTACCGGGGGGCCAGTACCTGTGGCCCGAGGGCTTAACGTGCCCACAATGCTCTTGTAGATCAGATCAGATCATATGTAGAGGATTTTAGGAAGGGAGTGTCTGACCCCAGGTCTTAAACAACCCTTAGAAATAGGAAGCTAGGAGATTTGGGCTAGAGTGCCCGATAGGAAAGTGACACGGAAGCGAGGTAGAAGACGCCCTTATTTACTACCGGGGGCCAGTACCTGTGGCCCGAGGGCTTAACGTGCCCACAATGCTCTTGTAGGTCAGATCAGATCATATGTAGAGGATTTTAGGAAGGGAGTGTCTGACCCCAGGTCTTAAACAACCCTTAGAAATAGGAAGCTAGGAGATTTGGGCTAGAGTGCCCGATAGGAAAGTGACACGGAAGCGAGGTAGAAGACGCCCTTATTTACTACAGGGGGCAAGTACCTGTGGCCCGAGGGCTTAACGTGCCCACAATGCTCTTGTAGATCAGATCAGATCATATGTAGAGGATTTTAGGAAGGGAGTGTCTGACCCCAGGTCTTAAACAACCCTTAGAAATAGGAAGCTAGGAGATTTGGGCTAGAGTGCCCGATAGGAAAGTGGAAAGTGACACGGAAGCGAGGTAGAAGACGCCCTTATTTACTACCGGTGGGCCAGTACCTGTGGCCCGAGGGCTTAACGTGCCCACAATGCTCTTGTAGGTCAGATCAGATCATATGTAGAGGATTTTAGGAAGGGAGTGTCTGACCCCAGGTCTTAAACAACCCTTAGAAATAGGAAGCTAGGAGATTTGGGCTAGAGTGCCCGATAGGAAAGTGGAAAGTGACACGGAAGCGAGGTAGAATACGCCCTTATTTACTACCGGGGGGGCCAGTACCTGTGGCCCGAGGGCTTAACGTGCCCACAATGCTCTTGTAGATCAGATCAGATCATATGTAGAGGAATTTAGGAAGGGAGTGTCTGACCCCAGGTCTTAAACAACCCTTAGAAATAGGAAGCTAGGAGATTTGGGCTAGAGTGCCCGATATGAAAGTGGAAAGTGACACGGAAGCGAGGTAGAAGACGCCCTTATTTACTACCGGGGGGCCAGTACCTGTGGCCCGAGGGCTTAACGTGCCCACAATGCTCTTGTAGATCAGATCAGATCATATGTAGAGGATTTTAGGAAGGGAGTGTCTGACCCCAGGTCTTAAACAACCCTTAGAAATAGGAAGCTAGGAGATTTGGGCTAGGGTGCCCGATAGGAAAGTGACACGGAAGCGAGGTAGAAGACGCCCTTATTTACTACCGGGGGCCAGTACCTGTGGCCCGAGGGCTTAACATGCCCACAATGCTCTTGTAGATCAGATCAGATCATATGTAGAGGATTTTAGGAAGGGAGTGTCTGACCCCAGGTCTTAAACAACCCTTAGAAATAGGAAGCAAGGAGATTTGGGCTAGAGTGCCCGATATGAAAGTGGAAAGTGACACGGAAGCGAGGTAGAAGACGCCCTTATTTACTACCGGGGGGCCAGTAGCTGTGGCCCGAGGGCTTAACGTGCCCACAATGCTCTTGTAGATCAGATCAGATCATATGTAGAGAATTTTAGGAAGGGAGTGTCTGACCCCAGGTCTTAAACAAACCTTAGAAATAGGAAGCTAGGAGATTTGGGCTAGAGTGCCCGATAGGAAAGTGGAAAGTGACACGGAAGCGAGGTAGAAGACGCCCTTATTTACTACCGGGGGGCCAGTACCTGTGGCCCGATGGCTTAACGTGCCCACAATGCTCTTGTAGATCAGATCAGATCATATGTAGAGGATTTTAGGAAGGGAGTGTCTGACTCCAGGTCTTAAACAACCCTTAGAAATAGGAAGCTAGGAGATTTGGGCTAGAGTGCCCGATAGGAAAGTGACACGGAAGCGAGGTAGAAGACGCCCTTATTTACTACCGGGGGCCAGTACCTGTGGCCCGAGGGCTTAACGTGCCCACAATGCTCTTGTAGATCAGATCAGATCATATGTAGAGGATTTTAGGAAGGGAGTGTCTGACCCCAGGTCTTAAACAACCCTTAGAAATAGGAAGCTAGGAGATTTGGGCTAGAGTGCCCGATATGAAAGTGGAAAGTGACACGGAAGCGAGGTAGAAGACGCCCTTATTTACTACCGGGGGGGCCAGTACCTGCGGCCCGAGGGCTTAACGTGCCCACAATGCTCTTGTAGATCAGATCAGATCATATGTAGAGGAATTTAGGAAGGGAGTGTCTGACCCCAGGTCTTAAACAACCCTTAGAAATAGGAAGCTAGGAGATTTGGGCTAGAGTGCCCGATATGAAAGTGGAAAGTGACACGGAAGCGAGGTAGAAGACGCCCTTATTTACTACCGGGGGCCAGTACCTGTGGCCCGAGGGCTTAACGTGCCCACAATGCTCTTGTAGATCAGATCAGATCATATGTAGAGGAATTTAGGAAGGGAGTGTCTGACCCCAGGTCTTAAACAACCCTTAGAAATAGGAAGCTAGGAGATTTGGGCTAGAGTGCCCGATAGGAAAGTGACACGGAAGCGAGGTAGAAGACGCCCTTATTTACTAACGGGGGGCCAGTACCTGTGGCCCGAGGGCTTAACGTGCCCACAATGCTCTTGTAGATCAGATCAGATTATATGTAGAGGATTTTAGGAAGGGAGTGTCTGACCCCAGGTCTTAAACAACCCTTAGAAATAGGAAGCTAAGAGATTTGGGCTAGAGTGCCCGATGTGAAAGTGACACGGAAGCGAGGTAGAAGACGCCCTTATTTACTACCGGGGGGCCAGTACCTGTGGCCCGAGGGCTTAACGTGCCCACAATGCTCTTGTAGATCAGATCAGATCATATGTAGAGGATTTTAGGAAGGGAGTGTCTGACCCCAGGTCTTAAACAACCCTTAGAAATAGGAAGCTAGGAGATTTGGGCTAGAGTGCCCGATAGGAAAGTGACACGGAAGCGAGGTAGAAGACGCCCTTATTTACTACCGGGGGGCCAGTACCTGTGGCCCGAGGGCTTAACGTGCCCACAATGCTCTTGTAGGTCAGATCAGATCATATGTAGAGGATTTTAGGAAGGGAGTGTCTGACCCCAGGTCTTAAACAACCCTTAGAAATAGGAAGCTAGGAGATTTGGGCTAGAGTGCCCGATAGGAAAGTGACACGGAAGCGAGGTAGAAGACGCCCTTATTTACTACCGGGGGCAAGTACCTGTGGCCCGAGGGCTTAACGTGCCCACAATGCTCTTGTAGATCAGATCAGATCATATGTAGAGGATTTTAGGAAGGGGTGTCTGACCCCAGGTCTTAAACAACCCTTAGAAATAGGAAGCTAGGAGATTTGGGCTAGAGTGCCCGATAGGAAAGTGGAAAGTGACACGGAAGCGAGGTAGAAGACGCCCTTATTTACTACCGGGGGCCAGTACCTGTGGCCCGAGGGCTTAACGTGCCCACAATGCTCTTGTAGGTCAGATCAGATCATATGTAGAGGATTTTAGGAAGGGAGTGTCTGACCCCAGGTCTTAAACAACCCTTAGAAATAGGAAGCTAGGAGATTTGGGCTAGAGTGCCCGATAGGAAAGTGGAAAGTGACACGGAAGCGAGGTAGAATACGCCCTTATTTACTACCGGGGGGGCCAGTACCTGTGGCCCGAGGGCTTAACGTGCCCACAATGCTCTTGTAGATCAGATCAGATCATATGTAGAGGAATTTAGGAAGGGAGTGTCTGACCCCAGGTCTTAAACAACCCTTAGAAATAGGAAGCTAGGAGATTTGGGCTAGAGTGCCCGATATGAAAGTGGAAAGTGACACGGAAGCGAGGTAGAAGACGCCCTTATTTACTACCGGGGGCCAGTACCTGTGGCCCGAGGGCTTAACGTGCCCACAATGCTCTTGTAGATCAGATCAGATCATATGTAGAGGATTTTAGGAAGGGAGTGTCTGACCCCAGGTCTTAAACAACCCTTAGAAATAGGAAGCTAGGAGATTTGGGCTAGGGTGCCCGATAGGAAAGTGACACGGAAGCGAGGTAGAAGACGCCCTTATTTACTACCGGGGGCCAGTACCTGTGGCCCGAGGGCTTAACATGCCCACAATGCTCTTGTAGATCAGATCAGATCATATGTAGAGGATTTTAGGAAGGGAGTGTCTGACCCCAGGTCTTAAACAACCCTTAGAAATAGGAAGCAAGGAGATTTGGGCTAGAGTGCCCGATATGAAAGTGGAAAGTGACACGGAAGCGAGGTAGAAGACGCCCTTATTTACTACCGGGGGCCAGTACCTGTGGCCCGAGGGCTTAACGTGCCCACAATGCTCTTGTAGATCAGATAAGATCATATGTAGAGGATTTTAGGAAGGGAGTGTCTGACCCCAGGTCTTAAACAACCCTTAGAAATAGGAAGCTAGGAGATTTGGGCTAGAGTGCCCGATAGGAAAGTGGAAAGTGACACGGAAGCGAGGTAGAAGACGCCCTTATTTACTACCGGGGGCCAGTACCTGTGGCCCGATGGCTTAACGTGCCCACAATGCTCTTGTAGATCAGATCAGATCATATGTAGAGGATTTTAGGAAGGGAGTGTCTGACTCCAGGTCTTAAACAACCCTTAGAAATAGGAAGCTAGGAGATTTGGGCTAGAGTGCCCGATAGGAAAGTGACACGGAAGCGAGGTAGAAGACGCCCTTATTTACTACCGGGGGGCCAGTACCTGTGGCCCGAGGGCTTAACGTGCCCACAATGCTCTTGTAGATCAGATCAGATCATATGTAGAAGATTTTAGGAAGGGAGTGTCTGACCCCAGGTCTTAAACAACCCTTAGAAATAGGAAGCTAGGAGATTTGGGCTAGAGTGCCCGATATGAAAGTGGAAAGTGACACGGAAGCGAGGTAGAAGACGCCCTTATTTACTACCGGGGGGGCCAGTACCTGCGGCCCGAGGGCTTAACGTGCCCACAATGCTCTTGTAGATCAGATCAGATCATATGTAGAGGAATTTAGGAAGGGAGTGTCTGACCCCAGGTCTTAAACAACCCTTAGAAATAGGAAGCTAGGAGATTTGGGCTAGAGTGCCCGATATGGAAGTGGAAAGTGACACGGAAGCGAGGTAGAAGACGCCCTTATTTACTACCGGGGGCCAGTACCTGTGGCCCGAGGGCTTAACGTGCCCACAATGCTCTTGTAGATCAGATCAGATCATATGTAGAGGAATTTAGGAAGGGAGTGTCTGACCCCAGGTCTTAAACAACCCTTAGAAATAGGAAGCTAGGAGATTTGGGATAGAGTGCCCGATAGGAAAGTGACGCGGAAGCGAGGTAGAAGACGCCCTTATTTACTACCGGGGGCCAGTACCTGTGGCCCGAGGGCTTAACGTGCCCACAATGCTCTTGTAGACCAGATCAGATCATATGTAGAGGATTTTAGGAAGGGAGTGTCTGACCCCAGGTCTTAAACAACCCTTAGAAATAGGAAGCTAGGAGATTTGGGCTAGAGTGCCCGATAGGAAAGTGACACGGAAGCGAGGTAGAAGACGCCCTTATTTACTACCGGGGGGCCAGTACCTGTGGCCCGAGGGCTTAACGTGCCCACAATGCTCTTGTAGATCAGATCAGATCATATGTAGAGGATTTTAGGAAGGGAGTGTCTGACCCCAGGTCTTAAACAACCCTTAGAAATAGGAAGCTAGGAGATTTGGGCTAGAGTGCCCGATAGGAAAGTGGAAAGTGACACGGAAGCGAGGTAGAAGACGCCCTTATTTACTACCGGGGGGCCAGTACCTGTGGCCCGAGGGCTTAACGTGCCCACAATGCTCTTGTAGATCAGATCAGATCATATGTAGAGGAATTTAGGAAGGGAGTGTCTGACCCCAGGTCTTAAACAACCCTTAGAAATAGGAAGCTAGGAGATTTGGGATAGAGTGCCCGATAGGAAAGTGACGCGGAAGCGAGGTAGAAGACGCCCTTATTTACTACCGGGGGCCAGTACCTGTGGCCCGAGGGCTTAACGTGTCCACAATGCTCTTGTAGATCAGATCAGATCATATGTAGAGGATTTTAGGAAGGGAGTGTCTGACCCCAGGTCTTAAACAACCCTTAGAAATAGGAAGCTAGGAGATTTGGGCTAGAGTGCCCGATAGGAAAGTGACACGGAAGCGAGGTAGAAGACGCCCTTATTTACTACCGGGGGCCAGTACCTGTGGCCCGAGGGCTTAACGTGCCCACAATGCTCTTGTAGATCAGATCAGATTATATGTAGAGGATTTTAGGAAGGGAGTGTCTGACCCCAGGTCTTAAACAACCCTTAGAAATAGGAAGCTAGGAGATTTGGGCTAGAGTGCCCGATAGGAAAGTGACACGGAAGCGAGGTAGAAGACGCCCTTATTTACTACCGGGGGGCCAGTACCTGTGGCCCGAGGGCTTAACGTGCCCACAATGCTCTTGTAGATCAGATCAGATCATATGTAGAGGATTTTAGGAAGGAGTGTCTGACCCCAGGTCTTAAACAACCCTTAGAAATAGGAAGCTAGGAGATTTGGGCTAGAGTGCCCGATAGGAAAGTGACACGGAAGCGAGGTAGAAGACGCCCTTATTTACTACCGGGGGGCCAGTACTTGTGGCCCGAGGGCTTAACGTGCCCACAATGCTCTTGTAGACCAGATCAGACCATATGTAGAGGATTTTAGGAAGGGAGTGTCTGACCCCAGGTCTTAAACAACCCTTAGAAATAGGAAGCTAGGAGATTTGGGCTAGAGTGCCCGATAGGAAAGTGACACGGAAGCGAGGTAGAAGACGCCCTTATTTACTACCGGGGGCCAGTACTTGTGGCCCGAGGGCTTAACGTGCCCACAATGCTCTTGTAGACCAGATCAGATCATATGTAGAGGATTTTAGGAAGGGAGTGTCTGACCCCAGGTCTTAAACAACCCTTAGAAATAGGAAGCTAGGAGATTTGGGCTAGAGTGCCCGATAGGAAAGTGACACGGAAGCGAGGTAGAAGACGCCCTTATTTACTACCGGGGGGCCAGTACCTGTGGCCCGAGGGCTTAACGTGCCCACAATGCTCTTGTAGATCAGATCAGATCATATGTAGAGGATTTTAGGAAGGGAGTGTCTGACCCCAGGTCTTAAACAACCCTTAGAAATAGGAAGCTAGGAGATTTGGGCTAGAGTGCCCGATAGGAAAGTGGAAAGTGACACGGAAGCGAGGTAGAAGACGCCCTTATTTACTACCGGGGGCCAGTACCTGTGGCCCGAGGGCTTAACGTGCCCACAATGCTCTTGTAGATCAGATCAGATCATATGTAGAGGAATTTAGGAAGGGAGTGTCTGACCCCAGGTCTTAAACAACCCTTAGAAATAGGAAGCTAGGAGATTTGGGATAGAGTGCCCGATAGGAAAGTGACGCGGAAGCGAGGTAGAAGACGCCCTTATTTACTACCGGGGGCCAGTACCTGTGGCCCGAGGGCTTAACGTGTCCACAATGCTCTTGTAGATCAGATCAGATCATATGTAGAGGATTTTAGGAAGGGAGTGTCTGACCCCAGGTCTTAAACAACCCTTAGAAATAGGAAGCTAGGAGATTTGGGCTAGAGTGCCCGATAGGAAAGTGACACGGAACCGAGGTAGAAGACGCCCTTATTTACTACCGGGGGGCCAGTACCTGTGGCCCGAGGACTTAACGTGCCCACAATGCTCTTGTAGATCAGATCAGATTATATGTAGAGTATTTTAGGAAGGGAGTGTCTGACCCCAGGTCTTAAACAATCCTTAGAAATAGGAAGCTAAGAGATTTGGGCTAGAGTGCCCGATAGGAAAGTGACACTGAAGCGAGGTAGAAGACGCCCTTATTTACTACCGGGGGCCAGTACCTGTGGCCCGAGGGCTTAACGTGCCCACAATGCTCTTGTAGATCAGATCAGATCATATGTAGAGGATTTTAGGAAGGGAGTGTCTGACCCCAGGTCTTAAACAACCCTTAGAAATAGGAAGCTAGGAGATTTGGGCTAGAGTGCCCGATAGGAAAGTGACACGGAAGCGAGGTAGAAGACGCCCTTATTTACTACCGGGGGGCCAGTACCTGTGGCCCGAGGGCTTAACGTGCCCACAATGCTCTTGTAGGTCAGATCAGATCATATGTAGAGGATTTTAGGAAGGAGTGTCTGACCCCAGGTCTTAAACAACCCTTAGAAATAGGAAGCTAGGAGATTAGGGCTAGAGTGCCCGATAGGAAAGTGACACGGAAGCGAGGTAGAAGACGCCCTTATTTACTACCGGGGGCAAGTACCTGTGGCCCGAGGGCTTAACGTGCCCACAATGCTCTTGTAGGTCAGATCAGATCATATGTAGAGGATTTTAGGAAGGGAGTGTCTGACCCCAGGTCTTAAACAACCCTTAGAAATAGGAAGCTAGGAGATTTGGGCTAGAGTGCCCGATAGGAAAGTGGAAAGTGACACGGAAGCGAGGTAGAAGACGCCCTTATTTACTACCGGGGGCCAGTACCTGTGGCCCGAGGGCTTAACGTGCCCACAATGCTCTTGTAGATCAGATCAGATCATATGTAGAGGATTTTAGGAAGGGAGTGTCTGACCCCAGGTCTTAAACAACCCTTAGAAATAGGAAGCTAGGAGATTTGGGCTAGAGTGCCCGATAGGAAAGTGGAAAGTGACACGGAAGCGAGGTAGAATACGCCCTTATTTACTACCGGGGGGCCAGTACCTGTGGCCCGAGGGCTTAACGTGCCCACAATGCTCTTGTAGATCAGATCAGATCATATGTAGAGGATTTTAGGAAGGGAGTGTCTGACCCCAGGTCTTAAACAACCCTTAGAAATAGGAAGCTAGGAGATTTGGGCTAGAGTGCCCGATAGGAAAGTGACACGGAAGCGAGGTAGAAGACGCCCTTATTTACTACCGGGGGCCAGTACCTGTGGCCCGAGGGCTTAACGTGCCCACAATGCTCTTGTAGATCAGATCAGATCATATGTAGAGGATTTTAGGAAGGGAGTGTCTGACCCCAGGTCTTAAACAACCCTTAGAAATAGGAAGCTAGGAGATTTGGGCTAGAGTGCCCGATAGGAAAGTGACACGGAAGCGAGGTAGAAGACGCCCTTATTTACTACCGGGGGCCAGTACTTGTGGCCCGAGGGCTTAACGTGCCCACAATGCTCTTGTAGACCAGATCAGATCATATGTAGAGGATTTTAGGAAGGGAGTGTCTGACCCCAGGTCTTAAACAACCCTTAGAAATAGGAAGCTAGGAGATTTGGGCTAGAGTGCCCGATAGGAAAGTGGAAAGTGACACGGAAGCGAGGTAGAAGACGCCCTTATTTACTACCGGGGGGCCAGTACCTGTGGCCCGAGGGCTTAACGTGCCCACAATGCTCTTGTAGATCAGATCAGATCATATGTAGAGGATTTTAGGAAGGGAGTGTCTGACCCCAGGTCTTAAACAACCCTTAGAAATAGGAAGCTAGGAGATTTGGGCTAGAGTGCCCGATAGGAAAGTGACACGGAAGCGAGGTAGAAGACGCCCTTATTTACTACCGGGGGGCCAGTACCTGTGGCCCGAGGGCTTAACGTGCCCACAATGCTCTTGTAGATCAGATCAGATCATATGTAGAGGATTTTAGGAAGGGAGTGTCTGACCCCAGGTCTTAAACAACCCTTAGAAATAGGAAGCTAGGAGATTTGGGCTAGAGTGCCCGATAGGAAAGTGGAAAGTGACACGGAAGCGAGGTAGAAGACGCCCTTATTTACTACCGGGGGGCCAGTACCTGTGGCCCGAGGGCTTAACGTGCCCACAATGCTCTTGTAGATCAGATCAGATCATATGTAGAGGAATTTAGGAAGGGAGTGTCTGACCCCAGGTCTTAAACAACCCTTAGAAATAGGAAGCTAGGAGATTTGGGCTAGAGTGCCCGATAGGAAAGTGACGCGGAAGCGAGGTAGAAGACGCCCTTATTTACTACCGGGGGGCCAGTACCTGTGGCCCGAGGGCTTAACGTGTCCACAATGCTCTTGTAGATCAGATCAGATCATATGTAGAGGATTTTAGGAAGGGAGTGTCTGACCCCAGGTCTTAAACAACCCTTAGAAATAGGAAGCTAGGAGATTTGGGCTAGAGTGCCCGATAGGAAAGTGACACGGAAGCGAGGTAGAAGACGCCCTTATTTACTACCGGGGGGCCAGTACCTGTGGCCCGAGGACTTAACGTGCCCACAATGCTCTTGTAGATCAGATCAGATTATATGTAGAGGATTTTAGGAAGGGAGTGTCTGACCCCAGGTCTTAAACAACCCTTAGAAATAGGAAGCTAAGAGATTTGGGCTAGAGTGCCCGATAGGAAAGTGACACGGAAGCGAGGTAGAAGACGCCCTTATTTACTACCGGGGGCCAGTACCTGTGGCCCGAGGGCTTAACGTGCCCACAATGCTCTTGTAGATCAGATCAGATCATATGTAGAGGATTTTAGGAAGGGAGTGTCTGACCCCAGGTCTTAAACAACCCTTAGAAATAGGAAGCTAGGAGATTTGGGCTAGAGTGCCCGATAGGAAAGTGACACGGAAGCGAGGTAGAAGACGCCCTTATTTACTACCGGGGGGCCAGTACCTGTGGCCCGAGGGCTTAACGTGCCCACAATGCTCTTGTAGGTCAGATCAGATCATATGTAGAGGATTTTAGGAAGGGAGTGTCTGACCCCAGGTCTTAAACAACCCTTAGAAATAGGAAGCTAGGAGATTTGGGCTAGAGTGCCCGATAGGAAAGTGACACGGAAGCGAGGTAGAAGACGCCCTTATTTACTACCGGGGGGCCAGTACCTGTGGCCCGAGGGCTTAACGTGCCCACAATGCTCTTGTAGGTCAGATCAGATCATATGTAGAGGATTTTAGGAAGGGAGTGTCTGACCCCAGGTCTTAAACAACCCTTAGAAATAGGAAGCTAGGAGATTTGGGCTAGAGTGCCCGATAGGAAAGTGGAAAGTGACACGGAAGCGAGGTAGAAGACGCCCTTATTTACTACCGGGGGCCAGTACCTGTGGCCCGAGGGCTTAACGTGCCCACAATGCTCTTGTAGGTCAGATCAGATCATATGTAGAGGATTTTAGGAAGGGAGTGTCTGACCCCAGGTCTTAAACAACCCTTAGAAATAGGAAGCTAGGAGATTTGGGCTAGAGTGCCCGATAGGAAAGTGGAAAGTGACACGGAAGCGAGGTAGAATACGCCCTTATTTACTACCGGGGGGCTAGTACCTGTGGCCCGAGGGCTTAACGTGCCCACAATGCTCTTGTAGATCAGATCAGATCATATGTAGAGGAATTTAGGAAGGGAGTGTCTGACCCCAGGTCTTAAACAACCCTTAGAAATAGGAAGCTAGGAGATTTGGGCTAGAGTGCCCGATATGAAAGTGGAAAGTGACACGGAAGCGAGGTAGAAGACGCCCTTATTTACTACCGGGGGGCCAGTACCTGTGGCCCGAGGGCTTAACGTGCCCACAATGCTCTTGTAGATCAGATCAGATCATATGTAGAGGATTTTAGGAAGGGAGTGTCTGACCCCAGGTCTTAAACAACCCTTAGAAATAGGAAGCTAGGAGATTTGGGCTAGGGTGCCCGATAGGAAAGTGACACGGAAGCGAGGTAGAAGACGCCCTTATTTACTACCGGGGGCCAGTACCTGTGGCCCGAGGGCTTAACATGCCCACAATGCTCTTGTAGATCAGATCAGATCATATGTAGAGGATTTTAGGAAGGGAGTGTCTGACCCCAGGTCTTAAACAACCCTTAGAAATAGGAAGCAAGGAGATTTGGGCTAGAGTGCCCGATATGAAAGTGGAAAGTGACACGGAAGCGAGGTAGAAGACGCCCTTATTTACTACCGGGGGGCCAGTACCTGTGGCCCGAGGGCTTAACGTGCCCACAATGCTCTTGTAGATCAGATCAGATCATATGTAGAGGATTTTAGGAAGGGAGTGTCTGACCCCAGGTCTTAAACAACCCTTAGAAATAGGAAGCTAGGAGATTTGGGCTAGAGTGCCCGATAGGAAAGTGGAAAGTGACACGGAAGCGAGGTAGAAGACGCCCTTATTTACTACCGGGGGCCAGTACCTGTGGCCCGATGGCTTAACGTGCCCACAATGCTCTTGTAGATCAGATCAGATCATATGTAGAGGATTTTAGGAAGGGAGTGTCTGACTCCAGGTCTTAAACAACCCTTAGAAATAGGAAGCTATAAGATTTGGGCTAGAGTGCCCGATAGGAAAGTGACACGGAAGCGAGGTAGAAGACGCCCTTATTTACTACCGGGGGGCCAGTACCTGTGGCCCGAGGGCTTAACGTGCCCACAATGCTCTTGTAGATCAGATCAGATCATATGTAGAGGATTTTAGGAAGGGAGTGTCTGACCCCAGGTCTTAAACAACCCTTAGAAATAGGAAGCTAGGAGATTTGGGCTAGAGTGCCCGATATGAAAGTGGAAAGTGACACGGAAGCGAGGTAGAAGACGCCCTTATTTACTACCGGGGGCCAGTACCTGCGGCCCGAGGGCTTAACGTGCCCACAATGCTCTTGTAGATCAGATCAGATCATATGTAGAGGATTTTAGGAAGGGAGTGTCTGACCCCAGGTCTTAAACAACCCTTAGAAATAGGAAGCTAGGAGATTTGGGCTAGAGTGCCCGATAGGAAAGTGACACGGAAGCGAGGTAGAAGACGCCCTTATTTACTACCGGGGGCCAGTACTTGTGGCCCGAGGGCTTAACGTGCCCACAATGCTCTTGTAGACCAGATCAGATCATATGTAGAGGATTTTAGGAAGGGAGTGTCTGACCCCAGGTCTTAAACAACCCTTAGAAATAGGAAGCTAGGAGATTTGGGCTAGAGTGCCCGATAGGAAAGTGACACGGAAGCGAGGTAGAAGACGCCCTTATTTACTACCGGGGGGCCAGTACCTGTGGCCCGAGGGCTTAACGTGCCCACAATGCTCTTGTAGATCAGATCAGATCATATGTAGAGGATTTTAGGAAGGGAGTGTCTGACCCCAGGTCTTAAACAACCCTTAGAAATAGGAAGCTAGGAGATTTGGGCTAGAGTGCCCGATAGGAAAGTGGAAAGTGACACAGAAGCGAGGTAGAAGACGCCCTTATTTACTACCGGGGGGCCAGTACCTGTGGCCCGAGGGCTTAACGTGCCCACAATGCTCTTGTAGATCAGATCAGATCATATGTAGAGGATTTTAGGAAGGGAGTGTCTGACCCCAGGTCTTAAACAACCCTTAGAAATAGGAAGCTAGGAGATTTGGGCTAGAGTGCCCGATAGGAAAGTGACACGGAAGCGAGGTAGAAGACGCCCTTATTTACTACCGGGGGGCCAGTACCTGTGGCCCGAGGGCTTAACGTGCCCACAATGCTCTTGTAGATCAGATCAGATCATATGTAGAGGATTTTAGGAAGGGAGTGTCTGACCCCAGGTCTTAAACAACCCTTAGAAATAGGAAGCTAGGAGATTTGGGCTAGAGTGCCCGATAGGAAAGTGACACGGAAGCGAGGTAGAAGACGCCCTTATTTACTACCGGGGGCCAGTACCTGTGGCCCGAGGGCTTAACGTGCCCACAATGCTCTTGTAGGTCAGATCAGATCATATGTAGAGGATTTTAGGAAGGGAGTGTCTGACCCCAGGTCTTAAACAACCCTTAGAAATAGGAAGCTAGGAGATTTGGGCTAGAGTGCCCGATAGGAAAGTGACACGGAAGTGAGGTAGAAGACGCCCTTATTTACTACCGGGGGGCCAGTACCTGTGTCCCGAGGGCTTAACGTGCCCACAATGCTCTTGTAGATCAGATCAGATCATATGTAGAGGATTTTAGGAAGGGAGTGTCTGACCCCAGGTCTTAAACAACCCTTAGAAATAGGAAGCTAGGAGATTTGGGCTAGAGTGCCCGATAGGAAAGTGGAAAGTGACACGGAAGCGAGGTAGAAGACGCCCTTATTTACTACCGGGGGGCCAGTACCTGTGGCCCGAGGGCTTAACGTGCCCACAATGCTCTTGTAGGTCAGATCAGATCATATGTAGAGGATTTTAGGAAGGGAGTGTCTGACCCCAGGTCTTAAACAACCCTTAGAAATAGGAAGCTAGGAGATTTGGGCTAGAGTGCCCGATAGGAAAGTGGAAAGTGACACGGAAGCGAGGTAGAATACGCCCTTATTTACTACCTGGGGGCCAGTACCTGTGGCCCGAGGGCTTAACGTGCCCACAATGCTCTTGTAGATCAGATCAGATCATATGTAGAGGAATTTAGGAAGGGAGTGTCTGACCCCAGGTCTTAAACAACCCTTAGAAATAGGAAGCTAGGAGATTTGGGCTAGAGTGCCCGATATGAAAGTGGAA
Source organism: Macrothele yani (assembly GCA_039090855.1). Classification (NCBI taxonomy): domain Eukaryota; kingdom Metazoa; phylum Arthropoda; class Arachnida; order Araneae; family Macrothelidae; genus Macrothele; species Macrothele yani. The sequence goes on along the minus strand of CM076999.1, from coordinate 106,144,240 downwards.
AGTGACACGGAAGCGAGGTAGAAGACGCCCTTATTTACTACCGGGGGGCCAGTACCTGTGGCCCGAGGGCTTAACGTGCCCACAATGCTCTTGTAGATCAGATCAGATCATATGTAGAGGATTTTAGGAAGGGAGTGTCTGACCCCAGGTCTTAAACAACCCTTAGAAATAGGAAGCTAGGAGATTTGGGCTAGGGTGCCCGATAGGAAAGTGACACGGAAGCGAGGTAGAAGACGCCCTTATTTACTACCGGGGGCCAGTACCTGTGGCCCGAGGGCTTAACATGCCCACAATGCTCTTGTAGATCAGATCAGATCATATGTAGAGGATTTTAGGAAGGGAGTGTCTGACCCCAGGTCTTAAACAATCCTTAGAAATAGGAAGCAAGGAGATTTGGGCTAGAGTGCCCGATATGAAAGTGGAAAGTGACACGGAAGCGAGGTAGAAGACGCCCTTATTTACTACCGGGGGGCCAGTACCTGTGGCCCGAGGGCTTAACGTGCCCACAATGCTCTTGTAGATCAGATCAGATCATATGTAGAGGATTTCAGGAAGGGAGTGTCTGACCCCAGGTCTTAAACAACCCTTAGAAATAGGAAGCTAGGAGATTTGGGCTAGAGTGCCCGATAGGAAAGTGGAAAGTGACACGGAAGCGAGGTAGAAGACGCCCTTATTTACTACCGGGGGGCCAGTACCTGTGGCCCGATGGCTTAACGTGCCCACAATGCTCTTGTAGATCAGATCAGATCATATGTAGAGGATTTTAGGAAGGGAGTGTCTGACTCCAGGTCTTAAACAACCCTTAGAAATAGGAAGCTAGGAGATTTGGGCTAGAGTGCCCGATAGGAAAGTGACACGGAAGCGAGGTAGAAGACGCCCTTATTTACTACCGTGGGGCCAGTACCTGTGGCCCGAGGGCTTAACGTGCCCACAATGCTCTTGTAGATCAGATCAGATCATATGTAGAGGATTTTAGGAAGGGAGTGTCTGACCCCAGGTCTTAAACAACCCTTAGAAATAGGAAGCTAGGAGATTTGGGCTAGAGTGCCCGATATGAAAGTGGAAAGTGACACGGAAGCGAGGTAGAAGACGCCCTTATTTACTACCGGGGGCCAGTACCTGTGGCCCGAGGGCTTAACGTGCCCACAATGCTCTTGTAGATCAGATCAGATCATATGTAGAGGATTTTAGGAAGGGAGTGTCTGACCCCAGGTCTTAAACAAACCTTAGAAATAGGAAGCTAGGAGATTTGGGCTAGAGTGCGCGATAGGAAAGTGGAAATTGACACGGAAGCGAGGTAGAAGACGCCCTTATTTACTACCAGGGGGCCAGTACCTGTGGCCCGAGGGCTTAACGTGCCCACAATGCTCTTGTAGATCAGATCAGATCATATGTAGAGGATTTTAGGAAGGGAGTGTCTGACCCCAGGTCTTAAACAACCCTTAGAAATAGGAAGCTAGGAGATTTGGGCTAGAGTGCCCGATATGAAAGTGGAAAGTGACACGGAAGCGAGGTAGAAGACGCCCTTATTTACTACCGGGGGCCAGTACCTGTGGCCCGAGGGCTTAACGTGCCCACAATGCTCTTGTAGATCAGATCAGATCATATGTAGAGGATTTTAGGAAGGGAGTATCTGACCCCAGGTCTTAAACAAACCTTAGAAATAGGAAGCTAGGAGATTTGGGCTAGAGTGCCCGATAGGAAAGTGACACGGAAGCGAGGTAGAAGACGCCCTTATTTACTACCGGGGGGCCAGTACCTGTGGCCCGAGGGTTTAACGTGCCCACAATGCTCTTGTAGATCAGATCCGATCATATGTAGAGGATTTTAGGAAGGAGTGTCTGACCCCAGGTCTTAAACAACCCTTAGAAATAGGAAGCTAGGAGATTTGGGCTAGAGTGCCCGATAGGAAAGTGACACGGAAGCGAGGTAGAAGACGCCCTTATTTACTACCGGGGGCCAGTACCTGTGGCCCGAGGGCTTAACGTGCCCACAATGCTCTTGTAGATCAGATCAGATTATATGTAGAGGATTTTAGGAAGGGAGTGTCTGACCCCAGGTCTTAAACAACCCTTAGAAATAGGAAGCTAGGAGATTTGGGCTAGAGTGCCCGATAGGAAAGTGACACGGAAGCGAGGTAGAAGACGCCCTTATTTACTACCGGGGGCCAGTACCTGTGGCCCGAGGGCTTAACGTGCCCACAATGCTCTTGTAGATCAGATCAGATCATATGTAGAGGATTTTAGGAAGGGAGTGTCTGACCCCAGGTCTTAAACAACCCTTAGAAATAGGAAGCTAGGAGATTTGGGCTAGAGTGCCCGATAGGAAAGTGACACGGAAGCGAGGTAGAAGACGCCCTTATTTACTACCGGGGGCCAGTACCTGTGGCCCGAGGGCTTAACGTGCCCACAATGCTCTTGTAGATCAGATCAGATCATATGTAGAGGATTTTAGGAAGGGAGTGTCTGACCCCAGGTCTTAAACAACGCTTAGAAATAGGAAGCTAGGAGATTTGGGCTAGAGTGCCCGATAGGAAAGTGACACGGAAGCGAGGTAGAAGACGCCCTTATTTACTACCGGGGGCCAGTACTTGTGGCCCGAGGGCTTAACGTGCCCACAATGCTCTTGTAGACCAGATCAGATCATATGTAGAGGATTTTAGGAAGGGAGTGTCTGACCCCAGGTCTTAAACAACCCTTAGAAATAGGAAGCTAGGAGATTTGGGCTAGAGTGCCCGATAGGAAAGTGACACGGAAGCGAGGTAGAAGACGCCCTTATTTACTACCGGGGGGCCAGTACTTGTGGCCCGAGGGCTTAACGTGCCCACAATGCTCTTGTAGACCAGATCAGATCATATGTAGAGGATTTTAGGAAGGGAGTGTCTGACCCCAGGTCTTAAACAACCCTTAGAAATAGGAAGCTAGGAGATTTGGGCTAGAGTGCCCGATAGGAAAGTGACACGGAAGCGAGGTAGAAGACGCCCTTATTTACTACCGGGGGGCCAGTACCTGTGGCCCGAGGGCTTAACGTGCCCACAATGCTCTTGTAGATCAGATCAGATCATATGTAGAGGATTTTAGGAAGGGAGTGTCTGACCCCAGGTCTTAAACAACCCTTAGAAATAGGAAGCTAGGAGATTTGGGCTAGAGTGCCCGATATGAAAGTGGAAAGTGACTCGGAAGCGAGGTAGAAGACGCCCTTATTTACTACCGGGGGGCCAGTACCTGTGGCCCGAGGGCTTAACGTGCCCACAATGCTCTTGTAGATCAGATCAGATCATATGTAGAGGATTTTAGGAAGGGAGTGTCTGACCCCAGGTCTTAAACAACCCTTAGAAATAGGAAGCTAGGAGATTTGGGCTAGAGTGCCCGATAGGAAAGTGGAAAGTGACACGGAAGCGAGGTAGAAGACGCCCTTATTTACTACCGGGGGGCCAGTACCTGTGGCCCGAGGGCTTAACGTGCCCACAATGCTCTTGTAGATCAGATCAGATCATATGTAGAGGATTTTAGGAAGGGAGTGTCTGACCCCAGGTCTTAAACAACCCTTAGAAATAGGAAGCTAGGAGATTTGGGCTAGAGTGCCCGATAGGAAAGTGACACGGAAGCGAGGTAGAAGACGCCCTTATTTACTACCGGGGGCCAGTACCTGTGGCCCGAGGGCTTAACGTGCCCACAATGCTCTTGTAGATCAGATCAGATCATATGTAGAGGATTTTAGGAAGGGAGTGTCTGACCCCAGGTCTTAAACAACCCTTAGAAATAGGAAGCTAGGAGATTTGGGCTAGAGTGCCCGATAGGAAAGTGGAAAGTGACACGGAAGCGAGGTAGAAGACGCCCTTATTTACTACCGGGGGCCAGTACCTGTGGCCCGAGGGCTTAACGTGCCCACAATGCTCTTGTAGATCAGATCAGATCATATGTAGAGGATTTTAGGAAGGGAGTGTCTGACCCCAGGTCTTAAACAACCCTTAGAAATAGGAAGCTAGGAGATTTGGGCTAGAGTGCCCGATAGGAAAGTGACACGGAAGCGAGGTAGAAGACGCCCTTATTTACTACCGGGGGGCCAGTACCTGTGGCCCGAGGGCTTAACGTGCCCACAATGCTCTTGTAGATCAGATCAGATCATATGTAGAGGATTTTAGGAAGGGAGTGTCTGACCCCAGGTCTTAAACAACCCTTAGAAATAGGAAGCTAGGAGATTTGGGCTAGAGTGCCCGATAGGAAAGTGACACGGAAGCGAGGTAGAAGACGCCCTTATTTACTACCGGGGGGCCAGTACCTGTGGCCCGAGGGCTTAACGTGCCCACAATGCTCTTGTAGATCAGATCAGATCATATGTAGAGGATTTTAGGAAGGGAGTGTCTGACCCCAGGTCTTAAACAACCCTTAGAAATAGGAAGCTAGGAGATTTGGGCTAGAGTGCCCGATAGGAAAGTGGAAAGTGACACGGAAGCGAGGTAGAAGACGCCCTTATTTACTACCGGGGGCCAGTACCTGTGGCCCGAGGGCTTAACGTGCCCACAATGCTCTTGTAGATCAGATCAGATCATATGTAGAGGATTTTAGGAAGGGAGTGTCTGACCCCAGGTCTTAAACAACCCTTAGAAATAGGAAGCTAGGAGATTTGGGCTAGAGTGCCCGATAGGAAAGTGACACGGAAGCGAGGTAGAAGACGCCCTTATTTACTACCGGGGGGCCAGTACCTGTGGCCCGAGGGCTTAACGTGCCCACAATGCTCTTGTAGATCAGATCAGATCATATGTAGAGGATTTTAGGAAGGGAGTGTCTGACCCCAGGTCTTAAACAACCCTTAGAAATAGGAAGCTAGGAGATTTGGGCTAGAGTGCCCGATAGGAAAGTGACACGGAAGCGAGGTAGAAGACGCCCTTATTTACTACCGGGGGGCCAGTACCTGTGGCCCGAGGGCTTAACGTGCCCACAATGCTCTTGTAGGTCAGATCAGATCATATGTAGAGGATTTTAGGAAGGGAGTGTCTGACCCCAGGTCTTAAACAACCCTTAGAAATAGGAAGCTAGGAGATTTGGGCTAGAGTGCCCGATAGGAAAGTGACACGGAAGCGAGGTAGAAGACGCCCTTATTTACTACCGGGGCCAGTACCTGTGGCCCGAGGGCTTAACGTGCCCACAATGCTCTTGTAGATCAGATCAGATCATATGTAGAGGATTTTAGGAAGGGAGTGTCTGACCCCAGGTCTTAAACAACCCTTAGAAATAGGAAGCTAGGAGATTTGGGCTAGAGTGCCCGATAGGAAAGTGGAAAGTGACACGGAAGCGAGGTAGAAGACGCCCTTATTTACTACCGGGGGCCAGTACCTGTGGCCCGAGGGCTTAACGTGCCCACAATGCTCTTGTAGATCAGATCAGATCATATGTAGAGGATTTTAGGAAGGGAGTGTCTGACCCCAGGTCTTAAACAACCCTTAGAAATAGGAAGCTAGGAGATTTGGGCTAGAGTGCCCGATAGGAAAGTGGAAAGTGACACGGAAGCGAGGTAGAAGACGCCCTTATTTACTACCGGGGGCCAGTACCTGTGGCCCGAGGGCTTAACGTGCCCACAATGCTCTTGTAGATCAGATCAGATCATATGTAGAGGAATTTAGGAAGGGAGTGTCTGACCCCAGGTCTTAAACAACCCTTAGAAATAGGAAGCTAGGAGATTTGGGCTAGAGTGCCCGATATGAAAGTGGAAAGTGACACGGAAGCGAGGTAGAAGACGCCCTTATTTACTACCGGGGGGCCAGTACCTGTGGCCCGAGGGCTTAACGTGCCCACAATGCTCTTGTAGATCAGATCAGATCATATGTAGAGGATTTTAGGAAGGGAGTGTCTGACCCCAGGTCTTAAACAACCCTTAGAAATAGGAAGCTAGGAGATTTGGGCTAGAGTGCCCGATAGGAAAGTGACACGGAAGCGAGGTAGAAGACGCCCTTATTTACTACCGGGGGCCAGTACCTGTGGCCCGAGGGCTTAACGTGCCCACAATGCTCTTGTAGATCAGATCAGATCATATGTAGAGGATTTTAGGAAGGGAGTGTCTGACCCCAGGTCTTAAACAACCCTTAGAAATAGGAAGCTAGGAGATTTGGGCTAGAGTGCCCGATAGGAAAGTGGAAAGTGACACGGAAGCGAGGTAGAAGACGCCCTTATTTACTACCGGGGGCCAGTACCTGTGGCCCGAGGGCTTAACGTGCCCACAATGCTCTTGTAGATCAGATCAGATCATATGTAGAGGATTTTAGGAAGGAGTGTCTGACCCCAGGTCTTAAACAACCCTTAGAAATAGGAAGCTAGGAGATTTGGGCTAGAGTGCCCGATAGGAAAGTGGAAAGTGACACGGAAGCGAGGTAGAAGACGCCCTTATTTACTACCGGGGGGCCAGTACCTGTGGCCCGAGGGCTTAACGTGCCCACAATGCTCTTGTAGATCAGATCAGATCATATGTAGAGGATTTTAGGAAGGGAGTGTCTGACCCCAGGTCTTAAACAACCCTTAGAAATAGGAAGCTAGGAGATTTGGGCTAGAGTGCCCGATAGGAAAGTGACACGGAAGCGAGGTAGAAGACGCCCTTATTTACTACCGGGGGGCCAGTACCTGTGGCCCGAGGGCTTAACGTGCCCACAATGCTCTTGTAGATCAGATCAGATCATATGTAGAGGATTTTAGGAAGGGAGTGTCTGACCCCAGGTCTTAAACAACCCTTAGAAATAGGAAGCTAGGAGATTTGGGCTAGAGTGCCCGATATGAAAGTGGAAAGTGACACGGAAGCGAGGTAGAAGACGCCCTTATTTACTACCGGGGGGCCAGTACCTGTGGCCCGAGGGCTTAACGTGCCCACAATGCTCTTGTAGATCAGATCAGATCATATGTAGAGGATTTTAGGAAGGGAGTGTCTGACCCCAGGTCTTAAACAACCCTTAGAAATAGGAAGCTAGGAGATTTGGGCTAGAGTGCCCGATAGGAAAGTGGAAAGTGACACGGAAGCGAGGTAGAAGACGCCCTTATTTACTACCGGGGGGCCAGTACCTGTGGCCCGAGGGCTTAACGTGCCCACAATGCTCTTGTAGATCAGATCAGATCATATGTAGAGGATTTTAGGAAGGGAGTGTCTGACCCCAGGTCTTAAACAACCCTTAGAAATAGGAAGCTAGGAGATTTGGGCTAGAGTGCCCGATATGAAAGTGGAAAGTGACACGGAAGCGAGGTAGAAGACGCCCTTATTTACTACCGGGGGGCCAGTACCTGTGGCCCGAGGGCTTAACGTGCCCACAATGCTCTTGTAGATCAGATCAGATCATATGTAGAGGATTTTAGGAAGGGAGTGTCTGACCCCAGGTCTTAAACAACCCTTAGAAATAGGAAGCTAGGAGATTTGGGCTAGAGTGCCCGATAGGAAAGTGACACGGAAGCGAGGTAGAAGACGCCCTTATTTACTACCGGGGGCCAGTACCTGTGGCCCGAGGGCTTAACGTGCCCACAATGCTCTTGTAGATCAGATCAGATCATATGTAGAGGATTTTAGGAAGGGAGTGTCTGACCCCAGGTCTTAAACAACCCTTAGAAATAGGAAGCTAGGAGATTTGGGCTAGAGTGCCCGATAGGAAAGTGACACGGAAGCGAGGTAGAAGACGCCCTTATTTACTACCGGGGGGCCAGTACCTGTGGCCCGAGGGCTTAACGTGCCCACAATGCTCTTGTAGATCAGATCAGATCATATGTAGAGGATTTTAGGAAGGGAGTGTCTGACCCCAGGTCTTAAACAACCCTTAGAAATAGGAAGCTAGGAGATTTGGGCTAGAGTGCCCGATAGGAAAGTGACACGGAAGCGAGGTAGAAGACGCCCTTATTTACTACCGGGGGGCCAGTACCTGTGGCCCGAGGGCTTAACGTGCCCACAATGCTCTTGTAGATCAGATCAGATCATATGTAGAGGATTTTAGGAAGGGAGTGTCTGACCCCAGGTCTTAAACAACCCTTAGAAATAGGAAGCTAGGAGATTTGGGCTAGAGTGCCCGATAGGAAAGTGACACGGAAGCGAGGTAGAAGACGCCCTTATTTACTACCGGGGGCCAGTACCTGTGGCCCGAGGGCTTAACGTGCCCACAATGCTCTTGTAGATCAGATCAGATCATATGTAGAGGATTTTAGGAAGGGAGTGTCTGACCCCAGGTCTTAAACAACCCTTAGAAATAGGAAGCTAGGAGATTTGGGCTAGAGTGCCCGATAGGAAAGTGACACGGAAGCGAGGTAGAAGACGCCCTTATTTACTACCGGGGGGCCAGTACCTGTGGCCCGAGGGCTTAACGTGCCCACAATGCTCTTGTAGATCAGATCAGATCATATGTAGAGGATTTTAGGAAGGGAGTGTCTGACCCCAGGTCTTAAACAACCCTTAGAAATAGGAAGCTAGGAGATTTGGGCTAGAGTGCCCGATAGGAAAGTGACACGGAAGCGAGGTAGAAGACGCCCTTATTTACTACCGGGGGCCAGTACTTGTGGCCCGAGGGCTTAACGTGCCCACAATGCTCTTGTAGACCAGATCAGATCATATGTAGAGGATTTTAGGAAGGGAGTGTCTGACCCCAGGTCTTAAACAACCCTTAGAAATAGGAAGCTAGGAGATTTGGGCTAGAGTGCCCGATAGGAAAGTGGAAAGTGACACGGAAGCGAGGTAGAAGACGCCCTTATTTACTACCGGGGGGCCAGTACCTGTGGCCCGAGGGCTTAACGTGCCCACAATGCTCTTGTAGATCAGATCAGATCATATGTAGAGGATTTTAGGAAGGGAGTGTCTGACCCCAGGTCTTAAACAACCCTTAGAAATAGGAAGCTAGGAGATTTGGGCTAGAGTGCCCGATAGGAAAGTGGAAAGTGACACGGAAGCGAGGTAGAAGACGCCCTTATTTACTACCGGGGGGCCAGTACCTGTGGCCCGAGGGCTTAACGTGCCCACAATGCTCTTGTAGATCAGATCAGATCATATGTAGAGGATTTTAGGAAGGGAGTGTCTGACCCCAGGTCTTAAACAACCCTTAGAAATAGGAAGCTAGGAGATTTGGGCTAGAGTGCCCGATAGGAAAGTGACACGGAAGCGAGGTAGAAGACGCCCTTATTTACTACCGGGGGGCCAGTACCTGTGGCCCGAGGGCTTAACGTGCCCACAATGCTCTTGTAGATCAGATCAGATCATATGTAGAGGATTTTAGGAAGGGAGTGTCTGACCCCAGGTCTTAAACAACCCTTAGAAATAGGAAGCTAGGAGATTTGGGCTAGAGTGCCCGATAGGAAAGTGACACGGAAGCGAGGTAGAAGACGCCCTTATTTACTACCGGGGGGCCAGTACCTGTGGCCCGAGGGCTTAACGTGCCCACAATGCTCTTGTAGATCAGATCAGATCATATGTAGAGGATTTTAGGAAGGGAGTGTCTGACCCCAGGTCTTAAACAACCCTTAGAAATAGGAAGCTAGGAGATTTGGGCTAGAGTGCCCGATAGGAAAGTGACACGGAAGCGAGGTAGAAGACGCCCTTATTTACTACCGGGGGGCCAGTACCTGTGGCCCGAGGGCTTAACGTGCCCACAATGCTCTTGTAGATCAGATCAGATCATATGTAGAGGATTTTAGGAAGGGAGTGTCTGACCCCAGGTCTTAAACAACCCTTAGAAATAGGAAGCTAGGAGATTTGGGCTAGAGTGCCCGATAGGAAAGTGGAAAGTGACACGGAAGCGAGGTAGAAGACGCCCTTATTTACTACCGGGGGCCAGTACCTGTGGCCCGAGGGCTTAACGTGCCCACAATGCTCTTGTAGATCAGATCAGATCATATGTAGAGGATTTTAGGAAGGAGTGTCTGACCCCAGGTCTTAAACAACCCTTAGAAATAGGAAGCTAGGAGATTTGGGCTAGAGTGCCCGATAGGAAAGTGGAAAGTGACACGGAAGCGAGGTAGAAGACGCCCTTATTTACTACCGGGGGGCCAGTACCTGTGGCCCGAGGGCTTAACGTGCCCACAATGCTCTTGTAGGTCAGATCAGATCATATGTAGAGGATTTTAGGAAGGGAGTGTCTGACCCCAGGTCTTAAACAACCCTTAGAAATAGGAAGCTAGGAGATTTGGGCTAGAGTGCCCGATAGGAAAGTGGAAAGTGACACGGAAGCGAGGTAGAAGACGCCCTTATTTACTACCGGGGGCCAGTACCTGTGGCCCGAGGGCTTAACGTGCCCACAATGCTCTTGTAGATCAGATCAGATCATATGTAGAGGATTTTAGGAAGGGAGTGTCTGACCCCAGGTCTTAAACAACCCTTAGAAATAGGAAGCTAGGAGATTTGGGCTAGAGTGCCCGATATGAAAGTGGAAAGTGACACGGAAGCGAGGTAGAAGACGCCCTTATTTACTACCGGGGGGCCAGTACCTGTGGCCCGAGGGCTTAACGTGCCCACAATGCTCTTGTAGATCAGATCAGATCATATGTAGAGGATTTTAGGAAGGGAGTGTCTGACCCCAGGTCTTAAACAACCCTTAGAAATAGGAAGCTAGGAGATTTGGGCTAGAGTGCCCGATAGGAAAGTGACACGGAAGCGAGGTAGAAGACGCCCTTATTTACTACCGGGGGGCCAGTACCTGTGGCCCGAGGGCTTAACGTGCCCACAATGCTCTTGTAGATCAGATCAGATCATATGTAGAGGATTTTAGGAAGGGAGTGTCTGACCCCAGGTCTTAAACAACCCTTAGAAATAGGAAGCTAGGAGATTTGGGCTAGAGTGCCCGATATGAAAGTGGAAAGTGACACGGAAGCGAGGTAGAAGACGCCCTTATTTACTACCGGGGGGCCAGTACCTGTGGCCCGAGGGCTTAACGTGCCCACAATGCTCTTGTAGATCAGATCAGATCATATGTAGAGGATTTTAGGAAGGGAGTGTCTGACCCCAGGTCTTAAACAACCCTTAGAAATAGGAAGCTAGGAGATTTGGGCTAGAGTGCCCGATAGGAAAGTGGAAAGTGACACGGAAGCGAGGTAGAAGACGCCCTTATTTACTACCGGGGGGCCAGTACCTGTGGCCCGAGGGCTTAACGTGCCCACAATGCTCTTGTAGATCAGATCAGATCATATGTAGAGGATTTTAGGAAGGGAGTGTCTGACCCCAGGTCTTAAACAACCCTTAGAAATAGGAAGCTAGGAGATTTGGGCTAGAGTGCCCGATATGAAAGTGGAAAGTGACACGGAAGCGAGGTAGAAGACGCCCTTATTTACTACCGGGGGGCCAGTACCTGTGGCCCGAGGGCTTAACGTGCCCACAATGCTCTTGTAGATCAGATCAGATCATATGTAGAGGATTTTAGGAAGGGAGTGTCTGACCCCAGGTCTTAAACAACCCTTAGAAATAGGAAGCTAGGAGATTTGGGCTAGAGTGCCCGATATGAAAGTGGAAAGTGACACGGAAGCGAGGTAGAAGACGCCCTTATTTACTACCGGGGGGGCCAGTACCTGTGGCCCGAGGGCTTAACGTGCCCACAATGCTCTTGTAGATCAGATCAGATCATATGTAGAGGATTTTAGGAAGGGAGTGTCTGACCCCAGGTCTTAAACAACCCTTAGAAATAGGAAGCTAGGAGATTTGGGCTAGAGTGCCCGATAGGAAAGTGACACGGAAGCGAGGTAGAAGACGCCCTTATTTACTACCGGGGGGCCAGTACCTGTGGCCCGAGGGCTTAACGTGCCCACAATGCTCTTGTAGATCAGATCAGATCATATGTAGAGGATTTTAGGAAGGGAGTGTCTGACCCCAGGTCTTAAACAACCCTTAGAAATAGGAAGCTAGGAGATTTGGGCTAGAGTGCCCGATATGAAAGTGGAAAGTGACACGGAAGCGAGGTAGAAGACGCCCTTATTTACTACCGGGGGCCAGTACCTGTGGCCCGAGGGCTTAACGTGCCCACAATGCTCTTGTAGATCAGATCAGATCATATGTAGAGGATTTTAGGAAGGGAGTGTCTGACCCCAGGTCTTAAACAACCCTTAGAAATAGGAAGCTAGGAGATTTGGGCTAGAGTGCCCGATAGGAAAGTGGAAAGTGACACGGAAGCGAGGTAGAAGACGCCCTTATTTACTACCGGGGGGCCAGTACCTGTGGCCCGAGGGCTTAACGTGCCCACAATGCTCTTGTAGATCAGATCAGATCATATGTAGAGGATTTTAGGAAGGGAGTGTCTGACCCCAGGTCTTAAACAACCCTTAGAAATAGGAAGCTAGGAGATTTGGGCTAGAGTGCCCGATAGGAAAGTGACACGGAAGCGAGGTAGAAGACGCCCTTATTTACTACCGGGGGCCAGTACCTGTGGCCCGAGGGCTTAACGTGCCCACAATGCTCTTGTAGATCAGATCAGATCATATGTAGAGGATTTTAGGAAGGGAGTGTCTGACCCCAGGTCTTAAACAACCCTTAGAAATAGGAAGCTAGGAGATTTGGGCTAGAGTGCCCGATAGGAAAGTGACACGGAAGCGAGGTAGAAGACGCCCTTATTTACTACCGGGGGCCAGTACCTGTGGCCCGAGGGCTTAACGTGCCCACAATGCTCTTGTAGATCAGATCAGATCATATGTAGAGGATTTTAGGAAGGGAGTGTCTGACCCCAGGTCTTAAACAACCCTTAGAAATAGGAAGCTAGGAGATTTGGGCTAGAGTGCCCGATAGGAAAGTGACACGGAAGCGAGGTAGAAGACGCCCTTATTTACTACCGGGGGGCCAGTACCTGTGGCCCGAGGGCTTAACGTGCCCACAATGCTCTTGTAGATCAGATCAGATCATATGTAGAGGATTTTAGGAAGGGAGTGTCTGACCCCAGGTCTTAAACAACCCTTAGAAATAGGAAGCTAGGAGATTTGGGCTAGAGTGCCCGATAGGAAAGTGGAAAGTGACACGGAAGCGAGGTAGAAGACGCCCTTATTTACTACCGGGGGCCAGTACCTGTGGCCCGAGGGCTTAACGTGCCCACAATGCTCTTGTAGATCAGATCAGATCATATGTAGAGGATTTTAGGAAGGGAGTGTCTGACCCCAGGTCTTAAACAACCCTTAGAAATAGGAAGCTAGGAGATTTGGGCTAGAGTGCCCGATAGGAAAGTGGAAAGTGACACGGAAGCGAGGTAGAAGACGCCCTTATTTACTACCGGGGGCCAGTACCTGTGGCCCGAGGGCTTAACGTGCCCACAATGCTCTTGTAGATCAGATCAGATCATATGTAGAGGATTTTAGGAAGGGAGTGTCTGACCCCAGGTCTTAAACAACCCTTAGAAATAGGAAGCTAGGAGATTTGGGCTAGAGTGCCCGATATGAAAGTGGAAAGTGACACGGAAGCGAGGTAGAAGACGCCCTTATTTACTACCGGGGGCCAGTACCTGTGGCCCGAGGGCTTAACGTGCCCACAATGCTCTTGTAGATCAGATCAGATCATATGTAGAGGATTTTAGGAAGGGAGTGTCTGACCCCAGGTCTTAAACAACCCTTAGAAATAGGAAGCTAGGAGATTTGGGCTAGAGTGCCCGATATGAAAGTGGAAAGTGACACGGAAGCGAGGTAGAAGACGCCCTTATTTACTACCGGGGGGCCAGTACCTGTGGCCCGAGGGCTTAACGTGCCCACAATGCTCTTGTAGATCAGATCAGATCATATGTAGAGGATTTTAGGAAGGGAGTGTCTGACCCCAGGTCTTAAACAACCCTTAGAAATAGGAAGCTAGGAGATTTGGGCTAGAGTGCCCGATAGGAAAGTGGAAAGTGACACGGAAGCGAGGTAGAAGACGCCCTTATTTACTACCGGGGGGCCAGTACCTGTGGCCCGAGGGCTTAACGTGCCCACAATGCTCTTGTAGATCAGATCAGATCATATGTAGAGGATTTTAGGAAGGGAGTGTCTGACCCCAGGTCTTAAACAACCCTTAGAAATAGGAAGCTAGGAGATTTGGGCTAGAGTGCCCGATAGGAAAGTGGAAAGTGACACGGAAGCGAGGTAGAAGACGCCCTTATTTACTACCGGGGGGCCAGTACCTGTGGCCCGAGGGCTTAACGATGCCCACAATGCTCTTGTAGATCAGATCAGATCATATGTAGAGGATTTTAGGAAGGGAGTGTCTGACCCCAGGTCTTAAACAACCCTTAGAAATAGGAAGCTAGGAGATTTGGGCTAGAGTGCCCGATATGAAAGTGGAAAGTGACACGGAAGCGAGGTAGAAGACGCCCTTATTTACTACCGGGGGGCCAGTACCTGTGGCCCGAGGGCTTAACGTGCCCACAATGCTCTTGTAGATCAGATCAGATCATATGTAGAGGATTTTAGGAAGGGAGTGTCTGACCCCAGGTCTTAAACAACCCTTAGAAATAGGAAGCTAGGAGATTTGGGCTAGAGTGCGCGATAGGAAAGTGGAAATTGACACGGAAGCGAGGTAGAAGACGCCCTTATTTACTACCAGGGGGCCAGTACCTGTGGCCCGAGGGCTTAACGTGCCCACAATGCTCTTGTAGATCAGATCAGATCATATGTAGAGGATTTTAGGAAGGGAGTGTCTGACCCCAGGTCTTAAACAACCCTTAGAAATAGGAAGCTAGGAGATTTGGGCTAGAGTGCCCGATATGAAAGTGGAAAGTGACACGGAAGCGAGGTAGAAGACGCCCTTATTTACTACCGGGGGCCAGTACCTGTGGCCCGAGGGCTTAACGTGCCCACAATGCTCTTGTAGATCAGATCAGATCATATGTAGAGGATTTTAGGAAGGGAGTGTCTGACCCCAGGTCTTAAACAAACCTTAGAAATAGGAAGCTAGGAGATTTGGGCTAGAGTGCCCGATAGGAAAGTGACACGGAAGCGAGGTAGAAGACGCCCTTATTTACTACCGGGGGCCAGTACCTGTGGCCCGAGGGCTTAACGTGCCCACAATGCTCTTGTAGATCAGATCAGATCATATGTAGAGGATTTTAGGAAGGGAGTGTCTGACCCCAGGTCTTAAACAACCCTTAGAAATAGGAAGCTAGGAGATTTGGGCTAGAGTGCCCGATAGGAAAGTGACACGGAAGCGAGGTAGAAGACGCCCTTATTTACTACCGGGGGGCCAGTACCTGTGGCCCGAGGGCTTAACGTGCCCACAATGCTCTTGTAGATCAGATCAGATCATATGTAGAGGATTTTAGGAAGGAGTGTCTGACCCCAGGTCTTAAACAACCCTTAGAAATAGGAAGCTAGGAGATTTGGGCTAGAGTGCCCGATAGGAAAGTGACACGGAAGCGAGGTAGAAGACGCCCTTATTTACTACCGGGGGGCCAGTACCTGTGGCCCGAGGGCTTAACGTGCCCACAATGCTCTTGTAGATCAGATCAGATCATATGTAGAGGATTTTAGGAAGGGAGTGTCTGACCCCAGGTCTTAAACAACCCTTAGAAATAGGAAGCTAGGAGATTTGGGCTAGAGTGCCCGATAGGAAAGTGACACGGAAGCGAGGTAGAAGACGCCCTTATTTACTACCGGGGGCCAGTACCTGTGGCCCGAGGGCTTAACGTGCCCACAATGCTCTTGTAGATCAGATCAGATCATATGTAGAGGATTTTAGGAAGGGAGTGTCTGACCCCAGGTCTTAAACAACCCTTAGAAATAGGAAGCTAGGAGATTTGGGCTAGAGTGCCCGATAGGAAAGTGACACGGAAGCGAGGTAGAAGACGCCCTTATTTACTACCGGGGGCCAGTACCTGTGGCCCGAGGGCTTAACGTGCCCACAATGCTCTTGTAGATCAGATCAGATCATATGTAGAGGATTTTAGGAAGGGAGTGTCTGACCCCAGGTCTTAAACAACCCTTAGAAATAGGAAGCTAGGAGATTTGGGCTAGAGTGCCCGATAGGAAAGTGACACGGAAGCGAGGTAGAAGACGCCCTTATTTACTACCGGGGGGCCAGTACCTGTGGCCCGAGGGCTTAACGTGCCCACAATGCTCTTGTAGACCAGATCAGATCATATGTAGAGGATTTTAGGAAGGGAGTGTCTGACCCCAGGTCTTAAACAACCCTTAGAAATAGGAAGCTAGGAGATTTGGGCTAGAGTGCCCGATAGGAAAGTGACACGGAAGCGAGGTAGAAGACGCCCTTATTTACTACCGGGGGGCCAGTACCTGTGGCCCGAGGGCTTAACGTGCCCACAATGCTCTTGTAGATCAGATCAGATCATATGTAGAGGATTTTAGGAAGGGAGTGTCTGACCCCAGGTCTTAAACAACCCTTAGAAATAGGAAGCTAGGAGATTTGGGCTAGAGTGCCCGATATGAAAGTGGAAAGTGACACGGAAGCGAGGTAGAAGACGCCCTTATTTACTACCGGGGGGCCAGTACCTGTGGCCCGAGGGCTTAACGTGCCCACAATGCTCTTGGTAGATCAGATCAGATCATATGTAGAGGATTTTAGGAAGGGAGTGTCTGACCCCAGGTCTTAAACAACCCTTAGAAATAGGAAGCTAGGAGATTTGGGCTAGAGTGCCCGATAGGAAAGTGACACGGAAGCGAGGTAGAAGACGCCCTTATTTACTACCGGGGGCCAGTACCTGTGGCCCGAGGGCTTAACGTGCCCACAATGCTCTTGTAGATCAGATCAGATCATATGTAGAGGATTTTAGGAAGGGAGTGTCTGACCCCAGGTCTTAAACAACCCTTAGAAATAGGAAGCTAGGAGATTTGGGCTAGAGTGCCCGATAGGAAAGTGGAAAGTGACACGGAAGCGAGGTAGAAGACGCCCTTATTTACTACCGGGGGGCCAGTACCTGTGGCCCGAGGGCTTAACGTGCCCACAATGCTCTTGTAGATCAGATCAGATCATATGTAGAGGATTTTAGGAAGGGAGTGTCTGACCCCAGGTCTTAAACAACCCTTAGAAATAGGAAGCTAGGAGATTTGGGCTAGAGTGCCCGATAGGAAAGTGACACGGAAGCGAGGTAGAAGACGCCCTTATTTACTACCGGGGGGCCAGTACCTGTGGCCCGAGGGCTTAACGTGCCCACAATGCTCTTGTAGATCAGATCAGATCATATGTAGAGGATTTTAGGAAGGGAGTGTCTGACCCCAGGTCTTAAACAACCCTTAGAAATAGGAAGCTAGGAGATTTGGGCTAGAGTGCCCGATAGGAAAGTGACACGGAAGCGAGGTAGAAGACGCCCTTATTTACTACCGGGGGCCAGTACCTGTGGCCCGAGGGCTTAACGTGCCCACAATGCTCTTGTAGATCAGATCAGATCATATGTAGAGGATTTTAGGAAGGGAGTGTCTGACCCCAGGTCTTAAACAACCCTTAGAAATAGGAAGCTAGGAGATTTGGGCTAGAGTGCCCGATAGGAAAGTGACACGGAAGCGAGGTAGAAGACGCCCTTATTTACTACCGGGGGGCCAGTACCTGTGGCCCGAGGGCTTAACGTGCCCACAATGCTCTTGTAGATCAGATCAGATCATATGTAGAGGATTTTAGGAAGGGAGTGTCTGACCCCAGGTCTTAAACAACCCTTAGAAATAGGAAGCTAGGAGATTTGGGCTAGAGTGCCCGATAGGAAAGTGGAAAGTGACACGGAAGCGAGGTAGAAGACGCCCTTATTTACTACCGGGGGGCCAGTACCTGTGGCCCGAGGGCTTAACGTGCCCACAATGCTCTTGTAGATCAGATCAGATCATATGTAGAGGATTTTAGGAAGGGAGTGTCTGACCCCAGGTCTTAAACAACCCTTAGAAATAGGAAGCTAGGAGATTTGGGCTAGAGTGCCCGATAGGAAAGTGACACGGAAGCGAGGTAGAAGACGCCCTTATTTACTACCGGGGGCCAGTACCTGTGGCCCGAGGGCTTAACGTGCCCACAATGCTCTTGTAGATCAGATCAGATCATATGTAGAGGATTTTAGGAAGGGAGTGTCTGACCCCAGGTCTTAAACAACCCTTAGAAATAGGAAGCTAGGAGATTTGGGCTAGAGTGCCCGATAGGAAAGTGACACGGAAGCGAGGTAGAAGACGCCCTTATTTACTACCGGGGGGCCAGTACTTGTGGCCCGAGGGCTTAACGTGCCCACAATGCTCTTGTAGATCAGATCAGATCATATGTAGAGGATTTTAGGAAGGGAGTGTCTGACCCCAGGTCTTAAACAACCCTTAGAAATAGGAAGCTAGGAGATTTGGGCTAGAGTGCCCGATAGGAAAGTGACACGGAAGCGAGGTAGAAGACGCCCTTATTTACTACCGGGGGGCCAGTACCTGTGGCCCGAGGGCTTAACGTGCCCACAATGCTCTTGTAGATCAGATCAGATCATATGTAGAGGATTTTAGGAAGGGAGTGTCTGACCCCAGGTCTTAAACAACCCTTAGAAATAGGAAGCTAGGAGATTTGGGCTAGAGTGCCCGATAGGAAAGTGACACGGAAGCGAGGTAGAAGACGCCCTTATTTACTACCGGGGGCCAGTACCTGTGGCCCGAGGGCTTAACGTGCCCACAATGCTCTTGTAGATCAGATCAGATCATATGTAGAGGATTTTAGGAAGGGAGTGTCTGACCCCAGGTCTTAAACAACCCTTAGAAATAGGAAGCTAGGAGATTTGGGCTAGAGTGCCCGATAGGAAAGTGGAAAGTGACACGGAAGCGAGGTAGAAGACGCCCTTATTTACTACCGGGGGCCAGTACCTGTGGCCCGAGGGCTTAACGTGCCCACAATGCTCTTGTAGATCAGATCAGATCATATGTAGAGGATTTTAGGAAGGGAGTGTCTGACCCCAGGTCTTAAACAACCCTTAGAAATAGGAAGCTAGGAGATTTGGGCTAGAGTGCCCGATAGGAAAGTGGAAAGTGACACGGAAGCGAGGTAGAAGACGCCCTTATTTACTACCGGGGGGCCAGTACCTGTGGCCCGAGGGCTTAACGTGCCCACAATGCTCTTGTAGATCAGATCAGATCATATGTAGAGGATTTTAGGAAGGGAGTGTCTGACCCCAGGTCTTAAACAACCCTTAGAAATAGGAAGCTAGGAGATTTGGGCTAGAGTGCCCGATAGGAAAGTGGAAAGTGACACGGAAGCGAGGTAGAAGACGCCCTTATTTACTACCGGGGGGCCAGTACCTGTGGCCCGAGGGCTTAACGTGCCCACAATGCTCTTGTAGATCAGATCAGATCATATGTAGAGGATTTTAGGAAGGGAGTGTCTGACCCCAGGTCTTAAACAACCCTTAGAAATAGGAAGCTAGGAGATTTGGGCTAGAGTGCCCGATAGGAAAGTGGAAAGTGACACGGAAGCGAGGTAGAAGACGCCCTTATTTACTACCGGGGGGCCAGTACCTGTGGCCCGAGGGCTTAACGTGCCCACAATGCTCTTGTAGATCAGATCAGATCATATGTAGAGGATTTTAGGAAGGGAGTGTCTGACCCCAGGTCTTAAACAACCCTTAGAAATAGGAAGCTAGGAGATTTGGGCTAGAGTGCCCGATAGGAAAGTGGAAAGTGACACGGAAGCGAGGTAGAAGACGCCCTTATTTACTACCGGGGGGCCAGTACCTGTGGCCCGAGGGCTTAACGTGCCCACAATGCTCTTGTAGATCAGATCAGATCATATGTAGAGGATTTTAGGAAGGGAGTGTCTGACCCCAGGTCTTAAACAACCCTTAGAAATAGGAAGCTAGGAGATTTGGGCTAGAGTGCCCGATAGGAAAGTGGAAAGTGACACGGAAGCGAGGTAGAAGACGCCCTTATTTACTACCGGGGGGCCAGTACCTGTGGCCCGAGGGCTTAACGTGCCCACAATGCTCTTGTAGATCAGATCAGATCATATGTAGAGGATTTTAGGAAGGGAGTGTCTGACCCCAGGTCTTAAACAACCCTTAGAAATAGGAAGCTAGGAGATTTGGGCTAGAGTGCCCGATAGGAAAGTGACACGGAAGCGAGGTAGAAGACGCCCTTATTTACTACCGGGGGCCAGTACCTGTGGCCCGAGGGCTTAACGTGCCCACAATGCTCTTGTAGGTCAGATCAGATCATATGTAGAGGATTTTAGGAAGGGAGTGTCTGACCCCAGGTCTTAAACAACCCTTAGAAATAGGAAGCTAGGAGATTTGGGCTAGAGTGCCCGATAGGAAAGTGGAAAGTGACACGGAAGCGAGGTAGAAGACGCCCTTATTTACTACCGGGGGCCAGTACCTGTGGCCCGAGGGCTTAACGTGCCCACAATGCTCTTGTAGATCAGATCAGATCATATGTAGAGGATTTTAGGAAGGGAGTGTCTGACCCCAGGTCTTAAACAACCCTTAGAAATAGGAAGCTAGGAGATTTGGGCTAGAGTGCCCGATAGGAAAGTGGAAAGTGACACGGAAGCGAGGTAGAAGACGCCCTTATTTACTACCGGGGGGCCAGTACCTGTGGCCCGAGGGCTTAACGTGCCCACAATGCTCTTGTAGATCAGATCAGATCATATGTAGAGGAATTTAGGAAGGGAGTGTCTGACCCCAGGTCTTAAACAACCCTTAGAAATAGGAAGCTAGGAGATTTGGGCTAGAGTGCCCGATAGGAAAGTGGAAAGTGACACGGAAGCGAGGTAGAAGACGCCCTTATTTACTACCGGGGGGCCAGTACCTGTGGCCCGAGGGCTTAACGTGCCCACAATGCTCTTGTAGATCAGATCAGATCATATGTAGAGGATTTTAGGAAGGGAGTGTCTGACCCCAGGTCTTAAACAACCCTTAGAAATAGGAAGCTAGGAGATTTGGGCTAGAGTGCCCGATATGAAAGTGGAAAGTGACACGGAAGCGAGGTAGAAGACGCCCTTATTTACTACCGGGGGCCAGTACCTGTGGCCCGAGGGCTTAACGTGCCCACAATGCTCTTGTAGATCAGATCAGATCATATGTAGAGGATTTTAGGAAGGGAGTGTCTGACCCCAGGTCTTAAACAACCCTTAGAAATAGGAAGCTAGGAGATTTGGGCTAGAGTGCCCGATAGGAAAGTGACACGGAAGCGAGGTAGAAGACGCCCTTATTTACTACCGGGGGCCAGTACCTGTGGCCCGAGGGCTTAACGTGCCCACAATGCTCTTGTAGATCAGATCAGATCATATGTAGAGGATTTTAGGAAGGGAGTGTCTGACCCCAGGTCTTAAACAACCCTTAGAAATAGGAAGCTAGGAGATTTGGGCTAGAGTGCCCGATAGGAAAGTGACACGGAAGCGAGGTAGAAGACGCCCTTATTTACTACCGGGGGCCAGTACCTGTGGCCCGAGGGCTTAACGTGCCCACAATGCTCTTGTAGATCAGATCAGATCATATGTAGAGGATTTTAGGAAGGGAGTGTCTGACCCCAGGTCTTAAACAACCCTTAGAAATAGGAAGCTAGGAGATTTGGGCTAGAGTGCCCGATAGGAAAGTGACACGGAAGCGAGGTAGAAGACGCCCTTATTTACTACCGGGGGGCCAGTACCTGTGGCCCGAGGGCTTAACGTGCCCACAATGCTCTTGTAGATCAGATCAGATCATATGTAGAGGATTTTAGGAAGGGAGTGTCTGACCCCAGGTCTTAAACAACCCTTAGAAATAGGAAGCTAGGAGATTTGGGCTAGAGTGCCCGATAGGAAAGTGACACGGAAGCGAGGTAGAAGACGCCCTTATTTACTACCGGGGGCCAGTACCTGTGGCCCGAGGGCTTAACGTGCCCACAATGCTCTTGTAGATCAGATCAGATCATATGTAGAGGATTTTAGGAAGGGAGTGTCTGACCCCAGGTCTTAAACAACCCTTAGAAATAGGAAGCTAGGAGATTTGGGCTAGAGTGCCCGATAGGAAAGTGACACGGAAGCGAGGTAGAAGACGCCCTTATTTACTACCGGGGGGCCAGTACCTGTGGCCCGAGGGCTTAACGTGCCCACAATGCTCTTGTAGATCAGATCAGATCATATGTAGAGGATTTTAGGAAGGGAGTGTCTGACCCCAGGTCTTAAACAACCCTTAGAAATAGGAAGCTAGGAGATTTGGGCTAGAGTGCCCGATAGGAAAGTGACACGGAAGCGAGGTAGAAGACGCCCTTATTTACTACCGGGGGCCAGTACCTGTGGCCCGAGGGCTTAACGTGCCCACAATGCTCTTGTAGATCAGATCAGATCATATGTAGAGGATTTTAGGAAGGGAGTGTCTGACCCCAGGTCTTAAACAACCCTTAGAAATAGGAAGCTAGGAGATTTGGGCTAGAGTGCCCGATAGGAAAGTGACACGGAAGCGAGGTAGAAGACGCCCTTATTTACTACCGGGGGGCCAGTACTTGTGGCCCGAGGGCTTAACGTGCCCACAATGCTCTTGTAGACCAGATCAGATCATATGTAGAGGATTTTAGGAAGGGAGTGTCTGACCCCAGGTCTTAAACAACCCTTAGAAATAGGAAGCTAGGAGATTTGGGCTAGAGTGCCCGATAGGAAAGTGACACGGAAGCGAGGTAGAAGACGCCCTTATTTACTACCGGGGGCCAGTACCTGTGGCCCGAGGGCTTAACGTGCCCACAATGCTCTTGTAGATCAGATCAGATCATATGTAGAGGATTTTAGGAAGGGAGTGTCTGACCCCAGGTCTTAAACAACCCTTAGAAATAGGAAGCTAGGAGATTTGGGCTAGAGTGCCCGATAGGAAAGTGACACGGAAGCGAGGTAGAAGACGCCCTTATTTACTACCGGGGGCCAGTACCTGTGGCCCGAGGGCTTAACGTGCCCACAATGCTCTTGTAGATCAGATCAGATCATATGTAGAGGATTTTAGGAAGGGAGTGTCTGACCCCAGGTCTTAAACAACCCTTAGAAATAGGAAGCTAGGAGATTTGGGCTAGAGTGCCCGATAGGAAAGTGACACGGAAGCGAGGTAGAAGACGCCCTTATTTACTACCGGGGGGCCAGTACCTGTGGCCCGAGGGCTTAACGTGCCCACAATGCTCTTGTAGATCAGATCAGATCATATGTAGAGGATTTTAGGAAGGGAGTGTCTGACCCCAGGTCTTAAACAACCCTTAGAAATAGGAAGCTAGGAGATTTGGGCTAGAGTGCCCGATAGGAAAGTGGAAAGTGACACGGAAGCGAGGTAGAAGACGCCCTTATTTACTACCGGGGGGCCAGTACCTGTGGCCCGAGGGCTTAACGTGCCCACAATGCTCTTGTAGATCAGATCAGATCATATGTAGAGGATTTTAGGAAGGGAGTGTCTGACCCCAGGTCTTAAACAACCCTTAGAAATAGGAAGCTAGGAGATTTGGGCTAGAGTGCCCGATAGGAAAGTGGAAAGTGACACGGAAGCGAGTTAGAAGACGCCCTTATTTACTACCGGGGGCCAGTACCTGTGGCCCGAGGGCTTAACGTGCCCACAATGCTCTTGTAGATCAGATCAGATCATATGTAGAGGATTTTAGGAAGGGAGTGTCTGACCCCAGGTCTTAAACAACCCTTAGAAATAGGAAGCTAGGAGATTTGGGATAGAGTGCCCGATAGGAAAGTGGAAAGTGACGCGGAAGCGAGGTAGAAGACGCCCTTATTTACTACCGGGGGCCAGTACCTGCGGCCCGAGGGCTTAACGTGTCCACAATGCTCTTGTAGATCAGATCAGATCATATGTAGAGGATTTTAGGAAGGGAGTGTCTGACCCCAGGTCTTAAACAACCCTTAGAAATAGGAAGCTAGGAGATTTGGGCTAGAGTGCCCGATAGGAAAGTGGAAAGTGACACGGAAGCGAGGTAGAAGACGCCCTTATTTACTACCGGGGGCCAGTACCTGTGGCCCGAGGGCTTAACGTGCCCACAATGCTCTTGTAGATCAGATCAGATCATATGTAGAGGATTTTAGGAAGGGAGTGTCTGACCCCAGGTCTTAAACAACCCTTAGAAATAGGAAGCTAGGAGATTTGGGCTAGAGTGCCCGATAGGAAAGTGACACGGAAGCGAGGTAGAAGACGCCCTTATTTACTACCGGGGGGCCAGTACTTGTGGCCCGAGGGCTTAACGTGCCCACAATGCTCTTGTAGGTCAGATCAGATCATATGTAGAGGATTTTAGGAAGGGAGTGTCTGACCCCAATTCTTAAACAACCCTTAGAAATAGGAAGCTAGGAGATGTGGGTTAGAGTGCCCGATAGGGAAGTGACACGGAAGCGAGGTACAAGACGCCCTTATTTACTACCGGGGGTCAGTACCTGTGGCCCGAGGGCTTAACGTGCCCACAATGCTCTTGTAAATCAGATCCGATCATATGTAGAGGATTTTAGGAAGGGAGTGTCTGACCCCAGGTCTTAAACAACCCTTAGAAATAGGAAGCTAGGAGATTTGGGCTAGAGTGCCCGATAGGAAAGTGGAAAGTGACACGGAAGCGAGGTAGAAGACGCCCTTATTTACTACCGGGGGCCAGTACCTGTGGCCCGAGGGCTTAACGTGCCCACAATGCTCTTGTAGATCAGATCAGATCATATGTAGATTATTTTAGGAAGGGAGTGTCTGACCCCAGGTCTTAAACAACCCTTAGAAATAAGAAGCTAGGAGATTTGGGCTAGAGTGCCCGATAGGAAAGTGGAAAGTGACACGGAAGCGAGGTAGAATACGCCCTTATTTACTACCGGGGGGCCAGTACCTGTGGCCCGAGGGCTTAACGTGCCTACAATGCTCTTGTAGATCAGATCAGATCATATGTAGAGGAATTTAGGAAGGGAGTGTCTGACCCCAGGTCTTAAACAACCCTTAGAAATAGGAAGCTAGGAGATTTGGGCTAGAGTGCCCGATATGAAAGTGGAAAGTGACACGGAAGCGAGGTAGAAGACGCCCTTATTTACTACCGGGGGGCCAGTACCTGTGGCCCGAGGGCTTAACGTGCCCACAATGCTCTTGTAGATCAGATCAGATCATATGTAGAGGATTTTAGGAAGGGAGTGTCTGACCCCAGGTCTTAAACAACCCTTAGAAATAGGAAGCTAGGAGATTTGGGCTAGGGTGCCCAATAGGAAAGTGACACGGAAGCGAGGTAGAAGACGCCCTTATTTACTACCGGGGGCCAGTACCTGTGGCCCGAGGGCTTAACATGCCCACAATGCTCTTGTAGATCAGATCAGATCATATGTAGAGGATTTTAGGAAGGGAGTGTCTGACCCCAGGTCTTAAACAACCCTTAGAAATAGGAAGCAAGGAGATTTGGGCTAGAGTGCCCGATATGAAAGTGGAAAGTGACACGGAAGCGAGGTAGGAGACGCCCTTATTTACTACCGGGGGGCCAGTACCTGTGGCCCGAGGGCTTATCGTGCCCACAATGCTCTTGTAGATCAGATCAGATCATATGTAGAGGATTTTAGGAAGGGAGTGTCTGACCCCAGGTCTTAAACAAACCTTAGAAATAGGAAGCTAGGAGATTTGGGCTAGAGTGCCCGATATGAAAGTGGAAATTGACACGGAAACGAGGTAGAAGACGCCCTTATTTACTACCGGGGGCCAGTACCTGTGGCCCGAGGGCTTAACGTGCCCACAATGCTCTTGTAGATCAGATCAGATCATATGTAGAGGATTTTAGGAAGGGAGTGTCTGACCCCAGGTCTTAAACAACCCTTAGAAATAGGAAGCTAGGAGATTTGGGCTAGAGTGCCCGATATGAAAGTGGAAAGTGACACGGAAGCGAGGTAGAAGACGCCCTTATTTACTACCGGGGGCCAGTACCTGTGGCCCGAGGGCTTAACGTGCCCACAATGCTCTTGTAGATCAGATCAGATCATATGTAGAATATTTTAGGAAGGGAGTATCTGACCCCAGGTCTTAAACAAACCTTAGAAATAGGAAGCTAGGAGATTTGGGCTAGAGTGCCCGATAGGAAAGTGACACGGAAGCGAGGTAGAAGACGCCCTTATTTACTACCGGGGGCCAGTACCTGTGGCCCGAGGGTTTAACGTGCCCACAATGCTCTTGTAGATCAGATCCGATCATATGTAGAGGATTTTAGGAAGGGAGTGTCTGACCCCAGGTCTTAAACAACCCTTAGAAATAGGAAGCTAGGAGATTTGGGCTAGAGTGCCCGATAGGAAAGTGACACGGAAGCGAGGTAGAAGACGCCCTTATTTACTACCGGGGGCCAGTACCTGTGGCCCGAGGGCTTAACGTGCCCACAATGCTCTTGTAGATCAGATCAGATTATATGTAGAGGATTTTAGGAAGGGAGTGTCTGACCCCAGGTCTTAAACAACCCTTAGAAATAGGAAGCTAGGAGATTTGGGCTAGAGTGCCCGATAGGAAAGTGACACGGAAGCGAGGTAGAAGACGCCCTTATTTACTACCGGGGGCCAGTACCTGTGGCCCGAGGGCTTAACGTGCCCACAATGCTCTTGTAGATCAGATCAGATCATATGTAGAGGATTTTAGGAAGGGAGTGTCTGACCCCAGGTCTTAAACAACCCTTAGAAATAGGAAGCTAGGAGATTTGGGCTAGAGTGCCCGATAGGAAAGTGACACGGAAGCGAGGTAGAAGACGCCCTTATTTACTACCGGGGGGCCAGTACCTGTGGCCCGAGGGCTTAACGTGCCCACAATGCTCTTGTAGATCAGATCAGATCATATGTAGAGGATTTTAGGAAGGGAGTGTCTGACCCCAGGTCTTAAACAACCCTTAGAAATAGGAAGCTAGGAGATTTGGGCTAGAGTGCCCGATAGGAAAGTGACACGGAAGCGAGGTAGAAGACGCCCTTATTTACTACCGGGGGCCAGTACCTGTGGCCCGAGGGCTTAACGTGCCCACAATGCTCTTGTAGGTCAGATCAGATCATATGTAGAGGATTTTAGGAAGGGAGTGTCTGACCCCAGGTCTTAAACAACCCTTAGAAATAGGAAACTAGGAGATTTGGGCTAGAGTGCCCGATAGGAAAGTGACACGGAAGCGAGGTAGAAGACACCCTTATTTACTACCGAGGGGCCAGTACCTGTGGCCCGAGGGCTTAACGTGCCCACAATGCTCTTGTAGATCAGATCAGATCATATGTAGAGGATTTTAGGAAGGGAGTGTCTGACCCCAGGTCTTAAACAACCCTTAGAAATAGGAAGCTAGGAGATTTGGGCTAGAGTGCCCGATAGGAAAGTGACACGGAAGCGAGGTAGAAGACGCCCTTATTTACTACCGGGGGCCAGTACCTGTGGCCCGAGGGCTTAACGTGCCCACAATGCTCTTGTAGATCAGATTAGATCATATGTAGAGGATCTTAGGAAGGGCGTGTCTGACCCCAGGTCTTAAACAACCATTAGAAATAGAAAGCTAGGAGATTTGGGCTAGAGTGCCCGATAGGAAAGTGACACGGAAGCGAAATAGAAAGGGGAAGGAAGTCGCCCTTATTTATTACCGGGGGGCCAGTACCCGGGGTCCGACGGTTTAACTTGCCCATCCGACGCACGGCAGATATTTAGTGGATCGAGCGTTCGTACCTGCCTGGGATCGAACCTGAGGTCCTTTCCGTGGCAGTCACGTTCGTTGCCCACAAGGCCTACCGCGTCTCGAATTGCTGACTGTACACCGCCCGTGTGCTTTATACCCTTCCAACACTCCCCGCCCCCAACGTCATGCTGCATATATGCGCATGCCCTACCGTACCGGACCCTAGTCTATCTCCTGAGTGGTCTTTCGGTCCGTTCTGCCTGCTCGTTCCGCTCCTTAATTTTTGCACACCAGTGCACAATCGTATCGTAAACGAGTAGATGACATGCTCAAATATAAGTAACCATACGTACTTACAAATAACTGCATCAATAAATATAATCTCGTATTACTTCATTTTGGATATTATTAATTTCAAGAAAAATTGTTTAATAAATGTGTAAAGTGACAAACATAAATAATTAGTACAACAAAGTCACTGATCACAAGTAATTTAATTATGCACAAAGTATCTTTGTGTACGTTTTTACATCAACTGTATTTGTGTCGATACCGAAAATAATATATTGTCGCTTCATCGCTATATTTCTCATAAAATTGTGAGGTCCATTTGCCTAGCATGTGCCAACGAGTATATCTATCATCGCAGATGTGCCATCGAATAATATACTTCCAAATTTTGAAGATTACAATCCGATTTTTGGCGTAAATGTGACAAGGATGGTAAGTCAGATAATATTTGAAAACTTGAAAATTTTCATCGTTCTGGAGCGGGACTCGAACCCGCGTCTTCCAGAAAACGCCCGGGTATACTAACCACTATACCACCCAGAACGACCAAGTTTCAAGTTTCCGATCAATTTGAATATAACCATCACAGGATTCGCTAGTCGAAGCAACCGGCATTCATGTTTAGCGAATCTGGAGGTAAAGAATCTTATCCCGTGTTTGCTCGGAGAAGCATATAAGTCATGAAAGAGATACGGGCTTACGCCATATATTATAAATTTTGAAGAAGGAGCGGGACTGGAGTCCCGCTCCAGGACACAAATTTTCAAGTTTTCGAATATTATCTGACTTACCATCCTTGTCACATTTACGCCAAAAATTGTCATCTTCAAAATTTGTATTAATAGCTATTTGGCTATAACTCAAGGATGAAAATTTGAACATCGATTAAAATAATTTCATATTATAACTTGGAATGCTTAATATTTTCTAAAACATAACCGTAATTACATTAACAATCAATAACTTTTCCTTTGGTAGTGAAACCAGAAAAAAGATGGCGCCACCTGTACTTTGATGACGTCAGTAGACAAACAAATGTTGGATTGCATAATTATGATTATGTTTTGGAAAATATTAAGTATTCCAAGTTATAAAATGAAGCTATTTTAATCGATGTTCAAATTTTCATCTTTGGGAACGCATTAATTGTGAAGAAAATGTGCACAGAAGTTTTTCCATTGGAAGTATGGGAAGCTAAATTACTTAATGTCCACCTTAACCTCGCAACGTTATAAGCGTTTGTAATTAAAACAGCAGAAAGCATTGGTTCCGGGTTCCACCTAAAAGCTGTGCTTCATGTTTCCAATGGTAAAACTTCTTTACATATTTTTTTCGCAATTAATGTATCCCAAGGATGAAAATTTGCACATCGATAAAACTAACTTTAAGTTACAGCATGGAATACTTAATACTTTTTAAAACATAACCATAATTATGTTAAAAATCAATCATTTTTCTTGGAGAAATGTTCAGACTTGTTAATAGATGGCGCGACCTGTACATTGATGACGTCGGCAGACAACCAAATGTTGGATTGGTTAATTATGATTATGTTTTAGCAAGTATTAAGTATCCCATGCTATAACTTAAAGTTCGTTTTGTCGAGGTGCAAATTGTCATCCTTGGGAATATATTAATTGCGAAGAAAATATGTAAAGAAGTTTTACCATTGGAAACATAAGGCAAAGATTTTAGGCGGAACCACCTTTAGAAGAGAGTAAGAATTAAACGTATTAGTTATCTCCTTTTTCTTGAAGCCAGTGAGTGATACCCCTCACAAAAACACTGTTTCAAGAGATTTGATCGCTGAAACAGAATAACGCAAAATCCATTACCTGATGAACTGCTTGTGTTTCCAAAGTTTCCATTTCAGAACAAAGCGAAAGCAGTTTTCTTTAGATTTCGCTGATCGATATTCCATGCTGCCGCGCTTGTGTGTTGATGACGTCTTTTCTACAAAGCGAAAGGTTGCGATGCTGTCTTTCGCAACTGACGCACACGCATTTTTTCCTGGTTCGTACATCGTACGTGCGGTACAAAGAATTTGAGCATAAGGGATCGTCGTACATCGCTTGCCAATGTGGACGTCGTGAATATGCAGTGTCATCGTACTGTTTTCGTGAAGGCTTGCGTTTTCAATTGTGTGAATTGAGCGCTTATACTGGAAAACTCAAATATGCAAACTTCTGTATTATTTTAAAGCATCTGAAGTACTTTTAAGCTCTCAAGTGTCTTTCTTTCAAAGGTATCAGTTAATATAACGAAAGGACCAACATTGCGTGCCAGGTGGGCCGCAAAATGAATCACTAAAACTAATCTAAAAAGCACCAAATTTTATGTCTGGGGCCAATCGTTGACGTTTTAGCAGCTAACCTTTCAGGCAATATGATTGGATGTTATTACAGAAAAGAAAATAATTTCGTACAAACTTTACAGCCAGTTCTTTGTTGTCTAGATAATGTAGGAATTAATCTCTACCATAGGAGAATAAGTGTTCACAAAAAAGCTCTTTCCAGAATCCTTTGTATACTTCATTTTACCGCACAGCTGCATAAATTATCTGTTCTAACATACGGACTGTTTACGAATCGATTAACAACACTGCATGTGGGTTCCGTTATCTGTCAGCTGATGTTATTGTCATTGTATGTCACATTGCTAATGAAGAGAAAGGCATTGAAGAAACTAATGACAAATATCGAATTTTTAAAAACCAGTGTTCACAGGTTTCTTCAGTGCTACTCACGTGTTATTATTTGCTGGTTAACACCTATCACTTACGTAGTTTCACTGCTGCCACTTCTTTTTGCAACTATTCTTACTTCTCTAACCGTGTACCAGGAAGCGGATGTTACAGGTGAGATCCAAATGCACACTTTCGATGCATATGGCTATACCCAAACGTCTATTTATTACGCATATTTCTTCGTGATACTGAGCGCTGATTTGCACTGTAACTTCACCTTAGCTTGTTATTCTTCATTGCTTTTATCTACTCTGTGTTTAGAAACCTGCCGAATTATAGATTCTTGCTTAGACAAGTTAGTGGATAAAAGGGATTTCTTCAACAAAACTCGTCGTAACGCTCTTCTAAAAATTTATGACGAAATTCAGATTCAAATAGCTGAATTCAATTCGGTGTTAACATATCCACTTGCTATCATCCTGTTCTTTCAGGTTTTGGTGCTGTTCACCTGCGTCACAGGTCTGCAGAACACGATCAGGTATTCTTGGAATTCATGCTTTCTACTTTACAGTGGTTTTATTTTCTTAGTAACAGTAATTTTTCTTGTGCTATTCATTTTATGCGCTGCGCAAATCCAACTGAAGAACCAGCATCTGACAAAGCAATTAGCTAAAACCGAGCGCTGCCGTAACAGGAGAGAAAGTGAAGGTTCTACTTTTTTGGCAAACCTTGTGTGCCACGAAGACTTGGGCCTAACAGTGCTGGGAATGTTTTCCATAACTAGGCACACGGTATTGACTCTACTTAGCTTTCTTGCAACTTACATCGTCCTGTTGGTTCAATTTGGATGAATGAGAACGTTCGGTGTCAACTGCGTTACTTCCAACAACCTTTTTCTTTTTATTGCACGCTGCAACGGCCCACACGTGGATCAGATCTCCAGTTATGTTTCACCAACCGTCTAAATACGACCTTCAGGAGGGACTGCAATGTTGGTATGGACAAAAGTAGAAGAAAATATGGTAGCACCCAAGCGTAGGCTTAAATCTTTTAATTGCAGGCGGAAACAAGTCCACTCCTGTCTAAATTTAGTTATAAACAAATACTCAACGTTGTCCTTCTATCGGAGAGTCAGAGATAGAGAGAGAGAAAGAGAGAGAGAGAGAGAGAGAGAGTCATACAGAGACCGACAAAAAGAGAGACAGACAGATAGAGAGAGAGAGAGGAAGAGAGAGAGAGATACAGGGAAAAAGAGAGAGACATACAGGGACAGAGAGAGACATACAGAGACAGACAAAAAGAGAGACAGACAGAAAGAATGTGAGAGAGAGAGAGAGAGAGAGAGAGAGAGAGAGAGAGAGAGAGAGAGAGAGAGACAGACAGACAGATAGAGAGGCAGAGGGAGAAAGAGAGACAGACAGAGAGAGGGAACAGAGCGGAAGAGAGAACACACCAGAAAGAGCTACCTGACTTTATAAGTAAAAAAATCCTCTCTGATCATCCCCAGAAAAGCAAAAAATTACTCCACAAGACAATTAAAGGAGAGAGAGAGAGAGAGAGAGAGAGAGAGAGAGAGAGAGAGAGAGAGAGAGAGAGAGAGTGAGAGAGAGAGAGAGAGAGAGCACACAAGAAAGTGTTACCTGACTTTGTAAGTAAAAAAAATCCTTTCTGATCATCCACAGAAAAGCAACAAATTACTACACAAGAGAATTAAAGGAGAGAGAGGGAGAGACAGAGACAGAAAGAAAGAGAGAGAGAGGATTGCGAGACAGAAAGCGAGAGAGACCGAGACGGAGAGAGAGTGAAAGAAAGCGTGCAAGGTCTTATCTGACTTCATGGGTTAAAAGAGTCCTCTCTGATTCATCCACAGAAAAGCAACGAACAAATGTGTAGACTTGTAACGTCACAGACTTGCCAGTTGTAAAACAAAATAATCTATTTGCATCTATCTCGTGCAAAAACTATTAACTGTAACTATTACATTCTACTTCATTGTTCAATCTTAGAATACTTTTACTTGGCCAGCTTCTTCACGTCTCTCTCTTCCAAAATCTCACACACAACTGGCCCACGAACACTGCAGCGCACGTCGGACAGCACACTCCATGCTTCAATAATCAATGGTCAATATGTCGTTTTGCTCTCTCGTGCGTGGAAGTTCAAGTCTCGAGTCAACAGTTTAACGTATCAGTCCGCCTTCTGCGTTTGAAGGTTCAGGATTTTACAGACTGTCTACAAGATAATTAAAGGAGGAACTTGGATGATTAAACCGCTGAAGAACAGCAACTCTCGAGAAGACACTCCACTGGAGAATATTGAAAGTACATTGCATCATCCACTGACTAACTGCTACGGGAGCATAATAAAATCACCTATGAAAACACAAATTAGCAGCTGACGACGATGGAAGCCGCATCCTTCTGCTCCGCAGCCGAATACTTTCCTAATTAAGCTACACCGACGGTATCTATTAGTGCAACTTTGCCGTCTTGACATATGCTTCACCTCTGTAGTAGGTCACATATGTCGCCCCCCCCTCCTTGAGAAAGAGCTGAGACGTAATCATTAGGCTCTGAGTCAGCCAGCAAACTATGCTTGAAGTAGCTTTTCTTATGGGATATTTGAAGTGTGGTGCTTACAACCAAGGCTGAACTCGATCCTATCAGGCTGTAACATTAAGCAAAAACAGCGAGGACAGAAAAGATGAGTTGGGACGCAGCGCCATCTATTTATTTATCATTATTTACATTTGAGATTTTATTTATATTCACTTTCACATTAACAGATGGATATTTGTATTCTGAATTCCTAGTACTTGGGAAAGATAATTTTTCTGTAGGAACTGGTGTAATTCATGTGTAAATCTCATTCCTACTTTATTCTTCTACGATCTAGGGCCGAGATTTTGGTTAATGTGTAGATTAGCGTCTTAAATTATTTCGTCGGAAAAACCTGGAAAAAGTGCGAAGTACAGATTTTAGAGTATGGAAATTAATGGCAAATGGTGCAGAAATTTCGTATTTTAAATGTCTTTTAAAGATTTTTATCGTAGCATTTACCTGCAAGTTCGATGCTGTGAAGAGATCGCTGCCGTAGGCCTAACGTATCGAACGTACAGGTAAATGTAAACATTCAAGTATTTGAAAGACATTTGAAACAGAAAATTTCTGCACCATTTGCCATTAATTTTCACAATCTGAAACCTGTACGTCTTACTTTTCCGAAGTACTAATATTTTTCCGACGAAATAATTTAAAACGCAAATCTACACATTTACCTACTATTTTACTTAATATGAGTTTATATAGCTGAGGTTTTTTATAATTGAATTAGGTACGTAATTATCAAAATGAAAATGCTTACCACAAACAACAGTTGAAGGTAACTTGTCATTTGGAGTAAAATACTGACGAGATATTTCTTTCAGCAACAGTTGCTTTAGGTTCTGATTTGAGGGAAACTCATGGAATGAAAATCCCACGTTTTTCTTCTTAGAAGATGTGCACATCGGAACACAGCAGTAAACCATTTTGAAAATGGGTTGGATTTTGTTGTGAAAACAACAGTTTGGTTTTAAACCTAGAAGGTTTTTTTTAAAAGAAACAAGAAAAAACGACGAACATACACAATCCCGCAATTCAAACAACACAGAAACTAAGGTGTTTATACCTTGGGACGCAGTGCCATCTAACGGCTGAAATCGTCCCTAACGCCCACTGGCCAATCACTAAAAGTCTATTGTCTTCAACGGTAATGTTTTAGCCTGATAAGATCCAGTTCAGCCTTGTTACAACATTAAGCCTTGCACGTTAAAAGACTTAGAAAGCGACATCAATGTAACAATCCGGACTATTGATCAGGATATGCTGTGCAGGATCTTCGATAATATGCAACGTCACGTTCAAGTGTGTTTGGATGTCGATGGAGGGCAATTCCTGCATTTATTGTGAATGGTGCTGCATTCCCATGGACTAATGTACGTTGTAAACCACATGTCATGTTTCTAAGTAGAGTGTGTTTGGATGTCGGTGGAGGACATTTTCAGCTATATTTGTGAATGGTGCTACATTCGCATGAACTAAGGTACGTTGTAAACCACGTGTCATGTCTCTAAATAGAGGGTGTTTGGATGTCGGTGAAGGACATTTCCAGCATTTATTGAGAATGGTGCTACATTCGCATGAACTAAGGTACGTTGTAAACCACGTGTCATGTCTCTAAATAGAGTGTGTTTGGATGTCGGTGAAGGACATTTCCAGCATTTATTGAGAATGGTGCTACATTCGCATGAACTAAGGTACGTTGTAAACCACGTGTCATGTCTCTAAATAGAGTGTGTTTGGATGTCGGTGAAGGACATTTCCAGCATTTATTGAGAATGGTGCTACATTCGCATGAACTAAGGTACGTTGTAAACCACGTGTCATGTCTCTAAATAGAGTGTGTTTGGATGTCGGTGAAGGACATTTCCAGCATTTATTGAGAATGGTGCTACATTCGCATGAACTAAGGTACGTTGTAAACCACGTGTCATGTCTCTAAATAGAGTGTGTTTGGATGTCGGTGAAGGACATTTCCAGCATTTATTGAGAATGGTGCTACATTCTCATGAACTAAGGTACGTTGTAAACCACGTGTCATGTCTCTAAATAGAGTGTGTTTGGATGTCGGTGAAGGACATTTCCAGCATTTATTGAGAATGGTGCTACATTCGCATGAACTAAGGTACGTTGTAAACCACGTGTCATGTCTCTAAATAGAGGGTGTTTGGATGTCGGTGAAGGACATTTCCAGCATTTATTGAGAATGGTGCTACATTCGCATGAACTAAGGTACGTTGTAAACCACGTGTCATGTCTCTAAATAGAGTGTGTTTGGATGTCGGTGAAGGACATTTCCAGCATTTATTGAGAATGGTGCTACATTCGCATGAACTAAGGTACGTTGTAAACCACGTGTCATGTCTCTAAATAGAGTGTGTTTGGATGTCGGTGAAGGACATTTCCAGCATTTATTGAGAATGGTGCTACATTCGCATGAACTAAGGTACGTTGTAAACCACGTGTCATGTCTCTAAATAGAGTGTGTTTGGATGTCGGTGAAGGACATTTCCAGCATTTATTGAGAATGGTGCTACATTCTCATGAACTAAGGTACGTTGTAAACCACGTGTCATGTCTCTAAATAGAGTGTGTTTGGATGTCGGTGAAGGACATTTCCAGCATTTATTGAGAATGGTGCTACATTCGCATGAACTAAGGTACGTTGTAAACCACGTGTCATGTCTCTAAATAGAGTGTGTTTGGATGTCGGTGAAGGACATTTCCAGCATTTATTGAGAATGGTGCTACATTCGCATGAACTAAGGTACGTTGTAAACCACGTGTCATGTCTCTAAATAGAGTGTGTTTGGATGTCGGTGAAGGACATTTCCAGCATTTATTGAGAATGGTGCTACATTCTCATGAACTAAGGTACGTTGTAAACCACGTGTCATGTCTCTAAATAGAGTGTGTTTGGATGTCGGTGAAGGACATTTCCAGCATTTATTGAGAATGGTGCTACATTCGCATGAACTAAGGTACGTTGTAAACCACGTGTCATGTCTCTAAATAGAGGGTGTTTGGATGTCGGTGAAGGACATTTCCAGCATTTATTGAGAATGGTGCTACATTCGCATGAACTAAGGTACGTTGTAAACCACGTGTCATGTCTCTAAATAGAGTGTGTTTGGATGTCGGTGAAGGACATTTCCAGCATTTATTGAGAATGGTGCTACATTCGCATGAACTAAGGTACGTTGTAAACCACGTGTCATGTCTCTAAATAGAGTGTGTTTGGATGTCGGTGAAGGACATTTCCAGCATTTATTGAGAATGGTGCTACATTCTCATGAACTAAGGTACGTTGTAAACCACGTGTCATGTCTCTAAATAGAGTGTGTTTGGATGTCGGTGAAGGACATTTCCAGCATTTATTGAGAATGGTGCTACATTCGCATGAACTAAGGTACGTTGTAAACCACGTGTCATGTCTCTAAATAGAGGGTGTTTGGATGTCGGTGAAGGACATTTCCAGCATTTATTGAGAATGGTGCTACATTCGCATGAACTAAGGTACGTTGTAAACCACGTGTCATGTCTCTAAATAGAGTGTGTTTGGATGTCGGTGAAGGACATTTCCAGCATTTATTGAGAATGGTGCTACATTCGCATGAACTAAGGTACGTTGTAAACCACGTGTCATGTCTCTAAATAGAGGGTGTTTGGATGTCGGTGAAGGACATTTCCAGCATTTATTGAGAATGGTGCTACATTCGCATGAACTAAGGTACGTTGTAAACCACGTGTCATGTCTCTAAATAGAGTGTGTTTGGATGTCGGTGAAGGACATTTCCAGCATTTATTGAGAATGGTGCTACATTCGCATGAACTAAGGTACGTTGTAAACCACGTGTCATGTCTCTAAATAGAGTGTGTTTGGATGTCGGTGAAGGACATTTCCAGCATTTATTGAGAATGGTGCTACATTCGCATGAACTAAGGTACGTTGTAAACCACGTGTCATGTCTCTAAATAGAGTGTGTTTGGATGTCGGTGAAGGACATTTCCAGCATTTATTGAGAATGGTGCTACATTCGCATGAACTAAGGTACGTTGTAAACCACGTGTCATGTCTCTAAATAGAGTGTGTTTGGATGTCGGTGAAGGACATTTCCAGCATTTATTGAGAATGGTGCTACATTCTCATGAACTAAGGTACGTTGTAAACCACGTGTCATGTCTCTAAATAGAGTGTGTTTGGATGTCGGTGAAGGACATTTCCAGCATTTATTGAGAATAGTGCTACATTCGCATGAACTAAGGTACGTTGTAAACCACGTGTCATGTCTCTAAATAGAGGGTGTTTGGATGTCGGTGAAGGACATTTCCAGCATTTATTGAGAATGGTGCTACATTCGCATGAACTAAGGTACGTTGTAAACCACGTGTCATGTCTCTAAATAGAGTGTGTTTGGATGTCGGTGAAGGACATTTCCAGCATTTATTGAGAATGGTGCTACATTCGCATGAACTAAGGTACGTTGTAAACCACGTGTCATGTCTCTAAATAGAGTGTGTTTGGATGTCGGTGAAGGACATTTCCAGCATTTATTGAGAATGGTGCTACATTCTCATGAACTAAGGTACGTTGTAAACCACGTGTCATGTCTCTAAATAGAGTGTGTTTGGATGTCGGTGAAGGACATTTCCAGCATTTATTGAGAATGGTGCTACATTCGCATGAACTAAGGTACGTTGTAAACCACGTGTCATGTCTCTAAATAGAGTGTGTTTGGATGTCGGTGAAGGACATTTCCAGCATTTATTGAGAATGGTGCTACATTCGCATGAACTAAGGTACGTTGTAAACCACGTGTCATGTCTCTAAATAGAGTGTGTTTGGATGTCGGTGAAGGACATTTCCAGCATTTATTGAGAATGGTGCTACATTCGCATGAACTAAGGTACGTTGTAAACCACGTGTCATGTCTCTAAATAGAGTGTGTTTGGATGTCGGTGAAGGACATTTCCAGCATTTATTGAGAATGGTGCTACATTCGCATGAACTAAGGTACGTTGTAAACCACGTGTCATGTCTCTAAATAGAGTGTGTTTGGATGTCGGTGAAGGACATTTCCAGCATTTATTGAGAATGGTGCTACATTCGCATGAACTAAGGTACGTTGTAAACCACGTGTCATGTCTCTAAATAGAGTGTGTTTGGATGTCGGTGAAGGACATTTCCAGCATTTATTGAGAATGGTGCTACATTCGCATGAACTAAGGTACGTTGTAAACCACGTGTCATGTCTCTAAATAGAGTGTGTTTGGATGTCGGTGAAGGACATTTCCAGCATTTATTGAGAATGGTGCTACATTCGCATGAACTAAGGTACGTTGTAAACCACGTGTCATGTCTCTAAATAGAGTGTGTTTGGATGTCGGTGAAGGACATTTCCAGCATTTATTGAGAATGGTGCTACATTCGCATGAACTAAGGTACGTTGTAAACCACGTGTCATGTCTCTAAATAGAGTGTGTTTGGATGTCGGTGAAGGACATTTCCAGCATTTATTGAGAATGGTGCTACATTCGCATGAACTAAGGTACGTTGTAAACCACGTGTCATGTCTCTAAATAGAGTGTGTTTGGATGTCGGTGAAGGACATTTCCAGCATTTATTGAGAATGGTGCTACATTCGCATGAACTAAGGTACGTTGTAAACCACGTGTCATGTCTCTAAATAGAGTGTGTTTGGATGTCGGTGAAGGACATTTCCAGCATTTATTGAGAATGGTGCTACATTCGCATGAACTAAGGTACGTTGTAAACCACGTGTCATGTCTCTAAATAGAGTGTGTTTGGATGTCGGTGAAGGACATTTCCAGCATTTATTGAGAATGGTGCTACATTCTCATGAACTAAGGTACGTTGTAAACCACGTGTCATGTCTCTAAATAGAGTGTGTTTGGATGTCGGTGAAGGACATTTCCAGCATTTATTGAGAATGGTGCTACATTCGCATGAACTAAGGTACGTTGTAAACCACGTGTCATGTCTCTAAATAGAGTGTGTTTGGATGTCGGTGAAGGACATTTCCAGCATTTATTGAGAATGGTGCTACATTCGCATGAACTAAGGTACGTTGTAAACCACGTGTCATGTCTCTAAATAGAGTGTGTTTGGATGTCGGTGAAGGACATTTCCAGCATTTATTGAGAATGGTGCTACATTCGCATGAACTAAGGTACGTTGTAAACCACGTGTCATGTCTCTAAATAGAGTGTGTTTGGATGTCGGTGAAGGACATTTCCAGCATTTATTGAGAATGGTGCTACATTCGCATGAACTAAGGTACGTTGTAAACCACGTGTCATGTCTCTAAATAGAGTGTGTTTGGATGTCGGTGAAGGACATTTCCAGCATTTATTGAGAATGGTGCTACATTCGCATGAACTAAGGTACGTTGTAAACCACGTGTCATGTCTCTAAATAGAGTGTGTTTGGATGTCGGTGAAGGACATTTCCAGCATTTATTGAGAATGGTGCTACATTCGCATGAACTAAGGTACGTTGTAAACCACGTGTCATGTCTCTAAATAGAGTGTGTTTGGATGTCGGTGAAGGACATTTCCAGCATTTATTGAGAATGGTGCTACATTCGCATGAACTAAGGTACGTTGTAAACCACGTGTCATGTCTCTAAATAGAGTGTGTTTGGATGTCGGTGAAGGACATTTCCAGCATTTATTGAGAATGGTGCTACATTCGCATGAACTAAGGTACGTTGTAAACCACGTGTCATGTCTCTAAATAGAGTGTGTTTGGATGTCGGTGAAGGACATTTCCAGCATTTATTGAGAATGGTGCTACATTCGCATGAACTAAGGTACGTTGTA
This sequence comes from Macrothele yani, assembly GCA_039090855.1. Taxonomy (NCBI): domain Eukaryota; kingdom Metazoa; phylum Arthropoda; class Arachnida; order Araneae; family Macrothelidae; genus Macrothele; species Macrothele yani. Next base: position 106,104,407 of record CM076999.1, on the reverse strand, counting down.
AACCACGTGTCATGTCTCTAAATAGAGTGTGTTTGGATGTCGGTGAAGGACATTTCCAGCATTTATTGAGAATGGTGCTACATTCGCATGAACTAAGGTACGTTGTAAACCACGTGTCATGTCTCTAAATAGAGTGTGTTTGGATGTCGGTGAAGGACATTTCCAGCATTTATTGAGAATGGTGCTACATTCGCATGAACTAAGGTACGTTGTAAACCACGTGTCATGTCTCTAAATAGAGTGTGTTTGGATGTCGGTGAAGGACATTTCCAGCATTTATTGAGAATGGTGCTACATTCGCATGAACTAAGGTACGTTGTAAACCACGTGTCATGTCTCTAAATAGAGTGTGTTTGGATGTCGGTGAAGGACATTTCCAGCATTTATTGAGAATGGTGCTACATTCGCATGAACTAAGGTACGTTGTAAACCACGTGTCATGTCTCTAAATAGAGTGTGTTTGGATGTCGGTGAAGGACATTTCCAGCATTTATTGAGAATGGTGCTACATTCGCATGAACTAAGGTACGTTGTAAACCACGTGTCATGTCTCTAAATAGAGTGTGTTTGGATGTCGGTGAAGGACATTTCCAGCATTTATTGAGAATGGTGCTACATTCGCATGAACTAAGGTACGTTGTAAACCACGTGTCATGTCTCTAAATAGAGTGTGTTTGGATGTCGGTGAAGGACATTTCCAGCATTTATTGAGAATGGTGCTACATTCGCATGAACTAAGGTACGTTGTAAACCACGTGTCATGTCTCTAAATAGAGTGTGTTTGGATGTCGGTGAAGGACATTTCCAGCATTTATTGAGAATGGTGCTACATTCGCATGAACTAAGGTACGTTGTAAACCACGTGTCATGTCTCTAAATAGAGTGTGTTTGGATGTCGGTGAAGGACATTTCCAGCATTTATTGAGAATGGTGCTACATTCGCATGAACTAAGGTACGTTGTAAACCACGTGTCATGTCTCTAAATAGAGTGTGTTTGGATGTCGGTGAAGGACATTTCCAGCATTTATTGAGAATGGTGCTACATTCGCATGAACTAAGGTACGTTGTAAACCACGTGTCATGTCTCTAAATAGAGTGTGTTTGGATGTCGGTGAAGGACATTTCCAGCATTTATTGAGAATGGTGCTACATTCGCATGAACTAAGGTACGTTGTAAACCACGTGTCATGTCTCTAAATAGAGTGTGTTTGGATGTCGGTGAAGGACATTTCCAGCATTTATTGAGAATGGTGCTACATTCGCATGAACTAAGGTACGTTGTAAACCACGTGTCATGTCTCTAAATAGAGTGTGTTTGGATGTCGGTGAAGGACATTTCCAGCATTTATTGAGAATGGTGCTACATTCGCATGAACTAAGGTACGTTGTAAACCACGTGTCATGTCTCTAAATAGAGTGTGTTTGGATGTCGGTGAAGGACATTTCCAGCATTTATTGAGAATGGTGCTACATTCGCATGAACTAAGGTACGTTGTAAACCACGTGTCATGTCTCTAAATAGAGTGTGTTTGGATGTCGGTGAAGGACATTTCCAGCATTTATTGAGAATGGTGCTACATTCGCATGAACTAAGGTACGTTGTAAACCACGTGTCATGTCTCTAAATAGAGTGTGTTTGGATGTCGGTGAAGGACATTTCCAGCATTTATTGAGAATGGTGCTACATTCGCATGAACTAAGGTACGTTGTAAACCACGTGTCATGTCTCTAAATAGAGTGTGTTTGGATGTCGGTGAAGGACATTTCCAGCATTTATTGAGAATGGTGCTACATTCGCATGAACTAAGGTACGTTGTAAACCACGTGTCATGTCTCTAAATAGAGTGTGTTTGGATGTCGGTGAAGGACATTTCCAGCATTTATTGAGAATGGTGCTACATTCGCATGAACTAAGGTACGTTGTAAACCACGTGTCATGTCTCTAAATAGAGTGTGTTTGGATGTCGGTGAAGGACATTTCCAGCATTTATTGAGAATGGTGCTACATTCGCATGAACTAAGGTACGTTGTAAACCACGTGTCATGTCTCTAAATAGAGTGTGTTTGGATGTCGGTGAAGGACATTTCCAGCATTTATTGAGAATGGTGCTACATTCGCATGAACTAAGGTACGTTGTAAACCACGTGTCATGTCTCTAAATAGAGTGTGTTTGGATGTCGGTGAAGGACATTTCCAGCATTTATTGAGAATGGTGCTACATTCGCATGAACTAAGGTACGTTGTAAACCACGTGTCATGTCTCTAAATAGAGTGTGTTTGGATGTCGGTGAAGGACATTTCCAGCATTTATTGAGAATGGTGCTACATTCGCATGAACTAAGGTACGTTGTAAACCACGTGTCATGTCTCTAAATAGAGTGTGTTTGGATGTCGGTGAAGGACATTTCCAGCATTTATTGAGAATGGTGCTACATTCGCATGAACTAAGGTACGTTGTAAACCACGTGTCATGTCTCTAAATAGAGTGTGTTTGGATGTCGGTGAAGGACATTTCCAGCATTTATTGAGAATGGTGCTACATTCGCATGAACTAAGGTACGTTGTAAACCACGTGTCATGTCTCTAAATAGAGTGTGTTTGGATGTCGGTGAAGGACATTTCCAGCATTTATTGAGAATGGTGCTACATTCGCATGAACTAAGGTACGTTGTAAACCACGTGTCATGTCTCTAAATAGAGTGTGTTTGGATGTCGGTGAAGGACATTTCCAGCATTTATTGAGAATGGTGCTACATTCGCATGAACTAAGGTACGTTGTAAACCACGTGTCATGTCTCTAAATAGAGTGTGTTTGGATGTCGGTGAAGGACATTTCCAGCATTTATTGAGAATGGTGCTACATTCGCATGAACTAAGGTACGTTGTAAACCACGTGTCATGTCTCTAAATAGAGTGTGTTTGGATGTCGGTGAAGGACATTTCCAGCATTTATTGAGAATGGTGCTACATTCGCATGAACTAAGGTACGTTGTAAACCACGTGTCATGTCTCTAAATAGAGTGTGTTTGGATGTCGGTGAAGGACATTTCCAGCATTTATTGAGAATGGTGCTACATTCGCATGAACTAAGGTACGTTGTAAACCACGTGTCATGTCTCTAAATAGAGTGTGTTTGGATGTCGGTGAAGGACATTTCCAGCATTTATTGAGAATGGTGCTACATTCGCATGAACTAAGGTACGTTGTAAACCACGTGTCATGTCTCTAAATAGAGTGTGTTTGGATGTCGGTGAAGGACATTTCCAGCATTTATTGAGAATGGTGCTACATTCGCATGAACTAAGGTACGTTGTAAACCACGTGTCATGTCTCTAAATAGAGTGTGTTTGGATGTCGGTGAAGGACATTTCCAGCATTTATTGAGAATGGTGCTACATTCGCATGAACTAAGGTACGTTGTAAACCACGTGTCATGTCTCTAAATAGAGTGTGTTTGGATGTCGGTGAAGGACATTTCCAGCATTTATTGAGAATGGTGCTACATTCGCATGAACTAAGGTACGTTGTAAACCACGTGTCATGTCTCTAAATAGAGTGTGTTTGGATGTCGGTGAAGGACATTTCCAGCATTTATTGAGAATGGTGCTACATTCGCATGAACTAAGGTACGTTGTAAACCACGTGTCATGTCTCTAAATAGAGTGTGTTTGGATGTCGGTGAAGGACATTTCCAGCATTTATTGAGAATGGTGCTACATTCGCATGAACTAAGGTACGTTGTAAACCACGTGTCATGTCTCTAAATAGAGTGTGTTTGGATGTCGGTGAAGGACATTTCCAGCATTTATTGAGAATGGTGCTACATTCGCATGAACTAAGGTACGTTGTAAACCACGTGTCATGTCTCTAAATAGAGTGTGTTTGGATGTCGGTGAAGGACATTTCCAGCATTTATTGAGAATGGTGCTACATTCGCATGAACTAAGGTACGTTGTAAACCACGTGTCATGTCTCTAAATAGAGTGTGTTTGGATGTCGGTGAAGGACATTTCCAGCATTTATTGAGAATGGTGCTACATTCGCATGAACTAAGGTACGTTGTAAACCACGTGTCATGTCTCTAAATAGAGTGTGTTTGGATGTCGGTGAAGGACATTTCCAGCATTTATTGAGAATGGTGCTACATTCGCATGAACTAAGGTACGTTGTAAACCACGTGTCATGTCTCTAAATAGAGTGTGTTTGGATGTCGGTGAAGGACATTTCCAGCATTTATTGAGAATGGTGCTACATTCGCATGAACTAAGGTACGTTGTAAACCACGTGTCATGTCTCTAAATAGAGTGTGTTTGGATGTCGGTGAAGGACATTTCCAGCATTTATTGAGAATGGTGCTACATTCGCATGAACTAAGGTACGTTGTAAACCACGTGTCATGTCTCTAAATAGAGTGTGTTTGGATGTCGGTGAAGGACATTTCCAGCATTTATTGAGAATGGTGCTACATTCGCATGAACTAAGGTACGTTGTAAACCACGTGTCATGTCTCTAAATAGAGTGTGTTTGGATGTCGGTGAAGGACATTTCCAGCATTTATTGAGAATGGTGCTACATTCGCATGAACTAAGGTACGTTGTAAACCACGTGTCATGTCTCTAAATAGAGTGTGTTTGGATGTCGGTGAAGGACATTTCCAGCATTTATTGAGAATGGTGCTACATTCGCATGAACTAAGGTACGTTGTAAACCACGTGTCATGTCTCTAAATAGAGTGTGTTTGGATGTCGGTGAAGGACATTTCCAGCATTTATTGAGAATGGTGCTACATTCGCATGAACTAAGGTACGTTGTAAACCACGTGTCATGTCTCTAAATAGAGTGTGTTTGGATGTCGGTGAAGGACATTTCCAGCATTTATTGAGAATGGTGCTACATTCGCATGAACTAAGGTACGTTGTAAACCACGTGTCATGTCTCTAAATAGAGTGTGTTTGGATGTCGGTGAAGGACATTTCCAGCATTTATTGAGAATGGTGCTACATTCGCATGAACTAAGGTACGTTGTAAACCACGTGTCATGTCTCTAAATAGAGTGTGTTTGGATGTCGGTGAAGGACATTTCCAGCATTTATTGAGAATGGTGCTACATTCGCATGAACTAAGGTACGTTGTAAACCACGTGTCATGTCTCTAAATAGAGTGTGTTTGGATGTCGGTGAAGGACATTTCCAGCATTTATTGAGAATGGTGCTACATTCGCATGAACTAAGGTACGTTGTAAACCACGTGTCATGTCTCTAAATAGAGTGTGTTTGGATGTCGGTGAAGGACATTTCCAGCATTTATTGAGAATGGTGCTACATTCGCATGAACTAAGGTACGTTGTAAACCACGTGTCATGTCTCTAAATAGAGTGTGTTTGGATGTCGGTGAAGGACATTTCCAGCATTTATTGAGAATGGTGCTACATTCGCATGAACTAAGGTACGTTGTAAACCACGTGTCATGTCTCTAAATAGAGTGTGTTTGGATGTCGGTGAAGGACATTTCCAGCATTTATTGAGAATGGTGCTACATTCGCATGAACTAAGGTACGTTGTAAACCACGTGTCATGTCTCTAAATAGAGTGTGTTTGGATGTCGGTGAAGGACATTTCCAGCATTTATTGAGAATGGTGCTACATTCGCATGAACTAAGGTACGTTGTAAACCACGTGTCATGTCTCTAAATAGAGTGTGTTTGGATGTCGGTGAAGGACATTTCCAGCATTTATTGAGAATGGTGCTACATTCGCATGAACTAAGGTACGTTGTAAACCACGTGTCATGTCTCTAAATAGAGTGTGTTTGGATGTCGGTGAAGGACATTTCCAGCATTTATTGAGAATGGTGCTACATTCGCATGAACTAAGGTACGTTGTAAACCACGTGTCATGTCTCTAAATAGAGTGTGTTTGGATGTCGGTGAAGGACATTTCCAGCATTTATTGAGAATGGTGCTACATTCGCATGAACTAAGGTACGTTGTAAACCACGTGTCATGTCTCTAAATAGAGTGTGTTTGGATGTCGGTGAAGGACATTTCCAGCATTTATTGAGAATGGTGCTACATTCGCATGAACTAAGGTACGTTGTAAACCACGTGTCATGTCTCTAAATAGAGTGTGTTTGGATGTCGGTGAAGGACATTTCCAGCATTTATTGAGAATGGTGCTACATTCGCATGAACTAAGGTACGTTGTAAACCACGTGTCATGTCTCTAAATAGAGTGTGTTTGGATGTCGGTGAAGGACATTTCCAGCATTTATTGAGAATGGTGCTACATTCGCATGAACTAAGGTACGTTGTAAACCACGTGTCATGTCTCTAAATAGAGTGTGTTTGGATGTCGGTGAAGGACATTTCCAGCATTTATTGAGAATGGTGCTACATTCGCATGAACTAAGGTACGTTGTAAACCACGTGTCATGTCTCTAAATAGAGTGTGTTTGGATGTCGGTGAAGGACATTTCCAGCATTTATTGAGAATGGTGCTACATTCGCATGAACTAAGGTACGTTGTAAACCACGTGTCATGTCTCTAAATAGAGTGTGTTTGGATGTCGGTGAAGGACATTTCCAGCATTTATTGAGAATGGTGCTACATTCGCATGAACTAAGGTACGTTGTAAACCACGTGTCATGTCTCTAAATAGAGTGTGTTTGGATGTCGGTGAAGGACATTTCCAGCATTTATTGAGAATGGTGCTACATTCGCATGAACTAAGGTACGTTGTAAACCACGTGTCATGTCTCTAAATAGAGTGTGTTTGGATGTCGGTGAAGGACATTTCCAGCATTTATTGAGAATGGTGCTACATTCGCATGAACTAAGGTACGTTGTAAACCACGTGTCATGTCTCTAAATAGAGTGTGTTTGGATGTCGGTGAAGGACATTTCCAGCATTTATTGAGAATGGTGCTACATTCGCATGAACTAAGGTACGTTGTAAACCACGTGTCATGTCTCTAAATAGAGTGTGTTTGGATGTCGGTGAAGGACATTTCCAGCATTTATTGAGAATGGTGCTACATTCGCATGAACTAAGGTACGTTGTAAACCACGTGTCATGTCTCTAAATAGAGTGTGTTTGGATGTCGGTGAAGGACATTTCCAGCATTTATTGAGAATGGTGCTACATTCGCATGAACTAAGGTACGTTGTAAACCACGTGTCATGTCTCTAAATAGAGTGTGTTTGGATGTCGGTGAAGGACATTTCCAGCATTTATTGAGAATGGTGCTACATTCGCATGAACTAAGGTACGTTGTAAACCACGTGTCATGTCTCTAAATAGAGTGTGTTTGGATGTCGGTGAAGGACATTTCCAGCATTTATTGAGAATGGTGCTACATTCGCATGAACTAAGGTACGTTGTAAACCACGTGTCATGTCTCTAAATAGAGTGTGTTTGGATGTCGGTGAAGGACATTTCCAGCATTTATTGAGAATGGTGCTACATTCGCATGAACTAAGGTACGTTGTAAACCACGTGTCATGTCTCTAAATAGAGTGTGTTTGGATGTCGGTGAAGGACATTTCCAGCATTTATTGAGAATGGTGCTACATTCGCATGAACTAAGGTACGTTGTAAACCACGTGTCATGTCTCTAAATAGAGTGTGTTTGGATGTCGGTGAAGGACATTTCCAGCATTTATTGAGAATGGTGCTACATTCCGCATGAACTAAGGTACGTTGTAAACCACGTGTCATGTCTCTAAATAGAGTGTGTTTGGATGTCGGTGAAGGACATTTCCAGCATTTATTGAGAATGGTGCTACATTCGCATGAACTAAGGTACGTTGTAAACCACGTGTCATGTCTCTAAATAGAGTGTGTTTGGATGTCGGTGAAGGACATTTCCAGCATTTATTGAGAATGGTGCTACATTCGCATGAACTAAGGTACGTTGTAAACCACGTGTCATGTCTCTAAATAGAGTGTGTTTGGATGTCGGTGAAGGACATTTCCAGCATTTATTGAGAATGGTGCTACATTCGCATGAACTAAGGTACGTTGTAAACCACGTGTCATGTCTCTAAATAGAGTGTGTTTGGATGTCGGTGAAGGACATTTCCAGCATTTATTGAGAATGGTGCTACATTCGCATGAACTAAGGTACGTTGTAAACCACGTGTCATGTCTCTAAATAGAGTGTGTTTGGATGTCGGTGAAGGACATTTCCAGCATTTATTGAGAATGGTGCTACATTCGCATGAACTAAGGTACGTTGTAAACCACGTGTCATGTCTCTAAATAGAGTGTGTTTGGATGTCGGTGAAGGACATTTCCAGCATTTATTGAGAATGGTGCTACATTCGCATGAACTAAGGTACGTTGTAAACCACGTGTCATGTCTCTAAATAGAGTGTGTTTGGATGTCGGTGAAGGACATTTCCAGCATTTATTGAGAATGGTGCTACATTCGCATGAACTAAGGTACGTTGTAAACCACGTGTCATGTCTCTAAATAGAGTGTGTTTGGATGTCGGTGAAGGACATTTCCAGCATTTATTGAGAATGGTGCTACATTCGCATGAACTAAGGTACGTTGTAAACCACGTGTCATGTCTCTAAATAGAGTGTGTTTGGATGTCGGTGAAGGACATTTCCAGCATTTATTGAGAATGGTGCTACATTCGCATGAACTAAGGTACGTTGTAAACCACGTGTCATGTCTCTAAATAGAGTGTGTTTGGATGTCGGTGAAGGACATTTCCAGCATTTATTGAGAATGGTGCTACATTCGCATGAACTAAGGTACGTTGTAAACCACGTGTCATGTCTCTAAATAGAGTGTGTTTGGATGTCGGTGAAGGACATTTCCAGCATTTATTGAGAATGGTGCTACATTCGCATGAACTAAGGTACGTTGTAAACCACGTGTCATGTCTCTAAATAGAGTGTGTTTGGATGTCGGTGAAGGACATTTCCAGCATTTATTGAGAATGGTGCTACATTCGCATGAACTAAGGTACGTTGTAAACCACGTGTCATGTCTCTAAATAGAGTGTGTTTGGATGTCGGTGAAGGACATTTCCAGCATTTATTGAGAATGGTGCTACATTCGCATGAACTAAGGTACGTTGTAAACCACGTGTCATGTCTCTAAATAGAGTGTGTTTGGATGTCGGTGAAGGACATTTCCAGCATTTATTGAGAATGGTGCTACATTCGCATGAACTAAGGTACGTTGTAAACCACGTGTCATGTCTCTAAATAGAGTGTGTTTGGATGTCGGTGAAGGACATTTCCAGCATTTATTGAGAATGGTGCTACATTCGCATGAACTAAGGTACGTTGTAAACCACGTGTCATGTCTCTAAATAGAGTGTGTTTGGATGTCGGTGAAGGACATTTCCAGCATTTATTGAGAATGGTGCTACATTCGCATGAACTAAGGTACGTTGTAAACCACGTGTCATGTCTCTAAATAGAGTGTGTTTGGATGTCGGTGAAGGACATTTCCAGCATTTATTGAGAATGGTGCTACATTCGCATGAACTAAGGTACGTTGTAAACCACGTGTCATGTCTCTAAATAGAGTGTGTTTGGATGTCGGTGAAGGACATTTCCAGCATTTATTGAGAATGGTGCTACATTCGCATGAACTAAGGTACGTTGTAAACCACGTGTCATGTCTCTAAATAGAGTGTGTTTGGATGTCGGTGAAGGACATTTCCAGCATTTATTGAGAATGGTGCTACATTCGCATGAACTAAGGTACGTTGTAAACCACGTGTCATGTCTCTAAATAGAGTGTGTTTGGATGTCGGTGAAGGACATTTCCAGCATTTATTGAGAATGGTGCTACATTCGCATGAACTAAGGTACGTTGTAAACCACGTGTCATGTCTCTAAATAGAGTGTGTTTGGATGTCGGTGAAGGACATTTCCAGCATTTATTGAGAATGGTGCTACATTCGCATGAACTAAGGTACGTTGTAAACCACGTGTCATGTCTCTAAATAGAGTGTGTTTGGATGTCGGTGAAGGACATTTCCAGCATTTATTGAGAATGGTGCTACATTCGCATGAACTAAGGTACGTTGTAAACCACGTGTCATGTCTCTAAATAGAGTGTGTTTGGATGTCGGTGAAGGACATTTCCAGCATTTATTGAGAATGGTGCTACATTCGCATGAACTAAGGTACGTTGTAAACCACGTGTCATGTCTCTAAATAGAGTGTGTTTGGATGTCGGTGAAGGACATTTCCAGCATTTATTGAGAATGGTGCTACATTCGCATGAACTAAGGTACGTTGTAAACCACGTGTCATGTCTCTAAATAGAGTGTGTTTGGATGTCGGTGAAGGACATTTCCAGCATTTATTGAGAATGGTGCTACATTCGCATGAACTAAGGTACGTTGTAAACCACGTGTCATGTCTCTAAATAGAGTGTGTTTGGATGTCGGTGAAGGACATTTCCAGCATTTATTGAGAATGGTGCTACATTCGCATGAACTAAGGTACGTTGTAAACCACGTGTCATGTCTCTAAATAGAGTGTGTTTGGATGTCGGTGAAGGACATTTCCAGCATTTATTGAGAATGGTGCTACATTCGCATGAACTAAGGTACGTTGTAAACCACGTGTCATGTCTCTAAATAGAGTGTGTTTGGATGTCGGTGAAGGACATTTCCAGCATTTATTGAGAATGGTGCTACATTCGCATGAACTAAGGTACGTTGTAAACCACGTGTCATGTCTCTAAATAGAGTGTGTTTGGATGTCGGTGAAGGACATTTCCAGCATTTATTGAGAATGGTGCTACATTCGCATGAACTAAGGTACGTTGTAAACCACGTGTCATGTCTCTAAATAGAGTGTGTTTGGATGTCGGTGAAGGACATTTCCAGCATTTATTGAGAATGGTGCTACATTCGCATGAACTAAGGTACGTTGTAAACCACGTGTCATGTCTCTAAATAGAGTGTGTTTGGATGTCGGTGAAGGACATTTCCAGCATTTATTGAGAATGGTGCTACATTCGCATGAACTAAGGTACGTTGTAAACCACGTGTCATGTCTCTAAATAGAGTGTGTTTGGATGTCGGTGAAGGACATTTCCAGCATTTATTGAGAATGGTGCTACATTCGCATGAACTAAGGTACGTTGTAAACCACGTGTCATGTCTCTAAATAGAGTGTGTTTGGATGTCGGTGAAGGACATTTCCAGCATTTATTGAGAATGGTGCTACATTCGCATGAACTAAGGTACGTTGTAAACCACGTGTCATGTCTCTAAATAGAGTGTGTTTGGATGTCGGTGAAGGACATTTCCAGCATTTATTGAGAATGGTGCTACATTCGCATGAACTAAGGTACGTTGTAAACCACGTGTCATGTCTCTAAATAGAGTGTGTTTGGATGTCGGTGAAGGACATTTCCAGCATTTATTGAGAATGGTGCTACATTCGCATGAACTAAGGTACGTTGTAAACCACGTGTCATGTCTCTAAATAGAGTGTGTTTGGATGTCGGTGAAGGACATTTCCAGCATTTATTGAGAATGGTGCTACATTCTCATGAACTAAGGTACGTTGTAAACCACGTGTCATGTCTCTAAATAGAGTGTGTTTGGATGTCGGTGAAGGACATTTCCAGCATTTATTGAGAATGGTGCTACATTCGCATGAACTAAGGTACGTTGTAAACCACGTGTCATGTCTCTAAATAGAGTGTGTTTGGATGTCGGTGAAGGACATTTCCAGCATTTATTGAGAATGGTGCTACATTCGCATGAACTAAGGTACGTTGTAAACCACGTGTCATGTCTCTAAATAGAGTGTGTTTGGATGTCGGTGAAGGACATTTCCAGCATTTATTGAGAATGGTGCTACATTCGCATGAACTAAGGTACGTTGTAAACCACGTGTCATGTCTCTAAATAGAGTGTGTTTGGATGTCGGTGAAGGACATTTCCAGCATTTATTGAGAATGGTGCTACATTCGCATGAACTAAGGTACGTTGTAAACCACGTGTCATGTCTCTAAATAGAGTGTGTTTGGATGTCGGTGAAGGACATTTCCAGCATTTATTGAGAATGGTGCTACATTCGCATGAACTAAGGTACGTTGTAAACCACGTGTCATGTCTCTAAATAGAGTGTGTTTGGATGTCGGTGAAGGACATTTCCAGCATTTATTGAGAATGGTGCTACATTCCCATGAACTAAGGTACGTTGTAAACCACGTGTCATGTCTCTAAATAGAGTGTGTTTGGATGTCGGTGAAGGACATTTCCAGCATTTATTGAGAATGGTGCTACATTCGCATGAACTAAGGTACGTTGTAAACCACGTGTCATGTCTCTAAATAGAGTGTGTTTGGATGTCGGTGAAGGACATTTCCAGCATTTATTGAGAATGGTGCTACATTCGCATGAACTAAGGTACGTTGTAAACCACGTGTCATGTCTCTAAATAGAGTGTGTTTGGATGTCGGTGAAGGACATTTCCAGCATTTATTGAGAATGGTGCTACATTCGCATGAACTAAGGTACGTTGTAAACCACGTGTCATGTCTCTAAATAGAGTGTGTTTGGATGTCGGTGAAGGACATTTCCAGCATTTATTGAGAATGGTGCTACATTCGCATGAACTAAGGTACGTTGTAAACCACGTGTCATGTCTCTAAATAGAGTGTGTTTGGATGTCGGTGAAGGACATTTCCAGCATTTATTGAGAATGGTGCTACATTCGCATGAACTAAGGTACGTTGTAAACCACGTGTCATGTCTCTAAATAGAGTGTGTTTGGATGTCGGTGAAGGACATTTCCAGCATTTATTGAGAATGGTGCTACATTCGCATGAACTAAGGTACGTTGTAAACCACGTGTCATGTCTCTAAATAGAGTGTGTTTGGATGTCGGTGAAGGACATTTCCAGCATTTATTGAGAATGGTGCTACATTCGCATGAACTAAGGTACGTTGTAAACCACGTGTCATGTCTCTAAATAGAGTGTGTTTGGATGTCGGTGAAGGACATTTCCAGCATTTATTGAGAATGGTGCTACATTCGCATGAACTAAGGTACGTTGTAAACCACGTGTCATGTCTCTAAATAGAGTGTGTTTGGATGTCGGTGAAGGACATTTCCAGCATTTATTGAGAATGGTGCTACATTCGCATGAACTAAGGTACGTTGTAAACCACGTGTCATGTCTCTAAATAGAGTGTGTTTGGATGTCGGTGAAGGACATTTCCAGCATTTATTGAGAATGGTGCTACATTCCCATGAACTAAGGTACGTTGTAAACCACGTGTCATGTCTCTAAATAGAGTGTGTTTGGATGTCGGTGAAGGACATTTCCAGCATTTATTGAGAATGGTGCTACATTCGCATGAACTAAGGTACGTTGTAAACCACGTGTCATGTCTCTAAATAGAGTGTGTTTGGATGTCGGTGAAGGACATTTCCAGCATTTATTGAGAATGGTGCTACATTCGCATGAACTAAGGTACGTTGTAAACCACGTGTCATGTCTCTAAATAGAGTGTGTTTGGATGTCGGTGAAGGACATTTCCAGCATTTATTGAGAATGGTGCTACATTCGCATGAACTAAGGTACGTTGTAAACCACGTGTCATGTCTCTAAATAGAGTGTGTTTGGATGTCGGTGAAGGACATTTCCAGCATTTATTGAGAATGGTGCTACATTCGCATGAACTAAGGTACGTTGTAAACCACGTGTCATGTCTCTAAATAGAGTGTGTTTGGATGTCGGTGAAGGACATTTCCAGCATTTATTGAGAATGGTGCTACATTCGCATGAACTAAGGTACGTTGTAAACCACGTGTCATGTCTCTAAATAGAGTGTGTTTGGATGTCGGTGAAGGACATTTCCAGCATTTATTGAGAATGGTGCTACATTCGCATGAACTAAGGTACGTTGTAAACCACGTGTCATGTCTCTAAATAGAGTGTGTTTGGATGTCGGTGAAGGACATTTCCAGCATTTATTGAGAATGGTGCTACATTCGCATGAACTAAGGTACGTTGTAAACCACGTGTCATGTCTCTAAATAGAGTGTGTTTGGATGTCGGTGAAGGACATTTCCAGCATTTATTGAGAATGGTGCTACATTCCCATGAACTAAGGTACGTTGTAAACCACGTGTCATGTCTCTAAATAGAGTGTGTTTGGATGTCGGTGAAGGACATTTCCAGCATTTATTGAGAATGGTGCTACATTCGCATGAACTAAGGTACGTTGTAAACCACGTGTCATGTCTCTAAATAGAGTGTGTTTGGATGTCGGTGAAGGACATTTCCAGCATTTATTGAGAATGGTGCTACATTCGCATGAACTAAGGTACGTTGTAAACCACGTGTCATGTCTCTAAATAGAGTGTGTTTGGATGTCGGTGAAGGACATTTCCAGCATTTATTGAGAATGGTGCTACATTCGCATGAACTAAGGTACGTTGTAAACCACGTGTCATGTCTCTAAATAGAGTGTGTTTGGATGTCGGTGAAGGACATTTCCAGCATTTATTGAGAATGGTGCTACATTCCCATGAACTAAGGTACGTTGTAAACCACGTGTCATGTCTCTAAATAGAGTGTGTTTGGATGTCGGTGAAGGACATTTCCAGCATTTATTGAGAATGGTGCTACATTCGCATGAACTAAGGTACGTTGTAAACCACGTGTCATGTCTCTAAATAGAGTGTGTTTGGATGTCGGTGAAGGACATTTCCAGCATTTATTGAGAATGGTGCTACATTCGCATGAACTAAGGTACGTTGTAAACCACGTGTCATGTCTCTAAATAGAGTGTGTTTGGATGTCGGTGAAGGACATTTCCAGCATTTATTGAGAATGGTGCTACATTCGCATGAACTAAGGTACGTTGTAAACCACGTGTCATGTCTCTAAATAGAGTGTGTTTGGATGTCGGTGAAGGACATTTCCAGCATTTATTGAGAATGGTGCTACATTCGCATGAACTAAGGTACGTTGTAAACCACGTGTCATGTCTCTAAATAGAGTGTGTTTGGATGTCGGTGAAGGACATTTCCAGCATTTATTGAGAATGGTGCTACATTCGCATGAACTAAGGTACGTTGTAAACCACGTGTCATGTCTCTAAATAGAGTGTGTTTGGATGTCGGTGAAGGACATTTCCAGCATTTATTGAGAATGGTGCTACATTCGCATGAACTAAGGTACGTTGTAAACCACGTGTCATGTCTCTAAATAGAGTGTGTTTGGATGTCGGTGAAGGACATTTCCAGCATTTATTGAGAATGGTGCTACATTCGCATGAACTAAGGTACGTTGTAAACCACGTGTCATGTCTCTAAATAGAGTGTGTTTGGATGTCGGTGAAGGACATTTCCAGCATTTATTGAGAATGGTGCTACATTCGCATGAACTAAGGTACGTTGTAAACCACGTGTCATGTCTCTAAATAGAGTGTGTTTGGATGTCGGTGAAGGACATTTCCAGCATTTATTGAGAATGGTGCTACATTCGCATGAACTAAGGTACGTTGTAAACCACGTGTCATGTCTCTAAATAGAGTGTGTTTGGATGTCGGTGAAGGACATTTCCAGCATTTATTGAGAATGGTGCTACATTCGCATGAACTAAGGTACGTTGTAAACCACGTGTCATGTCTCTAAATAGAGTGTGTTTGGATGTCGGTGAAGGACATTTCCAGCATTTATTGAGAATGGTGCTACATTCGCATGAACTAAGGTACGTTGTAAACCACGTGTCATGTCTCTAAATAGAGTGTGTTTGGATGTCGGTGAAGGACATTTCCAGCATTTATTGAGAATGGTGCTACATTCGCATGAACTAAGGTACGTTGTAAACCACGTGTCATGTCTCTAAATAGAGTGTGTTTGGATGTCGGTGAAGGACATTTCCAGCATTTATTGAGAATGGTGCTACATTCGCATGAACTAAGGTACGTTGTAAACCACGTGTCATGTCTCTAAATAGAGTGTGTTTGGATGTCGGTGAAGGACATTTCCAGCATTTATTGAGAATGGTGCTACATTCGCATGAACTAAGGTACGTTGTAAACCACGTGTCATGTCTCTAAATAGAGTGTGTTTGGATGTCGGTGAAGGACATTTCCAGCATTTATTGAGAATGGTGCTACATTCGCATGAACTAAGGTACGTTGTAAACCACGTGTCATGTCTCTAAATAGAGTGTGTTTGGATGTCGGTGAAGGACATTTCCAGCATTTATTGAGAATGGTGCTACATTCCCATGAACTAAGGTACGTTGTAAACCACGTGTCATGTCTCTAAATAGAGTGTGTTTGGATGTCGGTGAAGGACATTTCCAGCATTTATTGAGAATGGTGCTACATTCGCATGAACTAAGGTACGTTGTAAACCACGTGTCATGTCTCTAAATAGAGTGTGTTTGGATGTCGGTGAAGGACATTTCCAGCATTTATTGAGAATGGTGCTACATTCGCATGAACTAAGGTACGTTGTAAACCACGTGTCATGTCTCTAAATAGAGTGTGTTTGGATGTCGGTGAAGGACATTTCCAGCATTTATTGAGAATGGTGCTACATTCGCATGAACTAAGGTACGTTGTAAACCACGTGTCATGTCTCTAAATAGAGTGTGTTTGGATGTCGGTGAAGGACATTTCCAGCATTTATTGAGAATGGTGCTACATTCGCATGAACTAAGGTACGTTGTAAACCACGTGTCATGTCTCTAAATAGAGTGTGTTTGGATGTCGGTGAAGGACATTTCCAGCATTTATTGAGAATGGTGCTACATTCGCATGAACTAAGGTACGTTGTAAACCACATGTCATGTCTCTAAATAGAGTGTGTTTGGATGTCGGTGAAGGACATTTCCAGCATTTATTGAGAATGGTGCTACATTCGCATGAACTAAGGTACGTTGTAAACCACGTGTCATGTCTCTAAATAGAGTGTGTTTGGATGTCGGTGAAGGACATTTCCAGCATTTATTGAGAATGGTGCTACATTCGCATGAACTAAGGTACGTTGTAAACCACGTGTCATGTCTCTAAATAGAGTGTGTTTGGATGTCGGTGAAGGACATTTCCAGCATTTATTGAGAATGGTGCTACATTCGCATGAACTAAGGTACGTTGTAAACCACGTGTCATGTCTCTAAATAGAGTGTGTTTGGATGTCGGTGAAGGACATTTCCAGCATTTATTGAGAATGGTGCTACATTCGCATGAACTAAGGTACGTTGTAAACCACGTGTCATGTCTCTAAATAGAGTGTGTTTGGATGTCGGTGAAGGACATTTCCAGCATTTATTGAGAATGGTGCTACATTCGCATGAACTAAGGTACGTTGTAAACCACGTGTCATGTCTCTAAATAGAGTGTGTTTGGATGTCGGTGAAGGACATTTCCAGCATTTATTGAGAATGGTGCTACATTCGCATGAACTAAGGTACGTTGTAAACCACGTGTCATGTCTCTAAATAGAGTGTGTTTGGATGTCGGTGAAGGACATTTCCAGCATTTATTGAGAATGGTGCTACATTCGCATGAACTAAGGTACGTTGTAAACCACGTGTCATGTCTCTAAATAGAGTGTGTTTGGATGTCGGTGAAGGACATTTCCAGCATTTATTGAGAATGGTGCTACATTCGCATGAACTAAGGTACGTTGTAAACCACGTGTCATGTCTCTAAATAGAGTGTGTTTGGATGTCGGTGAAGGACATTTCCAGCATTTATTGAGAATGGTGCTACATTCGCATGAACTAAGGTACGTTGTAAACCACGTGTCATGTCTCTAAATAGAGTGTGTTTGGATGTCGGTGAAGGACATTTCCAGCATTTATTGAGAATGGTGCTACATTCGCATGAACTAAGGTACGTTGTAAACCACGTGTCATGTCTCTAAATAGAGTGTGTTTGGATGTCGGTGAAGGACATTTCCAGCATTTATTGAGAATGGTGCTACATTCGCATGAACTAAGGTACGTTGTAAACCACGTGTCATGTCTCTAAATAGAGTGTGTTTGGATGTCGGTGAAGGACATTTCCAGCATTTATTGAGAATGGTGCTACATTCGCATGAACTAAGGTACGTTGTAAACCACGTGTCATGTCTCTAAATAGAGTGTGTTTGGATGTCGGTGAAGGACATTTCCAGCATTTATTGAGAATGGTGCTACATTCGCATGAACTAAGGTACGTTGTAAACCACGTGTCATGTCTCTAAATAGAGTGTGTTTGGATGTCGGTGAAGGACATTTCCAGCATTTATTGAGAATGGTGCTACATTCGCATGAACTAAGGTACGTTGTAAACCACGTGTCATGTCTCTAAATAGAGTGTGTTTGGATGTCGGTGAAGGACATTTCCAGCATTTATTGAGAATGGTGCTACATTCGCATGAACTAAGGTACGTTGTAAACCACGTGTCATGTCTCTAAATAGAGTGTGTTTGGATGTCGGTGAAGGACATTTCCAGCATTTATTGAGAATGGTGCTACATTCGCATGAACTAAGGTACGTTGTAAACCACGTGTCATGTCTCTAAATAGAGTGTGTTTGGATGTCGGTGAAGGACATTTCCAGCATTTATTGAGAATGGTGCTACATTCGCATGAACTAAGGTACGTTGTAAACCACGTGTCATGTCTCTAAATAGAGTGTGTTTGGATGTCGGTGAAGGACATTTCCAGCATTTATTGAGAATGGTGCTACATTCCCATGAACTAAGGTACGTTGTAAACCACGTGTCATGTCTCTAAATAGAGTGTGTTTGGATGTCGGTGAAGGACATTTCCAGCATTTATTGAGAATGGTGCTACATTCGCATGAACTAAGGTACGTTGTAAACCACGTGTCATGTCTCTAAATAGAGTGTGTTTGGATGTCGGTGAAGGACATTTCCAGCATTTATTGAGAATGGTGCTACATTCGCATGAACTAAGGTACGTTGTAAACCACGTGTCATGTCTCTAAATAGAGTGTGTTTGGATGTCGGTGAAGGACATTTCCAGCATTTATTGAGAATGGTGCTACATTCGCATGAACTAAGGTACGTTGTAAACCACGTGTCATGTCTCTAAATAGAGTGTGTTTGGATGTCGGTGAAGGACATTTCCAGCATTTATTGAGAATGGTGCTACATTCGCATGAACTAAGGTACGTTGTAAACCACGTGTCATGTCTCTAAATAGAGTGTGTTTGGATGTCGGTGAAGGACATTTCCAGCATTTATTGAGAATGGTGCTACATTCGCATGAACTAAGGTACGTTGTAAACCACGTGTCATGTCTCTAAATAGAGTGTGTTTGGATGTCGGTGAAGGACATTTCCAGCATTTATTGAGAATGGTGCTACATTCGCATGAACTAAGGTACGTTGTAAACCACGTGTCATGTCTCTAAATAGAGTGTGTTTGGATGTCGGTGAAGGACATTTCCAGCATTTATTGAGAATGGTGCTACATTCGCATGAACTAAGGTACGTTGTAAACCACGTGTCATGTCTCTAAATAGAGTGTGTTTGGATGTCGGTGAAGGACATTTCCAGCATTTATTGAGAATGGTGCTACATTCGCATGAACTAAGGTACGTTGTAAACCACGTGTCATGTCTCTAAATAGAGTGTGTTTGGATGTCGGTGAAGGACATTTCCAGCATTTATTGAGAATGGTGCTACATTCGCATGAACTAAGGTACGTTGTAAACCACGTGTCATGTCTCTAAATAGAGTGTGTTTGGATGTCGGTGAAGGACATTTCCAGCATTTATTGAGAATGGTGCTACATTCGCATGAACTAAGGTACGTTGTAAACCACGTGTCATGTCTCTAAATAGAGTGTGTTTGGATGTCGGTGAAGGACATTTCCAGCATTTATTGAGAATGGTGCTACATTCGCATGAACTAAGGTACGTTGTAAACCACGTGTCATGTCTCTAAATAGAGTGTGTTTGGATGTCGGTGAAGGACATTTCCAGCATTTATTGAGAATGGTGCTACATTCGCATGAACTAAGGTACGTTGTAAACCACGTGTCATGTCTCTAAATAGAGTGTGTTTGGATGTCGGTGAAGGACATTTCCAGCATTTATTGAGAATGGTGCTACATTCGCATGAACTAAGGTACGTTGTAAACCACGTGTCATGTCTCTAAATAGAGTGTGTTTGGATGTCGGTGAAGGACATTTCCAGCATTTATTGAGAATGGTGCTACATTCGCATGAACTAAGGTACGTTGTAAACCACGTGTCATGTCTCTAAATAGAGTGTGTTTGGATGTCGGTGAAGGACATTTCCAGCATTTATTGAGAATGGTGCTACATTCGCATGAACTAAGGTACGTTGTAAACCACGTGTCATGTCTCTAAATAGAGTGTGTTTGGATGTCGGTGAAGGACATTTCCAGCATTTATTGAGAATGGTGCTACATTCGCATGAACTAAGGTACGTTGTAAACCACGTGTCATGTCTCTAAATAGAGTGTGTTTGGATGTCGGTGAAGGACATTTCCAGCATTTATTGAGAATGGTGCTACATTCGCATGAACTAAGGTACGTTGTAAACCACGTGTCATGTCTCTAAATAGAGTGTGTTTGGATGTCGGTGAAGGACATTTCCAGCATTTATTGAGAATGGTGCTACATTCGCATGAACTAAGGTACGTTGTAAACCACGTGTCATGTCTCTAAATAGAGTGTGTTTGGATGTCGGTGAAGGACATTTCCAGCATTTATTGAGAATGGTGCTACATTCGCATGAACTAAGGTACGTTGTAAACCACGTGTCATGTCTCTAAATAGAGTGTGTTTGGATGTCGGTGAAGGACATTTCCAGCATTTATTGAGAATGGTGCTACATTCGCATGAACTAAGGTACGTTGTAAACCACGTGTCATGTCTCTAAATAGAGTGTGTTTGGATGTCGGTGAAGGACATTTCCAGCATTTATTGAGAATGGTGCTACATTCGCATGAACTAAGGTACGTTGTAAACCACGTGTCATGTCTCTAAATAGAGTGTGTTTGGATGTCGGTGAAGGACATTTCCAGCATTTATTGAGAATGGTGCTACATTCGCATGAACTAAGGTACGTTGTAAACCACGTGTCATGTCTCTAAATAGAGTGTGTTTGGATGTCGGTGAAGGACATTTCCAGCATTTATTGAGAATGGTGCTACATTCGCATGAACTAAGGTACGTTGTAAACCACGTGTCATGTCTCTAAATAGAGTGTGTTTGGATGTCGGTGAAGGACATTTCCAGCATTTATTGAGAATGGTGCTACATTCGCATGAACTAAGGTACGTTGTAAACCACGTGTCATGTCTCTAAATAGAGTGTGTTTGGATGTCGGTGAAGGACATTTCCAGCATTTATTGAGAATGGTGCTACATTCGCATGAACTAAGGTACGTTGTAAACCACGTGTCATGTCTCTAAATAGAGTGTGTTTGGATGTCGGTGAAGGACATTTCCAGCATTTATTGAGAATGGTGCTACATTCGCATGAACTAAGGTACGTTGTAAACCACGTGTCATGTCTCTAAATAGAGTGTGTTTGGATGTCGGTGAAGGACATTTCCAGCATTTATTGAGAATGGTGCTACATTCGCATGAACTAAGGTACGTTGTAAACCACGTGTCATGTCTCTAAATAGAGTGTGTTTGGATGTCGGTGAAGGACATTTCCAGCATTTATTGAGAATGGTGCTACATTCGCATGAACTAAGGTACGTTGTAAACCACGTGTCATGTCTCTAAATAGAGTGTGTTTGGATGTCGGTGAAGGACATTTCCAGCATTTATTGAGAATGGTGCTACATTCGCATGAACTAAGGTACGTTGTAAACCACGTGTCATGTCTCTAAATAGAGTGTGTTTGGATGTCGGTGAAGGACATTTCCAGCATTTATTGAGAATGGTGCTACATTCGCATGAACTAAGGTACGTTGTAAACCACGTGTCATGTCTCTAAATAGAGTGTGTTTGGATGTCGGTGAAGGACATTTCCAGCATTTATTGAGAATGGTGCTACATTCGCATGAACTAAGGTACGTTGTAAACCACGTGTCATGTCTCTAAATAGAGTGTGTTTGGATGTCGGTGAAGGACATTTCCAGCATTTATTGAGAATGGTGCTACATTCGCATGAACTAAGGTACGTTGTAAACCACGTGTCATGTCTCTAAATAGAGTGTGTTTGGATGTCGGTGAAGGACATTTCCAGCATTTATTGAGAATGGTGCTACATTCGCATGAACTAAGGTACGTTGTAAACCACGTGTCATGTCTCTAAATAGAGTGTGTTTGGATGTCGGTGAAGGACATTTCCAGCATTTATTGAGAATGGTGCTACATTCGCATGAACTAAGGTACGTTGTAAACCACGTGTCATGTCTCTAAATAGAGTGTGTTTGGATGTCGGTGAAGGACATTTCCAGCATTTATTGAGAATGGTGCTACATTCGCATGAACTAAGGTACGTTGTAAACCACGTGTCATGTCTCTAAATAGAGTGTGTTTGGATGTCGGTGAAGGACATTTCCAGCATTTATTGAGAATGGTGCTACATTCGCATGAACTAAGGTACGTTGTAAACCACGTGTCATGTCTCTAAATAGAGTGTGTTTGGATGTCGGTGAAGGACATTTCCAGCATTTATTGAGAATGGTGCTACATTCGCATGAACTAAGGTACGTTGTAAACCACGTGTCATGTCTCTAAATAGAGTGTGTTTGGATGTCGGTGAAGGACATTTCCAGCATTTATTGAGAATGGTGCTACATTCGCATGAACTAAGGTACGTTGTAAACCACGTGTCATGTCTCTAAATAGAGTGTGTTTGGATGTCGGTGAAGGACATTTCCAGCATTTATTGAGAATGGTGCTACATTCGCATGAACTAAGGTACGTTGTAAACCACGTGTCATGTCTCTAAATAGAGTGTGTTTGGATGTCGGTGAAGGACATTTCCAGCATTTATTGAGAATGGTGCTACATTCGCATGAACTAAGGTACGTTGTAAACCACGTGTCATGTCTCTAAATAGAGTGTGTTTGGATGTCGGTGAAGGACATTTCCAGCATTTATTGAGAATGGTGCTACATTCGCATGAACTAAGGTACGTTGTAAACCACGTGTCATGTCTCTAAATAGAGTGTGTTTGGATGTCGGTGAAGGACATTTCCAGCATTTATTGAGAATGGTGCTACATTCGCATGAACTAAGGTACGTTGTAAACCACGTGTCATGTCTCTAAATAGAGTGTGTTTGGATGTCGGTGAAGGACATTTCCAGCATTTATTGAGAATGGTGCTACATTCGCATGAACTAAGGTACGTTGTAAACCACGTGTCATGTCTCTAAATAGAGTGTGTTTGGATGTCGGTGAAGGACATTTCCAGCATTTATTGAGAATGGTGCTACATTCGCATGAACTAAGGTACGTTGTAAACCACGTGTCATGTCTCTAAATAGAGTGTGTTTGGATGTCGGTGAAGGACATTTCCAGCATTTATTGAGAATGGTGCTACATTCGCATGAACTAAGGTACGTTGTAAACCACGTGTCATGTCTCTAAATAGAGTGTGTTTGGATGTCGGTGAAGGACATTTCCAGCATTTATTGAGAATGGTGCTACATTCGCATGAACTAAGGTACGTTGTAAACCACGTGTCATGTCTCTAAATAGAGTGTGTTTGGATGTCGGTGAAGGACATTTCCAGCATTTATTGAGAATGGTGCTACATTCGCATGAACTAAGGTACGTTGTAAACCACGTGTCATGTCTCTAAATAGAGTGTGTTTGGATGTCGGTGAAGGACATTTCCAGCATTTATTGAGAATGGTGCTACATTCGCATGAACTAAGGTACGTTGTAAACCACGTGTCATGTCTCTAAATAGAGTGTGTTTGGATGTCGGTGAAGGACATTTCCAGCATTTATTGAGAATGGTGCTACATTCGCATGAACTAAGGTACGTTGTAAACCACGTGTCATGTCTCTAAATAGAGTGTGTTTGGATGTCGGTGAAGGACATTTCCAGCATTTATTGAGAATGGTGCTACATTCGCATGAACTAAGGTACGTTGTAAACCACGTGTCATGTCTCTAAATAGAGTGTGTTTGGATGTCGGTGAAGGACATTTCCAGCATTTATTGAGAATGGTGCTACATTCGCATGAACTAAGGTACGTTGTAAACCACGTGTCATGTCTCTAAATAGAGTGTGTTTGGATGTCGGTGAAGGACATTTCCAGCATTTATTGAGAATGGTGCTACATTCGCATGAACTAAGGTACGTTGTAAACCACGTGTCATGTCTCTAAATAGAGTGTGTTTGGATGTCGGTGAAGGACATTTCCAGCATTTATTGAGAATGGTGCTACATTCGCATGAACTAAGGTACGTTGTAAACCACGTGTCATGTCTCTAAATAGAGTGTGTTTGGATGTCGGTGAAGGACATTTCCAGCATTTATTGAGAATGGTGCTACATTCGCATGAACTAAGGTACGTTGTAAACCACGTGTCATGTCTCTAAATAGAGTGTGTTTGGATGTCGGTGAAGGACATTTCCAGCATTTATTGAGAATGGTGCTACATTCGCATGAACTAAGGTACGTTGTAAACCACGTGTCATGTCTCTAAATAGAGTGTGTTTGGATGTCGGTGAAGGACATTTCCAGCATTTATTGAGAATGGTGCTACATTCGCATGAACTAAGGTACGTTGTAAACCACGTGTCATGTCTCTAAATAGAGTGTGTTTGGATGTCGGTGAAGGACATTTCCAGCATTTATTGAGAATGGTGCTACATTCGCATGAACTAAGGTACGTTGTAAACCACGTGTCATGTCTCTAAATAGAGTGTGTTTGGATGTCGGTGAAGGACATTTCCAGCATTTATTGAGAATGGTGCTACATTCGCATGAACTAAGGTACGTTGTAAACCACGTGTCATGTCTCTAAATAGAGTGTGTTTGGATGTCGGTGAAGGACATTTCCAGCATTTATTGAGAATGGTGCTACATTCGCATGAACTAAGGTACGTTGTAAACCACGTGTCATGTCTCTAAATAGAGTGTGTTTGGATGTCGGTGAAGGACATTTCCAGCATTTATTGAGAATGGTGCTACATTCGCATGAACTAAGGTACGTTGTAAACCACGTGTCATGTCTCTAAATAGAGTGTGTTTGGATGTCGGTGAAGGACATTTCCAGCATTTATTGAGAATGGTGCTACATTCGCATGAACTAAGGTACGTTGTAAACCACGTGTCATGTCTCTAAATAGAGTGTGTTTGGATGTCGGTGAAGGACATTTCCAGCATTTATTGAGAATGGTGCTACATTCGCATGAACTAAGGTACGTTGTAAACCACGTGTCATGTCTCTAAATAGAGTGTGTTTGGATGTCGGTGAAGGACATTTCCAGCATTTATTGAGAATGGTGCTACATTCGCATGAACTAAGGTACGTTGTAAACCACGTGTCATGTCTCTAAATAGAGTGTGTTTGGATGTCGGTGAAGGACATTTCCAGCATTTATTGAGAATGGTGCTACATTCGCATGAACTAAGGTACGTTGTAAACCACGTGTCATGTCTCTAAATAGAGTGTGTTTGGATGTCGGTGAAGGACATTTCCAGCATTTATTGAGAATGGTGCTACATTCGCATGAACTAAGGTACGTTGTAAACCACGTGTCATGTCTCTAAATAGAGTGTGTTTGGATGTCGGTGAAGGACATTTCCAGCATTTATTGAGAATGGTGCTACATTCGCATGAACTAAGGTACGTTGTAAACCACGTGTCATGTCTCTAAATAGAGTGTGTTTGGATGTCGGTGAAGGACATTTCCAGCATTTATTGAGAATGGTGCTACATTCGCATGAACTAAGGTACGTTGTAAACCACGTGTCATGTCTCTAAATAGAGTGTGTTTGGATGTCGGTGAAGGACATTTCCAGCATTTATTGAGAATGGTGCTACATTCGCATGAACTAAGGTACGTTGTAAACCACGTGTCATGTCTCTAAATAGAGTGTGTTTGGATGTCGGTGAAGGACATTTCCAGCATTTATTGAGAATGGTGCTACATTCGCATGAACTAAGGTACGTTGTAAACCACGTGTCATGTCTCTAAATAGAGTGTGTTTGGATGTCGGTGAAGGACATTTCCAGCATTTATTGAGAATGGTGCTACATTCGCATGAACTAAGGTACGTTGTAAACCACGTGTCATGTCTCTAAATAGAGTGTGTTTGGATGTCGGTGAAGGACATTTCCAGCATTTATTGAGAATGGTGCTACATTCGCATGAACTAAGGTACGTTGTAAACCACGTGTCATGTCTCTAAATAGAGTGTGTTTGGATGTCGGTGAAGGACATTTCCAGCATTTATTGAGAATGGTGCTACATTCTCATGAACTAAGGTACGTTGTAAACCACGTGTCATGTCTCTAAATAGAGTGTGTTTGGATGTCGGTGAAGGACATTTCCAGCATTTATTGAGAATGGTGCTACATTCGCATGAACTAAGGTACGTTGTAAACCACGTGTCATGTCTCTAAATAGAGTGTGTTTGGATGTCGGTGAAGGACATTTCCAGCATTTATTGAGAATGGTGCTACATTCGCATGAACTAAGGTACGTTGTAAACCACGTGTCATGTCTCTAAATAGAGTGTGTTTGGATGTCGGTGAAGGACATTTCCAGCATTTATTGAGAATGGTGCTACATTCGCATGAACTAAGGTACGTTGTAAACCACGTGTCATGTCTCTAAATAGAGTGTGTTTGGATGTCGGTGAAGGACATTTCCAGCATTTATTGAGAATGGTGCTACATTCGCATGAACTAAGGTACGTTGTAAACCACGTGTCATGTCTCTAAATAGAGTGTGTTTGGATGTCGGTGAAGGACATTTCCAGCATTTATTGAGAATGGTGCTACATTCGCATGAACTAAGGTACGTTGTAAACCACGTGTCATGTCTCTAAATAGAGTGTGTTTGGATGTCGGTGAAGGACATTTCCAGCATTTATTGAGAATGGTGCTACATTCGCATGAACTAAGGTACGTTGTAAACCACGTGTCATGTCTCTAAATAGAGTGTGTTTGGATGTCGGTGAAGGACATTTCCAGCATTTATTGAGAATGGTGCTACATTCGCATGAACTAAGGTACGTTGTAAACCACGTGTCATGTCTCTAAATAGAGTGTGTTTGGATGTCGGTGAAGGACATTTCCAGCATTTATTGAGAATGGTGCTACATTCGCATGAACTAAGGTACGTTGTAAACCACGTGTCATGTCTCTAAATAGAGTGTGTTTGGATGTCGGTGAAGGACATTTCCAGCATTTATTGAGAATGGTGCTACATTCCCATGAACTAAGGTACGTTGTAAACCACGTGTCATGTCTCTAAATAGAGTGTGTTTGGATGTCGGTGAAGGACATTTCCAGCATTTATTGAGAATGGTGCTACATTCGCATGAACTAAGGTACGTTGTAAACCACGTGTCATGTCTCTAAATAGAGTGTGTTTGGATGTCGGTGAAGGACATTTCCAGCATTTATTGAGAATGGTGCTACATTCGCATGAACTAAGGTACGTTGTAAACCACGTGTCATGTCTCTAAATAGAGTGTGTTTGGATGTCGGTGAAGGACATTTCCAGCATTTATTGAGAATGGTGCTACATTCTCATGAACTAAGGTACGTTGTAAACCACGTGTCATGTCTCTAAATAGAGTGTGTTTGGATGTCGGTGAAGGACATTTCCAGCATTTATTGAGAATGGTGCTACATTCGCATGAACTAAGGTACGTTGTAAACCACGTGTCATGTCTCTAAATAGAGTGTGTTTGGATGTCGGTGAAGGACATTTCCAGCATTTATTGAGAATGGTGCTACATTCGCATGAACTAAGGTACGTTGTAAACCACGTGTCATGTCTCTAAATAGAGTGTGTTTGGATGTCGGTGAAGGACATTTCCAGCATTTATTGAGAATGGTGCTACATTCGCATGAACTAAGGTACGTTGTAAACCACGTGTCATGTCTCTAAATAGAGGGTGTTTGGATGTCGGTGAAGGACATTTCCAGCATTTATTGAGAATGGTGCTACATTCGCATGAACTAAGGTACGTTGTAAACCACGTGTCATGTCTCTAAATAGAGTGTGTTTGGATGTCGGTGAAGGACATTTCCAGCATTTATTGAGAATGGTGCTACATTCGCATGAACTAAGGTACGTTGTAAACCACGTGTCATGTCTCTAAATAGAGTGTGTTTGGATGTCGGTGAAGGACATTTCCAGCATTTATTGAGAATGGTGCTACATTCGCATGAACTAAGGTACGTTGTAAACCACGTGTCATGTCTCTAAATAGAGTGTGTTTGGATGTCGGTGAAGGACATTTCCAGCATTTATTGAGAATGGTGCTACATTCTCATGAACTAAGGTACGTTGTAAACCACGTGTCATGTCTCTAAATAGAGTGTGTTTGGATGTCGGTGAAGGACATTTCCAGCATTTATTGAGAATGGTGCTACATTCGCATGAACTAAGGTACGTTGTAAACCACGTGTCATGTCTCTAAATAGAGGGTGTTTGGATGTCGGTGAAGGACATTTCCAGCATTTATTGAGAATGGTGCTACATTCGCATGAACTAAGGTACGTTGTAAACCACGTGTCATGTCTCTAAATAGAGTGTGTTTGGATGTCGGTGAAGGACATTTCCAGCATTTATTGAGAATGGTGCTACATTCGCATGAACTAAGGTACGTTGTAAACCACGTGTCATGTCTCTAAATAGAGTGTGTTTGGATGTCGGTGAAGGACATTTCCAGCATTTATTGAGAATGGTGCTACATTCTCATGAACTAAGGTACGTTGTAAACCACGTGTCATGTCTCTAAATAGAGTGTGTTTGGATGTCGGTGAAGGACATTTCCAGCATTTATTGAGAATGGTGCTACATTCGCATGAACTAAGGTACGTTGTAAACCACGTGTCATGTCTCTAAATAGAGGGTGTTTGGATGTCGGTGAAGGACATTTCCAGCATTTATTGAGAATGGTGCTACATTCGCATGAACTAAGGTACGTTGTAAACCACGTGTCATGTCTCTAAATAGAGTGTGTTTGGATGTCGGTGAAGGACATTTCCAGCATTTATTGAGAATGGTGCTACATTCGCATGAACTAAGGTACGTTGTAAACCACGTGTCATGTCTCTAAATAGAGTGTGTTTGGATGTCGGTGAAGGACATTTCCAGCATTTATTGAGAATGGTGCTACATTCGCATGAACTAAGGTACGTTGTAAACCACGTGTCATGTCTCTAAATAGAGTGTGTTTGGATGTCGGTGAAGGACATTTCCAGCATTTATTGAGAATGGTGCTACATTCGCATGAACTAAGGTACGTTGTAAACCACGTGTCATGTCTCTAAATAGAGTGTGTTTGGATGTCGGTGAAGGACATTTCCAGCATTTATTGAGAATGGTGCTACATTCGCATGAACTAAGGTACGTTGTAAACCACGTGTCATGTCTCTAAATAGAGTGTGTTTGGATGTCGGTGAAGGACATTTCCAGCATTTATTGAGAATGGTGCTACATTCGCATGAACTAAGGTACGTTGTAAACCACGTGTCATGTCTCTAAATAGAGTGTGTTTGGATGTCGGTGAAGGACATTTCCAGCATTTATTGTGAATGGTGCTACATTCCCATGAACTAAGGTACGTTGTAAACCACGTGTCATAAATAGAGTGTGTTTGGATGTCGGTGAAGGACATTCTCAGCATTTTTTTGTGAATGGTGCTACATTCTCATGAACTAAGGTACGTTGTAAAAAAACGTGTCATGTTTCTAAGTCGAGTGTGTTTGGATGTCGGTGGAGGACATTTCCAGCAGTTATTCTGAATAGTGCTACATTCCCATGAACTAAGGTACGTCGGCCGCCCCGGTGGCGCAGTGGTCTAAGGCGCTGGCCTATGATCATTCGTCCGTAAGGGGTCCGGGCTCGAATCCCGGTGAGGCATGGATGTTGTGTTTGTCTTATGGCACTGGCTCTCTCCCTTCCCTGGAACCAGTGACCCTAAATTAGGGACGGGCGACTGCTTATAGCGCATTGAGTTGCTCACGGTGGTCGTTAAACCTCCAACCAAAAAAAAAAAAAAAAGGTACGTCGTAAACCACATGTCATGTTTCTAAGTATAGTGTGTTTGGATGTCGGTGAAGGACATTTCCAGCATTTATAGTGAATGGTGCTGCGTTCCCATGAAGTAAGATACGTTTTGAACCACATGTCATGCTTCTAAGTAAATTGTGTTGTAAAATATGACTGATTATTTGAGGGGACCGCTTAGTGAATCAATGAGAATCTCATGCGTCTGTGTGTTGTGTGACTGCATTTGCTTGCTTTAATTTTACGACCATCCTGTTTCAAGAAAATGTTTTTTTTTTATAACTGGGGAGCTGAATCCACGTGGTTTGCAGCGCTCACGTGGCATGGTTTGTTACTCCTACTGCTGTCCACGTGATCGATGAACTACTATCGGTCAAATGTTCTCGACCCGCTGTCAGGTGATTCTTGTAAAAAACATTTACAAGAAGAAGGATAATAACCGAGTGCGTACTTTAAAACAGATGTAGCAAGGAACACTGCCTGAGATGGAATGTCGGTCGAATTCCACAAATCGGCTTCAGTTACTAATTTTTACACGTGATCATGATTCCGCAAAGGAGCATAAATTACATTTGTGCACCTGAATACCTGGTTTAAGGCTGTCTTTGAATGAGTCTTTGGATTCATCTTCTGCGATAAATGGCGCAAAAAGTGAAGGACAGTCTTAAGGGACTGTCCGAGAAGTTGACGTCAGCGAATCACTGCAGATCTTGCCATATTCAGAATGAAATCGGTCTCTCGTTGGCTCCCCAATGAAAAGACAAAATACGCGCTGTTACGTTATAACCAATGACGTTATTCGGGGGTGGAGCTCAGTAAGTACGCGGAGTTTCTACACTGCTAGACAATTGCTAAGGTCGGATCATGAACGGCTATATAGCGCATAAAAAATTAAGTGTGGTTGGATGCCAAGTGAAATAAAATAGTGTCAGAATGCCAGGATATTACAAGAAAGACAATTTATTGTGCTCTGAAATTCAGAGCACAATAAATTGTAAATAACGTGTTCAACAATAAATTGTAAATAACGTGTTCACAATAACGTGTTCAAGGGACAAACAGGCCATTTTGTGCAGAATACGTAAACGTGAAAAAAATGCAATTACCGTCCGCAGGCGTTCCGGCGTAAGATGGCAATACGGGATATGGCCACCATGGAGGGCGATGCAAGATTCCACACGTCGTGTCATGCTTTGCACAACATTATCAAGCAGCTGTTGGGGTAATTTATCCCATTCCTCTGTCAGTGCACGGATGAGGGTGTCCTTGTTTATTGGAGGGCATTGGCGACCAGCAAGACTCCTCCCCAAAGCATCCCACACATTTTCAATGGGATTCAGATCTGGAGAACGTGCTGGCCATACGAGGCGTTGAATATCCTCGCTCTCAAGACACTCCTGGACAGCGACTGTTCGATGACATGTTGCGTTGTCGTCCATGAAAATGAATCTATCACCGACAGCACCACGGAACATGCGAACATGAGGTAGCAGAACATCATTAATGTATCGTTGGCCAGTCATAGTCCCAGTTGGAAGCACATAGAGGGACATACGGCCATTGATCATGATGCCAGCCCATACCATGACACTACATGTCGGATATCGGTCCCTTTCCTGTATGTTTGCTGGACAATATGCAGCACCACTATCACGCCAGATCAGTTGTCGTCGACAATCAGACGATAGACTGTATCTACTCTCATCTGAGAAGGGGACAGCAGACCAGTCGTTATCAGTCCAATTGAGATGTTGATGGCACCATTGCAAACGGGCGGTACGGTGACGTCTGGACAATGGGATGCACACAACAGGACGGCGGGCGTATAGTCCTCCTTCATGCAAACGTCTGGCGAC
The DNA here is from genome assembly GCA_039090855.1 of Macrothele yani. Lineage (NCBI taxonomy): Eukaryota > Metazoa > Arthropoda > Arachnida > Araneae > Macrothelidae > Macrothele > Macrothele yani. Next base: position 106,072,365 of record CM076999.1, on the reverse strand, counting down.
AGTTTTTCGGGAGATCCGCTTGCCAGTAGCAGCCATAAACTGATTTGCTACCTCGCTAGCTGTGCTGCGCCGGTGTCTTTTTGTTGATAGCACTATGTACCGATCTTCTGCAGGTGTCGTACTGCGAACACGGCCTCCCCCGTGACGTTTGCTACACTCTCCATTTGTTTGAAATGATTTCCAAACCCTTGAAACAACACTGTGGCTGACGTCGAACTCCCTGGCAACATCTGTTATTTTTCGCCCTTCTTCAATCTTGCCAATAATACGGGCACGCGTAAAATCATCTAGGTGATGTCGGGAAGACATACTGAAAATTGAAAGTTCGTCAATTGATTCTTTCCCTTTCAACTTTGCGTTTGAACAACAACGGTCAATACGCGTCAAATCCTTTATATCTCTTATCACCGCTATGACGTCAGGAACAAGTTCTGCAATTCAAAATTTGCATACGCACAACACGTCTTACTGTATCCCGCCCTTATGCTAATTTCCACATTTTCCTGCCTTCCATTTTATGGTTGCTATCGTTGCTATTGTCATTCGTCCTTAGCAATTGTCCGGCAGTGTATGACTGAAATTCAGGGGTTCTCTGCTAATGTACACATTCTCTCTTAAAAAAAGAATATACACCAGGATTAATGCATATACTCGAGACCGCCCCGGTGGCGCAGTGGTCTAAGGTGCTGGCCTCTAATCATTCGTCTGTAAGGGGTCCGGGTTCAAATCCCGGTGAGGCATGGATGTTGTGTTGGTCTTACGGCACTGGCTCTCCCCCTTAACTGGAACCAGTGACCCTAAATTAGGGACGGGCGACTGCTTATAGCCCATTGAGTTTCTCACGGTGGTCGTTAAACCTCCAATCCAAAAAATCCATGTAGAAGACATCGCTCTTTCCACGTCAATAAGTGAGAATTTTATAATTTTCCACGGAAAAATTCTCATCGGCCGCCACCGGGAATCGAACCCAGGGTCTTCCAACGTGGAAAGAGCGATGTCTTCTGTTTGGTGTTTCTGATTCACGTCGACTGTATGAATTAATTACTTATTCGTCTCCTAGTTATTTGTTCAGTTCCTGCTTTCCATCTTTGGTAAATCTCCAGCATTGTGAGGGGCTCCATGAAGCAACATGCCAAGTGGTTTCGGCAGTTAATCTCATGTGAATCTGGATAATTCGAGGCTCCTGTAGTGCAGTGGTAGCATGTCCGGCGCGTAACTGAATGACCCTGGGTTCGATTCCCGGTGGCGGCCAATGAGATTTTTTCCGTGACTCACTAATTAACGTGGAAAGAGCGATGTCTTCTGTTTGGAGGTACACTGGGATTTATAATGATCTATAGAAGATAAGATTCCAATCTTACTTTTGGCCCCATTCAACGATTTCTATTTGGCCTAGATAATTAAGAAAATCAGACAGAAAGGAGAGATTTCGTTTCTTCCAGACAGAAACACTGCTAAGCTGACTTATCACGCCATCTAGCGCCCAAATTGGAATACTTTCGAGTCAGATAAATTGAATTTAAAAAGAAATTCTAACACTTTTTCAGAATAATAACTGTGGCATATACACTGAGTGGCCACTTTATTTTGACCATCCCCTTAGTACTTCGTTGGGCCACCTTTTGCCTTTAATACTGCGTCGATTCTTCGTGGCATGGACTTCATGAGATGTTGATAGGTGGTTTGTGGAATCTGAGACCATGCTTGATGAATAGCACTTTCCAGGAGTGTGAGATTGCAGGGTTGTGGATCCAGCTGTCTGATGGCTCGTTCAACTTCATCCCACAAATTATCAATGGGGTTGAGATCTGGAGACTGTGTGGGCCATCTAAGCAAAATAAACTCACCGGCATGTTCCTGAAACCAATCCTGTACAATACGAGCACTACGGCAGGACGCATTATCTTGGAAAGTAGCCATCGCCATTGTTATAAACCATCCACATGACAGGATGCACTTGGTCCGCAACGATGTTTAGATATGATGTGCCAGTCAGACACAAATCAAAGGGCACAAAGCATGCCAGGAAAACATTCCCCAAACCATAACGTTGGCTCCACCAGCTTGAAGGATTGTAGCAATGCATTTGGGATGTATACTTTTGTGCTGTTTCCGCCAAATTCTCACTCGGTCATCGGCATGGTGCAACTGAAAACGCGATTCATCGGACCACATAATTTGTTTCCAACTATCGACTACCCAATCCTTGTGCTCCTGTGTGAACGGGAGACGTTTTCTTTGTTAACTGCAGACAGCAAGGGTGTTCGAACAGGCCTTCGGCTGCCATATCCCATCCGATGTAGTGTACGGCGAACAGTGCGTGCAGAGATCATTTGAGGGGATCCTTGATTAAGATGGTTTGTAATTTGCTGCACTGTTGCCCTTCTGTTGTCTGTTACGAGTATGGACACAATCCGTTTCGCTCGAACAGTCACTAGTCGACGACGATCACACGTTGCACGCAGAGACCCAGTTTTTTTGGCTGACATTCCAGTCTTTAAACACTTTAACAACAGCTGCTCTGGAACATTTCAGGAATGCGGCGGTTTTGGTGATACTCGCTCCATGGCTCCGAGCTCCTACAATAATCTCACGTTGAAACTCCGTCAAATCGTATTGTTTACCCATCTCGTCACCCAAAAATCACTTCTACTGCTGTCGCAAGCACTAAGCTTTCCCTTTTTATACTAGCCTCGCCCTCTGGCGGCAACAGCGTGCAGCCATAGCCCATTTGCTTAAAACTGTCAGGTGGTCATAATAAAATGGCGACTCAGTGTATTAGCTATAGGTCGTTTTTATTTGTGCTCAAAATTTCAGAATTATACAAAGTCTTCGAGGAAATGTGTACAAAATAATTTACATTGCATATATAGGATAGAATTTCTCTTACACTAATTCAAAGAAAGCCTTAAAATGTATATTTTTGACAGAGTTCAAGAATTTTAAAAAAATTTTGTCGTGTTGTGATTTATAATTAATCAGTTAAATAACATTTTGGATGCCTAATTCTCAGCTATGTTTAGTTTTTGTTTTTTTACGAACTCGTTCTTTCACAATGAATCAAATAAAGACCTGAAAGAATATTTTAAACTGTCAAAATTACATAAATATCTCTGACGACTGTGTTTTGTGTCCTATCACATTTACGAAGCTGATATGCCGACACCTTTCGTAACCGATAAGAGCGCCGACTCATGATATCTTACCAATCCAAAATGTTTGTTTTCAAGAACTGTGCGATATTTAAAATAGTTCTTGTACGTAAGTGCCGTACAAAAACTCGCAGCCCCGGTGGTGCAGTGGTCTAAGCGCGGCTTGTGACCATTCGTCCGAGAAGAGTCCAGGTTTGAATCCCGGTGAGGCATGGATGTTGTGTTTGTCTTAGGACGCTGGCTCTCTCCCTTCCCTAGAACCAGTGGCCATAAATTAGGGACGGGCAACTATTTATAGCCCACTGAGTTGCTCACGGTGGTCGATAAACCTTCAAAAAACAAACAAACAAACAAACTGTTCTAAACGACCAGGATATCTGCGATACCTTGCATAGTTAAATCTTCCTGAAAAAGTATAAAACCATTCGATTGGTAAGGCCAAGTAGAATCCAAAAAAAGGAGAACTGCTTTCATATCTGTTAACGTGGGCTTTGTGATTGTGAATTTTCGTATTAATCTGAACAAGAAGTGCTAATTAATAAACAGGAACTGCACACCAGCTACACTCAAAACAATTAGTATATATATATGTACCACAATATATTGACAAAAGTCACCGGACACCCTTTCAAAAGCAAATGAACGGATCCGCTGCGTTGTTAAGATGCGCAGTACAACTGCAAACGGTATAAAAACAAGCTTGCAGCTGACCGTGATCATATCGCACTGTGAGGTTGAGTGAAAATGTCGCGGCGGGAGAGAACTGACTTTGGGAAAGGAAAGATTGTTGGGTGTTATATTAGGGGTTGTCCATAAGAGAAACCGAGAGGCGTTTAAACATATTCAAGTCAACTGTTTTGGATGTACTGAATAAGTGAAAGACACGTGGCGTGCTGAAGGAACAAAACGTACCGGCAGACCAAAGAAAATGAGTGACAGAGAACGTTGAAGCCTCAGGAGAGTCGTTACAGCTAATCGACGGAGTACTGCACAAGAACTCAGTATACAGGTGAGTAAAACTGATGGAACCTCGGTATGTACACGTATCATTCGCAGAGAACTTCATTCCATGGGTTACCGTGGTCGTGCGACTGCTCATAAGCTTTTCATCTCCACTCGGATTGCTACTCGTTATTTAGCATGGTGTAAAGAACATTTATCGTGGACCGTAGATCAATGGAAACTGGCCCTATGGACTGATGAATCAATATACACGATCTATCAGTCTGATGGCAGTGTGGGGGCATGGCGCCAGCCTGGGGAACACTATTTACTACAGTGTACTGCTCCTACGGTCAAGTTTGGAGCTGGCAGTGTTCTTGTGTGGGGGTGTTTTTCGTGGTATGGTCCCCGCCCATTGGTTAACGTGGATAAACCTGTTAACCAGCACGTCTACCTCTATATTCTGGACAATTATGCCCTACCAACGCTGTGGCAAATCTATGGAACCGAGCCTTGTTGGTACCAGAAGGATAATGCACCGAGCCATAAAGCAAAAGCTGTTACGGAGTGGTTTGATGATAATTCCGTATCGTGTGTAGACTGGCCAGCACAGAGCCCTGATCTTAATCCCATAGAGCACCTATGGGGTGAATTAGAGCGCCTGCATAAGAAGTTTGGAACCAACGCCTACTACTAAGCAGCAGTTAGGGGCAGCATTATGAATGGAAACGCATATCTATCGCTGTGTTCCAAAACCTTCTCGAAAGCATGTCTCGAGGGCCAGTTCACGCATTAAGGCCAAAGGTGGACCGACGCCGTACTAGTAAATAGCAAACCTTTCTTGAAAAAGCCATCTGGTTGATCTGAGAAAGCTTGGAAACTTTGATTTTCTATTCTACACCAAGAAATTCTGATCACTAGTATAGTCATACTGCAAGAAGTGCTATTGGCTAACTAAGTGGGTGAAAGTAGGGCTTCCGGTTTCCATTTACGCTGCATCCTGGATCGTATTTCTTATGAAACACAGATGCGTTGTAATTTTCTATCCAGATTCATAAAGAAATATGAACTCCAGTTTTCCAAATCCCACTGTAGTTTCACGAGCAGATATGAGCCCTAGCCCCCCTTATCCGCTTTTGTTTCACAAGGAAATATAGGCCTAAGTTTTCTATACCCGACTGTAATTTCACAAGAAGATGTGGATCCGCATTTCCCGTACGGCCCTCTAGATTCACAAGGAGGTATGGTACAGTTTTCCGTATCCCGCTGTAGTTTCACGAAGAGATATGGGACCCAGTTTCCCATATCTCACTCTAATTTCACAAGGATTCATGGGGTCCCCGCTCGCAATACCCCGCTCTAGTTTCACATGGAGACAGAGGTCTGAGATTTCCATATCTTGCTGTAGCTTCACAAGAAGACATGGGTCCCAGCTTCCCGTATCCAGCTATAGTTTCACAAGAAGACATAGGTCCCAGGTTCCCATATCACGCTCAAGTTTCACAAGGAGACATGGGTTCCAGTTTCGTATATCCTCTCTAGTTGCACAAGGAGTCATGGATCCCAGGTTCCCATATTTCGCTCTAGTATCGCAAGAAGACACAGGCCTCAGATTTCCATATACTGCTCTAGCTTCACAAGAAGACATGGGTCCCAGCTTCCCGTATCCAGCTATAGTTTCACAAGAAGACATAGGTCCCAGGTTCCCATATCACGCTCTAATTTCACAAGGAGACATGGGTTCCAGTTTCGTATATCCGCTCTAGTTGCACAAGGAGTCATGGATCCTAGGTTCCCATATCTCGCTCTAGTATCGCAAGAAGACCCAGGCCTCAGATTTCCATATATTGCTCCAGCTTCACAAGAAGACATGGGTCCCAGCTTCCCGTATCCAGCTATAGTTTCACAAGAAGACATAGGTCCCAGGTTCCCATATCACGCTCTAGTTTCACAAGGAGACATGGGTTCCAGTTTCGTATATCCTCTCTAGTTGCACAAGGAGTCATGGATCCCAGGTTCCCATATTTCGCTCTAGTATCGCAAGAAGACACAGGCCTCAGATTTCCATATATTGCTCCAGCTTCACAAGAAGACATGGGTCCCAGCTTCCCGTATCCAGCTATAGTTTCACAAGAAGACATAGGTCCCAGGTTCCCATATCACGCTCTAATTTCACAAGGAGACATGGGTTCCAGTTTCGTATATCCGCTCTAGTTGCACAAGGAGTCATGGATCCTAGGTTCCCATATCTCGCTCTAGTATCGCAATAAGACCCAGGCCTCAGATTTCCATATATTGCTCCAGCTTCACAAGAAGACATGGGTCCCAGCTTCCCGTATCCAGCTATAGTTTCACAAGAAGACATAGGTCCCAGGTTCCCATATCACGCTCTAGTTTCACAAGGAGACATGGGTTCCAGTTTCGTATATCCTCTCTAGTTGCACAAGGAGTCATGGATCCCAGGTTCCCATATTTCGCTCTAGTATCGCAAGAAGACACAGGCCTCAGATTTCCATATACTGCTCCAGCTTCACAAGAAGACATGGGTCCCAGCTTCCCGTATCCAGCTATAGTTTCACAAGAAGACATAGGTCCCAGGTTCCCATATCACGCTCTAATTTCACAAGGAGACATGGGTTCCAGTTTCGTATATCCGCTCTAGTTGCACAAGGAGTCATGGATCCTAGCTTCCCATATCTCGCTCTAGTATCGCAAGAAGACCCACGCCTCAGATTTCCATATATTGCTCCAGCTTCACAAGAAGACATGGGTCCCAGCTTCCCGTATCCAGCTATAGTTTCACAAGAAGACATAGGTCCCAGGTACCCATATCACGCTCTAGTTTCACAAGGAGACATGGGTTCCAGTTTCGTATATCCACTCTAGTTGCACAAGGAGTCATGGATCCCAGGTTCCCATATCTCGCTCTAGTATCGCAAGAAGACCCAGGCCTCAGATTTCCATATACTGCTCTAGCTTTACAAGAAGACATGGGTCCCAGCTTCCCGTATCCAGCTATAGTTTCACAAGAAGACATAGGTCCCAGGTTCGCATATCACGCTCTAGTTTCACAAGGAGACATGGGTTCCAGTTTCGTATATCCGCTCTAGTTGCACAAGGAGTCATGGATCCCAGGTTCCCATATCTCGCTATAGTATCGCAAGAAGCCACAGGCCTCAGATTTCCATATATTGCTCCAGCTTCACAAGAAGACATGGGTCCCAGCTTCCCGTATCCAGCTATAGTTTCACAAGAAGACATAGGTCCCAGGTTCCCATATCACGCTCTAGTTTCACAAGGAGACATGGGTTCCAGTTTCGTATATCCTCTCTAGTTGCACAAGGTGTCATGGATCCCAGGTTCCCATATCTCGCTCTAGTATCGCAAGAAGACACAGGCCTCAGATTTCCATATACTGCTCTAGCTTTACAAGAAGACATGGGTCCCAGCTTCCCGTATCCAGCTATAGTTTCACAAGAAGACATAGGTCCCAGGTTCCCATATCACGCTCTAATTTCACAAGGAGACATGGGTTCCGGTTTCGTATATCCGCTCTAGTTGCACAAGGAGTCATGGATCCTAGGTTCCCATATCTCGCTCTAGTATCGCAAGAAGACCCAGGCCTCAGATTTCCATATATTGCTCCAGCTTCACAAGAAGACATGGGTCCCAGCTTCCCGTATCCAGCTATAGTTTCACACGAAGACATAGGTCCCAGGTACCCATATCACGCTCTAGTTTCACAAGGAGACATGGGTTCCAGTTTCGTATATCCACTCTAGTTGCACAAGGAGTCATGGATCCCAGGTTCCCATATCTCGCTCTAGTATCGCAAGAAGACCCAGGGCTCAGATTTCCATATACTGCTCTAGCTTTACAAGAAGACATGGGTCCCAGCTTCCCGTATCCAGCTATAGTTTCACAAGAAGACATAGGTCCCAGGTTCGCATATCACGCTCTAGTTTCACAAGGAGACATGGGTTCCAGTTTCGTATATCCGCTCTAGTTGCACAAGGAGTCATGGATCCCAGGTTCCCATATCTCGCTATAGTATCGCAAGAAGCCACAGGCCTCAGATTTCCATATATTGCTCCAGCTTCACAAGAAGACATGGGTCCCAGCTTCCCGTATCCAGCTATAGTTTCACAAGAAGACATAGGTCCCAGGTTCCCATATCACGCTCTAGTTTCACAAGGAGACATGGGTTCCAGTTTCGTATATCCTCTCTAGTTGCACAAGGAGTCATGGATCCCAGGTTCCCATATCTCGCTCTAGTATCGCAAGAAGACACAGGCCTCAGATTTCCCTATACTGCTCTAGCTTCACAAGAAGACGTGGGTCCAAGTTTCCCATAGCCGGTTTTAGTTTTATAAATAGACATAGGTCCACAGTTTCCCATATCCCGCTCTAACTTCACAAGAAGACATGGGGTCCAAGTTTCCCATACCTGCTACGGTTTCACAAGGTTCCATGTTTCTCTAAGTCCCCAGATTCCCATATCTTGCTCTAGCTACAAAGACTGACAGGGGTTCCACTTTCTTACAATATATCCGCTCTAGTTGCACAAAGAGTCATGGATCCCAGTTTCCCATATCCCGCTCTAGTTTCACAAGAATATATTGGCCTCAGTTTCCCATATCACCCTCTAGTTTTTGCAAAGGAGACATGAGCCCTCAGATTTGGGTATCCTGCTCTAGATTCACAAGATGATATGAGTCCAAGTTTCCCATACACGCTATTGTTTCATAAGGAGACATGGGTCCCAGGTTCGCATATCTCGCTCTGGTTTTGCAAGGACACATAACCCGCAGTTTTTTATATCTCGCTGTGGTTTCACAAACAGACATAATTGCCCCTTTAATCATGTCTTGGTCTAGTATTTTTACGAATTCGTTTCGTGTGGTTGTACCTAAGTAACAGAGAAAAATCTTTACCATACGTACACCACTTTTTCATTGGGGTTTGAGCCTCCCTTCTTTAGCATTTAATCAAAATTTAATTATTAAATGTTTTGTGTTTCTACCTGAATTTGCAAATAAATTGTAGCCGCGAAATAAGGTATAACATTTGAAATAGTGTTAGTGATCCGAATTTCTTGGCGTAGAATATCAATAAAAGTTTCCAAGCTTTCGCACATCAACCCGATGGCTTTTTCAAGGAAAGTAGACAGCTAACTGCAAACTGGATAATGGAACACTCCAACCGTTGAAGTGTTCTATTATCCAGTTTGCAGTTAGCTGTCTACTTTCCTTGAAAAAGCCATCTGGTTGATGTGCGAAAGCTTGGAAACTTTGATTTATATTCTACGCCAAGAAATTCGGATTACTAGTACTATTTTAAGTGTAATTGGTGTACAGTTCCTTGTTATTAAATAAAAAGGTATAACACCATTATTTACATGTGTGCTTTATGAAACCATCTTAGAAGATGATCAATGTTAATACAAAGCATGAGCTGTTTTCTATTTCCTTTTTGTGATGGTTGTATTATTATTGGAGCGACCAACCGGATCTTTGGAACATTTCTTTTCAGATTCTCTGAACAGGCTGGGTTAGGCAAGTGTTTTTAGTATTTCTAAGGCAAGCGACAGGAATAATTTCGTTTACCGACGTGCAAGAACCCGAAATCTTTAAAATTAAGAACTGTAGATATTTTCCTCCAGAGATAGTAGTCTGAAACACTTCACTTTCTTATCATCATACGTCGCAGTCACACCTTTATTTCGACAAGTGAAAGGGTATCGAACTCTCATAAAAAAAAAGTTTGTGAAATGGCCCTCATAATGAACTATCTTTTTTTCAAATTTCCACATTGGATTTACTTAAAAAATATCCGAATTTAAAATTTGTCGTCGCCGTTCCGTTGGCCAAGTTGTCTGAGATTTGATTATTTCTTTGAGATAGGTCCGGGTTCGGTCTTATGATTCTGTCTCTGCTCCTTTCCTGGAGACAGTGGCCCCGAATTGGGGACTGGTGACTGCTTATAACCCTTTGAGTTTCTCATGGTGGGCGTTAAACCTCGAGATACCCCCACCCCCACCCCCCAAAACAACCAACAACAAACCAAACAAACCTGGCGTTTGGCATGCTGAAACATTCAAGCTTAATATGATTTAGAATATCAGTAGATTGCATCTTTTCGCGTTATCTATTAAAATGAGCTTTGAAGTCATTCCATTCGCATTCTCCTAGCTGTTGATATTCCTTTTCATAGTAAGTGTTGGTCCCTTTTTGTTTTTTTTACTGGAGTTTTCACCAATAAGCCATTACATTAGATCACCCCCAGCCTAGATGAGCGCGCCTGGAAACCGAACGGTGGCACAAGTGAAGTTCATAGAGCAGTATATACAGTATATTAGGCGTTCAAATAAGTTTTACAGCGGTTTATGTGTGACGTTTACTACTAATTTACATATCCGACATTCCCCCACGTAGTTGTCACGTGACCGTAACTGGTCCACAGCATAAAATGTGACACAGAAGTTTGCCCAACTGTCAAATTCACTTGCACATTGGTAGGTGAAAGATGGCAAGCGATACTGCATTTATTCGACACTGCATTCGTTACGAATTTCGTCAAGGAAAAAGTTCTGCAATAGCATGTGCATCGATCTGTTCTGTTCTGGGGAAGAATATTGTATCAAAAAGCACGTTTGAGTTTCGGTTTAGACGGTTTAAAGCAGGTGATTTTGATATTAGTGATCGAGAACGTAGCGGCACCCCCGCAGAAGGTTGCACATAAGGAACTGCAAGCACTGCTGGATGAAGATTCGTCTCAAACGCACAAAGAACTAGATGAACAACCGGGGGTAACCCAACAAACCATTTCCAATCGTTTACGTGCAATGGAAAAGCTTCAGAAGGAAGGAAAATGGGTGCCACATGATCTGAGGCAGAGGAACAAGGATGAGCGTGTCATGAAGTGTTTGAGTCTCTTGAATAAACAACACAAAAAGTCTTTCCTGAGGAAAATCGTTAAGGGTGATGAAAAGTGGATATGGCACGACAATTATAAACGCAAAAAAGAAAAAACACTAGGTAGACCACGGTGAAGCAACGACTTCGACACCGAAGCACAATATTCACTCTAAGAAAGTTCTGCTGTGCGTCTGGCGGGATATGAAGGGTGTGCTCTGTTATGAACTATTGGAACAGGGTCAAACTGTTACTGCTGATCGCTACAAGCAACAATTGCTGCGATTGAACCAGGAAATCTGTCGTAAACGTCCATTCACAGGCAAAGGATTGCGTCCCGTGAAATAACTGCATGGCAACGCTACGCCGCATGTCGCGAAATCGGCCAAAGAAACTTTATTGACGCTTGGCAGGGGAGTTTTGGAGCATCCGGCGTATAGTCCCTACATAGCCCCTTCAGATTATCATTTCAAGTAAAAACCCTAGAAGCAATAGCTGTTAGAAGCACGATTCATGCTTCTGACAGCTATTGCTTCTACGGTTTTTACTTGAATTACTGAGCATGTGATTTTATCGATTTGATTATCATTTGTTTCGATTGATGTAACATGGCTTGTCTGCCGTACGGTTACGGACATGTGACGAAGTGCAAAAATATGTTGACGACTTCATCGCGTCACACGACGAAGTATTCTTCATGGCTGAATATATAGGATGATCAATAAGGAGTATGGCCCCCATTTTGGGCCATACAGCGTTGAAAAGAATACTGAAAGGGCGCACCTTCCTGCTGGAACATTATTCATGGTTGCTGCTCTTCCAATTGAGGTGCAACATACAGCTGCATCATGTCGAGGTAAAAAAGAAAAAAATATATAATAAAAAAGAACGGCCCAATTACTTTGTTGTGCATTAGTCCGCACCAAACATTGACTTTAGGGCTATCCCTTTTTTCCCTCCAAAACCACACGTGGGTTCTCTGAACCCCAGATACGGGCATTATGCGTATTCACTTTATCTGAGGTATGAAAAATTGATTCGTTTGAATAACAAATCCGCTCAGATAATCATTATCTTCGTCTATTCGTTCAAGAATATCTATAGCGAATGTCACACGTCTGGGGCTCACTTTAGGTTCTAAGGCTTGAACAATTTGTAATTTGTATGCAAAAACAAACAGACAAACAAACAAACAAACAAATAAACAAACGAATCCGCTTTCTTAAAATGCGGTGCACTGTCTTTATAGGTATTGCCAGTTCACTTGAGGCATGACGAACTGATTTCCTCGGGCTTCGTACGAATGCATCACGCACGGCGTCGACAGTTTCCTTACTAATGGAAGGTCTCGCACTGTCACCGACACTGCCCGTCTGTTTAAATTTTTGATACCAGTCCCTAAACCTCTTAACATCAGGCGAGGTCTATCATACTCACGCCTAACCTTCCGCTGCACTGAAATTTCAGATTTGGTTTCATGAAACCAGGAGAACACAATTAGCCTTCTCCTGCATACACGACATTTCTCCGACTGGCGCTTTCAACAACAAATTGCGCTGCAGACGTGCAGCGCCACTTATTGAACCAAAAGTTCAACGAACAAAAAACTTGAGAATATGACCCAATCAATGTAACAAACCTTGTACGTCTAACTAGCTTGGTTCATTTTATACGATTTATCGTAATCAGAGAAAAACTTTAGACACACCCTGTATATTATTTTCATAGACTACTAGCTTTACTACCCGGCTTTGTCCGGGATTTAGGCTTATTAATTTCATATTCCCTTATATGTCACAGAAAAAATCGGAGAAAAAATTGATGCTTGCAAGAAAGAAAAAACCTGATTTCACAAATTCGGTCATTACAAATTATTTATTCATAGCGTGATTATTTCAGCACTTGGCCGTACACAACATTTTTGGTTTCTCCTTCATCGGCGACAATACATAATTTTGTTGGATCCTTTGATCTTGACATTCCAACATACAGCTGTAGGATCAAACGGACCAAAGGCATTACGAATTATTTAACACTCGTCCAGGAGACACAACATTGGAACACTGACTGAACAAAATTCGTTAACAATTTTGCTATCGACGATAAAATGAATCTCGTGCTTTCAGTTTCAGACGTCTTTGAGGGGCGAATCTGTGGGATAAAAAAGTTAAAAACGTATCTTTGCGAATATTTTATGAAACTGGCTGAAATTTTAATGAACACCATAAATCGTTAATAGGAACATGACCTCCAAATTTCGCCTGAAGCGGTACCTTTCTAACTTAGCTGTTAAAATGTTATTAACCGTTTCTGCGTATATATTTCTGTTTACCGATGAATTAAAAATTCCATGCCTATTTTAAAAGTTTTGACCGGATTCCAGTGAAATTTATTACCATTTCATGGTGTTTATAAAAACGTCAGCCAGTTTCGTTAAGATTTCGCAAAGTTCGTTTTTGCATATTTTTATGCACAGTTTTCAAAGAATAGAAACACCTGTGGATGTGCCTCGGCGACGAATGCAGTCACGTCAGATAACGATGACGTAGCACACGACGCAGATTTTATTGATTAGCTCATTAATTAATTCATAACTCGCAAACGGAACAACGTAGAGATCTTAAAATAGTTGCGTTGACCTAGAAATTCCAGTATTAATAAGCTATGCAAATTTCACGATGCCACAGTACGGCGTTAGACGTTCCACAGGTGTTCCCATTCTTTGAGAACTGGGCATAAAAAATTGCAAAACGAACTTTGAGAAATCTTAACGAAACGGGCTGAAATTTTTGCCAACACCATGAATTGGTAATAAGAGAGGTTCCTCAAAATTTCACCGGAATCCGGTCAAAACTTTTTAAAATAGGCATGCAAGTTTTAATTCATCGGTAAAATAGAAATCTACACGCAGAAACAGTTAATAAAATTTTGTCGGCTAATTTTAAGAGTTATTTACCGATTCAGGCGAAATTTGGAGGTCGTGTTCCTATTAACGATTTATGGTGTTCATTAAAATTTCTGCCAGTTTCGTAAAATATTTGCAAAAATACGTTTCTAGTCAGCGACGTATGCTAAGTTATCGTTATCTGCTCTAAATCTGAAAGCACGTGATTGCATTCATCCACAAGTGTTTCTATTCTTTGAGAACTGTGCATAAAAAATGCAAAAACGAACTTTGCGAAATCTTAACGAAACGGGCTGAATTTTTTGTCAACACCACGAATTGGTAATAATAAGAGTCCCTCAAAATTTCACCGGAATCCTGTCAAAACTTTTTAAAGTAGGCATGGAATATTTAATTCATCAGTAAACAGAAATATATACGCAAACGGTTAATAACATTTTAACAGCTAATTTAGAAAATTACCGCTTCAAGCGAAATTTGGAGGTCATGTTCCTATTAACGATTTATGGTGTTCATTAAAATTTCAGCCAGTTTCATAAAATATTCGCAAAGATACGTTTTTAACTTTTTTATCCCACAGATTCGCCCCTCAAAGATGTCTGAAACTGAAAGCACGAGATTCATTTTATCGTCGATAACAAAATTGTTAACGAATTTTGTTCAGTCAGTGTTCCAATGTTGTGTCTCCTGGACGAGTGTTAAATAATTCGTGACGCTTTTGATCCGTTTGATCCTACAGCTGTATGTTGGAATGTCAAGATCAAAGGATCCAACAAAATTTTGTATTGTCGCCAATAAAGGAGAAACCAAAAATGTTGCGTACGGCCAAGTGCTGAAACAATGAAACTATGAATAAATAATTTGTAATGACCGAATTTGTGAAATCAGCTTTTTTCTTTCTTGCAAGCATCAATTTTTTCCCGATTTTTTCTGTGACGTATAAGGGAATATGAAATTAATAAGATTAAATCCCGGGCAAAGCCGGCTAGTAAGCTAGTACGTAATAAAATCATTTGACCATGACATGAAGAATTAATCCATTTTGTGAATTTACATGTACATAATAGTTTCTATTCACTGGTAAAATTAGATTCTTTTTTCTTTCTTTTTTTTTTTGCCCAGTGCTAACCGTATAACAAACCCCAGCGACGCATGCGCTGATACCTTCGTAAGTTAAACGTAATAGCTCTTCTTATGTTTTGGAGGATTAAGTTGGTTCCACCTAAAATCTCTGCTTTATGTTTCCTAATGTTAAAACTTATATACATATATTCTTCGCAATTAATATATTCCCCAGGATCAAAATTTGCACATCGATAAAACTAACTTTAAGTTATAGCATGAGATACTTAATACTTGCTAAAACATAACCATAATTAAGCAATCAAACATTTGTTTGTCTACTTACGTCATCAGTGTACAGGTCGCGCTATCTCTTAACAGGTTTGAACATTAAAATCTCTGCCTTATGTTTTCAATGGTAAAACTTCTTTACATATTTTCTTAGCAATCAATGTATTCCCAAGGATGGAAATTTGTAAGTCGATAAAACTAACTTTAAAATATAGCATGGAATACCTAATACTTGCTAAAACATAACCATAATTATATTAAAAATGAATCATTTTTCTTTGAGTAATGTTCAGACCTCTTAATAGATGGCGCGACCTGTACATTGATGACGTCAGTAAGCAAACAAATGTTGGACTGCTTAATTATGGTTATGTTTTAGCAAGTATTCAGTATCCCATACAACACTGGTGTGCAAAAATTAAGGACGAAGAGGAGAAATTAGCATAACAGCGGAACGAGCAGGCAGAACGGACTGAAAGACCACTCAGGAGATAGACTAGGGTTCGGTACGGTAGGGAAGGCGCATATATGCAGCACGACGTAGGGGAGGGGGAGTGTCGGAAGAGTATAAAGCACACGGGCGGTGTACGCTCAGCAATTCGATGAAAGCTTTTGCACGGTGTATATCGGTTTGAATGACGTCGAGTTGCTGACACCATGTGATATGGCCAACAGGCAATCCAGTAGACGACATCTGGATGACTTTACCCGAGGTCGCGTCATTGGGAAGTTGGAAGAAGGTCGAAGTATGACTAGTATGGCACAGGAGTTTGATATCGCTCAAGGTTGCACAAAGGTGGTCTATTTGCACGACGACCAGTACGGTGTGTGCCATTAACATCTGCTCATCGGAGACAGCGGTTTCTGTGGTTCTAGGAACACAAGAACTGGACACATCAGCAATGGAGTCGAGTTCTCTTTACGAATGAGAGCCAATTTAGTCTGACGAGCAATTCTGGATGTATAACATATGGAGAGAGCATGTAACACGCAATCACAATTCCAACATCATCGAAAGGGATCGGTTTGGAGGTAGCGGAGTTCTCGTTTGGGGGCGGTATCATGCTTGGTAGCCGTACTGACCTCCACATCTTCCAAGGAGGTTCAGTCACTGGTGTCCGCTATTGTACCGAGGTTTTCCTGCCTCACGTGAGCCTGTTTAGAGGTGCTGTGGGTCCTGAGTTCCTCTTCATGGACGACAACGCTACACCTCATCGTGCAGTGGCTGTCGCAGAGCTGTTGGAGAGTGAAGATATTCAACGCATGGATTGTTCCGTAAGGTCCCCGGACCTAAATCAAATAGGACACGTGTAGGACCTTCTCGGGAGACACTTTGCAGCACGTCACCAGCCGCCAGAAACGATTCCGCAGCTGCAATTGGCGCTACATGAGGAATGGGCCGCGATGCCTCAACAGCTCCTTGACAACCTCGTCCTCAGCATGGATAGACGTTGTAAATGCTGCAACGCAGTCAGGGGTGATCATATCCCCTACTAAAGACTAGATTTTTCTTGGCAGCCGCCTGTCACATGGACGTTTCTGTGTTCTGTCCAGTTGTGCTCGAAGCTACTTTTTCAACAAAGTGCATTTGTATCCTTTGGATTCCTTGTTTGGACGGGTTTGCTCACTTGTCCTATATTCATACATCTTGGGGATCTGATGGTATGATTTGAGTCGATGTGGAGCACTTCTGCACGACGTTACATTCGAAAAATCATCTCGTCCTTAATTTTTGCACGCCAGTGTACAACTTAAAGTTAGTTTTATCGATGTGCAGGTTTTCATCCTTGGGAATACATTAATTGCGAAGAAAATATGTAAAGAAATTTAACCTTTGGGAACACAAGGCAGAGATTTTAGGTGGAACCACCTTAACGTTTACAGTGAGCAACTCGATGGGCTATAAACCGTATGCATATGACGTCACAGCAAGGTTAACCATCCTAGCAGACGCCCTGGTGATCAACTGGTGTACAAACACTGCTTGGATTTGCATTGTGGAGCGTTAAGAAAGATGGTGTTATGTGCTATTTTCGGCTGCGGTAACCAAAGTGGGAGAGATAATGATGTGTCCTATTGTATATTACCATCTGAGTGAACAATGTTGGATCAAAATTATAAAAAAAAATATTCAGTAAGCGCCAGAATTTGTGATTATGACGTATCAGCAGAGTTGACTTTGATGACCGGAAACGAAGCAACATTATAGTGTGTAGTTTACATTTTGTAACAGGTATGTTCATAAATTTACTGATGCGTTATCTACAAAAACTCTATGATGATCTTTAGACTGGAATGAACCTTTCTTTATGAATGACTTGCACGATTACATTTGCTCGGGAGTGAAGGCGTTCATTCAAAAAAACGAAATAATTAACAATCTCGCCGTGTTCTATTCGTGGCAAGACCTCGATATTGTTCAGGAAAAATGAGTATGGAATTACATATGGGTCACCACAATCGCAGAATAACTATAATTTATCAGAATAAAGCTATTTTTGATCACCAGATAACCCACTTACGGAGCCCATCTAATGCATCTTTGATCTCACTTGTACACCAGTTGTTCGCCGCCCCGGTGGCGCAGTGGTCTAAGGCGCTGGCCTCTGATCATTCGTCTGTACGGGGTCCGGGTTAGAATCCCGGTGAGGCATGGATGTTGTGTTTGTCTTACGGCACTGGCTCTCTCCCTTCCCTGGAACCAGTGACCCTAAATTAGGGACTGGCAACTGCTTATAGCCCACTGAGTTGCTCACGGTGGTCGTTAAACCTCCAATCAAAAAAAAAAAAAAAAAAACGCCAGTTGTTCTGCAAGAAAGCAACACACGAAAAAGTGACGCCGCCCCGGTGGCGCAGTGGTCTAAGGCGCTGGCCTCTGATCATTCGTCCGTAAGGGGTCCGGGTTCGAATCCCGGTCAGGCATGGATGTTGTGTTTGTCATACGTCACTGGCTCTCTCCCTTCCCTGGAACCAGTGACCCTAAATTAGGGACGGGCGACTGCTTATAGCCCATTGAGTTGCTCACGGTGGTCGTTAAACCTCCAATCAAAAAAAAAAAAAAAAAAAAAAAAAAAGTGACGCGAACGGCGGTTTCGTGACGTCAATAATGCATAAGGTTTATAAGCAGTCTTCTGTCGCTCATTTAGGGCTTTATTTATTTTTATTTTTTTGATTGTAGGTTTTACGACCACCGTGAGCAACTCAATGGGCTATAGGCAGTCGCCCGTCCCTAATTTAGGGTCACTGGCTCCAGGGAAGGGAGAGAGCCAGTGCCGTAAGACAAACACAGCATCCGTGCCTCACCGGAATTCGAACCCGGACACCTTTCGGACGAATGATCAGAGGCCATCGCTTAGACCACTGCGCCACCGGGGCGGCCATTTAGCGCCACGGGTTTCAGGGAAGGAAGAGAGCCAGTGCCGTAAGACAAACACAACACCTATGCCTCTCCGGGATTCGAACCCAGACCCATCTTGGACGAATGATCAGAAGCCATTTCTTAGACCACTGCGCCAAAAAACAAACAAACGAACAAACAAACTGACAAAAAAAACCCCAACACATTGTGATCCATTGCAACAAAAATTATGATGTATAAAACTGCACCATTTAAATATTTTTTTGTTTATTTATTATAACCGTTATAACCAAGAATAACATATTAATTTGCATGTTATTCATGCATTTTATATTTGAAAAGTCGTTTCTGGATCCGCTGGGTTTATTTGAGCATAAATAAACAAAATTTATAAATGCATATTTTACATTGTAAGCGTGAAATGCACATTTATAAATTTTGTGTGTATTTTGTACGTATAATTTATTTCTTTAAAGTCCAAGTCCTTAAGGACTTTTATTTCAAAGGCAAGTACCGATAAAATTATTTCTTAAGTGCATAATTTGCTGCTTTTTAGTGAACATAATCCGATCTCTGCTAATAATGCACAAGGTGTATACATTAATGGTGTGGTGTGGTGTAGTGTGATGTGTATTATTTGTGTGCATTACGAAGTGTGTATTTAGTGCATATAATCCGATCTCTGACTTTTCAGTGCATACAATCCGATCTCTGACTTTTCAGTGCATACAATCCGATCTCTGTTAATAATGAACAACGGCAGTTCCATAAAAACTGAGAGTAAAATCACATAAAATGAAGAAATATACGTACAGCAAAATACATGTTATTTTTTCTTAAGGACGCGGGTGGCCTAGTGGTCAACGTTCGTGACTGCCACAGAGAAGACATCGGGTTCGACACGAGGCAGGTACGAACGCTCGAACCACTAAATATCAGCCGTGAGTCGGATGGGCACGTTAGGGCCGCGGGTGGCCTAGTGGGCAACGTTCGTGACTGCCATAAAGAAGACTTCAGGTTCGATCCCAGGCAGGTACGAACGCTCGATCCAATAAATATCCGCCGTGCGTCGGATGGGTACGTTAAGCCGTCGGACCCCGGGTACTGGTCCCCCGGTAATAAACAAGAGCGTCTTCTTCCCCCTTTCTACCTCGCTTCCGTGTCACTTTCCTATCGGGCACTCAAGCCCAAATCTCCTAGCTTCCTATTTGTAATGGTTGTTTAAGACCTGGGGTCAGACACTCCCTTCCTAAAATCCTCTACATATGATCTGATCTGATCTACAAGAGCATTGTGGGCACGTTAAGCCCTCGGACCACAGGTACTGGCCCCCCGGTAGTAAATAAGGGCGTCTTCTACCTCGCTTCCGTGTCACTTTCCTATCGGGCACTCTAGCCCAAATCTCCTAGCTTCCTATTTCTAAGGGTCGTTTAAGACCTGGGGTCAGACACTCCCTTCCTAAAATCCTCTACATATGATCTGATCTGATCTACAAGAGCATTGTGGGCACGTTAAGCCCTCGGGCCACAGGTACTGGCCCCCGGTAGTAAATAAGGGCGTCTTCTACCTCGCTTCCGTGTCACTTTCCTATCGGGCACTCTAGCCCAAATCTCCCAGCTTCCTATTTCTAAGGGTTGTTTAAGACCTGGGGTCAGACACTCCCTTCCTAAAATCCTCTACATATGATCTGATCTGATCTACAAGAGCATTGTGGGCACGTTAAGCCCTCGGACCACAGGTACTGGCCCCCCGGTAGTAAATAAGGGCGTCTTCTACCTCGCTTCCGTGTCACTTTCCTATCGGGCACTCTAGCCCAAATCTCCTAGCTTCCTATTTCTAAGGGTCGTTTAAGACCTGGGGTCAGACACTCCCTTCCTAAAATCCTCTTCATATGATGTGATCTGATCTACAAGAGCATTGTGGGCACGTTAAGCCCTCGGACCACAGGTACTGGCCCCCGGTAGTAAATAAGGGCGTCTTCTACCTCGCTTCCGCGTCACTTTCCTATCGGGCACTCTAGCCCAAATCTCCTAGCTTCCTATTTCTAAGGGTTGTTTAAGACCTGGGGTCAGACACTCCCGTCCTAAAATCCTCTACATATGATCTGATCTGATCTACAAGGGCATTGTGGGCACGTTAAGCCCTCGGGCCACAGGTACTGGCCCCCCGGTAGTAAATAAGGGCGTCTTCTACCTCGCTTCCGTGTCACTTTCCTATCGGGCACTCTAGCCCAAACCTCCTAGCTTCCTATTTCTAAGGGTAGTTTAAGACCTGGGGTCAGACACTCCCTTCCAAAATCCTCTAGATATGATCTGATCTGATCTACAAGGGCATTGTGGGCACGTTAAGCCCTCGGGCCACAGGTACTGGCCCCCGGTAGTAAATAAGGGCGTCTTCTACCTCGCTTCCGTGTCACTTTCCTATCGGGCACTCTAGCCCAAATCTCCTAGCTTCCTATTTCTAAGGGTTGTTTAAGACCTGGGGTCCGACACTCCCTTCCTAAAATCCTCTACATATGATCTGATCTGATCTACAAGGGCATTGTGTTCACGTTAAGCCCTCGGGCAACAGGTACTGGCCCCCGGTAGTAAATAAGGGCGTCTTCTACCTCGCTTCCGTGTCACTTTCCTATCGGGCACTCTATCCCAAATCTCCTAGCTTCCTATTTCTAAGGGTTGTTTAAGACCTGGGGTCAGACACTCCCTTCCTAAAATCCTGTAGATATGATCTGATCTGATCTACAATGGCATTGTGGGCACGTTAAGCCCTCGGGCCACAGGTACTGGCCCCCCGGTAGTAAATAAGGGCGTCTTCTACCTCGCTTCCGTGTCACTTTCCTATCGGGCACTGTAGCCCAAATCTCCTAGCTTCCTATTTCTAAGGGTTGTTTAAGACCTGGGGTCAAACACTCCCTTCCTAAAATCCTCTAGATATGATCTGATCTGATCTACAAGGGCATTGTGGGCACGTTAAGCCCTCGGGCCACAGGTACTGGCCCCCGGTAGTAAATAAGGGCGTCTTCTACCTCGCTTCCGTGTCACTTTCCTATCGGGTACTCTAGCCCAAATCTCCTAGCTTCCTATTTCTAAGGGTTGTTTAAGACCTGGGGTCAGACACTCCCTTCCTAAAATCCTCTACATATGATCTGATCTGATCTACAAGAGCATTGTGGGCACGTTAAGCCCTCGGGCCACAGGTACTGGCCCCCGGTAGTAAATAAGGGCGTCTTCTACCTCGCTTGCGTGTCACTTTCCTATCGGGCACTCTAGCCCAAATCTCCTAGCTTCCTATTTCTAAGGGTTGTTTAAGACCTGGGGTCAGACACTCCCTTCCTAAAATCCTGTAGATATGATCTGATCTGATCTACAATGGCATTGTGGGCACGTTAAGCCCTCGGGCCACAGGTACTGGCCCCCCGGTAGTAAATAAGGGCGTCTTCTACCTCGCTTCCGTGTCACTTTCCTATCGGGCACTCTAGCCCAAATCTCCTAGCTTCCTATTTCTAAGGGTTGTTTAAGACCTGGGGTCAAACACTCCCTTCCTAAAATCCTCTAGATATGATCTGATCTGATCTACAAGGGCATTGTGGGCACGTTAAGCCCTCGGGCCACAGGTACTGGCCCCCGGTAGTAAATAAGGGCGTCTTCTACCTCGCTTCCGTGTCACTTTCCTATCGGGTACTCTAGCCCAAATCTCCTAGCTTCCTATTTCTAAGGGTTGTTTAAGACCTGGGGTCAGACACTCCCTTCCTAAAATCCTCTACATATGATCTGATCTGATCTACAAGAGCATTGTGGGCACGTTAAGCCCTCGGGCCACAGGTACTGGCCCCACCGGTAGTAAATAAAGGCGTCTTCTACCTCGCTTGCGTGTCACTTTCCTATCGGGCACTCTAGCCCAAATCTCCTAGCTTCCTATTTCTAAGGGTTGTTTAAGACCTGGGGTCAGACACTCCCTTCCTAAAATCCTCTACATATGATCTGATCTGATCTACAAGGGCATTGTGGGCACGTTAATCCCTCGTGCCACAGGTACTGGCCCCCCGGTAGTAAATAAGGGCGTCTTCTACCTCGCTTCCGTGTCACTTTCCTATCGGGTACTCTAGCCCAAATCTCCTAGCTTCCTATTTCTAAGGGTTGTTTAAGACCTGGGGTCAGACACTCTCTTCCTAAAATCCTCTAGATATGATCTGATCTGATCTACAAGGGCATTGTGGGCACGTTAAGCCCTCGGGCCACAAGTACTGCCCCCGGTAGTAAATAAGGGCGTCTTCTACCTCGCGTCCGTGTCACTTTCCTATCGGGCACTTTAGCCCAAATCTCATAGCTTCCTATTTCTAAGGGTTGTTTAAGACCTGGGGTCAGACACTCCCTTCCTAAAATCCTCTAGATATGATCTGATCTGATCTACAAGAGCATTGTGGGCACGTTAAGCTCTCGGACCACAGGTACTGGCCCCCGGTAGTAAATAAGGGCGTCTTCTACCTCGCTTCCGTGTCACTTTCCTATCGGGTACTCTAGCCCAAATCTCCTAGCTTCCTATTTCTAAGGGTTGTTTAAGACCTGGGGTCAGACAGTCCCTTCCTAAAATCCTCTAGATATGATCTGATCTGATCTACAAGGGCATTGTGGGCACGTTAAGCCCTCGGGCCACAGGTACTGGCCCCCGGTAGTAAATAAGGGCGTCTTCTACCTCGCTTCCGTGTCACTTTCCTATCGGGCACTCTAGCCCAAATCTCCTAGCTTCCTATTTCTAAGGGTTGTTTAAGACCTGGGGTCAGACACTCCCTTCCTAAAATCCTCTACATATGATCTGATCTGATCTACAAGAGCATTGTGGGCACGTTAAGCCCTCGGGCCACAGGTACTGGCCCCCTGTAGTAAATAAGGGCGTCTTCTACCTCGCTTCCGTGTCACTTTCCTATCGGGCACTCTAGCCCAAATCTCCTAGCTTCCTATTTCTAAGGGTTGTTTAAGACCTGGGGTCAGACACTCCCTTCCTAAAATCCTCTACATATGATCTGATCTGATCTACAAGAGCATTGTGGGCACGTTTAGCCCTCGGGCCACAGGTACTGGCCCCCCGGTAGTAAATAAGGGCGTCTTCTACCTCGCTTCCGTGTCACTTTCCTATCGGGCACTCTAGCCCAAATCTCCTAGCTTCCTATTTCTAAGGGTTGTTTAAGACCTGGGGTCAGACACTCCCTTCCTAAAATCCTCTACATGTGATCTGATCTGATCTACAAGAGCATTGTGGGCACGTTAAGCCCTCGGGCCACAGGTACTGGCCCCCGGTAGTAAATAATGGCGTCTTCTACTTCGCTTCCGTGTCACTTTCCTATCGGGCACTCTAGCCCAAATCTCCTAGCTTCCTATTTCTAAGGGTTGTTTAAGACCTATGGTCAGACACTCCCTTCCTAAAATCCTCTACATATGATCTGATCTACAAGAGGATTGTGGGCACGTTAAGCCCTCGGGCCACAGGTACTGGCCCCCGGTAGTAAATAAGGGCGTCTTCTACCTCGCTTCCGTGTCACTTTCCTATCGGGCACTCTAGCCCAAATCTCCTAGCTTCCTATTTCTAAGGGTTGTTTAAGACCTGGGGTCAGACACTCCCGTCCTAAAATCCTCTACATATGATCTGATCTGATCTACAAGGGCATTGTGGGCACGTTAAGCCCTCGGGCCACAGGTACTGGCCCCCCGGTAGTAAATAAGGGCATCTTCTATCTCGCTTCCGTGTCACTTTCCTATCGGGCACTCTAGCCCAAATCTCCTAGCTTCCTATTTCTAAGGGTTGTTTAAGACCTGGGGTCAGACACTCCCTTCCTAAAATCCTCTACATCTGATCTGATCTGATCTACAAGTGCATTGTGGGCACGTTAAGCCCTCGGGCCACAGGTACTGGCCCCCGGTAGTAAATAAGGGCGTCTTCAGGAAAGTGACTTCCGTGTCACTTTCCTATCGGGCACTCTAGCCCAAATCTCCTAGCTTCCTATTTCTAAGGGTTGTTTAGGACCTGGGGTCAGACACTCCCTTCCTAAAATCCTCTACATATGATCTGATCTGATCTACAAGAGCATTTGTGGGCACGTTAAGCCCTCGGGCCACAGGTACTGGCCCCCCGGTAGTAAATAAGGGCGTCTTCTACCTCGCTTCCGTGTCACTTTCCGCTCGGGCACTCTAGCCCAAATCTCCTAGCTTCCTATTTCTAAGGGTTGTTTAAGACCTGGAGTCAGACACTCCCTTCCTAAAATCCTCTACATATGATCTGATCTGATCTACAAGAGCATTGTGGGCACGTTAAGCCCTCGGGCCACAGGTACTGGCCCCCGGTAGTAAATAAGGGCGTCTTCTACCTCGCTTCCGTGTCACTTTCCTATCGGGCAGTCTAGCCCAAATCTCCTAGCTTCCTATTTCTAAGGGTTGTTTAAGAACTGGGGTCAGACACTCCCTTCCTAAAATCCTCTACATATGATCTGATCTGATCTACAAGAGCATTGTGGGCACGTTAAGCCCTCGGGCCACAGGTACTGGCCCCCCGGTAGTAAATAAGGGCGTCTTCTACCTCGCTTCCGTGTCACTTTCCTATCTGGCACTGTAGCCCAAATCTCCTAGCTTCCTATTTCTAAGGGTTGTTTAAGACCTGGTGTCAGACACTCCCTTCCTAAAATCCTCTACATATGATCTGATCTGATCTACAAGAGCATTGTGGGCACGTTAAGCCCTCGGGCCACAGGTACTGGCCCCCGGTAGTAAATAAGGGCGTCTTCTACCTCGCTTCCGTGTCACTTTCCTATCGGGCACTCTAGCCCAAATCTCCTAGCTTCCTATTTCTAAGGGTTGTTTAAGACCTGGGGTCCGACACTCCCTTCCTAAAATCCTCTACATATGATCTGATCTGATCTACAAGGGCATTGTGTTCACGTTAAGCCCTCGGGCAACAGGTACTGGCCCCCGGTAGTAAATAAGGGCGTCTTCTACCTCGCTTCCGTGTCACTTTCCTATCGGGCACTCTATCCCAAATCTCCTAGCTTCCTATTTCTAAGGGTTGTTTAAGACCTGGGGTCAGACACTCCCTTCCTAAAATCCTGTAGATATGATCTGATCTGATCTACAATGGCATTGTGGGCACGTTAAGCCCTCGGGCCACAGGTACTGGCCCCCCGGTAGTAAATAAGGGCGTCTTCTACCTCGCTTCCGTGTCACTTTCCTATCGGGCACTGTAGCCCAAATCTCCTAGCTTCCTATTTCTAAGGGTTGTTTAAGACCTGGGGTCAAACACTCCCTTCCTAAAATCCTCTAGATATGATCTGATCTGATCTACAAGGGCATTGTGGGCACGTTAAGCCCTCGGGCCACAGGTACTGGCCCCCCGGTAGTAAATAAGGGCGTCTTCTACCTCGCTTCCGTGTCACTTTCCTATCGGGTACTCTAGCCCAAATCTCCTAGCTTCCTATTTCTAAGGGTTGTTTAAGACCTGGGGTCAGACACTCCCTTCCTAAAATCCTCTACATATGATCTGATCTGATCTACAAGAGCATTGTGGGCACGTTAAGCCCTCGGGCCACAGGTACTGGCCCCCCGGTAGTAAATAAGGGCGTCTTCTACCTCGCTTGCGTGTCACTTTCCTATCGGGCACTCTAGCCCAAATCTCCTAGCTTCCTATTTCTAAGGGTTGTTTAAGACCTGGGGTCAGACACTCCCTTCCTAAAATCCTGTAGATATGATCTGATCTGATCTACAATGGCATTGTGGGCACGTTAAGCCCTCGGGCCACAGGTACTGGCCCCCCGGTAGTAAATAAGGGCGTCTTCTACCTCGCTTCCGTGTCACTTTCCTATCGGGCACTCTAGCCCAAATCTCCTAGCTTCCTATTTCTAAGGGTTGTTTAAGACCTGGGGTCAAACACTCCCTTCCTAAAATCCTCTAGATATGATCTGATCTGATCTACAAGGGCATTGTGGGCACGTTAAGCCCTCGGGCCACAGGTACTGGCCCCCGGTAGTAAATAAGGGCGTCTTCTACCTCGCTTCCGTGTCACTTTCCTATCGGGTACTCTAGCCCAAATCTCCTAGCTTCCTATTTCTAAGGGTTGTTTAAGACCTGGGGTCAGACACTCCCTTCCTAAAATCCTCTACATATGATCTGATCTGATCTACAAGAGCATTGTGGGCACGTTAAGCCCTCGGGCCACAGGTACTGGCCCCACCGGTAGTAAATAAAGGCGTCTTCTACCTCGCTTGCGTGTCACTTTCCTATCGGGCACTCTAGCCCAAATCTCCTAGCTTCCTATTTCTAAGGGTTGTTTAAGACCTGGGGTCAGACACTCCCTTCCTAAAATCCTCTACATATGATCTGATCTGATCTACAAGGGCATTGTGGGCACGTTAATCCCTCGTGCCACAGGTACTGGCCCCCCGGTAGTAAATAAGGGCGTCTTCTACCTCGCTTCCGTGTCACTTTCCTATCGGGTACTCTAGCCCAAATCTCCTAGCTTCCTATTTCTAAGGGTTGTTTAAGACCTGGGGTCAGACACTCTCTTCCTAAAATCCTCTAGATATGATCTGATCTGATCTACAAGGGCATTGTGGGCACGTTAAGCCCTCGGGCCACAAGTACTGCCCCCCCGGTAGTAAATAAGGGCGTCTTCTACCTCGCGTCCGTGTCACTTTCCTATCGGGCACTTTAGCCCAAATCTCATAGCTTCCTATTTCTAAGGGTTGTTTAAGACCTGGGGTCAGACACTCCCTTCCTAAAATCCTCTAGATATGATCTGATCTGATCTACAAGAGCATTGTGGGCACGTTAAGCTCTCGGACCACAGGTACTGGCCCCCGGTAGTAAATAAGGGCGTCTTCTACCTCGCTTCCGTGTCACTTTCCTATCGGGTACTCTAGCCCAAATCTCCTAGCTTCCTATTTCTAAGGGTTGTTTAAGACCTGGGGTCAGACAGTCCCTTCCTAAAATCCTCTAGATATGATCTGATCTGATCTACAAGGGCATTGTGGGCACGTTAAGCCCTCGGGCCACAGGTACTGGCCCCCGGTAGTAAATAAGGGCGTCTTCTACCTCGCTTCCGTGTCACTTTCCTATCGGGCACTCTAGCCCAAATCTCCTAGCTTCCTATTTCTAAGGGTTGTTTAAGACCTGGGGTCAGACACTCCCTTCCTAAAATCCTCTACATATGATCTGATCTGATCTACAAGAGCATTGTGGGCACGTTAAGCCCTCGGGCCACAGGTACTGGCCCCCTGTAGTAAATAAGGGCGTCTTCTACCTCGCTTCCGTGTCACTTTCCTATCGGGCACTCTAGCCCAAATCTCCTAGCTTCCTATTTCTAAGGGTTGTTTAAGACCTGGGGTCAGACACTCCCTTCCTAAAATCCTCTACATATGATCTGATCTGATCTACAAGAGCATTGTGGGCACGTTTAGCCCTCGGGCCACAGGTACTGGCCCCCGGTAGTAAATAAGGGCGTCTTCTACCTCGCTTCCGTGTCACTTTCCTATCGGGCACTCTAGCCCAAATCTCCTAGCTTCCTATTTCTAAGGGTTGTTTAAGACCTGGGGTCAGACACTCCCTTCCTAAAATCCTCTACATGTGATCTGATCTGATCTACAAGAGCATTGTGGGCACGTTAAGCCCTCGGGCCACAGGTACTGGCCCCCGGTAGTAAATAATGGCGTCTTCTACTTCGCTTCCGTGTCACTTTCCTATCGGGCACTCTAGCCCAAATCTCCTAGCTTCCTATTTCTAAGGGTTGTTTAAGACCTATGGTCAGACACTCCCTTCCTAAAATCCTCTACATATGATCTGATCTGATCTACAAGAGGATTGTGGGCACGTTAAGCCCTCGGGCCACAGGTACTGGCCCCCGGTAGTAAATAAGGGCGTCTTCTACCTCGCTTCCGTGTCACTTTCCTATCGGGCACTCTAGCCCAAATCTCCTAGCTTCCTATTTCTAAGGGTTGTTTAAGACCTGGGGTCAGACACTCCCGTCCTAAAATCCTCTACATATGATCTGATCTGATCTACAAGGGCATTGTGGGCACGTTAAGCCCTCGGGCCACAGGTACTGGCCCCCGGTAGTAAATAAGGGCATCTTCTATCTCGCTTCCGTGTCACTTTCCTATCGGGCACTCTAGCCCAAATCTCCTAGCTTCCTATTTCTAAGGGTTGTTTAAGACCTGGGGTCAGACACTCCCTTCCTAAAATCCTCTACATCTGATCTGATCTGATCTACAAGTGCATTGTGGGCACGTTAAGCCCTCGGGCCACAGGTACTGGCCCCCCGGTAGTAAATAAGGGCGTCTTCTACCTCGCTTCCGTGTCACTTTCCTATCGGGCACTCTAGCCCAAATCTCCTAGCTTCCTATTTCTAAGGGTTGTTTAGGACCTGGGGTCAGACACTCCCTTCCTAAAATCCTCTACATATGATCTGATCTGATCTACAAGAGCATTTGTGGGCACGTTAAGCCCTCGGGCCACAGGTACTGGCCCCCGGTAGTAAATAAGGGCGTCTTCTACCTCGCTTCCGTGTCACTTTCCGCTCGGGCACTCTAGCCCAAATCTCCTAGCTTCCTATTTCTAAGGGTTGTTTAAGACCTGGAGTCAGACACTCCCTTCCTAAAATCCTCTACATATGATCTGATCTGATCTACAAGAGCATTGTGGGCACGTTAAGCCCTCGGGCCACAGGTACTGGCCCCCGGTAGTAAATAAGGGCGTCTTCTACCTCGCTTCCGTGTCACTTTCCTATCGGGCAGTCTAGCCCAAATCTCCTAGCTTCCTATTTCTAAGGGTTGTTTAAGAACTGGGGTCAGACACTCCCTTCCTAAAATCCTCTACATATGATCTGATCTGATCTACAAGAGCATTGTGGGCACGTTAAGCCCTCGGGCCACAGGTACTGGCCCCCGGTAGTAAATAAGGGCGTCTTCTACCTCGCTTCCGTGTCACTTTCCTATCGGGCACTGTAGCCCAAATCTCCTAGCTTCCTATTTCTAAGGGTTGTTTAAGACCTGGTGTCAGACACTCCCTTCCTAAAATCCTCTACATATGATCTGATCTGATCTACAAGAGCATTGTGGGCACGTTAAGCCCTCGGGCCACAGGTACTGGCCCCCCGGTAGTAAATAAGGGCGTCTTCTACCTCGCTTCCGTGTCACTTTCCTATCGGGCACTGTAGCCCAAATCTCCTAGCTTCCTATTTCTAAGGGTTGTTTAAGACCTGGGGTCAGACACTCCCTTCCTAAAATCCTCTACATATGATCTGATCTGATCTACAAGAGCATTGTGGGCACGTTAAGCCCTCGGGCCACAGGTACTGGCCCCCGGTAGTAAATAAGGGCGTCTTCTACCTCGCTTCCGTGTCACTTTCCTATCGGGCACTGTAGCCCAAATCTCCTAGCTTCCTATTTCTAAGGGCTGTTTAAGACCTGGGGTCAGACACTCCCTTCCTAAAATCCTCTACATATGATCTGATCTGATCTGATCTACAAGAGCATTGTGGGCACGTTAAGCCCTCGGGCCACAGGTACTGGCCCCCGGTAGTAAATAAGGGCATCTTCTACCTCGCTTCCGTGTCACTTTCCTATCGGGCACTCTAGCCCAAATCTCCTAGCTTCCTATATCTAAGGGTTGTTTAAGACCTGGGGTCAGACACTCCCTTCCTAAAATCCTCTACATATGATCTGATCTGATCTACAAGAGCATTGTGGGCACGTTAAGCCCTCGGGCCACAGGTACTGGTCCCCGGTAGTAAATAACGGCGTCTTCTACCTCGCTTCCGTGTCACTTTCCTATCGGGCACTGTAGCCCAAATCTCCTAGCTTCCTATTTCTAAGGGTTGTTTAAGACCTGATGTCAGACACTCCCTTTCTAAAATCCTCTACATATCATCTGATCTGTTATTTTTTCTCAAAGTATCTTCCCTCGGATGATATGCAACGGTTTCATCGTTCAGTCTACTTTTCAAAGCATATGGCGAAGGCATTTTGAGGAAGCTACTTCAGCGACCCCTGTTCAGATTGAATAAGAACAGCATCTGTGTTGAATGTTTTCTCCACGGAACTTGTCCTTCATTGTTGGAAGCCACCAGAAATCGCACGGGGCGAGGTCAGGACTGTATGCTGGCTGTGGTATGATTTCAATAATGCATTTCGTAAGAAACTGTTGAACTTATGCAGTCACATGTGGGCGGGCGTTATCATGGTGTAGGGTCAACTTGCCCAACAGTTCCGGTCGCTTAATCGATATGTGTGGTCGCAGACTATTCAAGACTGAAATGTAATACTCAGCATTGACAGTAATTTTATGGAGGAACGGAATGCTGGGAGATTATACCTTTATGATCAAAGAAAGTTATCATCATCACTTTCCCAGCTGATCTGGTTTGGCGGACATTTTTAGGAGGAGGCGAGCCTGTGTGTTTCCAGACACTCGTTGCGCAATTCGTGAGGGGGTCGAAATAGTGTACTCATGTTTTCATCGGCAGTTATTACTGTGTTTAGAAAGTTTGATCCTTTGCAATCATTTGTTTCTACTCATGATACACCTGAACTCTGGCTAAAAAATGTTCTCTCTTCAGGTGATGAGGTACCCATCTGGAACACACATGATACAGCAGTAATTTGTCGCATAGAATGCAGAATGCCGACGTTTTTGAAATATTAGTTGACGCCGCTATGTCTTTACATGTCATTTGTCGATCTTCTTGCAGGATTGCCCAAACAGTGTTAACAATACGCTCCGTAACAACACTTTCAGGTCGACCAGGCCTAGGAGCGAGTTTGCCGACAAACGCCCTTTTTCGAAATCATGGTGCCAACTAAAAATCGTTGACTCACCGAAACGTTTATCTTTGTAAGCTTTTTTCATTAAATGAACTGTTTCTGGAGCCGTTTAACCCAAAACTCTAGGAAAATTTTATCACCCAACGAATTTCCCTTCTTAACTCTGAATCACTTACCTCCATAGCTATGTGGCGAAATGCAGACGTACCTAAAACAACTGCGCAATAACAAAACCAGAATCGTTGGCCACGGCTAATATCTGTTGCCATAGATACTTCCTTAATTCGGTTAGTCATCTGCGTGATTATTTTCCCCTCTTCGCACTGTTGCCAACCCTAAAAAAATTACTCTCAGTTTTTATGGAACGGCCTTTGTGCATGCTGTTTAGAAAGTGGGACATTTTAAATTCGTAAAACAAAAGAAGGAAGTGAAACAAAGACCCTCATCAACTTTACATGAAGTGAGTGAACATAACTCAGTGCAAGTGCCTGAAAGTTGGCACGTGTCAAGTGAAAAATGTATGACACACAAAGAGCGTAACTGCAAGAACAAACATTTCAAAAATATCATAAATACTTAACCCACACACTTAATCATAAAACACATTTTCAGAGTCCAACTTTTTTGGTACCCGGCTGTAATGATATATACATTCTGTAGTTATTTACGAAGCACAAGCTCTTAAGACATTTTGTTCCAAACGTTAGTACCGACAAAAATATCTCCTCAAAGTCCAGCCTCTTAAGGTGCTTTTTTTTGTAAAAGGTAAATACCGACAAAATTATTTCTTCGAAGTCCAAGCTCTTAAGGAGTCTTATTACAAAGGTAAGTGCCCACAAAATTAGTTCTTCAAAGTCCAGGTTCTTAAGATGCTTTGTTTTCAAAAGTAAGCACCGACAAAATTATATCTTCAAAGTCCAAGCTCTTAAGGTGTTTTGTTTCAAAGATAAGCACCGACAAAATTATTTCTTCAAAGTCCAAGCTCTTAAGGAGACTTATTTCAAAGGTAAGTACAGATAAAATTATTTCTTCAAAGTCGAAGCTCTAAGGAGTCTTATTTCAAAGGTAAGTGTGGACAAAATTATTTCTTGAAAGTCCAGGTTCTTAAGATGCTTTATTTAAAAGATAAGTAGCAAAAAAATATTTCTTCAAAGTCCATAATCTTAAGATGCTTTATTTTCATAGGTAAGTACCGACAAAGTTATTTCTTCAAAGTCCAGGTTCTTAATATGCTTTGTTTTCAAAGGTAAGCACCGACAAACTTATATCTTCAAAGTCCAAGCTCTTAAGGTGTTTTGTTTCAAAGATAAGCACCGACAGAATTATTTTTTCAAAGTCCAAGCTCTTAAGGAGACTTATTTCAAAGGTAAGTACAGATAAAATTATTTCTTCAAAGTCGAAGCTCTAAGGAGTCTTATTTCAAAGGTAAGTGTGGACAAAATTATTTCTTGAAAGTCCAGGTTCTTAAGATGCTTTATTTAAAAGATAAGTAGCAAAAAAATATTTCTTCAAAGTCCATAATCTTAAGATGCTTTATTTTCATAGGTAAGTACCGACAAAGTTATTTCTTCAAAGTCCAGGTTCTTAATATGCTTTGTTTTCAAAGGTAAGCACCGACAAAATTATATCTTCAAAGACCAAGCTCTTAAGGAGTCTTATTTCAAAGGTAAGTACCGACAAAATTATTTATTCAAAGTCCAAACTTTTAAAGTGCTTTATTTCAAAGGTAAGCACCGACAAATTTATTTCTTCAAAGTCTTAGATCTTAGGGTGCTTTATTTAAAACATAAGGGCCGGCAAACTTATATCTTTAAAGTCCAAACTCTTAAAGAGTTTTATTTGAAAGGTAAGCTCCGACAAAATTATTTCTTTAAAGTCCTAGCTCTTAAATAATCTTATATCACAGGTAAGTACCGAGAAGTTATTTCTTCAAAGTCCAAGCTCTTAAGAAGTTTATTTCAAAGTCCAAGCTCTTAAGAAGTTTATTTCAAAGTCCAAGCTCTTAAGAAGTTTATTTCAAAGGTAAGCACTGACAAAATTATTTCTTCAAAGTCCAAGCTCTTAAGGGGTCTTATTTCAAACGTAAGTTCCAACAAAATTATTCATTGAAGGTCCAAGTTCTTAAAATGCTTTATTTAAAAAATAAGTAGCAAAAAATTATTTCTTCAAAGTACAGGTTCTTATGATGCTTTATTTTTAAAGGTAAGTACCGACAAAGTTATTTCTTCAAAGTCCATGTTTTTAAGATGCTTTGTTTTCAAATTTAAGCACCAAGAAACTTATATATCCAAAGTCCAATCTCTTAAGGAGTCTTATTTCAAAGGTAAGTGCCGACAAAGTTATTTCTTCAAAATCCATGTTCTTAAGACGCTTTGTTTTCAAAGGTAAGCACCGAGAAACTTATATATTCAGAGTCCAATCTCTTAAGGAGTCTTATTTCAAAGGTAAGTGCCGACAAAGTTATTTCTTCAAAGTCCAAGCTCTTAAATAATCTTATTTCACAGGTAAGTACCGACAAGTTATTTCTTCAAAGTCCAAGCTCTTAAGAAGTTTATTTCAAAGGTAAGCACTGACAAAATTATTTCTTCAAAGTCCAAGCTCTTAAGGAGTCTTATTTCAAACGTAAGTTCCAACAAAATTATTCATTGAAGGTCCAAGTTCTTAAAATGCTTTATTTAAAAAATAAGTAGTAAAAAATTATTTCTTCAAAGTACAGGTTCTTATGATGCTTTATTTTCAAAGGTAAGTACCGAAAAAGTTATTTCTTCAAAATCCATGTTCTTAAGACGCTTTGTTTTCAAAGGTAAGCACCGAGAAACTTATATATTCAAAGTCCAATCTCTTAAGGAGTCTTATTTCAAAGGTAAGTGCCGACAAAGTTATTTCTTCAAAGTCCAAGCTCTTAGCGTTCTTTTTTTAAAAGATAAGTACCGGCAAACTTAATTCGTTAAAGTCTATGTTCTCGGGCTTCTATGTTTCAAAATCATTTGTAAAAAAACGACATTTTCGAAGTACATTTCCTTTTCATGATTCCGTTTTCAAAAGATCGGTGCCATTAATATCATTGTAATTTCAAATTCTGCTCTTTTGGGACACTTGTATTAAAGCACAGATAAAATAAACGCACATTTCCACAGCTAATGTTCTTACGTTTAGAGAACTTTGTTAAAAGGATAAGTACCAAAATATTATTTTTGAAGCCTCTGATCTGCGAACTTGGGGGCCTTTAAAATTTTCAGTTTAAACTCGGGTTTTTTGCAGACTTTATCTTGTACAACAAACGCGTCCTATCGGAAACGGCCGAAATTTATAACAACATAAAGAAAGCGCACCAGTGGAAATAAATGTTTCGAAATAAAGTGGATGATACGAATTTGGACCTTTTGGGAGGCTGAATCTTTTCCTTTCTTGCAGCTTCATGCTAGGCCTGATTGTTGATTGGCCGGAATGCAACAATACTTCTAAATTAATTGATTGCAAATTATCAAATGTAAAGAACGCTTTCTCTCAATACGGGATGATAGAGTGTACTAACAATTGAACGATAGGGAGTCGTCGTCAAATTCTATTATTGATTTCCTCCAAACTGAGCCAGCAGCACAGTGTAAGTTACAAGTGAACTGAACAATGTCAGAACCATATGTCTAGTTATGGGAAACATGCCCATAACTGTTAGACCCAGTTCATCTGGACATAAGAGATTAGCTAAGACTGCATCGAAGCTTCTTTCATGTTGCCTGTACGCGAAACATTCTCTGATTTTTGCCAATTGTTTCGTCAGATCCGTATTTTTCAGGTATAGGTGGGAAGCCGATAAAATGAACAGCAACGTTGAGATTGCTGTCACTGAGGCATACAAAATAGTGAACCAAAACCAGACTGAAAGCATTGAATATGTAATTGAGGACTGTATTGAAGCGACGTAGATAAACAAAGCACATATCTGAGAAGACAACATCAAGAACATCGGAATATCTAGAGCGGAATCCGTCTGAGCAATTAGTTCTTGAATGTGCCCATAAACCTTTAAAACTGAGTGAGCATCGGTTGCTCCAAGTAAAGAAGAAGAGGTTTTAACCCGCAATACATCTGCGCAAGCATCTATAAAGTGGCAAATTTCCAGGCAAAGTGCAGAAAAAAGCAAAGAGGAATAACAAAATAGAGTGAGAATGAAATGGGAATCACTAGACGTAAACAGAAAAATATAGGTATAACGTGTAACCCACTTAGTGTTGCTGTCGATGCTAAAATAGCATGGACCTAAGAGTTTCAAATATTCTCCTTTCGTGAAGCTAACTATGAGAAAGCAAATCAATGATAACAGAACTGGCATCAGTGAAATAGAATAAGTACCAGGTTTTAACCAGCTCACCATGGGAAGATACTTCATTTGTATGAGGTTGTTAATATCACTCTCAATCTGCTCAAAATTTCGGAATAACTTTTTAAATGCTGTTGTCCTTAAACGAAGTGATATCCACAAGAAAAATGAAAGCAGCCACGAAATTATACTGAACATAGCTGTTTGTACATATCCATTCTCTTTCAGTATGCATATTAAAATTACTAAGATATACAGGTTCGCGAATATATGTAGCAGGAAGAATAGTTTAGAAGAAGCTCTCCGGAATAAATTAAGAGACATGCCAGCATTATCTTGATGTAAATTTATGCCCACATTGTAAAGACAACTGATGATAGGTTGTGTGCTAGTTTTGAAATTATTTTGTTTTTCCCTACGAAACTGAATCATGATGTTTGACTTCAAACACTTGAAATATGGTTTCCAGTTATCAAAGAAATCTATTTAACCGCAGTAGACAATATTTTCGACTGGACGATTTTTTCCCTCTCGAAGCTCTTTTTCAGTGTAGTTCGTATGTCTTTTTGGATTTGGCAAAATTAATACATACGATAGTCCCTTTAACAGAAAACAATCGGTTCAACTTTTTTGTCTGATGATTCTCTCCAAGGTGGGAAGAAATCGCAGGTAGAGTTATAAATACGACACAAATTTTGACATTCTGTATGCCACGTGAATCTCCAAAAACTGTTAGAACTATATCTCTGAAACTAGATACAACCCTTGAGATTTTGATGCAAATAAATACAACTTTCGAGAGTATTATAAAACTTTTAGAAATTTGATATAACTTTTGAGATTTTGTGCACCCTGGCAATCATTAAAAATAGTTAGCCTTATATCTGAGGAATTAAATGCAGATCTTCAGTTTCGGATACAACTTTGAGAAACTAGATACAACTTTAAGAAACTAGATACAACTCTGAGAAACTACTTACAACTTTTGAGATTCCGTGCATTGTGCGAATGATCAAAAACTATCAGCCCTATATCTATGAAACTAGATGCGATTCTTAAAATTCTGATACAACTTTCGAGTTTTGATACAAGTAGATACAACTTTTGTGAGTCTGATAATACTTTGGTAAGCTAAATGTACCTTTTGAGAGTCTGATAATACGTTGGTAAGCTAAATACAAATTTCATATTCTGTGCATCATGAGGATCATTAAGTACTGTTAATCCTACATCAGTGAAACTAGGTACTACTCTTGAGAATTGTTAAAGCTAGATGCAATTTTTGAGAGTCTGATAAAACTTTGAGAAACTTGATACAACTTTGAAATTCTTTGCACCAGGAGTATTATTAAAAACCGTTACCTTTATGTCTGTGAAACCACACACAACTCTCGCGTTTCTGATACAACTTTTGATATTCGATACAACTAGATGCAACTTTTGATATTCGATACAACTAGATACAAATTTTGAAATTCTGATAAATACGCCTTTTGAGATGCTAGATACAACTCTTGAACTTTTGAGATCCTGTTCACCGAGAACATTAAAAACTTTAAGAAACTACATATAACGTTTGAGGTTCTGATACAACTTTGTAGAACTAGATGCAACTTCGAGAAACTAGATGCAACTTTGAGAAACTAGATGCAACTTTTGATATTCTGTGCATCATATGAATCATTAAGACATTTTAATCCAGCATCTGTGAAACTAGATACAACTCTCGAGATTCTGATAACACTTTTGAGATTTGATGGAACTTTGAGAAACTGGATGCAACTTTTGATATTCTGTGCATCAGGCCAATCATTAAGAAATGCTAATCCAATATCTGTGAAACTCGGTACAACTCTTGACATTCTGATAACACTTTTGAGATTTGATCCAATTTTGAGAAACTATATACAACTTTGAGAAACTAGATGCAACTTTTGATATTCTGTGTATCATGCGAATCATTAAGAAATGCTAATCCAATATCTGTGAAACTCGATACAGCTCTTGACATTCTGATAACACTTTTGAGATTTGATCAACTTTGCGAAACTAGATACAACTTTTAAGATTCTGATACAACTTTGAAGAGCTCGATGCAACTTTGAGAAACTAGGTGCAACTTTTGATATTCTGTGCATCATGTGAATCATTAAAAAATTTTAATCCAGCATCTGTGAAACTAGATACAACTTTTGAGATTCTGATAACACTTTTGAGATTTGATGCAACTTTGAGAAACTGGATGCAACTTTTGATATTCTGTGCATCATGTGAATCATTAAGACATTTTAATCCAGCATCTGTGAAACTAGATACAACTTTTGAGATTCTGATAACACTTTTGAGATTTGATGCAACTTTGAGAAACTGGATGCAACTTTTGATATTCTGTGCATCATGCGAATCATTAAGAAATGCTAATCCAATATCTGTGAAACTCGATACAGCTCTTGGCATTCTGATAACACTTTTGAGATTTGATCAACTTTGCGAAACTAGATACAACTTTTAAGATTCTGATACAACTTTGAAGAACTCGATGCAACTTTGAGAAACTAGGTGCAACTTTTGATATTCTGTGCATCATGTGAATCATTAAGACATTTTAATCCAGCATCTGTGAAACTAGATACAACTTTTGAGATTCTGATAACACTTTTGAGATTTGATGCAACTTTGAGAAACTGGATGCAACTTTTGATATTCTGTGCATTATGTGAATCATTAAGACATTTTAATCCTGCATCTGTGAAACTAGATACAACTTTTGAGATTCTGTACATCATGTGAATCTTGAAATTTTGACACTTTTGAGTTTTGATGCAACTTTGAGAAACTGGATGCAACTTTTGATATTCTGTGCATCATGCGAATCATTAAGAAATGCTAATCCAATATCTGTGAAACTCGATACAGCTCTTGACATTCTGATAACACTTTTGAGATTTGATCAACTTTGCGAAACTAGATGCAACTTTTAAGATTCTGATACAACTTTGAAGAACTCGATGCAACTTTGAGAAACTAGGTGCAACTTTTGATATTCTGTACATCATGTGAATCATTAAGAAATGTTAATCCAATATCTGTGAAACTAGATTCAACTCTTGAGATTTTGATAACACTTTTGAGATTTGATCCAACTCTTGAGATTCTGATAATACTTTTGAGATTCGATACAACTTTGAGGAACTAGATACAACTTTTGAGGCTCTGTGCAGCAAGCGCATCATCAAAACTACTACTGTCTGTGATTACAGTCTTCACAGTGATAGCTTATTTGCAATTGTTTCATCTCTTCGTTCAGTCATTTACAAAAGATTCTTGCAGCAATATTTTTGTGAAGTCGGAACATGTCCCAAAAAGTGACTCAATATTAAAGACATTCCAATTTCGATGTTTTCTAGAATGTTTATGCCCGCACGCAGCGAATTTTCGTGCTTCCTCTTATTTTCAGATTTCATTTTTAGATTAAATATTTCAGATTTCATTTTTAGATTAAATATTTCAGATTTCATTTTTAGATTAAATATTTCAGATTTCTTTTTTTCCGTGTCACTTTTTACGAAACGATTTTTGCCAATCTTTTTCAGACAACATGCCGTCAGTCACTGCTAATATCTTTCGCGTTTAATTACAACGATCAAGAAATGCTTTACAGAAACATTTAGCATCGCATCCCAAAATTTAACTGCTGTTTCATGTTGGAAGATTTCACATAGGAAGACACAATGACTGATTTTGTTTTTGCCAGTTAAATGTGGTTAGGAGATCATATGTGAATACAATTTTTTTCTGATCTTAAAAAGTTTCTCTCCTTTTACAGCTTGCTCTGCTCTTCCTTACAGAAATCATCTACACGGTTATTTAGTCAATTCACTGGAGAACAAATTCTCCATTGGTAAGAGCAAATGAACGAAACGTTTTAGCAAACCTATAGGAAAAGAATACTTTTTTACAAACCTTACTCTTGTGCAAACTGTATTTCAGCCAAACTAACGTTCTAAGGAACGATTTCCAAAAGATTCACACGGTGTGTACTTTTCGAAGGGGAAAGCCACATGTTCCCAGCAACATTGCGGGCGTTTTATTTTGCGCACGGATGGATTAGAAGTGCACTAAGTTACGCACGTTGTGCTTGAGGACTCTTCATCCGCATGAACTAGAAAAAATATGCGTACAGTGCATAGAACAACTTTTCCTGTTTTTTACCCTCTTATTTTTAAAGCCAAAAACTTCCGCTTGGATGCGGTTCTCTAACACTTCAGGAAGTACACGCAGTAAGGTGGTGCATCATTTGCAATCGATAATGCTTTGAAGAAAAAGTGCTCCTTCTGGCAAAGTGATTTCAATTCTAAAAGAAAATACGCCAGTAAATACAAAGATGTTGGGTTGACAGAAATGGGATTTCTAAGAATATAACAAAAGGATATCTGCGAACCTCAACAACGCTAACTCTCTGCCTTTTGTTCAGATACATTGCTAAAAAATAGAAAAGTTATCGCGACCCATTAATATAATGAAAAGCTAAGGCAGGAGGCAATCTTATATTTTTTTCGATTAATAACGCCATATATTCTAAGAGTGAAAGTACTCCTTACAGCCATCAAGGCTGCTGACTGATTTCTTTTCTAATAATTATCTGATGAACAGATAAAAAATAGAGTGGAGAACATTTTGCCAACAGAATCTGATAGCAAAGAATATCAAACAAAGATCTTCGCTCTTTCCCCGTTTATAAGTGAGTCACGGAAAAATTCTCATTGGCCGCCACCGGGAGTCGAACCCAGGGTCGCCCAGTTACGCGCCGGATATGCTTCCGCTACACCACAGCGGCCTCGAATTCCTCCAGACTCACACGCGCTAACTGCCAAGCCCAAAGAATTTTTTTTATTGGAGGTTTAACGACCAGCGTGAGCAAATCAATGGACAATAAGCAGTCGCCCGTCCCTAATTTAGGGCCACTGACTTCAGGTAAGGGAGACAGCCAGGACCGTAATACAAACACAACATCTATGCCTCACCGGGATTCGAACCCGGACCCATGGTCAGAAGCCATCGCTTAGACCACTGCGCCACAAGGGCGGTAACAAAGAATTAGCAGGAAAACATATCGGAACTCCGGAACTGCTTTCAGGCAAAGGTGAGTTGATACACAAGCTCGACAACCACATACACAAGCAGTACGATTCAGGGGTAGCAGAATTTTTTGAACAGTGGTTTTTGGGCTATGAGAAAGCTGTTTCGAGTTAGAGCTCTGCAGAGCCGATATTTTTAGGCCCGACCCCGCCCAGCCCGTTCCCACCCAGTTAATGTCAGGCCCGACCCCGCCCAGCCCGTTCCCACCCAGTTAATGTCAGGCCCGGCATAGGTTTCATTTGCGTAACTGTCACTTGCTTTAACATACAAGGTATTTGTACAGGGTGTTCACAATGTCTTGTTACCCCCCCCCCCGTAATAAGAAATGTAAGTGAGCTATGTATCTGCTGTATGATGTATATGTTGAGTTATGCTCTGTATTGCGTTTATTTACAGATTAGGTACCGGAACCATGTGTGATACCAGCGAATACACCCTGGACCAGCGGATTGTTGTCAGTGTCTGGGTACACGAACGTCCACACACAGGGAAGATAATGCGTGACGTGCGTGCCGATTTCCAAAAAAAGAGGCCCCTACAAAACAGACCCTTCTGCGGTGGGAACATAAACTCTTCGAAGCAGGCAACATCAAGGATAAACGACGAACGGGAAGACCGTCAACCAGAGTGCAACAGTGTCAAGCGGTCGAGGAATCAATTATCAGGTCACCAACGAAGTCGCTCCGCAAACGATCAGGGGAGCTTGGAATACCACGATCGACACAGCATAAGTACAGGAAGAATGACTTGTATTTGCACGCATATCGCCCGATGTTCGTTCAGGAGTTATCAGACATCGATTTAAACCGCAGACGGGATGCATGTGCAATGATGCTTCAAACATTTGCCACAATCCCAAAACGTGGAAAGGTCATTTTCAGCGATGAATGTGCGATATGCCGCAGCTGTCGATCACGGAACGTTGTGTTCTGGTCCAAGGAAAACCCACATTATGTCGAAGAATTGGAACATCATCTTCCGCATGTCATGATATGGGCTGCAATGAATAGTCGACATCTGTTTGGACCGCATTTCTTTGATGGTCCAGTGAACCAGACACCTTATCTGGACATGCTGCAAACCTGGTTTGTGCCACAACTTGGAAATCTAGGCAATCTGAATGACGTATGGTTCCAACAGGATGGGGTACCCGCCCATTACGCATTCGCTTTTCGGGAATACCTTGGTGAGGTCTTTCGGGATCGTTGGATCGGCCGAGGTTCGGCAGTGCTGCCCACTCTACTTGAATGGCCACCTCGAAGCCCAGATCTCTCAACGTGTGATACTTCCCTATGGATTTTCAGAAAGGAGGTTGTTGCACAGCAGCGCTACCAAACCACTGATGTACTTAAACAAGCAGTGAGACGTGCTTTCTCTCGTATCACCCTGCAACTGCTTCGGAAAGTGTCCCGCAGAACATGGCGTAAAATGATTCTCTGTCACGAGAATGACGGAGCCCAAACGGATCCACTGGATGTTTAAGGTGACTCAACATATCACTCAACATATACATCATACAAAAGATACATAGCTCACTTACATTTCTTATTACAGGGGGAGGGTAACAAGACATTGTGGTCACCCTGTACTGTAACTTTTTGGAATAACTCGAAACTCGTGCAAAAAGAGGTCATAAGCAAGTTAATTAATCCACTAGTAACCAGAAACACGGCAAATGCAATAAATAGTATTCAGTGAACTTAAGTAAATTATCATCATTTCATAATCGAACCCTTCGTAGGGTCAGAACACGGACCTTTCCTGTTATCTGCTCGCCACTGTTTGACTTCCGAATAAGAACGCTTTCAAGTAGTTCCCGATTTCGAAAGTAGAACACAAAGCCCTCGGCAGCAGATGCGCAATG
Organism: Macrothele yani; assembly: GCA_039090855.1. Lineage (NCBI taxonomy): Eukaryota > Metazoa > Arthropoda > Arachnida > Araneae > Macrothelidae > Macrothele > Macrothele yani. The sequence continues at coordinate 106,029,621 of CM076999.1, read as the reverse complement.
ATCACGTGCTTCTCTATGCGTACCACCTATGCGCAGTGATTACGTTCTTTTGATCGTTTATCTGTGCTTTGGGATTATGTGTGGTCATTCGGAAGGAATGTTCTTTTAACCGTTTATTTGCGCTTTGGAATCACGTGTGGTCATTTGGAAGGAATGTCCTTTTAACCGTTTGTCTGCGCTTTGGAATTATGTGTCTTCAAAATGAATTTTCTTGATTTATCGACAACGGTTACAAATCGACAATCGGACATACGCTTCCTTCTAGGTAAAAGAGTTTCACATGGCCGAAGAAATTGCTCTTTAGGTCATGAGATGACATTGTCATTAAGTGGAAGAAAGAGATGGAGATTAAAAATAAATATGATAAATATCGTGAACTACTTTCTCTAATGATGGGTGTGATCAGGTTCCATGTAAACAAAGCGGAACGATACAGTCAAAATCGGGAACAGTTTGAAAGCGTTCTTATTCGGAAGTCAAATAGTGCCATTTTATGTAACAATGAACAAAAGAAAACAGTGGCAGGCAGATAATAGGAAAGGTCCCAGACGAGTCAAGTACTGTCTTCTTTTGACACTTTTGCCCAGAACATAATATAAACTGATGATCAGTTACACACACGCACACACACTAACATGCTAGATGGTTAATACAACAAACTTTCGTACGCAGAATAGGATTTCGTTTTGTTGGCCCGACGACTTCGATTTTAATCCTTCAGGTTCAAGATATAACTCCTAAAATCCAAATGTAACACAATTTTCCGATTGCTTTGCTCCTCGAACCTCTAATTTACCCAAACCAATATTCATCCATATTTAAAACAAAGCAATTAAACAAATCAAAATTATAAAGACAGAGCTTAAGAATATTTTATTGAAGCTTTAATTAATTCTTAATCCTATATAGGAAAATCATCGTACGGAGCAAGTATTTTTCTGATGTAAACATCCGAAATAAATGTGCTATGGATTCAAAAGGGAGAGAGATTGTCAAAGATCAAAGACGAAAAGACGCGTGCAAAATAAATAAATAAATAAATAAATAATAGCACAAAGCGGGGAAGAAGAATGATTGAGAGAAAAAAGAAATGTGATCGCGGGAAGGGAAAGAGAGAGACTTCAAATACAGAATGGCCTAAATAAAGACAGAGCTTAAGAATATTTTATTGAAGCTTTAATTAATTCTTAATCCTATATAGGAAAATCATCGTACGGAGCAAGTATTTTTATGTAAACATCCGAAATAAATGTGCTATGGATTCAAAAGGGAGAGAGATTGTCAAAGATCAAAGACGAAAAGACGCGTGCAAAATAAATAAATAAATAAATAAATAATAGCACAAAGCGGGGAAGAAGAATGATTGAGAGAAAAAAGAAATGTGATCGCGGGAAGGGAAAGAGAGAGACTTCAAATACAGAATGGCCTAAATTTATCAACAACCTGATTCACGGTGCAAGTGCAGGCCCGTCCAAGCCCGCCTACGAAATTGTAGGCCCGGCCCGTAAGTTTTAAACTACTGAGAAGGCTATCTCTAGCACTAGAAAGCCTTGGTCCTCCATTCGTGACGTCACCAACCGGATCATAACAAACTCTGCCGTGACATCCATTTTAGCTAGCAGCGAAGTTACAGCGAGGCGATATCAGGATTCGAATTTTTCATACCTTTACAACATCGATGAAAAAAGTTATGAATTTCTGTAAATGCAAAACATTTGGTAAAAATCAAAACACAAACATTTTTTGAGCCACTGGATAGGTGAATTCTGTGATTATTTTATATCTACAAACTAATTCTGATATAAAAGAGCTTTAACGTTTTCTTTTTTACGCTTTCCAACCCTAAATTGAAGAAGCTTATATGCTCCAGCTTTGTCTGTCTGTCTGTACGCACGATAACTCGCGTAAAAATGGTTCGAATTCGGTGAAATTTTAGTATGTGGTAGGGTACAACCTGAGGACGAACCTTATTGAAAATGGGCGAAATGAGGTCAAAGGTCAGGACATAGGAGCAAGATCCATTCCGTCGACCTTATGCGTCATAACTTACGTAAAAATGCTTCGATTGATACAAAACTTTAGTATGTTCTTTCGGAGGTATACTGAACCGGTTCTGTTGAATATAATCGAAATAGGGTTCAAGGTCAGGGCACAGGAGCGAGATTTATTCCACAGCCATTATCTTCATAACTTGAGTAATGATTTCTTGTATGTTGGCAAGCGTGTCACAATCAATGCACTGGGTGATTTTACTAACTTGTTACATTAATGGGCTATTGCTTTGCACAATTCATCGGTATTACTGTAGGCACGGTACATTTGTTTAAACAAATTATATTCTATTTCATTCAAATAAATATTTTTTTTAATAATGTTCAAACATGTTAATAAACGGCGCGACCTGTACATTGATGACGTCAGTAGACAAAAAATGTTGGGTTGCTTAGTTATTGTTATGTTTTAGCAAAAATTAAGTATCCCATGCTATAACTTAAAGTTAGTTTTATCGATGTGCAAAATTTTCACCCTTGGGAATACATTAATTGCGGAGAAAATATGTAAAGCAATTTTAAAATTGGAAACACAAGGCAGAGATTTTAGGTGGAACCACCTTAACTTCAATTTGAAAATCTGTTTGTCTCCAATACCTTCTTCCTGCTATGAGAAGCTATTTTGTACGCCATTTGTCAATCTTCGTAACGTACTTTTTAGTCGCTGCTAGAAGTAAGTAGCTGTTTATATTTGTGGATGTTTAATCGGTTGTATAAATCCGGTTGTGTTTTCTTTTCTAACCGGTTCCATTGACTTTGAATAACTTTGATAAATTTAATTTGCCTCAGAACGGATTCAAAAGACGTGCTCATTAAAACGTAAACTTCGGTGTCATCTTTCTTGTTATTATGTGGAATTATTGCGTTGAAAGTTTTATAATTGTTCCACCGACTACATATGTTGTATCTTGTATTTCATTTGAAAGGATTTTCTTATCAAAATAATGTGACTAACTTATAAACAGAACTTTTTTAATGTTTTATTAAAGCATTATTTGTATTTTACGCAATTATTATTTATTGTTCATCTATGGCTGTGCATCCTGTAATCATTGACTGTTTTTTTTTATTCTACTGGTTATACGTAATTTGTGCCTTTCTTTGTATGAAGGAGATTTTTATGTAATATGAGAAAATATTTTGTGATTTCCATCTCCATGACACCCGTTTTCCATTCTCTACAAAAAAAAAAACAGACAGAGAGAGAGACAGAGAGAGAGAGAGACAGACAGACAGAGAGAGACAGAGTGAGAGAGACAGACAGACAGAGAGAGAGAGTGAGAGACAGAGAGAGATAGACAGACAGACAGATAGAGAGACAGAGACAGAGATAGTGAGAGAGAGACCGAGATAAGGAGAGATAGGGAGAGAGAGACAGACAGAGAGAGACTGACACAGAGACAGACAGACACAGAGAGAGACAGACAGACACAGAGAGAGAGTGAGAGAGAGAGAGAGACAGACAGACAGACACAGAGAGAGAGTGAGAGACAGAGAGACAGATAGAGAGACAGAGAGAGAGAGACGGGCGAGAGAAAGAGAGAGACAGAGACACACACAGACAGAGATAGGGAGAGAGAGACAGACACAGAGACAGACAGACAGACAGAGAGAGACAGACAGAGAGAGACAGACAGACAGAGAGAGAGACAGACAGACAGAGAGAGAGAGTGAGAGACAGAGAGAGATAGGCAGACAGACAGATAGAGAGACCGAGAGAGACAGAGATAGGGAGAGAGAGACAGAGAGAGAGAGAGAGAGAGACTGACACAGAGACAGACAGACAGAGAGAGTGAAAGACAGAGAGAGAGACAGACAGACACAGAGAGAGAGTGAGAGACAGACAGACAGATAGAGAGACAGAGAGAGACAGACAGACAGACACAGAGAGAGAGTGAGAGACAGAGAGACAGATAGAGAGACAGAGAGAGACGGGAGAGAGAAAGAGAGAGACAGAGACACACACACACACAGAGAGAGAGATAGGGAGAGAGAGACAGACAGACAGAGAGAGAGAGAGAGACAGACAGACACAGAGAGAGACAGACAGAGAGAGAGAGACAGACAGAGAGAGATAGACAGACAGACAGATAGAGAGACAGAGACAGAGAGAGACAGAGATAGGAAGAGAGAGACCGAGATAAGGAGAGATAGGGAGAGAGAGAGACAGACAGAGAGAGAGATTGACACAGAGACAGACAGACAGAGAGAGTGAAAGACAGAGAGAGAGACAGACAGACACAGAGAGAGTGAGAGACAGACAGACAGATAGAGAGACAGAGAGAGAGAGACAGAGAGAGAGAGACAGACAGACAGACACAGAGAGAGAGTGAGAGACAGAGAGACAGATAGAGAGACAGAGAGAGAGACGGGAGAGAGAAAGAGAGAGACAGAGACACACACACACAGACAGAGAGAGAGACGGGAGAGAGAAAGAGAGAGACAGAGACACACACACACACAGACAGAGATAGGGAGAGAGAGAGACAGACACAGAGACAGACAGAGAGAGAGAGAGAGAGAGAGAGAGAGAGAGAGAGAGAGAGAGAGAATGACACAATATCTTTTAAGTGTATTTTCTGACGATTGAATTAAAAATATTCTGTAGAAATACACCGAATTCCAACAAGACTTAACTAAACTTCTGAATTACCACGAGAAAATGTTTCTGAAACCGAAATTATGGAATGAATTAATAAATGCTTAAAAAAATTTCAACCTTTGGATTCAATTTAAGGAAAAGCATGGTCAGAAAGGAATTTCCAGAGTGCACATTCATCGCATTTCACCCTCCAGAACATCTTCATGTGTATATAGCTGCACATCGTTTGTACTTATAGTCTTTCTGTACATCATATCACTTTTAGCAATCTTGCGGCAGAACGAAAATGCCAAAAAATAAAAAAAAAAAAATAAGTAAATAAATAAAAAAATGGCAGTTGGAAGGAGCACTTATTGTGTTCATGTACCTTCACAAAGTAATTATTAGAACAGTCAACTCCTGATTATCCGTGATAGAGCGCGGCACGAGTTTCGCGGATAATCCAAATTTTTACAGAAAAAAAAAAATTAATCTACAAATTACACGCATAACATAGTTCTATGTTTTATTCAGACTAGTAGTTATTATTGCAAGCATAATACATACTGAAAAGTTACCTGCTTAAATCTTCTGAAAATAATAAGTTACTTGCTTCTGTTTTTTTACGGCAAAACATTTTTGTTTGTTTCTGGACTGCAGTTGGCGCGAAACAAGCTTATCAGCTAATAACAAATCGTCTTGTCCTTCAAGGTACTCGAGCAAGCCATCGGCATCTCCTTTTTTTTTTTTTTTTTTTTTGATTGGAGGTTTAACGACCACCGTTAGCAACTCAATGGGCTCTAAGCAGTCGCCTGTCCCTAATTTAGGGTTACTGGTCCCTGGGAAGGGAGAGAGCCAGTGCCGTAAGACAAACACAACATCCATACCTCAGCGGGATTTGTTTTTTGATTGGAGGTTTAACTACCACCGTGAGCAACTCAATGGGTTATAAGCAATTGCCCGTCCCTAATTTAGGGTAACTGGTTCCAGAGAAGGGAGAGAGCCAGTGCCGTAAGACAAACACAACATCTATGCCTCACCGGGATTTTTTTTATTGGAGTTTTAACAACCACCGTGAGTAACTCAATGGGCTCTAAGCAGTCGCCCGTCCCTAATTTAGGGCCACTGGTTTCAGGGATGGGAGAGAGCCAGCACCGTAAGACAAACACAACATCCATGCCTCACGGGATTCGAACCCGGACGCCTTCTGGACGAATGGTCATAAGCCATCGCTTAGACCACTGAGCCACTTGAGCGGCCTAACTTTATTAATTATCTATTCGTCAGTAAAATGTTCAAATCCAGGGTCATGTATATCGGAGTCCAGCCATTTGGCGATATTTGTTTCATCAACGTTTTCTCCTCCGGAAACCGATTTCACTAATTTGGTTAGATCTATCAAGTTACAACTATAAGTATTTTCTTCAGAAGCACAATTTCCGCCAGAGAGAAGTTTTCTCAACTACCTACTGATAGTGATGGGTTCCACTGAATCCCAGGCGCTTGCCACGTCATAGGTAGTCAAGAATTGAATAGCTTTGCAAGAAAGTCTTTAAGTGGCATCCTTCTTCAAGTACGTTTTACGCTTTCCAACCGTAGGTTGAAAAACCGTATATGCTCTAGCTTTGTCCGTCTGTCTGTTCGCACGATAACTCGCATAAAAATGGTTTGATTTCGATGAAATATTAATATGTGCTATGGGACAACCCAGGGACGAACCTATTGAAAATGGACGAAATGGAGTTAAAGGTCAGGACACAGGAGCGGGATCCCTTCCATCGCCCTTATGCGTCATAGCTTACGTAAAGTGACTAAAAATGCTTCTATAGCGACAAAACTTTAGTATGTTGCTCCGGAAGTATACTGAACCAATTCTGTTTAATGTCATCGAAATGGGGTCAAAGGTCAGGGCACATGTGCGAGATTTATTCCACAGCTATTATTCTCATAACTTGACTAAAAATGCTTCTATTGCGACAAAACTTTAGTATCTTGTTCCGGAGGTATACTGAACCAATTCTGTTTAATATCATAGAAATGGGGTCAAAGGTCAGGACGCAGGAGAGAGATAGTTCCCAAAGCCATTATCCTCATAACTTGACTAAAAATGCTTCTATTGCGACAAAACTTTAGTATCTTGTTCCGGAGGTATACTGAACCAATTCTGTTTAATATCATAGAAATGGGGTCAAAGGTCAGGACGCAGGAGAGAGATAGTTCCCAAAGCCATTATCCTCATAACTTGACTAAAAATGCTTCTATTGCGACAAAACCTTAGTATCTTGTTCCGGAGGTATACTGAACCAATTCTGTTTAATATCCTAGAAATGGGGTCAAAGGTCAGGACGCAGGAGAGAGATAGTTCCTACAGCCATTATCCTCATAACTTGACTAAAAATGCTTCTATTGCGACAAAACTTTAGTATCTTGTTCCGGAGGTATACTAAACCAATTCTGTTTAATATCATAGAAATGGGGTCAAAGGTCAGGACGCAGGAGAGAGATAGTTCCCAAAGCCATTATCCTCATAACTTGACTAAAAATGCTTCTATTGCGACAAAACTTTAGTATCTTGTTCCGGAGGTATACTAAACCAATTCTGTTTAATATCATAGAAATGGGGTCAAAGGTCAGGACGCAGGAGAGAGATAGTTCCCAAAGCCATTATCCTCATAACTTGACTAAAAATGCTTCTATTGCGACAAAACTTTAGTATCTTGTTCCGGAGGTATACTAAACCAATTCTGTTTAATATCATAGAAATGGGGTCAAAGGTCAGGACGCAGGAGAGAGGTAGTTCCCAAAGCCAGTTATCCTCATAACTTGACTAAAAATGCTTCTATTGCGACAAAACGTTAGTATCTTGTTCCGGAGGTATACTGAACCAATTCTGTTTAATATAATAGAAATGGGGTCAAAGGTCAGGACGCAGGAGAGAGATAGTTCCCAAAGCCATTATCCTCATAACTTAACTAAAAATGCTTCTATTGCGACAAAACGTTAGTATCGTGTTCCGGAGGTATACTGAACCAATTCTGTTTAATATCATAGAAATGGGGACAAAGGTCAGGACGCAGGAGAGAGAGAGTTCCCAAAGCCATTATCCTCATAACTTGACTAAAAATGCTTCTATTGCGACAAAACGTTAGTATCTTGTTCCGGAGGTATACTGAACCAATTCTGTTTAATATCATAGAAATGGGGTCAAAGGTCAGGACGCAGGAGAGAGATAGTTCCCAAAGCCATTATCCTCATAACTTGACTAAAAATGCTTCTATTGCGACAAAACTTTAGTATCTTGTTCCGGAGGTATACTAAACCAATTCTTTTTAATATCATAGAAATGGGGTCAAAGGTCAGGACGCAGGAGAGAGATAGTTCCCAAAGCCATTATCCTCATAACTTGACTAAAAATGCTTCTATTGCGACAAAACTTTAGTATCTTGTTCCGGAGGTATACTGAACCAATTCTGTTTAATATCATAGAAATGGGGTCAAAGGTCAGGACGCAGGAGAGAGATAGTTCCCAAAGCCATTGTCCTCATAACTTAACTAAAAATGCTTCTATTGCGACAAAACTTTAGTACCTTGTTCCGGAGGTATACTGAACCAATTCTGTTTAATATCATAGAAATGGGGTCAAAGGTCAGGACGCAGGAGCGAGATAGTTCCCAAAGCCATTATCCTCATAACTTGAGTAATGATTTCTGGAATGTTCGAAAGCGTATCATAATCAATGCATTGCATGATTTTATTAATTTCCTTGTAATACACTTGACCTGTAATTCCGTTTCATTGCCGAGATTACGCCCTGATTCGTAGGTTGCACGAGCGCTGTAATATTCGGTGACAGAAACCTCGTGACGATTTTTTAAAACTTATTACGTACCGCAATAAAAAAATATTACCACGACTAAAAAAATTACCTACATTTTTGCGATTAAAAAAAAATATTACCGCAAAGTCGCGTCGCGGTTAATCGAGAGTTGACTGTACCACTCTCACGTTACATCGTTACATGTAACAGCAAAAAATATCGCAATCGCATATCACACCGGAAACAAATTGACTTTTGTATTGCACATTCGCTTTTATTGCCATCTTAACGACAGAAAAAGTTGTACAGCAATATTTTATATATACTGATAAGACTTGAAACAAAACCACAATTTGAAACATAGTTGAAAGAGACTGTACATTCTAAGAGCGTGTACAGTCTTATTCAACTAAGAGGTCAGATGCTCTTAGTTGAATAAGACTGTACACATACCACACCGGAAACAAATTGACTTTTGTATTGCACATTCGCTTTTATTGCCATCTTAAAGACAGAAAAAGTTGTACAGCAATATTTTATATATACTGATAAGACTTGAAACAAAACCACAATTTGAAACATAGTTGAAAGAGACTGTACATTCTAAGAGTGTGTACAGTCTTATTCAACTAAGAGGTCAGATGCTCTTAGTTGAATAAGACTGTACACACACCACACCGGAAACAAATTGACTTTTGTATTGCACATTCGCTTTTATTGCCATCTTAAAGACAGAAAAAGTTGTACAGCAATATTTTGTATATACTGATAAGACTTGAAACAAAACCACAATATGAAACATAGTTGAAAGAGATTGTACATTCTAAGAGTGTGTACAGTCTTATTCAACTAAGAGGCCAGATGCTCTTAGTTGAATAAGACTGTACACATACCACACCGGAAACAAATTGGCTTTTGTATTGCACATTCGCTTTTATTGCCATCTTAACGACAGAAAAAGTTGTACAGCAATATTTTATATATACTGATAAGACTTGAAACAAAACCACAATTTGAAACATAGTTGAAAGAGACTGTACATTCTAAGAATGTGTACAGTCTTATTCAACTAAGAGGCCAAATGCTCTTAGTTGAATAAGACTGTACACATACCACACCGGAAACAAATTGACTTTTGTATTGCACATTCGCTTTTATTGCCATCTTAACGACAGAAAAAGTTGTACAGCAATATTTTATATATACTGATAAGACTTGAAACAAAACCACAATATGAAACATAGTTGAAAGAGACTGTACATTCTAAGAGTGTATACAGTCTTATTCAACTAAGAGGCCAGATGCTCTTAGTTGAATAAGACTGTACACATACCACACCGGAAACAAATTGACTTTTGTGTTGCACATTCGCTTTTATTGCCATCTTAAAGACAGAAAAAGTTGTACAGCAATATTTTATATATACTGATAAGACTTGAAACAAAACCACAATTTTAAACATAGTTGAAAGGACTGTACATTCTAAGAGTGTGTACAGTCTTATTCAACTAAGAGGCCAGATGCTCTTAGTTGAATAAGACTATACACATACCACACCGGAAACAAATTGACTTTTGTATTGCACATTCGCTTTTATTTCCATCTTAACGACAGAAAAAGTTGTACAGCAATATTTTATATATACTGATAAGACTTGAAACAAAACCACAATATGAAACATAGTTGAAAGAGACTGTACATTCTAAGAGTGTGTACAGTCTTATTCAACTAAGAGGCCAGATGCTCTTAGTTGAATAAGACTGTACACATACCACACCGGAAACAAATTGACTTTTGTATTGCACATTCGCTTTTATTTCCATCTTAACGACAGAAAAAGTTGTACAGCAATATTTTATATATACTGATAAGACTTGAAACAAAACCACAATATGAAACATAGTTGAAAGAGACTGTACATTCTAAGAGTGTGTACAGTCTTATTTAACTAAGAGGCCAGATGCTGACTATCCATCCTAACTGCCAGATGCCGAGAGTCCATGCGAACTGCCAGATGCTGAGAGTCTATCCGAACTGCCAGATGCTGAGAGTCCATGCGAACTGCCAGATGCTGAGAGTCTATCCGAACTGCCAGATGCTGAGAGTCCATGCGAACTGCCAGATGCTGAGAGTCTATCCGAACTGCCAGATGCTGAGAGTCCATGCGAACTGCCAGATGCTGAGAGTCTATCCGAACTGCCAGATGCTGAGAGTCTATCCGAACTGTTAGATGCTGAGAGTCCATCCGAACTGCCAGATGTTGAGAGTCCAACCGAACTGCCAGATGCTGAGAGTCCATCCGAACTGCCAGATGCTGAGAGTCCAACCGAACTGCCAGATGCTGAGAGTCCAACCGAACTGCCAGATGCTGAGAGTCCACCCGAACTGTCGGCATGTGGCTTTTGGACATCTGGGTGGCTTTTAATATCAGATCTACACATGGGGCATGTGAGGTGCCGTGCTAACCAAGTCTCTAGACAATCACTATGAAAGATGTGTTTACAGTGAAGATGCCTGAAAAGCAAAAATAAGCGTGTTTATTAATCAGAATAAAAAGGTTTTATGCATCTCACAAAATGAAATACCCAGGTCGTTCGAAAAATAATGGCCGATTTGGAGGGTAAAAATGAAAGAGAAATACCTCATAGCACACAACTTTGTGTTATTCGAAATAGGCGCTTTCAGAAGCTATATATCAATGCCAGAGAGTGACAAATGCTTTAATGCCAGTCCGGTAGAAATCTGGCTCCCTGGCTGCAAGAAAGTCCCGGAATGCGGTTTCGGTCTTTTCTCGGTTTCTTCAGGTCCTGTCCTTGAGGTAATTGCTAAAATGCATGAGCAGGTAGAAATCTGACTCCCTGGCTGCAAGAAAGTACCGGAATGCGATTTCGGCTTCTTCTCGGTATCTTCAGGTCCTGTCCTTGAGGTAATTGCTAAAATGCATAAGCAGGTAGAAATATGGCTCCCTGGCTGCAAGAAAGTCCCGAAATGCGATTTCGACCTCTTCTCGGTAACTTCAGGTCCTGTCCTTGAGGTAATTGCTAGAATGCATAAGCAGGTAGAAATATGGCTCCCTGACTGGAAGCAAGTCCCGAAATGCGATTGCGGCCTCTTCTCGGTATCTTCAGATCCTATCCTTGAGGTAATTGCTAAAATGCATGAGCAGGTAGAAATATGGCTCCCTGACTGGAAGCAAGTCCCGAAATGCGATTTCGGCCTCTTCTCGGTATCTTCAGGTCCTGTCCTTGAGGTAATTGCTAAAATGCATGAGCAGGTAGAAATCGGTAAGTGCCAAGTCCGGCGAGTAGGCTGGATGTGGGTGAGTTTCGAAATTCAGTTCGTGTAGTTTCTGTTTCGTCATTTCTGACAGGCGTGGTCTCGCGTTACAATGGAGGACTGGGCCCTTCCTGTTCAGCAAAGATGGCTGTTTGAAATACAACTTCAGGTGCATTCGGTCAATCTTTTCGCAATATGTAAAAGAGATAACGCTTTCGCCAGCATTTAAGAACCTGTAGTGTATTACACTGGGGACAGTCTACCACACTGTTAACAAAATCTTCTTTGGAGTCAACCTTGCTTTAGGATGTTGTTTCGGTGGTTCACCATGGTTCAACCACTGCGCAAATCGCTTATTGTTGTCGTGTAGCATTCACCTTTCATCACAGGTTACAGTTGGATCGAGTAGGGGCTCCTTTCCGTTGCTAAGAAGAAAGTTACTGTACATCTCAAACCGTCTTTGTTTCTGGTGCTCCGTCACTTCGTGTAGGACTGACGTATCAGGATTTTTGACTTTACTAATTTGGTGGAGATATTCGGAAATGGTTGACACCGGAACATTTTACTGTTTGGCGAGATCTGTGACTGTGACGCGAGGATTTGTCTCCATATTTGCCTTCAGAGCGCCGTTATCAATGACCGAATACCTTCCTCGGCCTTTTTCATTTTGTATAGTAGGTTCGTGTCATCCGAACGAAACGTATCAAACCACCGAAGAACAATACGTTCAGATATTGCCTCTAGGTTAATACCGAATATCTTCCTCGGTATTCTTCATCTCGTACAGTAGGTTAGTGTCACCGGTGCGAAACTTTTCAAACCACCAACGAACAGTACGTTCAGGTGTTGCCTGTAGGTTCGTGCGGCATTACGACCCAACTGGGTCTAATGAAGCAGAATCACCCGAAAGTCACTCCTTCCTAACATGTTGTACAGACCACTCTCACACGACTAGCAACAACTGCAGCTCAACCGATTATGGCGTGTATGTGGCAGCAGTGTCTCCCTTCAACTCGCACGAACGGCGCTGCGAGCGTGTTGGTCTGCAAGCATTGTGGCTGAGTTGAATGTGGCACCTCAGAAAGTCGGCCATTATTTTCCGAACGACCTGATATACTGAGCAATTTTGAAAAGAAACTTTTCAATTTTACTTACATGTAAATAGGAATTAAAGTTATGTCGTTCATTTTGACAGCATGCAAAGTAAGGAAGAGAGTTCATTCCTACTGGCTTATAGCGGACAAATAAAGAAATCCTGCGACTGATGCACTAAAAATTGCCTAAGGGGCACAATTGAATCCATGAGTCTTGTGGCGGATCACGTCATAATCGACTAATTTTTGTCAAGTTATACAAAAACAAAAACAGGTTTTAATGAATAAAATAAGAAATTGCGATTAAACATGTTTAATTACATACACTGTAATAAATTTTCTGAAATTCACAAGCCACTTTCAGTGAATTAACGAAGCATGTTTCGTGAATTAACTAAGCATCTTTCGTGAATTAACGAAGCATATTTCTGATACAAACGACTGAAAGAATTCTATCTGAATTTCACGATTTCTTTGTACGACAGGAAAATTCTGAATTTTCAGAAACCTTTCCGCACTTATTTCTTATATTGGCGGTATATTTCCGTTTTTAAGATGTATTAGCGGAAAATTCGGCATTTTCTAACTTTTTCCGCAGTTCCTTTTTTATATTGGCGGGAAATTTTCGTTTTTAAGATCTGTTAACGGAAAATTTTAAATTTTCACAAACATCTCCGCAATTCCTTTCTTATATTGGCGGTAAATTTACGTTTTTGAGATGTGTTAACGGAAAATTCTGAATCTTCAGAAACTTCCGCAATTCCTTTCTTACAGTGACGGTAAATTTCCGTTTTTAAGATGTATTAACGGAAAATTATAAATTTTTACAAACCTTTCTGCAATTCCTCTGTTATATTGACAGAAAATTTCTGTTTTTAGGATGTGTTAAGGAAAAATTCTGAATTTTCAGGAACATTTCCGAAATTTTTTTCTTGTGTTGGCGGTAAATTTACGTTTTTTTAAAGATGTGTTAACGGAAAATTCTGAATTTTCAGAAACCTTTTCGCAGTTCCTTTCTTATATTTGCGGTAAATTTCCGTTTTTAAGATGTGCTAACGGAAAATTCTGAATTTTCACGAACGTTTCCGCAATTCCTTTCTCATATTTGCGGTAAATTTCCGTTTTTAAGATGTGCTAACGGAAAATTCTGAATTTTCACGAACATTTCCGCAATTCTTTTCGTATATTAACGGAAAAATTCCGTTCTCACTTTTTTCGCATCCATATGACAAAAGCATTCTAGTAATAGGTGAGATTCGCGGAAATACTTGAGATTTCATTAACGACTAAATTTCAGTCGTGTGTGGAAGGATCTGATTTCGAAGTTCCGTGGCGAGATATTGTGAATAGCATATCGCGTGAATTTTGGTTATTGTAGCACAGGATATTTCTTCTCCTCTTCACCATTTTGTGCAGCAGCTATTATATATTGTGTTACTGTAAGAAACCGGGTATTTAAATTATTGTACAGGTGATTGTATGATGTCTATGCGTCAGACTGTAGAACGCTTATGAAAAAAAGTTATTGTAGATATCAAGAGCAAATTCTATGTTTAGGAGTTTTGTAAAACACAGGGGGTCAGCAACGAAACTGAAACACATGGCTTTAGGACACAACAATTTATTAGTGCGGTGTAGGGCCTCCTTTGGAGGCCAATACAGCTGCAATTCGTTATGGGAAAGACCGATACAAGTCCTGTATAGTGGCCAGATGAATTTGAAGCCATTCCTCTTGAAGAAAAGTTGGAAGAACCGATACATTCCCGTACAGTGGCCAGAGGGATTTGAAGCCATTAATCTTGAAGAAAAGTTGGAAGAACCGACACAGTCCCGTACAGTGGCCAGAGGGATTTGAAGCCATTCCTCTTGAAGAAAAGTTGGAAGAACCGATACAGTCATGTACAGTGGCCAGAGGGATTTGAAGCCATTAATCTTGAAGAAAAGTTGGAAGGACCAATACAGTCCTGTACAGTGGCCAGAGGGATTTGAAGCCATTAATCTTGAAGAAAAGTTGGAAGGACCGATACAGTCCTGTACAGTGGCCAGAGCGATTTGAAGCCATTAATCTTGAAGAAAAGTTGGAAGGACCGATACAGTCCTGTACAGTGGACAGAGGGATTTGAAGCCATTCCTCTTGAAGAAAAGTTGGAAGGACCGATACAGTCCTGTACAGTGGCCAGAGGGATTTGAAGCCATTCTTCTTGAAGAAAAGTTGGAAGGACCGATACAGTCCTGTACAGTGGCCAGAGGGATTTGAAGCCATTAATCTTGAAGAAAAGTTGGAAGGACCGATACAGTCCTGTACAGTGGCCAGAGGGATTTGAAGCCATTAATCTTGAAGAAAAGTTGGAAGGACCGATACAGTCCTGTACAGTGGCCAGAGCGATTTGAAGCCATTAATCTTGAAGAAAAGTTGGAAGGACCGATACAGTCCTGTACAGTGGACAGAGGGATTTGAAGCCATTCCTCTTGAAGAAAAGTTGGAAGGACCGATACAGTCCTGTACAGTGGCCAGAGGGATTTGAAGCCATTCTTCTTGAAGAAAAGTTGGAAGGACCGATACAGTCCTGTACAGTGGCCAGAGGGATTTGAAGCCATTAATCTTGAAGAAAAGTTGGAAGGACCGATACAGTCCTGTACAGTGGCCAGAGGGATTTGAAGCCATTAATCTTGAAGAAAAGTTGGAAGGACCGATACAGTCCTGTACAGTGGACAGAGGAATTTGAAGCCATTCCTCTTGAAGAAAAGTTGGAAGGACCGATACAGTCCTGTACAGTGGCCAGAGGGATTTGAAGCCATTCTTCTTGAAGAAAAGTTGGAAGAACCGATACAGTCCCGTACAGTGGCCAGAGAGATTTGAAGCCATTCCTCTTGAAGAAAATTTGGAAGAACCGATACAGTCCCGTACAGTGGCCAGAGGGATTTGAAGCCATTCCTCTTGAAGAAAAGTTGGAATAACCGATACAGTCATGTACAGTGGCCAGAGGGATTTGAAGCCATTCCTCTTGAAGAAAAATTGGAAGAACCGATACAGTCCTGTACAGTGGTGAGACGAATTTGAAGCCATTCCTCTTGAAGAAAAGTTGGAAGAACCGATACAGTCCTGCACAATGGTGAGACGGATTTGAAGCCATTCATCTTGAAGAAAAGTTGGAAGAACCGATACAGTCCTGTACAGTGGCCAGAGGGATCTTGAAGAAAAGCGGCTAGTTTGCGATGTGATGCTAGTGAAGGAAAACGTTTCCCGACTAGCTCTTCCCGAACACCCCAGAGTGGCTCAAGAATGATCAAGTTGGGTGACTGTGCAGGTAATGACAGATGTTCAACAGCACTTTCATGCTCAGTAAACTACGCTTCCACTAGTTTGGCACTGTGTATCAGTGCGTTATCGTCCTGATACAAGGTACCACCGTCAGGGTACGATGTTTGAACCATTGGGTGTACCTGGTCCTCCAGAATTGCCCGATAGTCCTTGGTAGTGATGTGATCCTTAAGAATATCAGCGAGCAGACAGTTTGCCACAACATTGCGGCCTATACCATTGCCGATCCACCTCCGTGCTTCTCCGTGGGCAATATACAGTCCGGGTGGTAAGCCTGTGAGGGTTGTCTCCACACGTGAACTCTCCCGGTTGTGGGAAAGACAGTGAAGGACGATTCATCGGAGAACAATATACATTTGGTTGCGGGAAAGACAGTGAAGGACGATTCATCGGAGAACAATACACATTTACTTGCGGGAAAGACAGTGAAGGACGATTCATCGGAGAACAATACATATTTGGTTGCGGGGAAGACAGTGAAGGACGATTCATCGGAGAACAATACACATTTGGTTGCGGGAAAGACAGTGAAGGACGATTCATCGGAGAACAATACACATTTGGTTGCGGGAAAGACAGTGAAGGACGATTCATTGGAGAATAATACACATTTGGTTGCAGGAAAGACAGTGAAGGACGATTCATCGGAGAACAATACACATTTGGTTGCGGGAAAGACAGTGAAGGACGATTAATCGGAGAACAATACACATTTGGTTGCGGGAAAGACAGTGAAAGACGATTCATCGGAGAACAATACACATTTGGTTGCGGGAAACACAGTGAAGGACGATTCATCGGAGAACAATACACATTTGGTTGCGGGAAAGACAGTGAAAGACGATTCATCGGAGAACAATACACATTTGGTTGCGGGAAAGACAGTGAAGGACGATTCATTGGAGAACAATGCACATTTAGTGGCGGGAAAGACAGTGAAGGACGATTCATCGGAGAACAATACACATTTGGTTGCGGGAAACACAGTGAAGGACGATTCATCGGAGAACAATACACATTTGGTTGCGGGAAAGACAGTGAAGGACGATTCATCGGAGAGCAATACACATTTCACGTTGTCCAACATCCACAATTTGCGCTGCTGAAACCATTGCAACCTACGTTGGGCATTCACGCTGGTGATCCATACTTTGGCGATAGCAGCACGACCGTGAATGTTGACCCATAGAAGCTCCCGACGAACAGTTTCGATAGAAAACAGGTGATTCCTGGTGCGAAGCTCCCGACGAACAGTTGCGATGGAAACAGGTGAGCTCCGGTGCATATTCAACTGCGATGAGCTGGGCATCGAGATAAGAGGAAGATGTCGGACGTCCCTGTCAGACAGCTTCCTCTTATCTCGATACTTACACCTATTGGATGTAGTTCTTCCCTCTCGCTGGTATGCCGATATGACCCTGGAAACTGTGGCTCGAGATACACCACAGAAACTTGCTTCTTAGACACAGATGCACCAGCGAGACGCGCACCAACAATCTGTCTACTTTGAAACTCGGATATGCCTCCTATTATCTTGTGCTGTGCTACTGCTGTGCTAATGCAACTTTCATGCTCCGCTCTCGTTGATCGACTGCAGGCTAGACACCAGGTGGCGCATACAGCGGCGTGACACGTGGGATGCTATTTGCTCAGGTGTTTTAGTTTCGTTGTCCATTAAAAGTTATTGTCAGTTTAAAAAAGAAACAAAAAAGATCTCACATTTCAGAGCATTCTGTTGCTTCGAAACACAGCATATGTAATACTACAAACGTACTAAAAAAATAATATACTCAAACAGAAAATAAAATGATTAAATTACTCGCATTAATGAAAAAAAAAAGAATTATATCATCGCGAGATCAGCTTTACCTTGTACGTGAATGCAATTCCTAAGACTTTCTGGCTCAGTGGTTAAGACTTCCTGGCTCAGTGGTTAAGAATTCCTTGCTCAGTGGTTAAGACTTTCTGGCTCAGTGGTGAAGACTTTCTGTCTCAGTGGTTAAGACTTCCTGGCTCAGTGCTTAAGAATTCCTTGCTCAGTGTTGAAGACTTTGTGGCTCAGTATCGGAGACTTTGTGGCTCAGTGGTTAAGAATTTCAGGCTCAGTGGTTAAGACTTCCTTGCTCAGTGGTTAAGTCTTTCTGGCTCAGTGGTGAAGACTTCGTGGCTCAGTGATTAAGACTTCCTTTCTCAGTGGTTAAGACTTCCTTGCTCAGCGGTGAAGACTTTCTGGCTCAGTGGTTAAGATTTCCTTGCTCAGTGGTTAAGACTTTCTGGCTCAGTGGTTAAGACTTTCAGGCTCAGTGGTTAAGACTTCCTTGCTCAGTGGTTAAGATTTCCTTGCTCAGTGGTTAAGATTTCCTTGCTCAGTGGTAAGACTTTCTGGCTCAGAGGTTAAGACTTTCAGGCTCAGTGGTTAAGACTTCCTTGCTCATTGGTTATGACTTCCTGGCTCAGTGGTTAAGACTTCCTGGCTCAGTGGTTAAGACTTCCTGGCTCAGTGGTTAAGACTTCCCGGCTCAGTGGTTAAGACTTCCTGGCTCAGTGGTTAAGACTTCCCGGCTCAGTGGTTAAGACTTCCCGGCTCAGTGGTTAATTAACTTATGCAGACCTAACCCAATGAACCTGAGTTCGATTGCACGTACCGACGTTAAAGAATTCTCTAGCGTAAGGTCTGCAAAATTCACGGGTTTCGATTTTTCGAAATTTCTGTGCAAATAGGGAAAAACTTGAAACGGACTTTTCTGAAATAAACGGAATCACTGACTACTGAAAATCTGTGAAAACACGGGTTGAAAAAAACCGAGCATTTCTAAAAACGGAAATTTCGTTAAAAGCACACTTACCGGCAACTTTACTGCTTTTTATTTTCAAAAATTTTACGTGAATTCACACCACTTATTATTTTCAGTGTAGGTTTCTCTCTCCCAGTTCAAATTGGAGATAAAATATTTATAGAGAAAACTATATATAGCTGCAACACAACTGAACTGAAAGCGAAAACCTCGACTGCATTTATTCCGAGGAAAAAGAAAGGAAATCTTAGAAAGTCGTTTCAGTGCGGAACAAAGTCTGAAATAAGATAGTACTGTTGCACAGTTACCAAGCAGCGTTTTACGAATAAGATACGCTTTTGAATAATGCCATTTCTTTCAAAGAATAAAGAAAGGAAATTCTAGAATGTGGTTTTACTTCGAAAGGAAGTCTGAAACAGGATACAATTACAAGGCGATTAGACTGCATTTCACGAAAACGACGCGTGTCTGAACATAAGTCACTGAACGTAGTTTAGCTGGACAAACGATGTTCCGGACTTTGATTCCAACTTGGACTTCAAAAGTCATATCGAAAGAATTGAACATGTCACTGAACGTAATTTAGCCGGACAAAAGGTGTTTAGGACTTTGATTCGAACTTCGATTTCAAAAGTCATATCGAAAGAATTGAACATGTCACTGAACGTAATTTAGCCGGACAAACGATGTTCACATTTGATTCCAACTTGGACTTCAAAAGTCATATCGAAAGAATTGAACATAAGTCACTGAACGTAATTTAACCGGACAAACGATGTTCAGGACTTTGATTCCAACTTGGACTTCAAAAGTCATATCGAAAGAATTGAACATAAGTCACTGAACGAAATTTAACCGGACAAACGATGTTCAGGACTTTGATTCCAACTTGGACTTCAAAAGTCATATCGAAAGAATTGAACATAAGTCACTGAACTTAATTTAACCGGACAAACGATGTTCAGGACTTTGATTCCAACTTGGACTTCAAAAGTCATATCGAAAGAATTGAACATAAGTCACTGAACGTAATTTAACCGGACAAACGATGTTCAGGACTTTGATTCCAACTTGGATTTCAAAAGTCATATCGAAAGAATTGAACATAAGTCACTGAACGTAATTTAACCGGACAAACGATGTTCGGGACTTTGATTCCAACTTGGACTTCAAAAGTCATATCGAAAGAATTGAACATAAGTCACTGAACGTAATTTAACCGGACAAACGATGTTCAGGACTTTGATTCCAACTTGGATTTCAAAAGTCATATCGAAAGAATTGAACATAAGTCACTGAACGTAATTTAACCGGACAAACGATGTTCAGGACTTTGATTCCAACTTGGACTTCAAAAGTCATATCGAAAGAATTGAACATAAGTCACTGAACGTAATTTAGCCGGACAAACGATGTTTACATTTGATTCCAACTTGGACTTCAAAAGTCATATGGAAAGAATTGTACGTACAGCGTACAGAAATCTTGGATTCCTCATGCAACATTCCAAGAATTTTTCGAATCCTGAGAAACTTATTCGCATTTCTGAGACTACTGTCAGATCCTTACTGGAGTATGCGCAGTCTAGCCTCGTAACATTAGTAAATGAAATCGAGAAAGTTCAAAAAAGTTTTCTTAAGCACTCTTTTTTTGCAAATCGACTGGTGTTTATATAACGGACATCAAGAAGGCTGACCTCTCTGCAATCGAGAAGGAAGGCTCTCCAACTGAAGTTCCTGTACGGTATCATCAATGGAGAGATAGATTACAGTCAAATTGCAAACCAATTAAGTTTCCGTGTCCCACGTTTACCGAAGACAAAATGTAAACTATTTGCAGTGCCATTTGCAGGACTGATGCTGGAAAAATTCTCCGTTATGCAAAATAATATATAGATTTCACAACTCATTTGAAGAATGTCCGGATATTTTTAACGTAAGGCATAATTTTTTTCGTTTAGCATGTTTTGCCAGACTGTAAATATCCCTTGGCAGTGTAAATATCGCTATAGCAATTCCTGCAACTACAATAGACGTACCATCTGTAGGGATATGTTTACAGATAAATACTAAATAATTTATTTCTAAGAATAAAGGAAGGAAATTTTAAAAGGTGGTTTCATTACGAAAGGGAGTTGGAAAAGGAGATACCTTTGCAAAACTACTTAACCGTATTTTACCTACAAGATGCGTCTTTGAATAATGCTATTTGTTCCAAAGAATAAAGGGAGGACATTGTAGAAGGTGGTTCAGTAGGAAAAGAAGTCTGTAACAGGACACTTTTACAATGTTGTGAGGCCGTTCCGGAGGCACAGTGGTCTAAGCGCTGGCTTGGGACGAACCATTCGTCCGTGAAGGGCCCGGGTTCGAATCCCGGTGAGGCAGGGATGTTGTGTTTGCCTTACGGTACAGGCTCTCTCTCTTCTCTGGAGTCAGTGGCTCTAAATTAGGGACGGGCGACTTCTTATAGCCCACTGAGTTGCTCCTCTAAAAAAATAAAATGATATTAGACTGCATTTTACAAAGAATACGCTTCACTGAACATGATTCATTTCGAAGAATAAAGAAAGGAAACTCTGAAAGGTGGTTTCACTACGAAGGAGTCTTTGAAATGGAGATACTTTTACAAAGTTACTAAATAGTATTTTACCTACAAGATGCGCCTTTGAATAATGTAATTTATTACAAAGAATAAAGAAAAGAAATTCTAGAAGGTGGTTCATACTAGGAAAGGAAGTCTGAAACAGGATACAATTTTTTTTTTGATTGGAAGTTTAACGACCACCGTGAGTAACTCAATGGGCTATAAGCAGTCGCCCATCCCTAATTTAGGGTCACTGGTTCCAGGGAAGGAGAGAGCTAGTGCTGTAAGACAAACACAACATCCATGCCTGACCGGGATTCGAACCCGGACCCCTTACGGGCGAATGATCAGAGGCCAGCGCCTTAGACCACTGCGCCACCGGGGCGGCAGGTATTTTGCAAAGTTACTAAAGAGTATTTTATATACCTACAAAGATGCGCCTTTTATTTTTATTATTTTTTGATTGGAGGTTTAACGACTACCGTGAGCAACTCAGTGGGCTATAAGCAGTCGCCCCTCCCTAATTTAAGGCCACTGGTTCCAGGGAAGGGAGAGAGCCAGCGCCGAAAGACAAACACAACATCCATAACTCAACCGGGATTCGAACCCGGACCCATTTCGGACGAAAGGTCATAAGCCATCTCTCTTTTTTTTTCTTTTTGATTGGAGGTTTAACGACCACCGTGAGCAACTCAATGGGCTATAAGCAGTCGCCCGTCCCTAATTTAGGGTCACTGGTTCCAGGGAAGGGAGAGAGCCAGTGCCGTAAGACAAACACAACATCCATGCCTCACCGGGATTCGAACCCGGACCCCTTACGGACGAACGATCAGAGGCCATCGCTTAGACCACTGCGGGGCGGCAAAAATGTGCGTTTAAATAATGTCATTTTTTCCAAAGAATAAAGAAAGGAAATTCTAGAAGGTGGTTTCAGTTCGAAAGAAAATCTGAAACAAGATACAATTACAAGGTCAATAGACGACTGCATTTTTCAAAGAAAAAGCGTCATTGAACATATTTTATTTCAAAGAATAAAGGAAATTTTAAAAGCTGGTTTGAAAGGAAATTTGGAAGAAGATACTTCTGCAAAGTTACTAAACAGCATTTTACAAAAAAAGACGCTTCGTTGAATAACACCATTTACTTCAAAGAATAAAGAAAGGAATTCAAAACGGGATAACCTTCCAAAGTCAGTCTACGGCATTTCACGAAAAGGAAGCGTCACTAAACAGCATTGGCAGCAGGCTGAAAAATTTGAGCGAAAGAGATCTGAAATGAATTTCAATGTACACTGAAGTGCCAGAAAAACTGGCACAGACGAGCTTATGCAAATTACATAGCAACGTCACCTATGCGCGTACTCGATTGCGTCCACCAGTGCGTATATAAAGCGATAGGCATCCTTGCCCGCTGTCAGAGCTGTTTTCGGCATGAGAATGACAAGTAATAACGATTTAAGCGACTTTCAACGCGGTGTCATAGTTGACGCTCGTGAGATGGGCCATAGTATTTCGGAGGTAGAAACGAAGTTCGGATTTTCACGGACGACCATTGCAAGGGTGTACCGTGACTACAAGAATTCCGGCGAAACCTCCAACCTACGATACCAGTGTGGCCGTAAAAAGACATTATGTGAACGTGACCATCGTCGGCTGTCAAGAATCGTTTCACGCGACACTCTCGCAGGTAGCATCGAAATTCAATGCTGGAGCCCCAACAAGCATCAGAGTCCGGACTGTGGCAACGTACCCTGCACGATATGGGCTTTGGCAGCCGACGCCCAACTCGAGTCCCCTTGATGGGTGCACGACACAGAGCTATGCGCCTCGCTTGGGCACGGCAACACCGCCACTGGACACTTGATGACTGGAAGCAAGTAGCCTGGTCGGACGAGTAGCGTTTCCAACTGTATCGGGCAGATGGAAGGATTCGTGTATGGCGCAAACCCCATGAAGCCATGGATCCCGCCTGTCAACAGGGAACTGAACCGGCTGGTGGGTGGGGGTGGGGGGTCCGTAATTATATGGTGTATATTTAGCTGGACTTCACTGGGACCCCTGGTACGTCTACAAACGTCTGTGACCGGCCAACGCTATGTGCGCATCCTTTCTGACGAGGTACACCCGTTCATGTTCTGCATTCATGGAGTCCAATTCGCGGCCTGTTCCAACAGGACAATGCACCTCCACACAAGTGTCGGGACGCCACATTATGGTTAGAGGAGCATTCATCTGAGTTTGGGGTGTTTCCATTCCCACCCAAGTCCCCAGATCTGAGCGTGATAGAACACGTTTGGGATGCCATGCAACGCGCTAACGAACAAAGGAATGCGAGACCTCGGAATACACTCGAATTGTGGAACGCTCTGCAGGAAGTACGGTGTGCATTGCCTACAGCATATTTCCAGAAGCTAGTGGAGTTCATGCCCCGTCGTATTTCTGCAGTCATGCGCTCCCGTGGGGGACCTACCAAGTATTAGACTGGTGTACCATTTTTTCTGGCACTTCAGTGTACATACTTGATCTTTAACTTGGCGTGAGAATACATGCCTGGTCGAATTACGCATCATTTCTCAAGGAGCACTAAAATGTTCTGTTTATACCAGGAATTCTTCTCCTATTTTATTTTTTTGACGTTGGACTACCGTCTAACTCCGCGGATAGTACGGGGCGACTAACGGCCGACCGCCTGGGACAAAAATAAGTCGCGACTGAAATCATTATAGCTTCCAAAAAAAATAAAGTGCCGCACACTAATCGTGTTAGCATATTCGTAAACAGCATGTAGTCCAATTCGCGTACTGCGCAATACGTAGGGCGCGCGACGTTCCCCTCGCTCCCTGTTGCGCGCGACGCTTCCCTTGCTCCCTGTGCGCGCAACGCTTCCCTTGCTCCCTGTGCGCGCAACGCTTCCCTCGCTCCCTGTGCGCGCGACGCTCTCCTCGCTCCCTGTGCGCGCGACTCTCTCCTCGCTCCCTGTGCGCGCGACGCTCTCCTCGCTCCCTGTGCGCGCGACGCTGCCCTAGCTCCCTGTGCGCGGTAGAAATGATTGCAATATTTCTGGGGTGCAGCTGCGTTTGACTCAGTCTATCTCGGGAACAGTGACCGCAACACGCGTGGTTTCATTTTAAAGCTCTCGACGAGATCTATTCAAATATATGAAGAACATTTCGCAGTGGTTTGAACGGGTCTGTTTCATTTGCCCGACGTTTACTTCACCGAAGGGTCACTTGACCGAAAATCACTTCACCGAAAAAATTGTTTCCCCGAAAGATTACTTGATAGAAAAATTCATTTCACCGAAGGGTCACTCGATCGAAAAGTTCATTTCACCGAAGGGTCACTCGATCGAAAAGTTCATTTCACCTAAGCGTCACTCGATCGAAAAGTTCATTTCACAGAAAGGTCTCTTTACCTAAAAGTTCATTTCACAGAAAGGTCTCTTCACCTAAAAGTTCATTCCACAGAAAGGTCTCTTTACCTGAAAGTTCGTTTCACAGAAAGGTCTCTTCACCTAAAAGTTCATTTAACAGAAAAGTCTCTTTACCCAAACGTTCATTTCACAGAAAGGTCTCTTCACCTAAAAGTTCATTTCACAGAAAGGTTTCTTCACCTAAAAGTTCATTTCACACAAAGGTCTCTTCACCTAAAAGTTCATTCCACAAAAAGGTCTCTTTACCTGAAAGTTCGTTTCACAGAAAGGTCTCTTCACCTAAAAGTTCATTTAACAGAAAGGTCTCTTTACCCAAAAGTTCATTTCACAGAAAGGTCTCTTCACCTAAAAGTTCATTTCACAGAAAGGTCTCTTCACCTAAAAGTTCATTTCACAGAAAGGTCTCTTTACCTAAAAGTTCATTTCACACAAAGGTCTCTTCACCTAAAAGTTCATTTCACAGAAAGGTCTCTTTACCTAAAAGTTCATTTCACAGAAAGGTCTCTTCACCTAAAAGTTCATTTCACAGAAAGGTCTCCTTACCTAAAAGTTCATTTCACAGAAAGGTCTCTTCACCTAAAAGTTCATTTCACAGAAAGGTCTCTTTACCTAAAAGTTCATTTAACAGAAAGGTCTCTTTACCCAAAAGTTCATTTCACAGAAAGGTCTCTTTACCTAAAAGTTCATTTCACAGAAAGGTCTCTTCACCTAAAAGTTCATTTCACAGAAAGGTCTCTTCACCTAAAAGTTCATTTCACACAAAGGTCTCTTCACCTAAAAGTTCGTTTCACAGAAAGGTCTCTTCACCTAAAAGTTCATTTCACAGAAAGGTCTCTTTACCCAAAAGTTCGTTTCACAGAAAGGTCTCTTCACCTAAAAGTTCATTTCACAGAAAAGGTCTCTTTACCCAAAAGTTCATTTCACAGAAAGGTCTCTTCACCTAAAAGTTCATTTCACAGAAAGGTCTCTTTACCTAAAAGTTCATTTCACAGAAAGGTCTCTTCACCTAAAAGTTCGTTTCACAGAAAGGTCTCTTCACCTGAAAGTTCATTTTACAGAAAGGTCTCTTTACCCTAATGTTCATTTCACACAAAGGTCTCTTCACCTAAAAGTTCACAGAAAGGTCTCTTTACCTAAAAGTTCATTTCATCGAAAGGTCACTTCATCGAAGGATCATTTTATCGAAAACTTTGGATTTCATTACAGGATTTGTTGAAGTATGGAGCAAGTTCGGCAGACAGACCACCGAAACGTTAGGTGATTATACTCAAACTGCACTTTTGATTTCTCCGTGTCACAGAGAACGCAAACATTTAGTTTTAAGACAAATCCTTTTTTTTTTAAGACAACAAGCCTCGGCTTAGGCCATTTTAGCAAATTTTAATCATGTTCATAAGGTTTACATAAAAGTCATGTTCAGTGCTCATGTTCAAAAGGTTTACATAAAAAGTAAAATTGATAATGTTGCACATTTTTTCAAGCAAAAAGAATCAATTTTAGGTTCCTAGGTCTCGGCTTAGGCCTTTTTAGCAAATTTTAACCGTGCGTCCTCGTGTTCATAAGGTGTACATAAAAAGTTACTTTACATTTTATGTAATGCTTATGAATATGAGTAGGGTTAAAATCTTTTAAAATGGCCTTTGGTCAAAAAATTAATCTTTTGTGAAAGGTTAATTTTTTGACCGAAGGCCATTTTAAAAGGTTAAAAAAATTAACGTTTTACGTAAAAGTGGAACAGCATTTACTTGATTTGCTATGTAACCTTTATGAATATGAGCTCGGAGGATTAAAATTTGACAAAAAGGCACAGATCTAGGCCTTTTGATTAATGTTATATTTCGAAAAACCTACTCATGGGGAGGTGTTTCATAGAAATTAAAAGTGTATTTTTTACACAATCCGATAATGTTTAAGTGGCCAGTTTTTCAAAAAACCGAACCACACAGTCCAACTGATCTCTAATAACAAAATTCTTAAGTTTCCGATAAACTGACTATCCGCTGAAATGATATTTCGATATAATGAACTTTTAGGTAAAGTAATTCTTCGGTGAAATGAACTTTTCGATTAAATGTTCTTTCGATGAAATGAACTTTTAGGTGAAGTGACCATTCGGTGAAATGATCTTTAGATATAACAAACTTTTAGGTAAAGTAATCCTTCGGTGAAATGAACTTTTCGATTAAATGTTCTTTCGATGAAATGAACTTTTAGGTGAAGTGACCATTCGGTGAAATGTACCTTTCGATCAAGTGATTTTCGATCAAGTGACCTTTCGATCAAGTGAACGATGCCCGGTTTGAACTGAA
Source organism: Macrothele yani (assembly GCA_039090855.1). Classification (NCBI taxonomy): domain Eukaryota; kingdom Metazoa; phylum Arthropoda; class Arachnida; order Araneae; family Macrothelidae; genus Macrothele; species Macrothele yani. Next base: position 106,002,361 of record CM076999.1, on the reverse strand, counting down.
CATTTAAAAAATTGTTTTCTTGTAAACCGGTGGACACTTTTGACAATATCACGGTTTATATAAACAACCGTGAGTGCAAAACGACAGTGCGTGGTATCGTTTTAAAGCTCTCGACGAGATCTATTCAAATATACACTATCTACCAACAAGTAATTGGACACCTCTGCAATCGACGATATCTGCGGTCCTGATACACGTCACGGCCGCCGCCGTTAAATATCGTATGGGAAACAACAACGCAACCAGTCGCATGCAAGATGCCACGCAATTCGGAGCTCTCTGATTTCGAGAAAGGTGTAATCGTCGGGTATCGCAGAACTGGCCGATCCATACGTGACATATCCAGCGAGTTGAAGTACCCCAAAATCGACAGTGGCCTACGTGATTGGCAAGTGGAAGATGAGAGGTGACTGTCGGAATGTGCCCCGACCCGACAGACCCACGAAACTGAAAGTTAGAGACCGACGGGTGCTGGCCAGAGAAATTTGGAAGAACCGCACCAAATCGATGGGCCACATCCACGAGGAGTTTCAACAGGCATCCGGGAGTGTTCTTTCGATGAATACCATCCGTAAGGAAGCCCATCTGCTCGGTTATCATGGACGTGCTGCCTGCCGCCCACAAGCCTTTGATCACCAAGTCCAATAGCACTGCTCAGCTAACGTGGTGCAAAGAACGTCGACAGAGGACCGTTGAACAGTGGAAACAGGTTCTCTGGAGCGACGAATCAAGGTTCACCCTCTACCGTTCGGATGGCAGGGTCTGGGTTTGGCGTCTGCCTGAAGAACGCCTACTGCCGGAATGTACTGTGCCAACTGTGAAGTTCGGCTGCGGTGGAATTATGCTATGGGGGTGTTTTTCCTGGTATGGCACGGGACCCTTGGTCGCAATTCCCGGTAGACTCAACGCCGAGACCTACTGCACTATTTTGGATGACCATGCGCTTCTTACGTTGCGGCAGTTTTACGGGGTGGACCCATGTTACTTTCAGGATGACAATGCCACCTCTCATGTTGCGAGGTCCACCATGGCTTGGTATGGTGACAATGGGATTAATCGAATGGACTGGCCTGCGCAGAGTCCGGACCTTAACCCTATCGAGCACCTCTGGGACGAGTTGGAGCGTCGACTTAACGGGTGCCCCCACCGTCCGAAATCGGTGAAGGAACTGACCTATCTTCTCCAAGCCGAGTGGAAGAAAATACCGCTGGCCTTCGTACAACGCCTGGTTGAGAGTATGCCCCGGAGGGTCGCAGCTGTAATCGCCGCTTGTGGAGGCTCCACCAACTATTGAAGGTGAATAAACTTTGCTATCACAGGTGTCCAATTACTTGTTGGTAGATAGTGTATAAAGAACATATCGCAGTGGTTTAAACTAAAAATGTTCAGAGTTGTTTCCGTGTGAACGGGCTAACATTTTCGACTATGCAGCGGAATTACCAGAATGAACGAAAGCAAAAGTGGAGAAAATAAAAACGAGAGGCAAGAGCAAGTGATGAGGAATGTAAGAAGCCCCAGAAAAGTGCAGCTCAACGAAGTAGAGAGTATCGTGAACTCCTGAAAACAGCTTGTCTTATACACACCAAAGGTTTCAGAACTGGTCAGAAAGGGATACGGCAACATACCGATCATTATGTTGGATGATTTCTACTTGAATGTCAAAGACAGAGCCACTTACACTGAGATTCAAAGAGCTTATGTCCCGAGATCTTCGCATAGCTCTCGGCATGGATATGTATCGATCTGCTTTTGTGTTCGCAATGTATCCAGCGTTATTTGCAAAAAATTATGTAAGCTACTTTTCATATCGTAGACCTGTGTCGGCTATTACAAATTAAATCAACGCTTTGAAATCATTCTCGACTAGCTCATTTCAATTCTCGGATCTGTAAGTCGTAGTTCTACGTTCCAAACTGACGGCTGAATCGGAACTGAGCCTACGTTTTTTTTGTTTTTCGTTTTTGTTTTATTGGGGATTTGACGACCACCGTGAGCGACTCATTGGGCTATAAGCAATTGCCACTTGTGACGTGACGCACACGACATAAAGGCAGATAGCAGCGATAACGAACGTCCGCGTAGCTCAATTGGTAGAGCGACTTATTCCGGAATGAGAGGACCCGAGTCCTCTCATTCCGGACCACTCATTAGGACCCGGGTCATTTTTGTCCCCGGCGTGGACAAAAATGACAGAGAAATTTACTTCGTTGTAATGGCGCCTGAACTTCTCGGATGACCCGGCCGTTCAAGATCTCGCAATGGTGTGATGTTCTTTCCACACCGCGAGATAGGAAAAATAAGAGAATCCCTTCTCCAGCGCTTCGAAAAATAAAAATGTGTGATGTTGCATTCCACACACTAGATTGACTGGGAGTTCCCAAGTGCACGTGCTTCAGCAGATGGCTGCCTACGACGATTCATGGTCGCGGCTGACCCGTGGGCTATGCCCCGATCCTCTTTTGGGATGGGGGGAGGGAGAGATGAGACGTGCCTGCTCAGCAGGACGCACACGACATAAAGGCAGATAGCAGTGATAACGAACGTCCGCGTAGCTCAATTGGTAGAGCGACTTATTCCGGAATGAGGGGACCCGGGTTCGAGCCCCGGCGTGTACAAAAATGACGGAGAAATTTACTTCGTTATACACTCCGAAATTTTGGGTCACTGGTTCCAGGGAAGAGAGAGCCAGCACTGTAATACAAACACGACATCCATGCCCTATAGGGATTCGATCCCTTCATAAAAATGCGTATAGTCATTTTGGGAGTTTTCGCATTACTTTACACAGTGTGTGCATAAATATTTAAACAACAACAACAACAACAACTACTATTACTACAACAACAACAACTACTAATACTACAACAACAACAACTACTAATACTACAACAACAACAGCAACAACAACAACTACTACTACTACTACAATAACAACAACAACAACTACTACTACTACTACAATAACAACAACAACTACTACTGCAACAACAACAAAAAGAACAGGCTGAAATAGAATTTTTACCTCAAGTCCGCCCCATTTTCGAAGTCTCTCAGGCAAATTGTGCAGCTAACTCTCTCTACAGGGCCATCCGCTCCTCTGACCTAGAACGCGGAAGAAGTGAGAGAAAAATATTAAAGTAAATAAAATGTTCTTCAAAATATGGTATTGCACTCAAAATAGTATAACTATACTAATGCTATTTTACTAATATGATATATACTATTTTGAGTGTAATTCATGCACAGTTCTTATTTATTAATTGTAATACACATTATGCTTTAATAACATATTGACAAAACATTAAAGAACGCTAGTTTACGCTTTGGTACCCTACAAAAAAAAATTGGTGTCAATTCAGGGAAAATTCCTGAAACAAACGTGCAGCAAAGTTCCCCTCAGGTCTCCGGATATTAACTTAATATTTTTGTTTTGAAAAGTTTCTCTTTCTAATAAAGAAAACTTTAGCATCCTAGTAGATTTTCAGTTGTCACTAATTCCGTATTTTTATAGAAATGTCAGGGTAATGTTCTTCGTTGTTTGGTAATATATACACTCAATGGACCAAACACTTGAAATGCCTAGCGTAATAGCGTGTTGGTTCTCCCACAACGCGAATATCCTGTACGCTCTGATGCATGGACTCCGCCAGCTGCCAGAGAGTTTCCGGAGGTAATACAAGCCATGCTTGTTGCACCATTGTCCACAGCTCCGCCCGAGACGTTGTTCTCCAGGAGCCATGGGTCTAATATTCTGTTCCGCGGCATCCTAGAGAGCTTCCACATGGTTTAAATCCGGGTTCCTTCTGGTCACTGAATGTTTCCAAACTCAGATGAGTGTTCCTCGAACCATGCCTGGGTTGGTGCGGCCAGTTGGTGTGGCACATTGACCTTCTGAAGTAGACCATCGACCGCAGGATGTGCGCAGGCCCCGAAAGCATGTGGGTGATCAGCAAGAACTTGCTAGTAGCACGCAGCAGTTAAGGACCTCTCCAGACACACTAAGAGACCTAATGTGTCCCATGAGAAGGCACACCAAACCATCACAGAGCCACCACTGCCTTTAACAGGGCCGACCTGGCATAACGGATATCATGACCTCATGCTCTCTACGCCACACCTAAATCCTGCCGTTAGCTCGGAACAGCTGAAAGCTGGACTCATCGGACCACGTGACGTTGCGCCACTCTGCAGAAGTGTAGTTTTTATGTTCCCGGCACCAGGCGAGACCTAATGTCCCATGACGACCAGTCAACAGCAGAGTTGGAAACAGGTCAAAAATGTCGGACCCGGACGTCCAATAACTTAACCCGACCGGACCTGACCCGGACAAATCTGCTTTGAACTATAGATTCGAAACTCAATTTATATATATTTATACATATAAACGTTATATACACTGCTGGCCACTCAAAATGCAGCACCAAGAAGGAAGCATCCGATTGGCCTGAAATTCGCAGCCTACGTCGCGTCGCCCGCGAGAGGACATGCAAACGATTAGCATTGCAGGGCATATGCAAATCATGTGCGCCCGGCAAGTCACCGAGAAGCTCTATAAGAAGGGTGCACAGAAGGCGGGGTGTAAGTAGTGGAAGTGTGTTGTACTGCCGGACCTGTGCGTGGGAAGCTTCCTGATGCCTCGTCGCAGGATACGGCAGTCATTCCAGCACGTTTCGGAGTTCGACAGAGGACGAATAGTGGCTTATCGCGACAGCGGTTTATCGTACCGAGACATCGGCGCCCGTGAGGGACGACATCCAGCCACGTGAGGCGAGTATGGATTCAGTGGGTGCAGGAGGCACGGACGAACACTATTGAAAATGGGTGAAGTGGGAGTCAAAATTCAGGACATAGGATCGGGATCCATTCCATCGCCCTTATGCGTTATAACTTACGTAAAAATGCTTCGTTTGAGACAAAACCTTATGTTGTTCTCACCTTACTGAGCATGCCTAGCTGTCTGAGCAGCGGAGCGCGTCATCCAATCAGGAGTGGGACACATTCCACCTTACTGCGCATGCCTACCTGTCTGAGCAGCGAAGCAAACCATCCTATCAGGATTGGGACACATTCTACCTTACTGCGCATGCCTACCTGTCTGAGCAGCGAAGCAAGTCATCCTATCAGGATTGGGGCATATTCCACTTACTGAGCATGCCTAGCTGTCTGAGCAGCGGAGCGCGTCATCCAATCAGGATTGTGACACATTCCACCTTACTGCGCATGCCTACCTGTCTGAGCAGCGAAGCAAGTCATCCTATCAGGATTGGGGCATATTCCACTTACTGCGCATGCTTACCTGTCTGAGCAGCGGAGCACGTCATCCAATCAGGAGTGGGACACATTCCACCTTACTGCGCATGCCTACCTGTCTGAGGAGCGGGACACGTCAACCAATCAGGAGTGGGAGACATTCCACCTTACTGCTCATGACAATCTGTCTGAGCAGCGGAGCACGTCATCTAATCAGGAGTGGGACACATTCCACCTTACTGCGCATGCCCCACCTGTTCGACGGAGCTTCTCCATCTGTACCGCGAAACGCAAAGAGTGAAAGTATGTTTTTCCTTACTACGAAAAACAACTTTTGAAGGAAAAACTATTAATTTAACTTATTACGGTGATCGTTAAACCTTCAATAAGAAAAATAAAAGAAAGTAGTCTAAGAACTTTATGACTGCATAAAACAAAGTGAATTTCTACTTTGTACCGCGAAACGCTACGAACCTCCATCTGTACCACGACTCACTCTGGTGTGTGTGTGTGTGTTTGTGTTTGCAGTGGCGTAACTAGCACAACGGGCGTCCCCTCGCAAGATTTAATTCATCACCCATAAGCATAGTAATTTTTTCGAGATTTCGAATACGAGGGAGGATGCATTTTTCGCGGTGTGAGCGTGGTGGTTGCCGGGGGGGGGTGGTGGTTAGGAAGTCAGAGAGAGTGTCTGCAAAAATAAAGGAGGTACCTAGAGCCCTGTAGTTTAAACGTTTTAAATAAAAGATTTGACAATACGTCTAATTGCTTTGTCGAAAACTAAAACAAAACACTTGAAGAAATCACCCTCTTACACATGGCAGATCTGCTGCTGCTGTGAATTAATGTTGACGCCTGTCGTGAACGTAATCCAAGGTAACTGACTGTTTTTTCACATCCTCCACGGGGAATTCCACTGTGGCCTCGCGCTTTTCCTCAGCAGCGCAGAGAGAGGACGATTGGAGAGCGATCGTATTAATTACAACCAATTGCAGAGCAATCGTATTACAACCCGAAGTCAAAGAGCCGAACACTTCCAGTGTGTAGGAGATTTAGTGTTTAAAAAGTGAAACTTAACATTTATGTAGGCAAAGCTAAATACACTGGTGTGCAAAAATTAAGGACGAAGAGGAGAAATTAGCATAACAGCGGAACGATCAATAACAATGGACCGAAAGACCACTCAGGAGATAGACTAGGGTCCGGTACGGTAGAGCATGCGCACATATGCAGCATGACGGGGGGGGAGTGTCGGAAGGGTATAAAGCACACGGGCGGTGTGCGCTCAGGAATTCGGTGAAAGCTACTGCACGGTGTACATCGGTTTGAACGACGTCGAGTTGCTGCCACCGTGTGATGTGGCCAACAGGCAATGCAGTAGACGACATCTGAATGACTTTACCCGAGGTCGTCATTGGGAAGCTGGAAGAAGGCCGAAGTGTAACTAGTGTGGCCGAGGATTTCGGGATCGCTCACAGCATCGTTTCAAGAGCTTGGAGAGCATTTCAAACGACAGGAACAGCTGTCCGAGAGTTTAGCCGTGGTCGTCCACGAGCAACCACGGCGGCGGACGACCGGTATATTGTCCTACAGGCTAGAAGAGACAAACGGCAGACAGCGGGAGAAATCGCAAGGCACATGCAACAGACAACTGGACGTCTGTTTTCGCGTTTTACCTTTGCACAAAGGTGGTCTATTTGCACGACGACCAGTACGGTGTGTGCCATTAACGCCTGCCCATCGGAGACGGCAGTTTCTGTGGTGCTAAGAACAAAAGAACTGGACACATCAGCAATGGGGTCAAGTTCTGTTTACTGATGAGAGCCGATTTAGTCTGACGAGCGATTCTGGACGTATACACATCTGCAGAGAGAAGGGAACACGCAATCACACCTCCAACATCATCGAAAGGGACCGGCTTGGAGGTGGCGGAGTTCTCTTTTGGGGAGGTATCATGCTTAGTAGCCGTATTGACCTCCACGTCTTCCAAGGAGGTTCAGTCACTGGTGTCCGTTATTGTACCGAGGTTCTGCTGCCTCACGTGCGTCTGTTTAGAGGTGCTGTGGGTCCTGAGTTCCTTTTCATGGACAACAACGCTACACCTCATCGTACAGTGGCTGTCGCAGAACTGTTGGAGAGTGCAGATATTCAACGCATGGATTGGCCCACAAGGTCCCCGGACTGAAATCCAATCGAACACGTGTGGGACCTTCTCGGGAGACGCTTGGCAGCACGTCACCTGCCGCCAGCAACGATTCCGCAGCTGCGATTGGCGCTACAAGAGGAATGGGCCGCGATGCCTCAACAGCTCCTTGACAACCTCGTTCTCAGCAGGGACAGACGTTGTAAATCCTGCAACGCAGTCAGGGGTGATCATATCCCCTACTGAAGACCGGATTTTTCTTGGCAGCCGCCTGTCACATGGACGTTTCTGTCTTCTGTCCAGTTGTGCTCGAAGCTACCTTTTCAATAAAGTGCCTTTGTATCCTTTGGATTCCTTGTTTGGATGGTTTTGCTCACTTGTCCCATATTCTTGCATCTTGGGGATCTTATGGCATGATTTCAGTCGATGTGGAGCACTTCTGCACGACTTTACATTCGAAAAACCGTCTCGTCCTTAATTTTTGCACGCCAGTGTATATCTTATAGCAAAACATGAATGTCTGGGTTAATTATTGTGAGTGCTCGATTTTTTCATAAAACTGTAACTGGCAGCTGCAGTACGCCCCTTCGTTACGTGCGCCCCCCGCAGCTGCAGTACGCCCCTTCATTACGTGTGCCCCCCCCCCGCGGCTGCGGGGGTGGTAGTTACGCAACTGTGTCTGTGTGAAAAGTCAATATTTCACCAGAACATTAGAATTACGTGAAGATAGTATTATTTACTACTTTACTGAGTCTTTTAGTAGTATTACGCCTTTCTTCGGATAGCTAAGCTATACCATACAGACATCACTTTATTAAACACTTAATGGCTTGATGACCAAGTAAATAGAAAGTACAGTATTTTGCCTACGAAACTCAAGTATTTAGTTAAAAAAAGTCTAGGCACTTTAACCCTTTAACTGGCTGGGACGAGGTAACTTGTTACCAAAATGGGCTGAAATCAGCTCGAACGAATATGTTCACTGGCTAAAAAATGGACCGAACGTGGTTGGGATGAGTGAACCTGAGCATCAGAAAGTGTTTATTTCCTCCTGAATTTGTTATTCAAAGGGTTTTTAGGGGATTGATTGACACTAACCTTTTCTGAGTGATTACCTGCTGAAAGTGATTTCTGAGTGATTACCTGCTGAAAGTGATTTCTGAGTGATTACCTGCTGAAAGTGATTTCTGAGTGATTACCTGCTGAAAGTGATTTCTGATTGATTACCTGCTGAAAGTGATTTCTGATTGATTACCTGCTGGAAAGTGATTTCTGAGTGATTACCTGCTGAAAGTGATTTCTGAGTGATTACCTGCTGAAAGTGATTTCTGAGTGATTACCTGCTGAAAGTGATTTCTGAGTGATTACCTGCTGAAAGTGATTTCTGAGTGATTACCAGCAGAAAGTGATTTCTGAGTGATTACCTGCTGAAAGTGATTTCTGAGTGATTACCTGCTGAAAGTGATTTCTGAGTGATTACCTGCTGAAAGTGATTTCTGAGTGATTACCTGCTGAAAGTGATTTCTGATTTTTTACCTGCTGAAAGTGATTTCTGAGTGATTACCTGCTGAAAGTGATTTCTGAGTGATTACCTGCTGAAAGTAGATTTCTGAGTGATTACCTGCTGAAAGTGATTTCTGAGTGATTACCTGCTGAAAGTGATTTCTGAGTGATTACCAGCAGAAAGTGATTTCTGAGTGATTACCTGCTGAAAGTGATTTCTGAGTGATTACCTGCTGAAAGTGATTTCTGAGTGATTACCTGCTGAAAGTGATTTCTGAGTGATTGCCTGCTGAAAGTGATTTCTGAGTAATTACCTGCTGAAAGTGATTTCTGATTTTTTACGCTGCTGAAAGTGATTTCTGAGTGATTACCTGCTGAAAGTGATTTCTGAGTGATTACCTGCTGAAAATGATTTCTGAGTGATTACCTGCTGAAAGTGATTTCTGAGTGATTACCTGCTGAAAGTGATTTCTGAGTGATTACCTGCAGAAAGTGGATTTCTGAGTGATTACCTGCTGAAAGTGATTTCTGAGTGATTACCAATGCTGAAAATGATTTCTGTAGTGATTACCTGCTGAAAGTGATTTCTGAGTGATTACCTGCTGAAAGTGATTTGAACTGATTGATTACCTGCTGAAAGTGATTTCTGAGTGATTACCTGCTGAAAGTGATTTCTGATTGATTACCTGCTGAAAATGATTTCTGAGTGATTACCTGCTGAAAGTGATTTCTGAGTGATTACCTGCTGAAAGTGATTTCTGAGTGATTGCCTTCTTAAAGGGCTGTAACAGCGGCGACGAACTCAAGAGAGGAGACAAAAAATGTTGAGTCACTTGTTCCTATCAAGTAGCATGATGCCTATGCCAAAGCATGATAGCTCTTCCCAATTCTCTGCTCCAGGACTCAAGGCATTATAGCTCTTTCTTATCACACCTTGAATCATGGAGCAGAGATTGAGGAACAAGAAAGAGAACGCTTATCGCCTTTGCTAGGTTTAAGGCTCGTACTGCTGTGATGAGAGGAAGAAAGGAATTGTTTTGACGCAGCTTTTGTAAAACCCGGCCACCAGGCCATTATGTGACCATTTCTGTTTAGGAAGCCGCAAAACCTTTGGGCACCATTGTTTCAGCTAGAAAGGTGGACGTCAAGTAAATTTGCTTCCTGTTCTTCCAATGGAAACACTTCTGCACACATTTTCTTCACAATTAATCCGTTCCCAAGGATGAAAATTTGAACATCGATTAATATATCTTCATTTTATAACTTGGAATACTTAATATTTTCTAAAACATAACCATAATTATGCAATCCAACATTTGTTTGTTTACTGACGTCATCAATGTACAGGTCGCGCCATCTTTTTTCTGGTTTCAACACCGCCAAAGGAAAAGTTATTCATTTTTAACATAATAATTGGTTTATGTTTTAGAAAATATTAAATATTCCAAGTTATGAAAGGAAGCTATTTTGATCGATGTTCAAATTTTCATCCTTGGGAACGCATTAATTGTGAAGAAAATGTGTACAGACGTTTTTCCATTGGAAGTATAGGAAGTAAAATTACTTGACGTCCACTTTAAAGGGTTAAATACCAGCACGCGTTATCAAATCATCCAATACTTTGATATTTGGATGTTACAGATTCTTTAACATATTGAATTCAGCAGGCTACTGGTAACGTATAAGAGAGATCAAGTACAACTAACCTGATAACAACTTAATGCTTCAATATCAAGCATACCGGAATCAAATAAATTTCTAACAAGAGCAGGCTTCTTTGCGAGACTCAAAACATCTAACAAGATCGTGAATATATCTTCCGTAAGCTAATCAGTACATTGATGACGTCAGTAACAGAAGACAGCAGAATACGTTTGATAAAAGACAGCTCTTTGATGGGAGTCAGCAGAACACATCTAACGAAAGTCAGCATCGCGCAGTTGTAAACATCATTGTTAACTCTATCGAACACATACAGCGATGATCCATTACATTATGACCACGTACCTAATAAGCTGTAGGAACGTCCGCAAAACAGCGGCCGCTCGGCAAGGCATCGATTCGATGAGGTGGCGATAGGTATCCCGGGGTATCTGGTACCATAATGTCCACAGCAGGTCCTCCAGTTCCCGTACATTTAGGGGTGGTGGTCATTTAGCGCGAACCCGCTTTTCCAAGTCGAACCACAAATGATCGATTGGGTTCATGTCAGGTGAATTTGAAGGCCAGGGCATTAACAGAAAGTCACCAATAAGTTCCTCGAACCCCTCCTTGACGATTTTGGCAGTGTAGCATGGCGCATTATCCTGTTTGTAATGGGCATCACCAGCAGGGAACACAGTTGCCATGAATGGGTGAACTTGGCCCACAACGATGTTCAAATACCTTATTTGAAGGCCAGAGCATTAACAGAAAGTCACCATGTTCCTCGAACCCCTCCTTGACGATTCTGGCAGTGTGGCATGGCGCATTATCCTGTTGGTAATGGCCATCACCAGCAGGGAACACAGTTGCCATGAATGAGTGAACTTGGTCCGTAACGATGTTCAGACACCTGACAGCTGTCAGAGATCGTGCTATTGGGATAATGGGGCCTAAAGTGTCCGAAGAAAACATCGCCCTACAGCATAACAACGCCGCCGCCCTATTGCCTCCTAACAATACATCCAAGTGCAATAACCTCCTTTGGTAATCGGCGTATCCGCTCGGCCTCCTAGGTGATGCAACAGGAATCCGATTTGAAAAATTCTTTTTGCATTGGGAAGCATGAAATATCCGAATGATGTCCTTCATTTTGTTTTTTTTACGATGTACAGTTTCTCCGCTAGAAGGCGTAAATGCGGATGATAACGAATTCAAAATACATTTTAATCCATATATTTGCTTCTAAACATCAGACACAAAAAAAATATTTTATATTTCGATTCCATTTATGTCGAAGAGTATTTTAGATATACACTAACTACCAACAAGTAATTGGACACCTGTGATAGCAAAGAAAAATGAAGTTTATTCACCTTCAGTAGTTGGTGGAGCCTCCACGAGCGGCGATTACAGCTGCGACCCTCCGGGGCAGACTCTCAATCAGGCGTTGTACGACGGCTAGCGGTATTTTCTTCCACTCAGCTTGGAGAAGACAGGTCAGTTCCTTCAACGATTTCGGACGATGGGGGCACCCCTTAAGTCGACGCTCCAACTCGTCCCAGAAGTGCTCGATAGGGTTAAGGTCCGGGCTCTGCGTAGGCCAGTTCATTCGATTAACCCCATTGTTACCATACTAAGCCATGGTGGACCTCGCAACATGAGAGGTGGCATTGTCATCCTGAAAGTAACATGGGTCCACCCGTAAAACTGCCACAACGTAAGAAGCGTATGGCCATCCAAAATGGTGCAGTAGCTCTCGGCGTTGAGTCTACCAGGAATTGCGACCAAGGGTCCCGTGCCATACCAGGAGAAACAACCCCATAGCATAATTCCACAGCCGCCGAACTTCACCGTTGGCACAATACATTCCGACAGGAGGCGTTCTCCAGGCAGACGCCAAAACCCAGACCCTGCCATCCGAACGGTAGATTATGAACCTTGATTCGTCGCTCCAGAGAACCTGTTTCCACTGTTCAACGGTCCACTGTCGACGTTCTTTGCACCACGTTAGCCGAGCAGCGCTATTGGACTTTGTGATCAAAGGCTTCTGGGCGGCAGCACGTCCATGATAACCGAGCAGATGGGCTTCTCTACGGATGGTATTCATTGAAAGAACACTCCCGGATGCCTGTTGAAACTCCTCGCGGATGTGGCCCATCGATTTGGTGCGGTTCTTCCGAATTTCTCTGGCCAGCACCCGTCGGTCTCAAACTCCCTAGTTTTGTGGGTCTGCCGGGTCGGGGCACATTCCGACAGTCACCTTTCATCTTCCACTTGCCAATCACGTAGGCCATTGTCGATTTTGGGTACTTCAACTCGCTGGATATGTCATGTATGGATCGGCCATTTCTGTGATACCCGACGATTTCACCTTTCTCGAAATCTGAGAGCTCCGAACTGCGTGGCATCTTGCATGCGATTGGTTGCGTTGTTGTTTCCCACACGATATATAACGGCGAGGGCCATGACGTGTATCAGGACCGCAGATATCGTCGATTGCAGGGGCGTCCAATTACTTGTTGGTAGATAGTGTAGTTGCTTTTTCAAGTTGCGTATAGATTTTCATCTAGGGGGCCTAAAATTAAACTACGTTTCCCCCGATATATCTTCTTCTAAAACTCCGATTTGAAAATTTTTTTCTTCATAGGATACAGCTTCTGATCGAAAATCTTTTCTATATAATTTCTAATTTTTGGTAAAAAATACTTTGGCCGCCAGGGGGCGTAAGTGTTAATTTTTGCTTTCTATGTATTTGCCATAAATTCTGAGCTTCTAAAATCTGAATTGAAAAAAATTCTTTCGTAGACCGATGCCACTTACGTCGATAAACCTTTTCGGAATATTTTCTTCTTAAAATATTGCATGGTTTCTCCGCCAGGGGGAGTAGATATATATCATATTTTTGTCAATTTCTCTGCTTCTATTGGTCCGATTTGAAATGTTTTCTCTTTATTGGATGGAGTTTTCGGTGTTACACGTTTTTCATATAATTACAAACTTTTTAAGTAATTCATAGACTTCCTGCTAGGTGGGCGAAAAGGTAAATTGCGTTTTTTGCGTTATTTCTGGTTCTGAAACTCTGATTTGAAAAATTCTGTCTGTATCACATACAGCTCCTGATTGAAAATGTTTTCCATATACTTTTTTATATTTAATAAAGAATGGTATAACGTAAACTCTTTTCGTGTTGAACTTTTGTTGTTCACCTTACGTTATTTTTAAAACATAACCATACGATGAAATGGTTCCTAAATTAAACCTTTACGGCCAGACGAAACATTTGAGCAGAAGTCAAACTTACGGAAATTGGCTTTATTCCAAGACTATATCAATAGATCAGATATCACATTTCATTATAAATCACATCTCCAACACACATCCAACATCCCACACGAACAACTGTTGTATCGTAGTTTTTATCTATCGTTCTTATCTCATACAGTCATACGTCATGTTCACTCTGACCTCAATTATGTTGCCAACAGTATTCGTTTGAGAGAGAAGATGTCACGTTAAGTTGGGAAGTATAAGTGAGAACAAACTCAAAATTTACATAGGGAAGGAAACTAAAAAGGAAAGTTAATTTAGAATATAGTATAACGAAGTGAATTTCTCCGTCATTTTTATCCGCGCCAGGATTCGAACCCGATGCCGCTTATTCCGGAACAAGTCGCTCTACCAACTGAGCTACGCAGACGATTATTCTGATTCCTATCTGCCTTTATGTCGTGTGCGTCCTGCTGGCAGGTACGTCACATCTCCTGGTACGTTACAATAGGTCACAATGGTTTTGACTACCAGGGAGCATAAGTGTTAATTTCCGCTTCTGAGGTATTTGCAGCAAAATCTGAGCTCCTGAAAACTCGACTAAAAATATTTTTCTTGGACAGATATCGCTCACATCGAAAAACCTTTTAAGAATTTCTTCCTAAAATAATGCAACGTCTCTCCGCCAGAGGACGTAGATGCATATTTTATATTTGTCCATATCTCTGCTTCGAAGAGTCCGATCTGAAAAAAAAAATTCTTTGTTGGAGAGCGTTTCCGCTGCAGAATGTTTCTCATATAAATTCAAAAGTTTCTTAACGCACAAGTCTGGAACCAAAGGGCGTGAGTTCATGATTCCGTTTACAGAAATATCTGCGTGATTAAACACCCGATTGAAAAACTTCTGGCTGCCGTCAGATACTATTGTCGTCCATACCGATTTCATTGACTTTGAATAGCTTTGATAAATTTAATTTGCGCCAGAACGGATTTAAAAGACGTGCTCATTACACCCGAAAATTCGGTGCCATCTTGTTTTTCTTTTATTTCACTGGAAGTGTCCCAGCCACAAATATACCAAACGTTTTATTTCAAAGATTTCATCTAGCCAAAATTCTTGCTTTCTTTTTTTTTTTTTTTTTTTTTTTTTTGATTGGAGGTTTAACGACCACCGTGAGCAACTCAATGGGCTATAAGCAGTCGCCCGTCCCTAATTTAGGGTCACTGGTTCCAGGGAAGGGAGAGAGCCAGTGCCGTAAGACAAACACAACATCCATGCCTCACCGGGATTCGAACCCGGACCCCTTACGGACGAATGATCAGAGGCCAGCGCCTTAGACCACTGCGCCACCGGGGCGGCATTCTTGCTTTCACATTTACTTTCATATGTGTCTTTCTTTTTCTACAAAAATAACTCAGCCACTTAAAATAGCCCGGATTTTATAAATATTTTCCTTTAAATAAGGTGCTTCCCAATGTGGCTTCAAATCATGCTGTCCATCGATGTGAAATCCATGTTCACAAGTATTTCAGTGAATGGAGCCATCGATCATTGAAAGCAAGTCTAATTGAACACCATTTCAGCCAATTGGAAGGGGAAGAAATTTTGAGACTAGTGGAAATTTGTATCAAACAAAACAAATTCCTTTTTCGTGTAAGATTTTTCCAACAGACGGAAGGCTTTGCAATGGGTAGCCCACTGTCGCCTGTTTTATGCGAAGTCTACATGCGTCGCTTTGAGGACAAACTCTTTGAGCTTGTTACATTCGACCTGTGGATTCGATACACAGATGACACTTTTGTTCTCTGGAATGGTATGAATTCGGAAATACCTAAATTAGTTGAACTTATCAATTCAATTGATCCTCATATACAGTTCACTTGTGGGACTGAAAACAATGGTTGCCTACCATTTCTGGATATATTTGTGCCATGCTCTGTAGGTTCTTTAGTATAACAGTTTATTGAAAACCATTTGCTGTTTCCTTGCTCCCATATGCTAAATCAAATGACCCATGGAAACAAAACATCTCTGCCTTTTACACATACGCGTACCGTGCAATACATACACTGAAAAGCAATTGAATTAGAGACAGTTGGCGTTATGCAAATGTGGCGCTGTGGGCGGCCCTGTAAACGGAAACGACATGTCGTATGCAGCGATCCGACAATATAAGGAGTGATGCGACTGGAATAAGTAAGAGTCGGACGCAGTATGCGTAAGACGAAGGATCTAATCGCATTTGATCGTGGGCAAATTGTCGGGGTCCGACGAATGGGTCACTTGATCTCGGAAGTCGTGCAGGCACTGGGATTTTCACGAGCCACTGTGTCACGGGTGCACCGTGAGTACATCGAATTCGGTAAAACCATCCCTGCAAGAGTCAACTGCCGTGGAGAACAGCGTGTGGATGAGCGGGATCATCGTCGGCTAGCTCGCATTTTAACAGCGGATAGGCGTGCCACAGTGCAAGAAAACACTCGGCAATTTAACGCTAGTGCACAAAACCGTGTAAGCAGCCATACCATCCAGAACCATCTCCTCGCTATGGGGTACAGAAGCCATCGTCCCACTAGGGTACCGCGGCAGACCACACATCCCAGGGTGCAAAGATTAGCATGGGCGCGGGAACAACGCCACTGGACCCTAGACATGTGGGAAAATGTTGCCTGGACTGATGAGTCGAGATTCACGTTGGTACATGCGGATGGCAGGATACGAGTACGGCGCAAACCACATGAAGCGATGGATCCTTCTTGCCAGCAGGGTAGTCTTCAAGCTGGTGGGGGTGGCATTCTCGTCTGAGGACTGTTTACGTGGACTCAAATGGGAACCCAGGTACGTGTGATATCGTCCCCCACAGGTCAACGTTACCGGGATATCCTGGACGACCATTTGCTCAGGTTTGTGCGTCTTCAACATCCCACAGGAGAACTCATCCTGCAACAGACAATGCACCATGCCATCGCTCCCGAATTGTATCCGAATGGTTGGATGAAAACTCCACCGACGTGACCTCGCTTCTTTTCCAGCTAGGTCACCTGACCTCAATCACATCGAACACATCTGGGATGTTATCGAGAGAGATGTTCGAGGCTCTGATCCTCCTCAATAAAATCTTCGTGAACTGTGGGAGCTTTTTCAGGGGTCGTGGATCCGTATGGCTTCCCAGGGCATCCGGTGTTTTGTCGAGTTCATGCCGAGATGAATCGCCGCCGTCATCAGGGCGAACGGTGGTGCTACACGTTACTAGACAAGTATCTCTAATTCAATTGCTCTTCAGTGTATATGCTCAACTGAGGATTCCTTACAGAAAGAGCTTGATTTTCGTTGACGAATTGCAGTACGAAGAGGATTTAGCTCTTCCGTTATAGACAAAGTTGTCCAGAAATTTAAGAAACCGAGGCCTGTCTGCTCGCTCACTCCAATAGACCTTCCAGTACGAACGAATTGTGGGGGTTATCCCATTTGCTCCTCAGATTTGCTTCGTAATTTCAGAAGTTCTCACAAGTTTTAATTTTAAAGTTATTTTCAAACCCATAAACACAGTGAATTTTTACAGATCAAAATATTATGTCTTCGACGTAATCTTTTGATTCCTGAGAAATTTCTCAGATACCTTGTGAATGAGGACTTTCATATACAGGACAGATCCACAGGGATTTAAGTTTCCGCGTGAAAGAACACCAGACTTACGTACGGGACTATGAATTGAATAAATCATCAACAGCCCAACATAAATTTCTATTTGGAAATGCTACGCTCATTGATAAACCTTATTCGACTATCAATTTTAATGAACGTATTAGAAGCCTTCAATATACCCAGGAGCCCTTCACGGCTTGTCAGCGACATGACGTCTACTCCATTTCTTTCAAGTGCGTGGAAACAACTCATCAAAATCCGTGACCGTCAGAACTATAATGAAGCCATAAAGTCCACGGTTCTTCTTTATTAATTTCTACCACATCTGTGCCATAGATTCAAAATTCTAACAATCTTCATATACAGTTTAGGCTTTACAGCTACACTGAAGTGCCAGAAAAACTGGTACAGACGAGCTTATGCAAAATACATAGCAACGTCACTTATGCGCGTACTTGGTTGCGTCCGCCATTGCGTATACAAAGCGATAGACATCCTTGCCAGCTGTCAGAGCTGTTTTCGGCATGAGAATGACAAGTAATAACGATTTAAGCGATTTTCAACGCGGTGTCGTAGTTGGCGCTCGTGAAATGAGCCATAGTATTTCGGAGGTAGAAACGAAGTTCGGATTTTCATGGACGACCATTGCAAGGGTGTACCGTGACTACAAGAATTCCGGCAAAACCTCCAATCTACGATACCAGTGTGGCCTTAAAAATACATTGGGTGAACGTGACCATCGTCGGCTGTCAAGAATCGTTTCCCGCGACACTCTCGCAGGTAGCATCGGAATTCAATGCTGGAGGCTCAACAAGCATCAGCGTACGGACTGTGCAACGTACCCTGCACGATATGGGCTTTGGGAGCTGACACCCAACTCGAGTTCCCTTGATGGGTGCACGACACAGAGCTATGCGCCTTGTTTGGGCACGGCAACACCGCCACTGGACACTTGATGACTGGAAACATGTAGCCTGCTCTGACGACTCGCGTTTCCAACTGTATCGGGCACATGGTAGGATTCGTGTGTGGCGCAAACCCCATGAAGCTATGGATCCCGCCTGTCAACAGGGAACTGTACCGGCTCATGGGGGTCCGTAATGGTATGGGGTGTGTTTAGCTGGACTTCACTGGGACCCTTGGTACGTCTACAAACGTCTGTGACATGCCAACGCTATGTGTGCATCTTTTCTGACGAGGTACACCCGTTCATGTCCTGCATTCACGCTGATGGGTTGGACCTGTTCCAACAGGACAATGCACCTCCACACAAGTGTCAGGACGCCACATTGTGGTTAGAGGAGCATTCATCTGAGTTTGCGGTGTTGCCATTCCCACCCAAATCCCCAGATCTGAACGTGATAGAACACATTTGGGATGCCATGCAACGCGCTATCGAACACAGACCTCGGAATACACCGGAATTGTGGAACGCTCCGCAGGAAGTATGGTGTGCATTGCCTACAGCACATTTCCAGAAGCTAGTGGAGTCCATGCCCCGCCGTATTTCTGCAGTCCTGCGCTCCAGTTGGGGACCTTCCAAGTATTAGACTGGTGTACCAGTTTTTCTGGCACTTCAGTGTATTTCTGCTGTGAGCTCAATTCAGTTTAGTTTTTTTAGAAGGCTGTCGTATTTTGTGGGGTTTCAACCCAGAGGTCGGGTGTTGAGGCGTAATTGCCTTGGCCACAAGCGGGCTTAGCGCCATATATAGGAGGTAGAAGTAGTGTGAGGGAGGGCAAATATGGAGGTTGGGCTGGTTGCAGGATGATGTCTCGGCAGGGTAGGGGAGTATGCTTTGGGTACAGATTGACTTGTTTTGGTCTAGGGATCCGGTACCCCAGGGTTGCCTACTTGACGTGCTCTCCAAAACGC
The DNA here is from genome assembly GCA_039090855.1 of Macrothele yani. Taxonomy (NCBI): domain Eukaryota; kingdom Metazoa; phylum Arthropoda; class Arachnida; order Araneae; family Macrothelidae; genus Macrothele; species Macrothele yani. The sequence goes on along the minus strand of CM076999.1, from coordinate 105,983,035 downwards.
GGCGGATTTTTAGTGGTTGAAGCTGTCAAACTGAGATCGAGCTATCGACTAACTGAGTGGCAGTCTACTGCTGGAACGACTGAGCTATGCTGGCCCCATTTACGGTCTTTGCGCAGTCATTGATGTAAACCAGACAACGGGTTTATACTCACACTGTATTTATAAGTGAAGTACATTGTTTTCAGTATGGAAATCGCGTATTATCAGATAAATTATTTAAAGCATATAATAAATTAAATATTAAAAAAATACCTGTTGATATTCGAAAAGAACTGTTTTCTGCTCCAGTATAGCGGATACTGCTTCGGTTTCTCCGTCTTCTTCGTCGGTTGTACTTTCATCGTCCTATACAAAACAGAAAAGAGCAATCGCTGAAACAATGCAACATACACGACGTCACGATATCTAAAACAGTATAATTTCCTTTGTCTGAATGTCTGTGCTACTGTTGTTGCGCAGCGGACGTAGCAACAACCTCGAGGGAAATGTTTATGACCGTTCCGGTGGCTCAGTGGTCTAAGCGATGGCTTCTGATCATTCGTCCGAGATAGGTCCGGGTTCGAATCCCGGGCGAGGCATGGATGTTGTGTTTGTCTTACGGCGCTGGCTCTCTCCCTTTCCTGGAACCAGTGACCATAAATTAGGGACGGATGACTGCTTACAGCCCACTGAGTTGCTCATGGTAGTCGTTAAACCTCAAAATAAACAAGAAAGATGACACCGAATTTTCGGGTGTGATAAGCACGTCTTTTGAATCCGTTCTGACGCAAATTAAATTTATCAAAGCTATTCAAAGTCAATGGAACCCCTATGGAAAACGACAGATCTGACGAAAAAAAGAAGATTTTCAATCGGGTTTTTAATCCCCAGAGATTGCTGTAAACGGAATCGTGAGCTTACGAACTCTTAGAAACAGGGAGAGTGTTAAAAATAAGATGTGACTTCACGTCCCCTGGTGGGAAAACCATGCATTATTTTAGGAAGAAAGTATTCTCAAAAGGTGTATCCATATAAGCATTATCGGTCGAAGAAAAAAAAAATTAGTCGAGTTTTCTGGAGCCCAGATTTTGCAACAAGTACTTCAGAAGCAGAAATTGACACTTATGACCCCTGGTTTCTAAACCATTTTTTACCACACTTTAGAAATTATGTGAAAAATATTTTCCATCAGGTCTTGTATGCGATACAGGAAGAATTTTTCAAATCAGATCTTTAGGAGCAGAAATTACGAAGAAAACGCAATTTACCTTTCTGCCCCCTAGCGGAAACTCTATGATTTACTTGAAAATTTTGAATTTATAGGAAAAACATTTCGCATCGGAAACACTATCCAACAAAGAAGGAATTTTTCAAATCGTACTCTTAGAAGTAGAGATATTGACAAAAATAAAATATATGTCTACGCCCCCTGGCGTAGAAACCATGCATTTTTCAAGAAGAAAATTTTCCTAAGAGGTTTGTCGACATGAGAAGTAGTATCAGTCAAAAAACGGCTTTTTTTCAATCGAGATTTTAGCAGCTCATATTTTGCTGCAAATACAACAGAAGCGGAAATTAAAACTTACGCCACCTGGTAGCGAAACCATTTCTTACAAAACTTAGAAAATATGTGCAAACGATTTCCCATCAGGAGCTGTATGCGATTCAGAACGAATTTTCCGAATCGGAGATTTAGAAGCAGAGATATATTGGGAAACGCAATTTACATTTACGCCCCCTAGCGGAAAGTCTATGAATTACTTGAAATTTTTTTTTTTTTTGATTGGAGGTTTAAAGACCACCGTGAGCAACTCAATGGGCTATAAGCAGTCGCCCGTCCCTAATTTGGGGTCACTGGTTCCAGGGAAGGGAGAGAGCCAGTGCCGTAAGACAAACACAACATCCATGCCTCACCGGGATTCGAACCCGGACCCCGTTCGGACGAATGATCAGAGGCCATCGCTTAGACCACTGCGCCACCGGGGCGGCCGTGAAAATTTGGAAATTATATGAACCACATGTCACACTAGAAACACTATCCAACTAAGAAGAAACTTTTCAAATCGGACTCCTAGAAGTAGAGATATTGACAAAAATAAGATATACATCTACGCCCCCTGGCGTAGAAACCATGCACAATTTTAAGAAGAAAATATTTCTGAAAGGTTTGTCGACATGAATAGTATCGGTCAACACACGACGTTTTTTTCAATCGAGAATTTAGAACATCATACTTTGCTGCAAATACAACAGATGCTGAAAATAAGATTTACGCCCCCTGGTGGTCAAACTATTTTTAAAATAGAAATTATGTGCAAACGATTTTTCATCAGGAGCTGTATCCGGTGCAGAAAGAATTTTTCAAATCGGAGATTTAGAAGCAGAGATATAGGAGAAAACGGAATTTACCGCTACGGCCCCTAGCGGGAAGTCTATGAATTAGTTGAAAATTTTGAAATTACATGAAAAACATGTCACACGGAAAACACTATCCAACAAAGATGGAATTTTTCAAATTGGACTCCTAGAAGTAGAGATATTGACAAAAATAAGATGTACGTCTACGCCCCCTGGCGGAGAAACTGTGTAATATTTTAAGAAGAAAATATTCCGAAAAGGTTTATCGATGTGAGTGTATCAGTCCACGAATGAATTTTTTCAATCGATATTTTAGAAGCTCCGATTTTATGGCAAATACATCAGAAGCAAAAATTAAAACTTACGCCCTCTGGTGGCCAAAGTATTCTTGACCAAAAATTTGACATTATATGCAGAAGATTTCCCATCAGGAGATGTATCCGCTGAAGAAAAAAATTTTCAAATCGGAGTTTTAGAAGAAGAGTTATCGAGGAAAAGGTAATTTACTTTTACGCCCCCTAGCGGAAAATCTATCCGTAATTTGAAAAAGTAACTATATCTAAAATACTCTTCGATATAAATGGAATCGAAAGATAATTTTTTTTTCAATCTGATACTTAGAAGCAAATATGTGGAATAAAACGTATTTTTGAATTCGACATCATCTGCATTTACGCCCTCTACCGTCGAAATTGTACATCGTAAAAAAAAAAAACGAAATGAAGGATCATCATTTGCATATTTCAAGCTTCCCAACGCAAAAAGAATTTTTCAAATCGGACTAATAGTTGCAGTGACATCGTGGGTACAGACGGACGGACGGGCAAACCGATAACAGAGCACGATCTTTTTTCACAAAAGACGTGCTAAAAAAATTATTTGTGACGTCACGCCAGCGTTTCGGGTTTTCGTGCAGGTGACGTCATCACGCGCACAGGTTTCCGAGGTCGACGCTGCTTCAAGACGCCCAGGTTAACTCAGGTCCATCGGCAACAGTTCGCACGGGAGTACCGTCATTGGACAGGGGGAAAGTTTGCCTATTTCCAAAGAATCGAGGTTTCTACTCCACAGAAGCGACGGGCGGTGGCGGATACGGCGTCAGACACGCGAGAACTAACACACGGACGAGCTTGTCGGTCAAGTATAGACAGGCGGTGGCAGTGTACATTTCTGGAGGATGTTTTCCAGGTATGATCTGGGATTGCTGGTACCACTGGATGGGTCCCTGAACGCCAATGGCCACCAGTCTATCCGCGCTGACCACATGCATCCCTTCATGTTGGACGTTTACCCTAGTCATGATTGTGTCTACCAACAGCACAATGTGCCGTAACACGTCTCCAATAGAGTGGATGATTGGTTCCAGGAACACGACAGCGATGTCACCGTTCTCCCTAGGCCGGCAAAATCGTCCGATCTCAAACCCGTAGAGCACCTGTGGTAGACTATTTAGATCGACAGGTTCGACGTACCCACAACCGCGTCATCTCCTGGACCTCCGTGGTCTCCTGCAGTCCGAAAGGGCATGCGTCCCGGGCAACATATAAGAGCCTCATTGCGTCCATATCACGCCGTCTGGCTGCTATCTTCGCGGACAAGGATGGTTATTCCCATTATTAGGTAGGTGGTCATATTATTTTGATACAACTGTGTACGTCATGCAGTCATCACCAAGTCCTAAAATGCTTTTGGAAGCAACTCCAGCTCCATAGGGTTTCGTCAAGAGCTGGACGGATGGTTTTCCATGGACGAGCAACCTCACACAAACCTAACATCAACGCAAAGAGTCGGTTGGAGTGGTGTATACCTCGACACTAGTATACTCTGGAACAGTGGAAACACTTTTTCTCGAGTGATGAATCATGCCGCACCAACTTGAAGTCCGACAGAGAAGTTATATTAGGTAGGTGGTCATATTATTTTGATACGATTGTGTACGTCATGCAGTCATCACCAAGTTCTAAAATGCCTCTGGAAGCAACTCCAGCTCCATAGGGTTTCGTCAAGAGCTGGACGGATGGATTTCCATGGACGAGCAACCTCACACAAACCTAACATCAACGCAAAGAGTCGGTTGGAGTGGTGTATAGCTCGACACTAGTAGACTCTGGAACAGTGGAAACACTTTTTCTGGAGTGATGAATCATGCCACACCAACTGGTAGTCCGACAGAGAAGTTACATTAGGTCGGTGGTCATATTATTTTGATACGATTCTGTACGTCATGCAGTCATCACCAAGTTTTAAAATGCCTCTGGAAGCAACTGCAGCTCCATAGGGTTTCGTAAAGAGCTGGACGGATGGTTTTCCATGGACGAGCAACCTCACACAGACCTAACAACAACACAAAGAGTCGGTTGGATTGGTGTATAGCTCGACACTAGTAGACTCTGGAACAGTGGAAACACTTTTTCTGGAGTAATGAATCATGCCACACCAACTGGTATTCCGACAGAGAAGTTATATTAGGTCGGTGGTCATATTATTTTGATACGATTGTGTACGTCATGCAGTCATCACCAAGTTCTAAAATTCCGCTGGAAGCAACTCCAGCTCCATAGGGTTTCGTCAAGAACTGGACGGTTGGTTTTCCATGGACGCGCAACCTCACACAAACCTAACATCAACGCAAAGAGTCGGTTGGAGTGGTGTACAGCTCGCCACTAGTAGACTCTGGAACAGTGGAAACACTTTTTCTGGAGTGATGAATCATGCCACACCAACTGGTAGTCCGACAGAGAAGTTATATTAGGTCGGTGGTCATATTATTTTGATACGATTGTGTACGTCATGCAGTCATCACCAAGTTCTAAAATTCCGCTGGAAGCAACTCCAGCTCCATAGGGTTTCGTCAAGAACTGGACGGTTGGTTTTCCATGGACGAGCAACCTCACACAGACCTAACATCAACACAAAGAGTCGGTTGGACTGGTGTATAACTCGACACTAGTAGACTCTGGAACAGTGGAAACACTTTTTCGGGAGTGATGTATCTTGCCCCACAAACTGGTAGTCCGACAGAGAAGTTATATTAGGTCGGTGGTCATATTATTTTGATACGATTTTGTACGTCATGCAGTCATCACCAAGTTTTAAAATGCCTCTGGAAGCAACTCCAGCTCCATAGGGTTTCGTCAATAGCTGGACGGATGGTTTTCCATGGACGAGCAAGTTCACACAAACCTAACATCAACGCAAAGAGTCAGTTGGAGTGGTGTATAGCTCGACACTAGTAGACTCTGGAACAGTGGAAACACTTTTTCTGGAGTGATGAATCATGCCACACCAACTGGTAGTCCGACAGAGAAGTTATATTAGGTCGGTGGTCATTATTTTGATACGATTCTGTACGTCATGCAGTCATCACCAAGTTCTAAAATGCCTCTGAAAGCAACTCCAGCTCCATAGGGTTTCGTAAAGAGCTGGACGGATGGTTTTCCTTGGACGAGCAACCTCCCACAAACCTAACATCAACGCAAAGAGTCGGTTGGAGTGGTGTATAGCTCGACACTAGTAGACTCTGGAACAGTGGAAACACTTTTTCTGGAGTGATGAATCATGCCACACCAACTGGTAGTCCGACAGAGAAGTTATATTAGGTAGATGGTCATATTATTTTGATACGATTGTGTACGTCATGCAGTCATCACCAAGTTTTAAAATGCCTCTGGAAGCAACTCCAGCTCCATAGGGTTTCGTCAAGAGCTGGACGGATGGTTTTCCATGGACGAGCAAGTTCACACAAACCTAACATTAACGCAAAGAGTCGGTTGGAGTTTTGTATAGCTCGGTACTAGTAGACTCTGGAACAGTGGAAACACTTTTTGTGAAGTGATGAATCATGCCACACCAACTGGTAGTCCGACAGAGAAGTTATATTAGGTAGGTGGTCATATTATTTTGATACGATTGTGTACGTCATGCAGTCATCACCAAGTTCTATAATGCCTCTGGAAGCAACTCCAGTTCCATATGGTTTCGGCAGGAGCTGGACGGATGGTTTTCCATGGACGAGCAACCTCACACAGACCTAACAACAACACAAAGAGTCGGTTGGACTGGTGTATAGCTCGACACTAGTAGACTCTGGAACAGTGGAAACACTTTTCGGGAGTGATGTATCTTGCCCCACAAACTGGTAGTCCGACAGAGAAGTTATATTAGGTCGGTAGTCATATTATTTTGATACGATTTTGTACGTCATGCAGTCATCACCAAGTTTTAAAATGCCTCTGGAAGCAACTCCAGCTCCATAGGGTTTCGTCAAGAGCTGGACAGATGGTTTTCCATGGACGAGCAAGTTCACACAAACCTAACATCAACGCAAAGAGTCGGTTGGAGTGGTGTATAGCTCGACACTAGTAGACTCTGGAACAGTGGAAACACTTTTTCTGGAGTAATGAATCATGCCACACCAACTGGTATTCCGACAGAGAAGTTATATTAGGTCGGTGGTCATGTTATTTTGATACGATTGTGTACGTCATGCAGTCATCACCAAGTTCTAAAATTCCACTGGAAGCAACTCCAGCTCCATAGGATTTCGTCAAGAACTGGACGGTTGGTTTTCCATGGACGCGCAACCTCACACAAACCTAACATCAACGCAAAGAGTCGGTTGTTGTGGTGTACAGCTCGCCACTAGTAGACTCTGGAACAGTGGAAACACTTTTTCTGGAGTGATGAATCATGCCACACCAACTGGTAGTCCGACAGAGAAGTTATATTAGGTCGGTGGTCATATTATTTTGATACGATTGCGTACGTCATGCAGTCATCACCAAGTTCTAAAATTCCGCTGGAAGCAACTGCAGCTCCATAGGGTTTCGTCAAGAACTGGACGGTTGGTTTTCCATGGACGAGCAACCTCACACAGACCTAACATCAACACAAAGAGTCGGTTGGACTGGTGTATAACTCGACACTAGTAGACTCTGGAACAGTGGAAACACTTTTCGGGAGTGATGAATCTTGCCCCACAAACTGGTAGTCCGACAGAGAAGTTATATTAGGTCGGTGGTCATATTATTTTGATACGATTTTGTACGTCATGCAGTCATCACCAAGTTTTAAAATGCCTCTGGAAGCAACTCCAGCTCCATAGGGTTTCGTCAAGAGCTGGACAGATGGTTTTCCATGGACGAGCAAGTTCACACAAACCTAACATCAACGCAAAGAGTCGGTTGGAGTGGTGTATAGCTCGACACTAGTAGATTCTGGAACAGTGGAAACACTTTTTCTGGAGTAATGAATCATGCCACACCAACTGGTATTCCGACAGAGAAGTTATATTAGGTCGGTGGTCATATTATTTTGATACGATTGTGTACGTCATGCAGTCATCACCAAGTTTTAAAATGCCTCTGGAAGCAACTCCAGCTCCATAGGGTTTCGTAAAGAGCTGGACGGATGGTTTTCCTTGGACGAGCAACCTCCCACAAACCTAACATCAACGCAAAGAGTCGGTTGGAGTGGTGTATAGCCCGACACTAGTAGACTCTGGAACAGTGGAAACACTTTTTCTGGAGTGATGAATCATGCCACACCAACTGGTAGTCCGACAGAGAAGTTATATTAGGTAGATGGTCATATTATTTTGATACGATTGTGTACGTCATGCAGTCATCACCAAGTTTTAAAATGCCTCTGGAAGCAACTCCAGCTCCATAGGGTTTCGTCAAGAGCTGGACGGATGGTTTTCCATGGACGAGCAAGTTCACACAAACCTAACATTAACGCAAAGAGTCGGTTGGAGTGGTGTATAGCTTGGTACTAGTAGACTCTGGAACAGTGGAAACACTTTTTGTGAAGTGATGAATCATGCCACACCAACTGGTAGTCCGACAGAGAAGTTATATTAGGTAGGTGGTCATATTATTTTGATACGATTGTGTACGTCATGCAGTCATCACCAAGTTTTATAATGCCTCTGGAAGCAACTCCAGTTCCATATGGTTTCGGCAGGAGCTGGACGGATGGTTTTCCATGGACGAGCAACCTCACACAGACCTAACAACACAAAGAGCAAAGAGTCGGTTGGAGTGGTGTATAGCTCGACACTAGTAGACTCTGGAACAGTGGAAACACTTTTTCTGGAGTGATGAATCATGCCACACCAACTGGTAGTCCGACAGAGAAGTTATATTAGGTCGGTGGTCATTATTTTGATACGATTTTGTACGTCATGCAGTCATCACCAAGTTCTAAAATGCCTCTGAAAGCAACTCCAGCTCCATAGGCTTTCGTAAAGAGCTGGACGGATGGTTTTCCTTGGACGAGCAACCTCCCACAAACCTAACATCAACGCAAAGAGTCGGTTGGAGTGGTGTATAGCTCGACACTAGTAGACTCTGGAACAGTGGAAACACTTTTTCTGGAGTGATGAATCATGCCACACCAACTGGTAGTCCGACAGAGAAGTTATATTAGGTAGGTGGTCATATTATTTTGATACGATTGTGTACGTCATGCAGTCATCACCAAGTTCTAAAATGCCGCTGGAAGCAACTCCAGCTCCATAGGGTTTCGTCAAGAGCTGGACGGATGGTTTTCCATGGACGAGCAAGTTCACACAAATCTAACATCAACGCAAAGAGTCGGTTGGAGTGGTGTATAGCTCGGCACTAGTAGACTCTGGAACAGTGGAAACACTTTTTGTGAAGTGATGAATCATGCCACACCAACTGGTAGTCCGACAGAGAAGTTATATTAGGTCGGTGGTCATATTATTTTGATACGATTGTGTACGTCATGCAATCATCACCAAGTTCTAAAATTCCGCTGGAAGCAACTCCAGCTCCATAGGGTTTCGTCAAGAACTGGACGGTTGGTTTTCTATGGACGCGCAACCTCACACAAACCTAACATCAACGCAAAGAGTTGGTTGGAGTGGTGTATAGCTCGCCACTAGTAGACTCTGGAACAGTGGAAACACTTTTTCTGGAGTGATGAATCGTGCCACACCAACTGGTTTTCCGACAGAGAAGTTATATTAGGTCGCTGGTCATATTATTTTGATACGATTGTGTACGTCATGCAGTCATCACCAAGTTCTAAAATGCCGCTGGAAGCAACTCCAGCTCCATAGGGTTTCGTAAAGAGCTGGACGGATGGTTTTCCTTGGACGAGCAACCTCCCACAAATATAACATCAACGCAAAGACTCGGTTGGAGTGATGTATAGCTCGACACTAGTAGACTCTGGAACAGTGGAAACACTTTTTCTGGAGTGATGAATCATGCCACACCAACTGGTAGTCCGACATAGAAGTTATATTAGGTAGATGGTCATATTATTTTGATACGATTGTGTACGTCATGCAGTCATCACCAAGTTTTAAAATGCCTCTGGAAGCAACTCCAGCTCCATAGGGTTTCGTCAAGAGCTGGACGGATGGTTTTCCATGGACGAGCAAGTTCACACAAACCTAACATCAACGCAAAGAGTCGGTTGGAGTGGTGTATAGCTCGGCACTAGTAGACTCTGGAACAGTGGAAACACTTTTTGTGAAGTGATGAATCATGCCACACCAACTGGTAGTCCGACAGAGAAGTTATATTAGGTAGGTGGTCATATTATTTTGATACGATTGTGTACGTCATGCAGTCATCACCAAGTTCTAAAATGCCTCTGGAAGCAACTCCAGTTCCATATGGTTTCGGCAGGAGCTGGACGGATGGTTTTCCATGGACGAGCAACCTCACACAAACCTAACATCAACGCAAAGAGTCGGTTGGAGTGGTGTACAGCTCGCCACTAGTAGACTCTGGAACAGTGGAAACACTTTTTCTGGAGTGATGAATCATGCCACACCAACTGGTAGTCCGACAGAGAAGTTATATTAGGTCGGTAGTCATATTATTTTGATAAGATTCTGTACGTCATGCAGTCATCACTAAGTTCTAAAATGCCTCTGGAAGCAACTCCAGCTCCATAGGGTTTCGTCAAGAGCTGGTCGGATGGTTTTCCCTGGACGAGCAACCTCACACAGATCTAACATCAACGCAAAAAGTCGGCTGGAGTGGTGTATAGCTCGACACTAGTAGACTCTGGAACAGTGGAAACACTTTTTCTGGAATGACGAATCATGCCATCCTAACTGGTAGTCCGACAGAGAAGTTATATTAGGTCGGTGGTCATATTATTTTGATACGTTTGTGTACGTTATGCAGTCATCACCAAGTTCTAAAATGCCTCTGGAAGCAACTCCAGCTCCATAGGGTTTCGTCAAGATCTGGACGGATGATTTTCCATGGACGAGCAACTTCACACAAACTTAACATCAACGCAAAGAGTCGGTTGGATTGGTGTATAGCTCGACACTAGTAGACTCTGGAACAGTGGAATCACTTTTTCTGGAGTGATGAATCATGCCACACCAACTGGTAGTCTGACAGAGAAGTTATATTAGGTCGGTGTTCATAATATTTTGATACGATTGTGTACGTCATGCAGTCATCACGAAGTTCTAAAATGCCTCTGGAAGCAACTCCAGCTCCATAGGGTTTCGTAAAGAGCTGGACGGATGGTTTTCCATTAACGAGCAACCGTACACAAACCTAACATCAACGCAAAGAGCCGATTGAAGTGGTGTATAGCTCGGCACTAGTAGACTCTGGAACAGTAGAAACTCTTTTTCTGGAGTGATGAATCATGCCACACCTACTGGTGGTCCGACAGAAAAGTTTGGGTGTGGGGGTGCAGAGCGAACGCAGCTTTCCCGACTACTATTCCGTGCAAATTAATTGGGACTAGCTATTTCATTCTCAGAATTGTAATGTGATCGCCGGTTGATGTCGGAAACCCACGTAAACCGGTTCTATCAGCTGTGAGGTGGTGTGACTGTTAGAACTTGATAGTAAGAATGTGGTTTGACCGGTTTTAAACAGGAAATAGGTACTTCAGCTTCAGTTGTGAGCTTTCGTGTGTGACAGGTGGATGTTAGTTTTTGCTCTGTAAGTACGTGTTGCTTTCGTGTATTGAAAAAAATGGATATTTCCCCAAGGAAGTGGGCAAAAACAATTGCTCTGAAGGATCACACTTCTATGACAGTGAGAGATATGGCTTCTGCAGTTGGTGTAGGCAAATCAAGTGTAACAAGACTGCTTACGCGATACAATGCATCTGGATCATCGTCTCCAAAAGCGAGTGGTAAATGTGGAAGAAAACGAAAAACAACTCCACGAACCGATAAATATCTAATCAGAAATAGTAAAATGAATAAAAAAAAATAAGCACTGACCTTCAAAGAGATTTATTGGCTAGTGGTTGTGATGTTAGTGATTCAACTGTACGCCCTAGGCTTCTGAAAGTTGGACGGAAGGCAAGAAGACCAACGAAAAAAACAATATTTGAATGCGAAAATAAAGATAAAACGTTTAGCATGGGCCAAAAAATATAAATCATGGACTGCTGACGACTCGAAAAAGGTAATTTTCAGTGATGAAACTCATTTATTTGTGCAGGGTTACCAAGCAAATGTCGTTAGACGAAGCAACTGTGAACCCTTAAGACCTGAGTATGTCAAACAAACTGTAAAACACCCTCTGAAACAGATGTTTTGGGGTTTTTTTCACATCAAATGACACTGGAAGCTTAGTTCCTGTTCAAGGTATGATGAATTCAGCCAAGTACGTAGGAATATTACAACGTAGGATTGTTCCATTCTTGCAAACTTTTGACGGGACATTTCAACATGACTTGGCCCCATGTCACAATTCGAAATGGGTCAATGCTGGAAAATCAAATTCATTTGCTTGATTGGCCTTTAAACTCACCAGACTTAAATCCCATAGAAAACTTGTGGAATATTTTGAAGAGACGTTTAGGTAAAATGGACTGTACAACCAAAGAACGCATGATAACGAATGCTATAAAAGTATGGTTCCACGATTATGAAATTAAAAATATGTGCACTCAATTTGTGGAGTCAATGCCAAAACGAATTCAAGAGGTCATTTCTGCTAAAGGAGGACATGCTTCATACCAATACAGGTATTTATCAGTGTATATCAAGGCATAGAATGATATAAAGGCATAGTTTTGGAAAAAAAAGAGTGATTTTTTACCTTGTCCGAATTAATTTGTACAGTATAGTATGTTGTACCTGCTCTTAAGTTTGGTGGAGGTAGCATCATGATGTGGAGATGTTTTACAAGCTTTGAGCTGACCGCCGTATAGTTTCAGTGCCCCCAAAGCGTAATGCTGCAGCCGGTGCAGTAACTAGCTTTTCATTCGCGCTGTTCTTATTTTTGCGCCCTTACATTTTTTTAATAAAACAAATACGATATAAAAATTGTGTATAATTTTCGTGTCCACAAGAAATATACAAGATCATTCACATGTATTTATGATGGAAAATAACTATTTTAGTAGGCTTTTCCGTTTTTCATTACAGCACACTCAATAATTAAATCACCTGATACACGAATGAGACATTATTTTATGACCACCTACGTAATAAGCTGTAAGACCCCGTTTAGTATACAAAACAACGGCCACTCAGCGAGGCATCGATTCGATGAGGTGGCGATAGGTATCCTGGGGAATCTGGTACCATAATGTCAACAACAGGTCCTCCAGTTCCCGTACATTTTCGGGTGGTGTTGATTTAGCGCGAAACCACTTTTCCAAGTCGAACCACAAATGCTCGATTGGGCTCATGTCAGGTAAATTTGGAGGCCAGGGCATTAACAGAAAGTCACCATCATGTTCTTCGAACCATTCCTTGACGGTTCTGACAGTGGCGCATTATCCTGTTGGTAATCGCCTTCAGCAGCAGGGAACACAGTTGCCATGAATGGGTGAACTTGGTCCGCAACGATGTTCAGACACCTTATTTTGAGGCCAGGGCATTAACAGAAAGACACCAGCATGTTCTTCGAACCATTCCTTGACGGTTCTGACAGTGGCGCATTATCCTGTTGGTAATCGGCTTCAGCAGCAGGGAACACAGTTGCCATGAATGGGTGAACTTGGTCCGCAACGATGTTCAGACACCTTATTTTGAGGCCATGGCATTAACAGAAAGTCACCAGCATGTTCTTCGAACCATTCCTTGACGGTTCTGACAGTGGCGCATTATCCTGTTGGTAATCGCCTTCAGCAGCAGGGAACACAGTTGCCATGAATGGGTGAACTTGGTCCGCAACGATGTTCAGACACCTTATTTTGAGGCCAGGGCATTAACAGAAAGTCACCAGCATGTTCTTCGAACCATTCCTTGACGGTTCTGACAGTGGCGCATTATCCTGTTGGTAATCGGCTTCAGCAGCAGGGAACACAGTTGCCATGAATGGGTGAACTTGGTCCGCAACGATGTTCAGACACCTTATTTTGAGGCCAGGGCATTAACAGAAAGTCACCAGCATGTTCTTCGAACCATTCCTTGACGGTTCTGACAGTGGCGCATTATCCTGTTGGTAATCGCCTTCACCAGCAGGGAACACAGTTGCCATGAATGGGTGAACTTGGTCCGCAACGATGTTCAGACACCTTATTTTGAGGCCATGGCATTAACAGAAAGTCACCAGCATGTTCTTCGAACCATTCCTTGACGGTTCTGACAGTGGCGCATTATCCTGTTGGTAATCGCCTTCAGCAGCAGGGAACACAGTTGCCATGAATGGGTGAACTTGGTCCGCAACGATGCTCAGACACCTTATTTTGAGGCCAGGGCATTAACAGAAAGTCACCAGCATGTTCTTCGAACCATTCCTTGACGGTTCTGACAGTGGCGCATTATCCTGTTGGTAATCGGCTTCAGCAGCAGGGAACACAGTTGCCATGAATGGGTGAACTTGGTCCGCAACGATGTTCAGACACCTTATTTTGAAGCCAGGGTATTAACAGAAAGTCACCAGCATGTTCTTCGAACCATTCCTTGACGGTTCTGACAGTGGCGCATTATCCTGTTGGTAATCGCCTTCAGCAGCAGGGAACATAGTTGTCATGAATGGGTGAACTTGGTCCGCAACGATGTTCAGACACCTTATTTTGAGGCCAGGGTATTAACAGAAAGTCACCAACATGTTCTTCGAACCATTCCTTGACGGTTCTGACAGTGGCGCATTATCCTGTTGGTAATCGCCTTCAGCAGCAGGGAACACAGTTGCCATGAATGGGTGAACTTGGTCCGCAACGATGTTCAGACACCTTATTTTGAGGCCAGGGTATTAACAGAAAGTCACCAGCATGTTCTTCGAACCATTCCTTGACGGTTCTGACAGTGGCACATTATCCTGTTGGTAATCGCCTTCAGCAGCAGGGAACACAGTTGCCATGAATGGGTGAACTTGGTCCGCAACGATGTTCAGACACCTTATTTTGAGGCCAGGGCATTAACAGAAAGTCACCAGCATGTTCTTCGAACCATTCCTTGACGGTTCTGACAGTGGTGCATTATCCTGTTGGTAATCGGCTTCAGCAGCAGGGAACACAGTTGCCATGAATGGGTGAACTTGGTCCGCAACGATGTTCAGACACCTTATTTTGAGGCCAGGGTATTAACAGAAAGTCACCAGCATGTTCTTCGAACCATTCCTTGACGGTTCTGACAGTGGCGCATTATCCTGTTGGTAATCGCCTTCAGCAGCAGGGAACACAGTTGCCATGAATGGGTGAACTTGGTCCGCAACGATGTTCAGACACCTTATTTTGAGGCCATGGCATTAACAAAAAATCACCAGCATGTTCTTCGAACCACTTCTTTACGATTCTGGCAGTGGCGCATTATCCTGTTGGTAATCGCCTTCAGCAGCAGGGAACACAGTTGCCATGAATGGGTGAACTTGGTCCGCAACGATGTTCAGACACCTTATTTTGAGGCCAGGGCATTAACAGAAAGTCACCAGCATGTTCTTCGAACCATTGCTTGACGGTTCTGACAGTGGCGCATTATCCTGTTGTCAATCGCCTTCAGCAGCAGGGAACACAGTTGCCATGAATGGGTGAACTTGGTCCGCAACGATGTTCAGACACCTTATTTTGAGGCCAGGGCATTAACAGAAAGTCACCAGCATGTTCTTCGAACCATTCCTTGACGGTGCTGGCAGTAGTGCATATTATCCTGTTGGTAATCACCGTCACCGGTAGGGAACACAGTTGCTATGAATGGGTGAACTTGGTCCGCAACGATGTTCAGACACCTGACAGCTGTCAAGTATTGTGCTATTGGGATTATGGGACCTAAAGTGTATCAAGAAAACATAGCCCACAGCATAACACCGCCGCCGGAGATCTGTTTCCACCAAACAGTGCATCCAGGTGCCATAGCCTCAGTTAGTAATCGGTGTTTCCTCGCTCGGCCGTCTACGTGATGCACCAAGAAATCTTGATTCGTCAGACCAGGCCACTTTCTTCCAATAATCCACAGTCCAATCTCGATCATCTTGGGTCCATTCACGCGTTGTTGGCGATGACGTGCAGTAAGCATGGGAACCCGTCTGGGTCTACGGCGACGCAGGCCCATGCGCAGAAGGCTGCGATGAATTGTGTGCTGTGTCACATTGCCCTGAGCACCACTGTTGCAACTGCGAGTGATCTGTCGCCCTGTAGCCGCTGTGAACAATTCGCGACTGTCTCCGCTCCCCTCCGGCATCAATGAGCTGCGGACGCCACGCGGCTGGACGACGGTTCGTCGTTTGGCCATCTGCGCACCACTTTTGATACGTACGTACTACAACGGCATGTGAACAACCCATAAGCCGCGCCGTTTCCGAGATCGTAGTTCCGTGCCATCACGATTTGACCTTTATGAAACTCCGATAAATCGGCAGCTTTTCCCATTCTGAGTCCGAACACTCAACTAACCGAAAGCCGGTTCGCAGGTGAAGTTAGCAGAGTACTGCTTAGCGAACTCGACCTGCGCCGCCGTTCGGTCTCCAGGCGCGTTCATCTCTCTAGGCTGGGCGTGGTCATAATGTAATGGCTCAACGATGTATAATTAATATCTTTAACGATGTTTGAAGATGGCAATCCGATTTTTGGTGTAAATGTGACAAGGATGGAAAGTCAGATAATATCCGAAAACTTGAAAATTTTCATTGTCCTGGAGCGGGACTTGAACCCGCGTCTCCCAGAAAACGCCCGGATATGCTAACCACTACACCAACCAGAACGACCAAGTCTCAAGTTTCCGATTAATTTGAATATAACCATCACAGGATTCGCTAGGCGAAGCAACCGGTATTTATGTTTAGCGAATCTGGAGGTTAAGAATTCCATCCCGTGACTGCCCGGAGGAGAAGATTGTCACATTTACACCAAAAATCGGATTGTCATCTTCAACATTTGTATTGTATGGTGTAATCCCGTATTTCTTTCAGGATTTTTAACGATATTACATTCAATCGAAATTATGTAAAAACTGGAAAATTGTTCTTGTCCGATGGTTGATCTTAAATTATTCTTAATTTATAAGTGTAAGAAAAAGAGAGAAAACAAAAGAAACGCGAAAAAAAAAATAATACGCAGCTTTAAAACCCGAGAGAGACCGAAATAGAACGAAAGACAAACGGAAAATTTGTCTGAAGAGCAGGTTTGTAGTAACAATAGCCTACCTGAAAAATAATTTATTCGCCCGGTTGTGCAGTGGTCTAAGAGATGGCTTCTGATCATAAGGCATTGGTTCTCTCCCTTCTCTGGAACCAGCGACTCTAAATTAGGGACGGGCGACTGCTTATAGCCCATTGAGTTTCTCACGCGGTCGTTAAACCTCCAATAAAAAAAAAGCCGCGAAGGTGGGGCATTGGTTTAAGCGATGGCCTCTGATCATTCGTCCGAAAGGGGTCCGGGTTCGAATCGCATGAGGCATGGATGTTGTGTTGACAGTTATCTTACGGCACTGGTTCTTTTTTTTTTTTTTTTTTTTTTTTTTGATTGGAGGTTTAACGACCACCGTGAGCAACTCAATGGGCTATAAGCAGTCGCCCGTCCCTAATTTAGGGTCACTGGTTCCAGGGAAGGGAGAGAGCCAGTGCCGTAAGACAAACACAACATCCATGCCTCACCGGGATTCGAACCCGGACCCCTTACGGACGAATGATCAGAGGCCAGCGCCTTAGACCACTGCGCCACCGGGGCCGCCGGCACTGGTTCTTTCCCTTCTCTGGAACCAGTGACTCTAAATTAGGGACGGGCGACTGCTTATAACCCATTGAGTTGCTCACAGCGGTCGTTAAACCTCCAATTAAAAAAAACAAACCCGCCCAGGTGGCGCATTGGTTTAAACGATGGCCTTTGATCATTCGTCCGAAAGCGGTCCGGGTTCGAATCCCGGTGAGGCATGGATGTTGTGTTTGTCTTACGGCACTGGCTCTCTCCCTTCCCTGGAACCAGTGACCCTAAATTAGGGACGGGCGACTGCTTATATCCCATTGAGTTGCTCACAGCGGTCGTTAAACCTCCAATTAAAAAAAACAAACCCGCCCAGGTGGCGCATTGGTTTAAACGATGGTCTTTGATCATTCGTCCGAAAGCGGTCCGGGTTCGAATCCCGGTGAGGCATGGATGTTGTGTTTGTCTTACGGCACTGGCTCTCTCCCTTCCCTGGAACCAGTGACCCTAAATTAGGGACGGGCGACTGCTTATAACCCATTGCGTTGCTCACAGCGGTCGTTAAACCTCCAATTAAAAAAAACAAACCCGCCCAGGTGGCGCATTGGTTTAAACGATGGCCTTTGATCATTCGTCCGAAAGCGGTCCGGGTTCGAATCCCGGTGAGGCATGGATGTTGTGTTTGTCTTACGGCACTGGCTCTCTCCTTCCCTGGAACCAGTGACCCTAAAATAGGGACGGGCGACTGCTTATAACCCATTGAGTTGCTCACAGCGGTCGTTAAACCTCCAATTAAAAAAAACAAACCCGCCCAGGTGGCGCATTGGTTTAAACGATGGCCTTTGATCATTCGTCCGAAAGCGGTCCGGGTTCGAATCCCGGTGAGGCATGGATGTTGTGTTTGTCTTGCGGCACTGGCTCTCTCCCTTCCCTGGAACCAGTGACCCTAAATTAGGGACGGGCGACTGCTTATAACCCATTGAGTTGCTCACAGCGGTCGTTAAACCTCCAATTAAAAAAAACAAACCCGCCCAGGTGGCGCATTGGTTTAAACGATGGCCTTTCATCATTCGTCCGAAAGCGGTCCGGGTTCGAATCCCGGTGAGGCATGGATGTTGTGTTTGTCTTACGGCACTGGCTCTCTCCCTTCCTGGAACCAGTGACCCTAAACTAGGGACGGGCGACTGCTTATAACCCATTGAGTTGCTCACAGCGGTCGTTAAACCTCCAATTAAAAACAAACCCGCCCAGGTGGCGCATTGGTTTAAACGATGGCCTTTGATCATTCGTCCGAAAGCGGTCCGGGTTCGAATCCCGGTGAGGCATGGATGTTGTGTTTGTCTTACGGCACTGGCTCTCTCCCTTCCCTGGAACCAGTGACCCTAAATTAGGGACGGGCGACTGCTTATAACCCATTGAGTTGCTCACAGCGGTCGTTAAACCTCCAATTAAAAACAAACCCGCCCAGGTGGCGCATTGGTTTAAACGATGGCCTTTGATCATTCGTCCGAAAGCGGTCCGGGTTCGAATCCCGGTGAGGCATGGATGTTGTGTTTGTCTTGCGGCACTGGCTCTCTCCCTTCCCTGGAACCAGTGACCCTAAATTAGGGACGGGCGACTGCTTATAACCCATTGAGTTGCTCACAGCGGTCGTTAAACCTCCAATTAAAAAAAACAAACCCGCCCAGGTGGCGCATTGGTTTAAACGACGGCCTTTGATCATTCGTCCGAAAGCGGTCCGGGTTCGAATCCCGGTGAGGCATGGATGTTGTGTTTGTCTTACGGCACTGGCTCTCTCCCTTCCCTGGAACCAGTGACCCTAAATTAGGGACGGGCGACTGCTTATAACCCATTGAGTTGCTCACAGCGGTCGTTAAACCTCCAATTAAAAAACAAACCCGCCCAGGTGGCGCATTGGTTTAAACGATGGCCTTTGATCATTCGTCCGAAAGCGGTCCGGGTTCGAATCCCGGTGAGGCATGGATGTTGTGCTTGTCTTGCGGCACTGGCTCTCTCCCTTCCCTGGAACCAGTGACCCTAAATTAGGGACGGGCGACTGCTTATAGCCCATTGAGTTGCTCACAGCGGTCGTTAAACCTCCAATTAAAAAAAACAAACCTGCCCAGGTGGCGCATTGGTTTAAACGATGGCCTCTGATCATTCGTCCGAAAGGGGTCCGGGTTCGAATCCCGGTGAGGCATGGATGTTGTGTTTGTCTTACGGCACTGACTCTCTCCCTTCCCTGGAACCAGTGACCCTAAATTAGGGACGGGCGACTGCTTATAGCCCATTGAGTTGCTCACAGCGGTCGTTAAACCTCCAATTAAAAAAAACAAACCCGCCCAGGTGGCGCATTGGTTTAAACGATGGCCTTTGATCATTCGTCCGAAAGCGGTCCGGGTTCGAATCCCGGTGAGGCATGGATGTTGTGTTTGTCTTGCGGCACTGGCTGTCTCCATTCTCTGGAAATAGTGATCCGAAATTATAGATCATAGATCATATGTAAAGGATTTTTAGGAAGTGACTGACTGACCACAGGTTTTAAAGAACCCTTAGAAATACGAAGCTAGGAGATTTGGGCTAGAGTGCCCGACAGAAAAGTGACACGGAAGTGAAGTACAAAGGGGGAGGTGGACGCCGTTATTTATTACCGGGGAGACCAGTACCCAGGGCTCGACGGCTTAACGTGCATATCCGACGCACGGCGGATATTTAGTGGTTCGAGCGTTCGTACCTGCCGGGATCGAACTCCGTGGCAGTTACGAACGTTGACCACTAGTCTACCCGCGGGGACTGGCGACTGCTTATAGCCCATTGAGTTGCTCGCGGCGGTCGTTAAATCTCCACTAAAAAAAAATAATAAATGAAAATACTTGAACATTGTGATATCAGAGTTCCAAGTCTTTCTTTCTTTCTTTCTCTTTTTTTTTTTTTCGTGTGTGTAAGTGCATGCGGACATGTGTTTTCTCCTCCTACAAATAAATTGAAAAGTTTTTTTTTGAAACAGTTTCCTTTTTTGCACTTTTGGAGGTCTGCGTGAACCAAAATGATTTATTCAAATTTTTTTATTTTCTGTGTTCTTTTTTACAGCACTGTTAGTGTCTGAATAAATGCCGCCTCGGTGGCGCAGAGGTCTAAGAGTTGGTTTATGATCATTCGTCGGTGAAGGGGTCTAGGTTCGAATCCCGGTGAGGCATGGCTGTTGTTTGTCTTAAGGCACTGGATCTCTCCTTCCCTGGAACCAGTGACCCTAATTACGCTTATAGCCCATTGAGTTGCTCACGGTGGTCGTTAAAGCTCCAATAAAAATAAAAGAAAATAGGAATAAGCTCATTTTGATCAGTTATTCTGACAATATGTTCAGCGCATTGTCATTTTATGGATTCTATTTTGAGCATCAAACAAAGATCTTCGCTCTTTCCACGTTTATAAGTGAGGCACGGAAAAATTCTTATTGGCCGGTGGCGGCCAATGAGAATTTTTCAGTGCCTTTTCCAGATCCATGTGTTATAAACAAATGCGAAACATTATGTAAAACAATAAGAATCTGGTAGATTACACCAAATAAGAATCGGCAGATTACACCTTCGTTTTGCTGATGATGTAGTCATTTTTGCAACTACCCCATCATAGGTGCAGAGTATGATCCAGGAACTTGCTGACAAGTGTAAAGAAGTGGGATTAAAAATGAACTTTCAGAAGACAAAAGTGATGTTCAATGCTTTTACAAGAAATGAAGATTTATCGATTGATGGAGAAAAGCTGGAGATAACAGACACGTACATTTATCTTGGACAGCAGATATCAAGTGAGGGTCACATTGATGAAGAAATCAATCGGAGTACAAAACTTGCCTAGAGAGCTTTTGGAAGAAACAGCATAATTTTCAAGAGCAATATGCCATTATGTCTTAAAAGAAAAGTGTTTGATCAATGCATCCTTCCAGTGCTTACGTATGGTGCAGAGATGTGGACCTTAGCTAAAAGAGACATACAAAGGCTGCAGACAACTCAAAGTAGCATGGAGAGGTGCATGCTTGGTGTAACCAGGAGAGATAAGAAGAGGAACTCGTGGATCTGAAAAATGACAAGAGTGGAAGACAGTGATTAGAGTAAAATCCCTGAAACGGCAATGGGCTGGACATACTGCCAGAAGGACAGACCATCGATGGACAGCCGCAATTATAGATTGGATTCCAAGGGACAGGTAAAGACCCAGAAGAAGACCACATGGGAGATGGGCGGATGATATTCGAAAGTATTAAGGAGTAACATGGAGGAAACTGGCTCAAGACAGACCGTTGTGGAAGAGGCTTGGAGAGACCTTCGTCCAGCAGTGGATTGATAATGGTTGAAAATGATGACGATGATGATGACACTAAAATGATCACAAGTTGAATTCTAAATCCGTTTTAATGGCGTAGAATAATAAAGTAACAGACAGGAAGCTTTTATCACTCACGTATGGCTTCACCGAACATAACTGAGATAAACACCGTAAACAACAGAAAGTAAATAAATACTGAGTACAAATTTTGAAGATGACAATCCGATTTGTTTTCATTTTTTGGCGTAAATGTGACAACGATGGTAAGTCAGAAAGTAAGATAATATCTGAAAACTTGAAAATTTTCATCGTCTTGGAGCGGGACTCGAACCCGTGTCTCCCAGATAGCGCTCGGGTATGCTAACCACTACACCACCCAGAACGACCAAGTTTCAAGTTTCCGATTAATTTGAACATAACCATCACAGGATTCGCTAGTCGAAGCAACCGACATTCATTTTTCGACTAGCGAATCCTGTGATGGTTAAATTGTGTAGAGGAAGGAATAACTTTCCATAATTTTTCTCTGAAAAGGACAAAATTTTTAAATCAATGGCTGTGCAAAATGAAGCGCGATGATTTCCATCCCAATGTTCGTTATCCAATATGTTCTGCCCACTTTAGCAAAAAAGTTGAAACCTGGTAGCCTTCCTTTCAATTTCCAAAAGAAAAGAAAAGAAAAAAAAAGGTAGATGGAGAAAACTCATGGCATATTTGGATCAGTAAATTAAGAATTAATTTCTACGTACTTTCCCCAAAGAACGAAACAAACATATCTATAATTCATGAAAGATTAACCTCCAGATTCGCTAAACATGAATGCTGATTGCTTCGACTAGCGAATCTTGTGATGGTTATATTCAAATTGATCGGAAACTTGAAACTTGGTCGTTCTGGGTGGTGTAGTGGTTAGCATACCCGGGCGCTATCTGAGAGACGCGGGTTCGAGTCCCGCTCCAAGACGATGAAAATTTTTAAGTTTTCGGATATTATCTGACTTACCATCCTTGTCACATTTACGCCAAAAAAAAAAAAAAAATGGATTGCCATCTTCAAAATTTGTATTATATGGCGTAATCCCGTATTTCTTTCAGAATTTCTTTCAAGAAAATAATGAGTAATTCAAACTTAAACTTAACATAAACTCATTATCATATAAATCCGTGCACCAAGAAAATACCGCGCGATTAACGCGAAACTCGACGAATAGCTACGGGGAGAGCACTCATGCAAGTGATTCAAATTTCGTGCGATTCCGCATGCCCCGCGCGTCCAAAACCGGCACTGCAATCGCAATCCTTGAGTCTTATAAGGCGCCACGCAGGGGGACACCAAGTGCGTGCCTAAGTGCACAATAAGAGTCAGGTGAGATCCCTGAGCGTTAGACATGCCGAGGAGCCGCCGTAGATGTGCGTACGTTCAAATGACGGAGTTTGAACGAGGCCGTGTCCTCGGAATTAGACAAGCAGGGTGGCCGACGTGCCGGATCGGAGCGGCCGGACAGTACGGTGCGATCGTGTTGGGAGCAATGGACACGGGAAGGCACCAAGACACCGCGGACTGGATCTGGAAGACCCAGATACACCTCCAGTAGAAATGATCGTGAGAGCGGCACGTAACGATGCAAAGATGTCCTTGTCCAATATCCAGAGACATATGGTGACTGTACAAGGGATTCCTGTGTCCACCAGGACCATTTCCAGACGTCTGGCAGCGGCGAATATGCACTCTCGACGGCCCTTACGTTTTCTGCCATTAACACCTGACCATCGTCGGCGTCGATGGCAGTGGTGTGAGCAGCGAGCAACGTGGAATACTACGGACCGGCGACGTATAGTGTTCAGCGACGAATCCCGCTTCTTTCAGAGTGTGGAGGACCGCAGGTAAGCGCTACAATCCCAACCTCACTGCACTTCGGCACATACCCCGAGCTGCAGGAGTGATGATCTGCGGAGCTTTCGCGTATGACAGCCGGACTTCCTTCGCAGTAATCCGAGGGACGTTGACAGCCCAGCGTTACGTGCGGGAAATCCTGCTGCCCTATGCGTTTCCTTTCCTGGCGGGGCGGCCCCGGAGCCATTTTCCAACAAGATAACGTCCGTTCACACACTGCTCGGATTTCACAGGACTGCTTCGACGCTTCCGTGGCCTGCCAGATCGCCTGATCTCTCGCTGATCGAGCTCGTGTGGGACCAGATGAGACGCCATCTTTCTCCATGTCCCAGTGTTCGTGATTTAGAACGTCAGTTGCAAGAAGTGTAGGCTAATCCGTCCCAGAGTAACATACGGCGTCTCTTTGACTCCATGCCGGACCGTATCACCGTATGTATCGGAGAATGGGGCGGTCCGACGTGGGTATCGTTCACTTGATCGAAAGGTCACTTGACCGAAAATCACTCAGCCGAAAATCACTTGATCGAAAGGTACATTTCACCGAAGGGTCACTTGACCAAAAAGTTCATTTCACCGAAGGATTACTTTACCTAAAAGTTCATTATATCGAAAGATCATTTCACCCAATAGTCAGTTTATCGAAAACTTAGAATTTTGTTGTTAGAGATCAGTTGGAGTGTGGTGCGGGTTTTTGAAATACTGGCCACCTAAACATTATCGGATTGTATAAAAAATACACTTTTAATTTCTATGAAACACCTCTACATGAGTAGGTTTTTCGAAATATAACATTAATTATAAGGCCTAGATCTGTGCTTTTTTGTCAAATTTTAATCCTCCGAGGTCATATTCATAAGGGTTACATAGTAAATCAAGTAAATAATGTTCCACTTTTACTCAACCACAAAACATCAATTTTTTGACCGTAGGCCTAGATACAGGCCATTTTAACAGATTTCAACTCTACTCATATTTTTTTTTGTTTTTTTTTGATTGGAGGTTTAACGACCGCCGTGAGCAACTCAATGGGCTATAAGCAGTCGCCCGTCCCTAATTTAGGGTCACTGGTTCCAGGGAAGGAGAGAGCCAGTGCCGTAAGACAAACACAACATCCATGCCTGACCGGGATTCGAACCCAGACCCCTTACGGACGAATGATCTGAGGCCAACGGCTTAGACCACTGCGCCACCGGGGCGGCCTACTACTCATATTCATAAGCATTACATAAAATGTCAGGAAACTTTTTATGTAAACCTTATAAACATGAGCACAGACAGTTAAAATTTGCTAAAAAAGCCTCAGCCGAAGCCTAGAGCCCTAAACTTGATTCTTTTTGCCTGAAAAAACGTGCAACATTATTAACTTGACTTTTATGTAAACTTTATGAACATGAGCGCTTAACATGACTTTTATGTAAACCTTATGAACATGATTGAAATTTGCTAAAAAGACCTAAGCCGAGGCCCAGGGTCTTAAAATTAAGTATTTTTGTCTAAAAACTAAATCTTTGCGTTCTCTGTGACACGGAGAAATCAAAAATGCAATTTGAGTATGATCCCCTTAAGTTTCGGTGGTCTGTCTGCCGAACTTGCACCATGCTTCAACAGATCCTGTAATGAAATCCAAAGTTTTCAATCAAGTGACCCTACGGTGAAATGACCTTTCGACGAAATGAACTTTTAGGTAAAGACCTTTCGGTGAAATGAACTTTTCGATCAAGTGACCCTTCGGTGAAATGTACCTTTCGATAAAGTGACCCTTCCGTGAACTGAACGTTTCGATCAAGTGATCTTTCGGTGTGTAACGTACCAGGAGATGTGACGTACCTGCCCGAAGGACGCACACGACATAAAGGCAGATAGGAACCAGAATAAAACGTCCGCGTAGCTCAATTGGTAGAGTGAGTTATTCCGGAATGAGGGGATCCGGGTTCGAATCCTGGCGTGGACAGAAATTACGGAGAAATTTACTTCGTTATAATGGCGCCCGAACTATCCGGATGACCCGACCGTTCAAAATCTTGCAATGGTGTGATGTTATTTCCACACCGCGAGATAGGAAAAATAAGAGAATCCTTTCTCCAGCACTTCGAAAAAAAAATAAGGGGGAGATTATGTAACGTACCAGGAGATGTGACGTACCTGCCCGAAGGACGCACACGACATAAAGGCAGATAGAAATCAGAATAAAACGTCCGCGTAGCTCAATTGGTAGAGTGACTTATTCCGGAATGAGGGGACCCGGGGTCGAATCCTGGCGTGGACAGAAATGACGGAGAAATTTACTTCGTTGTAGGTGAAACAATCTTTTCGGTGAAGTGATTTTCGGTCAAGTGACCCTTCGATTAAGTAAACGTCGGGCAAATGAACCAGACCCGTCCGACGCGGTACTAACGCTGACCGGAATGTGTACCGTATGTCCGCGGGAAACCGTCCTGCTGCTGGGATATTGTAATCACTTCAGTCCTTGGTATGTACCATCTTACTACTAAAATCTCATTTCAGTCCGACGCTAACTTCTTGGTTGCGGATTTTTATGACAATGAGAGTTCATTGAAGCTTATGTCATGTCTCGTGAAATCATCAAACATATTAGATATGTCTCATGCAGAACTCGTAAGCTACCATGGGTGATGTCTTGGATCTTTTATTAGCATTCGCCAGATATAGGGCAGATCAGTTGATATTTCTTCATTTCAGGCATCCGTGCAGATTCTTATTTCTACTGATTCTCGTATCGCTGTGGCCCTGGGAGTTGTGTAAGGAGCTATTTTTGGAATTTCTTTCCAGTAGGGGTTTAGCTGCATTGTTCCTGCCTTCTCTTGCTATGAGCTGTGGTAAGTTTTCCTAGTTTGACATCAAGTTTATGCTCTGATCGTCTCAACTTAAGGGGGCGCTTAGTCATTCTTGAGTACCTTTTCCTGGGGACATGTGGGTATTGCAAGGCATAAATTCCTGCAACTGTTAGGTTTGTGCCAGATTGCTTATTTGTTTTTAGCTAGGGGGAAATCGATTTAGGTGCTTTTATTCCTATACCTAATCCAAGTTTTTTAAAGGCATTTTTTAGAAAAAAGGGGAAGCCTGGAACGTAAGGTCATGCACCTAAGTAATTGAGTTTAGGGATAATTGTTTGAGCGGTTCTCTTATTAAATGAAACATATGCTTGCTTGATAATCATCATCATCATCATCATTGTCAACCATTATCAATCCACTGCTGGACGAAGGTCTCCCCAAGTTTCCTCCACAACGGTCTGTCTTGTGCCAGTCTCCTCCATGTCACCCCTGCATACTTTCGAATTTCATCCACCCATCTCCCATGTGGTCTTCTTCTGGGTCTTTTCCTGTCCCTTGGAATCCAATCTAAAATTTCGGCTGTCCATCGATGGTCTGTTCTTCTGGCAGTATGTCCAGCCCATTGCCATTTCAGGGATTTAACTCTGATCATGATGTCTTCCACTCTTGTCATTTTTCGGATTCACGAGTTCCTCTTCTTATCTCTCCTGGTTACACCAAGTATGCACCTCTCCATGCTTCCTTTGAGTTGTCTGCAGCCTATGTATGTCTCTTTTAGTTAAGGTCCACGTCTCTTTTTTTTTTTTTTTTTTTTTTTTTTTTGATTCGAGGTTTAACGACCACCGTGAGCAACTCAATGGGCTATAAGCAGTCGTCCGTCCCTAATTTAGGGTCACTGGTTCCAGGGAAGGGAGAGAGCCAGCGCCGTAAGACAAACACAACATCCATGCCAGACCGGGATTCGAACCCGGACCCCTTACGGACGAATGATCAGAGGCCAGCGCCTTAGACCACTGCGCCACCGGGGCGGCATCCACGTCTCTGCACCATACGTAAGCACTGGAAGGATGCATTGATCAAACACTTTTCTTTTAAGACATAATGGCATATTGCTCTTGAAAATTATGCTGCTTCTTCCAAAAGCTCTCCAGGCAAGTTTTGTACGCCGATTAATTTCTTCATCAATGTGACCCTCACTTGATATCTGCTGTCCAAGATAAACGTACGTGTCTGTTATCTCCAGCTTTTCTCCATCAATCGATAAATCTTCATTTCTTGTAAAAGCATTGAACATCACTTTGGTCTTCTGAAAGTTCATTTTTAATCCCACTTCTTTACTCTTGTCAGCAAGTTCCTGGATCATACTCTGCAGCTCTGATGGGGTAGTTGCAAAAATGACTACGTCATCAGCAAAACGAAGGTGGGTTAGATAATCTCCATTAATCTTTATCCCCTTGTTTTCCCAGCTCAGCGACTGAAAAACACCCTCCAATGTGGCATTAAAGAGCTTCGGAGATATGGTGTCACCTTGTCTCACTCCCTTTCCAATTTTTATGTGTGTTATATTTTCAAACAGCCGAATCTTTGCACTTGCATTTTCATAGATGTTATTAATAATATTAATGTATGCATCTTCAATACCGCAGGTTTTCAGAGCCATTGTAACTGCTGATGGTTTCACCGAATCAAAGGCTTTTTCATAATCGATAAAAGCCATGCACAATGGAAGTTCATATTCCCTCGCTCTTTCAATTAGTTCTCTCAGCACATGGATATGATCTATTGTGCTGTAGCCACTCCTGAATCCAGCTTGTTCTCTCGGTTGAGCCATGTCCAGTGTTACCTTCAAGCGGTGTGAAAGAACTTTAGTGAAGATTTTATAAACTACTGATAGGAGGCTGATAGGTCTGTAGTTTTCGAGATCCTCAATGTCACCTTTCTTATGTAGCAGGATCATTGTAGCGGTGTTCCAATCCTCAGGAATCTTTCCTTCATTAAGGCATCGAGTGAAAATTTGGGCGAGTACAATACGCTCAGTTATACACAGTCGAGTCACTTTACTACTTTTGACGTCAACAGCTGGCATCCAGAGAAAGAAGGCACGTGTCGTGAACTGGCTTGGAGGCTGTATAAGGTGTGCTGTTGGCATTCTGGAAACATGTCACTCGTTGCTGTCATGGATAAAAGGAGCGATTTATCAGATTTGCAAATAGGGATGATTATCGGCTTTCGGGCCAAGGGTGGCAGCATTTCTGAAAGAGTACAGTTTGTGAACTGTTCGCGTGCTGCTGTGGTTAAAGTGTCTCGTGATTGGAGAAATGACACCATTGCGAATAAGCGACGTGGAAACTGCGGAGCACCACGGGCCCCTCATGTGAGATGTGAACGTCGGCTGCGAAGGTGCGTGGGGACGATCGACACGATATAGTGGAGCAAATCACTGGCCAAATGAACCAGGGGGCTACCGGAATTGTGTCTAAAACGATAGTTCAGCAAACCCAGCTGCATATGGGGCTCCGATGCAGACGGATGGTCACTGCACCTATGCTAACGAAGGTGCATCGGCAGAAAAGGCTTACATTTGCACGGTAGTATCAAAATTTGACCTCCGCTGATTGGCAAAGGATTACCTTACCCGATGAGTCACATTTTCTGCTTCATCGAACGGATGGACGTTGGCGTATAAGGCGAGAAACATCGGAGAACAAACACTCTTCAACCATTGCTGGAAGAACACAAGCTAGTGAGGGCAGCGTTATGGTCTGCGGAATGCTTTCGTGGCAGTCCCTGGATCCACTCATACCTGTGG
Source organism: Macrothele yani (assembly GCA_039090855.1). Lineage (NCBI taxonomy): Eukaryota > Metazoa > Arthropoda > Arachnida > Araneae > Macrothelidae > Macrothele > Macrothele yani. The sequence goes on along the minus strand of CM076999.1, from coordinate 105,953,821 downwards.
AAGGCACTATGGACCGAATTCGTTATGAATCCATCCGTGCAGACCACGTACACCCACACATGCTAAATGTCTTCCCTGCGACGGATGGAATCTTCCAGCTCGACAATGCGACGTGTCACACAGCTAGAAATGTACGAGAGTGGTTGGAAGAGCACGATGAATACTTCAAAGAACTTCCCTGGCCCCCTAATTCCCCAGACTTACACCCAATTAAGCATCTGTGGTACAACCTCGATCGTGTTTTTCGTTCTATGGATCCTCCACCACGCACCCTCCAGCAGCTGTGAGATGCACTGCAGTCAGCATGGCTGCATATACCTGTGAACACATTCCAGCACCTTATTGTGTCATTTCCAGCCAGTCTAGCTACTGTCCGCGCTGCACAGAGAGGTTACTCTGGATATTAGGTGGGGGTGACAATAATGTGACTCCACCGTGTATATGTACTGTAACGTATACTCTAGATTCAGTTTCCCTTTGATTTTACTATTTCTTGTTATTTTATTTTCCTATGCAAATTATCTTCTCACTTAACGAGATGTTATTTCTCCCGCTGAATTATATGTGGCAACGAGTGTAAGTCATGACGTGGTGGTATGCAGTATATATAGGCGCGTTCAACTATACCAAGCAGCTTCGTTTTATTTGTGATAGGTTCTTCCATTATTATTGTTATCTACGATAGTACGAAAGTTCTGAATATCAGTAGTTGTGTTTTGTTGGAATGTATTTGAGTAATACCAGGAGTTCCCCAATAAAAGGTTAAAAGTGAGTACGTTTTCTTAGTTCATTTTATTGTCAGACCTCATTCTGGCCGTTAAGTCTATTTCTTTAAGTGTTTACGTTAAGTCCAGGGTATATTGTGTTTACCGCTCTAATAAGGAGTCTTCAAGATAATGAGGAACGCTGAGTAAAAAGAAGTTCCATATTCAATGAACTTATTGCACGTGCGTGTCTAACCTAAACAAATTCTAGCACTTTGAAGATTAGGCACACTTTAGCTACGTCAAGTAACCTTCCAATAACCCTAACGTGACTTAACGTAAGCTTCCCTGCACTACACGTCCAGCGGAGAACTTTATTCATTATAGTACTACATACACTATATTAACAAAAGTAAACGGACACCTATTCCAAAGCAAATGAACGGTTACGCTGCGTTGTTAAGATGCGCGGTACATCTGCAAACGGTATAAAAACAAGCTTGTAGCTGATCGCGATCATATTGCACTGTGAGGTTGAGTGAAAATGTCGCAGAACTGACTTTGAGAAAGGAAAGATTCTTGGGCGTTATATTAGTGGATTGTCCTAAGAGAAACCGAGAAGCGTTTAAACGTACCCACGTCAACTGTTTTGGATTTACTGAATAAGTGCAAGACACATGGCGTGCCTCAAGCAGCAAAACTTACCGGCAGACCAAAGATAATCAGCGATAGAAGACATCGGAGCCTCAGGAGAGTCGTTATAGCTAATCGACGGAGTACTGTACAAGACGTCTCTGTACAGATGAGCAAAAATGCTGCGATCTCGGTATGTGCACGTACCATTCTCAGAGAACTTCATTCCATGGGTTACCGTGGTCGTGCGACTGCTCATAAGCCTTTCATTTCCACTCGGAATGCTACTCGTATCACTTAGCATGATGTAAAGAACATTTATCGTGGACCGTAGATCAATGCAAACGGGTCCTATAGACTGATGAATCCAGATACACGATCCATCAGTCTGATGGCCATGTGTGGGCATCGCGGCAGCGGGGGAACGCTATTTACCACAGTGCACCGTTCCTACGGTCAAGTTTGGAGCTGGCAGTGTACTCGTGCGGGGGTGTTTTTCGTTTTATGCTTTCCGCTCATTGGTTATCGTGGACAAACCTGTTAAACAGCACGTCTACCTCGATATTCTGGACAATTATGCCCTACCAACTCTGTGGCAATACTATGGAACCTTGAGCCTTGTTGGTACCAGCAGGATAATGCACCGAGCCATAAAGCAAACGACTATTACTGCGTGGTTTGACGACAATTCCGTATCGCGTGTGGAGTAGCCAACACAGAGCTCTGATCTTCATCCGATAGAGCACCTATTGGATGAATTAGGGCGCCGCATAAAAGTTTCGAACCAAGTCCTACTACTAAGCAACAGTTAGCGGCAGCATTATGTACTGAATGGAAGCGCATACCTATCTCTGTGTTGTAAAACCTTGTCGAAAGCATGTCTGGCAGGGTCAGTGCATTTATTAAGGCCAAAGGTGGACCGACACCGTACTAATGTGTGTCAATAAATGCTACGTTGTGTTTCTTTTCTAGGTGTCCGGTGACTTTTGTCAATATGGTGTATGTATATAGTTTTTTTAGCTCTCGTGCTTAAAATACAAGTATTTAAAAAGGTTTACCGTTGTAAATATGCTGTCGAATCGGCGAGTAAAGATATCCATCGAAATCGCTCTTTGCGCCGGATGTACTTCCTGGAAAGGAAAGACGAAAAATAATATATTAGGAACGCATGAAGAGAAGAAAAAAATATATAATTTCTTTTTCTGATATTTCCCCAGTAAATGCAATTGAATGTTTAAACACAGTTGGATATTACACTGGCGGAAAGTGAAAAAAGAACACCAAGAAGGAGACGTCTGATACCAACGAAATTTATACAGCATAATAACGGAATACAGAGGATAACATGATCAAAACATTATGGCAAAATACAGCTGTATTTGCTGGTCAACTGAAAAATAACATTTCCATGTAACATGGTTAGTATGAGGTTGAACCACCATGAAATGCGTCACACTGTGCAATTCTGGCATGGAGTCTGTCGTACAGATGTTGGATGTAAGTTTGGGGTATTGAGTTCCAAGCATCCTCAACCTGAACGCGTAAATCGGGGATGGTCGTGGCTGGCCGTGGAGACCGAATACGTCGTTGTCCCATAAAATCCCACACGTGCTCAATGGGGGACAAATCCGGTGAACGTGTAGGCCATGGAAGTTGTCTCACACCCTGAAGTGCATGTTGCGTTGCATGTGACGTGTGTGGGCGTGCGTTATATTGCTGGAAAACACCACGATGGACCGACCTTACAAATGGCACAACAACGGGCTTAATGATGTTGTTGATGTAGGAGGTGCTGTTTAACGTACCCGGTACAAACACTAATTGTGTACGGGAGTGATAGCTGATCGCTTCCCACACCAGGAGACCAGGTGTGGGCCCTGTGTGTCGCTGGCGGATGCAAGAAGGGTGGAGACGCTCCCCTGTGCGTCTGGGAACACGCATACGGCCATCGGAGGCTCCCAAGCAGAATCTGCTTTGATCGCTGAACACGACAGATCGCCATTGCGTTCTCCAGTGCAGACGTTGGCGACACCACTGCAGCCGTTCCTGACGGTGGGCTGGAGTCAGAGGTATACATGCCAGAGGCGCACGTGCACGTAGTCCTGCATCCAGTACACGGTTGCGGATTGTTCGCACAGTCACTTCAGGTGCAACGGCAGCTCGGATTTGCGTCGCAGTGGATGTTCTGCTTGACAACGCCGCTCATCTTATGCGTCGATCGGTCAGCTCATCAGTCCATCTGTGACTCCTGGTTCCACGTCTTCTCGTGTGGGAATGTTCCTTGGACCATCTACGCCACCATCGTACCACCACCGATACTTCCCGTCCACTTCGCTCCGCAATACGACGATACGACCACCCCGCCTCGCGGAGTCCGACTAGACGACCTCGCTCAAAGTCCGATAACTGCTGAAATCGTACACGTCTTCCGTGTCCAGGCATTGCAGCTTCTTCAGGGTCTTCGCACGTGTCCGTACGCCGACGACTGATTACATTTACTTTGCCGTACTCCTTAAATACCACCGACGATAATTTGCATATTATGCCGTGCTGTCGCGTAAGCGCTCACCGGTTGGTCCCGTAATTAACATCACACCTATACGTAAACTCGACCCCATTAACATATGTAAATTTCATGATCGTCCGCCAATTCCTTCTTGGTGTTCTTTTTTCACTTTCGGTCAGTGTATTTACAGAACAGAGGGCTTTATGCTGAAGAAATTGGTAGCTATCTGAATGAATACAGTTATAACGAAAGAGGCCATGGAAAAGAAAAATCAGACTGTGCTTTCATCGTACTTCAAAACCTAATACGTATGTTTGAACTGTTTTACAGTTTGCCGTATGTAAACATGCTTTGCATCAAAGAGGAAATAAATAAATTGATTTAATTGCATTTTTTAATAGCAGTGATATGTATTGCCAATATGTACACACATTATTTCTTGACGCATATGCCAGTATTTTATTAAGATGTATAAAAGGGATAAATTTTAAATTTGGGGGATTAAAAGTAGATGCAGTATGTACGTACATACATATAAGTACTTGCATATTGCACATAATAAATAATTTTGATGCTGTTGTTTAATTACCTAATGTTCTTAGTTAGTTTTGAACTTTTTGAACATTGTAACGTTTATTCTAATACAATCGATACTCGTTATAACAAAATTCAAGGAGGACAGAAAAAAAATCGCAACAACGTATTTTCTTTAAACACTTAGTACGTACGTACTACAGCCAGTGAAGTCGGTGAAGGGCGGACACCGTGCTTGAATACTGACGTCACAAAACAGCTCGGGGTTTCCGCGCCATCTATTGGGAAAAGGTAACTTTTTGATTCCAGGTTGAACCACCCTAAGCGCCATTTCTTTGCTTCAGTATCAGTCGAGCAGCCACGGAGAGTTCACGGATTTGTTCTGCATCCGAGAATCGATGTGCAAAGAAAATCGTGTTTAGGTATTATTTCAGCTTTAAGAACGAAACGTAATGTTAAGCGTATGTGATGGATGAAGGAATGGCTAAAAAAAACAACGTGATAAGTGTTCACAGAGACTTGGGTAGACCTGGATGAAGATCTGCCCAAGTCTCTTCAACAACTCTGCCTTGAGGAATTCTCTTACGTGACTCACTTCGGCATGCTTTCGAATTTCATTCACCCATTTCCAACATGGTCATCTTCTGGGTGTTTTCCTGTCCCTTGGTGTCTAATCTTGTATTTCAGTTATCCAACGATGGTCAGTTCTTCTAGCAGTTTGTCCAGCCCATTGTCACTTGAGAGTCTTTTCTTTGATCATGATGATGGTCTTCTTCTGGGTCTTTTCCTGTTCCTTTGCATCCAGTCTAGTATTTTAGTTGTCCAACGGTGGTCAATTCTTCCAGCAATATGTGCAGCCCATTACCATATGAGAGTTTTTATTTTGATCATGACGGTGGTCTTCTTCTGGGTCTTTTTCTGTCCCTTGGTATCCAGCCTAGTATTTCTGTTGTCCAACTGTGGTCAGTTCTTCTAGCAATATGCCAATGCCATTGCCACTTGAGTGTCTTTACTTTGATCATGACGGTGGTCTTCTTCTGGGTCTTTTTCTGTCCATTGGTATACAGCCTAGTATTTCTGTTGTACAACTGTGGTCAGTTCTTCTAGCAATATGTCCACCCCATTGCCATTTGAGGGTCTTTACTTTGATCATGATGGTGGTCTTCTTCTGGGTCTTTTTCTGTCCCGTGGTATCCATTCTAGCATTTCTGTTGTCCATCTGTGGTAAGTTCTGCTAGCAATATGCCCATGCCATTGCCACTTGAGGGTCTTTACTTTGATAATGACGATGGTCTTCTTCTGGGTCTTTTTCTGTCCCTTGGTATCCAGCCTAGTATTTCTGTTGTACAACTGTGGTCCGTTCTTCTAGCAATATGTCCACCCCATTGCCATTTGAGGGTCTTTACTTTGATCATGATGGTGGTCTTCTTCTGGGTCTTTTTCTGTCCCGTGGTATCCATTCTAGCATTTCTGTTGTCCAACTGTGGTCAGTTCTTCTAGCAATATGCCCATGCCATTGCCACTTGAGGGTCTTTACTTTGATCATGACGGTGGTCTTCTTCTGGGTCTTTTTCTGTCCCTTGGTATCCAGCCTAGTATTTCTGTTGTACAACTGTGGTCAGTTTTTCTAGCAATATGTCCACCCCATTGCCATTTGAAGTTCTTTACTTTGATCATGATGGTGGTCATCTTCTGGGTCTTTTTCTCTCCCTTGGTATCCATTCTAGCATTTCTGTTGTCCAACTGTGGTCAGTTCTTCTAGCAATATGCCCATGCCACTGCCACTTGAGGGTCTTTACTTTGATCATGACGGTGGTCTTCATCTGGGTCTTTTTCTTTCCCTTGGTATCCAGTCCAGTATTGCAGTTGTGCAACTGTAGTCAGTTCTTCTAGCAATATGTCTACTCCATTGCCATTTGAGGGTCTTTACTTTGATCATGATGGTGGTCTTCTTCTGGGTCTTTTTCTCTCCCTTGGTATCCATTCTAGCATTTCTGTTGTCCAACTGTGGTCAGTTCTTCTAGCAATATGCCCATGCCATTGCCATTTGAGGATCTTTACTTTGATCATGATGGTGGTCATCTTCTGGGTCTTTTTCTCTCCCTTGGTATCCATTCTAGCATTTCTGTTGTCCAACTGTGGTCAGTTCTTCTAGCAATATGCCCATGCCATTGCCACTTGAGGGTCTTTACTTTGATCATGACGGTGGTCTTCATCTGGGTCTTTTTCTTTCACTTGGTATCCAGTCCAGTGTTGCAGTTGTGCAACTGTAGTCAGTTCTTCTAGCAATATGTCCACTCCATTGCCATTCGAGGGTCTTTACTTTGATCATGATGGTGGTCTTCTTCTGGGTCTTTTTCTGTCCCTTGGTATCCAGCCTAGTATTTCTGTTGTACAACTGTGATCAGTTCTTCTAGCAATATGTCCACCCCATTGCCATTTGAGGATCTTTACTTTGATCATGATGGTGGTCATCTTCTGGGTCTTTTTCTCTCCCTTGGTATCCATTCTAGCATTTCTGTTGTCCAACTGTGGTCAGTTCTTCTAGCAATATACCCATGCCATTGCCACTTGAGGGTCTTTACTTTGATCATGACGGTGGTCTTCTTCTGGGTCTTTTTCTGTCCCTTGGTATTCAGCCTAGTATTTCTGTTGCGCAACTGTGGTCAGTTCTTCTAGCAATATGTCCACCCCATTGCCATTTGAGGGTCTTTACTTTGATCATGATGGTGGTCTTCTTCTGGGTCTTTTTCTGTCCCGTGGTATCCAGTCTAGCATTTCTGTTGTCCAACTGTGGTAAGTTCTTTTAGCAATATGCCCATGCCATTGCCACTTGAGGGTCTTTACTTTGATCATGACGGTGGTCTTCTTCTGGGTCTTTTTCTGTCCCTTGGTATCCAGCCTAGTATTTCTGTTGTACAAATGTGGTCAGTTCTTCTAGCAATATGTCCACCCCATTGCCATTTGAGGGTCTTTACTTTGATCATGATGGTGGTCTTCTTCTGGGTCTTTTTCTGTCCCGTGGTATCCATTCTAGCATTTCTGTTGTCCAACTGTGGTAAGTTCTTCTAGCAATATGCCCATGCCATTGCCACTTGAGGGTCTTTACTTTGATCATGACGATGGTCTTCTTCTGGGTCTTTTTCTGTCCTTTGGTATCCAGCCTAGTATTTCTGTTGTGCAACTGTAGTCAGTTATTCTAGCAATATGTCCACCCCATTGCCATTTGAGGATCTTTACTTTGATCATGATGGTGGTCATCTTCTGGGTCTTTTTCTGTCCCTTGGTATCCATTCTAGCATTTCTGTTGTCCAACTGTGGTCAGTTCTTCCAGCAATATGCCCATGCCATTGCCATTTGAGGGTCTTTACTTTGATCATGATGGTGGTCATCTTCTGGGTCTTTTTCTCTCCCTTGGTATCCATTCTAGCATTTCTGTTGTCCAACTGTGGTCAGTTCTTCTTGCAATATGTCCATGCCATTGCCATTTGAGGATCTTTACTTTGATCATGATGGTGGTCTTCTTCTGGGTCTTTTTCTGTCCCTTGGTATCCATTCTAGCATTTCTGTTGTCCAACTGTGGTCAGTTCTTCTAGCAATATGCCCATGCCATTGCCACTTGAGGGTCTTTACTTTGATCATGACGGTGGTCTTCATCTGGGTCTTTTTCTTTCACTTGGTATCCAGTCCAGTATTGCAGTTGTGCAACTGTAGTCAGTTCTTCTAGCAATATGTCCACTCCATTGCCATTTGAGGGTCTTTACTTTGATCATGATGGTGGTCTTCTTCTGGGTCTTTTTCTGTCCCTTGGTATCCAGCCTAGTATTTCTGTTGTACAACTGTGGTCAGTTCTTCTAGCAATATGTCCTCCCCATTGCCATTTGAGGATCTTTACTTTGATCATGATGGTGGTCATCTTCTGGGTCTTTTTCTCTCCCTTGGTATCCATTCTAGCATTTCTGTTGTCCAACTGTGGTCAGTTCTTCTAGCAATATACCCATGCCATTGCCACTTTAGGGTCTTTACTTTGATCATGACGGTGGTCTTCTTCTGGGTCTTTTTCTGTTCCTTGGTATCCAGCCTAGTATTTCTGTTGTACAAATGTGGTCAGTTCTTCTAGCAATATGTCCACCCCATTGCCATTTGAGGGTCTTTACTTTGATCATGATGGTGGTCTTCTTCTGGGTCTTTTTCTGTCCCTTGGTATCCATTCTAGCATTTCTGTTGTCCAACTGTGGTAAGTTCTTCTAGCAATATGGCCATGCCATTGCCACTTGAGGGTCTTTACTTTGATCATGACGATGGTCTTCTTCTGGGTCTTTTTCTGTCCCGTGGTATCCAGTCTAGCATTTCTGTTGTCCAACTGTGGTCAGTTCTTCTTGCAATATGCCCATGCCATTGCCACTTGAGGGTCTTTACTTTGATCATGACGGTGGTCTTCTTCTGGGTCTTTTTCTGTCCCTTGGTATCCAGCCTAGTATTTCTGTTGTACAACTGTGGTCAGTTCTTCTAGCAATATGTCCAACCCATTGCCATTTGAGGGTCTTTACTTTGATCATGATGGTGGTCTTCTTCTGGGTCTTTTTCTGTCCCGTGGTATCCATTCTAGCATTTCTGTTGTCCAACTGTGGTAAGTTCTTCTAGCAATATGCCCATGCCATTGCCACTTGAGGGTCTTTACTTTGATCATGACGGTGGTCTTCTTCTGGGTCTTTTTCTGTTCCTTTGCATCCAGTCTAGTATTTCAGTTGTCCAACTGTGGTCAATTCTTCTAGCAATATGTCCAGCCCATTACCATTTGAGAGTTTTTACTTTGATCATGATGGTGGTCTTCTTCTGGGTCTTTTTCTGTCCCTTGGTATCCAGCCTAGTATTTCTGTTGTACAACTGTGGTCAGTTCTTCTAGCAATATGTCCACCCCATTGCCATTTGAGGATCTTTACTTTGATCATGATGGTGGTCTTCTTCTGGGTCTTTTTCTCTCCCTTGGTATCCATTCTAGCATTTCTGTTGTCCAACTGTGGTCAGTTCTTCTAGCAATATGCCCATGCCATTGCCACTTGAGGGTCTTTACTTTGATCATGACGGTGGTCTTCTTCTGGGTCTTTTTCTGTCCCTTGGTATTCAGCCTAGTATTTCTGTTGCGCAACTGTGGTCAGTTCTTCTAGCAATATGTCCACCCCATTCCCATTTGAGGGTCTTTACTTTGATCATGATGGTGGTCTTCTTCTGGGTCTTTTTCTTTCCCGTGGTATCCATTCTAGCATTTCTGTTGTCCAACTGTGGTCAGTTCTTCTAGCAATATGCCCATGCCATTGCCACTTGAGGGTCTTTACTTTGATCATGACGGTGGTCTTCTTCTGGGTCTTTTTCTGTCCCTTGGTATCCAGCCTAGTATTTCTGTTGTACAACTGTGGTCAGTTCTTCTAGCAATATGTCCACCCCATTGCCATTTGAGGGTCTTTACTTTGATCATGATGATGGTCTCCTTCTGGGTCTTTTTCTGTCCCTTGGTATCCATTCTAGCATTTCTGTTGTCCAACTGTGGTAAGTTCTTCTAGCAATATGCCCATGCCATTGCCATTTGAGGATCTTTATTTTGATCATGATGGTGGTCATCTTCTGGGTCTTTTCTCTCCCTTGGTATCCATTCTAGCATTTCTGTTGTCCAACTGTGGTCAGTTCTTCTAGCAATATGCCCATGCCATTGCCACTTGAGGGTCTTTACTTGATCATGACGGTGGTCTTCATCTGGGTCTTTTCTTTCACTTGGTATCCAGTCCAGTATTGCAGTTGTGCAACTGTAGTCAGTTCTTCTAGCAATATGTCCACTCCATTGCCACTTGAGGGTCTTTACTTTGATCATGACGGTGGTCTTCTTCTGGGTCTTTTTCTGTCCCTTGGTATCCAGCCTAGTATTTCTGTTGTGCAACTGTGGTCAGTTCTTCTAGCAATATGTCCACCCCATGGCCATTTGAGGGTCTTTACTTTGATCATGATGGTGGTCTTCTTCTGGGTCTTTTTCTCTCCCGTGGTATCCATTCTAGCATTTCTGTTGTCCAACTGTGGTCAGTTCTTCTAGCAATATGCCCATGCCATTGCCACTTGAGGGTCTTTACTTTGATCATGATGGTGGTCTTCTTCTGGGTCTTTTTGTGTCCCTTGGTATCCAGCCTAGTATTTCTGTTGTACAACTGTGGTCAGTTCTTCTAGCAATATGTCCACCCCATTGCCATTTGAGGGTCTTTACTTTGATCATGATGGTGGTCTTCTTCTGGGTCTTTTTGTTTCCCTTGGTATCCAGTCTAGCATTCCTGTTGTGCAACTGTGGTCAGTTCTTCTAGCAACATGCCCATGCCATTGCCACTTGAGGGTCTTTACTTTGATCATGATGGTGGTCTTCTTCTGGGTCTTTTTCTGTACCGTGGTATCCAGTCCAGTATTGCAGTTTTCCAACTGTAGTCAGTTCTTCTAGCAGTTTGTCCAGCCCATTGCCGCTATATGGTCTTTACTTTGATGGTGACGCCATCAGCTCGTGCCATTTTTCTGATCCATGAGTTTCAGGTTTTCTTTAAAGATGTGTCATGAAATCAGAAAATCAATGTTTATGTTCATGTGTTAGATAATCAAGGATTTCAATTTTTCGAACCACGTGAAAACTCGGAACTCACCGCTCCGTAACTCACAAAGACAACACTCTTTCCACGTTTTAGCAACACACAGCAACCGAAAAATTGTTATTTGGCCACTGCTAGGGAATCGAATCCCAGATCTATCGATATCTAGCCGAGCGCGTTAGCCTTACAACACGGTGGCCAACAATACATGGCGCTATGTGTGTTTTTCTGTCAGCCTCTGACATCATAAATCCGTAAGATGGGCTCAGCTACTGAGACGTATCCATCTGATGGGCATTAATGGCACTGGCTATATATTAATTATAGCAGTTAAATCCATGAAAATCCTCCAAATACGTAGCGTCAGTGAATAAACAAAGGCACCGCTCATTCCACGTTTTAGCAACACACAGCAACCGAAAAATTGTTATTCGGCCACCGCTAGGGAATCGAATCCCAGATCTGTCGATATCTAGCCGAGCGCGTTAGCCTTACATCACGGTGGCCAACAATCTACGGAGTTATGTGTGTTTTTCTGTCAGCTTTTGACATGGTGTAAGGCTAACGCGCTCGGCTAGATATCGAGAGATCTGGGATTCGATTCCCCAGAAGTGGCCGAATAACAATTTTTCGCTTGCTGTGTGTTGCTAAAACGTGGAAAGAGCGATGCCATTGTTTATTCAGTGACGCCACGTATTTGGAGGATGTTCACTCCGTAATTCATAAAATAAATCAGAGCTTTAGAGATGGGTGAGACAATACTTTCTTGAATATTTCCAAACAGGTTTCCGGTCTTCGGATTCAGAAACGGCGCTCGCCTGTGAAGGTTATTTTGAACAGAAACTTTGCGTGCAAAAATATCTGATGTAATAAAGTTATTAATTAACCGAACAAGATCATTGCTTCAGGAATACCACCCATATAAAACGCTGTTCGCAGATCGATCCAAATTTTTTTTAATAAAAAGCGCTAAGACATTCCACCGAACTTCTAAAATGATATCCATTAACAAGATACCGAGGATCTAACCGAATATAAAAGAGTACGCAAGTGATAAATTTCAGACAAATAATAAATAATTAAGACTACTTCTAAAAGGATATCCATTAACAAGATGCCGAAGAGCTAACCAAATACCAAAGAATACGCAAGTGATGAGTTTCAGACAAATAATAAATAATTTAAGACTACTTCTAAAAGGATATCCATTAACAAGATGCCGAAGAGCTAACCAAATACCAAAGAATACGCAAGTGATGAGTTTCAGACAAATAATAAATTATTAAGACTACTTCTAAAAGGATATCCATTAACAAGATACCAAGGACCTAACCAAATACCAAAGAGTACGCAAGTGATGAGTTTCAGACAAATAATAAATAATTAAGACTACTTCTAAAAAGATATCCATTAACAAGATACCAAGGACCTAACCAAATACCAAAGAGTACGCAAGTGATGAGTTTCAGACAAATAATAAATAATTAAGACTACTTCTAAAAGGATATCCATTAACAAGCTACCAAGAAGCTGAGCTAACCAAATACCTAACAGTACGCAAGTGATGAGTTTCAGACAAATAATAAATAATTAAGACTACTTCTAAAAGGGTATCCATTAACAAGATACTGAGGAGGTAACCAAATACCAACGAGTACGCAAGTGATGAGCTTCAGACAAATAATAAATAATTAAGACTACTTCTAAAAGGATATCCATTAACAAGATACCAAGGAGCTAACCAAATACCAAAGAGTACGCAAGTGATGAGTTTCAGACAAATAATAAATATTTAAGACTACTTCTAAAAGGATATCCATTAGCAAGATACCAAGGAGCTAACCGAATACCAAAGAGTACGCAAGTGATGAGTTTCAGACAAATAATAAATATTTAAGACTACTTCTAAAAGGATATCCATTAGCAAGATACCAAGGAGCTAACCGAATACCAAAGAGTACGCAAGTGATGAATTTCAGACAAATAATAAATAATTAAGGCTACTTCTAAAAGGATATATATTAGAAAGATACCAAGGAGCTAACCGAATACCAAAGAGTACGCAAGTGATGAGCTTCAGACAAATAATAAATAACTAAGACTACTTCTAAAAGGATATCCATTAACAAGATACCAAGGAGCTAACCAAATACCAAAGAGTACGCAAGTGATGAGCTTCAGACAAATAATAAATAATTAAGACTACTTCTAAAAGGATATCCATTAACAAGATACCAAGGAGCTAACCAAATACCAAAGAGTACGCAAGTGATGAGTTTCAGACAAATAATAAATATTTAAGACTACTTCTAAAAGGATATCCATTAGCAAGATACCAAGGAGCTAACCGAATACCAAAGAGTACGCAAGTGATGAGCTTCAGACAAATAATAAATAATTAAGACTACTTCTAAAAGGATATCCATTAACAAGATACCGAGGATCTAACCAAATACCAACGAGTACGCAAGTGATGAGTTTCAGACAAATAATAAATATTTAAGACTACTTCTAAAAGGATATCCATTAGCAAGATACCAAGGAGCTAACCGAATACCAAAGAGTACGCAAGTGATGAGCTTCAGACAAATAATAAATAATTAAGACTACTTCTAAAAGGATATCCATTAACAAGATACCAAGGAGCTAACCAAATACCAAAGAGTACGCAAGTGATGAGCTTCAGACAAATAATAAATAATTAAGACTACTTCTAAAAGGATATCCATTAACAAGATACCAAGGAGCTAACCAAATACCAAAGAGTACGCAAGTGATGAGTTTCAGACAAATAATAAATAATTAAGACTACTTCTAAAAGGATATCCATTAACAAGATACCAAGGAGCTAACCAAATACCAAAGAGTACGCAAGTGATGAGTTTCAGACAAATAATAAATAATTAAGACTACTTCTAAAAGGATATCCATTAACAAGATACCAAGGAGCTAACCAAATACCAAAGAGTACGCAAGTGATGAGTTTCAGACAAATAATAAATAATTAAGACTACTTCTAAAAGGATATCCATTAACAAGATACCAAGGAGCTAACCAAATACCAAAGAGTACGCAAGTGATGAGCTTCAGACAAATAATAAATAATTAAGACTACTTCTAAAAGGATATCCATTAACAAGATACCAAGGAGCTAACCAAATACCAAAGAGTACGCAAGTGATGAGTTTCAGACAAATAATAAATAATTAAGACTACTTCTAAAAGGATATCCATTAACAAGATACCAAGGAGCTAACCAAATACCAAAGAGTACGCAAGTGATGAGCTTCAGACAAATAATAAATAATTAAGACTACTTCTAAAAGGATATCTATTAACAAGCTACCAAGGAGTTGAGCTAACCAAATACCTAAGAGTACGCAAGTCATGAGTTTCAGACAAATAATAAATAATTAAGACTACTTCTAAAAGGATATCCATTAACAAGATACCAAGGAGCTAACCAAATACCAAAGAGTACGCAAGTGATGAGTTTCAGACAAATAATAAATAATTAAGACTACTTCTAAAAGGATATCCATTAACAAGCTACCAAGGAGTTGAGCTAACCAAATACCTAAGAGTACGCAAGTCATGAGTTTCAGACAAATAATAAATAATTAAGACTACTTCTAAAAGGATATCCATTAACAAGATACCGAGGATCTAACCAAATACCAAAGAGTACGCAAGTGATGAGTTTCGGACAAATAATAAATAATTAAGTCTATATTAAATTAAAGAGAAGAAAAAACATCTCGGTAACACAATCGCTTGTCCAAAATACATGAATATTCGCAATTCGAACTGAGTAATGCTGGAGTAATGACGCGCGTGCCGTCAGACGATCAGTATTAAGGACAGTATCCTCCAGCCGCGAATTCTGACGCTCCGATATTAGAATATCCTGATCCGCGTCATTGAATTTGAATTTGAATTTCATTTTGCCATGTTACACTATCTAGCATACAATCAAATCGCACACGTAATTTCTATACCAAACAAAGATTAACCAAATACTAATCGCACCATATGCAAACACAAGAGAAATACAATACATACACTATATGTAAGAAATGCAATAATATAGCCCATAAAAGCAAAAATATGAATAACTAGCTTTACTAGCCGGCTTTGCCCGGGATTTAGGCTTATTAATTTCATATTCCCTTATATATCACAGAAAAAATCGGGAAAGAAATTGATGCTTGCAAGAAAGAAAAAAGCTGATTTCACAAATTCGGTCATTATAATTATTTATTCATAGTGTGATTATTTCAGCACTTGGGCGTACACAACAGTTTTGGTTTCTCCTTCATCGGCGACGATATATAACTTTGTTGGATCCTTTGCTCTTGACATTCCAACATACAGCTGTAGAATCAAACTGACCAAAAGCGTTACGAATTATTTAACACGCGTCCAGGAGACACAGCATTGGAACACTGACTGAACAAAATTCGTTAACAATTTGTTACCGACGATCAAATGCATCACGTGCTTTCCGTTTCAGACGTCTTTGAGGGGCGAATCTCTGGGATAAAAAAGTTAAAAACGTATCTTTGCGAATATTTTATGAAACTGGCTAAAATTTTAATGGACACCATACATCGTTAATAGGAACATGAACTCCAAATTTCGCCTGAATCGGTAAATATTTTTTTTAATTAGCCGTAAACATTTTATTAACCGTTTCTGCGTTTATATTTCTGTTTACCCATGAATTAAAAATTCCATGCCTATTTCAAAAAGTTTTGACCGGATTCCGGTGAAATTTTGAGGGACTCCTCTTATTACCAATTCATGGTGTTGATAAAAATTTCAGCCCGTTTCGTTAAGATTTCGCAAAGTTGGGTTTTGCATTTTTTATCCACAGTTATCAAAGAATAGAAACACCTGTGGATGCGCCGAGGCGATGAATGCAGTCACGTGCTTTCAGATAACGATGACGTAGCAAACGACGTTGACTTTATTGATTAGCTTATTAATTAATTCGTAACTCGCGAACGGAACAATTTAGAGATCTTAAAATAGTTGCGTTGACCTAGCAATTCCAGTATTAATAAGGTATGCAAATTTCACGATGCCACATTTCGGCGTTCGAGAGTTTTTGCTGCTTCAGACAAACAGACGTTTTGTGTTTTATATATAAGATAATACAACTAACACAAGCACATGAACCATCAAATATGCAAATACAAATACTATACAATAATAATTTACATATAATGCAAAGTAAAAATGAAGTTATAGTAATACCAAAACACGTGTGACAATACGAATAGTATTACGTATATTACTAGCACTTAGTCAATCAACTCTAGTGCAACATAGCAGGGAGCCAGAGAAAAAGGCTCGTATAAGCCAGACGAGCCCCTGGTCCCCAAGTAAAAAACAAAAGTGGCAAGTCAAGAGATTATCTTCCTATAGAACTGCCATTTACATAATCGGAATTACAGGTAAGGAAACCAGAAACATATAAACTGTATAACAAGCATTCCCTTAACTCTCTTTTAAATGAAGCATAATTAACAATTAATCTAATATAAATCGGCAACCCGTTCCAGAGTCGAGGGCAAGTGGCATTGATACATAATATACACTGAAGTGCCAAAAAAACTGGTACAGACGAGCTTGTGCGAAATACATAGCAACATCCCCTATGCGCGTATGGTTGCGTCCTCCAGTGCGTATATAAAGCGATAGATATCCTTGCCAGCTGTCAGAGCTGTTTTCGGCATGAGAATGACAAGTAATAACGATTTAGGTGATTTTCAACGCGGTATCATAGTTGGCGCTCGTGAGATGAGCCATAGTATTTCGGAGGTAGAAACGAAGTTCGGATTTTCACGGACGACCATTGCAAGGATGTACTGGGACTACAAGAATTCCGGCAAAACCTCCAACCTACGATAGCAGTGTGGCCGTAAAAAGACATTGGGTGAACGTGACCATCGTCGGCTGTCAAGAATCGTTTCACGCGATAGGCGTGCAACATTCAAGCAGGCATCATCGGAATTCAATGCTGGAGCCTTAACAAGCATCAGCGTCCGAAATTTGCAACGTACCCTGCACGATATGGGCTTTGGGAGCCGACGCCCAACTCAAGAATTCCGGCAAAACCTCCAACCTACGATAGCAGTGTGGCCGTAAAAAGACATTGGGTGAACGTGACCATCGTCGGTTGTCAAGAATCGTTTCACGCGATAGGCGTGCAACATTCTCGCAGGCATCATCGGAATTCAATGCTGGAGCCTTAATAAGCATCAGCGTCCGGAATTTGCAACGTACCCTTCACGATATGGGCTTTGGGAGCCGACGCCCAACTCGAGTCCCCTTGATGGGTGCAGGACACAGAGCTATGCGCCTCGCTTGGGAACGGCAACACCGCCACCGGACACTTGATAACTGGAAACAAGTAGCCTGGTATGACGAGTCGCGTTTCCAACTGTATCGGGCAGATGGAAGGATTCGTGTGTGGCGCAAACCCCATGAAGCCATGGATTCCGCCTGTCAACAGGGAACTGTGATGGTTGGTGTGGGGTCCGTAATGGTACGGGGTGTGTTTGGCTGGACTTCACTGGGACCCATGGTACGTCTACAAATGTCTGTGACCGGCGAAAGCTATGTGCGCATCCTTTATGACGAGATACACCCGTTCATGTCCTGCATTCATGTTGATGGGTTGGGCCTGTTCCAACAAGACAATGCACATCCACACAAGTGTCGGGACGCCACATTATGGTTAAAGGAGCATTTTTTTGAAATTGGGGTGTTGCCATTCCCACCTAAGTCCCGAGATCTGAACGTGATAGAACACACAGCTAGCATGTAGAAAATCCGATAAACTGCAAGTTATTTAAATAATTATTGGCATCCTAATTAAAATGCTAGCCTCTCAGTTGTTATTGCTTGTATGAAAACTTTTAATATTAAAAAGAAAAAGGTAAGGAAATGCCACGTTTTCAGTACTTGACGTATATCGAGCGCCACCTATTAACGGTATGAAACACTTGTTCAGCACGTGGAAATTTAATTAAAAATAAAATATTCCCTATAATTGTTTTCTCAAATTTACAAGCCACTGGCTATAGCTGAGTATCATTTTTATCCGTGGGCCAATTGTCACGACTCAGGAAGCATTTCTTGTATGTGAATTTATGTAAATAGCGGAGCATTTTTCCGTGACGTCCACCTTAAGAATCGAGTTTTTTTTTTTTGTAAAGTGAAAATTCTATTAATATTCGCTCTAGTTGTCATTCCCCAAGCTAAAAGACAGTAAGACATAAGTGGGTAAATAAAAGTGTAATAAAGTACTAACTTTATTTTAATTGGCAAGCAACTCGAATTTCTGGACAAAACTCCAATACGAGATCTCAATCGAACTGCCAAGGCGTCAACATGTGCATCCCACCGTAAATTCTCATGCAGATGAAATCCCAGAAATTAACATTTGCCTGAAAAGCCAAACGAATATCATTCAAATACACTACTTGCCACCCAAAATGCAACACCAAGAAGGACACGAGATAGCAAAGCTCGATTTACTGGAAACATAACAGCAGATACAAAGATAAAACGATTTTAGTTGCGGAACACGCAGATATCAATAGTTCGTGTGGCCCCCATGGCTGGCAATAACCGCCGCTACACGCCGCGGCATCGAACGAAAGAGGCTTTGGATGTAGGCTTGGGCTATGTTGGTCCAGGCTGCTTCCACACGTTGCCACAGTTAATCAGGCGTAGACGCGGGTGGTGCTTGCCGGGCCACTCGGTTACCGATCAGCGACCAGACGTGTTCGATGGGCGACATATCGGGAGAACAGGCGGGCCACGGCAGCAGTGACACCTGGTGGGCCGTGAAGAATTGTTGCACGATGCGTGCCACATGCGGGCGCGCATTGTCCTGTTGAAACGTGGCCACTTGCAGGTCCTGCAGGTAAGGGAGAACTACAGGCTCCAAAACGTCAGAGATGTAGCGGTGGCTGTTGAGTGTACCTGCGATGTGTACCAGAGTAGTGCGGGTGTCATATCCAATTGCACCCCAAACCATAACGCCAGGCGACGGACCGGTATGGCGATGCATGATGCAGGCGTCATACAGTCTCTCGCCGTGGTGCCGCCACACGCGGATCCGACCATCGTGGTGTTGCAGGCAGAAGCGGGATTCGGCGGAGAAGACAATGTCGTTCCACTCCGTAGTCCAGGTACGGCGTTCAACGGCCCACTGCCGCCGCACTTGCCGGTGGTGTAACATCAATGATAATCGGAGCAATGAGCGCCGTGCGACTAGTTCCCGCTCTTGCAGACGACGTCGAACGGTACGTGCTGACACAGGTTGTTGCGCAACACACCCTAATTCCTGCGCTAATGTTCGTGATGTGGCAGTGCGAGCCGTCAATGCCCGCCGCACAACATGCCGGTCTTCTCGTTCGGTGGTGTGCCACGGCTGCGGCAATCGCTAACGTTGGTCCGTGCGTCCCTCCTGCACTTACCGAATCCTTACTCGCCTCACTGTGGCTTGATATCGTCCCACACGGGCCCCCGATGTCTCGGTACGATAAACCGCTGTCGCGATAAGCCACTATTCGTCCTGTGTCGAACTCCGAAACGTGCTGGAATGACTGCCGTATTCTGCGACGAGGCATCAGGAAGCTTCCCACGCACAGGTCCGGCAGCACAATACACTTCCACTGCTTACACCCCGCATTCTGTGCACCCTTCTCATAGTGCTTCTCGGTGGCGTGCCGGGCGCATATGATTTGCATATACACTGCAATGCTAATCGTTTGCATTACCCCTAGCGCGCGACGCGTGCTGCGAATTTCAGGCGAATCGGATGCTTCCTTCTTGGTGTTGCATTTTGGGTAGCCAGCAGTGTTGATCCGGCGAGTAGTTACTGTTACAACCCATCGACCAGAGAAAAGAACACATTTCGTTTTAGAAACATTGAGAGTTAAAGAATTGCAACAGAACCAAGTGAAATACTCTCGCAAGTCATGGTGAACATGTGGTATCAACTCAGATACCGAACTTCTCGAGGATATATATATCATCATCATCATCATTGTCAACCATTATCAATACACTGCTGGACGAAGGTCTTCCCAAGTTTCCTCCACAATGGTCTGTCTTGTGCCAGTCTCCTTCATGTCACCCCTGCATACTTTCGAATTTCATCCACCCATCTTCCATGTGGTCTTCTTCTGGGTCTTTTCCTGTCCCTTGATATCCAATCTAAAATTTCGGCTGTCCATCGATGATCTGTCCTTCTTGCAGTATGTCCAGCCCATTGCCATTTCAGGGATTTAACTCGGATCATGATGTCTTCCACTCTTGTCATTTTTCGGATCCAAGAGTTCCTCTTCTTATCTCTCCTGGTTACACCAAGCATGCACCTCTCCATACTGCTTTGAGTTGTCTGCAGCCTTTGTATGTCTCTTTTAGTTAAGGTCCACGTCTCTGCACCATACGTAAGCACTGGAAGGATGCATTGATCAAACACTTTTCTTTTAAGACATAATGGCATATTGCTCTTGAAAATTATGCTGTTTCTTCCAAAAGCTCTCTAGGCAAGTTTTGTACGCCGATTAATTTCTTCATCAATGTGACCCTCACTTGATATCTGCTGTCCAAGATAAACGTACGTGTCTGTTATCTCCAGCTTTTCTCCATCAATCGATAAATCTTCATTTCTTGTAAAAGCATTGAACATCACTTTTGTCTTCTGAAAGTTCATGTTTAATCCCACTTCTTTACTCTTGTCAGCAAGTTCCTGGATCATACTCTGCAGCTCTGATGGGGTAGTTGCAAAAATGACTACGTCATCAGCAAAACGAAGGTGGGTTAGATAATCTCCATTAATCTTTATCCCCTTGTTTTCCCAGCTCAGCGACTGAAAAACACCCTCCAATGTGGAATTAAAGAGCTTCGGAGATATGGTGTCACCTTGTCTCACTCTCTTTCCAATTTTTATGTGTGTTGTATTTTCAAACAGCCGAATCTTTGCCCTTGCATTTTCATAGATGTTATTAATAATATTAATGTATGCATCTTCAATGCCGCAGGATTTCAGAGCCATTGCAACTGCTGATAGTTTCACCGAATCAAAGGCTTTTTCATAATCGATAAAAGCCATGCACAATGGAAGTTCATATTCCCTCGCTCTTTCAATTAGTTCTCTCAGTACGTGGATATGATCTATTGTGCTGTAGCCACTCCTGAATCCAGCGTGTTCTCTCGGTTGAGCCATGTCCAGTGTTACCTTCAAGCGGTGTGAAAGAACTTTAGTGAAGATTTTATAAATCCACTGATAGGAGACTGATAGGTCTGTAGTTCCTGAGATCCTCAATGCCACTTTTTTATGTAGCAGGATCATTGTAGCGGTGTTCCAATCCTCAGGAATCTTCCCTTCATTAAGGCATCGAGTGAAAATTTGGGCGAGTACTGTTTCGATTTCTCCACTTGCTTCTTGTATGATGTCTACAGTGATTCCATCTTCTCCTGGAGCTTTCCCCCGCTTCATGTTCTTGATTGCATGTGCAACTTCTGCTGGAAGGACTGGAGGAACTCTGGTACTGGTGCCTTTCATGATGGCTGGAGTACATGTATCATCCCTTTCATATAATTCTTGTCGTCCGATTTGGATGTCTCCATGTCCATTTCCTGTGTGGCTTTTTCTTGAAAAAGGAGTTCAAGATGAAAAACCCTTCTGCCTCTGCAAACTCAACGAGAGTATTTCCACGCTGGTTTCTGTTGCCATGACCGAATTTACCTACTGAAGTTTCATTCTGTTGCCGTTGCCCTATTTTTGCATTGAAATCTCCCATAATTATTTTCAAGTGCTGCTTACCTTTATTATTTAGATCACGAATTTCCTCATAAAATTCTTCAATTTCTTCTTCAGGATGACTTGTGGTGGGTGCATAAGTTTGAATAATCTGAGCCTGGTATCTTCTCGATAGTTGGATAACGAGTCGTGCAGCTCTGTCAGAGGAACTTTCAACTTCTACAACTTTATCCTTCAGTTTCTTGTTTATTATAAATCCAACACCACTAGTTCTGTCAGTATCTGTCCCACGATAGTAGAAGAGATGTCCACTTTTCAGTTCAATGAGATCTTCTCCTTTTCTCCTTACCTTACTTAGCCCAACGATGACCCACTTGATCCTTTGTAGTTCCTCTTCCAATTCAAGAAGCCTTGAATCAGAAGATAGCGAGCGTCCATTATACGTAGCCAAGGTCAGCATCAGATGGCAGCCTAGTCCGGTCCTCCGGGGATTCTTAGCACCCTCTGCATTCATGTCGCACTGGCTGCTGCGTTGGCCAGGTACATTCCAGCTGCCGGAGACTGAGGGCCAAGATTTAAGTTGTGGAGTCATTTTGGAGGGGTTTGGCCATAACTCACCACGCTGGCCAAGCGGGTTAGTGAGTGTGGGATAGCATTTCCTCTAATCCCGATGGTATAGTTATACCGCTATTGGCGGTCGTCAGAGCCCCTTTAGTGGGAACAGGATGCACCACGAGAAGGCGGGGTTGACATTTGTCAAGGAGAGGCTGTGATGTTACGCATCACCTGACCTTACATCCCGAGCATATATATATACAGAGCAGTATATATACTTGCCGTCATTCTCTAGAGACCTTGCACGTTCAATAATACTGTCATTACTTTCAAGTAATGAAAATACACCGAAGAGCCATTTCATTATGACCACTTCTAGCCTAAAGAAATGATCGCGCCTGGAGACAGAACAGTGGCGCAGATGAAGTTCACAGAGCAGTACATATACAACCCAAGGTCCGGATTTCGGTTAGCAGAGTGTTCGGATTCAGATTGGGAAAAGCTGCCGATTTTTGGTAGTTTGATAAAGGACAAATTGTGATGGTACTGCGCCTTGAAACTACGATCTCGGAAACGGCGTGGCTTGTAGGATGTTCACGTGCCGCTGTAGTGAGTACGTATCAAAAGTGGTGCACAGATGGCCAAACGAGGAACCGTCGTTCAGCCTGAGTGTTGTCCGCAGCTCATTGTCGCTATAGAAGAGCGGAGACAACGACGCATTGTACACAGCGACCGGAGGGACACAGTGTGATAGATCACCCGCAGCTACAACAGTGGTGATCAGGGTAATGTGTCACATCCCACAGTTCAGCGCAGCCTTCTGCGCATGGGCTTGCGTAGCCGAAGACCCGGCCGGGTCCCCTTGCTCACTGCACGTCATCATCGCTAACAACGCATGAAATTGACTCAACATCATCGAGATTGGACAGTGGATGATTGGAAGAAAGTGGCCTGGTCTCACAAATCAAGATATCTGTTGCATCACGTATGTGGCCGAGGGCAGGTACGCCGTTTACCAATGGAGGCTATGAAACCTAGATGCACTGTTGGGCGGTAACAGGCCGACGGCGTCGGTGTTATACTATAGGCGATGTTTTCTTGGGACACAATTTAGTCCCCATTATCCCAATCCCTGACAGCTGTCCGGTATCTGAACATCGTTGCTGACCAAGTTCACCAATTCATGGCAATTGTGTTCTCTGCTGGTGATGGCTATTGACAACAGGTTAACGCGCCACACCACACTACCAGAATAGTCAAGGAGTGGTTCGAGGAACATGCTGGCGACTTTATGTTAATGCCCTGGCCTCCAAATTCACCTGACATGAACCCAATCGAACATTTGTGGTTCGACGTGGGAGAGCGGGTGTGTGCTAAATCAGCACCACCCCGAAATGTACGGGAACTGGATGACTTGCTATTGGCATTACACAGTGCGTCAAAGAATTTTTAGGACTGGCGCTAGATTTCAGCCTACGGTGGCGCCACCAGTGTAATCGCGAATGCGTTATAAACCGTGACCATCTGCTTGCTCTCTGCCAAAAGTACTGCGCAGTTGTTAAAGTAACTCAAACGAAACGGCCGTTCATTAGAGAAGTAAAAATTTTTTCACGTAGAATTATTAAGATGGAACAAAGGGCTGTTATTATATTTAACGCAAAACTTGGTAAAAGTGCCTCGGAAACGTACCAAATGATGAAACAAGTTTACGGTGAGTTTTATTTAAGTAGATCGAATGTGTTTTTGTGGCACAAACGTTTTTTGGACGAACGAGATACGCTAGAAGATGATAAGCGTACCGGAAGACCACGTTCATCTAGGACACCTGAGATTATTGAAAAAGTGCGTGATTTCGTGGCAAACAATCGATGTGCGTCACGAAGAATGATGGAAGAGTCTTTAAACATTAACAAAGAAACGATTCGAACCATCCTGCATGAAGATTTGGGCAAAACAAAAGTCTGTGCTAAATTTGTTCCACACACGTTAACCAATGAACAAAAATCAAGGAGAAGTGCACATCGCAGAGACATCATTTCAGCCGCTGAAAATGATCCAAACTTCTTAAAATCGATTGTTACAGGTGATGAAACATGGTGTTTTCAATATGATCCTAAAACAAAGCGACAAAGTGCGGAATAGAAGTCAAAAAACTCGCCACAAGCCGAAAAAACGAGAAAAGTTCCATCGAAAATCAAAACAATGCTCATTACATTCTTCAATAGTAAGGGTATTATCCACAAATAATTTGCTCCAAGTGGACAAACAATTACTGGTGAGTTTTATTTAAATGTTTTGAGGCGTTTGATGGGCAGAATTCGTCCAGAATATCGAGATGAAAGCAGTTGGTGTTTGTTGCACGATAATGCACCCAGTCACACCTCACTTCTTGTTCGTAGATTTTTGGCGAAAGATAATGTCTGTGTGTTGAATCATCCACCGTATTCGCCTGATTTATCACCCTGCAACTTTTCTTTATTCCCAAAACTTAAAATGACATTAAAAGGGTGTTATTTTGATGATATTTCGACCATACAAACAGCTTCGACGCGTGCTTTGGAGGCAATTCAACAAAGTGAACTGGAACAGGCATTGGAATCATTATTAAATCGCTGTAAGAAGTGTATTGAAGCCGGAGGGACTTATTTTGAATAACAAACCAAAACAAATTATAATTTCTTGTTACTATTTCGTTTTACAGACCCAGTCTTAAAAATTCTTTGCCACACTGTGTATGGTACCAGATACCCCAGGATACCTATCGCCACCTCATCGAATCAATGCCTCACTGAGTGGCCGCTGTTTTGCGGACTAACAAGGGTCCTACAGCTTATAAGGTAGGTGGTCGCCATTCAACAGCTTATCGGTGTATTACTGAACGTGTAAGGTCCGCTTAACGTAGAGGTCATGTCTATCACGTGAGTCTCGCTTCTGACATACACGTGACATTTTATCCCACTATTGTTACGTCAGTTATGCGGCCAGTCCTCGAATTCATTGGGCGTAGGTTGAATTTAACAAGAAAGATGACACCGAATGTTTGGGTATAATGAGCACGTCTTTTGAATCCGTGCTGACGCAAATTAAATTTATCAAAGCTATTCAAAGTCAATGGAACCGGTATGGAAAACAATAGATCTGACCAAAGAAAGAAGATTTTCAATCGGGTTTTTAATCCCTCAGATATTGCTGCAAACGGAATCGTGAGCTTACAAACTCTTAGAAACAGTTATATCGACAAAAACAAGATGTGACTTTACGTCCCCTGGTGGGAAAACCATGCATTATTTTAGGAAGAAAGTATTCTCAGAAGGTTTATCCATATAAGCGGTATTGGTCCAAGAAAAAAATTAGTCGAGTTTTCAGGAGCCCAGATTTTGCTACAAATACTTCAGAAGCAGAAATTAACAATTATGACCCCAGGTGGCCAAACCATTCTTTCCCAAGCATTAGAAATTATGTGAAAAATATTTTCCATCAGGTCTTGTATGCGATACAGGAATAATTTTTCAAATCGGAGCTTTAGGAGGAGAAATAAACGCAATTTACCTTTGTGCCTCCTAGCGGAATGTCTATGATTTACTTGCAAATTTTGAATTTATAAGAAAAAACTT
This sequence comes from Macrothele yani, assembly GCA_039090855.1. Lineage (NCBI taxonomy): Eukaryota > Metazoa > Arthropoda > Arachnida > Araneae > Macrothelidae > Macrothele > Macrothele yani. The sequence goes on along the minus strand of CM076999.1, from coordinate 105,927,869 downwards.
TCGCATCGGAAACACAATGCAACAAAGAATGAATTTTTCAAATCGGACTCTTAGAAGTAGAGATATTGACAAAAATAAGATATACATCTACGCCCCCTGGCGTAGAAACCATGCATTATTTAAAGAAGAAAATTTTCCTAAAAGGTTTGTCGACATGAGTAGTTTCGGTCAACAAACGACTTTTTTTCAATCGAGATTTTAGAAGCTCATATTTTGCTGCAAATACATCAGAAGCGGAAATTAAGACTTACGCCACCTGGTGACCAAACTATTTTTTACAAAAATTAGAAATTATGTGCAAACGATTTCCCATCAGGAGCTGTATGCGGTGCAGAAACAATTTTTGAAATCGGAGATTTAGAAGCAGAGATATAGGAGGAAATGCAATTTACATTTACGCCCCCTAGCGGACAGTCTATGAATTACTTGAAAATTTTAAAATTATGTGAAACACATGGCACACGGAAAACACTATCCAACAAAGAATGAATTTTTTCAAATCGGACTATTTGAAGTAGAGATATTGACAAAAATAAGATGAACATCTACGCCCCCTGGCGGAGAAACTGTGGAATATATTAGGAAAAAAATATTCGAAAAAGGTTTATCGATGTGAGTGCATCAGTCCACGAAAAAAATTTTTCAATCGATATTTTAGAAGCTCAGATTTTATGGCAAATACATTATAACGAAGTAAATTTCTCCGTCATTTTTGGTCTACGCCGGGATTCGAACCCGAGGCCGCTTATTCCGGAACAAGTCGCTCTACCAACTGAGCTACGCAGACATTTGTTCTGATTCCTATCTGCCTTTATGTCGTGTGCGTCCTGCTGGCAGGTACGTCACATCTCCCCCCGAAAGAGGGCCGGGGGCATGGCCCACGGGTCAGCCGTGACCATGAATCGTTGCAGGCAGCCATCCACTGTAGAACGTGCACTTGAGAACTCCCAGTCAATCTGCTGTGTGGAATGCAACATCACACATTTTTATTTTTCGAAGCGCAGGAGAAGGAATTCTCTGATTTTTCCTGTCTCGCGGTGTGGAAATAACATCACACCATTGCGAGAATTTGAACGGTCGGGTCATCCGGATAGTTCGGGCGCCATTATAACGAAGTAAATTTCTCCGTCATTTTTGGTCTACGCCGGGATTCGAACCCGAGGCCGCTTATTCCGGAACAAGTCGCTCTACCAACTGAGCTACGCAGACATTTGTTCTGATTCCTATCTTCCTTTATGTCGTGTGCGTCCTGCTGGCAGGTACGTCACAACATCAGAAGCAAAATATAACACTTACGTCCCCTGGTGGCGAAAGTATTCTTTACCAAAAATTTTAAATTATATGCAAAAGACTTTCCATCAGGAGATGCATCCGCTGAAGAAAAAAAAAAATTCAAATCGGAGTTTTAGAAGAAGAGTTATCGGGGAAAATGTTATTTATTTTTACGCCCCCTAGGGGAAAATCTATGCGTAACTTGAAAAAGTAACTATATCTAAAATACTCTTCGACATAAATCGAATCGAAAGGTAAAATAATTTTTTCAATCGGATGTTTAGAGCAAATATTTGGAATAAAACTTTTGAAATTGACATCATTTGCATTCACGCCTTCTAGCGGAGAAATTGTACATCTTAAAAAAAAAAAACGAAATGAAGGATCATCATTCGCATGCTTCAAGTTTTCCAATGCAAAAAGAATTTTTCAAATCGGACTAACAGTTACAGAGATATCGTGAGTACAGGCGGACGGACGGACAAACCGATAACATAAGCACGCTCGTTTTTTACAAAAGACGCGCTAAAAAATACATTGGCAATTTTAAAGAACTTAAGAATAATATGGAGATTAGAAATATCACATACCTGCATCGCGGAATAGAAATCAGAATAGGAATCACGGGCTATTGTATCAATGGCCATAAGAACATGAAACAATCGGTATCTTTCGACTTCAGAAAACTCGAGAGACTGTAAACGGAGAACAGAAGACATTTCAACGTAAAGCAACAATAATAAAAATCATTAATCAGTAGGAAGCGTGCACCAATTATACTCCAAATACACTGACGGGAAAAAAATCCCAACACCACGAAAAAATAGTTGTAGAGGAATGAAATGGCGGCAAAACATTTGTATAGGTAACATATTTAATCGATTAAGGTTTCAAGATCACAGCTTATTGTAAGCGCGAGAAGAGCCATTTTGAATGTGAAATGCTGGTACATTAATAACCGGTGTAACCGCCAGAATGTTGAATGCAAGTATGCAAACGTTCATGCATTATGTCGTACAGGTGCTGGATGTCAGTTTGTGGGATGGAGTTCCATGCCTGTTGCATTTGGTCGGTCAATACAGGGACGGTTAATGCTGGTTGGGGGTGACGCTGGAGTTGTCGTCCAATGATGTCCCATACGTGCTCGATTGGTGAAAGATCTGGTGATCTAGCAGGCCACGGCAACATGTCGACACTCTATAGAGCATGTTGGGTTACAACAGCGGTATGCGGGTGAGCGTTATCCTGTTGGAAAATACCCCTGGAATGCTGTTCATGAATGACAGCACAACAGGTTGAATCACCAGACCGACGTACAACTGTGCCGTCAGGGTGCATAGGATAACCACGAGAGCGCTCCTGCTGTCATAGGAAATTGCTCCCCAGACCATAACTTCAGGTGTAGGTCCAGTGTGTCTCGGCCGCAGACAGGTTGGTTGCAGGCGCTCACCTGGCCTCCTTCTAACCAACACACGGCCATCACTGGCACCCAGGCAGAACCGGCTTTTATCAGAAAACACAACAGGTCTCCACTCCGTCCTCCAATGAGCTCTAGCTTGACACCACTGACGTCGCAAACGGCATTGGTTTTGAGTAAGTGGAATGGACGCTACAGGGCGTCTGGCTCGGAGCTGTCCTTCAAGTAACAGATTTGTAACAGTTCGTTGTGTCACTGTGGTGGCAACTGCAGCTCGAATTGCTGCCGCAGACGCGGTACGATGCGCCACGGCCATACGCCGTACACGGCGGTCTTCCCTCTCAGTAGTGCCACGTGGTCGGCCGGAACCCGGTCTTCTTGAGGCAGTACCTTCCCTTGACCACCGCTGCCAACAATCATGCACAGTGGCTACATTCCTGCCAAGTCGTTCTGCAATATTGCGGAAAGAAAATCCACCTTCTCGTAGCCCTATTACACGACCTCGTTCAAACTCCGTGAGCTGTTGATAATGGCTTCTTCGTCTTCTTAAAGGCATTCTTGACTAACATCAACACCCTACGTCGAATCTCAACGATAAGTAACGCTCACGAACGTTACAGCGCGTATTTACAGCAAACCTGCTTTGCATGTTTCGAGGGGCCTTACTAGCGCCACACGTATGCGCCGAGCGCGAAATTTGCATAGACGTCATCTTACAGATGTACTCTCACCGCCTACCAACTGTCGTTTATCTAACACAACCCCTTCTTGGTGTTGGGATTTTTTTCCGTCAGTGTAGTATAACTATACTAATAATTCGAATATCTTGGCGTATAATAGAAATAAAACTTTCCAAGCTTTTGCACATCAACCAGATGGCTTTTTCAAGTAAGGTAGACAGCTAACTGCAAACTAGACAATAGAATGTTTCAACAATGGCCATTATTCATGTGACGTCAGAAGTCGATTTCTGCGGACCAACATGGCTGCTGATTCAATGTTGCCGCTATACTAGCCTTTGCACCGACGTCATTTTTGACGTAACGGTTACTTCCGGGTGGTTAAGAGAAAGTTCGGCTGCTAAGGTTCCCATAGGAATAACATGGCGAAGCGATTTCTGGACCCTTTGTCACTCGATTATTTGAAGTTTTAGAAACTTTTAAAAGTTGTGTGGCGTATAGGTGCTTCTCAAAGTACGAGGAAGGTAGTGGAATTTCTTTTTATCGCTTTTCAACGGCAGAAAAACGCGTGATTATGTGGAAAATAGACGTAAATCGGAAGGCATGGTCGCCCACGCCGTTTGACAGGATCTACAGTAAACACTTCATTTCAGGTATCGTAAATCTGCATATTTTACTACCTAAATAGTCGAATTTATATCGGTACATTTTCTTGCTAACTCAGAAAAGTCGCAGGGTGCTAAATCAGGCGAATACGGTGGATGATTCAACACACAGACGTTATTTTTCGCCAAAAATCTACGAACAAGAAGTGAGGAGTGACTGGGTGCATTATCATGCACCAAACACCAACTGTTTTCATTCCGATATTCTAGACGAATGCGACGAATTCTGCCCATCAAACGCCTCAAAACTTTAAATAAAACTCACCAGTAATTGTTTGTCCACTTGGAACAAATTCTTTGTGGGTAATACCCTTACTATCGAAGAATGTAATGAGCATTGTTTTGATTTTCGATGGAACTTTTCTTGTTTTTTTGGCCTGTGGTGAGTTTTTTGACTTCCATTCCGCACTTTGTCGCTTTGTTTTAGGATCATATTGAAAACACCATGTTTAATCACCTGTAACAATCGATTTTAAAAAGTTTGGATCATTTTTAGCGGCTGAAATGATGTCTCTGCAATGTGCACTTCTCCTTGATTTTTGTTAATTGGTTAACGTGGGGGGAACAAATTTAGCACAGACTTTTGTTTTGCCCAAATCTTCATGCAGGATGGTTCGAATCCTTTCTTTGTTGATGTTTAAAGACTTGTCCATCATTCTTAGTGACGCACATCGGTTGTTTGCCACCAAATCACGCACTATTCCAATAATCTCAGGTGTCCTAGATGAACTTGGTCTTCCGGTATGCTTATCATCTTTAGCGTCTCTCTTCCGTCCAAAAAACGTTTGTGCCGCAGGAAAACATTTGATCTACTTAAACAAAACTCACCGTAAACTTGTTTCATCATTTGGTACGTTTCCGAGGCACTTTTACCAAGTTTTGCGTTAAATTTAATAACAGCCCTTTGTTCCATCTTAATAATTCAACATGAACAAATTTTTACTTCTCTAATGAACGGCCGTTTCGTTTGAGTTACTTTAACAACTGCGCAGTACTTTTGGCAGAGAGCAAGCAGATGGTCACGGTTTATAACGCATTCGCGACCATACTGGTGGCGCCACATGAGGCTGAAATCTAGCGCAGTCTTAAAAATTCTTTGACGCACTGTGTATGTCCACATAGAATTAGAGGGTGCTGTCATACATTATTGTTTCGTCCGTTTTCCCGGATCTGTCTTTTTTTTTTTTTTTTTTTTTTTGTGAAAAAATGGTCCGTTTTTTGGTGTTATGATAAGCCGGTATTTTCTTTTTTTTTTAATTGCAGTACACACTGGAACCAGTCAGAAATGTTACAACTTACCTTAGTCCGGATAAGAAATTTTTCGGTTTCAGTCTTCAGAATTAATACATTTTTAACCCACCCATTGGTTTATATGCATCAAGGCTTTTATAAGCTTACAGAGCTTTTCCGGTATAACACGAAAAACTGCCTATTAAATAGTTATAAATATCGTGATAGTTCAGATCAGGGAGGTCCGCAACAACACAAACTTCCAGACGAGAAAAATATCTTTCAGTTATGTCATATGGATATTCTATGCCATTATTTCTACGCTTTTCTTCGTGACGTTGCTTTTCCACCACATTAAGATGGCAAATTTTGTCAGAAAAAACAATTTTTTTTACGCTCTCCAACCGTAGGTTGAAGAAGCGTATATGTTCCAGCTTTGTCTTTCTGTCTAACTGTCCGTCCGCACGATAACTCGCGTAAAAATGGTTCGATTTCGATGTAATTTTAGTATGTGGTAGGGGACAACTGGGGACGAACCGTATTGAAAATGGGCGTAATGGGGTCCAAGGTCAGGACGAAGGAGCTGACCATTCCATCGCCCATATGCGTCATAACGTACGTAAAAATGCTTCCATTCCAACAAAACTTCATCATGTTATTCGAAATGGGGTCAGAGGTCAAGGCACAGGGGCGAGATTTATTACACAGCCATTAACCTCATAACTTGACTAAAAATGCTTCTATTGCGACGAAACTTTAGTATGTTGTTCCGGAAGAATACTGAACCGGTTGTACTGGATATCTTCGAAATGGGGTCAAAGGTCAATGCGCAGGAGTGAAATTTATTCCACATCCGTTATCTTCATAACTTGACTAAAAGTGCTTCTATTGCGACAAAACTTCGGTATGTTGTTTAGGAGGTATACTGAACCAGGTTAGTTGAATATCGTCGAAATTGGGTCAAAGGTCAAGACGTAAGAGTGGACTATTCCATTGCCTTTGTGCGTCATAACTTGCGTAAAAAGGCTTCGATTGCAACAAAACTTTATCATGTTGTTCCAGAGGTATACTGAACCGATTCTCTTATATATAATCGAAATGGGGACAAAGATCAGGGCACAGGAGTGAAATTTTTTTTACAGCAATTATCCTCATAACGTGACGAAAAATGCTTCTATTACGACAAAACTTTAGTATGTTGTTCCGGAGGTGTACTGTGCCGGTTCTGTTGAATATAATCGAAATTGGGTCAAAGGTCAGGGCACGGGAGCGAGATTTATTCCACAGCCATTATCCTCATAACATGAGTAATAAGTTGAGTAATGATTTCTGGTATGTTGCAAAGCGTAGCATAATCACTGCACTGCATGATTTTACTAATTTGTTTATCTTTATTTGTAGCAGCAGCAGCCATTGAAAAGCATGGAGAGAAACCACCTCGGGTACTTTCTAACCACTCGGAAGTCTAGCAAACAGTTTTGTTACGTCACGTGCAAAGGCTCTATACGTCGTCGAAGTATGACGTCACAAGATTGCGCTGGGCATAAACAAATGTCTGTTCCTATATGATTCTCATAGCGTTTCAACGTAATTGGTAAAATGCTCTCATATTTTGCAATTTCTTCATTTTTTCTGACAATTTGAAGCTAATTCAACGTGGTGAAAATGCTTGAAGTCCTCTCACATCCAATCATTTTTTTTAGGTGCGCAATTTAATTCTCGGCCACAGGCACGACACGTTGACAGCAAATTATAGCAAATCGAATACGTACCTAATCAGGGAAATAATCCCCGTCGTGCTGGATACATTTGAGCCATCGGTCAGGGAGCTGCCGAATGCCACTGCGGAAAAAAAGAGGGCTGTTTCGAGTTGATGAAGTCATCAATACTTGTGTGGACCTCCTCGACAGAAGTGAAGTGCGTATCACTCAGGTGATGTTGCAGGGAGCGAAAGAGGTGATAATCCGACGGGGCGAAGTCTGGAGAACACGCCGGGTGGAACAAAATCTCCCATCCCAGGTCCGATGATCGTGTTTAAAGTCGTTTTCGCGGTGTAACGACGTGCGTTATCCTGAAGCAACAGGACCGACCTTCTGCCCTTGCCGGTGTATGGCCTTTTCGCCCGCATTGCGTCACTCACACGCATGCGTTGCTGACAAAAACGCTCAGCATTGACTTTTTCAGCAGGTTTGAGCAACGCATAGTGTACGACACCGCGCTGATCCAACCATATGCACAGCAACAACTTCCTGGCATGGATATTTGGTTTGGCGGTACTGGTGGTAGGCTGACCTGGATAAACCCACAATTTGCGCAGCTTAGGATTATCGTAGAGGATCCACTTCTCATCACAGGTCAAATTCTTGTGGAGGAAATCCTTCTTCTTGAATCTAGAGAGCAAGCACACAGCAACATCGTAGCGCCTAGACTTGTTCGCATCTGTGAGATGGTGGAGCACCCAACGGTCCTCCTTGTGAATCCGACTTGAACTTGACTTTTCTTGATAGGGCAGTGGTTATTTTTCCGTCTTTTGTGTCCCTTTTATGTTCGCTGATTCTAATTATAAACGAACTTTTGGTCTTTCCGATGCAGTATCGCCTGGAGCCGTCCGGATATTTTAGTGAGATGGCATAAACACCTGCCTCATTGAGAAGCTGGGGCTTGTCAATATTTCTCTTAAGCATCGTATATAAAGATGCCGGAGACCTTATGCCGACACCGAAGTTCATCCTCCTGAGCGCGTTTCTGAGTTGATAGGAAATATTTTGTATATTTCTTTGTTGAAACGTTCTATTATCCAGTTTGCAGTTAGCTGTCTACCTTCCTTGAAAAAGCCATCTGGTTGATGTGCGAAAGCTTGGAAAGTTTCATTTCTGTTCTACGCCAAGAAATTCGGATTAGTAGAGTTATACTATTTGGAATAAAAATCATTTATTTACTCGTCAAAAAATATAAAAGACAACATTAATATAAAATGAGATTATTACGATATTAACATCGAAACATTTTTATGGATGAGAAGAGGCAAAATTAAGTACTTCCCTCATATATCACGATTTTCGTTCTGATATGCAAAATATCTATGCACAAAACCAAAAAGAATAATTAACTCTACTAAACACTTATTTATGTAGTAATTTACACTTCGTCTTTTGGAAAAAAAGAAAAGGAATTTCTTCATCTTTTACACGCACGATAAAATTTTTATCAGAATGATGTTTTTTCTCCCTATTGCATAATTGTTTTTTGTTTAAAGGTTTAACAGCCGCCCCCGGTGGCGCAGTGGTCTAAGCGATGGCTTCTGATCATTCGTCCGAACGGGGTCCGGGTTCGAATGCCGGTGAGGCATGGATGTTGTGTTTGTCTTACGGCATAATTTAGGGTCCCTGGAACCAGTGACCCGTCCTGAATTTAGGGTCCCTGGAACCAGTGACCCTAAATTAGGGACGGGCGACTGCTTATAGCCCATTGAGTTGCTCACGGTGGTCGTTAAACTTCCAATCAGCCGCCCCGGTGGCGCAGTGGTCTAAGCGATGGCCTCTGATCATTCGTCCGAACGGGGTCCGGGTTCGAATCCCGGTGAGGCATGGATGTTGTGTTTGTCTTACGGCACTGGTTCTTTCCCTTCCCTGGAACCAGTGACCCTAAATTAGGGACGGGCGACTGCTTATAGCCCATTGAGTTGCTCATGGTGGTCGTTAAACCTCCAATAAAAAAAAAAAAAACAAAAAAACCTCCAATAAAAAAAAAAAAAAAAAACTTCCAATAGAAAAAAAAAACAAAAAAAACCTGCAATCAAAAAAAAAACACAAAAAAAACCTCCAATCAAAAAAAAAAAAGAAAAAAAAAGGTTTAACAACCACCGTGAGCAACCCAATGGTTTATAAGCAGTCGCCCGTCCCTAATTTAGGGCCATTGACTCCAAGAAACGGAGAGAGCCAGTGCCGTAAGACAAACGCAACATCCATGACTTACCGGGATTCGAACATTGACACATGTCGAACGAATAATCAGAAGCCATCGCTGAGACCTCTGCGCTACCAGGGCTGCCCTATAGCATAATCATCAATATTATGGTTGAAAGCCGGTCAATAATGACGAGGGGGGGGAGGAATCAGATAAGTAATTTTTTTGTTTTTTTAATAACCAGGTATTCTTTTTGTTTGTGGTGTCCAAATGTGAAAGTACGTTTCATAAACAGTACAACAATGAACAATACAACAATAAAAAAAAGAACATACAATTTAAGACTATGTGATGTTGAGATAGATTATCAACGTTTCATGAAATACGGGTTTACACCAGTATACATTACAAATTTGAAGATGTGATTCCGTCTATAGGTGTAAATCATGACGAGAATGGAAGTCAAATAATATCCGGAAACTTGAAACGTTCATCGTCCTGGAGCGGATCTCGAACCCGCGTCTCCCGGTTTGCGCCCAAACCGGTAGACGCGGACTTGGTCGTTCTGGATGGTGTAGTGGTCATGCTAACCACTACACCATCCAGAACGACCAAGTCTCAAGTTTCCGAGTAATTTGAATTTAACACCTCACAGAAATCGCCAGTCGAAGCAGCGGCATTCATATTTAGCGACTCTGGATGAATGGAATTCAATGATTCCCGGGAAACATTGAATCGTATCGGGATGAATACGGTCCGAGAATCGCGTGTAGTCCAGAATGTCCGGATTTTCCTGGAGAAATGTCTGAAACTATCGACAGTATGTCACTCGTGTCACGTGGTCAGGCTCTTTCAGTTCGTGGACCACGGAGATACGGCACGCATGAACCTTCGCGTTTTTCACAGCACGTTGACAAGTGCGTCTGGACAACCCTGTTTCCTGTGACAGTCGGTAAAGTGACTTCCTGGGAGACGCAAGTAGTCGGCTCTTTACATTCTGGTTTGTTTCCCCAGACATTTGTGGACAACCTTCTGCATTGTCGTCTAATAAAGTCCACTTGGTTTCTAGTTTCTTCGACAATGTCCAAATGGTGGACTTGCTCGGCGGATGCCTTCCTGCAAAACTCTCCAGGAAGTGCTGTTGTCAAGACTTTATCGAATCTGTTTTCCAATAAGTGCGAACAATGAACACTCGTTCCTCCAGAGTATACCGATACATTTTCACACGTACGAGAACAGCCACGAGCACGAGCTATCAACAACCGTATTGTGTAGACACGCTCAGCGAAATGGCTCCTCCAGAGTACACCGATGCATTTTTACACGTACGAGAACAGCCACGAGCACGAGCTATCAACAACCGTATTGTGTAGACACGCTCAGCGAATGGCTCCTCCAGAGTATACCGATACATTTTCACACATACGAGAACAGCCACGAGCACGAGCTATCAAATACCGTATTGTGTAGACACGCTCAGCGAAATGGCTCCTCCAGAGTATACCGATACATTTTCACACGTACAAGAACAGCCACGAGCACGAGCTATCAACTACCGTATTGTGTATACACGCTCAGCGAAATGGCTCCTCCAGAGTATACCGATAAATTTTCACACGTAAGAGAACAGCCACGAGCACGAGATATCAACAACCGTATTGTGTAGACACGCTCGGCGAAATGGCTCCTCCAGAGTATACCGGTACATTTTCCCACGTTCGAGAACAGCCACGAGCACGAGCTATCAACAACCGTATTGTGTAGACACGCTCAGCGAAATGGCTCCTCCAGAGTATACCGATGCATTTTTACACGTACGAGAATAGCCACGAGCACGAGCACGAGCTATCAACAACCGTATTGTGTAGACACGCTCAGCGAAATGGCTCCTGCAGAGTATACCGATACATTTTCACACATACGAGAACAGCCACGAGCACGAGCTATCAACAACCGTATTGTGTATACACGCTTAGCGAAATGGCTCCTCCAGAGTATACCGATACATTTTCACACGTACGAGAACAGCCACGAGCACGAGCTATCAACAACCGTATTGTATAGACACGTTCAGCGAAATGGCTCCTCCAGAGTATACCGATACATTTTCACACGTACGAGAACAGCCACTGGCACGAGCTATCAACAACCGTATTGTGTAGACACGCTCAGCGAAATGGCACAACAAAGCCGCAGAGTGGCGCGTCCGGGTGGCTGGAGGTACTGCTCCTCAGTTGCGCCACATTTAGGAATGTGTCTGCCACTAATGAGCACTCCGGCTGGCTGGGTGAACACGGCTAGGTTCAATGCTATTTGGACACAAATGGTGGCCACTTCCAGCACAAGGTGCTGATGCCATCACATTTCGCACGAAATGAGGTAAGGCCACTTCAAATTTCGTTGCAATATCACATTGGTGTTGATATTATTAAAGAAATGACGGGTTCGGTAGGGAGGAAGACACCATGTATAAATTTCCTTCGAATCGCATGGTTCCTCCTTGGTGTTGCAATTTTCAAACAGTTATGTATTTCGTCTCAAACCTTTACACCGCGATGCATTCTGAATCTAGACAAGAACAACAGAAACAAGAAGAACACATTAGGGCCGAGACGTATCGTGTATCAACAAAGCAACTAAGGAGTTTAAAAAATTGCTGAAGAACGATTTCTTCAGAAACAATTTTAGTAATAATTATTGACAACGATAACATAGCGCCTTCTACTTCTACTAACATTAATTTATGATCAGCATAAGTTAGTACGAATTGTATACACTGAGTGACCACCTTTTGCCTTTAATACCGCGTCGATTCTTCGTGGCATGGACTCCACGAGATGTTGATAGGTGGTTTGTGGAATCTGAGACCATGCTTGATGAATAGCACTTTCCAGGAGTGTGAGATTGCAGGGTTGTGGATCCAGCTGTCTGATGGCTCGTTCAACTTCATCCCACAAATTATCAATCTCGAGATTGTGGGAGCCACCTAAACAAAGTAAACTCACCGGCATGTTCTTGAAACCAATCCTGTACAATACGAGCACTCTGGCAGGACGCATTTTCTTGTTGAAAGCAGCCATTGCCATTGGAATAAACCATCCACATGACAGGATGCACTTGGTCCGCAACGATGTTTAGATGTGATGTGCCAGTCAGACACGAATTAAAGGGGGGCCCAGAGCATACCAGGAAAACATTCCCCAAACCATAGCGTTGCCTCCACCAGCTTGAAGGGTTGTAGCAATGCATTTGGGCTCCATGCTTGCGTGCTGTTTCCTCCAAATTCTCACTCGGCCATCGGTATGGTGCAACTGAAAACGTGATTCATCGGACCACATAATTTGTTTCCAATTATCGACTGTCCAATCCTTGTGCTCCTGTGCGAACTGGAGACGTTATCTCTTGTTAACTGCAGACAGAAAAGGTGTTCGAACAGACCTTCGGCTGCCATATCCCATCCGACGCAGTGCACGGCGAACAGTGCATGCAGAGATCATTTGAGGGGATCCTTTATTAAGATGGACTGTAATTTGCTGCACTGTTGCGCTTCTGTTGTCTGTTACCAGTCTGGACACTCTCCGTTCCGCCCGAGCAGTCACTAGTCGATGACGACCACACGTTGCACGTAGAGACCCAGTATTTTGGCTAACAGTCCAGTCTTTAAACACTTTAACAACAGCTGCTCTGGAACATTTCACGAATGCGGCGGTTTCGGTGATACTCGCTCCACGGCTCCAAACTCCTACAATCATCCCACGTTGAAAGTCCGTCAAATTGCATTTTTTACCCATCTCGTCACCCAAAAACCACTTCTACTACTGCCGCAAGCACTAAGCTTTCCCGTTTTATACTAGCCTCGCCCTCTGGCGGCCACAGCGTGCAGCCATAGCTCATTTACTTAAAACAGTCAGGTGGTCATAATAAAGTGACCACTCAGTGTATAGTGTAAGTTGCTTTTAAGTAAATAAAGTGCAACCTTTTTTTCATTTTATTTCCTAAAAATCTTATGTCTGAAAAAAATGAAAGGGGCACAATTGCAACTTTTTTTCTTTAGATTGGAGGTTTAACGATCACCGTGAACAACTCAATGGACTATAAGCAGTCGCCCGTCCCTAATTTAGGATCACTGGTTCCGAGAAGGGAGAGAGCCATTGCCGTAAGTTAAACACAACATCACCGGGATTCGAACCCGGACCCCTTCCGGACGAAAGATCAGAGACCATCGCTTAGGGGGCGGAACAGTTGCAACTTTGCCGCAACCTCTTAGGTTATCCATAATGAAATTTCCTATTTGTACACTGTTCGTCTATGACACATATCTCAGCTCAGAAGAAATATGATTAATCGTAATAAGAACCATTCGATTCAACACATTTTTGCCAACTAGAAACAAGGTTATGTATTCCATTAGCATAAAAATCAGTTCTGGAAACGAGGAATGCATGAAGACGTTTTGAGCATAAGCTTGGTTGTGGAAAATTTTCCCCTGCAAAAATTGGTCCAGATGCTTGAAAAAATGGTAGTCTGTTGGCGAAAGGTCTGGTGAATATGGTAGACGAGGTAGAATCTCATAGCCCAATTCGTTCAACTTTTGCAGAGTGATACGCGTGACGTGCGGTCTCACGTTGTCATGCAGAAGTATTGGGCCCTTTCTGTTGACTAATGATGGCCGAATGCGTTGCAGTTTGCAGTGTATTTCGTCGGTTTGCTGAAAATACTTTGCTGCAGTAATCGTTTCACTGGCATTCAGGAAACTGAAGTGGATTAAACAGGTTGAAGACCACCAAGCAGTCACCATAACCTTTTGTTGATGGAGTTTTGGTTTGGAGAAGTGTTGAGGAGCTTCGTCGTGGGCCAACCACAACGCGGAACGTCGACGATTGTTGTATTCAGGAAACTGCACTGGATTAAACCGGTTGAAGACCACCAAGCAGTCTCCATAACCTTCTGTTGATGGAGTTTTGGTTTGGGGAAGTGTTGAGGAGCTTTGTCGTGGGCCAACTACAACGCGGAACGTCGACGATTGTTGTATTCAGGAAACTGTACTGGATTAAACCGGTTGAAGACCACCAAGCAGTCACCATAACCTTCTGTTGATGGAGTTTTGGTTTTTGGAAGTGTTGAGGAGCTTTGTCGTGGGCCAACTACAACGCGGAACGTCGACGATTGTTGTATTCAGGAAACTGTACTGGATTAAACCGGTTGAAGACCACCAAGCAGTCACCATAACCTTCTGTTGATGGAGTTTTGGTTTTTGGAAGTGTTGAGGAGCTTTGTCGTGGGCCAACTACAACGCGGAACGTCGACGATTGTTGTATTCAGGAAACTGTACTGGATTAAACCGGTTGAAGACCACCAAGCAGTCACCATAACCTTCTGTTGATGGAGTTTTGGTTTTTGGAAGTGTTGAGGAGCTTTGTCGTGGGCCAACTACAACGCGGAACGTCGACGATTGTTGTATTCAGGAAACTGTACTGGATTAAACCGGTTGAAGACCACCAAGCAGTCACCATAACCTTCTGTTGATGGAGTTTTGGTTTTTGGAAGTGTTGAGGAGCTTTGTCGTGGGCCAACTACAACGCGGAACGTCGACGATTGTTGTATTCAGGAAACTGTACTGGATTAAACCGGTTGAAGACCACCAAGCAGTCACCATAACCTTCTGTTGATGGAGTTTTGGTTTTTGGAAGTGTTGAGGAGCTTTGTCGTGGGCCAACTACAACGCGGAACGTCGACGATTGTTGTATTCAGGAAACTGTACTGGATTAAACCGGTTGAAGACCACCAAGCAGTCACCATAACCTTCTGTTGATGGAGTTTTGGTTTTTGGAAGTGTTGAGGAGCTTTGTCGTGGGCCAACTACAACGCGGAACGTCGACGATTGTTGTATTCAGGAAACTGTACTGGATTAAACCGGTTGAAGACCACCAAGCAGTCACCATAACCTTCTGTTGATGGAGTTTTGGTTTTTGGAAGTGTTGAGGAGCTTTGTCGTGGGCCAACTACAACGCGGAACGTCGACGATTGTTGTATTCAGGAAACTGTACTGGATTAAACCGGTTGAAGACCACCAAGCAGTCACCATAACCTTCTGTTGATGGAGTTTTGGTTTTTGGAAGTGTTGAGGAGCTTTGTCGTGGGCCAACTACAACGCGGAACGTCGACGATTGTTGTATTCAGGAAACTGTACTGGATTAAACCGGTTGAAGACCACCAAGCAGTCACCATAACCTTCTGTTGATGGAGTTTTGGTTTTTGGAAGTGTTGAGGAGCTTTGTCGTGGGCCAACTACAACGCGGAACGTCGACGATTGTTGTATTCAGGAAACTGTACTGGATTAAACCGGTTGAAGACCACCAAGCAGTCACCATAACCTTCTGTTGATGGAGTTTTGGTTTTTGGAAGTGTTGAGGAGCTTTGTCGTGGGCCAACTACAACGCGGAACGTCGACGATTGTTGTATTCAGGAAACTGTACTGGATTAAACCGGTTGAAGACCACCAAGCAGTCACCATAACCTTCTGTTGATGGAGTTTTGGTTTTTGGAAGTGTTGAGGAGCTTTGTCGTGGGCCAACTACAACGCGGAACGTCGACGATTGTTGTATTCAGGAAACTGTACTGGATTAAACCGGTTGAAGACCACCAAGCAGTCACCATAACCTTCTGTTGATGGAGTTTTGGTTTTTGGAAGTGTTGAGGAGCTTTGTCGTGGGCCAACTACAACGCGGAACGTCGACGATTGTTGTATTCAGGAAACTGTACTGGATTAAACCGGTTGAAGACCACCAAGCAGTCACCATAACCTTCTGTTGATGGAGTTTTGGTTTTTGGAAGTGTTGAGGAGCTTTGTCGTGGGCCAACTACAACGCGGAACGTCGACGATTGTTGTATTCAGGAAACGGTACTGGTTTAAACCAGTTGAAGACCACCAAGCAGTCACCATAACCTTCTGTTGATGGAGCTTTGGTTTGTGGAACAGTTGAGCAGCTTTGTGGTGGGCCAGCAACAACGCGGGACGTCGACGATTGTTGTATAGGATCCACTTTTTATCGCATGTCACAATGCGATCGAGAAAGAATCGGTTTTTGTTGCGCAAAAGCAGACTTCGAAACGACGATTTTGTTGATTTTCGTTCAATTCATGTGGCACCCATTTGTCGAGCTTCTTGGACTATCCAATTTGGTTGAGGTGCACAGCAATAGCTGATTTGCTTACTCCCAGTTCTCCCGCAAGCTCACGAACAGTTGTGTGCGGATCTGCTTCAACAGGCGCTTTCAATGCGTCGTCATCGATGACAGTACTCGGTCGTCCATGCTCTTCACTGTCGAGGTTCGGGTTGCCAGCCTTGAATTTTGCGAACCATCTTCGCACCGTACGCTCTTTAATCCAATTCTCCCTAAAGGCACCAACAATGTTTTGCGTCGCCTGCGCTGTATTGTGGCCCAGTTTGGACTCGTAGAGGAAAATTGCCCGAAAATCACTATTATTCATCTTTCACTGAAAGGAAAATATAGAGTAGGAAATATTATTTATTAATAAAGTGAACCAAAAGGTTACGATATGCAGATTTCAAGCTTTCCAATTATGTATCACACTTGCATACATATTAACTAGTGAGATAGTGTCATGAAATAGTGACAGTTGACGTCGTTTTACATTGTAGGGTGCGACTCTGTTGCTATTGCGTCCCTTTGATTTTTTCCTTTCAGGAAAATACACGTTTCTAAAAACTAATAGCTTTGAATTTTTTAGAAACAAGGTTTCGAAAAACCATTTTTCTTCTTCGATTCCACTTTTTTCCGCCATCTTAATTGCGTATTTTTTCTTCGTTGGTACTACGTGATAGACGCTTCTTACAGTGGTCAATAACCAAGTCCTTTTTTTCTCTCTCAAAAACTAAGAGCAGGCCCTGATTTACGGGAGGGCACACGGCGCACGTGCCCAGGGCCCCCGGTTTTGAGGGGCCCCCAAATTTGAATTAAATGTGTATTTAGTTAATGGGAATTTTGTGTGTGTATATTTAAAATTTATTTTTTTTACCTTTGCATGCTCATGAGTCATGTGTTTATAAATGTGGTACTTACACGCAGTGAGTTCGAGTTTCACGTAAACACGTGGCCATTAATAAGTTTCAGTGGTTTAATTTAAGGTGGCCATTGAGGAGGAGGATCGCTTCCATTGATTCACGTGACCTTTTCTTGCTTCTCCTAAAGCACCTAAACTCAACAGATCCTACAACTTCTTGCACATGGCTTGTCGTTGTCGTAACTGTAACCGCGAACGCGATGGCTTGGTGGCAAAAAACCTCCTTGCTTGGTTGTATTTTGCGTTGCGTTTCTTGCAGTCTGATGGAATGTTGAATATATGTTAATTTTATATATAATCAAATTTAGTTAGTTGTCGAATTTTACTAATGGCGAGTCTCTTGAGTGTAATTTGTCCTTGGAAGCCAGTAATCTGACTTCAGAATCATCTAACATCACAGATGCTCCTAATTTGGAAAATCTTTTGAATTCATCTAATGAAGAGAGCACAAGTTACACAATGAATGCAGTGGATCCTGCCTTATGGGGAGAAATTACAGAAGAAATGCGCGAATGCTTTTTGAGCAATCCACCAGTCCAAGATTTGAAGTTGCTGGCATTCATAGGGAATTATATCTGTGGTAAAACACGTTTCCTAACACAAGGTAATTTTTTCAGAATAAAAAAAAATAATGAGAAGGTAAAACGCGACTGGCTTCTTTTATCCCCATCAACTTGTTTACTATTCTGCTGGATATGCAAATTGTATGCTAGGAGCACTACAGCATTAGGATCCACAGGTTTTTCTGACTAAAAGCATACAAGTGAACGTCTTACAGAGCATGAAAATTCACACATACACAGGCAAGCAGTGTGTGACTATTCATCACGCATGAATGCTTCTGCACGCATTGACTGTCAGATAGTTATGCAGTATCGGAATGAATCCAAGTACTGGCAAGATGTTTTGCATAGAGTTGTTGCAACAGTTAAGTATCTCTCAGTTCGTGGGTTGCCAATGTATGGTGATGATGAAACAATTGGATCAGTTCAGAATGGAAATTTCCTGGGCTGCTTAGAATTAATTGCAGAATTTGATCCATTCTTAGCTCAACACTTGGGAAAATGGGGGAATCCAGGAAGTGGTAACACCAGTTACTTATCTTCAACATGTGTGGATGAATTTGTTGAATTAATGGCTGTACGTGTTTTTAATGCCCTCATTGATGAAATAACAATGTCAAAATATTTTTCTGTCATAGTTGACTCTACTCCAGACATTACACACCTAGATCAACTGGCTTTTATCATAAGGTATGTCAACAAAGATTGTGAAGCAAAAGAACGGTTTTTCACATTTATTCCATTCCATGGACATACTGCAGAAAACATTACAAATGCCATGATATCTTTTCTACAGGAGGCTGGCTTGGATATTATGAATGTCAGAGGCCAAAGCTACGACAATTCCAGCAACATGTGTGGGAAGTATTCTGGTGTTCAAACACGCATTAGGGAAATCAATCCACTAGCGGAATATGTGCCATGTTCTGCTCACACTTTAAATTTAGTTGGTGTGAATAGCATAGATAGTTGCGGTAAAGTTCTTCCTTTTTTCACATTTTCGCAAAATACTTTATACTTTTTTTTTTTCTGCATCAACTCACCGTTGGAAGATGCTTCAGGAGAAAGTCCAGGAAGCACATGGAAATTCATCACTCACACTGAAGAGTCGGTCAGTTACCAGATGGTGCGCAGATGCTGCAGCTACGCGATCAGTGAGGAAACATTATCGTGAAATAGAGAAAACTTTAGTATTTCTGTCAGAAAATGTAGATGATTCTCCACAGACAAGACATGAAGCGAAATCACTGCTGAAGAAAAGGCGAACAATGGAAATATTGATTAGCACAGCTGTTTGGGACACAATACTTCAGAGATTAAACTGTGCAAATCAAACTTGCCAGAATCCAAAAGGAAATATTTCTGAAGTACCTAAAATTTTCCAGTCGTTAATTGAACTCATTCAGTTCGCGAGGGAAATTTTTGAAGTCTATGAAGAGGAAGCTAAAACATTAGTGTCTGAAAATGTGCAACACCATGGTCATGATTCCCGAAGAAAGAAAGTGCCCAAGAATAAACACCTAGATGAATGTAACAGTGAACATATAGAACTCAGTGCAAGGGATATATTTAGAACTCAGGTTCATTATGTGCTTTGTGATGCTTTAGTCACTCAGCTTTCAAGCAGAAAAAGTGCTTATGAAAATATAATGAGAACATTTGAATTTTGTACAAAAAAATCAAGATATGAATTTTTTGAAGGGGCAAAAGCATTGCAGGAATACTATAACAATGACCTTGACGACCAGTTTGCAGATGAGTTTTGCAATTCTCCTCAATGATGGGGGAGCATGCAACCATTCCCAAGATGCTGCGAACTTTGAAGGTAAACAATTTAGAAGCCACATTTCCGAACACTGAGACTGCACTTAGAATGTTCATGACATTACCGATTTCAAATTGTACAAGTCAGAGATCATTTTCTTTGCTCAAAAGACTTAAAAATCCCTTACGATCAACCATGCGACAAACGAAACTGCCATCATTAGCTCTGCTGTCTTTGGAGAGTGATGTGACACAGTCTTTAAATTATGATTATCTAATACATGACTTTGAATCTAGGACATGTAGAAGAAAAATATTCAACCCAACTGTTTCGTCCTGATATAGGAGGTAAATTTTACAATTCTTTTTATTCATTCCTAAAAATAAAGAATAGTAACTGAGTTAGTACAAATAAAAAGATCTGGTGCCCCAAAACAGCACTTTGTCATCATATTGTCAGTTTTGTTCGAAATTGGACAATTTATACATGTCATTATGTGCTCATTAGATTTTGGTAAAAATTGGGTAAATGTGTAGTTTAGCATCCTAAATTATTTGGTTGGAAAAGTTGTAAAATTTCTAAAAAGTATGTCGTACAGATTCTAAAAAAATATGCAATTTAAGGGTAAATGGTGAAAAAATTTCATCCTTAGAATGAATATTAAAGATGTTTACCGAAATACTTGAACTCCAAGTATGACGAGTCAGCAGACGCTACGGGAGGCCTTTAACAACGCTGCGGCGTTGACATAAAGCTGTGCTCCGTTGAAAGGAAGGATCGGTGCAGCCAGGATATTCACGGGCGGAATGGTACAACAGGAACCGGGTACGCTGTTGTCAGGAAAGAGTGTAGTGCTACGCAACAGAAATAATTAATTTCGGTGTCAGTTCTTGACATCGCAGTCGGACAGTTTCTTGTTTTTTTTTTCACATGGGATTCTTCGATGCTGAATGTATGAACTTATTTTTCTGTGGAAGCTTTTTTTTTAATTTAGTAATCAAACTTTCACTTTGAGACTTGCCATCTAACTTCCGTTAGAGAGAATGCGACACAACGCTTTTTCTAGAAACAAGAAAGGCACATGCATACTTACTTTTTCGTATTACGGAATTACGTGCCAAAGAACGAAGATAATCTCTGCATGTTTCTTTAAAAAGTGAGACAGAAATTACAAACTACATTCTTTAGCGTAGCAATATATTCTGTTACTCTTTCCTGACAAGAGCGTACCTGATTCCTGTTGTACTCTTCTGTTCATGAATTCCCAGCCGCAGCAAACCTTCCTTTCAACGGAGCAAAGCTTCAGGTCGTCGTCGCAGCGTGTGTTTACTCATCCTACTTGGACTACTTGGAGGTAAGTTTTTCGGTTAACATCTTTAATATGTTTTTTTTTTATTTTACAACTTTTCTGACCAAATAATTTAGGACGCCGAAGTACAACACTTTTACTAAAAATTGAACCGGACTAGGTGCTCCCCTCAGCTTTTCCCATTATTATTATTATTATGTTTTTTTGTTTTATTTCTGTATAACTCACTCTTCCCCATCAACACAAAATTTTATGTTTTGCAGTTTTCTGTTATATTGATCATGATGCGCTGATTTGAATTTGTTAGAAACCGGGAAGCTGGAAGTAGGAGTTCCCGTAACACTTTTTCAATTTTTTATGCAGCTTCACATCTCTATTTATGAGGAAGTCCGGTGGAGGTCACCAGGGATTTTTTTTTCTTGTTTTAGTTCACATTTTTTGTTGGGTGCATTGTTCTCATGTTCTAGACGCAAAAAATCAGTACATTGCAAGACCACAATATTCACTAAAATTAAGATGTCCATCCATTTAGTCATAGATATATTGTTATAGTTAGAGTCTATGGGGGTCATTAACACCACAAACTATTGATCAACCAGTTGTTCCCGCATAGCCAGAGTTGTATAAAAATAAAATGTATCTGCGTACACAGCTATTGAAACAGAAAACTCGCTGCCAACCCACAAACCACGATAACAATAGAATTAGATAATTTAAAGGAAAATTAATAAAACAAATAATTATTAGAACATTACAGATTCCAATGAGGACAAAATAAGTACATTCCAATTGAATGTGCAGCAATGTGTGTAAAATGGACTTTTATGGCAAAATATTAAAATATTGGACTACAAACCTCATAAAAACAAGAGATTAATTAAAGAAAGTTTTTATATCCAGAAAAACAGTTCTATCAGTGAACCTTTAAAAATTATAAATATGATTTTCAACAAGTTAATTAAAAAATACTGGACTTACAAAATGCATAAGGAAATTATTTTTATTTAATTGGCAACTGAAAGAGGAACCTGGCAATAAAATTTAAATTCTGTGTAAACAAAACTTTTAATACAGTTCATATACATTGAGAACAGGACTTGATAAAATCTAGAGGCCAGAAATGTCTGTAAAAACAAAAGAACTCAGAAGATGTGAAAAATAATTTTCTTCAGTTAAAATAGAATTAAGTATATTAATCTGAGTAAAGCGTTGAGTAAGTGTTTTTATTGCTGTATATAGGCCTAACATTTTAATTTTTTTAATCTACATGTAAAAACTATCTGCAAACCTGCTAATGATTTGGAAACTATCAGCGTACGCATGTACGTCTACATTCTGCTACTCTGCGCACACTGACCATTATTTGGTCGATAGAGAATAAGGAGGGGGGCCCCGGAAATGTTTTGTGCCCTGTACCTCGCATGTAGTAAATCGGGCCCTGACTAAGAGCACTCGAATACCGTCAAAAAGTCGCTTTTCTCCTTTAAATGCATCATAAAAACAATCCTGCTGGACTAAAAATTATGAACGAGATGTTGACAGCTCTTTCTCTCTCGTGTACGGGCAAGGATTTTAGCACTACTTTCGAACGCGTAGAGGGATACATTTAGTTAAAATGTTATCGCCACAGCACTTCTTTGTAGGAAAGGAACTGCATGGAAGCTTTAGGGACCACCGTGAGCAACTCACTGGGCTGTAAGCAGTCGCCCGCCCTTAACTTAGGGTCACTGGTTCCAGGGAAAGGAGAGAGCCAGAGCCGTAAGACAAACACAACATCCATGCCTCACCGGGATTCGAACCCGGACCCCTTTCGGACGAATTATCAGAGGCCATTGCTTAGACCACTGCGCCACCGGGGCGGCCATGGAAGCTTTTAATCGTCTTTATATCACAGTCTCTGAACAGATTATGAGCAGTGGTTTAGTGGTCCAATTAAAGCTCCACCTCCGTAACTCTTTTTTTTTTTTTTTGAAATGCTCTTTACAATTTCAAAGAACATTTCCAGAACAATAATAAAAAAAAATGATTTTCTTTCAAAATAAGATGATGAAGAGGCCGGGGTGAGTTTCTCAAATAAGGGCGATAAAGGTCCGGGACAGGCGTTTCAATTAAAGACGATGAAGGGCCGGGGCAGGCTTTTGATATAAAGACGATGAAGGGCCTGGGAGGGCTTTTCAAATAAAGACGATGAAAGACCTGGGAGGGCTTTTCAAATAAAGATGATGAAGGGCCGGGGCGTGCTTTTCAAATAAAGACAATGAAGAGGCCGGGTCGAGTTTTTCAAATAAAGACGATGAAGGACCGAGACGGGCTTCTCGTAAAAAGACGAAGGGCCGGGACAGGCTTTTGATATAAAGACAATGAAGGGCCTGGGAGGGCTTTCCAAATACAGACGATGAAGAGGCCGTTGCGGGCTTTTCAAATAGAGACGATGAAGAGGCGGATGGGGGGGGGGCTTTTAAAATAAAAATGACGAAGAGGCGGGGGGGGGGGGGGCTTTTCAAATAAAAACGACGAAGAGGCGGGAGGGAGAGGGGTTCAAATAAAAACGATGAAGAGGCGGGAGGGAGGGGGTTCAAATAAAAACGATGAAGAGACCGGTGTGGACTTTCCATATAAAGACGATAAAGGGCTGGGGCAGGTTTTTCAAATAAAGACAAGAAAGAGATCGGGGCGAGTTTTTCAAACAAAGACGATGAAGAGGATGGGGCGGGCTTTTGAAATGAAGACGACGAAGGGCCGGCGCGGGCTTTTAGCATAAACACGATGGGCTGGGAGTGGCTTTTCATATAACGACGATGAAGGACCGGGGCGGACTTTTCCAATAAAGACGATGAAGCGGCCGGTACGGGTTTTTCAAATAAAGGCATCGAAGAGCCGGCGTGAGATTCTCAAATAAAGACAATGAAGGGCCTTTGCAGGCCTTTCAAATAAAGACGATGAAGAGACCGGAACGGGCTTTTCAAATAAAGACGAAGAAGGACCGGAGCGGGCTTTTCAAATAAAGACGAAGAAGGACCGGAGCGGGCTTTTCAAATAAAGAAGACGTAGGGACGTCGCGGGCTTTTCAAATAAAGACGATGAAGAGGCCGGGACGGGTTTTTCAAATAAAGACGACGAAGAGCCGGAGCGGGCGTTTCAAATAAAGACGATGAAGGGCCGGAGCGCGCTTTTCAAATATAGACGACGATGCGCCGGAGCGGGCTTTTCAAATAAAGATTACGAAGGGCTGGGGCGGGCTTTTCAAATAAAGATTACGAAGGGCTGGGGCGGGCTTTTCAAATAAAGATTACGAAGGGCTGGGGCGGGCTTTTCAAATAAAGACGATGAAGAAGCCGGGACGGGCTATTCAACTAAAGACGACGATTGGCCGGAGAGGGCTTTCGAAATAAAGACGATGAAGCGGCCGGAACGGGCTTTTCAAATAAAAACGACGAAGGGCCGAAGCGGGCTTTTCAAATAAAGACGATGAAGAGGTCGGGACGGGATTTTCAAATGAAGACGACGAAGTGCCGGAGTGGACTTTTCAAATAAAATTGACGAAAGGCCGGAGCGGGCTTTTCAAATAAAGACGACGAAGGGCCGGAGCGAGCGTTTCAAATAAAGACGATGATGCCGGAACGGGCTTATCGAATAAAGACGATGAAGATGCCGGAACGGGCTTATCCAATAAAGACGACGAAGGGCCGGAACGGGCTTTTCAAATAAAGACGATGAAGGGCAGGGGGTGCTTTTCAATTTAATGTCCCGACAGACCTCTAACTTGGAATATGTAATACCATAAAGTGAGTAATTTTGATCATCAGAGGCGTTTATTTAGAGACACTGATTTGTAATTTTTAACAACACATTAACAGTGCGTAACACAATTAAATAGTACCTGTCAGAAAAATGGGAACTTTTTTAAAACATGTAAAAATATCTAGTCATGTAAAACCGAAACAGAACTTTACCTGAATAATCAGTCGAAGTAGTTCTCCTGTGTCCTTAAAAAACGAACTAAGGAGAAACATGATGTGTTTTAGGACAATGTCAACAACAGGATCGACCTAAGAAAACAGAAAAACGTACAATAAAACAAGCATTATGTGTCTGAAAAGGTATCGTTGTAAATAAAAAATTTTCATTCCTAAGAAAATTGCAAATCTGATAATCTTCAACGAAGTCTTCAGTACAAATAGAAAACAAGTGAGTAGATCTCTTGCAAAAGACATTAAGGTAATGAAAGGAATATATAAATAGATAATACACTGCCTGACAGAAAAAATGCCACACCACGAAGACGCGAACGCAGCGCCATGAAAATTGCAGAATGGGTGCACATGTACAAATTATACAAATGATCGCATTTGCAGGGCAATCGCACAAACGTCGCGCAGGATATATGCGGACAACCAGCCCGTGAGGCCATCAGTCGAAACGTCGTCACGGCTGCGAGAAGTAGGTGGTTTTGCTGTAACCGTGTCTGGATAACAAACAAGGGGTGCCAATGCCGTTAAAATGCCGCCGTACGCGATTTCATTAAACGGATGAGCTCACGAGAGGTGTCATCGTAGGCCTTCATACCGCCGGATGGTCCTTGCGTCGTATTGCGGAAGACACCAAACGTGATGTCATAACCGTCGGCTGCATTTGGAGACAGTGGTCTCAGGAAGGATCTGTGCAACGTCGTAGGGGAACCGGAGCACGGAGACGGACGTCCGAGTCCCCCGATCGTCGCATCCGACGTCATACCGTAGCGAAACCACAGGCCACAACAGGCGACAGTTTGCGGAGTGTATGGGAAGGTTTGGAGGTTCTGATATCGACGCGGGCAGTGTCGCACCCATTGGCTGCGTCTTGTTTGCTGTCCAGCCGTCCGTTGCGAAGGTTATCCTTAAGAGCGAGCCATCGTAGTCACCTCTTGGCGTGGTATCGCTCCAGAGCTCCTTGGGATGCCGAACGTAACAGCGTGGTGTTCAGCGATGAATCGTGGTTCTGTCTCACCGCTTGGCGTGGTGTTTCTCCAGAGCTCCGTGGGATGCCGAACGGAACAGCGTGGTGTTCAGCGATGAATCGTGGTTCAATCTCACCGCTTGGCGTGGTGTCGCTCCGGAGCTCCGTGGGATGCTGAACGGAACAGCGTGGTGTTCAGCGATGAATCGTGGTTCTGTCTCACCGCTTGGCGTGGTGTTGCTCCAGAGCTCCGTGGGATGCCAAACGGAACAGCGTGGTGTTCAGCGATAAATCGCGGTTCTATCTCACCGCTTGGCGTGGTATCGCTCCAGAGCTCCGTGGGATGCCGAACGGAACAGCGTGGTGTTCAGCGATGAATCGTGGTTCTGTCTCACCGCTTGGCGTGGTGTCTCTCCAGAGCTCCGTGGGATGCCGAACGGAACAGCGTGGTGTTCAGCGATAAATCGTGGCTCTGTCTCACCGCTTGGCGTGGTGTCGCTCCAGAGCTCCGTGGGATGCCGAACGGAACAGCGTGGTGTTCAGCGATGTATCGTGGTTCTATCTCACCGCTTGGCGTGGTGTTGCTCCAGAGCTCCGTGGGATGCCGAACGGAACAGCGTGGTGTTCAGCGATAAATCGTGGTTCTCTGTCTCACCGCTTGGCGTTATGTCGCCCCAGAGCTTCGTGGGATGCCGAACGGAACAGCGTGGTGTTCAGCGATGAATCGTGGTTCTCTGTCTCACCGCTTGGCGTGGTGTCTCTCCAGAGCTCCGTGGGATGCCGAACGGAACAGCGTGGTGTTCAGCGATAAATCGTGGTTTTGTCTCACCGCTTGGCCTGGTGTCGCCCCAGATCTTCGTGGGATGCCGAACGGAACAGCGTGGTGTTCAGCGATGTATCGTGGTTCTATCTCACCGCTTGGCGTGGTGTCGTTCCAGATCTCCGTGGGATGCCGAAAGGAACAGCGTGGTGTTCAGCGATGAATCATGGTTTTGTCTCACCGTTTGGCGTGGTGTCACTCCAGAGCTCCATGGGATGCCGAACGGAACAGCGTGGTGTTCAGCGATAAATAGCGGTTCTATCTCACCGCTTGGCGTGGTATCGCTCCAGAGCTCCGTGGGATGCCGAACGGAACAGCGTGGTGTTCAGCGATGAATCGTGGCTCTGTCTCACCGCTTGGCGTGGTGTCTCTCCAGAGCTCCGTGGGATGCCGAACGGAACAGCGTGGTGTTCAGCGATAAATCGTGGTTCTATCTCACCGCTTGGCGTGGTGTTGCTCCAGAGCTCCGTGGGATGCCGAACGGAACAGCGTGGTGTTCAGCGATAAATCGTGGCTCTGTCTCACCGCTTGGCGTGGTGTCGCTCCAGAGCTCCGTGGGATGCCGAACGGAACAGCGTGGTGTTCAGCGATGAATCGTGGTTCTGTCTCACCGCTTGGCGTGGTGTCGCTCCAGATCTCCGTGGGATGCCGAACGGAACAGCGTGGTGTTCAGCGATGTATCGTGGTTCTATCTCACCGCTTGGCGTGGTGTCGTTCCAGATCTCCGTGGGATGCCGAAAGGAACAGCGTGGTGTTCAGCGATGAATCGTGGTTTTGTCTCACCGTTTGGCGTGGTGTCACTCCAGAGCTCCATGGGATGCCGAACGGAACAGCGTGGTGTTCAGCGATAAATCGTGGTTTTGTCTCACCGTTTGGCGTGGTGTCACTCCAGAGCTCCATGAGATGCCGAACGGAACAGTGGGGTGTTCAGCGATAAATCGCGGTTCTTTCTCACCACGGATGTCGGCCGGGTGAGAATTAAAAGGCGATGATGCCAACGGGCGGATTACTCCGCCCTTGTGGAGCACCAAACGACGCGGCAATATGGGAACATGGTGTGGAGTGCTATCAACACCAACAGCTTCTCACCGCTGGTACGCATTAAGGTCACATTGACGACACGCCGCTATGTTAACGAGGTGCTGCGGCCAGTGGCACTGCCGTATCTACAGGTTGTCCCAAACGCCGTTTTTCAACAGGGTAAAGCCCGGTTGAATACCGCTCAGATCAGTCTGAATGCTTTACATGGTGTGCGGATCAGTGGCCAGCACGATCCCCCGACCTCTCGCCAATCGAGCATATGTGGGACACGATTGGACGTCGGTTGACTACCCTCCCACCCTCGCAAAATGAAGATGAACTGTGGATTTGGATCAATACCATATTGTCCACGATACCCCAGGACTCTATTCGGACTCTCATTACCTCGATGCCACGTCGGATTCAAAGCTGTATCGCCCACGTTGGTGAAGCCAAATCCTTATTGGTCATCCTGCATATTCGGCCGATTGTATCTGACAGTTAAATAATTTGTTCAGGACCTGCTTGGCTATCTCTGCGTTCAATTTAGTCAGTTTTTATCTGTGAGGCAGTGTATTAATACAACGGTTGTACCGGAAGTTGTGCAAAAGTGGGCATAACAACTTTTTTATTCACCGACACAGGTCGTTTAAATTGCTCATGTTGGTAGAGTAACTCTTCGTCTATAGTAGCTTTTCTTCTTCATTGTACGTAAACAATGGATTCTAAGCAGAAGAAATGTGCCGTCATTGAGTTCTCGACGAAGGAAGGATGCAGGCTGTCCGACATCCACAGGAGGCTACAGAATGTTTACGGAGATGACAACATTGGCAAGAACAAGGTGTTTAAAAAGAGGAAAACCAGCTTTGAACACAAACCACGCAGTAGGAGACCATCATCTGCGATCACTGACACGAATCGTCAAAGAGTGGGTGAACTGATTCCCACGGAGAGACGAGTCACAATCCGTGATCTCGTTACACAACTGGACTGTGGTCACAATGCCATACAGAAGATGGTGGAAGAGTTTGGGTATGAGAAAGTGTGTGCAAAGTGGGTACCTCGACAGTTGACACCCTATTTGAAGGAGAGAAGAGTGGAAATCTGCCCTGATATGCTGGATAGCGTTTGAAGCCAGCGAAGACACGTTTTTTCCAGATCTGGTGACAAGGCATGAAGCGTGGGCGTGTTTTTACGCTCAGGAAACGAAGAACCAATCCATGGAATGGCGTCACACTTCATCAAATTCACGCGGATTGTTTTTTACGGATAACAGGGGTGTTATTCTCCTTGGGTGTTTGGAGCATGGGAGTACCGTGACCATCGAGCGGTACATTGAGACACTCAAGAAGCTTAGAGTAGCCATAAGGAAAAAGAGACCGAACAAGAATTTGAAAAGGATCAACATTCATCATGACAATGTCAGACCACACACATCTTTGGCAAACAAATCAGGCTGGTCGGTGGTCCCACATCCACCGTACAGCTCAGACCTGGTGCCCTCCGACTTCCACCTGTTCTGTCCAATAGAGGGAAGTCTCCGAGGGAAGGGATTTGACGACACAGACGAGGTGAAAGTGTCCGTGAAGAAGTGGGTACAACAGTCCACGCCTGAATTTTTTCAAAGAGGATTCGAGAGTTGGGTTCAACGATGGCGCAAATACATCGCTTGTGATGGAGACTATGTTTAGTAGTACCTTTGTATACAGAAACAGTTACTCTACCAACATGCGCAATTTGAACGATCTCTGTCAGTTAATAAAAATGTTACGCCCACCTTTGCATTACTTTCCTACAATCCTCGTATTTACCTGCAATGAAGAAGAAGGGATACTATAGAAAAAGAGTTATTCTACCAACATCTGCAATTTGAACGACTTCTGTCAGCTAATACAAAAGTAATGCCCACTTTTGCATTACTTTCGACAACCCTCGTATTTACCTGCAATGAAGAAGAAAGGTTACTACAGAGAAAGAGTTACTCTACCACCATGTGCAATTTGAATGACCTCTGTCAGTTAATAAAAATGTTACGCCTACTTTTGCATTACTTTCGGTACAACCCTGGTACGTGCATACTTATTAGTGCAGCAATTTGTTAAGGAAGGAAGTGCATAGTTTTCAATCTCGTGAACTATATCCACATGCTTAAAAACATACTCACCGAGACCTATATGCGCGCGGGTGCGTGCGCAAGCACACACACACACACACACACACACACTGCCATATCTACTTCAGATGTGACGCACATTTCAAAACGGGAAAAGTTGCTGCGACCAATTTCGTCGCTGCAGCGTAATTGGAAAAACATTCGGCTCCGGATCAGAAGGATGCGGTTTCGAAAGGCGCCACCAGAAAATTTGCGTTTTCAAAACACACCGTATGCGTGTAGGGAAAAGGGGTGTTCAAGACAGTGTGGCAATTCTGGATAGCATTAGAGTAAAAATTGTGGGTGCATACACTGATGAGCGATTCCATTATGACCACACACAGGCTAGAGAAATGAACGCGCCTGGAGACCGAACGGTGACGCAGGCGAGGTTCACAGAGCAGTACATATACAACCCGAGGACCGGCTTTCGGTTAGTAGAGTGTTCGTAGTCAGAATGGCAAAAGCTGCCGATTTATCGGAGTTTGATAAAGGACAAATTGTGATTGCACTGTGTCTCGGAACTACGATCTTGGAAACGGCGTGCCTTGTGGATTGTTCACGTGCCGCTGTTGTGAGTAGGTATCAAATGTGGTGTACAGATGGCCAAACGACGAACTGTAGGCCACCCGTGTGTCGTCCACAGCTCACTGATGCCAGAGGCGAGAGGAGACTGTCTCGCATCGTTCACAGCAACCGCGGGACCACAGTGTGGCAAATCACCCGCATTTACAACAGTGGTAATCACGGCAATGTGTCAGAGCACACAGTTCATCGCAACCTTTTGCGCATGGGCCTTCGCAGCCGAATCCCCATGCTCACTGCACGTCATCTTCAACAACGCATGAAATGAGCCCAAGATCTTTTAGATTAAATTGGACAGAGGATGATTGGAAGAAAGTGTTCAGGTCTGACGAATTAAGATTCTTGGTGCAGCACGTAGACGGCCGAGTACGGATACGCCGATTACCAACGGAGGCTATGGCACCCGGATGCACTGTTGGGCTGAAACAAGCCGGCGGTGGTGGCGTTATGCTGTGGGCGACGTTTTCTTGGGACAATTTAGGCCCCATTATGCCAATAGCACACTTCCTTACAGTTGTCAGGTATCTGGACATCGTTGCGGACCAAGTTCATCCATTCATGGCGACTGTGTTCCTTGCTGGTGATGGCCATTACCAACAGGATAATGCCTCATACCACACTGCCAGAATAGCCAAGGAATGGTTTGAGGAACATGCTGGTGACTTTCTGTTAATGCCTTGGCCTCCAAATTCACCTGACATGAACCCAATCGAACATTTGTGGTTCGACGTGGAAAACTGGGTTCGCCCCGAAATGTACGGGATATGGAATACCTGCTGTTCACATTATGATACCAGATACCACAGGATACCTAACGCCACCTCATCGAATCGATGTCTCGCCAAGTGATCGCTGTCTTGCGGGCTAAAGGGGGTCTTACAGCTTATTATGTAGGTGGTCATAATGTAATGGATCATCAATGTACAATAATAACATGCCAGAACGTGTTCAGATGCCCACTTGCCACAACGTAGGAAGCGCATGGTCATCCAAAATGCCACAACGTAGGAAGCGCATGGTCATCCAAAATGGTGCAGTAGCTCTCGGCGTTGAGTCTACCAGGAATTGCGACCAAGGGTCCCGTGCCAAACCAGGAGAAACACCCCCATAGCATAATTCCACCGCCGCCAAACTTCACAGTTGGCACAATACATTCCGGCAGGAGGCGTTCTACAGGCAGACGCCAAACCCAGACCCTGCCATCCGAACGGTAGAGGGTCAGCCTTGATTCGTTGCTCCAGAGAACCTGTTTCCACTGTTCAACGGTCCACTGTCGACGTTCTTTGCACCACGTTAGCCGATCAGCGCTATTGGATTTGGTGATCAAAGGCTTGTGGGCGGCAGCACGTCCATGATAACCGAGCAGATGGGCTTCCTTACGGATGGTATTCATCGAAAGAACACTCCCGGATGCCTGTTGAAACTTATAACGAAGTAAATTTCTCCGTCATTTTTGTCCACGCCGGGACTCGAACACGGGTCCTATCATTCCGGAATAAGTCGCTCTTACCAATTGAGCTACGCGGACGTTCGTTGTCGCTGCTATCTGCCTTTATGTCGTGTGCGTCCTGCGGGGCAGGCACGTTACACCCCCTCTCCCCCGAAAGAGGGCCGAGGGTATGGCCCACGGGTCAGCCGTGACCATGAATCGTCGCAGGCAGCCATCCGCTGTAGAACGTGCACTCGAGAACTCCCAGTCAATCTGGTGTGTGGAATGCAACGTCACACACATTTATTTTTCGAAGCGCTGGAGAAGGGATTCTCGTATTTTTTCCTATCTCGTGGTGTGGAAAGAACATCACACCATTGCGAGATCTTGAACGGCTGGGTCATCCAGGAAGTTCGGGAGCCATTATAACGAAGTAAATTTCTCCGTCATTTTTGTCCACGCCGGGTCTCGAACACGGGTGCCCTCATTACGGAATAAGTCGCTCTTACCAATTGAGCTACGCGGACGTTCGTTGTAGGTGCTATCTGCCTTTATGTCGTGTGCGTCCTGCGGGGCAGGCGTGTCACAAACCCCTCGCGGATGTAGCCCATCGATTTGGCGCGGTTCTTCCGAATTTCTCTGGCCAGAACCCGTCGGTCTCTAACTCCCAGTTTTGTGGGTCTGCCGGGTCGGGGCACATTCCGACAATCACCTCTCATCTTCCACTTGCCAATCACGTAGGCCACTGTCGATTTTGGGTACTTCAACTCGCTGGATATGTCACGTATGGATCGGCCATTTCTGTGATACCCGACGATTACACCTTTCTCGAAATCAGAGAGCTCCGAACTGCGTGGCATCTTGCATGCGACTGGTTGCGTTGTTGTTTCCAACACGATATTTAATGGCGGCGGCGGCCGTGACGTGTATCAGGACCGCGGATATCGTCGATTGCAGAGGTGTCCAATTACTTGTTGGTAGATAGTGTAGTTCAAATAAGCTTTATTACGTCTGTGAACTAGATTTTACGTGGTTTAATGATCATTATCTTTACTACATTAGCTGTAGTTATCTTACTGTTACACACGTTCAAAAATGTTTATGTAGTGGCCGTCCGTTGAGGACTACATTAGGATTAAGTATTCAAGAATATGTCTCATTCATACTCACCCAATTTTTGGTTGAATAAATACCCTGGATACGTAGAATGCAGCATTATACATTGATAAAACAACCATCACTATTTCGCCATGACAATTGGAAAGCATAGCCAAAAACAGGAGTTTCATCTCGAGATATAATTCGCACGAAGTCAAACGAAGTGCGTAGTTAAAAATGAATATTTAGAAATTGCATACAAATGGAACAAAGGAAACCGAAATAAGAAAAAATGCCCAAACTTGACCATCTAGAAGCATGTGATATAATTAAAATTGGAGTCCGTAGTATTTGAACACAATTGGAGAATCAATCCCCAATATCGTGACCACCACCAACCATACATGTTTGGACACTCCCTTGCGTCATTATCAATGGAGTGTTGAGGCTTTCTAACCACTTGGTCTCTTCCTTCAGCTCTATACAGATGAAACGGGATTCATCGGACCACACGATGCCGCGCCACTCTGCAGGGGTCTAGTTTTGATGTTCCCGGCACCAGGCGAATGCTAATTTCCGATGACGAGTAGTCAATAGTGACACACCAGTAGGGCTTCCGCACCCGCAGTCCATGGTATGAACCGTGCGTTGTACCGTTCGCTCACTGACATTGCTTGGGCCTTATGACATTTAACCTGCACCTGACTTGCACCGCCATTATCAAACGTTCCGTCTCTACGAGCCAGGATACTCTAGGTCAATCCCGGATATCAATGTCGTCTGGTCAGCCACTTCTTGCTCTCTGGACGCTGGAACGACCGTCGATGGTATACTCGCGGTACACCCATGGTATGATTGCTCTTGGGAATCTCAGGGTTCTTCCTACTTGGGTGATGGAATGACCCGTCTGTCTTGCTCGTTGAATGCTATACACTGTTGGAAAGATCAGATCATATGTAAAGGATTTTAGGAAGGGAGTATCAGCCCCTAGGTCGTAACCCTTAGAAATAGGAAGCTAGGAGATTTGGGCTAGAGTGCCCGATAGGGAAGTGCAGCAAGGTAGAAAGGGGTAGGGCGACGGACTTATTTATTACCGAGGGGCCAGTACCTGGGACTCGACGGCTTAACATGCCCATCCGACGCACGGCGGATATTTAGTGGTTCGTACGTGCCTGGGATCGAACCTGAGGTTTCTCCGTGGCAATCACGAACGTTTACCACTAGGCCACCCGCGGCCTGTCTGTTGGAAAATCCAGTTGTCTGCCTATTTTTTTTAGGTTTGGGACTGTTACACTCAGTATTTGTCATTTTCTTGTAGGACTTCCGTCCACAGTGAGTAGTGTTTAGGTCCCAGCCACCTACAGCGAGATCGCCTTTTGGGCAGGACACAGAAACGGAAGGAATGAGAGCAAGTCTAGCGACTTTGACAGAGCAGTTTGTAGTGAGATTAGAGTACAGTAGATGGCGCCACCATACAAGTACGATGTTGCACACAGAGGGGTGAGATAATTTCAGGGGAGGGGGCATAGGAAAGGATACCCATTTAACCAGTGGGTCCAGCCTGGGGGCCGTCACTTAACGTGCTCGTCCGATGCACGGCGGATATTCAGCGATTGTTAGTAAATCACACCATCTCTGAAAGATCGGCCCAGGTTTGAACCTGGGGACCTTGCATTGATAGTCTGACTCGCTAACTACTAAGCTATCAGCGGCTCTTCTGTTACACTCAGCCCTGGGGGATGTCCATTTCAACTGCCCATCACTCCTATCTGTAATGTTTTGTCTACTGAGTGTATTTATTAGTCTGCATATAGAGAAGAGAACTCTTCCTTTCGTCTATACAAGATTGATTCCTTTTCCTGCAGCAAACGATGTTTTTGAAACACACGAAGGAACTTTTCTTTCAATGGCCGTGCTTCAAAGCGCGATATAACGTTGTGCACTATTACGAGGGTTGTACCGAAAGTAAAGCAAAAGAGGGCATAATTTTTCATTAAGTGACAGAGATCGTTCAAATTGCACATGTTGGTAGAGTAACTGTTTCTTTATGCAAAGGTACTACTCAACATAGTCTCCAACACAAGCGATGCATTTGCGTCATCGTTGAACCCAGCTTTCGAATCCCCTTTGAAAACATTCAAGTGTGGACTGCTGTAGCCACTTCTTCACAGACACTTTCACCTCGTCTGTGTCATCAGATCTCTTTCCCCGAAGACAGTCCTCCATTGAACAGAGCAGGTGCAAGTCGGATGGCGCTAGATCTGAGCTGTACGGTGGATGGAGTGACCACCGACCAGCCTAATTTACTGATCTCCCGATTTGTAACTAAAGATGAGTGTGGTTTCGCCTTGCCATGGTGAATGTGGATCCATTTTAGATTCTTGTTCAGTCTCGTCTCATTCAAAACCATTATTTCTAAATGGCTTCTCCAAGCTTCTTTAGCGTCTCAATGCACCGCTCGATGGCCACGGCACGCCCATGTTCCAAAATCAAAGAGAATGACACCCCTGTCATTCCAAAAAAACAGTCACCGTGACTTTCTGTACGACATTCTGTTACATAAATTACCCAAATACGGTTTTCGTGGCAAAATTCTTTCCCTCTTAATAAGCTACCTCTCTCATCGCAAACAGTATGTCACTGTAAATAAAATTAACTCCGATCTACTTAATATTTCATGTGGAGTGCCTCAAGGTTCGGTATTGTGACCGTTAATGTTCCTGTTATATATTAATGACCTTCCTCTGTGCCTGCAATCAACTCATGCTTTCTATACGCTGATGACACTGTCATTTTTCAAAAAATGTCATGATTTGCATAAGTTACTGATAATGATCAATAATGATCTATCAAATTTATCTCATTGGTTATGCTCTAACAAATTATCACTTAATATTCTAAAAACCAACGCCGTATATTTCCGAAACGTTCATAAAAGAGAGGACATAAATAAATTTCCAATCAGGATTAATGATCTCCCCCTTAAAATTGTGGACATAGTTCAGTATCTTGGTGTTTGGTTTGATGAATTCTTTAACTGGAATACGCATGTTCAGTTTGTTTTAAAAAAGTTTCCTTACAGGTTGGTCTGCTTGGTAAAATTAAGCACCTCTTCCCTATCAATGTCCTAAAAACATTTGACTATGCTTTTATTTATACCCATCTCTCCTATTGTTTGGAATCTTGGTATTAAAATATAAGTGCAAACAATAAGTTATGCTTGCTCAAATTACAGAAGAAATCTGTTCGCTATATGCTGAACACAGATTACATGTCTCATTCAAAACCATTATTTTTAAAACTAAATATTCTAAAAATTCATGAAATTTTTACCTTGAAACTAGGTATCATGTTTTTTTTAAATAATGCATCTTAAACTGCCTATTTTTCAATCTGACATCAAATATCTGGATTATTCTATCTTCACCAGATCTGTTGATAACAACAAATTATGTCAGCCGTGTGTTAGACTTAATTATGGTTTAAATAGCATACTGTATAAAGCCATTATCCGATGGAATAATTTCCCAGAGAGCATCAGATCCCTGGAAAATATCAAAAAGTTTTCCTTGTCTCTGCGAAATTACATTGTAAATCACCCTGATCTCCATAACGAATCTCAATCCTATCATTAAATTGTAGTTCCAAGCATGCTGCTAACAGTGCTGCTTCTGTTAAAACCATCTTACTTGCTTTCACATATGCCATATGTTTTATTCTTTTTCTTACATCTGATAGGGGGAATCGCCTTACAACCAATGTGTTCAGATTCCTCCTGGTGTATTGCATTTTCATATAACTGTAAGTTTTAAATGTGTGCAGTAAATATCTGTATTGTATTGTATTGTATTGTATTGTATCGCTGGCTTTTGAACTTCTTAAGCCTTTGTGAAGAGGTGTGACGAAATTCTATGAATTGATTCTTCGTTTCCGGATCGTACAGATACACCCACTTTTCATCCCCTGTCACCAGATCAGAAAAAAAACGTGTCTTCATTGGCTTTAAACGCTTCCAGCAGATCAGAGCAGAATTCCAACTTTCTCTCCTTCAAATCGGGTGTCAGCTGCCGAGGTATCCACTTTGCAAACACTTTCCGATACCCTAAGATTTCCACCATTTTCTGTATGGGATTGTGACCACAGTCCAGTTGTGCAACAAGCTCACGGATTGTGACTCGTCTCTCCACGACAATCAATTCTTTCCGATACCCTAAGTCTTCCACCATCTTCTGTATGGCATTGTGACCACAGTCCAGTTGTGGAACAAGCTCACGGATTGTGACTCGTCTCTCCACGCGAATCAATACTTTCCGATACCCTAAGTCTTCCACCATCTTCTGTATAGCATTGTGACCACAGTCCGTTTGTGCAAGAAGATCACGGATTGTGACTTGTCTCTCCACGCGAATCAATTCTTTCCGATACCCAAAGTCTTCCACCATCTTCTGTATAGCATTGTGACCACAGTCCGGTTGTGCAACAAGATCACGGAATCTGACTCGTCTCTCCACGCGAATCAATTCTTTCCGATACCCTAAATCTTCCACCATCTTCTGTATAGCATTGTGACCACAGTCCAGTTGTGCAACAAGATCACGGATTGTGACTCGTCTCTCCACGCGAATAAATTCTTTCCGATACCCTAAGTCTTCCACCATCTTCTGTATAGCATTGTGACCACAGTCCGGTTGTGCAACAAGATCACGGATTGTGACTCGTCTCTCCACGCGAATCAATTCTTTCCGATACCCTAAGTCTTCCACCATCTTCTGTATGGCATTGTGACCACAGTCCGGTTGTGCAACAAGATCACGGAATCTGACTCGTCTCTCCACGCGAATCAATTCTTTCCGATACCCTAAGTCTTCTACCATCTTCTGTATAGCATTGTGACTACAGTCCAGTTGTGCAACAAGATCACGGATTGTGACTCGTCTCTCCACGCGGAATCAATTCTTTCCGATACCCAAAGTCTTCCACCATCTTCTGTATAGCATTGTGACCACAGTCCAGTTGTGCAACAAGATCACGGATTGTGACTCGTCTCTCTACGCGGATAAATTCTTTCCGATACCCTAAGTCTTCCACCCTCTTCTGTATAGCATTGTGACTACAGTCCGTTTGTGTAACAAGATCACGGATTGTGACTCGTCTCTCCACGCGAATAAATTCTTTCCGATACCCTAAGTCTTCCACCATCTTCTGTATGGCATTGTGACCACAGTCCAGTTGTGCAACAAGCTCACGGATTGTGACTCGTCTCTCCACGCGAATCAATTCTTTCCGATACCCTAAGTCTTCCACCATCTTCTGTATAGCATTGTGACCACAGTCTAGTTGTGCAAGAAGATCACGGATTGTGACTCGTCTCTCCACGCGAATCAATTCTTTCCGATACCCAAAGTCTTCCACCATCTTCTGTATAGCATTGTGACCACAGTCCGGTTGTGCAACAAGATCACGGAATCTGACTCGTCTCTCCACGCGAATAAAATCTTTCCGATACCCTAAGTCTTCCACCATCTTCTGTATGGCATTGTGACCACAGTCCAGTTGTGCAACAAGATCACGGATTGTGACTCGTCTCTCCACGCGAATCAATTCTTTCCGATACCCTAAGTCTTCCACCATCTTCTGTATAGCATTGTGACCACAGTCCGGTTGTGTAACAAGATCACGGATTGTGACTCGTCTCTCCGCGTGAATCAATTCACCCACTCGCTGACAATTCGTGTAAGTGGTTGCAGATGATGATCTCCCACTGCGTAGTTTGTCTTTAATGCTGGTTTCTCCTTCTTTAAACATCTTCATCCATCTGTGCGCATTGCTCTTGACAACGGTGTCATTTCCGGAAACATTCTGTAGCCTTCTGTGGTTGGCAGACTGCCTGCACCCTTCGTTCGTCAAGAACTCAATGACGGCACGTTTCTTCTGCTCGATATCCATTATTTCCCTGTAATGAAGAAGAAGGCTTACTATAGAGGAAGAATTACTCTACCAAACTTCTGTGAATGTGGGACAACCTCTGTCAGATTTGAGCGACTTCTGTCAGTTAATAAAAAAGTTATATCCACTTTTGCATTACTTTTGGTGCAATCTTCGTAATTTATTATAATAACAGGAATATGAGAGTCACTTTAAAATCCTTTGCAGTAATACAGTATATGTACTTTAGCTTCCTCTTTAATGATAGCTAGCAGTAGTACCTGGTATATTTCGGGTAAGAAAAAAAAGGAGCCGAGATAGCTGCAATTGTGAAAAATAAAAAAACGTTTTTTTTTAAATTTAGTTAATTTACTTTCACGAAACAAGAAAGAAAGGAAGAGGAATGGAAATACTTACCTTTGAGGAGACATCTATTGAACTGCCGTATATCTGGCGTATACTTCTGAGAATCCGTCGACACTGAAATGCAATGTGCCTATGTCATGTCGCGTGCATGCGACTTGGCAATGATCATTCTTTTGTTTACCGTTTTGAGTTTTGAATATCTGGAACTCTCTATTTACATTACATTGTACACCCTGATTCATAAAGAAATATACAGTTTCCAGATGCTGTAAAACAGTAACAGTTGAAGACACGGATCACAACTGCGAACCGTTAGGTAGATATGCTCATAAAGTTTGTGTACCGCTACTGAGGAAAGTGACGTAGGCGACAGCGCGCGTGTCACGTGACTAGCCAGTCAAAATGGCAGCGTTTGCAGTGGAGCATTCGTTTTGTGTTCTTGAAATGAGCAAAACGGAATCTGTAACTTTTGTGCAACGGCATTTTCGATCACGATTCGGAAAAGAACCTTCAACCAGAAAATCTATCTACGATTTGCATAAAAAAATTTGAAACTACGGGCTGTTTGTGCAAACTTAAAAGTCCTGGATGACCGCGTGTATCGGAAGAAGTCGTCGATAGTGTTTGCACCGCCATTCAACGAAGCCCGGGAAAATCGACGCGGAGGGTGAGTCGTGATGTGCAAATGTCACAGTCCACTGTCAGAAGAATTTTGATAAAGAAGTTGCAAATGATTCCCATACAAAGTGCAGATATTGCAAGATCTCACTCACCTTGACAAGACAAAGCGCTTTGAATTTTATGCCGAAATGCAGCACCGTTTTGAAAATGAAGATTTTGCCAATCACTTAGTTTTCACCGATGAAGCATGAGTGGTCAGGTAAACAAGCACAATGTTCGCTTTTGGGGAACGCAGAATCCCAGATTTACAATGCAACAGGCGCGAGATTCCCCAAAGGTAAATGTGTTCTGTGCTGTGTCCAAAAAGAAAGTGTACGGCCCCTTCTTTTTTTCACGAGAAAACTGTCACGGGAGGCTATTTTCTGGATATGTTAAGTCTTTGGTTGATGCCACAGCTGCAGGGCGACAGTGACAACTTTCCAATTGGATGGTGCACCGCCGCACTGGTGGTGCACCACCAGTGTAGGTTGAAAAGCGTATGTGCTCCAGCTTTCCAACCGTAGGTTGATGAAGCGTATATACTGAAGCTTTGTCCGTCTGTCTGTCCGTCCGCCCGCACGATAACTCACTGAAAAGTGGCTCGATTTCGATTAAAGTTTAGTATGTGGTAGGAGACCACCTGGGGACGAACCCTATTGAAAATGGGCGAAATGGGGCCAAAGGTCAGGACATAGGAGCGGGATCCATTCCATTGCCCTTATGCGTCATAACTTGCTTAAAAATGGTTCGAGTTCGGTGAAATTTTATTATATGATAAGAGACAACCTGGGGACGAACTCTATTGAAAATGGGCGAAATAGGGTCAAAAGTCCGGATATAGGAGTGGGATCCATTCTATTGCTCTTATGCGTAATAGAACCATTTTTACACAAGTTATGTCATAACTTGTGTAAAAATGGTTCGATTTCGATGAAATTTTAGTATGTGGTAAGGGGCAACTTGGGAACGAACCGTATTGAAAATGGGCGAAATGGGGTCAAAGGGCAGGACATAGGAGCGGGATCCATTCCATTGCCCTAATGCGTCATAACTTACGTAAAAATGCTTCGATTGAGACAAAACTTTATCATGTTGTTCCGGAAGTAAACTTGACGGGTTCTGTTGAATATAATCGAAATGGGGTCAAAGGTCAAGGCATAGG
Organism: Macrothele yani; assembly: GCA_039090855.1. Taxonomy (NCBI): domain Eukaryota; kingdom Metazoa; phylum Arthropoda; class Arachnida; order Araneae; family Macrothelidae; genus Macrothele; species Macrothele yani. The sequence continues at coordinate 105,886,825 of CM076999.1, read as the reverse complement.
AGCGCGATTTATTTCACAGCTTGTATCCTCATTACTTGAGCAATAACTTGAGTAATGATTTCTGGTATGCTTGAAAGCATATCATAATCAATGCATTGCATGAATTTACTAACTTGTATATATAGATGTGCATCATCGTGTGTAGGATTATTTCATCTGTTTGGTAGACGCTTTCTTTCAAGGGAAGAGCATATCGTTTTCATTTTAGTGGTATGCAACTTCGCAACAACATTACAGCTTGATAAAGAATGAGAGAAAATACAAAATGTAATTTACCTCCAAAAAGTCTTTCACTGCAAAGAAAAAGTTTCTCATTAAGATGAAAAATCCTTGGTGTGTTCGAAGCTGAGGAGAATCCTGGAATAACTGGAAGAAACAATAGCTTTGGTCGAAAAAAATATCTAGGAAACTTTGTGCAGGATTTAAAACAAGTTAGTAAAATCATGCAATGCATTGATTATAATACGCTTTCCAATATACCAGAAATCATTACCCAAGTTATCACTCAAGTTATCAGAATAATGGCTGTGGAATAAATCTCGGTCTTGTGCCCTGACCTTTGATCCCATTTCGATGATATTCAACAGAACCGGTTCGGTATACCTCCGAAATAACATGATAAAATTTTGTCGCAATCGAAGCATTTTTACGTAAGTTATGATGCATAAGGGCTATGGAATAGATCCTGCTCCTGTGTCCTAACCTTCGACCCCATTTCGCCCATTTTCAATAGAATTCGTCCCCAGGCAAGACCCTACAACATACTAACATTTCATCCGATTCGAAGCTTTTTTACGTTAGTTATGACGCATAATGGCGATGGAAGTGATTCCGCTTCTGTGTCCTGACCTTTGACCCCATTTCGCCCATTTTCAATAAGGTTTGTCGCCAGGTGATCCCCTACCACATACTAAAATTTCATATAAATCGAACCTTTTTTACGTTAGTTATGACGCATAATAGCAGTGGAATGGATCCCGCTCCTATGTACTGACCTTTGACCCCATTTTGTTCACTTTAAATAATGTTCCTTCCCAGGTGATACCCTACCAGATACTAAAATTTCATCAAAATCGAACGATTGTTACGCGAGTTATCGTGCGGACGGACATACGCACACAACGCGTGACGTAATAAGGCAGATGGGAATCGCGACCATCTGCTTGCCGCAAGAGTGTGACGTCATAAAACTTTAATAGGATCCACACACAACGCGTGTCGTAATGATACAGATGGCGTGACCGCGCGCCAACATTCTCAAACGCCAGATTGTAACGTCATAAGATTTCTAAACATTGGTAACATTAATGGAACAACGCCATCACTAAAAACGTTACAATTCGGGGTGGTTATTTAACCCACTAAACGAATTCTCCTAAAGTCGAGATCAAGCTAAATCGATTTCTAGTACCAGAAAACGGTAGGTTAACCACTTTCATCAAAATCCTTAGAGCCGTTTTCAAAATAAAATGTACATACATACATACATACAAGAATTGCTACTTTAAGGTGGACGTCAAGTAATTTTGCTTCCTATACTTCCAATGGAAAAACTTCTGTGTACATTTTCTTCACAATTAATGCGTTCCCAAGGATGAAAATTTGATCATCGATTGAAATATCTTCATTTTATAACTTGCAATACTTAATATTTTTTAAAACATAACCATAATTATGCAATTCAACATTTGTTTGTCTACTGACGTCATGAAAATACAGGTCGTGCGATCTTTTTTCTGGGCAATTAATGCGTTCACAAGGATGAAAATTTGAACATCGATTAAAATAGCTTCATTTCATAACTTGGAATACTTAATATTTTCTAAACCATAACCGTAATTATGCAATCTAACATTTTTTGTCCACTGACGTCATCAAAGTACAGGTCGCGCCATCTTTTCTCTGGTTTCAACACCAATAAAGGAAAATTTATTGATTTTTAATATAATTATAGTTATGTTTTAGAAAATATTAAGTTTTCCAAGTTATAATATGAAGTTATTTTAATCGATGTTCAAATTTTCATCCTTGGGAACACATTAATTGTGAAGGAAATGTTTACAAAAGTTTTTCCATTGGAAGTATAGGAAGCAAAATTACTTGACATCCACCTTAATAATATGGGATAAGGGCAATGGAATGGATCGCAATCCTATGTCCTGACCTTTGACCACATTTCGTCCATTTTCAATAGGGTTCGTCCCTAGGTGATTCCCTACTACATACTGAAATTTCATCGAAATCGAACCATTTTTACGCATGTTATGACGCATAAGGGCAATGGAATGCATCCCGATCTTATGTCCTGACCTTTGACCCCACTTCATCCATTTTGAACAGGTTTTGTCCCTAGATGGTCCCCTACCACGTAGTAAACTTTCATTGAAATCGAACAGTATTTACGCAAGTTATTACGCACAAGGGCATTGGAATGATTCAGCTCCTATGTCGTGAGCTTTGACCCGATTTGTCCCATTTTCAATAGGGTTCGTTCCCAGGTGGTCCCCTATCACATACTAAATTTTCATCGAAATCGAACCATTTTTACGCCAGTTATCGTGCGGACGGACGGACAAAGCTGGAGCATATACGCTTCTTCAACTTACGGTTGGAAAGCGTAAAAAAAGTGCAAAATTCGTAAACGTTTTAAAATCACGAGTATAAAACTTAATTTCTTGCTCACACTGTAAAAAATAAGTGATGTGAGTTCACATGAAATTTCTGAAAATAACGTGGAAAAAGGTGTAGGTAAGTGTCCGGCTTTTTAAGAAATTTCCGTTTTGAAAAGTGCCCGTTTTCAGCACGTCTTTCGTAAAAAAGATCGTGCCTATGTTATCGGTTTGTCCGTCCGTCCGTGCGTCTGTGGACATCATATCTCTGCAACTATTAGTCCGATTTCAAAAATTATTTTTGCATTGCGGAGCTTGAAATGTGCGAATGATGATCTTTTATTTCGTTTTTCTTTATACGATGCACGATTTTGCCGCTAGAGGGCGTAAAAGCTGATGATGTCGAATTAAAAATACATTTCATTCCATATATTTGCTTGTAAACATCCGATAGAAAAAAAATATTTTACCTTTCGATTCCATTTATGTCGAAGACTATTTTAGATGTAGTCACTTTTTCCAGTTACGCATAGATTTTCCGCTATAGGGAGTATAAAGATAAATTGTGTTTTCCCGATATCTGTGCTTCTAAAACTCTGATTTGAAAGATTTCTTCTGTAGCGGGTACAACTCCTGATGGAAAGTCGTTTGCATATAATTACTAATTTTTGGTAAAAACGGTTTGGCCGCTAGGGGGCGTAAGTCTCAGTTTCCGCTTCTGATTTATTTGTAGCAAAATCTGAGCTTTTAAAATCTCTACTGAAAAGAAATCCTCTGTGGACCTACTGACGTGGATAAACCTTTTCGGAATATTTTCTTCGTAAAATAATTCATTGTTTCTGCGCCAGGGGCGTAGAAGTATATCTTATTCCTTCTTTGTCTTTCTTTGATATATTGTTTAAATTCCTTCTTTGTTGGATAGCGTTTCCAGTGCGAAATGTTTTTCATTTGATTTCAAAATTTCAACTAACTCGTAGACATTCCGCTAGGGAGCGCTAAGAAGCACAAGAAGCACAATTCCCCCGCTAGGGACTAAGTACTTAAGAAGCACAATTCCCCCCATATCTGTGCTTCTAAAAGTCTGATTTGAAAAATTCTTTGTGTATCACATACAGCTCCTAATGGCAAATGTTTTTCATAAAATTTCTAATATTCCGTAAAGAATGGTTTGGCCACCAGAGGGCATATGTGTTAATTTCTACTTCTGATGTCATCGTCATCATTGTAAACCATTATCAATCTACCGCTGGACGAAGGTCCCCTTCTTCCACAACGGTTTGTCTTATGCCCGTCTCTTCCATGTTACTCTCGCATACTTTCGAATTTCATCCACCCATCTCCCATTTGCTCTTCTTCTGGATCTTCTCCTGTCTCTTGGAACCGTCTAAAATTTCAGCTGTCCATCGATGGTCTGTCCTTCTGGCAATATGTACAGCCCATTGCCATTTCAGGGATTTTACTCTGATCATGATGTCTTCCACTCTTGTCATTTTTCTGATCCACGAGTTCCTCTTCTTATCTCTCCTGATTACACCAAGCATGCATCTCTCCATGCTGCTTTGAGTTGTCTGCAGTCTTTGTTTGTCTCTTTTAGTTAAGGTCAACGTCTCTGCACCATATGTAAGCTATGGAAGGATGCATTGATCAAGCAATTTTCTTTTAAGACATAATGGCATATTGCTCTTGAAAATTATACTGTTTCTTCCAAACGCTCTCCAAGCAAGTTTTATATGCCGATTAATTTCTTCATCAATGTGACCCTCACTTGATATCTGCTGTCCAAGATAAATGTATGCATTAGTTATCTCCAGCTTTTCCCCATCAATCGATAAATCTTCATTTCTTGTAAAAGCATTGTACGTCAGTTTTGTCTTTTGAAAGTTCATTTTTAATCCCACTTCTTTACTCTTGTCAGAAAGTTCCTGGATCATACTCTGAAGCTCCGATGGGGTAGTTGCGAAAATGACTACGTCATCAGCAAAACGAAGGTGGGTTAGATAATCTCCATTAATCTTTATCCCTTTGTTTTCGCAGTTCAGTGATTGAAAGACATTTTCCAATGTGGCATTGAAGAGTTTGGGAGATACGGTGTCACCCTGTCTCACTCCCCTTCCAATGTGCAAAATCTGAGCTCCTGGAAACTAGACTGAAAAAACTATTTCCTGGATCCATACAGCTCACATTGAAAAACCTTTTGAGAATAATTTCTTCTTGAATTAATGCATGATTTTTCCCCGCCAAAGAGCGTAGATGCATATCTTATGTTTGTCGGTATCTCTGTTTCTAAGAGACCGATTTAAAAAAACTCTTTCTTTGTTGGAGCGCGTTTCCGCTGCAAAATGTTTCACATATAATTTCAAAATTTTCTTAACGCACAAGTCTGCAACCAGAGGGCGTAAGCTAACGATTCCGTTTACAGCAATATCTGAGGGATTAAAGACCCGAGTGAAAAACTTCTTTCTTCGGTCAGATACTCTTGTTTTCCATACCGGTTCATTGACTTTGAATAGCTTTGATAAATTTAATTCCCGTCAGAACGGATTCAAAAGACGTGCTAATTACCCCCGAAAATTCGTTGTCATCTTTCTTGTTCTATATATGTCGGAACATTTTGTTAAAAACTATAATATCTGCTCAATTTTCTCAAAAACTAAAACACTTATTCTGAATTAAAGAGGACAGTGATGTACAGTTTTACAAAGTACACAAAGTGGCAATGTACTTATGTTGTTTTCCGCTCCCATTAGTAACGGAGATAATAGCTATGATATCTTTTGGAAGCTGGCCAAAAACGAAAATGTTGCTAAAAGCTGTGCCAACACAATTTGCTGTAAAACTAAAAGAGCTATTACGAATTAAAGGAGATAGTGTTACTGAGTTTTTCAAACTAAACAAATTGAGCAAGTTTCGTTTTCCAGTTCTAATAACAGTCACGGATAATGAAATTTGCGCACTTGGAAGGAACCATACACCAACCGCGAAACTTTGCAAATGCCGCCCCGATGGCGCAGTGGTCTAAGGCGATGGCCTCTGATCATTCGTCCGAAAGGGGGCCCGGGTTCGAATCCCGGTGAGGCATGGATGTTGTGTTTGCCTTACGGCTCTGGCTCCCTCCCTTCCCTGGAACCAGTGACCCTAAATTAGGGACGGGCAACTGCTTATAGTCCATTGAGTTGCTCACGGTGGTCGTTAAACCTCCAATCAAAAAAAAAAAAAAAAAAACTTTGCAAATAGCTGGAGTGCGTGCTGGTATGCGAATGATCCACGTTTGGTGCGATTGCGCATAACCTCACACCCAGTGGTGGTCTTGCAAGCGCGAATCGGCAGCCTGCAAAACCGGCGTGTAGTCGATGCCCCATGAAAGCGAAAAGCACCGGCCGACGCAAGCAAGAGTACAAAAGTGATAAGGATGCCAAGTAGACGCCAGAGACGTCAATTTACGTTACGTACGGACTTTGAGAGAGGACAGATCTTCGGGCTGAAAACCGCAGGGTGGTTGGTGCTCCGTATAGCCCAATACGTGGATCGTTCCGACCATACCGTCCGACTGTGTTGGGAGCAGTGGACACGTGACAGCACTACCACACGGCGCAGCGGCTCCGGTCGGACCTGGAGGACCACCGGTAAAGAGGATCGATGTAGCGGCTCCTGTGTGCCCATGAACTCTTTCCCGACGCATTGCGGAAGCGAATCTGCGTTTCCAGCACCCTTTACGTGTGCTGCCATTAAACACAGGAACATCGCCGGCTCCGCGTGTAGTAGTTCCAGGCCAGAGCGAAGTGGAATGCCACAGACTAGCGACGTGTGGTGTTCAGCGATGAGTGCCGCTTCGTTTTGGGGACAGAAGAACATAGTGTCCCAGTGTGGAAGTCCCCGAGTCAACGGCACCATCCCAACCTCGCTATCAGGGGGCACACCTCCGCCACTGCAGGCATGATGGTCTGAGAAGCCATAGCCTGCGATAGCCGATCAGCTCTAGTAGTGGTACGTGTATCATTGACGGGACAGCGGTATGTGGATGAGATCTTACGGCCCATTTGCTCCTATTCCTGGCCAGGATTCCAGGTGTGCTATACCAGCAGGGTAATGCCCGCCCGCACACGGCTCGGGTTGCCCAGGACTACCTACGTCATGTCCAGACACTTCCATGGCCTGCCCGCTCCCCGGAATTGTCACCTATTGAGCATGTGTGGGACTAGTTGAAACGCCGGCTGCCACCATGCGGCACTATACGGGATTTGGAGCACACCGTCCAAAATGTGTGAGCCAGTCTGCCGCAGGACAACATCAGGCGTCTGTTCGCCTCCATGCCGGACCGTATTGCACCATGTATTGCCGCTCGAAGCGCTGCGATTCGCTATTTAAGATGAGCGGATTGCGTACCACAGATCCCTCTGTAATTGTCCTGCAGCTCTGTTTTTGCCATCATGCGCATCATTCATCAGTACGATTACGTCCATAAAATTTCAGTTCAATCAGATGCTTCCTTCTTGGGGCGAAGCTTTCATTGTCCGTGAGTGTAGTTAGAGAGATAAATGGGATGTCATTTATCCTTTTTATCACTATATTCCCTGAAATCGCAATGGGTTGGACGTATTGCCAGAAGGACAGACCATCGATGGACAGCTGAAATTTTAGACTGGATTCCAAGGGACAGGAAAAGACTCAGAAGACCGCATGGGAGATAGTTGGATGAAATTCGAAAGTATGCGGGAGTAACATGGAGGAAACTGGCACACGACAGACCGTTGTGGGAGAAACTTGGAGAGACCTTCGTCCAGCAGTGGATTGATAATGGTTGACAATGATGATGATACACTGCAGTGCCAAAAGTCATGTGCTAGCAGTATGCAAATTTTTAACTGGCGCTGCTGTCGTATAAAAGCTTCAAAGCACGCCACGATTTTTACCAGTTGCGAGGTGTAATCTCGTGAGTCAGTATTCCATGTTCTAATATGAAGTTATTTAAATCGATATTCAAATTTTCATCCTTGGGAACACACTAATTGTGAAGGAAATGTGAACAAAAGTTTTTCCATTGGAAGTATAAGAAACAAAATTAATTGACGTCCACGTTAAAGGTGAATCAGTTTGTTCCTCATCAAATATTTTTGTTCTTATTAGGAGGAGAATTAAAATTATTTCCTTATGGAAAACCCAAAACCGCTTTTTATGCTTTTCACTTCGTTTCCTGGAATTCCTATTTCAAAATTTGGGATGTGCACTTTTAAAAATTTTGGGATAGGTTGCACCAAAAAGTGGTGCTACACCAGCTGCACCGCTTCCTAAGAAAAGATACACCATTATGTGGTGCAAACAAAACCCAACAATATATTTTAACCTTAACACCATCAAATGTAAGGATGCACCATTTTATACAGGGTGCATAGGAAAGTTCCTTTAGCCTGGAATAACTTGCGAACGGAGATAGGTACATTTATGCAAGTGAGATAACGGTATAGTAAAGCGACTACGCCCGATCGAATGCAACCAATAGCAGCGCCCCCAAGTGGCGAAATGCGGAAGTTAGCCATTGCAAATCGAAAACGAAAAGAGATAGAGCAAAATCTCCAACCACAAAGTTGTAGAGCATGAATTAATTAGTACAAAACAACATTTGTTTCACACGGATAAGATAAATTGTCGCCTGAATACCCTATAATGTCCGAAATCGATGCGCGACGATTCGAATCTGCATATTCACATTTCGCAAATGTAGCCGTATGCAAATGCAGAATATGACGTTGTACCGCACCTACGATATAAAAATCAGTAGCAGGATGTACCCTGATCAGAAGTTTAGGTCTACGTACGCTGTGTGAGAATGGCGAGCTTGGATTTCTGGGGTTACGTAAAAAATCAGGTGTATGCAACAGCGCCTACAAGTCTGCTGGATCTACGTCGTCGTGTTACAGATGCTTGCAATAGTGTGACACCTTCCATGCTGAGGAATGTGCATGCAGAGTTACTTTCACGAATACAAATGTGTATCGTGGGCAATGCCGAACTCTTCGAACATACTCGACATTAACTTTTTATCACTGTGAGCCAGTTTGCCTTTTTTGTTTTTGTTTTGTCTGACGTCATCAAACTGTATTGACATAAGTACGCATTTATGCAATAAACTGCGTGTATTTGCTCATATCTATGTGTGTTCACTTCAAACGTTCACACAAAAGGTCGCGCATCGATTTCGAACATTTTAGAGTATTCAGGCGACAATTTATCTTATCCGTGTGAAACAAATGTCGTTTTGTACTAATTAATTGATGCTCTACAACTTTGTATTTGGAAATTTTGCTCAATCTCTTTTCGTTTTCGATTTGCAATGGCTAACTTCCGCATTTCGCCACTAGAGGCGCTGCTATTGGTTGCATTCGATCGGGAGTAATCGCTTTACTATACCGTTATCTAACTTGCATAACTGTACCTCTTTTTGTTCGCAAGTTATTCCTGGCTAAAGGGACTTTCCTATGCACCCTGTATAGTTCAACTTTACGCCTAATATGGTGCAAAGTTGCGCCACTTGTTGGTGTAACTCTTCCAAAATGTGGTGCAGCTCATGTAATTCCAATTATTGATGCAACATATCACCAAAATTAAATGTAGTATTTTTACATCACTGCTTTATGGATAAAATATTTTGAAAACAGGGTTTCTGTGTACAGTTCCCAAAAGTTTGTGTGTTTACTTCATCAATTTAGGAATAAAAGGCTCCTTTTTGTTTTCTTTTTTAATTTTTTCTCGCATATTCGGAAGATTTTAATCTTCATTGCTTATGTTAGCACATATAGTGTCAATTTCAAGATCAATACGCTGGGCCAATTAATGCCGCAATTTGAGCTTGTTATACTACATTAGAAACTACTTCCATGTGAACAACCTCCTCAGAAAACTAAAATTGTATTGTCCTACACGTGGCTAGGCACATATGTAACGTCATAAAGTTCAACGTGAAAATAATTATGTCAGGAACACCAGATATATATATATATATTAATAACAAGGAACTGTACACCAATTACACTTGAAATAGTATTAGTGATCCGAATTTCTTGGCGTAGAATATAAATCAAAGTTTCCAAGCTTTCGCACATAAACCCGATGGCCTTTTCAAGGAAAGCAGACAGCTAACTGCAAACTGGATAATGGAACACTTCAACAATTTGAACGTGGTGACTTGACTAGACAATTAATGAACAGGCGCAAGTGTAATCAGACTTCCGAAGAAATGTGGTCCCGTTGGTTGGGCGCGCAGTACTCTGGTAAAAAGCACAGCATTATTTGAAGAATTTTTTACAAATGCGTGGCAACTCAAGAGAGACGCTATAACTGCAAGCCTTGCTGCTGGTCAAGATTTCCAAGGTTTCGCGAATGGCAGTAGATTTAGGTTTGGAGTATGAAGCTAATTTCTTGACATCATTCCACATAGGATCAGTGGACTTGAAGTTGACCTCTCTTGATAGGGCAGTGGTTATTTTCCGTCTCTTGTATCCCTTTTATGTTCGCTGATTCTAATTCCAAACGAACGTTTGGTCATTCTGATGTAGTATCGCCTGGAGCCGTCCGGATATTGTAGTGGGACGGCATAAACACCTGCCTCATTGAGAAGAGGGGTCATGTCAATATTTTTCTTAAGCATCATATATAAAGATGCCTAAGACCTTATGCAGACACCGAAACTCACCCTCCTGAGCGCGTTTTTGAGTTAATAGGAAACTTTTGGTATGTAAGGAATAGAACCCAGGTAGCGAAGTTGCGGCGTAGAAAGATTGACACGGCTGGTTCTGGCTTTTTCGATAAAAAGTTACGCATCTGGTTTGAAGTACATCCTGCCTCAGTGGCCAAGTCGACGATGTTTTTTAGTTTCGATATAATCTAGAACGAACATCGGAGGAGACGGCGAAGGCTCTTTTAATTCGAGAACGGAAGAAGGCCGTCTTGTAATCATCAGGGCAGAATGAACTGCGGAACATCAAGTTGGGAAAGGAGGCCGAGGTTGATGTGCGAAAGCTTGGAAACTTTGATTTATATTCTGAGCCAAGAAATTCGGATCACTAGTACTATTTTAACCAGATATACATGTTCTACAAAAATTATTTTCATCTCTTATCTCATTAACTTGAGTGAACACTTCTTTAAAATTTTTGAAACTCGCACTCACTGTGACGACAAAACCAAAATGTGGATGACTTAATATATCGTCATATTTTGAATTTTGGGATCAAAGTTTCCAATTTGTTTACTTTCATTAAGAACGACAGGGACCGACCCACGAATTTTTAAAGACATGGGGTTTACCTTGTCTCCCCTTAAATCCCAATCCCCAGACCTTAATGACACCTGTTATATTGGCTCCACAACCAGGTCACTCGGGACTCGTTTAAAAGAACATCAATACGACAGTCGCGATGGATCTTCTTCTACTGCTCTATCCCGTCTCTTACTCAAGGAGAATCACACGCCCATTTGGGATGAATCCAAAATCCTCACAACTCCTCACACCAAATCTCAATTATTGTTCGCTGAAAACCTATACATAGACAAATTCTCCGATACTTGCTGTAATGATGAACTATCCAGAAATATTCCTCGACCCTGGAAACACCTGATCTCAGCCACATCCATACAATCTCAACCTCTCTGAATTCCCCTTCCCAATTCTTTCACCCCCCCTTTCCTGTGATGACATGATACACGTGGTTCATTAGATCATCCACGGACACGTCATTTAGCCGCCCCGGTGGCGCAGTGGTCTAAGGCGTTGGCCTCTGATCATTCGTCAGTAAGGGGTCCGGGTTCGAATCCCGGTCAGGCATGGATGTTGTGTTTGTCTTACGGCTCTGGCTCTCTCCCTTCCCTGGAACCAGTGACCCCAAATTAGGGACGGGCGACTGCTTATAGCCCATTTAAGTTGCTCACGATGGTCGTTAAACCTCCAATCAAAAAAAAAAAAAAAAGGCACGTCATTTACACATCATTGTAAATACTTTTCATTCGACCATTCACTATTACGTCATTTGTTTAACTGTGTAATTCTTTATATATGTTGCCTCTTCCATGATGTGTGGTTCTTTTATCGCGTCTGATGATGGGTACCTGCAGTCAGGACCCGAAAGGTCTCACGCATTTTAAATGTTTTTAACTATGTCATCTTAGTTCAAGTGTGTCGTGTGCAGACGGTCGTAATGTTTATGCTTTTACTCACGCAGCAATGGATGTGGTCTTCTGCATTGGATGTGGGTGACTTGATGACGAAGACGCATGTGCCGTTTCCTTCATTGTCCCAAAATGTGGTGCAAGGTAACGCCGCTCTGGCTCGATTTGGTAATTTGCACGAAGACATGGTCCAAGCCAAACGTTTGCATGCACCACTTCATGGTGCAAGTGTGCAAATCGCACCAGATACGGTGTAAGTGCCAGATGCTGCACGATATTGTGGTACAACGGTGAACTGACATTTTTAACAGGGTAGGTCTACTAATTCTACCTGCTTGTCTCTTGAAGTACACTGACAAAAGTCACCGAACACCCCTTCAAAAGCAAATGAACGGATCCGCTCCGTTGTTAAGATGTGCGGCACAGCTGCAAACGGTATAAAAACAAGCCTGCAGCTGACCGCGATCATATCGCACTGTGAACTTGAGTGAAAATGTAGCTGAACTGACTTTGAGAAAGGAAAGATTGTTCAGTGTTATATTAGCGGGTTATCCGCAAGATAAACCGAGATGCGTTGAAACATACCCAAGTCAACTGTTTCGGATGTACTGAATAAGTGGAAGACACATGCCGTGCCCGAAGCAGCAAAACGTACCGGCAGACCAAGCAAAATCAGTGATAGAGGATGTCGAAGCCTCAGGAGAGTAGTTGTATCTATTCGATGGAGTACTGCACAATACCTCATTGTACAGATGAGTAAAAATGCTGGAACCTTGGTATGTACACGTACCATACGCAGAGAACTTCATTCCATGGGTTACCGTGGTCGTGCGGCTGCTCATAAGCCTTTCACTCGGAATGCTACTCGTTGTTTAACATGGTGTAAAGACGATTTATCGTGGACTGTAGATCAATGAAAACGGGTCCTATGGACTGATGAATCCAGATACACGATCCATCAGTCTGATGGCCGTGTGTGGGTATGGCGGCACCCGAGGGAACGCTATGTACCTACTGTTCTTACGGTCAAGTTTGGAGCTGCTGGCAGTGTACTCGTGTGGGGGTGTTTCTCGTCGTATAGTCCCGGCCCATTGGTTATCATCCGCCTTGATATTCTGGACAATTGTGCTTTAACAACACTGTGGCAATACTATGGAAACAAGCCTTGTTACTACCAGCCGAATAATGCACCGAGCCATAAGGCAAGGACTGTTACGTCGTGGTTTGACGATAATTCCGTGTCGTGTGTGGACGAGCTAGCACAGAGCCCTGATCGCAATCCCATAGAGCACGTATGGGATGAATTAGAGTGCCGCGCTGGAAGTTTGGAATTAAGACCTACTACTAAACAACAGTTAGCGGTAGCATTATGTACTGAACGGAAGCGCATACCTATAGGTGTGTTCCAAAACCTTGTCGAAAGCATGTCTGGAAGAGTCGGTGCATTCATTAAGGCAAAAGTTGGTCCGACAGCGCACTAATGCATTTGAATAAATGCTATGTTGTGTTTCTCTTCTAGGTGTCCGGTGGCTTTTTTTTTTTTTTTTTTTTTTTTTTTTGATTGGAGGTTTAACGACCACCGTGAGCAACTCAATGGGCTATAAGCAGTCGCCCGTCCCTAATTTAGGGTCACTGGTTCCCGGGAAGGGAGAGAGCCAATGTCGTAAGACAAACACAACATCCATGCCTCCCCGGGATTTGAACCCGGACCCCTTTCGGACGAGTGATCAGAGGCCAACGCTTAGACCACTACGCCACCGGGGCGGCCCGGTGACTTTTGTCAGTATATTTTATATCGGGACACTCCGTTTAATAAGCATGCAGTTGTGTTTGCAGGTATTCATAATCCAGATTCGTTTCTTGTACGTGTTTTTATCGCGAAAAATAGCATTTACTTAACTTTAAAATGAGAGAAACCCTCAGTGAACACGATATTTCTGCTGGCTCATACCGTATTAGGTGTACAAATAAGTTTTAAAGGGTGTCTTGTGTGACGTATAACGCTAATTATCCGACATTTCCCCGCGTTGTTGTCATGTGATCGTAACTGGTGCAGAGTATAAAATGTGACGCAGAAGTTTGCCCAATGGTCAAACGCACTTGCACACCAATAGGTAAAACATGGCAAGCGATATTGCATTTATTCGAGACTGCATTTGTTACGAATTTCCTCAAGGAAAAATTTCTGCGAAAACATGTGCATCGATCTGTTCTGTCCTGGGGAAGAATACACAGTGCGTCAAAGGATTTTTAAGACTGGATCTGTAAAATAATATAGAAACAAGAAATTATAATTTGTTTTGGTTTGTTATTCAAAATAAGTCCCCTCCGGCTTCAATACACTTGCTACAGCGATTTAATAATGATTCGAATGCCTGTTCCAGTTCACTTTGCGGAATTTCCTCCAAAGCACGCGTCGAAGCTGTTTGTATGGTCGAAATATCATCAAAATAACACCCTGTTAACGTCATTTTAGGTTTTGGGAACAAAGAAAAGTCGCAGGGTGCTAAATCAGGTGAATACGGTGGATGATTCAACACACAGACCTTATTTTTCGCCAAAAATCTACGAACAAGAAGTGAGGTGTGACTGGGTGCATTATCATGCACCAAACACCAACTGTTTTCTTCTCGACATTCTGGACGAATGCGACGAATTCTGCCCATAAAACGTCTCAAAACATTTAAAAAAACTCACCAGTAATTGTTTGTCCACTTGGAACAAATTCTTTGTGGATAATACCCTTACTATCGAAGAATGTAATGAGCATTGTTTTGATTTTCGATGGAACTTTTCTCGTTTTTTCGGCTTGTGGCGAGTTTTTTTACTTCTATTCCGCACTTTGTCGCTTTGTTTTAGGTTCATATTGAAAACACCATGTTTCATCACCTGTAACAATCGATTTTAAGAAGTTTGGATCATTTTCAGCGGCTGAAATGATGTCTCTGCAATGTGCACTTCTCCTTGATTTTTGTTCATTGGTTAACGTGTGTGGAACAAATTTAGCAGACTTTTGTTTTGCCCAAATCTTCATGCAGGATGGTTCGAATAGTTTCTTTGTTAATGTTTAAAGACTCTTCCATCATTCTTAGTGACGCACGTCGATTGTTTGCCACGAAATCACGCACTTTTTTCAATAATCTCAGGTGTCCTAGATGAACTTGGTCTTCCGGTATGCTTATCATCTTCTAGCCCTCTCTTCCGTCCAAAAAATGTTTGTGCCAGAGGAAAACATTTGATCTACTTAAACAAAACAGACCGTAAACTTGTTTTATCATTTGGTACGCTCCCGCGGCACTTTTACCAAGTTTTGCGTTAAATTTATTAACAGCCCTTTGTTCCATCTTAATAATTTAACATGAAAAAAATTTTACTTCTCTAATGAACGGCCGTTTCGTTTGAGTTACTTTAACAACTGCGCAGTACTTTTTGCAGAAAGCAAGCAGATGGTCGAGGTTTATAACGCATTCGCGATTACACTGGTGGCGCCACCGTAGGCTGAAATCTAGCGCCAGTCTTAAAACTTCTTTGACGCACTGTGTATTGTATCGAAAACAACGTGTGAGTTTTGGTTTAGACGGTTTAAAGTAGTTGATTTTGACGTTAGCGATCGAGAAGGTAGCGGAAGTTTGCACATGAGGAACTGCAAGCATTGCTGGATGAAGATACATCTCAAACGCAAAAAGAACTAGATGAACAACTTGGGGTCACTCAACAAACCATTTCCAATCGTCTACGCGCAACGGGAAATATTCAGAAGGAAGGAAAATGTGTGCCACGTGACCTGAGCCAGAGGAACAAGGATGAGCATGTCCTGAAGTGTTTAAATCTGTTGAATAAACAACACAGAAAGTCTTTCCTGTGGAAAATCGTTACGGGTGATGAAAAGTGGATATGGTACGACAATCCCAAACGCAAAACACACTAGGTAGATCCCGGCGAAGCAACGACTTCGACACCGAAACGCAATATTCTCTCCAAGAAAATTCTGCTGTGCATCTGGTGGGACATGAAGGGTGTGCTCTATTATGAACTATTGGAACAGGGTCAAACTGTTACTGCTGATCGCTACAAGCAACAATTGCTGTGATTGAATCAGGAAATCTGTCTGAAACGTCCATTCGCAGGTAAAGGATTGCGTCCTGTGAAAGTACTGCATGACAACTCCAGGCCGCATGTCGCGAAATCGGTGAAAGGAACATTATTGACGCTTGGACGGAACGTTTTGGAGAACCCGGCGTATAGGCCCTTTTAGTCTATCTTTTGTTCCGAACGATGCAACATGGTTTGTCTGCTGTACGGTTCCGGACATGTGACGAAGTGCAAAAATGGGTTGACGACTTAATCGCGTCACACGACGAAGTATTCTTCATGGCTGGAATCCGTCAGCTACCCGACCGA
Source organism: Macrothele yani (assembly GCA_039090855.1). Classification (NCBI taxonomy): domain Eukaryota; kingdom Metazoa; phylum Arthropoda; class Arachnida; order Araneae; family Macrothelidae; genus Macrothele; species Macrothele yani. The sequence goes on along the minus strand of CM076999.1, from coordinate 105,870,656 downwards.
TGGCGGAAAGTGATAGATAATGACGTCGCATGTTTTGATTGGTAAAGGTATTGTTGTTTTCTCTCAAATTACACGTTGCGTTGTCTTAAAACGCTTTAAAACTTATTTGTACACTGTATTTAGTGATCCCAGTTAGAAATCTCACGAACCGATCATTTCAAAAATGCAGAATCTCTACTGCAGCGCACGCTAATACAAAAAAAGATTTCTTTCAAGGAAATATTATTTTCATATTAAAAACAGAAATTAAATAACTATTCGGTTGTAGAAAATGTCTTACCAGCGCCATTGTTTCCATTGCCAAGTCCGGAAAGTCATCCGAAACATGACGCAATAAGCGGAATTGTGACATTTCGTTTGGCACACGGGCAATCTAGAAAGAAAGAAAACATATTTTATCAAGCGAAAGAACAAGAAAAAAGGGGAGTTGCTAAAATCTATACATTAGAAACTAGCAATTCTGTTCCCAGGGATATCTGTCCTTTACTGTGGTAAAATACACAGCTGACCACCCAAAATGTAACACCAAGAAGGAAGCATCCGATTGGCCTCAAATTCGCAGCATGCGTCGCCCTCGAGAGGACATGCAAACGAATAGCATTGCAGGGCATATGCAAATCATGTGCGCCCGGCACGCAACCGAGAAGCACTATAAGAAGGATGCACATAAGGCGGGGTGTAAGTAGTGGAAGTGCGTTGTGCTGCCGGACCTTGCGTGGGAAGCTTCCTGATGCCTCGTCGCAGAATACGGCAGTCATTCCAGCACGTTTCGGAGTTCGTCAGAGGACGAATAGTGGCTTATCGCGACAGCGGTGTATCGTATCGAGACATCGGGGATCCGTGTGGGACGACATCCATGCCACAGTGAGGCGAGTATGGATTCGGTGGGTGCAGGAGGGACGGACGGACCGACGTGAGCGATTGCCGCAGCCACGGCACACCACCGAACGAAAGGACCGGCATGTCGTGCGGCCGGGCAATGACGGCTCGCACCGCCACATCACGAACGTTAGCGCAGGAATTAGGATGTGTTGCGCAACAACCTGTGTCAGCACGTACCGTTCGACGTCGTCTGCAGGAACGGGGACCTGTCGCACGGCGCCCATTGCTCCTATTACCATTGACGTTACACCAAAGGCGAGTGCGACGGCAGTGGGCCGTTGAACGCCGGACCTGGACTACGGAATGGCACGACATTGTCTTCTCCGACGAATCCCGCTTCTGCCGGGAACACCACGATGGTCGGATCTGCGTGTGGCGGCACCGCGGCGAGAGACTGTATGACGCCGGCATTATGCATCGCCATACCTGGCATTATGGTTTGGGGGCGCAATAAGATATGACACCCGCACCCCTCTGGTACGCATCGCCGGTACACTCAACAGCCACCGCTGCATCTCCGACGTTTTGGAGCCTGTAGTCCTCCCTTACCTGCAGGACCCGCCAGCTGCCACGTTTCAACAGGACAACGCACGCCCGCTCGTGGCGCACATCGTGCAAGAATTCTTCACGGCCCACCAGGTGTCACTGCTGCCGTGGCCCGCCTGTTCTCGTGATATGTCGCCCATCGAACACGTCTGGTAGCTGATCGGCAACCGAATGGCCCGGCAAGCACCACCCTCGGCAACGCCTGATGAAGTGTGGCAACGTGTGGAAGCAGCCTGGACCGACATACCCCAAGCCCACATCCAAAGCCTCTTTCGGTCGATGCCGCGGCGTGTAGCGGCCGTTATTGCCAGCCATGGGGGCCACACGAACTATTGATGTCTGCATGTTCCGCAAGTCGCACGGGCCGGTAAGCTCAATCGTTTCATCTTTGTATCTGTTGTTAGGTGTCCAGTAAATCTGGCTTTGCTATCTCGTGTTCTTCTTGGTGTTTGCATTTTGGGTGGCAAGCAGTGTATATTTATATTCCATACATCTTTGTGTTTCAACTTGAAAATGGTGGCACAATTCTGTCGCCGCGATTCTGCGACTTTGGTTAATACACTGCCGGGACAATTGCTAAGGACGGATGACAATAGCAAGGATAGCAACCATAAAATGGAAGGCAGGAAAATGTGGAAATTAGCATAAGTGCGGGATACAGTAAGACGTGTTGTGCGTATGTAAATTTTGGATTTCCGAACTTGTTCGTGACGTCATAGCGCTGATAAGAGATATAAAGGGTTTGACGCATATTGACCGTTGTTGTTCAAACGCAAAGTTGAAAGGGAAAGAATCAATTGACGAACTTTCAATTTTCAGTATGTCTTCCCGACATCACCTAGATGATTTTACGCGTGGCCGTATTATTGGCAAGATTGAAGAAGGGCGAAAAATAACAGATGTTGCCAGGCAGTTCGACGTCAGCCACAGTGTTGTTTCAAGACTTTGGAAATCATTTCAAACAAATGGAGAGTGTAGCAAACGTCACGGGGAAGGTCGTGTTCGCAGTACGACACCTGCAGAAGATCGGTACATAGTGCTATCAACAAAAAGACACCGGCGCAGCACAGCTAGCGAGGTAGCAGATCAGTTTATGGCTGCTACTGGCAAGCGGATCTCCCGAAAAACTGTCGCCAGACGTTTGCATGAAGGAGGACTATACGCCCGCCGTCCTATTGTGTGCATCCCATTGTCCAGACGTCACCGTACCGCCCGTTTGCAATGGTGCCATCAACACCGCAATTGGACTGATCACGACTGGTCTGCTGTCCTCTTCTCAGATGAGAGTAGATACAGTCTATCGTCTGATTGTTGACGACAACTGATCTGGCGTGATAGTGGTGCTGCATATTGTCCAGCAAACATACAGGAAAGGGACCGATATCCGACATGTAGTGTCATGATATGGGCTGGCATCATGATCAATGGCCGTACGTCCCTCTATGTGCTTCCAACTGGGACTATGACTGGCCAACGATACATTAATGATGTTCTGATACCTCATGTTCGCATGTTCCGTGGTGCTGTCGGTGATAGATTTATTTTCATGGACGACAACGCAACATGTCATCGAACAGTCGCTGTCCAGGAGTGTCTTGAGAGCGAGGATATTCAACGCCTCGTATGGCCAGCACGTTTTCCAGATCTGAATCCCATAGAAAATGTGTGGGATGCTTTGGGGAGGAGTCTTGCTGGTCGCCAATGCTCTCCAATAAACAAGGACACCCTCATCCGTGCACTGACAGAGGAATGGGATAAATTACCCCAACAGCTGCTTGATAATGTTGTGCAAAGCATGACACGACGTGTGGAATCTTGCATCGCCCTCCATGGTGGCCATATCCTGTATTGACATCTTACGCCGGAACGCCTGCGGACGGTAATTGCATTTTTTTACGTTTACGTATTCTGCACAAAATGGCCTGTTTGTCCTTTGAATACGTTCCAAAGCCTTCTGGATTTCAGAGCACAATAAATTGTCTTTCTTGTGATGTCCTGGCATTCTGACATTACTTTATTTCACTTGGCATCCAACCACACTTACTTTTTTATGCGCTATATAGCCGTTTATGATCCGTCCTTAGCAATTGTCCAGCAGTGTATTTCTCAACATCAAAGGAAATGTATTGTTTGTTTTTCTCAGTTTGGTCAACTCGGATGAAAAAAATCCAGTGAACATTAAACATTCAAAGCAAGTACTCAAAGAATGACCTACCAATAATATTTTGAGCGCTGCATCACAGACTTGTGTGGCAAAGTCGTAGTAACGTTGAAAAAGCTCGGACATGTCGACAGTCTATGGAAAAGACAAATGAAGTTTGCATGAAATAGGAAGAAAGAAAATGTAGCTAATACGATTCAGTAAAAAGACACACACACACACTTCACTTTATAACAAAACTGTAACACAACTTAAAGGAATGCCAGTTGGCATAGTTTGAGAGAACCCAGTAAGAACAAATTATCCAGTGCACGTTGTCGCGACAATGATAGCATGTAATGTGTCGTTCTGTGGGTGAACGCAAAACCGTTTCGAAAAGCTTTAACTATATACACTCTATTGACAAAAGTCACCGGACACCTAGAAGATAAACACAACATAGCATTTATTGACATACATTCGGTGTTGGTCCACCTTCGACAAGGTTTTGGAACACAGCGATGGGTATGCGCTTCCATTCAGTACATAATGCTGCCGCTAACTGTTGCTTAGTAGTAGGCCTTGGTTTCAAACTTCTTATGCGGCGCTCTAATTCATCCCATAGGTACTCCATGGGATTAAGATCAGGGTTCTGTGCTGGCCAGTCCACACCCGATACGGAATTATCGTCAAATTACGCCGTAACAGTCCTTGATTAATGGATCTCTGCATTATCCTGATGTCACCAACGAGGCTCGGTTCCATAGTATTGCCACAGAATTGGTAAGGCATAATTGTTTAGAATATCGAGGCAGACGTGCTAACAAAACTGTAACACAACTTAAAGGAATTTGCCCACAATAACCAACGGGCCACGAAAAACACCCCCACACGAGTACACTGCCAGCTCCAAATTTGACCATAGGTACAGTACACTGTGGTAAATAGCGTTCCCACGGCTGCCGCCATACGCACTCACGGTCATCAGACTGATGGATCGTGTATCTGGATTCAACAGTCCATAGGACCCGTTTCCATTGATCTACAGTCCACGATAAATCGTCTTTACACCATGTTAAACAACGAGTAGCATTCCGAGTGGAGATGAAAGGCTTATGAGCAGCCGCACGATAACGGTAAACCATGGAATGAAGTTCTCGGCAAATGGTACGTGTACATATCGAGGTTCCAGCATTTTTACTCACCTATACACCGAGGTTTTGTACAGTACTCCGCCGATTAACTGTAGCGACTATCCTGAGGCTTCAACGTCCTCTATCACTGATTTTCTTTGGTCTGCCGGTACGTTTTGCTGCTTCAGGCACGCCATATGTCTTCCATTTATCCAGTACATCCAAAACAGTTGACTTGGGTATGTTTGAACGGCTCTCGGTTTCTCTTATGGAGACCCCACTAATATAACACCCAACAATCTTTCCTTTCTTAAAGTCACTTCTCTCCCGCCGCTACATTTTCACTCAACCTCACAGTGCGATATGATCTCGGTCAGCTGCAGGTTTGTTTTTATACCGTTTGCAGCTGTACCGCCCATCTCAACAACGCAGCGGATCCATTCATTTGCTTATGAAGGGGTGTCCGGTGACTTTTGTCTATATAGTGTATTTCATCTGGATTTTGGAGAGAATTTAGCCGGAACATGGACATCAAAAGCAGCAATTAGTATCTACAGTGACAAGTATTTAAATTTTCGGAGTGTAAATAAATTTCATAGATTGAGGAATTTTGAGGACTGTTTTAGGAGCGTTATGTGATTCATCTGTTCGTAGTGAAGTTAAAGTCAAAGGCATGGAATTTGGAGTAGATGGCAAAGCCTATGTGTTTCATCCGGATTTTGATGCAGTTTGGTTGGAACATGAATTTCAGACGACAGCCAATATTCATGGTAAAAAAGGTTTTTAATTTTTAGACTGCAAATAACAATTTTAAAGAATTTTAAACACTGTATTCAAATGCGAAAACCACGTGGTTCATCTGTTCCCAATGAAATTCAGCAAAAGCATAAGAATTAGAAGTGAGTGATAACCAGTATTTCCAGTAATATAAACAGAAGTTTTGAACTGTAAAAATTTTTTTAGGAAAGTATAAAAGTATAAGCCTAATGATTGTGTAATATAATAGAATTATATTTATTAAACTTTTGCAAAAGGAAGTCATGTTTCTTAGCGGTCTGCACGGACCTAATTTGGTAAGACCGGCCTGGCCCAAGCCCGTACGTTTAAGGCCCAACCCGGCCCAGCCCGTTTCAAATATCAGACACTCGGCCCTATCCGGCCCGGGCCCGTCAATTGCAGCTCTTATTTAGGCCCGACCCGTGATGTGCCATTTGGTATTATTTTGTCTTTCTATTGTATTTTGATAAATTATGAAAATTAAATAATAAAATGAGATATTACTGAAAAAATTTAGTTGAACGTAAGCCTACAAATATTAACTAAACTCTGACAATTATCGAAAAATATAGCCTTTAAAAAGTGAGACAAGTTAGTAAAATCATGCAATGCACTGATTATGATACGCTTTCCAACATAACAGAAATCATTACTCAAGTTATGAGGATAATGGCTGTGCAATAAATCTCGCTCCTGTACCCTGACCTTTGACCCCGCTTTGATGATATTCAACAGAACCGGTTCGGAATACTTCCGGAACAACATGGTAAAGTTTTATCTCAATAGAAGCATTTTTACTTAAGTTATGACACATAAGTGCAATGGAATGGATCCCGCTCCTATGTCCTGATCTTTGACCTCGTCCATTTTCAATAGGGTTCGTTTCCAGCTGATCACCTACCACATACTAAAATGTGATTGAAATCGAATAACTTTCCCGCAAGTTATGACGCATAAGGGCAATGGAATGGATCCCGCGCCTAATTCCCTGACCTTTGAGCTCATGTCGCCCATTTTCAATAGGGTTCGTTCTCAGGTAGTCCCCTACCTCATATTAAAATTTCATTAAAATCGAATCATTTTTCTACAAGTTATGCCGCACAAGGGCGATGGAATGGATCCCGCTCCTGTGCCCTGACCTTTGACCCCATTTCGCCCATTTTCAACAGCATTTGTTCCCAGTTGGTCCCCTACCACATACTAAAATTTCGTTGAAATCGAGTCATTTTTCCGTAAGTTATGACGCATAAGGGCAATGGAATGCATCCCTCTCCTATGCCCTGGCCTTTGAACCCATTTTGCCCATTTTCAATAGGGTTCGTTCCCAGGTGGTCCCCTAACACAAACTAAAATTTCATCGAAATCGAATCATTTTCCCGCAAGTTATGACGCATAAGGGCAATAGAATGCATCCCTCTCCTATGCCCTGACCTTTGAACCCATTTTGCCCATTTTCAATAGGGTTCGTTTCCAGATGGTCCCCTACCACATACTAAAGTTTCGTTGAAATCGAGTCATTTTCCCGTAAGTTATGACGCATAAGAGCAATGGAATGAATCCCGCTCCTATGCCCTGACCTTTGAACCCATTTTGCCCATTTTCAATAGGGTTCGTTCCCAGGTGGTCCCCTACCACAAACTAAAATTTCATCGAAATCGAACCATTTTTACGCGAGTTATCGTGTGGACGGGCAGACAGACGGACAAAGCTGGAGCACATATGCTCCTTCCACCTACGGTTGGAAAGCGTTCAAGAAGGAAGTCTAAGCTCGTTCGGAACGTCCCTTTCTCTGAACTCAGAAGTGGTAACATCACAAAAGTCAATCCCTATATAGAGTAGATATAGAAGAAAATATCCATGACGTTCCACTCTCTCATACAAACACACACACACACACACACACACACACACACACACACACCTGTACACATCCTCCAGTCCCCACTCTACACAACACCCACAATCGCTCAGGGTCCAATCGTCTTTGTTGTCAACAAGCCCCAAAATAGTTTGACCATCTTAATAACTACAGATTAGTCAAAACACTGTGAGTACCTCTAGGAACAGTTAGATAAACAGTTAAATGGAAGAGTTAAACACACCAGGAAATCGGGGGAACACGAAGTTTTTCTTTCTTTACCAGTGCGATAAAAAGAATGGGTCGACTTGGCACGACTTGACCCGTCCCGTCCCGACCGTGAGTGTCTGGAAAAAAGCCCTGTACCACCGCCCGTTGCTTTGTTCTCTAAACTAAAAAAGGCCCGAGCCGGCCCTTGCAGACCTCTTATGTTTCTTTGCTGAATTCAAGGTAAAAATGCCAGATAACGAACAAAATAAGGTCACACCAAAAATGTGATAATATCAAATGGTTATTCAAATACGTAATAACGTATCAAAATGGGCCATTACTGAATGAAAATACGCACTCATCGTCAAAAGAATAGTTGCACCCAGAAGGAAGCAACCGACAGGAATAAAACTTGGTGAGTAGGTTTGACACCGTGAGACATGCAAAATGATTCAAGTATGACGCTCCGTCACGCATGTGACGCAAGAAGGAGGGGTCGTAGCCCTGTACCCGAGCGGCTATATAAGACCGTCTCATTGCGCTTGTTTGCGATTCTGACTCGCGCTGTTGTGTTAGTTGCATCTTTTGCGAGTGAAGTATGCCTCGGAGAAAAGTTCAGAAGCAATTCGAGCAGTTGGAGGAGTTCGACAGGGGTCGCATCGTTGAGCTCCGGGACGAGGGATGTCTCATCGCCGTATTGCGCGCCATAGCAGTCTTGCGGATATCACCATAGCACGCTGCTGGTGGCAGTGGATAGAACAAAACACGCAGCAGCGACAGGAAGGGTCTGGGCAGCCTAGACGAACCACGGGGAGAGAGGACCGACGAGATGTCCGACATGAGCGGAATGACCCAATAGCCATGATTGCGCATATTCAGCGAGCAGTGGTGCCCTCCATGTATTGTCCGATTAGTTCCAGCACCATTGGTAGACGGCTACACGACGTAAGAATACACGCACGCAGACCGTTACGACGACTGCCCTTAACACCATTGTATCGTCGCCGAAGATTGCAATCGTGTCGTGCCAGACTGTCACGGAGCCACTCAAAATGGCAGCAGGTGATCTTCAGTGACGAGTCCCGCTTTTGTCTTAGAGAGACCACCAATAAATCCGTGTCTGGAAGCACCGTGGTCAGCTACAAGATGAACAATTTGTTGTCGAGTGTCACACGTCCAGAAAGCCTGGTGTGGGGTCCAATTGTCTACGATACCAGATCACCTTAGGTGTTCATTACAGGCACTTTGACAGCCCAACGTTACGTTAGCGAGATCTTGCAACCAGTTGGCCTACCTTTTCTCATAGCTCACTCCGGTGCGACTTTCCAACAGGACAACGCTCGTCCGCATACTGCTGCTGTCTCGAGAGTTTGCCTTCAAGGCACTGACTCTGAAATGACCAACCGCATCGCCAGACCTATCGCCGATTGAAAATGTGTGGGATGCTATAGGACGCACTATCCACAATTCATCCCTACTGCACAGCCTGCAGGAACTGCGTTAGTAGATTCAAGTTGAATGGGATGGCTTATCGTAAGACACCATTAGTAACTTGTACAATTCCGTGCCGACTCGTCTGCCATGCTGTGTGAGTAAACATGGCAGCCCGACGCCATACTGTGAGACACTACTTATTTGTTTTACACCATTGGCAGACGACTGCACGATGTAGGACTACACGTACGCAGACCGTTACGACGATTGCCCTTAACACCATTGTATCGTCGCCAAAGACGGCAATGGTGTCATGCCAGACTGTCACGGAGCTACGCAGAATGGCAGCAGGTGATATTCAGTGAGGAGTCCCGCTTTTGCCTTGGAGGAGACGACCAACGAATCCGTGTGTCGAGGCAACGTGGTCAGCGCCAAGATGAACGGTTTGTAGTCGAACGTCACAGTCCAGAAGGCCTGGTGTCATGGTGTGGGGTGCAATTGCCTACGATGCCAGATCTCTTCTGGTGTTCATTACAGACACTTTGGCAGCCCAACCTCCTTGAATGCTCACTCCTGTGCGATTTTCCAACAGGACAACGCTCGTCTGCATACTGCTGCTGTCTCGAGAGCTTGTCTTCAAGGAACTGACGCTCTGCCATGGCCAGCCGCATCGCCAGACCTATTGTCGATTGAAAATGTGTAGGATGCTCTTAGATGCGCTATCCTCACTCCTACCCTACCGCACAATCAGCAGGAACTGCGTCAGAAAATTCAAGCTGCATAGTGTGGCTTATCGCAGGAATCCATTAGGACCCTGTGCAACTCCATGCCGAGATGTCTGACATGCTGTGTGAGCAAACATGGTGGCCCAACCGTTACCTCCTAGATCATAAAGGCCTATGAAGTCGTGACGTCAAGAAGCATGCACCTTGTTATGCTTCTTTCAGTTGTCTGCAGCCTTTGTACGTTTCTTTTAGTTAAGGCTCACGTCTGTGCACCATACGTAAGCACTGGAAGGATGCATTGATCAAACACTTTTCTTTTAAGACATAATGGCATATTGCTCTTGAAAATTATGCTGTTTCTTCCAAAAGCTCTCCAGGCAAGTTTTGTACGCCGATTAATTTCTTCATCAATGTGACCCTCACTTGATATCTGCTGTCCAAGATAAACGTACGTGTCTGTTATCTCCAGCTTTTCTCCATCAATCGATAAATCTTCATTTCTTGTAAAAGCATTGAACATCACTTTTGTCTTCTGAAAGTTCATTTTTAATCCCACTTCTTTACTCTTGCCAGCAAGTTCCTGGATCATACTCTGCAGCTCTGATGGGGTAGTTGCAAAAATGACTCCGTCATCAGCAAAACGAAGGTGGGTTAGATAATCTCCATTAATCTTTATTCCTTTGTTTTCCCAGTTCAGTGATTGAAAGACATTTTCCAATGTGGCATTAGAGAGCTTCGGAGATATGGTGTCACCTTGTCTCACTCCTTTTCCAATTTTTATGTGTGTTGTATTTTCAAACAGCCTAATCTTTGCATTTGCATTTTCATAGATGTTATTAATTATATTAATGTATGCATCTTCAATACCGCAGGATTTCAGAGCCATTGTAACTGCTGATGGTTTTAGTACATCAAAATTAATTGTAAGGTGTTTTGGGAAATGATATAAACTGACATTTTTTTACAAGAATGAATGGAATCATAGACTTAAATAAGTAATCTACTACAAGTATGAGTACTCGGCTCTTGCTATGGTTTACAAAATGAAACCCTTATTTCTAATATTTACAAATACAACTAAACCTAATAGGCAAAAGTAGTTATGAGTCCATCGCAATATGCGTTATAACTTATATAAAAATGCTTCGATTGAGACAAAACTTTATCATGTTGTTCCAGAAGTATAATTTACCAGTTCTGTTGAATATCATCGACATGGGTTCAAAGGTCAGGTCATAGGAGCGTGATTTATTCCAAAGCCATTATCCTCATAACTTGAGTAATAACTTGAGTAATGATTTCTGTTATGTTGGAAAGCATATAATCAATGCATTGCGTGATTTTACTAACTGGTTCATATAGATGAATGTCTAGGAAAATCAACAAATACAGATGGCATAAAGAAGATATACACTGAAAAGCAATTTAATTAGAGATACCTGTCTAGCAACGTGTAGCACCACCTTTCGCCCTGATGACGGCGGCTATTCGTCTCGGCATGGAATCGACAAGACACCGGAAGCGTTGGGAAGCCATACGGATCCACGACCCCTGAACAAGCTCCTACAGTTCACGAAGATTTGATGGGTGGGGGTCAGGGCCTCGAACATCTCTCTCGATGGCATCCCAGATGTGCTCGATGGGATTGAGGTCAGGTGACCTAGCTGGCCAACGAAGCAAGGTCACGTCGGTGGAGTGTTCATTCAATCATTCGGATACAATTCGGGAGCGATGGCACGGTGCATTATCTTGTTGCAGGATGAGGTCCCCAGTGGGATGTTGAAGACGCACAAACGGGAGCAAATGGTCGTCCAGGATATCCCGGTAACGTCTGTGAGGGACGATGTCAGAAGTACCCGGGGGTCCCATTTCAGTCCACGTAAACAGTCCCCAGACGAGAAAGCCATCCCCACCAGCTTTAAGAGTATCCTGCTGGCAAGAAGGATCCATCGCTTCATGTGGTTTGCGCCGTACTCGTTTCCTGCCATCCGCATGTACCAACTTGAATTTCGACTCATCAGTCTAGGCAACGTTTTCCCACATGTCTAGGGTCCAGTGGCGATGTTCTCGCGCCCATGGTAGTCTTTGCACCCTGTGATGTTCGGTCAGCAGCGGTACCCTCGTGGGACGATGGCTTCTGTACCCCAAAGCGAGGAGATGGTCCTGGATGGTGTGGCTGCTTACACGTTTTTTGGGCACCAACGTTAAATTGCGGAGTGATTTCTTGCACTGGGGCCCGTCTATCCGCTGTTACAATGCGAGCTAGCCAACGATGACCCCGCTCATCCACACGCTGTTGTCCACGGCAGTTGTCCCTTGAAAGGATGGTTTTACCGGATTCGATGTAATCACGGTGCACCCGTGACACAGTGGCTCGTGAAAATCCGAGTGCCTGCACGACTTCCGAGATGGAATGACCCATTCGTTGGGCCCCGACAATTTACCCACGATCAAATGCGCTTAGATCCTTCGTATTACCCATACTGCGTCCGACTCTTACTGATTCCCGTCGCATCACTCCTTATATTGTCGGATCGGTGCATACGTCATGTCGTTTCCGTTTACATGGCCGCCCACAGCGTCACATTTGCATAACGCCAGCTGTCTCTAATTCAATTGCTCTTCAGTGTATATGATGGTCAATCAGTGGTTTTAATCGTACATGGAGGCAGACCTTCAACGAGTGTTACGGAGCTAAATATCAATACAATGGGTCCTATTATTCGGGAAGACAGACACCTATCAATTACAGATATCGAAGATACGGTTCACATTTCAATATCATCAATTCACAGAATTTTAACCGAGTATTTGGGCATGAAACGAGTTAGTTCAACTTGAGTTCTCCATTTCTTTTTACGTTCGACCCATTACAAGGCCGAACGTGGTGGCAGCTGGCGTTTCAACTGGTCCCACAGATGCTCGATAGGGGACATGTCCGGGGAGCGGGAAGGCCATGGAAGCGTCTGGACATGATGTAACGTATACTCTATATTCACTTTCCTTTAAATTTTACTATCTCTGGTTATTTTATTTTACTATGTAAATTATCTTCTTACTGAACGAAATATTATTTCACCCGATGAATGAGATCTGGCAATGAGTGTAAGTCATGACGTGGTGGTAGCCAGTATATATAGGCGCGTTCATCGATAGCGAGGGAGAGAGCTTTTGTTGTTATAGGGAGATCGTTTGTTGTTATACTAGAGGAGAGAGTTTCGTTCTATGCCATTAGTTGGATTCTTCATTATTGTGAAACAAGTTGTGTGTGTGTGTGCTTTAAATGACCAAGAGTTGCATAATAAAAAAGCTTGTAGTAAGTACGTCTTTCTCAATTCATAGTTTTTGTCAGACCTCTGTCTGGCTGTTAGGTTTATATCATTAGTTTATTACCATTAACAACCAGCGTTAAGACTTTATTCATTCTAATTACTGCTGCAACATTACTACCAGTTATAAGTTTGTTCAATACTATTACTACACTACTAGCAGGAGACTTTATTCATGTTCTTAATTAACTAGTAACAACAACCATTTGAATTCACTATTTGAAGCTTAGTACAAGCATATCATTCAGTAGCAGAAGCATTATACTTAGCTCAGTAGGAAAGCTGTATTATTATCATTAGCTAGCTGGTAGAAAGAGCTTATTCATTATAATTAGCTTAGCGGAAAGCAAATAAAGCTAATTCATTATGACGTAGACAGCACTGGGAAACCCGAGCAGTGAGTGGGCGGGCATTATCCTGCTAGTATAGCGCACCTGGAATCCCGGGCAGGAATGGGAGCACATGGGACCGTAGGATCTCATCCACATACGACTGGTTCGTCAATAATCCACGTACCACTACTAGAGCGGATCGGCTATAGAAGGCATTGGCTTTCCAGACCATAATACCTGCAGTGGGGGATGGGGGGGTGCTGCTTCTCGATAGCAACGTTGGGACGGTGCCGTTGACTTGGGGACCTCCACACTCGGACACGAAGATCATCTGTCCCCAAAACGAAGTTGCACTCATCGCTAAACACCACACGTCGCCAGTCTGTGGCGTTCCCAGTTGCTCCGGCCTAGCACCACCGCACACGGAGCCGGCGATGTTCCGGTGTTAATGGCAGCACACGCAAGGGACGCTGGGATCGTAGATTCGCTTCCGCGAGGCGTCGGAAAATGGTTCGTGAGCACACAGGAGCCGCTACATCTGCCTGTATAGTGGCCCGGGTTCCCGTGGGATCCGTTCGTGCCTGGCGCACGATCCATCGATCCCCTCTACCGGTGGTCCTCCTGGTCCGTCCGGAGCCGCTCCGCCGTGTGGCAGGGCTGTCACGTGTAAACTGCTCCCAACACAATCGCGAGGTATGGTCAGATCGATCCACGTGGCGGTATATACTGCGCTCCGACCACTCTGCGGTTTTCCATTCGGTGATCAGACCCCTCTCGACGTCCATAAGTTGAGTAAATTGACGTCTCTGGCGTCTTCACGGCATTCTCATCCCTCTGTACTCTTGCTTACGTCGGTCGGTGCTTTTGGCTTTCATGGGGCATCAACTACACGCCGGTTTATAAGGCTGCCGGTGCGTGCTTAATTTCCATGGTTTTTATGGCCCGATTCCGCATGAATTTTATAAGCAGAAGTTTCTGTGGAAGTTCGTATTGTGTATGTTCAGTCAATGAGCAAGGATTTAATCGCGCACAAATCTTGAGAATATAATTTCACAAGAATTCTCGGACCCTTGTTGTCGAAATTGGAATCCCTGAATTTTTACGTACATTCCTTTCTGTGGAAGTGCGTACTGTGCATGCTGTGTCAATGAGAAAGTATTTGTTTTGTACTGTACATGTTGTATGCAGTGGCGTATCTTGGGTCCGAGACTGGGCTTTCTCCCCCCCCCCACCCACCACAGTACTGGTTTTTTTTTAAATTGCGAAGTTTATTTTTTAATTAATAAGTAATAGAAGCAACATTTTTTTCAAAATTTTAAGTACACGCTGTTCCTAACATGATACCAAATAATTATAAAGCTTAGGATTTGAACACTTATTTGTACATGAAATCCAATCTTCTTCTGAATACTTTATTTGTACATGAACTCCATTCTTCTTTCCTTTTGTGTGAACTTGAGCCTTTCGTTTTCACAAAAATATTTCATCCGAGTACTTTTTCATATTTAAAAAGAATGTTTTTCTCTATTAACAAAACAGCCAAGTTGCTCGAAAGTGCATGTCCCTGTGTGGCTCTAAGATATATCTTGATTCTTTTTAATGCTGAAAAACTTCTTTCGGCAGTTGCAGTTGTTGATGAAAAGTTTAATATTGATCTGTTAATTTGTACACCTCACTAAACACTATGTCCAATTATTCAACTTTATGTGACAAGTAATGTTTCTTACTGATTTCTTTTGTATTCATCAAGGGAATTAAACACCTTTAGTTCATTTTTTAATCGAGCTGTATCAAAATTTGTAGCATTCTTCAAGCTCTGATAGTAGATGTTCAGGGAATCTTTCACAAAATTTATCAAAACAGCTCGAATCCAACAAAGCCCCGCATTAAGGTATAATATCACTGATTTTAATTCATTGACACTTCACACAAACTGAAACCACTCTCGCGAAACGCGCGCTGTGAAAGGCGGAATCACTAAGGGACTGAGGTAATCGGAAGTCTTCTCTGTTTTTTTTTGTTTTTTTTTTATTGGAGGTTTAACGACCACCGTGAGCAACTCAATGGGCTATAAGCAGTCGCCCGTCCCTAATTTAGGGTCACTGGTTCCAGGGAAGGGAGAGAGCCAGTGCCGTAAGACAAACACAACATCCATGCCTGACCGGGATTCGAACCCGGACCCCTTACGGACGAACGATCAGAGGCCAGCGCCTTAGACCACTGCGCCACCGGGGAGGCTTTCTCTTTTCTGAGCGAAACGTTGCGCAAAGCAATAGTCCATTCACCTCTATTCGCTGATTCATGTTGTCATGGAAACGCTACCAGGCGATCGTACCGAAGTTCTTGGCATCAGAACAGCGAAGACACGAAGACCTGCTTGCTTTATGCCGTTGGTGATCGCTCGCCAGACTGATTCTCATATTCGAAAGAAGCGAATACGCTCGTGTTTTTTTCACAGGGAAAGCGTCGACATATCTTAATACCATTGATAATTGACTTTTATTTGTGTATATTTAATTGACTTTTATTTGTGCATTCTCTGGGCTTCGCAGCTTGCCTAGCTAGCCTGAAATATACGTCACTGGTTGTATGTATTGTATCATCATCATCATCATCATCATCATTGTCAACCATTATCAATCCACTGCTGGACGAAGGTCTCCCCAAGTTTCCTCCACAACCGTTTGTCTTGTGCCAGTCTCCTCCATGTCACTCCCGCATACTTTCGAATTTCATCCATCCATCTCCCACGTGGTCTTCTTCTGGGTCTTTTCCTGTCCCTTGGAATCCAATCTAAAATTTTGGCTGTCCATCGATGGTCTGTCCTTCTAGCAGTATGTCCAGTCCATTGCGATTTCAGGGATTTAACTCTGATCATGATGTCTTCGACTCTTGTCATTTTTCTGATCCAAGAGTTCCTCTTCTTATCTCTCCTGGTTACACCAAGCATGCACCTCTCCATGCTGCTTTGAGTTGTCTGCAGCCTTTGTATGTTTCTTTTAGTTAAGGCCCACGTCTCTGCACCATACGTAAGCACTGGAAGGATGCATTGATCAAACACTTTTCGTTTAAGACATAATGGCATATTGCTCGTGAAACTTATGCTGTTTCTTCCAAAAGCTCTCCAGGCAAGTTTTGTACGCCGATTTATTTCTTCATCAATGTGACCCTCACTTGATATCTGCTGTCCAAGATAAACGTACGTGTCTGTTATCTCCAGCTTTTCTCCATCAATCGATAAATCTTCATTTCTTGTAAAAGCATTGAACATCACTTTTGTCTTCTGAAAGTTCATTTTTAATCCCACTTCTTTACTCTTGTCAGCAAGTTCCTGGATCATAATCTGCAGCTCTGATGGGGTAGTTGCAAAAATGAATACGTCATCAGCGAAACGAAGGTGAGTTAGATAATCTCCATTAATCTTTATCCCTTTGTTTTCCCAGTTCAGTGATTGAAAGACATTTTCCAATGTGGCATTAGAGAGCTTCGGAGATATGGTGTCACCTTGTCTCACTCCTTTTCCAATTTTTATGTGTGTTGTATTTTCAAACAGCCTAATCTTTGCACTTGCATTTTCATAGATGTTATTAATAATATTAATGTATGCATCTTCAATACCGCAGGATTTCAGAGCCATTGTAACTGCTGATGGTTTCACCGTATCAAAGGCTTTTTCATAATCGATAAAAGCCATGCACAATGGAAGTTCGTATTCCCTCGCTCTTTCAATTAGTTCTTTCAGTATGTGAATATGATCTATTGTGCTGTTGCCACTCCTGAATCCAGCTTGTTCTCTCGGTTGAGCCATGTCCAGTGTCACCATCAAGCGGTGTGAAAGAACTTTAGTGAAGATTTTATAAACCACTGATAGGAGGCTGATAGGTCTGTAGTTCCTGAGATCCTCAATGTCACCTTTTTTATGTAGCATGATCATTGTAGCTTTGTTTCAATCCTCAGGAAACTATCGATAGTTCTCGATATGTATTGTATACTGTATGTTATGTCAAACAGAAGTTCCTGCGGAAGTGTATGGAAGTGCGTACTGTGTATGTTCGGTCAATGAGAAAGTGCCCAACGGATAAATTATCCCTACTAGGCCGCACCGATGGCGCAGTGGTCTAAGCGATGGCCTCTGATCATTCGTCCAAAAGGGGTCCGGGTTCGAATCCCGGTGAGGCATGGATGTTGCGTTTGTCTTACGGCACTGGTTCTCTCCCTTTCCTGGTACCAGTGACCCTAAATCAAGGACGGGCGACTGCTTATAGCCCATTGAGATGCTCACAGTGGTCGTTAAACCTCCAATCATAAAAAAAGCCGCCCCGGTGGCGCAGTGGTCTAAGCGATGGCCTCTGATCATTCGTCCGAACGGGGTCCGGGTTCGAATCCCGGTCAGGCATGGATGTTGTGTTTGTCTTACGGCACTGGCTCTATCCCTTCCCTGGAACCAGTGACCCTAAATTAGGGACGGGCGACTGCTTATAGCCCATTGAGATGCTCACAGTGGTCGTTAAACCTCCAATCATAAAAAAGCCGCCCCGGTGGCGCAGTGGTCTAAGCGATGGCCTCTGATCATTCGTCCGAACGGGGTCCGGGTTCGAATCCCGGTCAGGCATGGATGTTGTGTTTGTCTTACGGCACTGGCTCTATCCCTTCCCTGGAACCAGTGACCCTAAATTAGGGACGGGCGACTGCTTATAGCCCATTGAGATGCTCACAGTGGTCGTTAAACCTCCAATCATAAAAAAAGCCGCCCCGGTGGCGCAGTGGTCTAAGCGATGGCCTCTGATCATTCGTCCGAACGGGGTCCGGGTTCGAATCCCGGTCAGGCATGGATGTTGTGTTTGTCTTACGGCACTGGCTCTATCCCTTCCCTGGAACCAGTGACCCTAAATTAGGGACGGGCGACTGCTTATAGCCCATTGAGATGCTCACAGTGGTCGTTAAACCTCCAATCATAAAAAAGCCGCCCCGGTGGCGCAGTGGTCTAAGCGATGGCCTCTGATCATTCATCCGAACGGGGTCCGGGTTCGAATCCCGGTCAGGCATGGATGTTGTGTTTGTCTTACGGCACTGGCTCTATCCCTTCCCTGGAACCAGTGACCCTAAATTAGGGACGGGCGACTGCTTATAGCCCATTGAGATGCTCACAGTGGTCGTTAAACCTCCAATCATAAAAAAAGCCGCCCCGGTGGCGCAGTGGTCTAAGCGATGGCCTCTGATCATTCGTCCGAACGGGGTCCGGGTTCGAATCCCGGTCAGGCATGGATGTTGTGTTTGTCTTACGGCACTGGCTCTATCCCTTCCCTGGAACCAGTGACCCTAAATTAGGGACGGGCGACTGCTTATAGCCCATTGAGATGCTCACAGTGGTCGTTAAACCTCCAATCATAAAAAAAGCCGCCCCGGTGGCGCAGTGGTCTAAGCGATGGCCTCTGATCATTCGTCCGAACGGGGTCCGGGTTCGAATCCCGGTCAGGCATGGATGTTGTGTTTGTCTTACGGCACTGGCTCTATCCCTTCCCTGGAACCAGTGACCCTAAATTAGGGACGGGCGACTGCTTATAGCCCATTGAGATGCTCACAGTGGTCGTTAAACCTCCAATCATAAAAAAGCCGCCCCGGTGGCGCAGTGGTCTAAGCGATGGCCTCTGATCATTCGTCCGAACGGGGTCCGGGTTCGAATCCCGGTCAGGCATGGATGTTGTGTTTGTCTTACGGCACTGGCTCTATCCCTTCCCTGGAACCAGTGACCCTAAATTAGGGACGGGCGACTGCTTATAGCCCATTGAGATGCTCACAGTGGTCGTTAAACCTCCAATCATAAAAAAGCCGCCCCGGTGGCGCAGTGGTCTAAGCGATGGCCTCTGATCATTCGTCCGAACGGGGTCCGGGTTCGAATCCCGGTCAGGCATGGATGTTGTGTTTGTCTTACGGCACTGGCTCTATCCCTTCCCTGGAACCAGTGACCCTAAATTAGGGACGGGCGACTGCTTATAGCCCATTGAGATGCTCACAGTGGTCGTTAAACCTCCAATCATAAAAAAAGCCGCCCCGGTGGCGCAGTGGTCTAAGCGATGGCCTCTGATCATTCGTCCGAACGGGGTCCGGGTTCGAATCCCGGTCAGGCATGGATGTTGTGTTTGTCTTACGGCACTGGCTCTATCCCTTCCCTGGAACCAGTGACCCTAAATTAGGGACGGGCGACTGCTTATAGCCCATTGAGATGCTCACAGTGGTCGTTAAACCTCCAATCATAAAAAAAGCCGCCCCGGTGGCGCAGTGGTCTAAGCGATGGCCTCTGATCATTCGTCCGAACGGGGTCCGGGTTCGAATCCCGGTCAGGCATGGATGTTGTGTTTGTCTTACGGCACTGGCTCTTTCCCTTCCCTGTAACCAGTGACCCAAAATTAGGGACGGGCGACTGCTTATAGCCCAGTGAGTTGCTCACGGTGGTCGTTAAACCTCCAATCAAAAAAAAAAAAAAAAAAAAAAAAAAAATATTGGAAGGGGGGGGGGGGGGGGGAATCGGTATTCTTGCGGAAATAGGCGACCTCCTACGGCTATGCTCGTGAGTGTTATTCCATTTTGTCATCTTTTCCGCGATTCAGAAAAAAGCTGAAGACATGCTGATCTAAAGAAACAAAACGCTCTATTACTGTAACTACCTTAGTAGTAAAAGGAAAACGAGACATGTCATTCCTCCCTGACAGGTGCGATTTAGACTGACTACATACTTCTGTTTCATGTATCTGAACGCTATTCTTCTTCAACGCTCAAGTGTAAACAAGGCAGCCCTCCTCGTTCCCCAAGTACGCAAACAAATACTACTTGGAACTTCCTCATCTCCGTTGTAACAAGGAATGTCACCAGAAGTTGGTTTTGGTTTCGGGTAGGCTCTGTTCGTGTAAACATTTGTTGGAAAAGAAAAACAGCCTCGTGTTTTGGTTGCTAAGGTCAACGGAGGGTAAACGGAAGTTGATTTCAACCACTGAAGAAATAAACCGTCGAATTTCAGACTCTTATCTCACCGCATGACTTGTCAGTTTCAGCTTTAATTAGAGGTGGAGAACTATCGATAGTTTTCGATAGTCAAAAAATAAAAATCGATAACTATCGACAGTGTGTTGGCAAAGTTTCTCGGGAGAAAATCTGGGATGAAGAATTATTTCTGACAAGAATTTTTCTTCCTTTTTCACATTGTCAGAAAGTTAAGCTCCATTAAACTTTGAAACTAACTTTTTTTACCCTTTTCAACCGTAGGTTGGAGAAGCGTATTTGCTCCAGCTTTGGCCGTCTGTCCGTCCACACCATAACTCGGGTAAAAATGGTTCGATGATAAAATGTTAGTATGTGGTAAAGGACCACCTGGGGACGACCCCTATTGAAAATAGGCGAAATGGGGTCAAAGGTTAGAACATAGGAGCGCGATCCATTACACGACCCTTATTCGTCATAACGTGCGTAAAAATGGTTCGATTTCCGTTAATGTTTAGTATGTGGTAGGGGACCACCTAAGAACAAATCCTTTTGAAAATGGGCGAAATGGGGTCAAAAGTCACGATATGGGAGCGGAATCCATTCCATTGCCCTAATGAGCCGTAACTTGCGTAAAAATGGTTCTATTTCGATGAAATTCTAGTATCTGGTAAGGGACCACCTGGAGACGAACCCTATTGAAAATGGGCGAAATGGGGTCAATGATCAAGACCCATTCCATTGCCCTTATGCGTCATACCTTGCGTAAAAATGGTTCGATTTCGATGAAATTTTAATATGTGGTAAGGGACCACCTGGAGACGAATCCTTTTGAAAATGGGCGAAACGGGATTAAAGGTCAGGACGTAGGAGCGGTATCCATTCCACTACCCTTATGCGTCATAACTTACGTAATCGTCCGGACGGGGTCTGGGTTCGAATCCCGGTAAGGCAAGGATGTTGTGTTTGTCTTACGGCACTGGCTCTCTCCCTTCCCTGGAACCAGTGACCCTAAATTAGGGACGGGCGACTACTTATAGCCCATTGAGTTGCTCACGGTGGTCGTTAAACCTTCAATAAAAAAAAATAACTTACGTAAAGATGGTTCGATTTCGATGAAATTTCAGTATGTGGTAAGGGACCACCTGGGGAGGATCCCTATTAAAAATGGACGAAATGGGGTCAAAAGTCAGGACATAGGAGCCGGATCCATTCCATTGCCCTTATGCGTCATAACGCGTAAAAATGGTTGGATTTCGATGAAATTTTAGTATGTGGTAAGGGACCACCTGGGGACAATCCCTATCGAAAATGGGCGAAATGTGGCCTAAGGTCAGGACATAGGTTCGGGTTCCACTCCATCGCCCTTATCCGTTATAACTTACGTAAAATGCTTCGATTGAGACAAAACTTTATCATGTCGTTCCGGAAGTATACTTTACCGGTTCTGTTGAATATCGTCGAAATGGGGTCAAAGGTCAGGACACAGGAGCGAGATTTATTTCACAGCTTTTATCCTCATAACTTAAATAATGATTTCTGGTATGTTGGAAAGCGTATTAATAATCAATGCATTGTATGATTTTACTAACTTTTTTACGCTTTCCAACCGTAGGTTGAAGAAGTGTTTATGCTCCAGCTTTGTCCGTCTGTCCGTCCGCACGATACCTCGCGTAAAAAATGGTTCGATTTCGACGAAATTTCATTATGTGGTAGGGGACCACCTAGGGACGAACCTTATTGAAAATGGGCGAAATGGAGTCAAAGGCCAGGACATAGGAGTGGGATACATTCCAGCGCTCTTATGCGTTATAACGTACGCAAAAATGTTGCTATTGCGACAAAACTTCAATATGTTGTTCAGGAGTATAACGAAGTAAATTTCTCCGTCATTTTTAGTCTACGCCGGGATTCGAACCCGAGGCCGCTTATTCCGGAACAAGTCGCTCTACCAACTGAGCTACGCAGACGTTTTATTCTGATTCCTATCTGCCTTTATGTCGTGTGCGTCCTTCTGGCAATTACGTCACATCTCCTAGTAAGTTACATCATCTCCCCCTTATATATTTTTTCCGAAGTGTTGGAGAAGGGATTCTCTTATTTTTCCTATCTCGCGGTGTGGAAAGAACATCACACCAATGCGAGATTTTGAACGGTCGGGTCATCCGGATAGTTCGGGCGCCATTATAACGAAGTAAATTTCTCCGTCATTTTTGGTCTACGCCGGGATTCGAACCCGAGGCCGCTTATTCCGGAACAAGTCGCTCTACCAACTGAGCTACGCAGACGTTTTATTCTGATTCCTATCTGCCTTTATGTCGTGTGCGTCCTTCTGGCAGGTACGTCACATCTCCTGGTACGTTACAGGAGGTATACTGAACAAATTTTAGTTAACATAATCGAAATGGGGTCAAAGGTCAGGGCACAGGAGCGAGATTTAATCTACAGCCATTATCCTCATAACTTGACTAATGATTTATGGTATGTTGGAAAACGTATAATAATTAATACATTGCATGATTTCATTAAACTTGTAAGGATATCATTTTTACGTCGGCAAAGTGATAAACATCACTGTCTCAAAGTTCCATGGAGACAATAAAACTTGCAAAAATTAATCCCGGTGAGGCATGAATGTTGTGATCTGTCAGGTCAACGATGGGATTTGAACGCTCCATCACCTGGTTGAGAAGCAGGAATCTTAACTACCAGGCCCACAAAACATTGCTTGTGTTAGAACTAGGATTAATCATGCCTCATCGGGATCTTCCAAGCAAAGGCAAAATCATGTCTCATCGGGAATAATCATGCCTCATCGGGATCTTCCAAGCAAAGGCAAAATCATGTCTCATTGGGATTAATCATGCCTCATCGGGATCTTCCAAGCAAAGGCAAAATCATGTCTCATCGGGATTAATCATGCCTCATCGGGATCTTCCAAGCAAAGGCAAAATCATGCCTCATCGGGATCTTCCAAGCAAAGGCAAAATCATGTCTCATTGGGATTAATCATGCCTCATCGGGATCTTCCAAGCAAAGGCAAAATCATGTCTCATCGGGATTAATCATGCCTCATCGGGATCTTCCAAGCAAAGGCAAAATCATGTCTCATCGGGATTAATCATGCCTCATCGGGATCTTCCAAGCAAAGGCAAAATCATGTCTCATCGGGATTAATCATGCCTCATCGGGATCTTCCAAGCAAAGGCAAAATCATGTCTCATTGGGATTAATCATGCCTCATCGGGATCTTCCAAGCAAAGGCAAAATCATGTCTCATCGGGATTAATCATGCCTCATCGGGATCTTCCAAGCAAAGGCAAAATCATGTCTCATCGGGATTAATCATGCCTCATCTGGATCTTCCAAGCAAAAGGCAAAATTATTAATCATGCCTCATCGGGATTAATCATGTCTCATCGGGATCTTCCAAGCAAAGGCAAAATTAGAACTAGGATCTTCCAAGCAAAGGCAAAATTAGAACTAGGATTTTCCAAGCAAAGGCAAAATTAGAACTAGGG
Organism: Macrothele yani; assembly: GCA_039090855.1. NCBI lineage: Eukaryota > Metazoa > Arthropoda > Arachnida > Araneae > Macrothelidae > Macrothele > Macrothele yani. The sequence goes on along the minus strand of CM076999.1, from coordinate 105,846,794 downwards.
ATCTTCCAAGATTAGAACTAGTATCTTCCAAGCAAAGTCAAAATTAGAACTAGGGATCTTCCATGTCTCATCGGGATCTTCCAAGCAAAGGCAAAATCATGTCTCATCGGGATTAATCATGCCTCATCGGGATTTTCCAAGCAAAGGCAAAATCATGTCTCATCGGGATTAATCATGCCTCATCGGGATCTTCCAAGCAAAGGCAAAATCATGTCTCATCGGGATTAATCATGCCTCATCGGGATCTTCCAAGCAAAGGCAAAATCATGTCTCATCGGGATTAATCATGCCTCATCGGGATCTTCCAAGCAAAGGCAAAATCATGTCTCATCGGGATTAATCATGCCTCATCGGGATCTTCCAAGCAAAGGCAAAATCATGTCTCATCGGGATTAATCATGCCTCATCGGGATCTTCCAAGCAAAGGCAAAATCATGTCTCATCGGGATTAATTATGCCTCATCGGGATCTTCCAAGCAAAAGGCAAAATTATTAATCATGCCTCATCGGGATTAATCATGTCTCATCGGGATCTTCCAAGCAAAGGCAAAATTAGAACTAGGATCTTCCAAGCAAAGGCAAAATTAGAACTAGGATTTTCCAAGCAAAGGCAAAATTAGAACTAGGGATCTTCCAAGATTAGAACTAGTATCTTCCAAGCAAAGACAAAATTAGAACTAGGGATCTTCCAAGATTAGAACTAGTATCTTCCAAGCAAAGACAAAATTAGAACTATCGATCTTCCATGTCTAATCGGGATCTTCCAAGCAAAGGCAAAATCATGTCTCATCGGGATTAATCATGCCTCATCGGGATTTTCCAAGCAAAGGCAAAATCATGTCTCATCGGGATTAATCATGCCTCATCGGGATCTTCCAAGCAAAGGCAAAATCATGTCTCATCGGGATTAATCATGCCTCATCGGGATCTTCCAAGCAAAGGCAAAATCATGTCTCATCGGGATTAATCATGCCTCATCGGGATCTTCCAAGCAAAGGCAAAATCATGTCTCATCGGGATTAATCATGCCTCATCGGGATCTTCCAAGCAAAGGCAAAATCATGTCTCATTGGGATTAATCATGCCTCATCGGGATCTTCCAAGCAAAGGCAAAATCATGTCTCATCGGGATTAATCATGCCTCATCGGGATCTTCCAAGCAAAGGCAAAATCATGTCTCATCGGGATTAATCATGCCTCATCGGGATCTTCCAAGCAAAAGGCAAAATTATTAATCATGCCTCATCGGGATTAATCATGTCTCATCGGGATCTTCCAAGCAAAGGCAAAATTAGAACTAGGATCTTCCAAGCAAAGGCAAAATTAGAACTAGGATTTTCCAAGCAAAGGCAAAATTAGAACTAGGGATCTTCCAAGATTAGAACTAGTATCTTCCAAGCAAAGACAAAATTAGAACTAGGGATCTTCCAAGATTAGAACTAGTATCTTCCAAGCAAAGACAAAATTAGAACTAGGGATCTTCCATGTCTCATCGGGATCTTCCAAGCAAAGGCAAAATCATGTCTCATCGGGATTAATCATGCCTCATCGGGATTTTCCAAGCAAAGGCAAAATCATGTCTCATCGGGATTAATCATGCCTCATCGGGATCTTCCAAGCAAAGGCAAAATCATGTCTCATCGGGATTAATCATGCCTCATCGGGATCTTCCAAGCAAAGGCAAAATCATGTCTCATCGGGATTAATCATGCCTCATCGGGATCTTCCAAGCAAAGGCAAAATCATGTCTCATCGGGATTAATCATGCCTCATCGGGATCTTCCAAGCAAAGGCAAAATCATGTCTCATCGGGATTAATCATGCCTCATCGGGATCTTCCAAGCAAAGGCAAAATCATGTCTCATCGGGATTAATCATGCCTCATCGGGATCTTCCAAGCAAAGGCAAAATCATGTCTCATCGGGATTAATCATGCCTCATCGGGATCTTCCAAGCAAAGGCAAAATCATGTCTCATCGGGATTAATCATGCCTCATCGGGATCTTCCAAGCAAAGGCAAAATCATGTCTCATCGGGATTAATCATGCCTCATCGGGATCTTCCAAGCAAAGGCAAAATCATGTCTCATCGGGATTAATCATGCCTCATCGGGATCTTCCAAGCAAAGGCAAAATCATGTCTCATCGGGATTAATCATGCCTCATCGGGATCTTCCAAGCAAAGGCAAAATCATGTCTCATCGGGATTAATCATGCCTCATCGGGATCTTCCAAGCAAAGGCATTAAATCATGTCTCATCGGGATTAATCATGCCTCATCGGGATCTTCCAAGCAAAGGCAAAATCATGTCTCATCGGGATTAATCATGCCTCATCGGGATCTTCCAAGCAAAGGCAAAATCATGTCTCATCGGGATTAATCATGCCTCATCGGGATCTTCCAAGCAAAGGCAAAATCATGTCTCATCGGGATTAATCATGCCTCATCGGGATCTTCCAAGCAAAGGCAAAATCATGTCTCATCGGGATCTAATCATGTCTCATCGGGATCTTCAAGCAAAGGCAAAATTAGAACTAGGATCTTCCAAGCAAAGGCAAAATTAGAACTAGGATTTTCCAAGCAAAGGCAAAATTAGAACTAGGGATCTTCCAAGATTAGAACTAGTATCTTCCAAGCAAAGTCAAAATTAGAACTAGGGATCTTCCATCTCAAGCAAAGGCAAAATCATGTCTCATCGGCATTAATCATGTCTCATCGGCATTAATCATGCCTCATCGGGATTTTCCAAGCAAAGGCAAAATCATGTCTCATCGGGATTAATCATGCCTCATCGGGATTTTCCAAGCAAAGGCAAAATCATGTATCATCGGGATTAATCATGCCTCATCGGGATTTTCCAAGCAAAGGCAAAATTATTAATCATGTCTCATCGGGATTAATCATGCCTCATCGGGATCTTCCAAGCAAAGGCAAAATCATGTCTCATCGGGATTAATCATGCCTCATCGGGATCTTCCAAGCAAAAGGCAAAATTATTAATCATGCCTCATCGGGATTAATCATGTCTCATCGGGATCTTCCAAGCAAAGGCAAAATTAGAACTAGGATCTTCCAAGCAAAGGCAAAATTAGAACTAGGATTTTCCAAGCAAAGGCAAAATTAGAACTAGGGATCTTCCAAGATTAGAACTAGTATCTTCCAAGCAAAGACAAAATTAGAACTAGTATCTTCCAAGCAAAGACAAAATTAGAACTAGGGATCTTCCAAGATTAGAACTAGTATCTTCCAAGCAAAGACAAAATTAGAACTAGGGATCTTCCATGTCTCATCGGGATCTTCCAAGCAAAGGCAAAATCATGTCTCATCGGGATTAATCATGCCTCATCGGGATTTTCCAAGCAAAGGCAAAATCATGTCTCATCGGGATTAATCATGCCTCATCGGGATCTTCCAAGCAAAGGCAAAATCATGTCTCATCGGGATTAATCATGCCTCATCGGGATCTTCCAAGCAAAGGCAAAATCATGTCTCATCGGGATTAATCATGCCTCATCGGGATCTTTCAAGCAAAGGCAAAATCATGTCTCATCGGGATTAATCATGCCTCATCGGGATCTTCCAAGCAAAGGCAAAATCATGTCTCATCGGGATTAATCATGCCTCATCGGGATCTTCCAAGCAAAGGCAAAATCATGTCTCATCGGGATTAATCATGCCTCATCGGGATCTTCCAAGCAAAGGCAAAATCATGTCTCATCGGGATTAATCAACATCCTCATCGGGATCTTCAAGCAAAGGCAAAATCATGTCTCATCGGGATTAATCATGCCTCATCAGGATCTTCCAAGCAAAAGGCAAAATTATTAATCATGCCTCATCGGGATTAATCATGTCTCATCGGGATCTTCCAAGCAAAGGCAAAATTAGAACTAGGATCTTCCAAGCAAAGGCAAAATTAGAACTAGGATTTTCCAAGCAAAGGCAAAATTAGAACTAGGGATCTTCCAAGATTAGAACTAGTATCTTCCAAGCAAAGACAAAATTAGAACTAGTATCTTCCAAGCAAAGACAAAATTAGAACTAGGGATCTTCCATGTCTCATCGGGTCTCATCGGGATCTTCCAAGCAAAGGCAAAATCATGTCTCATCGGGATTAATCATGCCTCATCGGGATTTTCCAAGCAAAGGCAAAATCATGTCTCATCGGGATTAATCATGCCTCATCGGGATCTTCCAAGCAAAGGCAAAATCATGTCTCATCGGGATTAATCATGCCTCATCGGGATCTTCCAAGCAAAGGCAAAATCATGTCTCATCGGGATTAATCATGCCTCATCGGGATCTTTCAAGCAAAGGCAAAATCATGTCTCATCGGGATTAATCATGCCTCATCGGGATCTTCCAAGCAAAGGCAAAATCATGTCTCATCGGGATTAATCATGCCTCATCGGGATCTTCCAAGCAAAGGCAAAATCATGTCTCATCGGGATTAATCATGCCTCATCGGGATCTTCCAAGCAAAGGCAAAATCATGTCTCATCGGGATTAATCATGCCTCATCGGGATCTTCCAAGCAAAAGGCAAAATTATTAATCATGCCTCATCGGGATTAATCATGTCTCATCGGGATCTTCCAAGCAAAGGCAAAATTAGCACTAGGATCTTCCAAGCAAAGGCAAAATTAGAACTAGGATTTTCCAAGCAAAGGCAAAATTAGAACTAGGGATCTTCCAAGATTAGAACTAGTATCTTCCAAGCAAAGACAAAATTAGAACTAGGGATCTTCCATGTCTCATCGGGATCTTCCAAGCAAAGGCAAAATCATGTCTCATCGGGATTAATCATGCGTCATCGGGATTTTCCAAGCAAAGGCAAAATCATGTCTCATCGGGATTAATCATGCCTCATCGGGATCTTCCAAGCAAAGGCAAAATCATGTCTCATCGGGATTAATCATGCCTCATCGGGATCTTCCAAGCAAAGGCAAAATCATGTCTCATCGGGATTAATCATGCCTCATCGGGATCTTCCAAGCAAAGGCAAAATCATGTCTCATCGGGATTAATCATGCCTCATCGGGATCTTCCAAGCAAAGGCAAAATCATGTCTCATCGGGATTAATCATGCCTCATCGGGATCTTCCAAGCAAAGGCAAAATCATGTCTCATCGGGATTAATCATGCCTCATCGGGATCTTCCAAGCAAAGGCAAAATCATGTCTCATCGGGATTAATCATGCCTCATCGGGATCTTCCAAGCAAAGGCAAAATCATGTCTCATCGGGATTAATCATGCCTTATCGGGATCTTCCAAGCAAAGGCAAAATCATGTCTCATTGGGATTAATCATGTCTCATCGGGATCTTCCAAGCAAAGGCAAAATCATGTCTCATCGGGATTAATCATGCCTCATCGGGATCTTCCAAGCAAAGGCAAAATCATGTCTCATCGGGATTAATCATGCCTCATCGGGATCTTCCAAGCAAAGGCAAAATCATGTCTCATCGGGATTAATCATGCCTCATCGGGATCTTCCAAGCAAAAGGCAAAATTATTAATCATGCCTCATCGGGATTAATCATGTCTCATCGGGATCTTCCAAGCAAAGGCAAAATTAGAACTAGGATCTTCCAAGCAAAGGCAAAATTAGAACTAGGATTTTCCAAGCAAAGGCAAAATTAGAACTAGGGATCTTCCAAGATTAGAACTAGTATCTTCCAAGCAAAGACAAAATTAGAACTAGGGATCTTCCAAGATTAGAACTAGTATATTCCAAGCAAAGACAAAATTAGAACTAAGGATCTTCCATGTCTCATCGGGATCTTCCAAGCAAAGGCAAAATCATGTCTCATCGGGATTAATCATGCCTCATCGGGATCTTCCAAGCAAAGGCAAAATCATGTCTCATCGGGATTAATCATGCCTCATCGGGATCTTCCAAGCAAAGGCAAAATCATGTCTCATCGGGATTAATCATGCCTCATCGGGATCTTCCAAGCAAAGGCAAAATCATGTCTCATCGGGATTAATCATGCCTCATCGGGATCTTCCAAGCAAAGGCAAAATCATGTCTCATCGGGATTAATCATGCCTCATCGGGATCTTCCAAGCAAAGGCAAAATCATGTCTCATCGGGATTAATCATGCCTCATCGGGATCTTCCAAGCAAAGGCAAAATCATGTCTCATCGGGATTAATCATGCCTATCGGGATCTTCCAAGCAAAGGCAAAATCATGTCTCATCGGGATTAATCATGCCTCATCGGGATCTTCCAAGCAAAGGCAAAATCATGTCTCATCGGGATTAATCATGCCTCATCGGGATCTTCCAAGCAAAGGCAAAATCATGTCTCATCGGGATTAATCATGCCTCATCGGGATCTTCCAAGCAAAGGCAAAATCATGTCTCATCGGGATTAATCATGCCTCATCGGGATCTTCCAAGCAAAGGCAAAATCATGTCTCATCGGGATTAATCATGCCTCATCGGGATCTTCCAAGCAAAGGCAAAATCATGTCTCATCGGGATTAATCATGCCTCATCTGGATCTTCCAAGCAAAAGGCAAAATTATTAATCATGCCTCATCGGGATTAATCATGTCTCATCGGGATCTTCCAAGCAAAGGCAAAATTAGAACTAGGATCTTCCAAGCAAAGGCAAAATTAGAACTAGGATTTTCCAAGCAAAGGCAAAATTAGAACTAGGGATCTTCCAAGATTAGAACTAGTATCTTCCAAGCAAAGTCAAAATTAGAACTAGGGATCTTCCATGTCTCATCGGGATCTTCCAAGCAAAGGCAAAATCATGTCTCATCGGGATTAATCATGCCTCATCGGGATTTTCCAAGCAAAGGCAAAATCATGTCTCATCGGGATTAATCATGCCTCATCGGGATTTTCCAAGCAAAGGCAAAATCATGTATCATCGGGATTAATCATGCCTCATCGGGATTTTCCAAGCAAAGGCAAAATTATTAATCATGTCTCATCGGGATTAATCATGCCTCATCGGTATTTTCCAAGCAAAGGCAAAATCATGTCTCATCGGGATTAATCATGCCTCATCGGGATCTTCCAAGCAAAAGGCAAAATTAGTAATCATGCCTCATCGGGATTAATCATGCCTCATCGGGATCTTCCAAGCAAAGGCAAAATTAGAACTGGGGATCTTCCAAGACTAGAACTAGAATCTTCCAAGCAAAGACAAAATTAGAACTAGGGATCTTCCATGTCTCATCGGGATCTTCCAAGCAAAGGCAAAATTAGAACTAGGGATCTTCCATTCCTCATCGGGATCTTCCAAGCAAAGGCAAAATCATGTCTCATCGGGATTAATCATGCCTCATCGGGATCTTCCAAGCAAAGGCAAAATCATGTCTCATCGGGATTAATCATGCCTCATCGGGATCTTCCAAGCAAAGGCAAAATCATGTCTCATCGGGATTAATCATGCCTCATCGGGATCTTCCAAGCAAAGGCAAAATCATGTCTCATCGGGATTAATCATGCCTCATCGGGATCTTCCAAGCAAAGGCAAAATCATGTCTCATTGGGATTAATCATGCCTCATCGGGATCTTCCAAGCAAAGGCAAAATCATGTCTCATCGGGATTAATCATGCCTCATCGGGATCTTCCAAGCAAAGGCAAAATCATGTCTCATCGGGATTAATCATGCCTCATCTGGATCTTCCAAGCAAAAGGCAAAATTATCAATCATGCCTCATCGGGATTAATCATGTCTCATCGGGATCTTCCAAGCAAAGGCAAAATTAGAACTAGGATCTTCCAAGCAAAGGCAAAATTAGAACTAGGATTTTCCAAGCAAAGGCAAAATTAGAACTAGGGATCTTCCAAGATTAGAACTAGTATCTTCCAAGCAAAGTCAAAATTAGAACTAGGGATCTTCCATGTCTCATCGGGATCTTCCAAGCAAAGGCAAAATCATGTCTCATCGGGATTAATCATGCCTCATCGGGATTTTCCAAGCAAAGGCAAAATCATGTCTCATCGGGATTAATCATGCCTCATCGGGATCTTCCAAGCAAAGGCAAAATCATGTCTCATCGGGATTAATCATGCCTCATCGGGATCTTCCAAGCAAAGGCAAAATCATGTCTCATCGGGATTAATCATGCCTCATCGGGATCTTCCAAGCAAAGGCAAAATCATGTCTCATCGGGATTAATCATGCCTCATCGGGATCTTCCAAGCAAAGGCAAAATCATGTCTCATCGGGATTAATCATGCCTCATCGGGATCTTCCAAGCAAAGGCAAAATCATGTCTCATCGGGATTAATTATGCCTCATCGGGATCTTCCAAGCAAAAGGCAAAATTATTAATCATGCCTCATCGGGATTAATCATGTCTCATCGGGATCTTCCAAGCAAAGGCAAAATTAGAACTAGGATCTTCCAAGCAAAGGCAAAATTAGAACTAGGATTTTCCAAGCAAAGGCAAAATTAGAACTAGGGATCTTCCAAGATTAGAACTAGTATCTTCCAAGCAAAGACAAAATTAGAACTAGGGATCTTCCAAGATTAGAACTAGTATCTTCCAAGCAAAGACAAAATTAGAACTATCGATCTTCCATGTCTAATCGGGATCTTCCAAGCAAAGGCAAAATCATGTCTCATCGGGATTAATCATGCCTCATCGGGATTTTCCAAGCAAAGGCAAAATCATGTCTCATCGGGATTAATCATGCCTCATCGGGATCTTCCAAGCAAAGGCAAAATCATGTCTCATCGGGATTAATCATGCCTCATCGGGATCTTCCAAGCAAAGGCAAAATCATGTCTCATCGGGATTAATCATGCCTCATCGGGATCTTCCAAGCAAAGGCAAAATCATGTCTCATCGGGATTAATCATGCCTCATCGGGATCTTCCAAGCAAAGGCAAAATCATGTCTCATTGGGATTAATCATGCCTCATCGGGATCTTCCAAGCAAAGGCAAAATCATGTCTCATCGGGATTAATCATGCCTCATCGGGATCTTCCAAGCAAAGGCAAAATCATGTCTCATCGGGATTAATCATGCCTCATCGGGATCTTCCAAGCAAAAGGCAAAATTATTAATCATGCCTCATCGGGATTAATCATGTCTCATCGGGATCTTCCAAGCAAAGGCAAAATTAGAACTAGGATCTTCCAAGCAAAGGCAAAATTAGAACTAGGATTTTCCAAGCAAAGGCAAAATTAGAACTAGGGATCTTCCAAGATTAGAACTAGTATCTTCCAAGCAAAGACAAAATTAGAACTAGGGATCTTCCAAGATTAGAACTAGTATCTTCCAAGCAAAGACAAAATTAGAACTAGGGATCTTCCATGTCTCATCGGGATCTTCCAAGCAAAGGCAAAATCATGTCTCATCGGGATTAATCATGCCTCATCGGGATTTTCCAAGCAAAGGCAAAATCATGTCTCATCGGGATTAATCATGCCTCATCGGGATCTTCCAAGCAAAGGCAAAATCATGTCTCATCGGGATTAATCATGCCTCATCGGGATCTTCCAAGCAAAGGCAAAATCATGTCTCATCGGGATTAATCATGCCTCATCGGGATCTTCCAAGCAAAGGCAAAATCATGTCTCATCGGGATTAATCATGCCTCATCGGGATCTTCCAAGCAAAGGCAAAATCATGTCTCATCGGGATTAATCATGCCTCATCGGGATCTTCCAAGCAAAGGCAAAATCATGTCTCATCGGGATTAATCATGCCTCATCGGGATCTTCCAAGCAAAGGCAAAATCATGTCTCATCGGGATTAATCATGCCTCATCGGGATCTTCCAAGCAAAGGCAAAATCATGTCTCATCGGGATTAATCATGCCTCATCGGGATCTTCCAAGCAAAGGCAAAATCATGTCTCATCGGGATTAATCATGCCTCATCGGGATCTTCCAAGCAAAGGCAAAATCATGTCTCATCGGGATTAATCATGCCTCATCGGGATCTTCCAAGCAAAGGCAAAATCATGTCTCATCGGGATTAATCATGCCTCATCGGGATCTTCCAAGCAAAAGGCAAAATTATTAATCATGCCTCATCGGGATTAATCATGTCTCATCGGGATCTTCCTAGCAAAGGCAAAATTAGAACTAGGATCTTCCAAGCAAAGGCAAAATTAGAACTAGGATTTTCCAAGCAAAGGCAAAATTAGAACTAGGGATCTTCCAAGATTAGAACTAGTATCTTCCAAGCAAAGTCAAAATTAGAACTAGGGATCTTCCATGTCTCATCGGGATCTTTCAAGCAAAGGCAAAATCATGTCTCATCGGCATTAATCATGCCTCATCGGGATTTTCCAAGCAAAGGCAAAATCATGTCTCATCGGGATTAATCATGCCTCATCGGGATTTTCCAAGCAAAGGCAAAATCATGTATCATCGGGATTAATCATGCCTCATCGGGATTTTCCAAGCAAAGGCAAAATTATTAATCATGTCTCATCGGGATTAATCATGCCTCATCGGGATTTTCCAAGCAAAGGCAAAATCATGTCTCATCGGGATTAATCATGCCTCATCGGGATCTTCCAAGCAAAAGGCAAAATTATTAATCATGCCTCATCGGGATTAATCATGTCTCATCGGGATCTTCCAAGCAAAGGCAAAATTAGAACTAGGATCTTCCAAGCAAAGGCAAAATTAGAACTAGGATTTTCCAAGCAAAGGCAAAATTAGAACTAGGGATCTTCCAAGATTAGAACTAGTATCTTCCAAGCAAAGACAAAATTAGAACTAGTATCTTCCAAGCAAAGACAAAATTAGAACTAGGGATCTTCCAAGATTAGAACTAGTATCTTCCAAGCAAAGACAAAATTAGAACTAGGGATCTTCCATGTCTCATCGGGATCTTCCAAGCAAAGGCAAAATCATGTCTCATCGGGATTAATCATGCCTCATCGGGATTTTCCAAGCAAAGGCAAAATCATGTCTCATCGGGATTAATCATGCCTCATCGGGATCTTCCAAGCAAAGGCAAAATCATGTCTCATCGGGATTAATCATGCCTCATCGGGATCTTCCAAGCAAAGGCAAAATCATGTCTCATCGGGATTAATCATGCCTCATCGGGATCTTTCAAGCAAAGGCAAAATCATGTCTCATCGGGATTAATCATGCCTCATCGGGATCTTCCAAGCAAAGGCAAAATCATGTCTCATCGGGATTAATCATGCCTCATCGGGATCTTCCAAGCAAAGGCAAAATCATGTCTCATCGGGATTAATCATGCCTCATCGGGATCTTCCAAGCAAAGGCAAAATCATGTCTCATCGGGATTAATCATGCCTCATCGGGATCTTCCAAGCAAAAGGCAAAATTATTAATCATGCCTCATCGGGATTAATCATGTCTCACCGGGATCTTCCAAGCAAAGGCAAAATTAGCACTAGGATCTTCCAAGCAAAGGCAAAATTAGAACTAGGATTTTCCAAGCAAAGGCAAAATTAGAACTAGGGATCTTCCAAGATTAGAACTAGTATCTTCCAAGCAAAGACAAAATTAGAACTAGGGATCTTCCATGTCTCATCGGGATCTTCCAAGCAAAGGCAAAATCATGTCTCATCGGGATTAATCATGCGTCATCGGGATTTTCCAAGCAAAGGCAAAATCATGTCTCATCGGGATTAATCATGCCTCATCGGGATCTTCCAAGCAAAGGCAAAATCATGTCTCATCGGGATTAATCATGCCTCATCGGGATCTTCCAAGCAAAGGCAAAATCATGTCTCATCGGGATTAATCATGCCTCATCGGGATCTTCCAAGCAAAGGCAAAATCATGTCTCATCGAGATTAATCATGCCTCATCGGGATCTTCCAAGCAAAGGCAAAATCATGTCTCATCGGGATTAATCATGCCTCATCGGGATCTTCCAAGCAAAGGCAAAATCATGTCTCATCGGGATTAATCATGCCTCATCGGGATCTTCCAAGCAAAGGCAAAATCATGTCTCATCGGGATTAATCATGCCTCATCGGGATCTTCCAAGCAAAGGCAAAATCATGTCTCATCGGGATTAATCATGCCTCATCGGGATCTTCCAAGCAAAAGGCAAAATTATTAATCATGCCTCATCGGGATTAATCATGTCTCATCGGGATCTTCCAAGCAAAGGCAAAATTAGAACTAGGATCTTCCAAGCAAAGGCAAAATTAGAACTAGGATTTTCCAAGCAAAGGCAAAATTAGAACTAGGGATCTTCCAAGATTAGAACTAGTATCTTCCAAGCAAAGACAAAATTAGAACTAGGGATCTTCCAAGATTAGAACTAGTATATTCCAAGCAAAGACAAAATTAGAACTAAGGATCTTCCATGTCTCATCGGGATCTTCCAAGCAAAGGCAAAATCATGTCTCATCGGGATTAATCATGCCTCATCGGGATCTTCCAAGCAAAGGCAAAATCATGTCTCATCGGGATTAATCATGCCTCATCGGGATCTTCCAAGCAAAGGCAAAATCATGTCTCATCGGGATTAATCATGCCTCATCGGGATCTTCCAAGCAAAGGCAAAATCATGTCTCATCGGGATTAATCATGCCTCATCGGGATCTTCCAAGCAAAGGCAAAATCATGTCTCATCGGGATTAATCATGCCTCATCGGGATCTTCCAAGCAAAGGCAAAATCATGTCTCATCGGGATTAATCATGCCTCATCGGGATCTTCCAAGCAAAGGCAAAATCATGTCTCATCGGGATTAATCATGCCTATCGGGATCTTCCAAGCAAAGGCAAAATCATGTCTCATCGGGATTAATCATGCCTCATCGGGATCTTCCAAGCAAAGGCAAAATCATGTCTCATCGGGATTAATCATGCCTCATCGGGATCTTCCAAGCAAAGGCAAAATCATGTCTCATCGGGATTAATCATGCCTCATCGGGATCTTCCAAGCAAAGGCAAAATCATGTCTCATCGGGATTAATCATGCCTCATCGGGATCTTCCAAGCAAAGGCAAAATCATGTCTCATCGGGATTAATCATGCCTCATCGGGATCTTCCAAGCAAAGGCAAAATCATGTCTCATCGGGATTAATCATGCCTCATCTGGATCTTCCAAGCAAAAGGCAAAATTATTAATCATGCCTCATCGGGATTAATCATGTCTCATCGGGATCTTCCAAGCAAAGGCAAAATTAGAACTAGGATCTTCCAAGCAAAGGCAAAATTAGAACTAGGATTTTCCAAGCAAAGGCAAAATTAGAACTAGGGATCTTCCAAGATTAGAACTAGTATCTTCCAAGCAAAGTCAAAATTAGAACTAGGGATCTTCCATGTCTCATCGGGATCTTCCAAGCAAAGGCAAAATCATGTCTCATCGGGATTAATCATGCCTCATCGGGATTTTCCAAGCAAAGGCAAAATCATGTCTCATCGGGATTAATCATGCCTCATCGGGATTTTCCAAGCAAAGGCAAAATCATGTATCATCGGGATTAATCATGCCTCATCGGGATTTTCCAAGCAAAGGCAAAATTATTAATCATGTCTCATCGGGATTAATCATGCCTCATCGGTATTTTCCAAGCAAAGGCAAAATCATGTCTCATCGGGATTAATCATGCCTCATCGGGATCTTCCAAGCAAAAGGCAAAATTAGTAATCATGCCTCATCGGGATTAATCATGCCTCATCGGGATCTTCCAAGCAAAGGCAAAATTAGAACTGGGGATCTTCCAAGACTAGAACTAGAATCTTCCAAGCAAAGACAAAATTAGAACTAGGGATCTTCCATGTCTCATCGGGATCTTCCAAGCAAAGGCAAAATTAGAACTAGGGATCTTCCATTCCTCATCGGGATCTTCCAAGCAAAGGCAAAATTAGAACTAGGGGTCTTCCATGCCTCATCGGGATCTTCCGATCTTCCAAAATTAGAACTACGATCTTCCAAGCAAAGGCAAAATTAGAACTAGGCAAAATTATGCCTCAAAGGGATTAATCATGCCTCATCGGGATCTTCCAAGCAAAGGCAAAATTAGAACTAGGATTAATCATGCCTAATCAGGCTCTTCCAAGCAAAAGGCAAAAATTAATCCCGATGAGGCATGAATGTTGTGATCTGTCAGGGAACTTTGTGGCACCTGATCACTGCTGCAAAATAAATCTGCAGATCGACGCAAGTTTTCTTTATTTATTCCAAATTAAGATGAGAAGGAAAGGAATGTGTTTAGTGCTGTACAGTTCTGGAGTAATAGACCTGGCCAATCTATCTACCTTAGGACTAGTTACAGATCCAAATATCCTCGGAAAAAATAAAAGGAAAGAAAAAGAGGACAGTAATGATCTGTTGCTCTTATCTACGCCGAAAATGTCCTTGCAAATTTTCGGAAATTTGAAGTATTAAGGAGAGGAAATTAACTTGGTGTTGATTTGTGGCTATGAACAGCAAGTCCTTGAGATCTGTTATCTCTTACAAAATTTTCATGTACGTTCACAATACATACTCTCTTTTCTAGTGTACTACATTGTTGACATACACTGAAGAGCAATTGAATTAATTAGAGATACCTGTCTAGTAACTTGTAGTACCACCTTTCGCTCTGATGACGGTTGCGATTCGTCTCGGCTTGGACTCGACAAAACACCGGAAGTGCGTTGGGAAGCCCTACGGATGCACGACCCATGAACAAGCTCCCACAGTTCACGAAGATTTGATGGAGGGGAGTCAGAGCCTCGAACTTCTCCTCTCGATGGCATCCCAGATGTGCTCGATGGGATTGAGGTCAGGTGACATAACTGGCCAAGGAAGCGAGGTCACGTCGGTGGAGTGTTCATCCAACCATTCCGATACAATTCGGGAGCGATGGTACGGTGCATTGTCTTGTTGCAGGATGAGGTCTCCAGTGGGATGTTGAAGACGAACAAACGGGAGCAAATGATCGTCCAGGATATCCCGGTAACGTTGATTTGTGAGGGACGATGCCACACGTACCAGGGGTCCCATTTCAGTCCGCGTAAACAGTCCCCAGACGAGAATGTCACCCCCACCAGCTTGAAGACTACCCTGCTGGCAAGAAGGTTCCATTGCTTCATGTGGTTTGAGGCGTACTCGTATCCTGCCATCCGAATGTACCAACGTGAATCTCGACTCATCAGTGCAGGCAACATTTTCCCACATGTCTAGGGTCCAGTGGCGATGTTCTCGCGCCCATGGTAGTCTTTGCACCCTGTGATGTTCGGTCAGCAGCGGTACCCTCGTGGGACGATGGCTTCTGTACCCCATAGCGAGGAGATGGTTCTGGATGGTGTGGCTGCTTACACGTTCTTGTGCACCACCGTTAAATTGCCGAGTGATTTCTTGCACTGTGGCCCGTCTATCCGCTGTTACAATGCGAGCTAGCGGACGATGACCTCGCTCACCCACACGCTGTTGTCCACGGCAGTTGGCCCTTGCAGGGATGGTTTTACCGGATTTGATGTACTCACGGTGCACCCGTGGCACAGTGGCTTGTGAAAATCCCAGTGCCTGCACGACTTCGGAGATGGAGTGACCCATTCGTCGGACCCCGACAATTTTCCCACGATTAGATCCTTCGTCTTACCCATACTGCGTCCGACTCTTATTGATTCCCGTCACATCACTCCTTATATTGTCGGATCGGTGCATACGTCATGTCGTTTCCGTTTACAGGGCCGCCTACAGCGCCACATTTGCTTAACTCTAGCTGTCTCTAATTCAATTGCTCTTCAGTGTATATACGCAGAATATCTTTTTACGCTTTTCAGGTACACCCATTTCATAGAATCGCTTCAGGAAAATTCCACCTGAGCAACTAAGGTGGCTTCACGCACAAACAACGCAAACAGTTGGGCACAAATTAAATAGCCTGAATAAATAATAAGTTTTCAATACAATAATTAATAAATCTGCTTATAAATAAATAAATTCTTTGTATTTAACAACCTGTCCACAACAGTTATGTTCTCTCCGTTCCTTGGAAACCGTGGCCCTAAATTAGAGACGGGCGACAACTTATAGTCCTCTGAGTTATTCACGGTGGTCGTTAAACCCTCAATAAAACAAGTTAGTAAAATCATGGAATGCATTGATTATGAGAAGCTTTCCAACATACCAGAAATCATTACTCAAGTTATGAGAATAATGGCTGCAGAATAAATCGCGCTCCTATGACCTAACATTTGACCCCATTTCGATTATATTCAACAGAAACCGTAAAGTATACTTCCGGAACCACATGATAAAGTTTTGTCTCAATCGAAGCATTTTTACGTAAGTTATAACGCATAAGGGCAATGGAATGCATCCCGCTCTTATGTCCTGACCTTTGACCCCACTTCATCTATTTTCAATAGCATTCGTCTCCAGGTGGTCCCCTACCACATATTAAGATTTCATTGAAATCGAACCATATTTACGCAAATTATGACGCATAACGGCAACGGAATGAATCCCGCTCCTATGTCGTGACCTTTGACCCCGTTTCGTCCATTTTCAATAGGGTTCGTCGCGCAGGTAGTCAGTCTCCTACCACATACTAAAATTTCATCGAAATCGAAACATTTTTAACCGAGTTATCGTGCGGACAGACGGACAAAGCTGGAGCATATACGCTTCTTCAGTTCAACACAGTTTTGTTAACAAGGTTAGGTTCAGGAGGCGAACTCCTTCAACCTACGGATGGAAAGCGCAAAAAAGAGATAGCGAGAAAAAGGTAACCATCCTTTACGCCGCCTAGTGAGAAATCTGTGCGTTATTTAAAGAGGCTAGAGCTCTACATCTGTATTGTAGCTAATGGCATACTGTAAAAGGAAATTTCTCAATACGGGTTTTAGAAGAGGAGATACAGCTGCAAACAGTGACAGAACGCAACCTAGCGTCAGAACTGTGAACTATAAGGGTAATCAAATACTAGCCTAAAGTGTTCCATAAGGTTAGTGTCATCCAATGTTGACAGAATGTTTTTTTTTTTTTTTTTTGATTGGAGGTTTAACGACCACCGTGAGCAACTCAATGGGCTATAAGCAGTCGCCCATCCCTAATTTAGGGTCACTGGTTCCAGGGAAGGGAGAGAGCCAGTGCCGTAAGACAAACACAACATCCATGCCTGACCGGGATTCGAACCCAGACCCCTTATGGACGAATGATCAGAGGCCAGCGCCTTAGACCACTGCGCCACCGGGGCGGCCAGAATGTTTTCAATCGCACATTAATAAGTAGAAATATTAAAAAAATCAAATGTAAAGTTGGAGCCCTGTAGCTGCGAAATTGTGCATTACTTTGGGAAGGACGTGTTTTCATTGTTAGTAGCATCACACCGAAAAAGGATTTTTTACATAAGGTTTTTAGTCCCGCAAAAATCGTTGTAAACGGATACGCGAACTTACGCCATCTAGTGGCTCACTTGGGAGTTAAGAAAAATTTGAAACTGTATGAGAAACATTTCGCACAGGAAACGCTCTCCTACAAAGAGAGAATTTTTCAAATCCGACTCAGAAGCAGAGATATCGACAACAACAAGATATACATATCTACCCCCCCTGGTGGGAAAACGCTGCGCTATTTGAAGCAGGAGATATTCGCGAAAAATTTTTTCGAGGTGAGCAGTATTGGTCCACGAAGGAAAATTTAATGTCGAAGTTTCAGAAACTCAGATTTTGCTGCAAATACATCAGAAGTAGAAATAATCCCTTACACCAACTGGTGACCAAACCATTCCTTAATAAAAACAAGAAATTGCATGCAAAGTATTACCCACGAGGAGCTATAGCTATTTCCGATGCAGAAAATATTTTTGAAATCGGACTTTTAGAAGCAGAGATATCGGAGGAAACGTAATTTACCTTTACGCCCCCTAGCGGATAGTCTATGCATCACTTGAAAAAGAAACTGTGCCTAAAATAGTCTTCGTTGCAAATGGCATGGAAAAGAAGAAAAAAATTTCAATTCGATATTTAGAAGCAAATATAGGCAATAAAATGTATTTTGAATTCGATATGATCTGTGTTTGCGCCCTCTAGCGGCCAAGTTTCGCATCGTAAAAACAAAAGAAGAAAAGAGCAACGGAGTGTAAGGATCATCATTCACATATTTTAAGCTTCCCAATGCAAGAAAAATCTTCAAATCGGACTAATATTTGCAGAGATATGGTGCAAAGTTGGCAAACGGTAAAAAAATTTGGACATGGACCTGGCAGTCATACACGGAAGAGCAATTGAATTAGAGACAGCTGGCCTCATGCAAATGTGGCGCTGTGGGCGGCCCTGTAAACGGAAACGACATGACGTATGCAGCGATCCGACAATATAAAGAGTGATGCGACGGGAATCAGTAAGAGTAGGAAGCAGTATGTGTAAGACGAAGGATCTAAGCGCATTTGTTCGTGGGCAAATTGTCGAGTCCCGACAAATGGTCACTCCCTCTCGGAAGTTGTGCAGGCACTGGGATTTTCACGAGTCACTGTGTCACGGGTGCACCATGAGTACGTCGAATCCAGTAAAACCATCCCTGAAGGGGCCAACTGCCGTGGACAACAGCGTGTGGATTAGCGAGGTCATCGTCGGCTAGCTCGCATTGTAACAGCGGATAGACGGGCCACAGTGCAAGAAATCATCACTCGGCAATTTAACGCTGGTGCAGAAAAACGTGTAAGCCGCCACACCATCCAGAACCATCTTCTCGCTATGGGGTACTGAAGCCATCATCCCACGAGGGTACCGCTGCTGACCGCACATCACAGGGTGCAAAGATTAACATGGGCGCGGGAACATCACTACTGGACCCTAGATATGTGGGAAAATGTTGCCTGGACTGATGAGTCGAGATTCACGTTGGTACATGCGGATGTCAGGATACGAGTACGGCGCACACCACATGAAGCGATGGATCCTTCTTGCCAGCAGGGTACTCTTCAAGCTGGTGGGGGTGGCATTCTCGTCTGGGGACTGTTTACGTGGACTGAAATGGGACCCCTGGTACGTGTGACATCGTCCCTCACAAGTCAACGTTACCGGGATACCCCTGACGACCATTTGCTCCCGTTTGTGCGTCTTCAACATCCCTCATCCTGCAACAAGGCAATGCAGCTCCCGAATTGTATCCGAATGGTTGGATGAACACTCCACTGACGTGACCTCGCTTCCTTGGCCAACTAGGCCACCTGACCTCAATCTCATCGAGCACATCTGGGATGCCATCGAGAGGAGAAGTTCGAGGCTCTGACTCCCCTCCATCAAATCTTCGTGGACTGTGGGAGCTTGTTCAGGAGTCGTGGATCCGTATGGCTTCCCAACGCTTCCGGTGTCTTGTCGAGTCCATGACGAGACGAATCGCCGCCGTCATCAGGGCGAAAGGTGGTACTACACGTTTCTAGACAGGTATCTCTAATTCAATTGCTTTTCAGTGTATAATTAGGCCCAACCCGGACCTGACCCGAACAAATCTGCTTTGAACTATAAATTCTAATATATCATCATCATTATTGCCAATCATTATCAATCCACTGCATGATGAAGGCCTCCCCAAGTTTCTTCAACAACGGTCTGTCTTGGGCCAGAGTCCTCCATCCACCCATCTCCCACGTGGTCTTCTTCTGGGTCTTTTCCTGTCCCTTGGAATCCAGTCTAAAATCTCAGCTGTTCATCGGTGGTTCGGCCTTCTGGCAATATGTCCATCCCATTGCCAATTCAGAAATTTTACTCTGATCACGATGTCTTCCACTCTTCTCATTTTCCTGATCCACAAGTTTCTCTTCTTATCGCTCCTGGTTACACCAAGCATGCAGCTGAAAGAAGCCTGGAGAGATCTCCAGGCTTCCTTAGGTGTCTTATCCAACCAGATTTATTATGGAAATCTTTTACAGACTTCTCTGGCTCCATCCCTAACACAGTTGCTAATCAACTAAAACTACAAGAATCCATCATCAATAGCTTCCCGGACATTGCTTCAACAACTGCATTAACTTACCTTCCATCTGCGCCACTACCTTTTCCTTTCTATTTACAAATCAATCAAACAATCATCTGCGTTTCTTGCCTCACTACAAAAGACCTTTACCTCTTTATGCTGCAGTTAGATATTCAACCTGCTACAAATTTTGACTTACCCGGCCTTTCATTTCAACGTACTTGGGATGCCGCATGTAACCCACTTTCATCACCCAAAGATATCGACCGCCAATGGCTTTTTCTTCATAATCGTCTTCATTCACCTTTACGGCTTCACCAACTACAAATTTTAACATAAGATATTTTTTCATACTGCAGTACCACTGGCTCAACCATTCATCTCTACTCTCAATGTTCTCTACTCTCGCCAGTCATCAATTTGATGTTTAACGTCACTTCATCCGTCTTTACTACAGAGCACAGTCTTCGTGACTACAAGTTTCTACCTGCCCATGACCCTATAACTACATGCCGAAGCACATTATGCGCATTTTTCTTTATTCTCACCTAATCTACAATTTATAATTTCTTTCTTAATCATGTCAAAGATAATCCACCTCTACAACTTCGTATTACAAGAAAACTACTTCTTCAATATTGCATTCAGCTCATATTCAGAGTACAAATCGAACTTGCACAATGGCGCGTAAAACTACTCAACTTTCGAATTTTCATTCCACGCGGAAGACATCTACTGGTTGGATGTCTGTTCACCGCAATCGTATCCGTCTTAAAGACTAGAACTTCGTACCTTCAGGACTTTTTATCTATCATTACATAATGCTTCATTTAATCCGTTTGTTCTGAATCAAATTTGACTCCCAAAGAAATCGTTTTAAAAATGTTTCTTTCATTGTTTCATCAAGTATCACATTATGTTCTTTTATATCATTTTTGCGACGTTTATACTCATCACTTGTGTTTTAATATCTGTTTTCTTCCATTTACATTAGCTTATTCACGTATATTATTGCTATTGTACAATGGAAATAAGTTATTGCTTGTAAAAATGTCAGAACTACCAGATTCTCGTCACAACAGTCGTGTAATGATATTTTCCTGTGTTCTACTGTTATCACGGTTCGCAGGCGTGTATGGATGATTTTCCAGCACTCGATGGTTTCTTCTTTTTGTTTAAGTGGCTTGAGTGCTTGACCTACGATCGCGCTCCTAACACCTGTTAAGAAAACCATTCGTTCATAGCTGCACAAAATGTTTATCTTTATCTTAAGTGGCAGATTAATGTTTTAATGGACTTTATTCCTCAGCTTATATAAATCAAGGTTTTGTCTTTTCAGGTTTTCATGTACTACCATTTATTTAATCTTTAAGCTGCCAATGCTTCATGTATTATATATTTTAGCTCATTAGCATACTAAATTATTATGTATTCAACTGTCTGCATCTTTGTGTCTTTCTTAGTTAAGGTCCACGTCTTTGCTTCGTATGTAAGCATTGGAAGGATGCATTGATTAAACACTTTTCTTTTAAGACATAAGACATAATATATTGGTGGCGCAGTGGTCTGAGCAATGGCCTCCGATCATTCGTCCGAAAGGGGTCTGGGTTCGAATCCCAGTGTGGCATGGATGTTGTGCTTGTCTTAGGGCACTGGCTCCCTCTCTTTCCTGGAACCAGCGGCCCTAAATTAGGGACGGGCGACTGCTTATAGCCCATTGAGTTGCTCACGGTGGTCGTTAAACCTCAAATTAAAAAGAAAGGCATAATGTAATATTGCTCTTGAAAATTGTACTGCTTCTTCCAAAAGCGCTCTAACCAAGTTTTATATATCGATTAATTTCTTCATCAATGTGATCCTCGCTTGATATCTGCTGCTGTCCAAGGTAAATCTGGATATCAGCTATCTCCAGCTTTTTGCCATCAATCGATGAATCTTCATTTCTTGTAAAATCATTGTACTTCGGATTTGTTTTGTTCTGAAAGTTCGTTTTAATCCCATTTCTTTACCCTTCTGAGCAAGTTCCTGGATCATACTCTGCAGCTCTGAAGTATTATTTCAAAAACCTCTGAAGGGTTCTTTGAAATATGTTTTCTTCTTCTCGAAAATAAAACTGAGATTATACCCGGGTCGAATTCGGATCAGAAACAACCTTGACCTGCAAGAAATTGTCGAACCGGTGACCCGTTGACCCGTGACCCTTTTCCATCTCTGATATGGTGTTTCACAGGCAGACGGACAAACCGATGACATAAAAGAATTCGAAACGATCTTTTATACAAAAGACGTGCTAAAAAAGAATTCGAAAAACGTCGAAGGATCAAAAAAGAAAGAACTACAGTGGCGATGGAATTAGCACCAAAATAAGCAAATCTGATTATTAACCAACAACTAATAAATCTAGCATAAACCCACCGTTTAGTACATACACAAGTATTTATTTAGATAGAGTGGAGATTAAATAACAATTCAACATGTACACAAGGATGTGGAATTCTGAATGTGAAAGAAATTATTCCTACAGTGGTAATGAAATGGACTTATAGTTCAGCATCAACTGGCAGTCCAGTGATACATAGAATGAGAGAAATAGATGAATACTTGTATTAATAAAATATTTGATAAAAAAGGCGTAAACACGGGGGGAGGAGGGGGGGTCAAGGGTCAGGACACCCCAGATTTTCAGAGTCGTGGATCCCTAATGAAAAAATGAAAAGGACACCCACAAATTTTTCGGAAATATAATGATACTAGCTTTACTACCCGGCTTTGCCCAGTACAGAATGTATGAAATCTGTAGAATCAAACGGAACAAAATGCTTCACGAATTATTTAACACGCATCCAGGAGACACAGCATTGGAACACTGACTGAACAAAATTCGTTAACAATTTGTTATCGACGGTCAAATGCAGCATGTGCTTTCAGTTTCAGACGTCTTTGAGGGGCGAATGTCTGGGATAAAAAAATTAAAAACGTGTCTTTGAGAATATTTTATGAAACTGGCTGAAATTTTAATGAACACCATAAATCGTTAATAGGAACATGACCTCCAAGTTTCGCCTGAGTCGGTAAATCACTTTTTAAATTAGCCGTCAAAATTATATTAACCGTTTTTGCGTATATATTTCTGTTTACCGATGAATTAAAAATTCCATGCCTATTTTAAAAAGTTTTGATCGGATTCCGGTGAAATTTTGAGGCACTCCTCTTACTACCAATTCATGGTGTTGACAAAAATTTCAGCCCGTTTCGTTAAGCTTTCATAAAGTTCGTTTTTGCAGAGACACCCGTGGATATCAGTGGATGTGCA
Source organism: Macrothele yani (assembly GCA_039090855.1). Lineage (NCBI taxonomy): Eukaryota > Metazoa > Arthropoda > Arachnida > Araneae > Macrothelidae > Macrothele > Macrothele yani. The sequence goes on along the minus strand of CM076999.1, from coordinate 105,823,639 downwards.
GCGGCGATGAATGCAGTCACGTGCTTTCAGATTTGGAGCAGATAATGATGACATAGCAAACCAGGCTGACTTTATTGATTTGGATAAAAAAATTAAAAACATATCTTTGCGAATATTTTATGAAACTGGCTGCTATTTCAATGAACACCATAAATCGCTAATAGGAACGTGACCTCCAAATTTCGCCTGAATCGATAAATAACTTTTTAAATTAGCCGTCAAAATGTTATTAACCGTTTCCGCATATACATTTCTGTTTACCGATGAATTAAAAATTCCATGCCTATTTTAAAAAGTTTTGATTGGATTCCGGTGAAATTTTGAGGCACTCCTCTTACTACCAATTCATGGTGTTGACAAAAATTTCAGCCCGTTTCGATAAGATTTCGTAAAGTTCGTTCTTGCATTTTTTTATGCACAGTTACTTCTCAAAGAACACAAACACTCGTGCATGTGCGTTGATGTGCCGCGGCGATGAATGCAGTCACGTGCTTTCAGATTTGGAACAGATAACGATGACGTAACAAACGACGCTGACTTTAATGATTAGCTTATTCATTAATTCATAACTTGCGAACGGAATAACTTAAGAGATTTTAGAATAGTTGCGTTGACCTGGAAATTTCAGTATTAATAAGCTATGCAAATTTCACGATGTCAGAGTTCGGCGTTCGAGAGTTTTTGCTGCTTCAGACAAACAAACAGACGTTTTGTGTTTTATATATTAGATAATGCACACTTTTTTATGATGGGAACCAAATAAATTTCATAATATAAGATCGTAATTTTTCGTAGAATGCAAGCACCTGTATAATGTGTACAACCTTATATCTATCATAATGTTTCATTTGTGTTCGCTAAGTTCCATAATTCGTCAACAGAGGCGCCTATGTCGTGCCCGTTTGATCGATCCTCAGCAACTGCTTTGCTCCTGTGTGTGTGTGTAGGGGTCGGGAGTCCCAAACTCTATCTTATTCAGTATGTATATCATCATCATCATCATTGTCAACCATTATCAATCCACTGCTGGACGAAGGTCTCCCCAAGTTTCCTTCACAACGGTCTGTCTTGTACCAGTCTCCTCCATGTCACTCCCGCATACTTTCCAATTTCATCCACCCATCTCCCATGCGGTCTTTTTCAGGGTCTTTTCCTGTCCCTTGGAATCCAATCTAAAATTTCGGCTGTCCATCGATGGTCTGTCCTTCTGGCAGTATGTCCAGCCCATTGCCATTTCAGGGATTTAACTCTGATCATGATGTCTTCCACTCTTGTCATTTTTCGGACCCACGAGTTCCTCTTCTTATCTCTCCCGGTTACACCAAGCATGCACCTCTCCATGCAGCTTTGAGTTGTCTACAGCCTTTGTATGTCTCTTTTAGTTAAGGTCCACGTCTCTGCACCATACGTAAGCACTGGAAGGATGCATTGATCAAACACTTTTCTTTTAAGACATAATGGCATATTGCTCGTGAAAATTATGCTGTTTCTTCCAAAAGCTCTCCAGCCAAGTTTTGTACGCCGATTAATTTCTTCATCAATGTGACCCTCACTTGATATCTGCTGTCCAAGATAAACGTACGTGTTTGTTATCTCCAGCTTTTCTCCATCAACCGATAAATCTTCATTTCTTGTAAAAGCATTGAACATCACTTTTGTCTTCTGAAAGTTCATTTTTAATCCCACTTCTTTACTCTTGTCAGCAAGTTCCTGGATCATACTCTACAGCTGTGATGGGGTAGTTGCAAAAATTACTACGTCATCAGCAAAGCGAAGGTGGGTTAGATAATCTCCATTAATCTTTATCCCCTTGTTTTCCCAGCTCAGCGACTGAAAGACACCCTCCAATGGGCATTAAAGAGCTTCGGAGATATGGTGTCACCTTGTCTCACTCCCTTTCCAATTTTTATGAGTGTTGTATTTCCAAACAGCCGAATCTTTGCACTTGCATTTTCATAGATGTTATTAATATTATTAATGTACGCATCTCCAATACCGCAGGATTTCAAAGCCATTGTAACTGCAGATGGTTTCACCGAATCAAAGGCTTTTTCATAATCGATAAAAGCCATGCACAATGGAAGTTCATATTCCCTCGCTCTTTCAATTAGTTCTCTCAGCACGTGGATATGATCTATTGTGCTGTAGCAACTCCTGAATCCAGCTTGTTCTCTCGGTTGAGCCATGTCCAGTGTTACCTTCAAGCGGTGTGAAAGAACTTTAGTGAAGATTTTATAAACCACTGATAGGAGGCTGATAGGTCTGTAGTTCCTGAGATCCTCAATGCCACCTTTTTTATGTAGCAGGATCATTGTAGCATTGTTCCAATCCTCAGGAATCTTCCCTTCATTAAGGCATCGAGTGAAAATTTGGGCAAGTACTGTTTCGATAATATTGTATATATATGTATGTACACATATAATGTGTCTATATGTGATCGACTCCCCCCCCCCGTCTCAGATTTTGAAACATCGTTACGCCACTGGGGGAAGACAGTGTAATAGAAGGCAATCTAGTAAAGTCAAGGTATGTGGTGATGAGTGGTTTACGCTGCCTGCTGCTCCCATTAATAATATTTTTTTTAATGTAGGTATAACGACCACCGTGAGCAACTCAACAGGCTATAAGCAGTTGCTGTGTCCCTAATTTAGGGTCACCGGCTCCAAGGAAAGGAGAGAGACAGAACCGTAAGACAAACACCACATACATGCCTCACTGAGATTCGAACCGGAACCCATCTCGGACGAATGATCTATTAATAAATGACCTCAGAAAGGGATAAACTTATGTGGATGCTCCTTGTTATCTGCCATCATCGTAATTACATGATTCTAAGGATTTAAACTTCGGAGCTTGTTTGACCCGGATTGAAATATTGCGGGGTCAGGATATTCTATGTTTGGACCTATCTCATAGTGGCGTTTTTTACACTTTCCAGCGGTAGGTTAAAGAAGCGTATATGCTCCAGCTTTGTCCGTCTGTCCGCACGATAACTGGCGTAAAAATGGTTCGATTTCCATGAAATTTTAGTATGTGGTAGGGAACCACCTGGGGACGAACCCAACTGAAAATAAACGAAATGGGGTCAAAGGTCACGACATAGGAGCGATATCCATTCCATTGCTCTTATGCATCATAACTTGCGTAAAAGTAGTTCGATTTCGATGAAATATTAGCATGTGATAGGGGACCACCTGGGGACGAACCCAATTTAAAATAGACGAAATGGGGTCAAAGGTCACGGCATAGGAGCGGTATCCATTCCATTGCCCTTATGCATAATAACTTATGTAAAAATGCTTCTCTTGCGACAAAACTTTAGTATGTTGTTCCGGAGGTACACTGAACCGGTTCTGTTGAATATCATCGAAATGCACAGGAGCGCTATATTTATTCTACAGCCATAATCCTCATAACTTGACTAAAATGCTTCTATTGATTTTGATGAAATATTAGTATGTTGTAGGGGACCTCCTGGGGACGAAACCTTTTGAAATGGGCAAAATCAGGTCAAAGGTCAGAACATATGCCCGGGATCCATTCATTTGCCCTTATGCGTCATAACGTACGTACAAACATTTCGATTTCGATTAAATCTCAGTACGTGGTAGGGGACCACTTGGAGACGAAACCTATTGAAAATGGGCGAAATCGGGTCAAAGGGCAAGACATAGGAGCGGGATCCATTCCATTGCCCTTATGCGTCATAACGTATGTAAAAATGCTTCAATTTCGATGAAATCTTAGTACGTGGTAGGAAACCACCTGGCGACAAAGCCTATTAAAAATGGGCAAAATGGGGTGAAAGGTCACGACATAGGAGCGGGATCCATTCCATTTCCCTTATGCGCCATAACTTATGTAAAAATGCTTCTATTGCAACAAAACTTTAGTATATTGTTTCGGAGGTACACTGAACTGATTCTGTTGAATATCATCAAAATGCACAGGAGCCATATTTATTTTACAGCCATTATCCTCATACCTTGACTAAAAAGGCTTCTATTGCGACATTACTTTTGTATGCAGTTCCGGAGGTATACTGAACCAATTCTGTTTAATATCATCTAATTGGGGTCAAAGGTCAGGACACAGGAGCGAGATTTATTCCACAGCCATTATCCTCATAACGTAAGTAATAACTTGAGTAATGATTTCTGGTATGCTGGAAAGTGTATGATAATCAATGCATTGCATGATTTTACTAACTTGTTTCATTACAGGTACACTTGTTCTTCATGTAATAATTGCTGAATGATTCTTTTTTTGACTTAGATTTTTGAAGTTCTATAATAATATTGCTCCCATTCTTCAATTACTCAAACAGTATTTTAAAAAAAGTACTTATGGATGCCTAAATATGTGCTGTTATCCGCTGTTTGCCTGGAAATCTACAGATTAAGACATAAAACGGTTCATTCGCTTAGTAAAAATATAATGTCTAATAAGAAAAAAACAAGTGCTCCGAATAAATTGGAAGGCAATAATCCTTCAAGCGGAATTGCTAACAATATTGATAGAGCTTATTATGAAATCTTTACTGGATATTAATGAAAAAATATAAGTGTCAAATCTTGAAGTCAAAAATGATCTCAGACAATCATTAGACCTAATTAACAAAAAATTAGAACCCATTTTGGAACTACACAGGGATCTTGTAGAATGTAAAACGGCCATACAGCATATGTAAGCAAAATATGGTACTATTTCAGATCAATTGGACTCTTTAAAGAAAGAAAATACTGAATTAAAAACAAATCAAGACATTCTCTTGAATCAATTGGACCTTAAGCAGACGGGGCTTAATAAAATACAACGTGAATTTACTGAATTTTGCCAATATTCAAGAAATAGAAATCTGGAAATACATGGCCTTGATCTTACATTAGTCCAGAATGAACAGGAACTTAGAAGATATATGGATATACCAGCAAAAAAGCTTAATGTGTCTGACTACCAACTAAAACATATTGATGTTATTCATCTTTTAAAATATCACTCATTTCAAAAGACAAATACTACTGTGTTGATTCAATTCCAGTCCAGGACTTGTACAGACAATTGGTTCATCAAAAATGATCCCTTGTATATAACAGACTTAGATGGTTCGTTGCCCAAAACAAAAATATTCATTAATGAAAACTTATTTCACTGTATAAAGAGTTGATCTGGTATACCAGGAAACTATTCCATCAAGGAATGGCTAAGTTTGTTTGGGTGAGTAATGGTACTATTTTTGTTAAAAAAGATATTGGATCTAACAAAATTGATCCTCTCCCTTCAAGACCTTAGTGAATTTCGGATTAATCGGACTCTTTAAAGAAAGAAAATATTGAATTAAAAATAAATCAAAACATTCTCTTGAATCAATTGGATCTTAAGCAGACGGAGCATAATAAAATACAACGTGAATTTACTGAATTTTGCCAATATTCAAGAAATAGAAATCTGGAAATACATAGCCTTGATCTTACAATAGTCCAGAATGAACAGGAACTTAGAAGATATATGGATATACCAGTAAAAATGCTTAATGAGTCTGACTACCAACTAAAACATATTGATGTTATTCATCTTTTAAATTATCACTCATTTCAAAAGACAAATGCCACTGTGCTGATTCAATTCCAGTCCGGGACTTCTACAGACAATTGGTTCATCAAAAATGATCCCTTGTATATAACAGAGACTTAGATGGTTCATTGCCCAAAACAAGAATATTCATTAATGTAAACTTATTTCACTGTATAAAGAGTTGATCTGGTATACCAGGAAACTATTCCATCAAGGAATGGCTAAATTTGTTTGGGTGAGTAATGGTACTATTTTTGTTAAAAAAGATGATATTGGATCTAAAAAAATTGATCCTCTCCCTTCAAGACCTTAATGAATTTGGGTTATCTTCCATTGGAACTGCTTTCACTAATGGATCGTCTAAGGGAATCATTGATAGAATTTACATAATTTTTATTTGATGAATTTACTATGGAGTTTTCAGGGATTTTGATTTGACTATAGTTGTCAGTGATTTGTTAACATTTATACCTCACTCTTCCTATGTTCTTCTTGATGTGATGTCCTGAACAACCCTGCTTGTTCCAACTTTAATTTATTTCTAATTAATTATATGTCATTCCTTGTAAACTGCGATGGTTGTGTAAATATGCAGACACTTATAAGATATGTTATTATCAATTTTTAATCTCAAGTTTGATTGATGTACCCTCATAATATTTTTATTTATGATTGGGTTAAGATCTTATACGTATATGGGGGACCATCTTATACGCTTAGTTAATTTGTCGTATAAAGGTTTCACATAATGTCTGTAATAACTGATGATTGTAATGAAAAATGGGTTTCTTGTGACAATTTACATCGGTAATGCTTTTTAGACCTGAGTGTCAATAATGTTTTGTAGCCATGTTCTTCACATGCTGGGGTTCTGGGGTGTGGTGGACATGCGTACATATCTTTATGAGGTTCAGGGGACAGTACTTGTACCAATGGGGGGGCATTGATCTAGCACCGCAACCTAAGGTCTATGGTGCATCAGGGGCCAGTAAGTAATTGGGGTGACTGCTGGGGGTAGCATTTTTCTAGCTCACCACATTATTGGACTGTGCTTGAGTTATACTAACGTATGAATAATGAGTATTATTCCATACATCGGTTTAATAGCGTTATTTCAAACAATACTAGAAATTCTGTTAAAATTATTCATTTGAATGCTAGATCACTAATTAACAAATTATATCTGTGCTGGAGACACTAATTAAACTTACAGATTTTCAAATTGATGTTATTCGTGTTACAGAGACGTGGTTATCTGTTGAGAATTACTGTTGAGATCTATCTCCCACTTTATCAGACGTTTTATGTCAACAGGACAAAATCTAGAGGAGGGGCGTTGCTATTTATGTTAGAATAAATAATCTAAACCATACTCAAATCACAGACCTAACTTTTATCGACCCTGATATGGAAATGGTTGCAATTGAAAATCGGCACAACATAATTTCAGTGTGTTACCGGCCACCGAAAGTGAATTTAATTTCATTCACAACAAAATTTGTTGAAATAATTAATTACATAAACGTCACAGGGAAAAAAGGACTACTATTGGGAGATCTAAATATTGATTTATCTCAAAATAATTTACACTCCCAAGATTTTCTTAATGCTATTGCAACTGCAGAATTTTACCATACTATTACATCTTCTACTAAAATTATTCCACAAATTTCGACTATTATAAATCTCTGTATTATTAACATCTTACCTGGCTGCCCCGGTGGCGCAGTGGTCTAAGCAATGGCCACTGATCGTTCGTCCGAAACGGGTCCGGGTTCGAAGCCCGGTGAGGCATGGATGTTGTGTTTGCTTTATGGCACAGGCTCTCTTCTTTCCCTGCAACCAGTAGCCCTAAATTAGGGACGGGCGACTGCTTATAGCCCATTGAGTTGCTCACTGTAGTCGTTAAACCTCCAATAAAAAAAAATTTACTTGAGTTAGTTTTATCTGGTGCCCTGATTTTTAATATTAATGAACACCTCCCAATTTTTGTAATTTATACATATACAACTGGACAGACACCTCATCCTCTAAAGGATCAGATCCGGACATTTAGAACTAAAAACATGAATTTTTTTACTAGTTCGATTCAAAATACTAATTGGGACGTAGTTTTACAAATTACTAACCCAGACTTGGCATAATAATAATAATAATAATAATAATAATAATAATAATAATAATAATAATAATAATAATAATAAAAATAGCAATAATAATAATAATAATAATAATAATAATAATAATAAAAATAGCAATAATAATAATAATAATAATAATAATAATAATTGTACAGAGAACAACATCCACAAGGTGTACTGGGATAGATCGATCAAAATAAATAAGACCATCCCCCACAATCGGCCCGAAATCATCCTGGTCGACAAGGAGAAGAAGTCTACATACCTCATTGACATAGTCGTGCCCAACACGCGCAACTTCCAGAAGACGCACGGAGAGAAGCTGTCAAAGTATAACTACTTACGATACGAAGTAAAGGAAATGTGGCATATGGAGAACGTCACCACCGTCCCCATAGTAATAACAGCCACAGGAATTGTACCTAAGACCGTTCACAGCTCTATACAGTCACTAGACCTTCAACCTAACAACTACATGGAACTACAGAGGGCAGCTATCCTGAATACTTGTAGGATAGTAAGGAAGTTCCTGTACAACTCAGAGAAAGAAATACCACTTCTCAGACTTGGTACATCGTTCCCGTTTCGGAAGGAAGAGATGGAATCTCATAATAATAATAATAATAATAATAATAATGCTTTAGCTGTTACATTATACCTTACATCAAGTTTATATTTACATTTGAGTGTAACAAAAATAATGATTATAACACCCAGGGAAATCAGGGAAAGGGTCTTTTATGGCCTAACTAAAGCCCTGATCTTCCTACTTAACAGATACATGTTATGCAAAAATTTTCAAAGAGTGAAGGTAAATAGTAGGTAGGTCATGCAGTAGATAAGAAGTTGTTAGTAGATATTAGTAGCAATTAGAAAGGGATTGAAAAGTTACATATTAATTTGAGTTTCTTTTATCAGTTAAGCAGGAATGTTTCTAGTTTTTTTTTTAAACAAGTTATAATTGTTAATGTGTTTTAGTTCTTCAGGTAGCAAAAATTCCTCTTCATATAACTTATTTGTAACAATGTTTAAGGAATTATATAATAAGGCTTTTCCCCTTAAATTAGAAGCAACCAAAACAAAAATAAGCGTAAACCCTGGCTGTCTAGACACTGTATAAATCAAATTAATAAAAAAAATTATTTCCTAAATTTTAAAATCAATGTCTCAGGCAGATTATCAAATATTTAAACAATTTAGAAATAGACTAAACACGAATATTAAAAAACTGAAGAGGAATTTTTACTTAAAATTTTTTCTCAAAATAATCCCAAGCTTACTTGGAAGCACCTTAATTTACTTATAGGTCGTACTAACCCTCGAAAAATTCCCACTCATTTAATCTCTAACAATATTCAAATTACTAAACCAAATGACAGTGCTAATCACATTAATGATCATTTCATATCAACTCCTCGAACGATCCTACAGCAACTGCCTCGGTTAAACAACCAATCTTCGTTTCATTACACAAGTTGACACAGATTTAACTTAATTCATGTTTTGAAAATTGCAAGAACGGAATTAATTCATCAATTACAACTATTAACTAAAATACAGGACCTGGCTATGATGATATTTAACCTAAAGTACTAAAACCAGTGACCTTCTGGATTGTGACTCCTTCACTACATATACAGTATTTAATGCTATTCTAACAACTGGTATTTTCCCAGAATCCCTACAAATTGCCGAAATTACCCCGATTTTTAAGACTGGATCTGTAACAGATGTTAATAATTATCTCCCAATCGCTAAATTATCCATATTTTCTAAAATCTTTGAAAAATTGATTTTTATTAAATTACTTCCGTTCTTAGAAACATTTAATGTTTTAAATGATAATCAATTCGGATTCTCTTCAACTGAAATTGCTTTGTTGCATCTGAAAACCAAAATTCAAACAAACCTAATTCATAATGAAATTACATTCGATCTCTCTATAGACTTATCTAAAGCTCCTAAATCACGAATTTTTATTACAGGAATTATATGCTATTGGTATCAGAGGTACGATTTATTGGATCTTTTCAAAAATTATCTTAGAGGTCACCATCAATATACAAAAATTGATCATGTCCAATCTGACTTAAAACTTGTTAGTACAGTTTTAAGTCAGATTGGAATATGATTAACATAAATATTGAAAAGCTCCTTTGCTTTTCAATATTTATGTTAATGATATTTTTACTTATTTACATAATTCTGACTTAATTCTTTATGCTGACGATGCAACATTATTAATACATGGAAATAATATTGATGTACTTATATCACAATTGGAAGGCCTTTTCATGTTAATTACCCACTGGCTGACCATGAATGACCTTGCAATTCATTTTAGTAAAATTAAAACTATGATTTTTTCTAACAAACTAATTTTTCCTTCCCCATACCAACAAATGTCCCTTAATGGGATACCTATCGAAGTTGATCAGAGTCATAATTATCTGGGGATTTTAATTCAACACGACCTAAAATCGAATAGTTATGTAAATTATCTTTCCAATAAGATGGCTAGGAACATCGGAGTCATTAGCATTGTGTTGAATAATCTGACCCCTCAACTGATGATTCCTTTATATTATACACTAATTCAAACTCTTCTTAATTATTGCATTTCAGTCTGCGGTAAGACAACTAAATATAATATGAATAGATTACAGATGCTTTAGAATAAATTTATTATACTTTTAAAGTTAAATTATCAAATAATCATTCCTCCAGCACGCCTTTTCACTCTAGGCTTAAATCCAATGATTTTCACATCTTAGCCATACGGCAATTACATGACTATAATATAGGAAAATTAATGTTCAAGAGAACTAACAATAATTTATATCAGGACTTGATCATACTTAACACACACAGTCATTCTCATTATACAAGAAATAAAACCTTTTTAATACCTACGTTTCCAGTAACAGAGAGCTTTAGATCACATATTAATTGCGCTGGTCCTACATTGTTAAATTCGCTGCCTACATCCCTTAACAATATTACGTTATTCAACAAAAAAAATAAAGTGTCATTTATTAGCTAATGCCACATAGTGTGATAATATTGTGGAAAATTGTTGTTACACTTTCATCCGCTCTTCAGTAGCATGCCAGCTTGACTTTATGGTCTCTTAAGAGTGCTCTTGTTATTTTGGAAGAACAGTGCTAAGTCAGGCCTTTCCCCCTTCTCATTCCATGTTGTTACCATATTATATCACTTTCTATATGCACCATGCTATTGTGTATTATTACTGTAACAATTAAAATGTAATAAATGAAATGAAAATTAAAATGAAATGTTCTTGTGTGTTCAGAACATGATAAAAATCGACATATAAAATTCATGAGTAAAATCTGAATATTAACCTAATTTTAGAAAACCTCATAATAACTCTGACTAAGCAATGTAAATAATAATAAAATATTTCATTCAGTATACAAAAACACTCAAGAAATGTTTTAACACCTGAATATTTCTGTGCTACACAGGACAAATGAGATGAAGGAAAACAGAAGAAATTATTGCTTGCTAATGCACAATATCACTTGAATAAAAACATAATTCATATGTAAATGAGGTCAATTGAACCAGAGCTAGGGGCAGGGGTAGAATATCAAAACTCAGTAGTGGATAAGGCAGTACTGTTCAACAGACACAGGAAGCTATGAAATTAATACAGATATAGATATTTATTCAGAGGCCCAATAGATAATCAGTCAACCAGGGGCAGATGCAGGATTTTCGTGAGGGGGGGGGGGGTCGGGAATAACTAGGGACATTTCTGATATTTTCCTGCAAAATGAAAAAGTGTTCTTAGTATGTCTATAAATTCTTCCAATTCACTAAGGAAAGTAATATAATTTAATTTGTTATTAAAACCTAACAAATGCAAGCTGAAGGAAAGGCGCGCGCCCTCTGCGCCCCCTCTGGATCCGCCCCTGCAGTCTACTACATAGTACTAAGTATTATCAATCTACTGCTGTAGCACTGAGTATAATCATTCCATTTCTATGCAAGATAAAATGTATGTATACATCTTAGGAGGATCAAGAAATACAACGGAACTCAAAGAATTCCAGAGAATCACTTTAAACACAAGTATAAAATCTACTGGTTGAAAACAGGCACGACGCTACGGGTGGACCCAACTTTCTTTCAGCCTGCCCTTTAGCCCCCTCCCCAAATATTTAAGCTGGTAGAACATATGGCGGGTGCAACCGTCTAAGCTTTTAGGGAACTTAGATAAACGCACCAGAATTTCTGGAATTCATAGAACTTTTGTTCAGATGAATTTTTTGTTAAATTTATTGTTTATGTTTCTGGGAAATGGAGGGAGTCCGTTGAGCGAGTTTCTAAGACACTAGTAGAAATACAACATTTTTATAATTATAGTTTAAAAGAAGATGAGAGAGAAAGGCAGAGACAGAGACAGAGAGGCAGACAAAGAGAGAAAGACAGACAGACAAACAGAGAGAGAGAGAGAGAGGGGGGGAAAGAGACAGACAGGGAGGCAGAGAAGGATAGAGACTGAGACAGAGAGGCACACAGAGCGAGAGAAAGATAGACAGAGAGAGAGAGAGAGAGGTATTCCTCGTCAGGTTACACGCTAATATTCGTAAACAACCTTATGACAGTAAAGAAAATCAACACTACGTAAGTAAACTAAAATTGCGAAGAAAGAGTTACTTGTCATACAGATTCGTATCCATGATTGCCATACTACATACGTTGAATAAATACTACGTACAGTATGCAACTGAAAACGTTTTTTTCACTAGGAATTACATTATCAGTGTCGGGTAAAATCCGCATGAACGGAATTTTTTGCCAAAAGTTTTGCCTAGCACTTCAAAATTTATGCCCCCCAACATGCTTAGCGTCCCCAACAGCCCAGCGAGTCCTGAGCGGGGGCGTCACCACTGGCTGAAATTGAGATAATATTAATAGCAATCACACAACAATTCTTGGTCTAAGCCATATTTAGTTAGGTACGTAAAGTAAACAGTAATAAATAATGCAGGGTGTAATACATCGTAAAGTAAACACTAACAAGTAATACAAGGTGTAATACATATGTAGTTAAATACGCACAGTGAACACTAACAAGTAATACAAGGTGTAATACATATGTAGTTAAATACGTAAAGTAAGCACTAACAAGTAATACAGGGTGTAATACGTAGCTAACTACATAAAGTAAGCAGGAACAACTAATACATGGCGTGATACATATTTAGTTAGCTTCGTAAAATAAACAGCATCAACTAATACAGGGTGTAATACATATTTAGTTAGCTACGTAAAGTAAACAGTAACAAGTAATACACGGTGTAATACATATTTAGCGAGGTATGTGAAGTAAACAGTAACAAGTAATAAAAGTTGTAATACATATTTTGTTTGCTACGTAAGTAAACAGTAACAAGTAATATAAGGTGAAAGGGATACTTACACAATATCGCGGGAGAAAAGCAAAGTCGTAGCTTAATGAAAGCCGGCTCCGGTTTCAACGTTGAAACACAGACCTTTTTCAGTAGATATACTCCGATATGAAGAACACGTCAGAAATTCGTGATTTTCGCAACAATGATAAACTTAAAAGACTGGATGACTGTTAACACACAGAGTAGTAAAGGTGTTTCCTAAAAATTCTACAACTTTTCGTTAAAGAAGTTAAAGCGCCTCGTTGAAAACCACCTTCTTTTCACATGCTTTCTGCCGCCTAGCGCCACAACATTAGATTCCGTATGCTGAGCTACCAGTGCCACCTAGTGACAGTTTCACGTTGGATAGCGGACAAGCCTATGTTCGTGATGAATAGGTAGTATCTATTACGTGAGTCTCGATTAAAACTTTCAAGTACAGTCTTTGCCAAGAAAGAAAAATTAAAAAAAATATCTAAAAAAAACCAGGTTGAATATTTTAAGCATACTGTTTGCCGCGAAAAAAAAAAAAATCAAATGTTGTTTGCCCGTTAGTGCCAAAATTTAGATTATATATATATATGTTCAGCCGCTAGCGTCACCTAGTGACAGTTTCAAGTTCGATAGCGGGAAAGCTGATGTTTGTGATGAACAGGTAATATCTACGACGTGAGTTTCGATTGAAACTTTTAAGTACACTCTTTACCAACAAAATAATAAAAAGAACATTAAGAAAACGAAAAAAAAAACCAAACAAACGATGAAGGCTTTCAAGTACTCTCTTTCCCAAGAAAAAATAAGAAAAAAAAATATATTAAAAAAGGCAACAGATCAGAACTTTCAAGTATTCTCTTTGCCAAGAAAAAAAAATCATGTGCTTTTTGCCGGTTAGTGTCACAAATTTACATGACGTATGCTCAGCCACCAGCGCCACTTACTGACAGTTTCACGTTGAATAACGTTAAAGCTCATGTTCGTATTAAACAGGTAATATCTGTAAATCAAACTCATCTTTGTTCTGTGGCTTCCTAGATTATTATATCCAGAGAAGTTAACTATTTTATGGGATATATCTAGGTAAATTCTTATAATTTCTGCAAATTTTCGGAGAGAACTCCGCTCCTTTGTCAGGCAGTCTTTCGTTCAATCTCCGTCACGATCTACGTTTACGGTTAACCTTAACGGTAACGGTGATTTGGCAAAATGCTTTGCCAGATGTTAGGCAGTGTAAACCCCTTACAGTCATAAATTATGAAGTTCTGGTATTTTCCAATTTCAAGTCCCTCTTTCAATTTTCGCTTCAGGAAGTTGGATTGCTGTCCAATAACAGTCAAAGAGTCACAGTCCATGCAATGTCCGGTTTCTCTAACGTGTCTGTCTAATCCTGTCTTGTTTGAACAATTTTTATTGCTGCCTTGTGTTCCGCTATAGGAGATTCCAGCCTACAACCTGTTTCTCCCATGTAGTATTTTCCACAGCTGCAGGTTACTTTATAAATGACTCCTTGCATTTTTAACAAGTTTTCTTCTTTTTTAACCAAGCTAGGGCAAAAATGTTCTAGCGTGTTGTCTAAACTGGGAGCTAATCTAATTTCATATTTACTGCTTATTCTCTTTAAAGATTCAAACAAACCTTTTTGATACGTAATTTTTCTTGTGAACCTGAACTCCTGCTTGCTTGTATTGTTTTTTTAGCTTGTTTGAGTAATTTATCTATTTCCTTTTTTGGGTAGTTATTTTCTGTTAGCATTACTTCCTGATCATTCATGTGGGCTTTTTTCATATCTTCTAAGGAGACCAAGTTATTTAATTTTTCTAAAAATTTGTTTGCAACATTTTTCTTTATTGAATATGGATGAGAGGAGTTAAAATATAGTATATAAAAAAGGAAATAGATAAATTACTCAAACAAGTTAAACAAAAAAATACAAGTTCACAAGAAAAATTACGTATAAAAAAGGTTTGTTTGAATCTTTAAACGCCCTAGCGGAAAGTCTATTTACTTACTTGAAAATTTTGAATTAAAAAACATTTCGCATCGGAAACACTATCCAACAAAGAAGGCATTTTTCTTTCAAATCGGACTCCTAGAAGTAGAGATATTGACAAAAATAAGATATACATCTGCGTCCCCTGGCGTAGAAACCATGCATTATTTCAAGAAGAAAATGTTCCTAAAAGGTTTGTCGACATAAGTAGTATCGGTCAACAAACGACTTTTTTTGAAATCGAGATTTTAGAAGCTCATATTTTGCTGCAAATACATCAGAAGCGGAAATTAAGACTTCCGCCACCTGGTGGCCAAACCATTTTTTACAAAAATTAGAAATTACGTGCAAAGGATTTCCCATCAGGAGCTGTATCCGGGGCAGAAAGAATTTTTCAAATCGGAGATTTAGAAGCAGATATATAGGAAGAAAAGCAATTTACCCTTACGCCCCTAGCGGAAAGTCTATGAATTACTTGAAAAGTTTAAAATTGTATGAAAAACATGTCACACTGGAAACACTATGCAACAAAGAAGGAATATTTCAAATCGGACTCCTAGAAGTAGAGATATTGACAAAAATAAGATATACATCTACGCCCCCCGGCGTAGAAACCGTGCATTATTTTAAGTAGAAAATGTTTCTAAAAGGTTTGCCGACATGAGTAAAGATTTACGTCCCCTGGTGGTCAAACCATTTTTTTGCAAAAATATAAATTATGTGCAAACGATTTCCCATCAGAAGCGGTATCTGGTGCAGAAAGAATTTTTCAAATCGGAGATTTAGAAGCAGAGATATAGAGGGAAACGCAGTTTACGTCTACACCCCCCTAGCGGAAATTCTATGAATTACTTGAAAATTTTGAAATTATATGAAACACATGTCACACTGAGAACAATATCCAACAAAGAAGAAATTTTTCAAATCGGACCATTAAAAGTAGAGATATTGACAAAAATAAGACATACATCTACGCCCCCTGGAGGAGAAACTGTGGAATATTTTACGAAAAATATTCCGAAAAGGTTTATCGATGTGAGTGGCATTAGTCCGCAAAAGAATTTTTTCAATCGATATTTTAGAAGCTCAGATTTTATGGCAAATACATCAGAAATAAAAATTAACACTTACGCCCCCTGGTGGCCAAGGTAGTCTTTACCAAAAAATTGAAATTATATGCAAAAGATTTTCCATCAGGAGGTGTATCCGCTGAAGAAAAAAGTTTTCAAATCGGAGTTTTAGAAGAAGAGTTATCGGGAAAAATGTATTTTATATTCTCGCCCCCTAGCGGAGGATCTATGCGTGATTTGAAGAAGTAACTACATCTAAAATATTTTTCGACATAAATGGAATCAAAAGATAAAAAAAACTTTTTCAATCGGATGTTTAGAAGCAAATATGTGGAATAAAACGTGTTTTTGAATTCGACATCATCTGCCTTTACGCCCTCTAGCGGCGAAGTAGTACTTCGTAAAAAAAACCGAAATAAAGGATCATCATTCGCATATTTCAGGCTTCTTAATGCAAAAAGAATTTTTCAAATCTAACAAATAGTTGCAGAGATATCGTGGGTACAGACGGACGGACAAACCGTAACATAAGCACGATCTTTTTTTACAAAAGACGTGCTAAAAAGATCGTCTGCGACAGCCGTCGTCCGCGAGAGGGTGGCTGTGTTTAGAAATGCTGCAGTTAATAGCCTGCCCTGAAGCATGAGAGGGGGTGAAAGAGAGAGAGAGAGAGAAAGAAGAGACCATACCATATTCACATTGAAAAACTAAGGGAGCTGACTCACTCCAATTGTTTTGAAGGAGGGGATGATATCGTAAAACTTCTATTTTTCTCATCAGCGGAAATTATTCAATCTTATCCTGCTGCTGTATGTTGCGAGTTTTCCAAACGAGAAAGACACCGTACAGCGATTATTTTGCTCATACAAAAAAAAAAAAATAATAAACCTGATCGGGACGTGTCTGTTTTAAATTAAATATTGAAGGCTCGGCCCTGCCGATTATCCCAACTTAGAAATGAGCAAAGGCCCGACCCGACCCGCGGTATCGGGCCGGCCTGGGCCCGTACGGACCTCTAATAGACATTATTTAACTCACCTTCATTTTGCTGATGAAGTAGTCATTTTTGTAACTGTCCCTTCAGAGCTGCAGAGTATGATCCAGGAACTTACTGACAAAAGTAAAGAAGTGAGATTAAAAATGAACTTTCGTAAGACAAAACTTGTGTACAATACTTTTAAAACAAGAAATGAAGTTTTATTGATTGATGGGGGAAAGGTGGAGATATCCGATACCTACATTTGCCTTGGACAGCAAATATCAAACAAAGGTCTCATTGATGAAGAAATTAATCGATATATAAAACTTGATTGGAAAACTTCTGGAAGAAACAGGGCAGGTTTTAAGGGCCATATGCCATTATGTCTTAAAAGAAAAGTATTTAATCATTGCATCTTTCCAGCGTATTCTTTTTTTTTTTTTTTTGTTAAAATGCGACTTACATTAAAAATGCTTTAATTCAATAAAAACGCATCAACATACATTTGGAAATAATGCTTAATTTTTTCTTCTATTTTTTATTAAATTTTATTTTATCCTGATGGATTTTAAAAACTTCCATTTCTTGTCGCACTATACCCCCCGCGAAAAAAAAAAAAAAAATTCTATATGCGCCCCTAAATTATCGTCAATCATTATCAATCCACTGCTGGATGATCTCCTTAAATGCCTTCAACAAATTGCTGTATCGAGCTTGTCACTCCATCATTCCGAATTTCATTCACCCATCATACACGTGGCCTTCTTCTGGTTATTTTCCTACCCATTGGTATCAAATCTAAAATTTCAGTTGTTCAACAGTAGTCAATTCTTCTAGCAATATGTCTAGCCCATTACCAGTTGAGGGTCTCGCAGCAAATTCGTCCAAGCTCGTTCATCTTCTGTGAGAATACAAAACTCAAAGAAAGACCTGTGTACGAGAAGCGGTAGTGCACTTACTGCTTAGTTTCAGATAGAATTATTTCTTGATCAGTTATTTATTTGGGAGATATATTGGATTTTCTGATTTCAAGTCAAACACATTCGGACTTGGCAAAGAAAAATAAAGGAAAAGAAAAGAAAGCACAAAGAGGGAGAAAAAAACAAACTCGCCCTGGTTATTTCTTTTGAATAATTTAAAGATTTCTTGAATTATCTTTTTTAAAGAGAAAAACACAACGCTGAGTTAACCATTCACCTTATTCATATAAAATTATTTTTTTTTCAATTGTGCTCTTGAAGCGTGTTCCAGAAAACTGTATAGCGTGGTGGCGGAAAATCATCCTGAAAAAACGGTAACTCGTAATATCTGAACCAGAAATCTTTCGTTGAAAGAGTCCTAATGGGGTGGACCATGACATTCGAAGGAGGGTCCGGACCCTCCTTCGAATGTCATGGTCCACCCCATTACATTCGAAGGATGTCATGGTCCACACGGGCGGCGGAAGGTAATGGTCCACCCCATTACCTTTTTTTTTTTTTTTTGATTGGAGGTTTAACGACCACCGTGAGCAACTCAATGGGCTATAAGCAGTCGCCCGTCCCTAATTTAGGGTCACTGGTTCCAGGGAAGGGAGAGAGCCAGTACCGTAAGACAAACACAACATCCATGCCTGACCGGGATTCGAACCCGGACCCCTTACGGACGAATGATCAGAGGCCAGCGCCTTAGACCACTGCGCCGCCCGTGTGCACAATGAAAAATGGTCAAATAAAAGCCTTCCCTAATCAAGAAACAAAAACTTTTTTTTGCTATTGTTCAAGCTATCACTTCTTTTTTAATTTTTTTTTTTACTTATTCACTTTACTTTCATAGCATCATGCATTCCAGAACAGCTGAAACATTCAGTTTGCAAACCACTGACACGAACAGGTAATTAACGGGAAAGTAATTAGTAATTGGTTGCTTCGATAATGTTATTTAGGCACTGAAAGTATGTCATTCCTTCGTTTTTCGGGGATTCGAAGAAGAAAAACTTTCAAATTATGTTACGATAAAAATTAGACGAATACGCCTTGCACGACATGGTATAAATTGTGTGATCAGAGTTATTTTAGGTGCCTTGCCAAATTGTGTAATGCGAATTATTTTAGGTGCCTTACCAAATTGTGTAATGTGAATTATTTTAGATGCCTTAGCAAATTGTGTGATCTGAGTTATTTTAGGTGCCTTACCAAATTGTGTACTGTGAATTATTTTAGGTGCCTTATCAAATTGTGCAATATGAATTATTTTAGGTACCTTATCAAATTGTGTAATGTGAATTATTTTAGGTGCCTTACCAAATTGTCGAAAGTGAATTATTTTAGATGCCTTAGCAAATTGTGTGATATGAGTTATTTTAGATGCTTTGCCAAATTGTGTAATGCGAATTACTTTAGGTGCCTTACCAAATTGTGTAATGTGAATTATTTTAGGTGCCTTACCAAATTGTCTAATGTGAATTATTTTAGAAGCCTTAGCAAATTGTGTGATCTGAGTTATTTTAGGTGCCTTACCAAATTGTGTAATGTGAATTATTTTAGGTGCCTTATCAAATTGTGCAATGTGAATTATTTTAGGTGCCTTACCAAATTGTCTAATGTGAATTATTTTAGATGCCTTAGCAAATTGTGTGATCTGAGTTATTTTAGGTGCCTTGCCAAATTGTGTAATGCGAATAATTTCAGGTGCCTTACCAAATTGTGTAATGTGAATTGTTTAGGTGCTTTACCAAAAATTGGTGTCCCTGGACACGTACCCTGAAACCAATGCACAAAACCAACCCTGATTAAAGGGTCTTGTAAAAAAAGTGAACAGAAATTGGCACCCAATGTGAATACATTTTTAAGGGGAATTATTTGCTTAAGATGTTCTTTCCCTACAACTTATGTAAGATTGCACTTCATAAAGCGCCCTCCAGTGTATATTTTAAATAACTGACATTTCTTAAAATAGCATTGTAAGTGATGTTCTTCATTGTAATAAAACAAGCGTGTACTTATCATATTGGCTGGTTAGTGTACACTTACAGAACCGGTTTAAGGATCCACGGGAGTAGTTGATAAATGCCGATTTTAGCGTACTTACAAGTGAATGACCTAAAAAAACCCGCCCCTTTTGACCCAAAAAACAATGGAAAAAATTGATTCGAAAACATTAAAAAAATGAATAAATGACCATTTTATTATAAAACTAACCAAAAA
Source organism: Macrothele yani (assembly GCA_039090855.1). Taxonomy (NCBI): domain Eukaryota; kingdom Metazoa; phylum Arthropoda; class Arachnida; order Araneae; family Macrothelidae; genus Macrothele; species Macrothele yani. The sequence continues at coordinate 105,803,280 of CM076999.1, read as the reverse complement.
CAGCCGAAAACCGACCCTTTTGTTTCATAATAAACATTCATCTTGATTTTGTTAATAAAAGCGGGCTAGAATCGGCATATATCAACTACTTAGAAAATATTCAAAAAGATTCTAATTTAGCATCATAATATTTATCAAAGAAAATACATGAAATATTTAAAAAGAAATTCAATCATAAAAGCTTCATTTCCTTTACCATATATTCTTCGTTCCTTCATAAACTAATTTCAGAGAAATAATTTTATTCATCGCTTTAATCCCTTTATCTCTGAAAACTGAAAATCTATTTGGAACAAATACTTGAAATTCATCACCTAAAACAATTACAATTTTATCTCCATATTCCGTAATTATTTGATTAAGATGATCAACATTATATTCATGATTTTTTTCAATTCTCTCATTCTTTTAGTTGTAAAAGTTAGAAGTGGGCCAACAGTATTCAGCTTTCTCAATATATCCATTTATATACAATTTTCTGACATAACTTCGCAAGTAAATATACAAGTTTTTTTATAATTTTCACTTATAACCATCAGAGGATTTTCGATTAATAACGATATGACCAGTTTATTTTATCTTTATACTGAATAATAAAATCTGTTAAATCTTGATTTCTTGTAACTTCTTTCCAATCGATAAAATCACTAAGAAAATCTATTAATAGTAGACTTTCATCTTTAGATACTAAAGTTATGGATAGTATAATCAATACAGAAGAAAACTATTTACGTATTGATAAAGTTATTAGCGCTGAAGATAAACGAATAGGAAATGTTGCTGATCCTACTGAAGATAAAATGTAGTAAATAAAAGATATTTAGAAACTAATGCTGTAATTTTGAAAGATGAAAAACTTGATGCTCAAAATAAGAAATTAGTTACTATTGCATCACCACAAGGTCAATTTGATGCAGTGAATAAAAAATATTTAGATCTCAGAGTAAATATAAAAGAAAGCGATAATGCTTTAATTAGATAAAATGATGGTTTATTTGTTCCTTCTTTAAAAATTTAAAAATGATGTATATATCTGAAAATAAAATAAAAACTTTTGTTACAAATTCTATATTTGATAATGATGTGGTGGCTAAAAATATTTTGATCAATAACAGAAAAAATAGTAATAATCCTGATAATATATTAGATAATGATAATAACGGTTTGTATGTCCCTAAAATTAAAATAAATAATTTAACTATAACAAGAAGTACTGATAATGAATTAATAATTAAAATATGTACAGGTAATGATAATGTTTTAATAACTAGTTTCTCCGTTAATAATATTAAATATACAGGTTTATATGTTCCTAAACTATTAAACTAGATAAAAATAAATATTACGATGCAGAAAATAAAATAATAAATGTTAAAAATCCTGTTGATGATAACGATATTTTTAATAAAAAAAATATGTAGATAATATAGGTTTGCCTTTAATAAATGAAAATTATGATGCAGGAGATAAAAAAAATTATAAATGTTAAATATCCTATAGGTGATAAAATTGCTGCAAATAAAAAATATGTAGATGATAGTTTTTTTTAAATTTCCAAAAACTTATTTTATCGGTTTAACTGTAAGTAAAGGGAGTAATAAGATCAAATAGAATAGTGGTTTATCAGAAGAAATTAAGGGTTTCCTTTTTCTTGGAAATAATGGAAAATATAATATGGTGTATGAAGGTTATTATAAATTTAAATTAAATCTTATAGAGATTGATGAAACTATTACATTAAGATTGGGATCGCCTACAGTTGAAAATTTAATTTATGAAGAACAGTTAACTGCTGGATCTATTGCAAAAAGTGTAATATTAAGTAATAAAATAGAATATATTTTAGGATCATATACTTCTGGAAATGGTGGAAAAGTTCATCACGAAGTAACATTATTACCTTATGTATAAATGATAAAGTTATTAAAGTTCATAATAATTGGGATTCTTTTTCTACAGATAATGAACTTACTGAAGAAGTTATCAGAAGTGTAAAAGATGTAGTTAACTGGGATCTTATTTCTCAACATCAAACGTTATTTGAAGGATTTATTTTAGAATTTTCTGATGAAGTTAATTAGGATAAAATTTTACAATATCAAACTCTTTCTGAAGATTTTATGAATGATAATACAGATAAAGAAAATTGGACTTTAATATCTCAATATCAAAATCTTTCTGAAGGTTTCATTTTAATGAATATTGATAAATTAGATATGAGACGAATTTCTATGTATCAGACATTAAGTAATGAGTTTATAGGAGAACATTTTCAACTTTTAGATATGTCAATAATTCCAATAAAACAAAAAATTAAGTGAAGCATTTATATTATAAATGCCAAATCTTTTCCATTTATTTATGATAAAAATCTCTTTAAGCCAGTTCCATATATGTTTTGATTTTTTGCTAATATATCATGAAATGTTACTTTAGCTATTGATTTTTTAACTTCTGGTTTCTTAGCTGATATATGTATTTTAAGTTATCTTGAACGACGTTTTTAACTTTATCTTCAATTGCTGATTTTACTGAATTACCAAAACTTCCTAATATTTTTTACCAAAACTTTTCATTCCATTAGTGAAAATATTACCTCCATAATATTTTTTTTCCTTTTGCATATAATCTATGTTTGTTATAGTTCATTTATTTGAGTTAAAATTAGTCGATATAAAATTCACATTTTATTTAAGTAAATTGGAATATTATCATGATTAGTTATATACATTCGAATTCTATGAATATAATCTCTTCTATTAATAGGTGAAAATAAAGGACTAATTTCATCAATTTTTATTAAACTTCCAGGTGGACAAGATGGTGTAAAATAATATAAAATATCTGAACTAAGATTGCTATATTGAGCTCCTGTAATTATATCACAATGAATGTGAATATTATTAATTCCTCTAGAAATGTTTCCCATCAATTTTCCTGCTTCATAATGTTCTTCATACAACTTTGGTTCAAATCCTAAAATTTCATATATTTTACTTTCCTTTAAATCAATTTTATATTCATCTTTTAATTCAGTTATCAATCTCTGAGTTGCAAAAATAGCTTTAAATTTAATTGGTGGATCTTCTTTATAAAGTTTTATTTAAAAATATTTTATTCTGTCAATGTATAATTTCCATTATCTAAAGTTACTTTATGCGATAAACTACCACCAAAATACTTAAATATATTGCTTTCAAGTTTTTAATCAGTATTATGCCACATTGACATAGATTTTAACCTAATTTTTGGATTGTCATTTACTGGAATTGGTGGAATATAATCAATAGTTATATCACTTTCAGTGTTATCTGAAATTAATAATGTTATTTATATAGTACGGATTTTTCAATATGATTACTTGGTTCTTGTGTAAATAAATTTAATACATTAATAGGAGATTTTCTACTATATAATAATATAGCAGAAAATCTCCTATTGATGTAAATAACCACATTTTAGAGATGTTGGTTCTTGCAAAAAACTTGGAATTATATCTAATTTTTTTATTAGATATTTTAAGATATTTTACAATATTTTTAGGTATGATAATATTGTTCAATTTAATATCTTTATATTCATATTCTCTAAATGGATCAAAATGTTCAATAAAATTATATTTAGGATCATTATAATGACATACCTTATGTGAACCATTTCCAGTCTAAGTTAATAATACCATTTTCAAAGTTTTTCATTATTTAGGTAGCAAATCTAATGTAAATACACCTACATTTCCTCGTATTAATTAATAAATACAACTCTTAATATTTTAACATTTTTCATATTTTGTTTGATATTCCCAATTTTGAAATACCCTCTTTCCACGAAATCTTTTTTTAAAATTAAAGCTTGTAAAGCTGTTAAATTTGGAGGATATCCATTTCCACTAATTTAATCTAAAATTTTCTTAGTTCCAATGCCTGCAGCGTCACTTGTAACTCCTAAGTAGCAGCTTTTCCGGCTGCAATTAATGCTGGAATTAATGCAGCAAGTGGAAAAAAAAACATTTTTCTTTGTGCTTTAATTCTTTTTCCATTTTGAATCTGTTTAATTTGTGTTTTTATTAAATACTTATCATGATTAGAACTTTTAGTGTTACCAATTTGCAAAATGATTTTATTTTGATTTTTATAGCTGAATTTATTTTCATTTTTTATAGCTGATTTTATTTTCATTTTTTATAGCTGATTTTATTTTCATTTTTTATAGCTGATTTTATTTTCATTTTTATAGCTAATTTTAATTTCCCTAATTTGACCATTACTTAAATAAAAAAAATGTATAATTTATTCATTTATTAAGACAGAAATTTTGAATAATATTCTTTTACTTCTTCAGTCGTTATTTTACCATCCTTTAATAATAAAACTTGTATTGTGACAACTTGATTATATATATTTTTACTTTTACATCCTTTACATAGTTTTTTTTTTTTGTAGAATTTTCTAAAATATGTAAAACTACCTTCACCTATATCTTTTTTGTTAATTTTTCCAAAATATTTAAAATACCTTCACTAAATATATTAATTTCCTCCTTTAAGAACTCTTAATGCATTGATATATTTTTTCGTCATTTTTATAAGCTTTTCATAATTTTTTATTTTTTTAATATCTTTATCACTTTTATCAACTTTCTTAACTAAAGAACCTTTTAAAGTTCCTTTTTTTTTTGTTTTTTATTAGCTGCTTCTATTATTTTATATAATTCTTCATCACTTTTATTAACTAATTCTGAAGTTAATTCAAAACTTTTTTTTTAATAAATTATATACCCAAATCTTTATCCAAATTAATCTTGTGAACTCCTTCTTCTTTATAAAAACATTTCCGAAATACCATAATCTAATTCATGAATTCCGGAAAATTCTTCAATTGGCTGAATTGAAAGATTTTGATTTGCATTTTCAATAGCTTTTAAATTCTTTTTTCTAGATATATCTTGATTTTCTAAATTTTCAGGTACATATTTATGAAATTTAGATTTAGCTTCAGTAAAACGTACACTGTAATTCTTCTTTTATTCTATTTTCATTTCATTTTCTTAATTCAGAATTTACTTTCCCTAATTATCGTAAATCTTGTATCTGTTTTTGTAGTTTTTTTTATCAATTACTGGTTCAATTACTGGTTCAACTACAGGTTCAATTAAAGTTTTATCTTTCTGTTTTCTTATTTCAGCATTTACTTTTGCCAATTTTAGTAAATATTGCAGTCTTTTATCCATTTGTTAAGTAAGAAATTTACTTTAAAGCAAATTATTTTATTTAAATAGATGACTGAAATAAAAGATTATAGTGAACCAAAAGGGTTTATAGATTCAAGTAAAAATCCATTATTATCCATTCATATTTTTGGACTTTTAATAACAGGTCCTTCAGGACGTGGAAAAACAAATTTATTATTAAATTTAATTTATGATCACTTAAATTTTGATACGTTATTCATATGTGCAAAAGATATTAATGAACCCAAATATGCTAAATTATAAGAAAATTATACAGTGTTTGATGATATAGAACAGGAAGATGTTTTAAACATTAAAAAGAAAAAACATATATTATTACAGTTATTTAGAAAGCATAAAAAAGAGGAAACAATATTTGATCCAAATATTGAAAATGTTATTACAGTAGATGATTTAAATCCTTACTTAAAAAATTTCGGTATATTTTATGATTGTGTAATAGAAAGAGATCAAAGAAATATTGAAGATATTTTTATCAGAGGAAGAAAGAAAAATGCCTCTATTATTTATCTATCACAGACTTATTATTCAACACCTATTAATATTAGAAAGAATTGTAATTACTTTATGTGTTTTAAACTTCAACCTAGAGAAATTTTCAGATTCCGAAGCTAAATTTGCTTAGTCTCAGTTGCTTGGAACTTCACTGTCCTGGGTGGTGTAAAGGTTAGCATACTCGCAAGAAAATCGGGAGATGCGGGTTCGATTTCCGTTCCCGGGCGATGAAATTTTCAAGTTTCTTGAGAAATGTTACATGGAAGACCAGTAACAGTTACAAACAAATTCAGAATTTATAATCTGTTTGCTATGAATATTCTATTGATTTCTCATGTATTGTGAAGAATATTTCTTCCTTCATTGATTTATCTGTGGTATGCTAGTGAACTCCCCGTACTGATAACGATTACTTGCTTTTGAAATGCTTTGCATTCAGTGAGATCGATTGGAAAGGTTAATGCCCAAATAAATACTGATGTTGAAACGTGAAAATCCGAACCACAGGAACACAAATAATGAAAAGCAAGTCAAACACTTCCAACTGCGTCACACTACTCAATGGGAAACCAACACACATGCAATTGGTATAATGATACATAGTGATAGCGTGAAAAAATAATAATCTACATGTCTCATAAATTTAGATATAACACAAACGTAATGCAAAACATGCCGTTATTAGATACACACGCACAATTGACGTGGATTAGGAACATCAAACAGAAGTCATTGCTCTTTTTCACGTTTTGAGGTGAGTCACGGGAAAATTCTCATCGGTCGCCACCGGGAATCGAACCCAGGGTCTTCCAGTTACGCGCCGGACATGCTACCACTGCACCACAGCGGACTCGAATTCTCCAGACTTACATACGACTAACTGCCAAACCACATGGCAGGTTGCATTTTGGGAGCAACGCAGAATGCTGGGGATTCACCACAGATGGAAAGCAGCAACTGAATAAATAACAAGGAGGCGAATGAATAATTAATACTCACACAATTGACGTGGATTAGGAACAACAAACAGAAGGCATCGCTTTTTCCATGTTTATAAGTGCGTCACGGGAAAATTCTCATCGGCCGCCACCGGGAATCGAACCCAGGGTCTTCCAGTTACGCGCCGGACATGCTACCACTGCACCACAGCGGACTCGAATTCTCCAGACTTACATACGACTAACTGCCAAACCACATGGCAGGTTGCATTTTGGGAGCAACGCAGAATGCTGGGGATTCACCACAGATGGAAAGCAGCAACTGAACAAATAACTAGGACGCGAATGAATAATTAATACACACAATTGACGTGGATTAGGAACATCAAACAGAAGCCATCGCTCTTCTCCACGTTTTTAAGTGGGAAAACAGTCATCGCTCTTTTCCACGTTTTAAAGTGGAAAAAGTTTCCGTGATTCACTTAAAAACGTGGAAAAGAGCGATGACTGCTGTTTGATGTTCCTAATCTATGTCAATTGTGTGTATTAATTATTCATTCGCCTCCTAGTTATTTATTCAGTTGCTGTTTACCAATTTTGATGAATCCCCAGCATTGTGCGGGGCTCCAAGAAGCAAACTGCCATGTGGTTTGGCAGTTAGTCATATGCAAGTTTGGAGAATTCGAGTCTGCTGTGGTGCCGTGGTAGCATGTCCGGCGCGTAACTGGAAGACCCTGGGTTCGTTTCCCGGTGGCGGCCGATGAAAATTTTTCCGTAACTCACTTAAAAAGGTGGAAAAGAGCAATGACTTCTGTTTGACGTTTTTAGATATGTATGGTATTTGTAGACCCCTGTATCTGCTCGAAAACACGTTTCTCCATTGAATAAATTACATTCTGTGGAGTTTCCGCTTAACACAGCTTTATTAACTGGAAATATCAGTTATTTAGCATCGTAAAAATTAGCAGTATGTTACCTTTAGCCGTCCGTGAATCATTTTCCTTGGAAATTCTTTAAAATATTTCGTCAGAATTTTTTTTTAAATCACCTAGCCTAGGCGAAACGAACAACGGTTCCGCATTATACAAAAAATACTTAAGCGACTATAAACATTTTTTTGAACAAAGCTTTGAAACATTAAATTTCGTCTTCATTAGTTAAACAGTTTTTGGCTCATTTCATTCTGAAACAAGAACAAACATAAACATAAAAACATAGCGACGGTACCTCCACTTTTGATGTCATTAAGAGCCTCAAAAGAGGAAGTATGCTTGTACCTATATATACTTGAAACAGTATTATTGTGCGTATAAAATGAAACATATAAATATCCAGATCTCTGTGTGTGTCTCTCTCTCTCTCTCTGTCATTCTCTATTTCTGTCTGAAACGCTTGACGTCACAGTAACGTCTGCATTGTTGCGTCATCACGTATCGATCAATTCGTGTGTGCTCTCGAGATGTAAAAGTGATTGCCTGCTGTATAATAGCACGCGATCACTTTTAGATATTAAGGTGATCGCGTGCTAATGTAAAAACATTGGCTTATCCATAACTCGTCATATATTTACGATCTACAAAGTTCGAATTGAATTCTTAATATCACGGCCTGTTGCGTTTGTATATAAATTTAATTTAACACAATACGGATATTAAATTGTACGCTTCAATTATTTTTTTAATTTAACAATCTTTCCGAGTTTAGTGCTGATTATATTAAACATTTTGCAAAATAGCGATCTATCTAAACGCTCTAACCTACAATACAAACTGAAATCTTGAGATCTCATGAGCAAAATTACATCTAAAAGCAAATGTCGCCCCAATAGAACATTGAAGAGAATTTAGATAGTTCCGATTTGTAATACCAGATGTCGCATTATCATAACGCTTCGGTATGAAATTTCAAAGTAACCGTCGAATAGGACAGTCTAAAAAAGGGGTCGTCCACTTTTTAATACCTATCGCCCAACTTTTGTATCATTTTTGATGGTGAAATTTCCTCACCGCCCACCGCTGCCGCAGTAACGCAATTTAGGGCAAGTGCGAAGTAAGTTCTAGAGGGAGGGTTTGTAAAAAAATTACTTAAATTTATCTTTTCATTTATACTTTATGTACGTTTATACATAGATATTTTCAATTTAATGCATTTCTGTATTTCCATCGATACAGCGCTTACTAGTACGAGAGCTGCTAATGAAGAAAAATGAAGGTAAAACGTGAAAAAACCCAAAGCTTATTGAAATTACCTTTAATTAGTGATTAATGAGATCCTTGATGCTGATGCTTCGAGACTAAATATTTGATATGTGGTTCGATTTTTGTAAGGAACAAACGAAGGTCTCCTCTATCGGTGATATTCAGACGGTTTCTCTGTTCGGCGATAATATGATTAACAGCACTAAAAGTTTGATTCTACAAGATATGAGGTAGGGAAAGGTATCAGTAAATTAAATATTATTTTCCACATATTTGCATATAACGCGGGCATTTTTACGCTTTCCAACTGTAGGTTGAAGAAGCGTATATGCTCCAGCTTTGTCCGTCTGTCCGCACGATAACTCGCGTAAAAATGTTTCGATTTCGATGAAATTTCAGTATGTGGTAGGGAACATCTGGGAACGAACCCTATTGAAAATGGACGAAATGGGTTCAAATATCACGACATAGGAGAGGGATCCATTCCATAGCCCTTGTGCGTCACAAGTTGCGTAAATATGTTTCGATTTCGATGAAATTTTAGTACGGGACCACCTGGGTACAAACCCTTTTGAAAATGGGCGAAGTGGGGTCAAAGGTCAGGACATAGGAGTGGGGTGCATTCCATTGCTCTTATGCGTCATAACTTGCGTAAAAATGGTTTGATTTCTATGAAATTTCAGTATGTCGTAGGGGACAACCTGGGGACGAACCGTATTGAAAATGGGTGAAGTAGGGTCAAAGGTCAGTCATAGGAGAGGGATGAATTTCCATTGCCCTTATGCGCCACAACTTGCGTAAATACAGTTCGATTTCGATGAAATTTTACTATGTGGTAGGGAGCCACCAGGGGACGAACCCTAATTGAAAACGAACGAAGTGGCTTCAAAGATCAGTACATAGGATCGGGATCCATTCCATTGCCCTTATTCATTATAACTTACGTAAAAATGCTTCGATTGAGACAAAACTTTATCATGTTGTTCCGGAAGTATACTTTACCGGTTCTGTTGAATATAATCGAAGTGGGGTCAAAGCTCAGGTCATAGGAGAGAGATTTATTATACAGCCATTATCCTCGTAACTTGAGTAATGATTTGTGGTATGTTGGAAAGCGTATCATAATCAGTTCATTGCATGATTTTACTAACTTGATTTGTTTTGCCAGAGTTTTTGGAATCCACCACTACCGAAATTATATTTGATCTCTTCATCATATTTAAGTTCTAATAGTTCTTCTTGTCAAGTTATATAAACCTCAGCAAAATTTGCAGTAAAATAATTTATCATCCAGTCATACACCATCCAGTTCAAAATATCTTTAAATCGCTTTTCCATATCTAATTTAAGTTCGTTGAAGTGACTACTGAACCTTTCAATCTCCTCTAGAGTTATATCATCTTTTATAGATGACAATTCGGGAAACCGACGAAATTCTCTCTTCAAAAGATTATGACGGAGAAGATCAAGTTCTTCGATACATAATGACACAATATTTTTGCAACTGATAAAAGTTATAGTGGCTCCTTGAAGCTGCAAATCAATTTCTTTAAATCTCCCGAAAATGTCTGCCAAATAAAAGGTATCATTATTTACTGTTTTTAATTGTTGATAGAGACCAGCCTCATTATTACTTTCAAAAAACTGTTTGACACGATCATATAATGCTACGAAACGGGACACAAAAATGAACGAACCCCCCCCCCCCCCCAACGCCCAGCATGAAAGCTTGAATCGCCCACTACTTGGTGGTAAGGACCAGGATGACGATCACTGGTCTCAAACAATCCGTGAAAAGAAAAGAGTGACAAGTGTGCTGGAGGAAAAGTAATTTAACGCGAAAAATCAAAGTAAAAGTTATTAAGGTAACTTGTACTTTGATTTTTAAGACGAACCTTACTTTCAAAATAAGACGAAACTTATTTTCAGTAGTTCGACGAAACTTATTTTCAAAATAAAAGATGAAACTCATTTTAAAAATAAGACGAAACTTATCTTCAAAATAAAAGACGAAACTTATTTTCAAAATAAGACGAAACTTATTTGCAGTAGTTGGACGAAACTTACTTTCGAAATGAAAGACGAAACTTATTTTCAAAATAAATAAGACGAAACTTATTTTCAGTAGTTCGACGAAACTTATTTTCAAAATAAGAGACGAAACTTATTTTTAGGAGTTCGACGAAACTTATTTTCAGTAGTTTGACGAAACTTATTTTCAAAATAAAAGATGAAACTTATTTTCAAAATAAGACGAAACTTATTTTCAGTAGTTCTACGAAACTTATTTTCGAAATAAAAGACGAAACTTATTTTCAAAATAAGACGAAACTTATTTTCAAAATAAAACGAAACTTATTTGCAGTAGTTAGACGAAACTTATTTTCAAAATAAAAGACGAAACTTATTTTCAAAATAAGAAGAAACTTATTCCTAGTAGTTTGACGAAACTTATTTTCAAAATAAGGCAAAACTTATTTTCATTAGTTCGTAAGGATCGTGAATAGAACAGCAAAATGGGACAGTGGGGTATCTACAATATCCCGCTCGTTAAAACAACTATAGGACAAACAGCCTCTAATTATGTGGGTTCTACAAAACGTAATATTGAATTACGAATTAAAGAACATAAATTCAATATTAAAACAGGCATGCATTGTACATCCCTAGCCAAACCTGTTATACAAGATGATCTTAATCCCGACTGGAGTAATGCAAGAATAATTAATACTTCTAGTAAACTTGGTGACCTTTTAATTGCAGAAAGTGTATATATAGAAGCTTCCGGAGAGCAATGTTGTAATGAACATGTCCCCTATGAGTTACATAACGTTTGGAAATCACTTATTAAAACAGTAAATTATAAATTGTAATATAAACTTAAAATTGAAAGTTCACCCCATCCTACACCATTTATTTCTATAAAATATTTCCATGATTTCTTCGCAGACCATTGGGCCAACAGTATACGCGCAACAATTTGGCACATGTAGATTACTATTGGCTAATAACTTACCATGTTTTCCACAATGGAATGATCTATATTATATATAGATTAAATGTGTCTTTATTTATTCCATCTGAGGATGAGGCAGCAGCTGCCTCGAAAGTGCTCATGGTTTTTAATTGTATATATTTCTCATCTTTTATCATTAAATCGTGCTTAAGACGGAAAACTTTCATCGTTTCAGTTATTTATGTCGCACGAGTCTTCAATATTTGTTGAAATAAACAGCATATAATTTTCAGTTCAAATATGAATGAGTTCTTACTATATAAGATTTTACTATATTTCCTTACAGAAATCCGGTGTCTATTTGATTTGTTTTCAATCTGACTCAATTAAAAATTTCACTCCGTCATCATCATCATTGTCAACCATTATCAATCCACTGCTGGACGAAGGTCTCCCCAAGTTTCCTCCACAACGGTCTGTCTTGTGCCTGTCTCCTCCATGTCACTCCCGCATACTTTCGAATTGCCGCCCCGGTGGCGCAGGCCTCTGATCATTCGTCCGTAAGGGGCCCGGGTTGAATCCCGGTCAGGCATGGATGTTGTGTTTGTCTTACGGCACTGGCTCTCTCCCTTCCCTGGAACCAGTGACCCTAAATTAGGGACGGGCGACTGCTTATAGCCCATTGAGTTGCTCACGGTGATCGTTAAACCTCCAATAAAAAAAAAAAAAATACTTTCGAATTTCATCCATCCATCTCCCATGTGGTCTTTTTCTGGGTCTTTTCCTGTCTCTTGGAATCCAATCTAAAATTTCGGCTGTCCATCGATGGTCTGTCCTTCTGGCAGTATGTCCAGCCCATTGCCATTTCAGGGATTTAACTCTGATCATGATGTCTTCCACTCTTGTCATTTTTTCAGATCCACGAGTTTCTCTTCTTATTTCTCCTGGTTACACCAAGCATGTACTTCTCCACGCTGCTTTGAGTTGTCTGCAGCCTTTGTACGTCTCTTTTAGTTAAGGTCCACGTCTCTGCATCATACGTAAGCACTGGAAGGATGCATTGATCAAACACTTTTCTTTTAAGACATAATGGCATATTGCTCGTGAAAATTATGCTGTTTCTTCCAAAAACTCTCCAGGCAAGTTTTGTACGCTGATTAATTTCTTCATCAATGTGACCCTCACTTGATATCTGCTGTCCAAGATAAACGTGGGTGTCTGTTATCTCCAGCTTTTCTCCGTCAATCGATAAATCTTCATTTCTTGTCACTCCGTCATAAGATCACTTATATATATATATATATTAAGATTATATATATATATAAGGGATCTTATGACGGAGTGAAATTTTCATAAGATCATACATATATATTAAAATTTATTTAAGTCTTAAAAATAGCCGTCATAGGACGGGTTATACGCTAGTTTATAATAAATACTGCTCTGTTAGTTTAAAATTAATTTACGGAAGTACCCAAAATTTTTTAATCTCCCCTACATTGCTAGTAGCCTCACCTAGAATTTAGCACTAGCTACGACCCCTGAATTTCACTCAAGCGTTCTTGAACTGTTAATAAATAGCACATAGTGTAAAGCTTTCATACAGAAAGTCGATGTATCATTTTACGCAGTAATAACTAAGACCAAAACTGTAACACCTCCCTCTTAATTTTGGAACTGTTATATTTAGTCACTAATCATACCGGTGAGACTATGTTTTTCACTAACTGTGACAAGATTTCCGACCTTCCTATCTACGTGCAAAACCAGAGCATCAGAAAGCGTTGCTTTCTTCCTGCGCTTTGCTACTGAAACTAGCCATTTTAACGAGATGACTGACGTAATACTTTCTCACAAGATTGTCTACTAACACGGCTGTAACAACGGCGACGAATGTAAGAAAGGAGACAGAATACATACCTGGTGTCCAGAACAGAAACTACCAATAAGAAATCCTGTAAATAAGTGAAAAAAAATACAAAAACTGCTGTTTACGGTAGCAAAAAGAGGAACTTACCAGTGTCAGAGGCACACAACAAGGCTTGTTGGTGATAGATGGCGCTGTTGTTCCCCTTACGCAACTGGTACGTACGTTGTGGGTGCGTAGTTGCGGAAATGGCGTTCACTGTGTAGTTCGAAGAACAGTGTTGTTACTGGCTTGCAAAATTTAAGTTTCCAGAGGAAATTCCGGCAAATGTACGAAATGGAATCGTACGAGAGAGACACAATAACAGCGTGGCAGAAAAAAGTTGTATGAAAACGGCACACTTGAAAAGCAGGAGGAACGTTGGAAGCGCGTGTCTGAAGAACAAATAGAGGTCATTCCTGACGCTTTCCACCGCAGCTCAACGAAGTCTGTTCTTCGTGAACTGGGTATCCCGAGCAGTGTTGCCATATACGATAAACTATATTCAGTAGATCAGAGCTCAAAGAAGAGTAGAAATCAGTAGATCAGGATTTTTGCTTGCAACATGCTCCACCTGACAAACGTGATGTAGCACTGGATGTAATCTCAATACGAATGAACACTTTAAAGCTACTACTATTTCAACTAACACGAGTACAGTCGAAACTCGTTATAACGAAATTGAAGGGGGACAGGATAAAATTCGTAAGAACGTATTTTTTTAAAAAGTTAGTACGTATTACAGAAATTTTCATTGCGCATAAAATTAAAACGCTGTAATTGCGAAATAGTGCCAATACAAACAAGCAAAGGTAATTTATTTGCAATGGGAAGTTTTTGCTAATGTAGTAACGAAATATATAAGCATCAATTTATAAATATGAAATTACATACTGTATATATTTTTACTCGTATGTACGTACGAACTTATTTATTTTTTTATCCCCCTCATATAAAAAATTTATCTCTTTCATACATCTAAATAAAATACTGTCATATGCTTCAAGAAATAATGTACGTTCATATTGGCATTACATATCTTTAATTTTAAAATAATGTAATGAAAGCAATTTGTTAAGTTCCATTTTGATGCAAAGCATGTTTACATATGGCAAACTGTAAAACAGTTCAAACATTGGGTTTTGATGCAAAATTGGCTGTTTTCGTTTAAAATAGTTATACAGCCTGTTTTCATCGAAAAATAGTTCAAACATTTTTCAATGCAAATACAGGCTGTTTTCTTTTTTTCCCATCGGTTCTTCGGTTATAACTGTATTCATAACATTTAGATCGCCGCTAATTTCTTATATATAAAGACCTCGGTCCTGTAAATAGTATCCAACTTTCTTCAAACATTCAATTATATTTACAGGAGAAGCATTAGAATAACAGTTCATATTTTCGTCTCATCTTCATTGTGTGAATCCTCATTTTCTTAAAAAGTTTTTGGCTAAACGTGTAGTCACTTTTGTTGGCGCTCCATTCCAGCTAAATCGTTTACAATTTTAAAGGATAGAAGACATTCGCTACGTATAAAGTTTTCCTTGAGCACTTTCCTCAAGAATTTTCCTTTGTAATAAGGTGTTTTTCGTTGTAAAGTATTTCGTTATAATGTTTTATGTTTCTTACAAAATACATACAATACACCAAACAAGTTCACAATTTTTTCTTTGCAACGTGCGGTTTGTTATATCGTATTTCGTTATAACGTTTTACCCAAACTACTATTAAGCACCTGAATGAAAATTCAAGCCAATATATTCCTGAGTCAGTTTTTATAAGATATTACTGATGATCTATTTTATAAAATAATTCTCACCATTAAAATTAATATCGGTGTAAATAATAATGGCAGTGGAATTTTAATATAGTCACATTTGTATCGGTCCTACATATTGTTTTCCTAAAACCCAGTAGTTAAATATTTTATTACTTACTAAATGATATCAAGTTGTTCCCAAAATAAAATAAATAAGTGTTATTCCAAAACAAAAGTGCCATCAAATATCTTACTACAGATATTTTTCTAGTATTCTGGGTTTTAACAAAATACTAGGGAGCATCTTTGTATAACACACTAAATACTGTAGTTATACAGATTAAAAAATATTACATGGTGATCAGTTCGAATTTTGAATAAATGAAAAAAGTCGAACAGTACACAAAAATAACAAATATAAGAATTGACTTGTATTTAATAGAAAATAAGAAGTATAAGAATTGACAATATATAAAAGGCAGACAAAGGACAAAGTAATGAAAAATTCATTCCTTAAAATAATTCATTTCTTTTTAATACACAAAAAGGTAGAGGATGGCCAAAGAAATGAAAAATTCATTCCTTAAAACAACAATGAAAAATAATTGTTTTCATTAAAAGGAAATGAAATATTTTAAGACAATGTATGGGTGTATTTCCTCACCAAAAATTAGAAATTATATGCAGAACATTTCCTATCAGGAGCTGTAATACACTTTAATATCTGTAATACACTTTAACATTTCCCATCAGGAGTTATCCCTAATGTTTGTCAGTTAATCAAACAATGTCTATTATAAGACACGTATTTAAGACAATGTCAGGCTACTCATTTTAATTAATAGAAGACAGGGTACAAGGTGAAAAATTCATTCCTTAAAATAATTCATTTCCTTTTAATTCAATTCCTTAAACATTTTTTTTTCATTCCTTAAATAGTTCATGTCTTTAAAATAATTCATTTCCTTTTTAATTCCTTAAAATTGGAGCTGACTTGGTACACTTCCTTTTTTTTGGTTCTACCTTTTTCCATTCATTGATAACCATTATATAAATAACACCATTGTATAAAATAACAAATATAAGAATTGACTTGTTTTTCATAGCAGGTGTTGGATAATTTGTAGTCTTTGTCAGCTTTTTGTTTTTAGACTAGTTCTGAGGAAGGCCCGATTTACACATAATCGAGCACTAGGCACAGCACGAAATGTGACCCCCACTGGTCTACATTCTTGGAAGAGTAAGTACATTTATCGTCACTAAATATTATAAATTAATATAAAAGTTGATTTATAAAATCGAACACTTTGCGGGAAAAATTAGGAAATAATATCTAATTCGCATTTAAAAATATAGACGCGCAAGTGAAACAGTATTTAATAGTTTAGTGCACTGTTTTCACATTTAATTATGAAATAGTACAAATATCTACAGATGTTAAGTTATTTATCCTCTTCAAATTTTATGTTTAACCGATGAGTATTATTTAGACTTGATACAAACTGATTTTTTAATGACAAGGTGAACTTCCATGTAGCTGATGAATCACTTGTGATGTGTTCAATAATATAGTAGAATAATTCAATTAGCAGAAGAATGATACTTAGATTTGAGCAGCAAACATGGATAACTCGATAATTCTCCCACTCGTAAAAGCACATTATTCAGCTCATTAATTCACTTAATTTAGACCCAAGCAATTATAAAATCTGAGACAATACAATATGAAATACTTAAAAGCCTGTAAGTGTCTTTATAATGAATTAGCTTTGTTTATCTTTTTGCTAAGCTAATTATTATGAATGAATAATGCTCTAAGCTTCAAAATGATGAATTCCCAAAAGGGTGTTGTTACTCGTTAATTATGAACTTAAACAAAGTCTCAACGCTGGTTATTTATATTAAGTAATCAAAGTCATAAACCTAACAGCCAGACAGAGGTCTGACAAAACTAAGAATTGAGAAAGACTGAACTTACAGAACAACTTGTTTATTATGAAGACTCCTGGTCAACTAAGGCACTCATATATCACTACTACATAACAACACAACTCCAACGCAACAACACAACTACAACGCAACGACTCAACTCTACCACTTCTCGATGAACGCGCCTATATACGAGCTACCACCACGTCATGACTTACACTCATTGCCAGATCTCATTCAGCGGGGTGAAATAATATTTCGTTCAGTAGGAAGATAATTTACATAGTAAAATAAAATAACCAGAGATAGTAAAATCAAAAGGAAAGTGAATATAGAGTATACGTTACATCTTAGCAATGCAAAATCTCTCTCAAGAGGTGTATATATAGGAAATACTGCACATTTATATTTCATCTGCAAGTTTCAGATGAAAAGCACACCAATTATTGTGCCTTACCTATTATTCACATTTAAAATTAAATGGAATCCGTATAAATCCGTTTTTACAAGTTCCCTAGCTTCTGATTTTTCCAAGTAATCAATATATTCGTGATTTTGAGGGCCAAAAGAGTAAGTTGTGTGATGGTTTGCACACACACACACACACACACACACACACACACACACACACACACACACACACACACACACACACACACACACACACACACACACACACACACCGCACACACCACACACACATACACCGCACACACACATACACCGCACACACCACACACACATACACCGCACACACCCCACACACACACACACACCACACACATTATATATACACTTCTGGCCACCCAAAATGCAACACCAAGAAGGAAGCATCCGATTGGCCTCAAATTCGCAGCATCCGTCGCCCGCGAGAGGACACGCAAAAGATTAACATTGCAGGGCATATGCAAATCATGTCCGCCCGGCACGCCACCGAGAAGCACTATAAGAAGGGTGCACAGAAGGCGGGGTGTAAGTAGTGGAAGTGTGTTGTGCTGTCAGACCTGTGCTTGGGAAGCTTCCTGATGCCTCTTCGCAGAATACGGCAGTCATTCCAGCACGTATCGGAGTTCGACAGAGGAAAAATAGTAGTTTATCGCGACAGCGGTTTATCGTACCGAGACATCTGTGCCCGTGTGGGACGACATCCAGCTACAGTGAGGCGAGTATGGATTCGGTGGGTGCAGGAGGGACGGACGGACCGACGTGAGCGATTGCCGCAGCCGCGTCATACTACCGTACGAGAGCACCGGCATGTTGTGCGGTGGGCATTGACGGCTCGCACCGCCACATCACGAACGTTAGCACAGGAATTAGGGTGCATTGCGCAACAACCTGTGTCAGCACGTAACGTTCGACGTCGTCTGCAGGAGCGGCGACTTGTCGCACGGCGCCCATTGCTCCGATTACACCACCGGCGAGTGCGACGGCAGTGGGCCATTGAACGCCGCACCTGGACTACGGAATGGCACGGCATTGTCTTCTCCAACGAATCCCGCTTCTGTCTGCAACACAACGATGGTCGGATCCGCGTGTGGCGGCACCGCGGCGAGAGGCTGTATGACGCCTGCATTATGCATCGCCATACCGGTCCGTCGCCTGGCGTTATGGTTTGGGGCGCAATTGGAGATGACACCCGCACCCATCTGGTATGCATCGCCGGTACACTCAACAGCCACCGCACCATCTCCGACGTTTTGTAGCCTGTAGTCCTCCCTTACCTGCAGGACCTGGCAGCAGCCAGGTTTCAACAGGACAATGCGTGCCCGCACGTCGCACGCATTGTGCAGCAATTCTTCGCGGCCCACCATATGTCACTGCTGCCGTGGACCGCCAGTTCTCCCGATATGTCGCCCATCGAACACGTCTGGTAGCTGATCGGCAACCGAGTGGCCCGGCAAGCACCACCCGCGGTTACGCCTGATGAACTGTGGCAACGTGTGGAAGCAGCCTGGACCGACATACCCGAATCTCACATCCAAAGCCTCTTTCGTTCGATGCCGCGACGTGTAGCGGCCGTTATTGCCAGCCATGGGGGCCACTCGAACTATTGATGTCTGCGTGTTCCACAAGTCGCACGGGCCTGTAAGCTCAATCGTTTCATCTTTGTATCTGTTGTTATGTGTCCGGTAAATCTGGCTTTGCTATCTCGCGTTCTTCTTGGTGTTGCATTTTGGGTGGCCAGCAGTGTAGAATAACTACTGGTAAACATTATGTGAAAAGATCTGCTGTGGAACACAAACACACAGTCGTGCTGTTTTCCAAGTTCCTGTTATTATGCACAAATGTGTTGAGTATGAGGCACTGGGGTTTGATAAACATGGGCGATAATATTTTTGTGATCAAAATTGAAATTTCTGAAATTACCACGAAATTGCCACTGTTTACCCTACCGCAGATAAATCGATGAAGGAAGAAATATTCTTCATAATACATGACAAATTGACAGAATATTCGAAGCAAACTGAATTTGTTGGTACCACTTACTGGTCTTCCCGAACCCCGCATCTCCTCATTACCGGCCGAGTATGCTAACTATTACACCACCCAGGACAGTAAACTTCCAAGCAACTGGGTCAAAGCGCTAGTCGAAGCAGGGATGCTTCAACTAGCGAAAATCTAAGGACTATCAGATTCCTTTGTCTCAGTTGCTTGGAACTTCACTGTATTCAGGAGATGCGGGGTTCGACTCCCGCTCCAGGGCGTTGAAATGTTAAAGTTTTCTAAGAAGTGTTACCCGGATGACCAGTTTTCCATGTATTATGAGGAATATTTCTTCACTGTAAAAAATAAGTTGTGTGAATTCACGGAAGTTTTCTGAAAATAACGTGCAGCGAAGTTACCGCTAGGTATTCGTCTCTTTTAGAAATTTCCGTTTTTAAAAGTGCCCGTTCATTTTAACTGCCGTATTTTCACAGATATTTCCGTAGGCAGAAATTGCGTTTACTTCAGAAAAGTCCATTTCTGGTTTTTCCGTATTTAAACTGAAATTCCGCAAAATCAACAACCCTGTACAGCACTCACACCGCAGATAATTCCCCCGGGGAGGTCAGGATCGAACACCCGACGTTACACCTCGCCGAGCAGGTAACTTGCGCCTTAACCTACTGAACCACAAATGCTCAGCAAGCTAACTCACGTACATCGTAAAACGAATTCCGCGACAAAGAAATTTTGTTTTTTGTCAATGTGAGTTAGTTAGTCATTTTATTTTCTGGTGGAGCTTATTATTTTTCTGAATATATTTATAATTTTTCCCCCTATAGGAGGACGTTTCTTCAAAAATTAAGCATTTTCCATCGTGGGTTTTCGAAGCAACAAAATGCTTTGCAACATGATTTTTTTAAACTGATAATGGCTTTCATTTATCTTTAAACAAGTTAGTAAAATCATGCAATGCATTGATTATAATACGCTTTCCAACATACCAGAAATCATTACTCAAGTTATCACTCAAGTTTTGAGGATAATGGCTGTGGAATAAATCTCGGTCCTGTGCCCTGACCTTTGATCCCATTTCGATGATATTCAACAGAACCGGTTCAGTATACCTCCGAAATAACATGATAAAGTTTTGTCGCAAAGGAAGCGTTTTTACGTACGTTATGATGCATAAGGTCTATGGAATAGATCCCACTCCTGTGTCCTAACCTTTGACCTCATTTCGCCCATTTTGAATAGGATTTTCCTCCAAGCAGGCCCCTACAACATACTAACATTTCATCCAAATCGAAGACTTTTTACGTAGGTTATGACGCATAATGGCAATGGAAGTGATTCCGCTCCTATGTCCGGACCTTTGACCCCATTTCTCCCATTTTCATACTAAAATTTAATCGAAATCGAACCTTTTTTACGTTAGTTAGGACGCATAAAAGCAGTGGAATGAATCCCGCTCCTATGTTCTGACCTGTAACTCCATTTCGGTCACTTTCAATAGGGTTCCTTCCAATGTGTTCCCCTTCCACATACTAAAATTTCATCGAAATCGAACGATTGTTAAGCGAGTTATCGTGCGGACGGACATACGCACACAACGCGTGACGTAATGAGGCAGATGGGAATCGCGACCACCTGCTCGAAAGAGTGTGACGTCATAAAACTGTAATAGAATCCACACACAACGCGTGACGTAATGAGACAGATGGTGTGACCGCGCGCCAACATCTCAATCGCGAGATTTTGACGTCATAAGATTTCTAAGCATGGGCAACCTTAAAGGGACGACGCCATGACACTAAAAATGTGGTAACTCGGGGTGGTTATTTAACGCACTAAACGAATTTTCCTAAAGTCGAGATCAAGCTAAATCGATTTCTAGTACCAGAAAACGGTAGGTTAACGACTTTCATCAAAATCCTTAGAGCTGTCTTCAAAGTAAAATTTACATACATACAAGAATTGCTCCTTTAATAGTATGGAATAAGGGCGATGGAATGGATCCCGATCCTATGTCCTGACTTTTGACCCCATTTCGTCCATTTTCAATAGGGTTCGTCCCCAGTTGGTCCTATACCACATGCTAAAATTTCATCGAAATCGAATCATTTTTACGCACGTTATGACGCATAAGGGCAATGGAATGCATCCCGCATTTATGTCCTGACCTTTGACCCCACTTTACCCATTTTAAATAGGGTTCATTCTCAGGTGGTCCCCTACCACATACTAAAATTTCATCGAAATCGAACCATTTTTACGCGAGTTATCGTGCCAACAGACGGTATAGTATTATTTCACACACACAAAACTCCTAAATATAAAATTTACTCTTGATAGCTATAATAGCTTTTGTCTTAAGTAGTCCAAAGACTGACACAGACATCGTATAATCATCGGTACAATAAGTACCCGGTTTCTTGAAGTAACACATTATATAATTAATAGCTGGTGCACTAAATAGGGGAAAGAAGAAGGAATATCCTGTGTCACAAAAAAAATCTAAACGATATGCTATTCACAATATCCGAACTCGCTACGGAACTTCAAAATTCGACATACGATTGAAATTTAAAATTTAGTCAAACCTCAAGTATTTCCACGAATCACTACTATTAGCAGAAATTTCTCGTCATACGGATATTGAAAAAGCGAGAACGGAGATTTACCGTTAATATACGAAAGGAATTGCGGAAAGGTTTCTGAAAATTCAGAATTTTCCGTTAACACATCTCTGAAACGGAAATTTACCGTCAATATAAGATAAAAACTGCGGAAAGGTTTCTGAAAATTCAGAATTTTCCGTTAACACATCTCTAAAACGGTAATTTACCGTCAATATAAGAAAAAAACTGCGGAAAGGTTTCTGAAAATTCAGAATTTTCCGTTAACACATCTCTAAAACGGTAATTTACCGTCAATATAAGAGAAAAACTGCGGAAAGGTTTCTGAAAATTCAGAATTTTCGGTTAACACATCTCTAAAACGGTAATTTACTGTCAATATAAGAGAAAAACTGCGGAAAGGTTTCTGAAAATTCAGAGTTTTCGGTTAACACATCTCTAAAACGGTAATTTACCGTCAATATAAGAGAAAAACTGCGGAAAGGTTTCTGAAAATTCAGAATTTTCGGTTAACACATCTCTAAAACGGTAATTTACCGTCAATATAAGAAAAAAACTGCGGAAAGGTTTCTGAAAATTCAGAATTTTCGGTTAACACATCTCTAAAACGGTAATTTACCGTCAATATAAGAAAGAAACGGCGGAAATGTTTCTGAAAATTCAGAATTTTCCGTTTAACACATCTCTAAAACGGTAATTCACCGTCAATATAAGAAAGAAACGGCGGCAAGATTTCTGAAAGTTCAGAATTTTCCGTTTAACACATCTCTAAAACGGTAATTTACCGTCAATATAAGAAAGAAACTACGGAAAGGTTCTGAAAATTCAGAATTTCCCCGTGGCACGAAATGTACGTTAAATTCAGGTTTATTTCCGTCATTGCACGGAAAAGGTTGTATCAGAAATATGCTTTGTTAATTCACGAAAGAAATGACGGAAATTTGTCCATGAATTTCAGAAAACGTTTTACATTTTTTTTTCATTCATTTCCTCTTGCTGCAGCATAATGATGCGTAAGAAACATTGATGCGTGGAAACAGTGCTGTGTTCATGTATACAATTACACCATGATTATTACTATTACTATTACGGTGCATATTGCAGTAATGAAATACCAAAGTTGTATATTATACTCGAAATAAATTGACTTCTGTATAAGCGTTGGGTTTTATTTTAATTACAGAAAAGTTTGCATATCAACAACTTTCTTTTATGAGATCAGACGCAAAACAATATCATAGAGAAAATATGTAAGACATGCCGTGTACACGCAAAGACAATATAACAGCAAATTCATCTTTTTTTCCTCACTCGCACTTTCGTCTTCTGAACTGGGAAGGTTCTTGTGGCTGGAAATGTCAGCTCTGCACATGGGACATGTAAGATGTCGCGTTAATCATGTCTCAATACATAAGCAATCAAATGCATGGGAACCAGGAAGACGCCTGAAAAGAAAAATAAATAAGAGGCTTACTAACATGAAGGAAAATGTTTCCTGAAGTCACAAAATGAAATACACTAAGTAAGTTCGAATAGAAACCTTTCAATTTCACTTACACGCTTTGTACAAGGGACGTCCTGAAAGTAACGCCTCCTCCTTAATAGCTTTTGAAATTTTGAAGTTATGTTAATGAACCTGCACTGACATGTACTATGATACGTTACCAATGAGGGAATTTTTTTCCAGAATTGGAAATAAAGATCATGAATGACAGAGAAAAACAGCGAACCGTAATTGAATTCCTGGAAAAAGAGAGATGTGTGAATCCAGAAATCCATAGATGACTCCTGGAATTGCATGGAGCTGCCACAATCAATATCAGTAACGTCCGAAGATGGATGAAGAGGTTTCAAGAAGGAGAAAGTTCAGTGTCGGACAAACAACGGAATGGAAGACCCGTAACTGCAGTGACAGATGCCAACAGGCAACTAGTGAAAGACTTCATCACAGCTGATTGCTGTGTCGCCATCCAGGAGTTGTGTGATGTAATTCATTATGGTCATAGTGCTATGGAAACATTAATTAAGGATCTGGGCTACAGAATTTTTTTTCAATGTGCATCCCAAGAAACCTAACCCATGAATAATGTAAGCAAAGGGTGGACATGTGCCGAAACTTCTTGGACTGTTGTGAGAAGGAGGGTGAGCTGTTTTTTTCTAATGTTCTGACGGGGAATGAAACCTGTGTGTTCTTTCAAGAAACAGAAAAAAAAACGTGAGTTAATGGAATGGTACAGCACATTTTCACCTCAGCAGAAAAAGGTGAAAGAAACTCGTTTCGCAGGGAAAGTGATGGTTACAATTTTATGACACAAACGTAGTGTCATTTTGACTGTAAGACTCTTCATTGTCATTTTGACTGTAAGATACTTCGATTCAACGCTGTGCAGGCACAGACAACCGCACATTTTGCGTTTGACATTCAACTGGGGACGCAGCTCCGGTATGGTTTGATTGTTGGTGTTATCCGTAGTCTACTCGGTTACGCGTTTGACATTTAATTGGGGACACAGCCCTGGTATGGTTCGCCTGCTGGTGTTAGCCGTAGTCTATTCGGTTACGCGTTTGACATTCAATTGAGGACCCAGCCCCGGTATGGTTCGCCTGCTGGTGTTAGCCGTAGTCTACTCGATTACGCGTTTGACATTCAATTGAGGATGCAGCCCTGGTATGGTTCGCCTGCTGGTGTTAGCCATAGTCTACTCGATTAAGCGTTTGACATTCAATTGAGGACGTAGCCCCGGTATGGTTCGCCTGCTGGTGTTAGCCGTAGTCGATTCGATTACGCGTTTGACATTCAATTGGGGACGCAGCCCCGGTATGGTTCGCCTGCTGGTGTTAGCCGTAGTCTATTCGGTTACACTTTTGACATTCAATTGAGGACCCAGCCTCGGAATGCTTCGCCTGCTGGTGTTAGCCGTAGTCTACTCGATTACGCGTTTGACATTCAATTGGAGACGCAGCCCCGGTATGGTTCACCTGCTGGTGTTAGCCATAGTCTATTCGGTTACGCGTTTGACATTCGATTGAGGACTCAGCCTCGGTATGGTTCGCTCCTTGGTGTTAGCCATAGTCTATTTGATTACGCGTTTGACATTCAAGTGAGGACCCAGCCCCGGAATGGTTCGCCTGCTGGTGTTAGCCGTAGTCTACTCGATTACGCGTTTGACATTCAATTAGGGAAGCAGCCCCGGTATGGTTCGCCTGCTGGTGTTAGCCATAGTCTATTCGGTTACCCATTTGTCATTCAATTGAGGACCCAGCCCCGGTATGGTTCGCCTGCTGGTGATAGCCGTAGTCTACTCGATTACGCGTTTGACATTCAATTGGGGAAGCAGCCCCGGTATGATTCGCCTGCTAGTGTTTGCCGTAGTCTATTCGGTTACGCGTGTGACATTCAATTGTGGACCCAGCCCCGGAATGGTACGCCTGCTGGTGTTAGCCGTAGTCTACTCGATTACGCGTTTGCATTCAATTGGGGACGCAGCCCCGGTATGGTTCACCTGCTGGTGTTAGCCATAGTCTATTCGGTTACGCGTTTGACATTCGATTGAGGACTCAGCCTCGGTATGGTTCGCTCCCTAGTGTTAGCCGTAGTCTACTCGATTACGCGTTTGACATTCAAGTGAGGACCCAGCCCCGGAATGGTTCGCCTGCTGGTGTTAGCCGTAGTCTACTCGATTACGCGTTTGACATTCAATTAGGGAAGCAGCCCCGGTATGGTTCGCCTGCTGGTGTTAGCCATAGTCTATTCGGTTACCCATTTGTCATTCAATTGAGGACCCAGCCCCGGTATGGTTCGCCTGCTGGTGATAGCCGTAGTCTACTCGATTACGCGTTTGACATTCAATTGGGGAAGCAGCCCCGGTATGATTCGCCTGCTGGTGTTAGCCGTAGTCTATTCGGTTACGCGTGTGACATTCAATTGTGGACCCAGCCCCGGAATGGTACGCCTGCTGGTGTTAGCCGTAGTCTACTCGATTACGCGTTTGCATTCAATTGTGGACACAGCCCCGGTATGGTTCGCCTGCTGGTGTTAGCCATAGTCTATTCGGTTACGCGTTTGACATTCAATTGAGGAGCCAGCCCCGATATGGATCGCCTCCTGGTGTTAGCCGTAGTCTACTCGATTACGCGTTTGACATTCAATTGGGGACGCAGCCCCGGTATGGTTCGCCTGCTGGTGTTAGCCGTAGTCTATTCGGTTACGCGTTTGACATTCAATTGAGGACCCAGCCCCGGTATGGTTCGCCTGATGGTGTTAGCCGTACACCATCAGAAGAAGTGCTAACAAATAGCAGAAGTTCTTCAGCTTATTTTTCAGTAGTGACGAAACTGCCCCCCCCCCGCAGCTGGGGGAGGGGGCGCAGGTAACCAAGGCGAGTACCGCAGCTTCCAGTTATAGTTTTCTTTTTAATTCGAATACGCACAAAGACAAACAAACAAATAATTAATCTAAAGGTTCATATTTTCTTTTAAGGTACACTTAACTTTGCTTAAATAAATATCAAGTTTCACTTTTAAAAACTGGATGTCCTACAGATTTAAGCTATTCGGCCCTTTGGCTCCGAGTTGTAACAGGATCGCACTCCAATAATCTTCTCTCTGCGCTGCTGAGGAAGAGCGTGAGGCCGCAAGGGGATTCCTAACGGAGGACGTGGAAAACCACTCAGTAGGCCACCTAGGATTACGTACATGACAGGCGCCAACGTTTATTCACTGCAGCCGCAAATTTGTCATGTTCAAGACGATGATTTCTTCAAGTGATTTATTTCAATTTTTTGCAAAACAATTACATGTATTAAAAAAGGCATCGCTCTTTGCACGTTTTAACAACACACAGGAACCGAAAAATTGTTATTCGGTCACCGCTGTGGAAACGAATACCAGATCTCTCGATATCTTGACAGACGCCCATAAGATATCGAGAGATCTGGGATTCGGTTCCTCAGTGGTGACCGAATAACAATTTTTCAGTTGTACTTGACGATGCTCATCACGAGCTGTGATTAACAAAAGAATTTTTTAAAGCTATCCTTTATAAAAAAAAACATATTTCGGTCTACCATGACTGAAGAGCGCTCAAATTATTCTTCATGCATATTGTTTCCAGAAAATGGCATTGCAAAGAAGCTCTCATATGACAAAACTGTACGTGAATATGTTGCTAGAAAAACAGAAGAAAACAAATTAGTAAAATCATGCAATGCATTGATTATGGTGCACTTTCCAACATACCAGAAATCATTACTCAAGTTATGAGGATAATGGGTGTACAATAAATATCGCTCCTATGACCTGACCTTTGACCCCATTTCGATGATATTCAACAGAACCGGTAAAGTATATTTCCCGAACAACATGATAAAGTTTTGTGTCAATCGAAGCATGTTTACGTACGTTATAACGCATAAGAGCTATGTAATGTATCTTGTCTTTACCTTTGACCCCATTTCGTCCATTTTCAGTAGAGTTCGTTCCCAGATGGTCTCCTACAACATACTAAAATTTCATCGAAATCGAATCATTTTTACGCAAGTTATGACGCATAAGGGTAATGAAATGTATCTCGCTCCTATGTCCTGACCTTTGACTCCACTTGACCCATTTTCAAAAGGGTTCGTTCCCAGGTAGTCCCCTACCACGTGCTGAAATTTCATTGCAATCGAATCATTTTTACGCAAGTTATGACGCATGATGGCAATGGAATGCATCTCGCTCCTATGCCCTGACCTTTGACCCCACTTAAACCATTTTCAATAGGGTTTGTTCCCAGGTAGTCCCCTAACACATACTAAAATTTCATCGAAATCGAACCATTTTTACGCGAGTTATCGTGCGGACGGACGGACAGACGGACAAAGCTGGAGCATATACGCTTCTTCAACCTACAGTGGAAAGCGTAAAAAGGAGTATTTTGTAAAATGTGTGTCATGTAGTATGTACTCTCAAAGGTGTCTAAAATAAAAAATATATTGACTGTAGTCTTATCCATGTTTTTTTTTTTTTTTTTTTTTTTGTTGGAGGTTTAACGACCACCGTGAGCAACTCATTGGGCTATAAGCAGTCGCCCGTCCCTAATTTAGGGTCACTGGCTCCAGGGAAGAGAGAGAGCTAGCGCCGTAAGACAAACACAACATCTATGCCTCACCGGGATTCGAACCCGGACCCCTTTCGGACGAATGATCAGAGGCCATCGCTTAGACCACTGCGCCACCGGAGCGGCCATGTTTTATTTCATCATTCTATGATGCATCATGCATGTATACAGTGTGATTGTAAACTCCTTCAGCAAAACAAGAGGGCTGATAGTACACATCAAGACGAACAATGTTTGCAAAGGAACCTAGCGCTGCATTCCAATCCTAGTGCCAAAAAAAACAGCACGTTCGAGAAACGTCCAGCAGGCACACGGAGTTCCAACCAGTGTATGACAAACACAAGATGAAAATCAGGTGAGCTGAACACGTGCGTAGACGTTGAGGAGCAAACATTCAAAAACGCAGCCGAACCCGTTCAGAGATATTACCGTGGTGCGAACATCACATGAGAATTGACGTATTCGCCTGACCGGCGCAGAGTACCGTGTGTTCCTGGAGCAAGTGCTACACGGCCTGTTGCCTGATGTTCCCCTCACAACACGGAGGGACATGTAATTTATGCATAATGTGGCCCCAGCACTCTTTACCACCGAGATCCGATACCTTCTAATTGCGACGGGCGGTGGGTTGGACGCGGTGGACCTATTGCTTGGCCTACACGCTCCCCGAATCTTAATCCACTGGACTTTTTCTTCTGGGGGCACATGTAAACATTGGTGTGCGAGACACCTGCGGACTCCCCGGAAGATCTCGTCGCGCGAATCGTTGTTGCTGCGGACAAGATCAGCACCACATCGGGAGTCTACGAGAGGGTGCGACAGTCTTTCATTCGCCTGTGTGGGCTGTGCAACGACGCCCCTGGGCGCCAGTTTGAGCAGCTCCTTCGTGTCTTTTTCTGATGCGATTGGAATTGTGCAACTCATAAATTAGGTGTGTCTCTTTGTGTTCACTGTTAAAGGCTCAACGTGGATATGCAACTTTACTCTTTTCTTGCACTAGGAGTGAAATGCGGCTCTTGGTTCCATTGCAAATATTTTTCGTCTTGATATGTACTATCCCCCCTCTTGTTTTGTTGAAAGAGTTTACAAATCACCCCGTATAACGTTTTCCTAATATTCTTCCCCCATAACTCGAAAACTACAAAGCATAGGAAGTGTGTATTCACACCAGTGACTGTGACATATGAGATAATACAGTACATCAATTTTAATCAACGTCTGAGATGCAGTGGTTACCGTTTTCAAACATTTGTATTCACACTAGTGACTGTGACATGTCAGATAATCCAGTACATCAATTTTAGTCAAAATCTGAGATGTAGTGGTTAAATTGTTCAAACATTTGTATTCATACCAGTGACTGCGACATGTGAGATAATCCAGTACATGAGTTTTAATCAAAATCTGAGATGTAGTGGTTAAATTGTTCAAACATTTGTATTCACACCAGTGACTGCGACATGTGAGATAATCCAGTACATGAGTTTTAATCAAAATCTGAGATGTAGTGGTTAAATTGTTGATATATTTGTATTCACACCAGTGACTGTGACATTAGAGATAATCTAGTACATGAATTTTAATCAACATCTGAGATTCAGTGGTTAAATGTTTCAATCATTTGTATTCACACCAGTGACTGTGACATGTGAGATAACCCAGTACATCAATTTTAATCAAAATCTGAGATGTAGTGGTTAAATTTTTGAAACATTTGTATTCGCACCAGTGACTGTGACATGTGGGATCGTCCAGTACATCAAATTTAACTAAAATCTGATATGCAGTGGTTAAATTTTTTAAACATTTGTGGTGATCTGTCGCGAAACAACCACATTGAAGAAGATAACAGTGGTTACCCGAACTCCGTTGCTGGTTGTGAAGGGCCCCCCCATAATAGTTCAAGGTACAGGGCCCCAAAAATGATGGATTCGTGGGCTCGTTGGGATCCCAGCGAACGAGTCTGCTGCTGCTAGATCTGCTTCCTCTTTGTTCGTCACACCCTTGCCACTGTTTCACCGGGATTTCCGCTTTCTTGTTAATGATCATTAGGCGAACGGGTGGAGAAAAAACTGCACCGTATTAGACTTATCCTTGGAGTCTGAAAATCATCGTGTCGCTGGAACCGTAGAAAGGAAGTTGTTCTTGCACGTCTCCGCACTGGGCATTGTCGTTTCAGTCATCGCTATTTGCTGTGTGGCGACACTGCCCCGATGTGTGAGACGTTGGACTGCCATCTCAGTGTCACTCATGTTTTATGTAGTTGTGTTCGTTTTCGTCATCATCGCTCTCACTGTTTTCATTCTCATTTGCTGGACAATGATGCATCTACGATTTATAAGCTTTTAGGCGACCACTGCGACACTTTTGCAGTTTTTTTTTAAACAAAGTGCCTTTTTTAAACTTATCTAGCTTTTAAAAGTTGAAATCTATTAAATAAGTAGCTTTTACATTTTTTCATCATTCTCTTTTTTAACTTTTACCAAATCAGCCTGCTCTTAACCATCACATCCCTCTTTTAAAAATCTTTCTTCGTGGTTCTGTGCCTGGCGCTCTGTGGCCAAACCTGGCCGTTGCGCAATAAAATTGGCTAACTAACTAACCCCAGAATGAAGGTCCACCACTGGTGTATTGCCGCCCCGGTGGCGCAGTAGTCTAAGCGATGGCCTCCGATCATTCGTCCGAACGGGGTCCGGGTTCGAATCCCGGTGAGGCATGGGTGTTGTGTTTGTCTTACGGCACTGGCTCTCTCTCTTCCCTGGAACCAGTGACCCTAAATTAGGGTCGGGCGACTGCTTATAGCCCATTGAGTTGCTCACGGTGGCCGTTAAACCTGCAATAAAAAAAATCACTGGTGTATTACATTAAGTGCTACCAATTCCTCTCTCAAAAACCATAACTTTGGTTTTTCCTTATTTATACTCAGTTTGAATTTAGTGCAGTGGTCTAAGCGATGGCCTTTGATTATTCGTCGAAAAGGGGTCCGGGTTCGAATCCCGGTCAGGCATGGATGTTGTTTGTCTTACGGCAGTGGCTCTCTCCCTTCCCTGGAACCAGTAACTCTGCCGCCCCGGTGGCGCAGTGGTCTAAGCGATGGCCTCTGATAATTCGTCCGAACGGTGTCCGGGTTCGTATCCCGGTGAGGCATGGATGTTGTGTTTGTTTACGGCACTGGCTCTCTCCCTTCCCTGGAACCAGTGACCCTAAATTAGGGACGGACGACTGCTTATAGCCCATTGAGTTGCTCACGGTGGTCGTTAAATCTCCAATAAAAAAAAAAACCAGTAACTCTAAATTAGGGACGGGCGACTGCTTTTAGCCCACTGAGTTGCTCACGGTGGTCGTTAAACCTCCAATCAAAACAAAAAAATTAATGCGATAATTCTTACATCCAGGACAACATAATCTGCAACTCACTTTTGCTCTCTGCCAACATGACAGTGTCATCAGCATACATCAATCTGCACACACGGATAGGTCGCACGCTGAGACTGTTACGCACTTCCTCCTCTCCTGCTCGGCTTACAGTGCATAGCGGAGGGTTTGTTTCGGTGTGATAACCCTTCCGTCTCTTCTCAAGTGTATTCTGTGTTGGACTTTCGGGACGCTTCCATGGCAAAAAGAACAGTTCGGGCTTTGGAGAAATTTATAGTTCTCTCCAGACGTTTCTCACTTTGAACTTCATTTCTAACACTCCTCTACTCATGAGCGTTTCACATGATGGACTTTTGAGATGCAGCTGTGGCTTCACGTGCTGTTCGTGCATCTTAGTGTTTCCTCGTGATCACGAGACATTTTCGAGATATTACAGCTCGACCAACTAGTTGCTGTGAGGCACAAAGCTCAGTCCATGAGCTTCATCATCTTCACCAAAAAAAAAAAAAGGTCAAAAAAAGGTCAAAAAAAGGTAGCACGCTTATCAGCTCCCGCCTTACGACAAGAGCAATTTGCCACGTCATTCGCAACTCCGGTGCCGCTGCGTTATCTCTACGTGATTCCCGATGTTGGGAACTCGATTTTTTCCCCCTCTCTTCAACAGTAACTATTTTGCGTTTTTGTGGATTGTTTACCACGATACCTTTGTTTTTCAGCGTTTATTCGTTGCCGTGTGAGTTGCATGTTTTGTGTAGTGTTTCGTCTTAAGCCTGGACGACCTCGTGTGAGTCACTGCCATGACTTCTTTGGATATTTCGATTACTTGTGCTTCTCTGGATACTTCGACTACTTCTGCTGCATGGGTACTTCGGCTATTTGTGTTTCAACTTGGAGTTCTGCGTATTCTTCGTTAACTTCAACCATTGCTCATTCTACAATGCCTGTTGCTATCAGCTACGTTCCTTCTGAACTCCACTTCCCTCAATCTTCTGTCAACATGCCTAGCGCTTCGGCTTTCGTCCAGACACCTGTTACCTTGCCTGGTCCTTCGCCTACGTCGTATGCCCGAAAGGTTTCTGGCTGAGCTTCCGCATTGCCGTCTTGTTCGTCTGCCGCAGTTAACAACCTGGACATCTTCCGTGTTAATTCGGACCAAGGCCTCAAATTCTCGGACGACTCTTTTCACGGTAGGCACCTTGTTGATATTTTAAAGCTTGATATTTTCTTTCCGGCGTTACAGAATAACAACATTGCTGGTTTATTACACGCTCTTCCTTCTGTTAATATTACAGACTTCTCATGCGTTCAGAAAAGCGTAGTATTTTATTTCGCCACTTAGGACATGGTCGACAAAATAATTGCTACCGGTATTGTCAAGACTCTACATATGAATCCTTAGTCAACGCTCCATTACTGTGACGCTCTCTATTATTCTGCCCGAAGTACCTGATGAGCTTCTAGTGCACTTACCCTCATCTTTGGGAAAAGTCGTTGGCCAGACTGGGGACGTCTGCCAGCGGCTCACCCAACCTCCACTCTTGCTGCCGCACGCTGTTTTCGTCGGCAATATAGGGTTATATTTCCGTCTGATGCCGCTATATAGTCCCGAAAAACTACCTTAAGTTTTTTCGAGTTCCTATCGTTATGCCTGTGATATGTTCGTCGGTGTCCATGTTTTGGGTGCAGGGCTGAGGGCCTTGCGGTCGCAGCCTACCCCCAGCGCCGGACGTCTGCTGCCCCCTGATTTCTGTTATTCCTGCTGTTACTCCTTTGGCTGCAAGTCTACAAGTTTCTACTCCTGTTCCTTCTATACAGACTCCTGTGTCTACAGGTTTCTGCTCCTGTTCCTTCTGTACAGAGTCCCGTGTCTACAGGTTTCTGCTCCTGTTCCTTCTGTACAGACTCCCGGGTCTACAAGTTTCTGCTCCTGTTCCTTCTGTACAGACTCCCGGGTCTACAGGTTTCTGCTCCTGTTCCTTCTGTACAGACTCCCGTGTCTACAGGTTTCTGCTCCTGTTCCTTCTGTACAGACTCCCGTGTCTACAGGTTTCTGCTCCTGTTCCTTCTGTACAGACTCCCGTGTCTACAGGTTTCTGCTCCTGTTCCTTCTGTACAGACTCCCGTGTCTACAGGTTTCTGCTCCTGTTCCTTCTGTACAGACTCCCGTGTCTACAAGTTTCTGCTCCTGTTCCTTCTGTACAGACTCCCAGGTCTACAGGTTTCTACTCCTGTTCCTTCTGTACAGACTCCCGTGTCTACAGGTTTCTGCTCCGGTTCCTTCTGTACAGACTCCCGGGTCTACAAGTTTCTGCTCCTGTTCCTTCTGTACAGACTCCCGTGTCTACAGGTTTCTGCTCCTGTTCCTTCTGTACAGACTCCCGTGTCTACAGGTTTCTGCTCCTGTTCCTTCTGTACAGACTCCCGTGTCTACAGGTTTCTGCTCCTGTTCCTTCTGTACAGACTCCCGTGTCTACAGGTTTCTGCTCCTGTTCCTTCTGTACAGACTCCCGTGTCTACAGGTTTCTGCTCCTGTTCCTTCTGTACAGACTCCCGTGTCTACAGGTTTCTGCTCCTGTTCCTTCTGTACAGACTCCCGTGTCTACAGGTTTCTGCTCCTGTTCCTTCTGTACAGACTCCCGTGTCTACAGGTTTCTGCTCCTGTTCCTTCTGTACAGACTCCCGTGTCTACAGGTTTCTGCTCCTGTTCCTTCTGTACAGACTCCCGTGTCTACAGGTTTCTGCTCCTGTTCCTTCTGTACAGACTCCCGTGTCTACAGGTTTCTGCTCCTGTTCCTTCTGTACAGACTCCCGTGTCTACAGGTTTCTGCTCCTGTTCCTTCTGTACAGACTCCCGTGTCTACAGGTTTCTGCTCCTGTTCCTTCTGTACAGACTCCCGTGTCTACAGGTTTCTGCTCCTGTTCCTTCTGTACAGACTCCCGTGTCTACAGGTTTCTGCTCCTGTTCCTTCTGTACAGACTCCCGTGTCTACAGGTTTCTGCTCCTGTTCCTTCTGTACAGACTCCCGTGTCTACAGGTTTCTGCTCCTGTTCCTTCTGTACAGACTCCCGTGTCTACAGGTTTCTGCTCCTGTTCCTTCTGTACAGACTCCCGTGTCTACAGGTTTCTGCTCCTGTTCCTTCTGTACAGACTCCCGTGTCTACAGGTTTCTGCTCCTGTTCCTTCTGTACAGACTCCCGTGTCTACAGGTTTCTGCTCCTGTTCCTTCTGTACAGACTCCCGTGTCTACAGGTTTCTGCTCCTGTTCCTTCTGTACAGACTCCCGTGTCTACAGGTTTCTGCTCCTGTTCCTTCTGTACAGACTCCCGTGTCTACAGGTTTCTGCTCCTGTTCCTTCTGTACAGACTCCCAGGCTGACACTGCTCTGTTCTTCTGAAACTCCCTGCTGAGCTGACTCCTCTTCTTGCGCTGAGCTGCTCCTCTCTATGTCATGCTCCTCCTCATGTCCTGCTTACTGACTGTTTCGTTTTCTCTTCTACTTTCTCCCCTGCCTACACTTCTCGACTCGTCACCTACCAATAGATTTCTGCTCTACAGGATGCCGCTGATACTGCATCGACTGACTGATTCAGCCGAAACTTTGTCCGATGTGTTTCCTCATGAAGTGCTCTCTGCCCGTTCTAAAAACAAACGCAGTCCAACGCTCTTCTGTTACGCTTTCTCAACCTTTCCTTTCTTCTAAAAAAAACCTAAGCCTGATCCCATCATTACAGCTTCCTTTCCAGCTGCACTATCTTCGAGTTCCTTCTCGCCCCCCCTGCAGATTTCTGCTTTGGAGGACCCCACCTCCGACTCTGCGTCGTGAAATGGCGGTTTCTCACACTTCTCCACATAGTGCAGTGTTTCTCAAAGTGTGGTCCATAGATCACTGGTGGTCCGCGGCTGCCGGCCTATCAAGTGGTCTGCAGGAAATTTCAGAAGTAAAATTAATGAAGGATATGATAATCCCTCACCTTAAATTTTGATTATGCTCGACACTAATAACCAGAGCTATCAGACAGAGCATTAAATATCTTCCGTTCCCGACGACTTACGAATGTGAGTTTGGATTTTCGAATTTAGTTGAAATTGAGAGCAAGAAAAGAAATAGATTAGATGTGGAAGCTACTAAACTACTCAAACCATGGGTCATCCAACCGGATATAGATAGCTTGCTAAAAGATCAAGGGCAGCAGTATACCTCTCACAGGTGCTTTGATTATTATTTTTTTTTTTGTTAATTACTGAATCTTTATACGTGGACTTTAAGAAAAGTTTTAAAATCAAAAGATAATTGCCCATATATTTTGCGTATGATGTAACTTTAATTGTATAGAGAAATGTTTTGCCCTCGCTCATGGGCGTAACTAGAATTAAGTTGGGGGGGGGGGGAATGTTGGCCTGTTATAAATTGTATGCCGCCCCGGTGGCGCAGTGGTCTAAGTGATGGCTGCACTGCCCATTCGTGGGTCCAGGATCGAATCCCGGTGAGGCATGGATGTTGTTTGTCTTATGACGCTGGCTCTCTCCTTTCTCTGGAACAAGTGGCTAAATTAGGGACGGGCGACAGCCCATTGAGTTGCTCACGGTGGTCACAGCATGGGTGTAGTTAGGGAAGGGGTTTGGGCCCCCAAACCCCCTCCCTGACTACGCCCATGCTGTGACTACATTTCCAATTATTTAATTAAGCGAATTATCCCTTTTCGCTATATAACTGACAAAATAAAATAACTCGCCAAACTTTCTTCTTCAAATATAGGTACTTTAAAAATTACTTTGTTTCAGATATGGTTGATCAATGATGTAGATCAGATCAGATCATATGTAGAGGATTTTAGGAAGGGAGTGTCTGACCCCAGGTCTTAAACAACCCTTAGAAATAGGAAGCTAGGAGATTTGGGCCAGAGTGCCCGATAGGAAAGTGACACGGAAGCGAGGTAGAAGACGCCCTTATTTACTACCGGGGGCCAGTACCTGTGGCCCGAGGGCTTAACGTGCCCACAAAGCTCTTGTAGATCAGATCAGATCATATGTAGAGGAATTTAGGAAGGGAGTGTCTGACCCCAGGTCTTAAACAACCCTTAGAAATAGGAAGCTAGGAGATTTGGGCTAGAGTGCCCGATAGGAAAGTGACACGGAAGCGAGGTAGAAGACGCCTTATTTACTACCGGGAGCCAGTACCTGTGGCCCGAGGGCTTAACGTGCCCACAATGCTCTTGTAGATCAGATCAGATCATATGTAGAGGATTTTAGGAAGGGAGTGTCTGACCCCAGGTCTTAAACAACCCTTAGAAATAGGAAGCTAGGAGATTTGGGCTAGAGTGCCCGATAGGAAAGTGACACGGAAGCGAGGTAGAAGACGCCCTTATTTACTACCGGGGAGCCAGTACCTGTGGCCCGAGGGCTTAACGTGCCCACAATGCTCTTGTAGATCAGATCAGATCATATGTAGAGGATTTTAGGAAGGGAGTCCCTGACCCCAGGTCTTAAACAGCCCTTAGAAATAGGAAGCTAGGAGATTTGGGATAGAGTGCCCGATAGGAAAGTGACACGGAAACGAGGTAGAAGACGCCCTTATTTACTACCGGGGGCCAGTACCTGTGGCCCGAGGGCTTAACGTGCCCACAATGCTCTTGTAGATCAGATCAGATCATATGTAGAGGATTTTAGGAAGGGAGTCCCTGACCCCAGGTCTTAAACAGCCCTTAGAAATAGGAAGCTAGGAGATTTGGGATAGAGTGCCCCGATAGGAAAGTGACACGGAAGCTTGAGGTAGAAGACGCCCTTATTTACTACCGGGGGCCAGTACCTGTGGACCGAGGGCTTAACGTGCCCACAATGCTCTTTTAGATCAGATCAGATCATATGTAGAGGATTTTAGGAAGGGAGTCCCTGACCCCAGGTCTTAAACAGCCCTTAGAAATAGGAAGCTAGGAGATTTGGACTAGAATGCCCGATAGGAAAGTGACACGGAAGAGAGGTAGAAGACGCCCTTATTTACTACCGGGGGCCCAGTACCTGTGGCCCGAGGGCTTAACGTGCCCACAATGCTCTTGTAGATCAGATCAGATCATATGTAGAGGAATTTAGGAAGGGAGTGTCTGACCCCAGGTCTTAAACAACCCTTAGAAATAGGAAGCTAGGAGATTTGGGCTGGAGTGCCCGATAGGAAAGTGACACGGAAGCGAGGTAGAAGACGCCCTTATTTACTACCGGGGGGCCAGTACCTGTGGCCCGAGGGCTTAACGTGCCCACAATGCTCTTGTAGATCAGATCAGATCATATGTAGAGGATTTTAGGAAGGGAGTGTCTGACCCCAGGTCTTAAACAACCCTTAGAAATAGGAAGCTAAGAGATTTGGGTTAGAGTGCCCGGTAGGAAAGTGACACGGAAGCGAAGTAGAAAGGGGAAGGAAGACGCCCTTATTTATTAGCGGGGGCCAGTATCCGGGGTCCGACGGCTTAACGTTCCCATCCAACGCACGGCGGATATTTAGTGGATCGGGCGTTCGTACCTGCCTGGGATGGAACCTGAGGTCCTTTCTGCGGCAGTCACGAACGTTGTCCACTAGGCCACCAGCGGTTCTTCAGATAGGGTTGGTAACTGACCGGAATTTTAAGCACTTGGTAGGAAGTTTTGGGGATTTTCTGCGTAAGGCACAACTTGGGGTCGGTGAGTAAATCGAGCGGGAGCTCATAAGTCCGCCTATAAATCATATAAACTGGGGAATACTCATTCCTTGAGGGGGGGGTCCTCTCTCACTGGCAGATGAGGGTGTCTGATGGGTCCTAATATTATTAACCATGGTTGGCAACCTTAGTTTCAGACAATATATTTTCCAATTACAAATTTCTCTCAGGGAAGTTACCCAGACACCTCCCCCGCCCTGTTGGTAGTCCGCGATAAGTAAACAAATGCTTAAAGTGGTCCATGAGGAGCCAACGTTTAGGAGACACTGACCTAGTGACTCCTCCCGAGTCTTGCGTTTTTCCTGCCCAGACTTCTTAGTATAACGCATCTATTGAACGTTTCCGATGAACTTTTACTACTGAAGCCACAGAGATCATTTCTTCGTGCTGTGCCCCGACTTTTACTTCGGCACTTGAGGAACTTGTTAAACTGCTTTGTCTCCATCCATGACACGTTTACGATTTCTTCCTCTCTTTCACACCCATCTTAATCACCTTCCGGCCCTTGTGATTCAACCTACTGCTGTTGCTCTGCATTTGGACGAGTTGTACACCACTCCTCACCACCGGATTCATATCCGTCGGCTAGCTGCTTATACTGAAAAGATTCCTGATACTGACTAGACCCCATTCAGGAAGAGATTCTACTACAGGACCTAGAAGAAAATGTGCTATAATCATGCCCCCACACCCCTTTATTGTTCTTACGATACGTGGACGACGTCCTTGTCCTGTGGCCTAATTCGTGCGGAAACATCACGCATCTTGCCCAGGGACTATCGTCTAGGCATGAGACGATAAAATTTGAAGCAGAACAAGAGGGTAATCTGCCTCATTTGGATTTCTTCTTGGTCAGAGAACAGACGAATGACACCCATTCATTTTCTGATTTCAGAAAACCCTGGTAAATACAGTTGACGTGGACCCGGAACATCAAATGGAAGTCATCGCTATTTCCACGTTTATAAGTGAGTCACGGAAATTCTCATCGGCCGCCACAGGGAATCGAACCCAGGCTCTTCCAGTTACGCGCCGGATATACTTCCACTGTACCACAGCGGCCTCGGCGGGGCTCCAAGGAAACAACTTGTCATGTGGTTTGGCAGTTTGTCGTTTGTGAGTCTGGAGAATTTAGATGGCGCAGTGGAAGCATATCCTGCGCGTAACTGGAAGACCCTGGGTTCAATTCCCGGTGGCGGCCGATGAGAATTTTTCCGTGACTCACTTATAATCGTGGAAAGAGCGGTGACTTCTATTTGATGTTCCTGGTCCATGTCAACTGTGTATTTATCGTTCTTTCGCCGCCTTGCTGTTTGTTCAGTTGCTGCTGTTCATCTTTGGTGAATCCCCAGCATTATACGGGGCTCCAAAGAAGCAACCTGCCATGTGGTTTGGTAGTTTATCGTTAGTGAGTCTGGAGAATTTAGATCCACTGTGGTGCACTGGAAACATATCCGGCGCGTAACTGGAATATCCTGGGTTCGATTCCCGGTGATGGTCGATGAGAATTTCCGTGACTCATTTATGAACGTGGAAAGATCAATTACTTCCATTTGATGTTCAGGAAACTCATTGCTGTTCCTGCTCTTTATTCCCTTTAATTCCTCCAAGCTACTTTCGTACCGTTTATCAGCCTTAGCGAGCTATTTCACATTCCTCATCTGTTGGTCGTCGAGATGCCGAACTGAACTACATTCGGAAACTTGCTCAACGGTTTGGCTAACCCTCATCGCTAGTCCTTAGACTTATAAACAAAGCTTTAAGAAATCCTATTTCCACACTTTCAAGCGCCAGAAGGACTACAGGTTTTGTCGGTTCATTACCCTATATCCCAGTCTTGACAAACCTGGGGAATATCTGTAGGAAATATAACCTAGGCTTTGGGGTTTCGACACAGAGCCTCATGAACATAATATTGAATGATCGAAACCCAGTCCCAAACGTAGAATTGACAAGGTGTCTATGCTATCCCTCTACGTGGTGTCGAACCAGAAACGGCTGATAGTGTCTATGTGGGCTCCACCCTAAGAAGTATCAAACAAGTTAGTAAAATCATGCAATGTATTAATTATGATACGCTTTCCAACATACCAGAAATTATTACTCAAGTTATGTGGATAATGGCTGTGGAATAAATCTTGCTCTTGTGTCCTGACCTTTGACCCCATTTCGATGATATTCAACAGAACCGGTTCACTTTACCTCAGGAACATGATAAAGTTTTGTCGCAATCCAATCATTTCAGGTAAGTTATGATGCAAAAGGGTAATGGAATGGATCCAGCTCCTATGTCCTGACCTTTGACCCCATTTCGCCCATTCTCAACAGGGTTCGTTCCCAGGTGGTTACTTATCACATACTAAAATTTGACCGAAATCGAACCATTTTTACGCAAGTTATGATGCATAAGGGCAATGGAATATATCCCGCTCTTATTTCTTGTCTGACCTTTGACCTCATTTCGCCCATTTTCAATTGGATTCGTGCCCAGGTAGTTCCCTACCACATACTAAAATTTCGTCGAAATCGAACCATTTCCACATGAGTTATCGGACGGACAAAGCTGGAGCATATACGCTTCTTCAACCTACGGTTGGAAAGCGTAAAAAACGGGTGTACGAACATAAGTACAATATCAAGAGAGCATCGACGAAATACTGCTTTATCCAGACAGTGCCTGAATGGGACTTTCACTCCAATCTGGGACAAGACCGTATTTCTTAAACTCTCATAAAAACAAGTCTATTGTATTGATGGCAGAGAGTCCGCATATTTACCGCATAGGTGGAGGCAGCTGCAATAACGATACTCCCGTACAGCTACCATCTTTTTTTTTTTATATTGGAGGTTTAACGACCATCATGAGCAACTCAATGGGCTATAAGCAGTCGCCCGTCCTTAATTTAGGGTCACTGCTTCCACGGAAGGGTGAGAGCCATTGCCGTAAGACAAACACAACATCCATGCTCCATCGGGATGTGAACCCGGACCCATCTCGGACGAATGATCAGAAACCATCGCTTAGACCGCTGCTCTCACTTTATTGAACAAATCAAGATAAGCAATTACACAAGGCCTGGATTTACAGCGCCAAACAGAAAAATTAAATGACAACATATGTACAGCGAGGATGATATACAGTAGCGAACAAAAGTATTTGGCGAAACACTTTTTCGACCAAATTTTTTTTTCTGCTGCACCAAATCGGGTCATTTTGGGATATGATATGTGTTATTCAGTTGTAAACATGACCCATATGCAGATGGATCGGAAACCTTAACACAGATCAGGTACCAAACTTAATCGCAAAGATCATACAAATTGATCAACAAAGTAGGTGTGTATCACATTCATTTAATGCAACGATAACAGAAAACAAGTACGAGAAAACGACAAAACAATAACTAATACTTAGTGGGATAACCACGAGACTTAACAACAGTTGGACAATGGGCCGGCATCGAATCCACTAGCTTCTCGACGGTGACCTGCGGAATTCGCGCCCATTCTCTAGACAGCTGGTCGAGCTTCTGGGCCCTATTCCGGCAGGTTTCCATTGCACATCGTCTCTGCAGCTCCTCCCACATGTCCTCGATGGGGTTGAGGTCTGGAGATTGGCTTGGCCAGTCCAGAAGTGTGACCTGTTGCTAATGGAAGGCTGCCTTCGCTACTGTGGAGGTGTGCTTCGAGTCGTTGTCTTGCTGCATGATCCATCCGGGTGGCATGTTCTGGTTTGCCCATGGGAAGACATCGTTGATGAGCATGTTCGTGTAGTTCTGACCGGTCATTATTCCGTCAGTCTTGATGATGGGGCCCATTCCATTGCGAGAGAAGGCGCCGTAAACCATGAGCGATCCTCCTCCGTGCTTGACCGTCGGCTGAATGAACTGGGGGTTGAATCTCTGGCCACACGGACGTCGTACGTATCGGATGCCATCACTACTGAACATGTTGAACTTGCTCTCGTCGGTGAAAAGCACCTTACTACAATCGGCAGTGGTCCAGTGTCGATGAAGGCGCGCAAACGCGACTCTGGCTCGTCGATTCTTGACTCTGATGAGTGGTTTCTTGGAGGGGCGTCTTCCATTCAATCCACCAACAATGAGACGACGGGAGATGGTCATTCGGACGACGTTCAGGTCGTCGCTGTCGGGGAATTCGGTGGCGATATCCACAGCAGTCAAGGTGGGATCAGCACGAGATCTACGAAGGATGCGTCTATCCTAACGCAACGTAGTGGAACGAGGCCTACCACATCGCGGACTGTTCAAGTCTTCTTATAACGTTGCAGGATAGCTGAAATGGACTGGTGTCGGATCTTCAGGGCCCTCGCAATGTCGGTGACGCGCACTCCGGATTTCATCATGTTCACGGCCGCCTAGCGAGCTCCAACAGGGATCTCCGCCTTTTTACCCATTTCTGAAAACCTAAGATGGACTTATTATCCCACTACACATCTCAAAACCCACAAAAATTACAAGAAAAACATTAATACATGCAGCAAACAAATGGGTAATAATTGGCGACTCATAAATATGGCCCATTTCGAGCGACAAATTTGCTCAGAGCGAAATACAAACTATGCGGCATCGTAATCCACGGATCAACCCATATCATAGCTCATTTTGTCCGCTACTGTATTGTACAAATGAAAAATGTACTATTTACAGTGATAGCAAATTCATATTCGAGGGATTGATTCACAGACTTAAGTGGATACAACAAAGAGAAACAGGTGAAACAGTATAGGCAGACACTGCGTAAAATTAAACTATGTGCAGTACCATGAAATATAGTGCAACCTAGACAAAATAAGTATATCCGTGACACACGACAGGCAAGGTAAAGGCATATTGTGATAAGTGCAAGTGAAACAGATTTGTATCAGATGAGCAAAATAGTAATATATGTACAACAGGCGCATAGGCAGTAGGCAGTGTCATATAAATACAAAGAAGAAAGTCAAAAGCGAACAAATACGGTAACATGATAAGGTATAATACCTTGCAACAAAAGCAACAGATGACACTATAACTGATGCGCAATTTACACAGGTTGCTGAACAACATAGCAAGGTAAACGAAGACGTCAGCAATTGTGGACGAGCAACAATTATATCAGGTCATGGTACTACATGATATGCATATAAGTGCAAACAGAAATGAGGCTATGTACAACAGGAAAAGTGGGTTCGCTCACTTCACCTAAAGATCACTTCACCGAAAATCCCTTCACCGAAAGGTTCACTTCACCGAAAGGTCGTTTCATCGAAAGATCACTTCACCTAAACGTAACATCCCCATTATAGTCTGTTCTCTGTACGATGTCAGAAACTTCTTAGATGTTTAATCGGGAAGACCACAATGTCCCGAATTTATCACTTACAGAATTATTGTTATCAATCTGTGATTCCAGCAAAGGAGAGAGGAAAAGAAAATACAAAAAATATAAAAAACATCCAACCAGAAAAGAATCGATCGCTATAATAACTGCGCATTCTTTGAAAAGCTCCGTGATGAAAGATTGAGAAAACAATCTTCGTGCAAAATAAATATACTAACAAAACTGAATGCCGTCTGTGCACGATATAAACCAGGGCTCATTGTGGAACATCCGGGTACGTTTAATTAAAATACACCGAGTATTAAAGAAAACGTATAAGATCTTTTGGACACCCCGCACCGGGATCCATCATCAGATACATAAAAAAGAGGTAGTATGGGCTGGATACAGACAATTTATAATTTCAAAATGTGACGCAATTTGCGAACTGCTATCTGGTGTGTAAACGAAAACAAATGGATTACAATACAATAATGATTAAGTCAAGCAGCAACATATTAAATTGGACGGTAATGTGCACTGTAATCAGTAAACATAAATGTACACGGTCTAGGTATGACGTATGGAACAGTCATTACAACACATATGCCGCTTCCATGCAATAAATAAATTTTCAGTAAATGTTCATTGAGACTTCTTATTTGGTGTGGCGAGGATCTCCGCTATTATCCAGAT
The DNA here is from genome assembly GCA_039090855.1 of Macrothele yani. Lineage (NCBI taxonomy): Eukaryota > Metazoa > Arthropoda > Arachnida > Araneae > Macrothelidae > Macrothele > Macrothele yani. The sequence continues at coordinate 105,758,606 of CM076999.1, read as the reverse complement.
TGGCGCGTGGGTTCCAGAGTCAACTAATCGGGAGAGAGTGGTTGTTTTGGCACTCACTCGGACATTCTACATATGTTCCTTTACTCTGTTATTCAAAGATCTTGAAGTGGAACCGATAACCGCAGACGGGTCTGTAGCTTCGAGTGGGATGCTATATACACCTAATTTATTGTTCTTATGCAACGAGTCTCTATCTTTCCTAATGCTCTGAAAAATGTCTTGTTTTAACACCAAAACAGATTCCATGCGTTTTACACACATTCTTTAAAATGTTGACCAAACTTGGTACAAAAACCAATTGATCCCACATACCTACTACTTCTGGGCTCTCTCGATAAGGTGATGTCGTGTACATGCAATAATTAACGAAAAATGCTATATAAAAGGGAGTCACCATAGCCATAAGTGCTGGTTAGCTCACACACCTTTTTAAGTTCAAATTTACTCATTTTCGCATTTGACGAGTGAGTACTATGGCCCTACGCACTAGGAATCTTTTGGCAGCTAATTTATGTGACATTGGATGGAACGACTTGGCCGGGATAATGTCATTAGTGGAAGTCTGTTTTCGGTATACCGAAGTTTGCAAACACTGAGCTGTTGGGTTTCTCACTAAGGTAAATCCAGAAATGAGATGCAGTAATTCTTTTCACATTCGAAGGTAAATTTTATGGAGGGGAACACCGATGACATAGATTCCGTGAATGAGTGGAGTTCTTCCAAACCAAATGTCCAGAACAACAAAATGTCATCCACATACCTCACATAAAAAATTTGGTACTCTGGGTAATTCTGACAGCAATTTTTCTTCGAGATGTTGCAAGATAATTTCAGCAAGGATTGGTGACAGTGGGGAGCCCATAGGCGCGCCCCACTGCATTGGCGATATATAATATCTTCAAACTTAAAGTAAGCACGTTTTTGGACCAATTTTAATGCTGACAACGTGCCCCGTATCTCTTCTGGCGAAAAGAGATCAGTATCAGTTAACTTCGTTTCTATAATATCATGGTCTGTCCTATGTCTGGCGCTCTTTGCCCAAACATGGCCCTTGCGCCATAAAAATCAAGCAACCAACCAACCAACTATAATATCATGAGCCGAATCAAGAGGTATGTTGGTTTCTTGGACATTTAACAGCATTCTCTGTCACATTTTAGACATGCATACATACTTACGTTTGCCCTTATTTATGCTTGCTCTAAATTTAGTTGACCGAAATAAATCCGCGGGTCTCTTAAAACCTGGGCAGCATACCTTTTTAGTAAACTGTAATTTGCGATTTAAATATTTCATATATGTAAAATGATAAATAAAAAAAGCGCATACAAATATTAAAGCGGAAGTGCCTGTATAAGGCTCCCCTTTACTAGTAGTAAATTGGGCAGATTTTAGGTCACAAGCTTAATATTTGGAATGTGTGTACAAAGATAAAAATAAGTTATAGACAACTGATTGATCCAGTCATACAAAGCTCCTTGTTTATAATTTTAATAGTTGGTGTGTGTAAATGAGCAATAAAAACTAATAAAGATAACATTCTTTAAATCTTCAAGGGTGAGTCACATTTTTAACATATGTTTTAATAAAGTTTAAATGACAGTTTAGTAATAGTATGTTTAAAACTATTACTATTACTAAACTGCCATTTAAACTTTATTAAAACATATGCTAAAAATGATTTATGGCATATTTTAAATTAAAAGTAACAACAAAGATATCATTCATCGTCAATCATTATCCACAGCTGGATGAAGGTCTCCCCAAATTTCTTCCAAAACTGTCTGTCTTGAGCCTGTGTCCTCCAGGGTACCACGGCATGCTTTCTAATTTCATCCATCCATCTCCCATGTGTTTTTCTTCCGGGCCTTCTTCTGTTCCTTGGCACCCAGCCCGAAAATTCCGTTCATGCGGTTTTCACCCGACACTGATGTTATCCCTAATCAAAAAAATTTTCATGTGCATACTGTACGTAGTATTTATTCAATGTATGTAGTAAGGGAATCATGCATACGAATCCCTATGGCAAGTTATTATTTTTTCGCACTTTTAGCTTACTTACATCGTTTTTTTCTTTCTTTTTTTCATTCTCTTTCTCTTTTTTTTTTTTTGCTGTGATAAGCCTCTATGAATTTTAGTTTGTAACCTCACGAGGAATATATTTGTTTATTCAGAACAATTTTATGGCAGTGTAATTGCGATGTGGCCAATTCTTCGGTGGCCAGTTCTCCGTGCCCGAACGAAAATAGCAGTTGGTCAAATCGGATCTACCGAAGATTAAACGAACTGAACGGGTTTTCTGGGGGAAACTTCGATGACAAGGTGGGGGGGGGGGGGTAACCCGGCGGGGATCTGAAATTGCAATGTGGCCAGTTCTGCGGTGGCCACTTCTGGGCCGCGGGTGGCCTAGTGGGCAACGTTCGTGACTGCCACGGAAAGGACCTCAGGTTCCATCCCAGGCAGGTACGAACGCTCGATCCACTAAATATCCGCCGTGCGTCGGATGGGCACGTTAAGCCGTCGGACCCAGGGTACTGCCCCCCCCGGTAATAAATAAAGGCGTCTTCCTCCTCCCTTTCTACTTCGCTTCCGTGTCACTTTCCTATCGGGCACTCTAGCCCAAATCTCCTAGCTTCCTATTTCTAAGGGTTGTTTAAGACCTGGGGTCAGACACTCCCTTCCTAAAATCCTCTACATATGATCTGATCTGATCTACAAGAGCATTGTGGGCACGTTAAGCCCTCGGGCCACAGGTACTGGTGCCCCGGTAGTAAATAAGGGCGTCTTCTACCTCGCTTCCGTGTCACTTTCCTATCGGGCACTCTAGCCCAAATCTCCTAGCTTCCTATTTCTAAGGGTTGTTTAAGACCTGGGGTTAGACACTCCCTTCCTAAAATCCTCTACATATGATCTGATCTGATCTACAAGACCATTGTGGGCACGTTAAGCCCTCGGGCCACAGGTACTGCCCCCCGGTAGTAAATAAGGGCGTCTTCTACCTCGCTTCCGTGTCACTTTCCTATCGGGCACTCTAGCCCAAATCTCCTAGCTTCCTATTTCTAAGGGTTGTTTAAGACCTGGGGTCAGACACTCCCTTCCTAAAATCCTCAACATATGATCTGATCTGATCTACAAGACCATTGTGGGCACGTTAAGCCCTCGGGCCACAGGTACTGCCCCCCGGTAGTAAATAAGGGCGTCTTCTATTTCGCTTCCGTGTCACTTTCCTATCAGGCACTCTAGCCCAAATCTCCTAGCTTCCTATTTCTAAGGGTTGTTTAAGACCTGGGGTCAGACACTCCCTTCCTAAAATCCTCAACATATGATCTGATCTGATCTACAAGACCATTGTGGGCACGTTAAGCCCTCGGGCCACAGGTACTGGCCCCCCGGTAGTAAATAAGGGCGTCTTCTACCTCGCTTCCGTGTCACTTTCCTATCGGCCACTCTAGCCCAAATCTCCTAGCTTCCTATTTCTAAGGGTTGTTTAAGACCTGGGGTCAGACACTCCCTTCCTAAAATCCTCTACATATGATCTGATCTGATCTACAAGAGCATTGTGGGCACGTTAAGCCCTCGGGCCACAGGTACTGGCCCCCGGTAGTAAATAAGGGCGTCTTCTACCTCGCTTCCGTGTCACTTTCCTATCGGCCACTCTAGCCCAAATCTCCTAGCTTCCTATTTCTAAGGGTTGTTTAAGACCTGGGGTCAGACACTCTCTTCCTAAAATCCTCTACATATGATCTGATCTGATCTACAAGAGCATTGTGGGCACGTTAAGCCCTCGGGCCACAGGTACTGGCCCCCGGTAGTAAATAAGGGCGTCTTCTACCTCGCTTCCGTGTCACTTTCCTATCGGGCACTCAAGCCCAAATCTCCTAGCTTCCTATTTCTAAGGGTTGTTTAAGACCTGGGGTCAGACACTCTCCTTCCTAAAATCCTCTACATATGATCTGATCTGATCTACAAGAGCATTGTGGGCACGTTAAGCCCTCGGGCCACAGGTACTGGCCCCCCGGTAGTAAATAAGGGCGTCTTCTACCTCGCTTCCGTGTCACTTTCCTATCGGCCACTCTAGCCCAAATCTCCTAGCTTCCTATTTCTAAGGGTTGTTTAAGACCTGGGGTCAGACACTCTCTTCCTAAAATCCTCTACATATGATCTGATCTGATCTACAAGAGCATTGTGGGCACTTCAAGCCCTCGGGCCACAGGTACTGGCCCCCGGTAGTAAATAAGGGCGTCTTCTACCTCGCTTCCGTGTCACTTTCCTATCGGACACTCAAGCCCAAATCTCCTAGCTTCCTATTTCTAAGGGTTGTTTAAGACCTGGGGTCAGACACTCTCTTCCTAAAATCCTCTACATATGATCTGATCTGATCTACAAGAGCATTGTGGGCACGTTAAGCCCTCGGGCCACAGGTACTGGCCCCCCGGTAGTAAATAAGGGTGTCTTCTACCTCGCTTCCGTGTCACTTTCCTATCGGGCACTGTAGCCCAAATCTCCTAGCTTCCTATTTCTAAGGGTTGTTTAAGACCTGGGGTCAGACACTCCTTCCTAAAATCCTCTACATATGATCTGATCTGATCTACAAGAGCATTGTGGGCACGTTAAGCCCTCGGGCCACAGGTACTGGCCCCCCGGTAGTAAATAAGGGCGTCTTCTACCTCGCTTCCGTGTCACTTTCCTATCGGACACTCAAGCCCAAATCTCCTAGCTTCCTATTTCTAAGGGTTGTTTAAGACCTGGGGTCAGACACTCCCTTCCTAAAATCCTCTACATATGATCTGATCTGATCTACAAGAGCATTGTGGGCACGTTAAGCCCTCGGGCCACAGGTACTGGCCCCCGGTAGTAAATAAGGGCGTCTTCTACCTCGCTTCCGTGTCACTTTCCTATCGGGCACTCTAGCCCAAATCTCCTAGCTTCCTATTTCTAAGGGTTGTTTAAGACCTGGGGTCAGACACTCTCCCTTCCTAAAATCCTCTACATATGATCTGATCTGATCTACAAGAGCATTGTGGGCACGTTAAGCCCTCGGGCCACAGGTACTGGCCCCCGGTAGTAAATAAGGGCGTCTTCTACCTCGCTTCCGTGTCACTTTCCTATCGGGCACTGTAGCCCAAATCTCCTAGCTTCCTATTTCTAAGGGTTGTTTAAGACCTGGGGTCAGACACTCTCTTCCTAAAATCCTCTACATATGATCTGATCTGATCTACAAGAGCATTGTGGGCACGTTAAGCCCTCGGGCCACAGGTACTGGCCCCCGGTAGTAAATAAGGACGTCTTCTACCTCGCTTCCGTGTCACTTTCCTATCGGGCACTGTAGCCCAAATCTCCTAGCTTCCTATTTCTAAGGGTTGTTTAAGACCTGGGGTCAGACACTCCCTTCCTAAAATCCTCTACATATGATCTGATCTGATCTGATCTACAAGAGCATTGTGGGCACCTTAAGCCCTCGGGCCACAGGTACTGGACCTCCGGTAGTAAATAAGGGCGTCTTCTACCTCGCTTCCGTGTCACTTTCCTATCGGGCACTCTAGCCCAAATCTCCTAGCTTCCTATTTCTAAGGGTTGTTTAAGACCTGGGGTCAGACACTCTCTTCCTAAAATCCTCTACATATGATCTGATCTGATCTACAAGAGCATTGTGGGCACGTTAAGCCCTCGGGCCACTGGTACTGGCCCCCGGTAGTAAATAAGGGCGTCTTCTACCTCGCTTCCGTGTCACTTTCCTATCGGGCACTCTAGCCCAAATCTCCTAGCTTCCTATTTCTAAGGGTTGTTTAAGACCTGGGGTCAGACACTCCCTTCCTAAAGTCCTCTACATATGATCTGATCTGATCTACAAGAGCATTGTGGGCACGTTAAGCCCTCGGGCCACAGGTACTGGCCCCCCGGTAGTAAATAAGGGCGTCTTCTACCTCGCTTCCGTGTCACTTTCCTATCGGGCACTGTAGCCCAAATCTCCTAGCTTCCTATTTCTAAGGGTTGTTTAAGACCTGGGGTCAGACACTCCCTTCCTAAAATCCTCTACATATGATCTGATCTGATCTACAAGAGCATTGTGGGCACGTTAAGCCCTCGGGCCACAGGTACTGGCCCCCCGGTAGTAAATAAGGGCGTCTTCTACCTCGCTTCCGTGTCACTTTCCTATCGGGCACTGTAGCCCAAATCTCCTAGCTTCCTATTTCTAAGGGTTGTTTAAGACCTGGGGTCAGACACTCCCTTCCTAAAATCCTCTACATATGATCTGCTCTGATCTACAAGAGCATTGTGGGCACGTTAAGCCCTCGGGCCACAGGTACTGGCCCCCGGTAGTAAATAAGGGCGCCTTCTACCTCGCTTCCGTGTCACTTTCCTATCGGGCACTGTAGCCCAAATCTCCTAGCTTCCTATTTCTAAGGGTTGTTTAAGACCTGGGGTCAGACACTCCCTTCCTAAAATCCTCTACATATGATCTGATCTGATCTACAAGAGCATTGTGGGCACGTTAAGCCCTCGGGCCACAGGTACTGGCCCCCCCCCCGGTAGTAAATAAGGGCGTCTTCTACCTCGCTTCCGTGTCACTTTCCTATCGGGCACTGTAGCCCAAATCTCCTAGCTTCCTATTTCTAAGGGTTGTTTAAGACCTGGGGTCAGACACTCCCTTCCTAAAATCCTCTACATATGATCTGATCTGATCTACAAGAGCATTGTGGGCACGTTAAGCCCTCGGGCCACAGGTACTGGCCCCCCGGTAGTAAATAAGGGCGTCTTCTACCTCGCTTCCGTGTCACTTTCCTATCGGGCACTGTAGCCCAAATCTCCTAGCTTCCTATTTCTAAGGGTTGTTTAAGACCTGGGGTCAGACACTCCCTTCCTAAAATCCTCTACATATGATCTGCTCTGATCTACAAGAGCATTGTGGGCACGTTAAGCCCTCGGGCCACAGGTACTGGCCCCCGGTAGTAAATAAGGGCGTCTTCTACCTCGCTTCCGTGTCACTTTCCTATCGGGCACTGTAGCCCAAATCTCCTAGCTTCCTATTTCTAAGGGTTGTTTAAGACCTGGGGTCAGACACTCCCTTCCTAAAATCCTCTAAATATGATCTGATCTGATCTACAAGAGCATTGTGGGCACGTTAAGCCCTCGGGCCACAGGTACTGGCCCCCGGTAGTAAATAAGGGCGTCTTCTACCTCGCTTCCGTGTCACTTTCCTATCGGGCACTGTAGCCCAAATCTCCTAGCTTCCTATTTCTAAGGGTTGTTTAAGACCTGGGGTCAGACACTCCCTTCCTAAAATCCTCTACATATGATCTGCTCTGATCTACAAGAGCATTGTGGGCACGTTAAGCCCTCGGGCCACAGGTACTGGCCCCCGGTAGTAAATAAGGGCGTCTTCTACCTCGCTTCCGTGTCACTTTCCTATCGGGCACTGTAGCCCAAATCTCCTAGCTTCCTATTTCTAAGGGTTGTTTAAGACCTGGGGTCAGACACTCCCTTCCTAAAATCCTCTACATATGATCTGATCTGATCTACAAGAGCATTGTGGGCACGTTAAGCCCTCGGGCCACAGGTACTGGCCCCCCCGGTAGTAAATAAGGGCGTCTTCTACCTCGCTTCCGTGTCACTTTCCTATCGGGCACTGTAGCCCAAATCTCCTAGCTTCCTATTTCTAAGGGTTGTTTAAGACCTGGGGTCAGACACTCCCTTCCTAAAATCCTCTACATATGATCTGCTCTGATCTACAAGAGCATTGTGGGCACGTTAAGCCCTCGGGCCACAGGTACTGGCCCCCCGGTAGTAAATAAGGGCGTCTTCTACCTCGCTTCCGTGTCACTTTCCTATCGGGCACTGTAGCCCAAATCTCCTAGCTTCCTATTTCTAAGGGTTGTTTAAGACCTGGGGTCAGACACTCCCTTCCTAAAATCCTCTACATATGATCTGATCTGATCTACAAGAGCATTGTGGGCACGTTAAGCCCTCGGGCCACAGGTACTGGCCCCCCGGTAGTAAATAAGGGCGTCTTCTACCTCGCTTCCGAGTCACTTTCCTATCGGGCACTGTAGCCCAAATCTCCTAGCTTCCTATTTCTAAGGGTTGTTTAAGACCTGGGGTCAGACACTCCCTTCCTAAAATCCTCTACATATGATCTGATCTGATCTACAAGAGCATTGTGGGCACGTTAAGCCCTCGGGCCACAGGTACTGGCCCCCGGTAGTAAATAAGGGCGTCTTCTACCTCGCTTCCGTGTCACTTTCCTATCGGGCACTGTAGCCCAAATCTCCTAGCTTCCTATTTCTAAGGGTTGTTTAAGACCTGGGGTCAGACACTCCCTTCCTAAAATCCTCTACATATGATCTGCTCTGATCTACAAGAGCATTGTGGGCACGTTAAGCCCTCGGGCCACAGGTATTGGCCCCCGGGTAGTAAATAAGGGCGTCTTCTACCTCGCTTCCGTGTCACTTTCCTATCGGGCACTGTAGCCCAAATCTCCTAGCTTCCTATTTCTAAGGGTTGTTTAAGACCTGGGGTCAGACACTCCCTTCCTAAAATCCTCTACATATGATCTGATCTGATCTACAAGAGCATTGTGGGCACGTTAAGCCCTCGGGCCACAGGTACTGACCCCCCGGTAGTAAATAAGGGCGTCTTCTACCTCGCTTCCGTGTCACTTTCCTATCGGGCACTGTAGCCCAAATCTCCTAGCTTCCTATTTCTAAGGGTTGTTTAAGACCTGGGGTCAGACACTCCCTTCCTAAAATCCTCTACATATGATCTGCTCTGATCTACAAGAGCATTGTGGGCACGTTAAGCCCTCGGGCCACAGGTACTGGCCCCCCGGTAGTAAATAAGGGCGTCTTCTACCTCGCTTCCGTGTCACTTTCCTATCGGGCACTGTAGCCCAAATCTCCTAGCTTCCTATTTCTAAGGGTTGTTTAAGACCTGGGGTCAGACACTCCCTTCCTAAAATCCTCTACATATGATCTGCTCTGATCTACAAGAGCATTGTGGGCACGTTAAGCCCTCGGGCCACAGGTACTGGCCCCCCGGTAGTAAATAAGGGCGTCTTCTACCTCGCTTCCGTGTCACTTTCCTATCGGGCACTCTAGCCCAAATCTCCTAGCTTCCTATTTCTAAGGGTTGTTTAAGACCTGGGGTCAGACACTCCCTTCCTAAAATCCTCTACATATGATCTGATCTGATATACAAGAGCATTGTGGGCACGTTAAGCCCTCGGGCCACAGGTACTGGCCCCCCGGTAGTAAATAAGGGCGTCTTCTACCTCGCTTCCGTGTCACTTTCCTATCGGGCACTCTAGCCCAAATCTCCTAGCTTCTTATTTCTAAGGGTTGTTTAAGACCTGGGGTCAGACACTCCCTTCCTAAAATCCTCTACATATGATCTGCTCTGATCTACAAGTGCATTGTGGGCACGTTAAGCCCTCGGGCCACAAGTACTGGCCCCCGGTAGTAAATAAGGGCGTCTTCTACCTCGCTTCCGTGTCACTTTCCTATCGGGCACTCTATCCCAAATCTCCTAGCTTCCTATTTCTAAGGGCTGTTTAAGACCTGGGGTCAGGGACTCCCTTCCTAAAATCCTCTACATATGATCTGATCTGACCTACAAGAGCATTGTGGGCACGTTAAGCCCTCGGGCCACAGGTACTGGCCCCCGGTAGTAAATAAGGGCGTCTTCTACCTCGCTTCCGTCCCCCTTTCCTATCGGGCACTCTAGCCCAAATCTCCTAGCTTCCTATTTCTAAGGGTTGTTTAAGACCTGGGATCAGACACTCCCTTCCTATAATCCTCAACATATGAACATCTCCGGTGGCCACTTCTGCGTACACGATCTATACTGAGTAAACTTAACCTGGCAGTGGAAGGAAGGCTACAAAGTGTATGCTTCGACTGCATTAAAAAGGATTCTAGTCTAAAAGCTCGTAGTCCAGCTTCAACTGGCACTTAAAAAGTACATAGATGTTCAATACGTTGTGTGTATGTGCATTTAAAAAATTCAGATCTCAGTTTCAGCATCATTTCTATAAAATACAGATATTCGCGTTTTGGTGACTTCACTGATGGTCCTCTGTCACAGCATTTGGGTCAGAGTTAAGACGTCAACCCAGGGGATATTTATTGCTGTGGGGGTGTGGGGATCATTAGCGGAAGGGAGAGGGCGAGATAAGTATTTCCGATCCGAGGACATTTCGCTTTTATCCTTCTTGATTGTTTTAACAATCTTCTGTCTTTTCGGGTTTCTCCAATGGCATCTTCCGCTCACTCGAGTGTATTTCAGCCGCATAAAGCTGGGAAACTAAAGCAAAGTGTGAATCTTATACGACCCCGACATCCAAACCAATCGTTATATTTTTCGCTTTTGCCGCGAAGTACATGACAGCACTTTTCTATTTTATCTAATGCGCAAGTAATTTTCATTAAATTAAATACTGATTAGAATATTCTTCTCGGCCGCTAGGCATTAAAACAAAATCTTGTATGTTTGTAGCTATAGATTGCTTTTTTCACCAGATTTCGTTTCTAACCATAGGGATGCCACAAACCACACATTTTAAGCACTCGTGATAAATCCTTTGAATATTTTAAAATCAATATTTTAAACTGATTAAGAGCGAAATGCTGCTGACTAAACCGGAAAATAAAGCAGAAAAGAAATATTCCTCAACGATGCTGTGTGGCATGCAATAGCAAACAGTTTTTTATCTGTACAACGTTAAGAAACGGTTGAATCGGAATTTCTAGCAGCAAATTGAAAATAAAACGAAATATTCGAAGTTAATATAATGAATAAAGCTGTAAAATTGTCAACAACTCCAGTACACAAAAATCACGATCAGAGCAGTCCCATTTCTAACAAAGCTACTCATTGGTCGAGCAGGTGACGACACATGAGGGACCGTATATGCAATTACCACTGCGTGTCTTGCTACTCTTACAATTATATATGACCTCAAGCTTTTCTCCGTTGAAACAAAGGTGCGCTGCGGCGGCCAATTCGCGGGCGGAGGAGTTCAACAGGAACCAAGTGCGTTCTTGTCAGGAAACAGTAGTGCTACGCTAAAGAAAATAGTTCTGAATGCGTCTCACTTTTTGAAGAAACATCCTGAGAATTTCTCCGTTCTGTTGGATATAATTTCTGATGCGACACAGAAGGTATGCAGATGCCCTTGTTTCTACAAATGCGTTGTGTTCTTTCCAACGGAAGTTTGGTGGCAAATCTGAAAGTGATAAGTTTTGGTTATCGTATTGACGGCGTGGCTCACAAGTTATTTGGTATCCTAGTGCAGTTATGGTTCGGGTATGGACATTTTGCTCGCAGCTTTGTTTGTACTCAGTTAGAGGCATCTTTTTATGCAGTTTTTTTTTTAACTATGGCGCATGCATGTTTACTGTCATATACATCTTGAAACACTTCTGCCATTGCCGTTTTTATGTCTCCAGAAAAGTGTTAAAACCTTCGACCATATATAGTGATAGACTGCTCACCGAGAGTGGATGCCAATTAGCCACCGTGGTCCCAACATGAGAGCCCTCAGATCACGTGACATTAGGCTGAAGTAATTTCGTGCTATCCAGTTTCAGTGCTGGTAAATGTGTAGATTAACGTCCTAAATCATTTCGTCGGAAAAATTTTAGTACCTGGAAAAAGTGCGACGTACATTTTTAGGGTATGGAAACTGATGGCAAATGGTGCAGAAATTTCATGTTTTAAATGCCTTTTAAAGATTTGTATCGTGATATTTACTTGTAAGTACGATGCTGTGAAAAGAAGCTGCCGTAGGCCTAACGCATCGCTCCGTCGATGATGTGAAGCTTTGCGCCGTTAAGAGGAAGTGTCGTTGTTGTGCCGACGTGACGGGCGGAAGAGTACAAGGGCCAGGAGTTACGTTGTTGGCATGCGAGCGATAAATGTTGTAGTGTTACGCTACAGAAAAGACGCCCACATTATCCACCCTTTATTTTGTTGTATCCTGTACGTTGTCGGCAGGAAAAAACCAGATAAAACTTCTTTGATTTGCAAAAGATACGTATCAGTGTGAAAGTTACATATTGTAACTACGCTAAAGAAAGTAGTTCCGAATATCTGTCGCACTTTTGGAAGGAACATCCAGATAATTTCTTCGTTGTTTTGCATATAATTTTCTGATGCGACATAGAAAGTATGCAGATTCCTTTCTTGTTTCTACAAATGCGCTGCGTTCTTTCCAACGAAAGTTTGATGGCGAATCTGAAAGTGAGTTTTGGTTCTCGTATTGACGGCGTAGTTCACAAGTCATTTGGTATGCTAGTGTAGTTTTGGTTCGAGTATTGATGTTTTGCTTGCAGCTTTGTTTGTACCCAGTTGAAGGCATCTTTTGCATATACCTTTTCTGTAGTTTTTTTTTTTTCAATTATGGTAGGCCGTGCATTTTTACTATCATCCACGTCTGGAAACAGTTCTGCAATTACCATTTTTTGTATCTTCAGAAAAGTGTTAAAACCCACTTGTGTTCAATTTGGATTAAAAAAAAAAACCTTCCACGGGGTAGTGAGTTCATACATTCAGCATCAAAGAATCACACGCAACAAAACCGAGAAACTCTACGACTGTAATGGGAAGAACTGACACCGAAATGAACTGTTTTCTGTAGAGCTACATTCTAGAGCATTTGTCATTTTCATGTAGGACTTCCGTCCACAGGGAGTAGAGTTTAGGTCCCAGCCACCTACAGCAAGATCGCCTTTGGGGCAGGACACAGAAACGGAAGTAATGAGAGCAAGTCTAGCGACTTTTGACAGAACAGTTTGTAGTGAGATCAGAGTACAGTAGATGGCGCCACCGTACAAGTACGATATTGCACATAGATGCGTGAGAGAATTTCAGGGAGGACATAGGAAAGGATACCCATTTAACCAGTGGGTCCAGCCTGGGGGCAGTCACCTTACGTGCTCGTCCGATGCACGGCGGATATTCAGCGATTGTTAGTAAATCACACCATCTCTGAAAGATCAGCCCAGGCTAGAACCTGGGGACCCAGCATCGATAATCTGAAACACTAACCACTAAGCCATCCGCGGCTCGTTTTCTGTAGAGCTATTTTCTCCGTTCTAATAGTATTCTTCCGCTTGCTCGCCGCAGCGGACCTTCGTTTCAACGGAGCAAAGCTTGAGGTCGTCGCCGCATCGTTGTGCTAGACCTACCGCAGCGTGTGTTCACTGGTCGCGCTTGGGGGTACGTTTTTCGGTAAAAATATTTAATATGCGGTATACCGATGCAATTTTTTCTCCATTTCCCATTAAATTGCATACTTTAAAATTTGTACGTCTCGGTTTTTAAAATGTTTGTAAATTTTTGTCCAAATAATTTAGGACTCTAAAGTAACCATTTTTGATTATAAATGGGTAGGTCACTTATACTTCTTTCCATGCGCTTTCTCCATGGCATTGTTTTGGACTTGTGGCCTACACTATTTTTCTCATTTAAATATAGCACACAAACTTATAATACACTATTACGAAAGGCAGCAGGTAACATCAAATGCATGTCGCAGACTGAAGCAACTTGTTCCAAACAGTAGTGGAGGGTCCGTGTATGCAAATGAGCTGACACCAACGGCTATCTTCCGAACTTACGAAGATCCAGAAATCTGATACTATTTGTTTTAAAACTTAGAAGAACGGTCTGCAATACATTGTCGGAAAGGGCTCTGGGCTAATAACAAAAATGTTATTAAATGTTATTACCCAGACATCAGGAAAACCAGTCAGGCAACTACTGAAAATTAAAGCAACTTCTGAACATCTTTTTACAATAGAATAGCGCACTTAGAAGGAAGCTCATGCCGCCCCGGTGGCGCAGTGGCCTAAGTGCTGGCATATGACCGTTCGTCCGTGAAGGGTTCCGGGTTCGAATCCCGATGAGGCATGGATGTTGTGTTTGTCTTACGCCACTGGTTCTCTCCCTTCCCTGGAACCAGTGACCCTAAATTAGGGACGGGCGACTGCTTATAGCCCATTGAGTTGCTCACGGTGGTCGTTAAACCTTCAATAAATAAAAAGAAAAAAAAAGCTCAGAACACTTATCACACAAGCAAGAGTAGGTGCAAGAAACAAGGTCCATTTCAACAATTTGCATAAGATCCAGTTTTCTGATTTCCATAGAAAAATAGATCAGAACACTTAGGCAAGGAATTGTGGGAGTATGTCACTTAAGACTCCAGTGGAAGTAGTAACAAAATAATATAACTGTATGTAACACATATTAAGTCTTGTATATAGTGTAGGGCATAGCAGCACGCACCAGCCAAAAACAATGCCAGTGAGAAAAAACAGTAAAGGTGGTCCTCTCGATTATAAGTAAAACCACCAAATCGTTTTTTTCTTTTTGATTGGAGGTTTAACGACCACCGTGAGCAACTCAATGGGTTGTAAGCAGTCGCCCGTCCCTAATTTGGGGTCACTGGTTCCAGGGAAGGGAGAGAGCCAGTGCCGTAAGACAAACACAATATCCCTGTATCAGCGGGATTCGAACCCGGACCCCTTTCGAACGAATGATCCGAAGCCATCGCTCAGACTACTGCGCCACGGGGACGGCCACCAGATTTTCAAAAAAGGCTGAAAAGTACATGTACAAGGAGGGTACGGAGGAATCACAGCTTTGCACTACAATAGAGAGTAGATGCTTTTCTGTCAATGCAATAATTCAGATTTCAATTTGTATGCCACTCCTTGAAGATCTTGGCTGTTTTTCCTAGGTTACTGTGGGACGTACTACCAGCAGGACGCACATGACATAAAGGCAGATAGTAGTCAGAAGAAACATCCGCGTAGCTCAATTGGTAGAGTAACTTATTCCGGAATGAGGGGATCCGGGTTCGAATCCCGGCGTAGACCAAAAATGACGGAGAAATTTACTTCGTTATAATGGCGCCTGAACTATCCGGATGACCCGACCGTTCAAAATCTCGCAATGGTGTGATGTTAATTCCACAACGCGAGATAGGAAAAATCAAAGAATCCCTTCTTCAGCGCTTCGAAAAAAAAAAAAAATAATAATTAAAAAAAATGACTGGGAGTTCTCAAGTGCACGTTCTACAATGGATGGCTGCCTGCAACGATTCATGGTCACGGCTGACCCGTGGGCCATACCCCCGGCCCTCTTTCGGAAGGGGAGATGTGACGTACCTACCAGCAGGACGCACATGACATAAAGGCAGATAGTAGTCAGAAGAAACGTCCGCGTAGCTCAATTGGTAGAGTAACTTATTCCGGAATGAGGGGATCCGGGTTCGAATCCTGGCGTGGACAGAAATGACGGAGAAATTTACTTCGTTATAACTGTTACGGACGCAATTTTCAGACTGGGCCCGTTGGTGGTCACAGCATTGAGATTTGTCAGCGAAGAAAGTGGTCGGCTCAGCCAGTGATACAGGCCGGGAGACTTCGCCGTATCTGCCGTTAGGTTATAAAGTTGCTTGTATTAAGACATTGCCGAACACTCTGCTATATTTAACGATGGCGGTTGTGGCTAGACATTTGGACGTTTCTCTGATCTGTTATTGGAATTATCACCCGAAACAGCCACGAGGACGACTGATCCGGTTTTTTCAATACATTTGAAAAAATTTCACACCTTTCTTCTCTGAGACATGCATCACAATTATTACACTACATTCATTATATTTACAATATTAAACCGCAGGCAAATATTTTTCTGTATTTCAATGTACACCGAAGCGCCAGAAAAACTGGTACAGACGAGCTTATGCAAAATACATAACAACGTCACCTATGCGCGTACTCGGTTGCATCCGCCAGTGCGTATATAAAGCGATAGACATCCTTGCCAGCTGTCAGAGCTGTTTTCGGCATGAAAATACCAAGTAATACCGATTTAAGCGATTTTCAACGCGGTGTCATAGTTGGCGCTCGTGAGATAGGCTATAGTATTTCGGAGGTAGAAACGAAGTTCGTATTTTCACGGACGACCATTGCAAGGGTGTTCCGTGACTACAAGAATTCCGGCAAAACCTCCAACTTACGATACCAGTGTGGCCGTGAAAAGACATTTGGAGAACGTGACCATCGTCGGCTGTCAAGAATCGTTTCACGCGACACTCTCGCAGGTGTCATCGGAATTCAATGCTAGAGCCTCAACAAGCATCAGCGTCAGTACTGTGCAACGTACCCTGCACGATATGGGCTTTGGGAGACGACTCCCAACTCAAGTCCCCTTGATGGGTGCACGACACAGAGCTATGCACCTCGCTTAGGCACGGCAACACCGCCACTGGACACTTGATGACAGGAAACAAGAAGCCTGATCTGACGAGTCGCGTTTCCAACTGTATCGGGCAAATGGAAGGATTCGTGTGTGGGGCAAACCCCATGAAGCCATGGATCCCTCCTGTCAACAGAGAACTGTACCGGCTGGTGGGGGTGTCTGTAATGGAATGGGATGTGTTTGGCTGGCTTTCACTTGGAACCCTGGTACGTCTACAAAAGTCTGTGACAGGCCAACTCTATGTGCGCATCCTTTCTGACTAGATACACCCGTTCATGTCCTGCATTATTGCTGATGGGTTGGACCTGTTCCAACAGGACAATGCACCTCCACACAAGTGTCGGAATGCCCCATTATGGTTAGAGGAGCATTCATGTGAGCTTGGGGTGTTGCCATTCACACCGAAGTCCCTAGACCTGAACGTGATAGAACACATTTGGGATGCCATACAACGCGCTATCGAACACAGGAATTCGGGACCTCGGAATACACTCGAATTGTGGAACGCTCTGCAGGAAGTATGGTGTGCATTGCCTACAGCATATTTCCAGAAGCTAGTGGAGTCCATGCTCCGTCGTATTTCTGCAGTTCTGCGCTCCCGTGGAGGACCTACCAAGTATTAGACTGGTTACCAGTTTTTCTTGCACTTCAGTGTAAGATTAAAAAGAAACAGCGTTTATGAGCAATTATTTTATTTCTCTGATCGACCAAGGTGTCGCTCTGCTTTTTTTGGCCCAGGATTTTCAAGACGAATGGCACGTAAATATTCAAATCGCATATGACATCACCAAATGCTTTCAGAGTCAAGAGTTCTAGTCAGTTGCTAATGCGCTTGATAGAAATGGTTTAGATGCCACGTCGTTGACAAGTTGCCAGAAATTTGGATACATGTCGAAAGCTCCCAAAACATCAAGTTTAATAGTTGGATCTGGTTTGTCAATAAGCGTTTTTTCATCAACCATGAATACGGGATTACACCAGTGTACAATACAAGTTTTAAGTTGTGATTCCGTCCATTGGTGTAAATTAATTAAGAATGGTAAGTTTTATTTAGTGTCCCTAGTGAAAAACTTAAGAATGGTAAGTTTTATTTACTGTCCCTAGTGAAAAGCTTAAGAATGGTAAGTTTTATTTAGTGTCCCTAGTGAAAAGCTTAAGAATGGTAAGTTTTATTTACCGTCCCTAGTGAAAAGCTTAAGAATGGTAAGTTGTATTTACTGTCCCTAGTGAAAAGCTTAAGAATGGTAAGTTTTATTTACCGTCCCTAGTGAAAAGCTTAAGAATGGTAAGTTTTATTTACCGTCCCTAGTGAAAAGCTTAAGAATGGTAAGTTTTATTTACTATCCCTCGTGAAAAGCTTAAGAATGGTAAGTTTTATTTAGTGTCCCTCGTGAAAAGCTTAAGAATGGTAAGGTTTATTTACTGTCCCTAATGAAAAGCTGCATGTAATATAAGACAGCCAACGTATGGAATATCTTACATAACAAATCATGGGGTACAATAAATAAATAAATTAAAATTATATAAATAGACGATGTAATCGCTCTGTCCACGCTATTTTATAAACAACGCATAACAACTGAAAAATTGTTGTTCGACACTACTGGGATTGAACCCCAAATCTCTCGATAACTAGCAGAGTGCGTTCGCTCTACGCTACGGTACCAACAATTCACAGCGCTATGTGTGGTTTATCAGTCAGCATCTGACTACACAAATCCATAGTGAAGGGCTCAGCAACTGATATGTCGCCATCTAGTGGCATTCAACAAAGCAAGCTGTTTAATTACAGCTGATAAATCCACACATAGCGCTGTGAATTGTTGGCACCGTAGGGTAAAGCGAACGCACTCTGTTAGTTATAGAGATATCTGGGATTCAATCCCAGCGGTGTCGGAACAATTTTTCCAGTTGCTATGTGTTGTTTCAGTAGCTAATCGATATGCTTACCAAAATGGGAGTGTATTTCTAGTTTTTCCACTTTTTTCAGTCGTCAAACACGCACCAAATGTGGACTCTTGATGATTGGAAGAAAGTCATCTGGTTCGATGAATCGCGTTTTAAATTCATACATGCCGATGGGAAAGGCAGAATATTGTGTCAACAGCACGAAGCGATGATACTTGTTTTACACGTATCCGGAAGCGATGGATGCTTGTTTAACACGTATCACAAAGCGATGGTTCCCAGTTGCCAAAATTTAATTCCATAAGCTGTTGTAGGCTGTGTAACGTCTTTCGGGCTTTCTTCATGGTAGATATAGGGTTATTTAACACATCTGGAACAGCACATGGATGCCACGAGGTGTCTTAGCATCACTGCAGGCCAGGAAAATCCTTACATATGTATGGTGTTTCTTGATAGAGATGGCAACTTCTAGTAATATAACGAGCCGTAGCATATGGCTCGGATCGTAACACAATTGCTCCAGGAACACTACAGTGGCTTCAAAATGCTAAAAAAAGGACCTCACAGTCCCCACATTTTAACCCAATTGAACCCTTGTGGGACGGGGTTGAAAGTGCCATTCATAACAGATATCGTCTCCAGCGAACATCAGGCAATTAACGCTGTGTTCATACCATCAGTATTTTCATCCGCTTAGCCGAACATAGTCCCATGAGCCATTACAATATTACCACCTACCTAGTAAGCTGTAGACTACATTTAGTCTGTAAAACAGCGGACACTCGGCGTAGCATCGCTTCGATGAAGTCGCGATAGGTATTCTAGGGCATCTGGTACCTTTATGTCAACATCAAGTCCTCCAGGGAGTACAGTTAAGGGGTGGTGGGTAATTTAGCGTGAAACCGATTTTCCAACTCTGAAACACAAACGTTCGATAGGACATTTTGGAGTCAAGGGCATTAACAAAAAAGCCACCAGCATGATTCACGAGCCACTCATTGGCGATTCTGGCAGTGCGGCATGGCGCATTATCCTAGTGGTAATAGCCATCACCAGCAGGGAACACAGTTACCATGAATGAGTAAACTGGGTCCCAAACGATGTTAAGGTACATGCCAGCTGTCAGGAATTGTGCTATTGGGATAATGGGGGCCTAAAGCGACCCAAGAAAAAACCACCTACAATATAACGCCGCCGCTTTAGGCCTCTTTCCGCCCAACAGTGCATCCAGGTGCCATAGCCTCCGTTGGTAACCGGCGTATCCGCGATCGGCCGTCTACGTGATGCAACAGAGATCTCGATTCTTCAGACCAGGCCACCTTCTTCCAATCATCCACGGTCCAATGTCGATGATCTTAGGCCCATTTCATGCGTTGTTGGCGATGACTTGCAGTGAGCATGATGGGGAGCCGGCTGGGTCTTCTACTACGCATGCCCATGCGCAGAAAGCTGCGATGAATTATGTGCTGTGACACATTGCCCTGATCACCACTGTTGTAGCTATAAGTGATTTGTCGCACTGTAGCCCTACTATCGCTGTGAATAATACGCGACAATCTCCGCTCCCCTGTGGCATCAATGAACTGCAGACGACACGTGATTGGACGAAGCTTCGTCGTTTGGCCATCTGTGCACCATTTCTGATAAGTACTCAATAGAGCGTTTCGTGAACAGCCCACAAGCAGTGCAGTTTCCGAAATCGTAGTCACGAGGCACCTTGCTATCACAATTTGTCCTTTATCAAACTCTGACATATCGGCAACTTTTCCCATTATGACTCCGAACTCTACTTACCAAAAGCCGGTTCGTTGGTTGTACACTGATGTTCAAAAGTAAGGGAAATTTGCGAATTTCTGAAAAACTAATGGACACATTTTAATGAAATTTGGTATGGATACACAGTTATGTAAGAGAAAAAATTATACCATACAACACTCATGGTACGCACTCATGATCTTCATTAAGGCTCATCAGCGCAGGGATGTCTAAAATCCACGTTGCAAGATAATGACTCTAATATGACTAATATAGGGTATGGGTCCCCTCTCACAGTCATACAGCGCGACGTCATACTGGAAACGAGGTAGTTGATGAGTCGCTGTTGCAGTCCGTCGTACTCCTTCAGCAACGCAGTTTTCAGCTCCTGGACGCTTCTTAGAAGAAGATGGCGAGCTACAATTGCCCTCCCAAGAGCGTTCGATAGGGTTTAGGTCTGGCGATCTGGCTGGCCAATCCATCCGGCGAATTTCCTCACTTTCAAGATAATCGTCAACCAGGTGAGTCCTATGGGGACGAGCGTTGTCGTCCATAAAAAGGAACAGAGGGCCAACTGCGCCCCTGAAAAGTCAAACATAGGGCTGTAAGATCTCATCCATATACCTCTCAGCAGTCAGGGAGCCTCTGTCAAACCCATGGAGAGGTGTGCGGCTGTCCAACGTGATGCCTGTCCAGACCATGACACCTCCGCTGCCATAGAGGTCCCTTTCTCAAATGTTGGAGGAAAGGTATCGGGTCCTAAGTTCTCTCCAGATGAAGGTACGTCGAGAATCAGTATCCAGGCTGAATTGTGACTCGTCTGTGAAGAGAACGTTACCCCACTGAAGTCTGGTCCAAGGCTGATGTCTGCACCATGCTAAACGCGCTCTCTTGTGTGCTAAAGTGAGCGGGACGCAAACAGCGGGTCTTCTGGCAAAAAGCCCTCTCTCATGAAGCCTTCGGGAAACAGTAACCCTTGAAACTCAGTGGTGGCATGCAGCTCGCGAGATAGCTGTGCAGCTGTAGAAGTCCTGTGGTGCTTCGCTGAAAGTGACAAATAACGATTTTCATTGGCAGTCGTGACTCTTGGACGACCTTGCCCAGTCCTTCTCAATACGGATCCGGTGTCCTTAAACTGTTTGTACAAATTGCTGACGACACTGGGCGTTACATTGAGCTCTGTAGCAACCTGCGATTGCCTTACCTCTAATATACCGACGATTCTCCACCTCATTCCGTCATCAATACGCTCGTGGCAACTCATTTTATCTGATTGCTTATGAAAGTGAACTAACTCCTGCAAGAAACACAACGAATGTCGCCGAGGAGTACGAGCGAACTAATCGCGGAAAAAGCCACATGTGCTTTTCATGCCCTTCGCTATCACAGCTCCTTCCACACGCACGTGCACGCTTAGGTATGCGACAGTGCAAAGTTGCATTCTTATTCGGCGGCATAATTTGTACCTTTGTTCCGTACTTTTTTTGAAAATCGACAAAACGTGCAAATTCTTTTAATTTTGAACACCAGTGCATATATACTTCTCTGAGCACTTCACCTGCGCCACCATTCGGTCTCCAGGCGCACTCATTTTTTTAGGCTGGGCTATTCATAATGTAATGGCTCGAACAGTGTCACCTTTTCGTTGAATCCATGACATACATATACGACCCATACAGTTGAAGCATGGGACGACCTTGGCCATTCTATCGTGAAGAAATGACAAATTACACTGCATATGATGATGCAAATTGAAATACACTGCTGGACAATTGCTAAGGACAGATCATAAACGGCTATATAGCGCATAAAAAAGTAAGTGTGGTTGGATGCCAAGTGAAATAAAATAATGTCAGAATGCCAGGACATTACAAGAAAGACAATTTATTGTGCTCTGAAATCCAGAAGGCTTCAATGGACAAACAGGCCATTTTGTGCAGAATACGTAAATGTGAAAAAAATGCAATTACCGTCCGCAAGCGTTCCGGCGTAAGATGGCAATACGGGATATGGCCACCATGGAGGGCGATGCAAGATTCCACACGTCGTGTCATGCTTTGCACAACATTATCAAGCAGCTGTTGGGGTAATTTATCCCATTCCTCTGTCAGTGCACGGATGAGGGTGTCCTTGTTTATTGGAGGGCATTGGCGACTAGCAAGATTCCTCCCCAAAGCATCCCACATATTTTCAATGGGATTCAGATCTGGAGAACGTGCTGGCCATACGAGACGTTGAATATCCTCGCTCTCAAGACACTCCTGGACAGCGACTGTTCGATGACATGTTGCGTTGTCGTCCATGAAAATGAATCTATCACCGACAGCACAACGGAACATGCGAACATGAGGTAGCAGAACATCATTAATGTATCGTTGGCCAGTCATAGCCCCAGTTGGAAGCACATAGAGGGACGTACGGCCATTGATCATGATGCCAGCCCATACCATGACACTACATGTCGGATATCGGTCCCTTTCCTGTATGTTTGCTGGACAATATGCAGTACCACTATCTCTCCAGATCAGTTGTCGTCGTCAATCAGACGATAGACTGTATCTACTCTCATCTGAGAAGAGGACAGCAGACTAGTCGTTATCAGTCTAATTGCGATGTTGATGGCACCATTGCAAACGGGCGGTACGGTGACGTCTGGACAATGGGATGCACACAACAGGACGGCGGGCGGTACGGTGACGTCTGGACAATGGGATGCACACAACAGGACGGCGGACGTATAGTCCTCCTTCATGCAAACGTCTGGCGACAGTTTTTCGGGAGATCCGCTTGCCAGTAGCAGCCATAAACTGATTTGCTACCTCACTAGCTGTGCTGCGCCGGTGTCTTTTTGTTGATAGCACTATGAACCGATCTTCTGCAGGTGTCGTACTGCGAACACGACCTCCCCCGTGACGTTTGCTACACTCTCCATTTGTTTGAAATGATTTCCAAAGCCTTGAAACAACACTGTGGCTGACGTCGAACTCCCTGGCAACATCTATTATTTTTCGCCCTTCTTCAATCTTGCCAATAATACGGCCACGCGTCAAATCATCTAGGTGATGTCGGGAAGACATACTGAAAATTGCAAGTTCGTCAATTGATTCTTTCCCTTTCAACTTTGCGTTTGAACAACAACGGTCAATACGCGTCAAATCCTTTATATCTCTTATCAGCGCTATGACGTCACGAAGAAGTTCGGCAATCCAAAATTTGCATACGCACAACACGTCTTACTGTATCCCACACTTATGCTAATTTCCACATTTTCCTGCCTTCCATTTTATGGTTGCTATCGTTGCTATTGTCATCCGTCCTTAGCAATTGTCCGGCAGTGTATTAGAATGCCCCCTGTGCTTCACAAAAGCGATTTCTAAAGTAGGTGTTACGGCGTAATAATTTAAAAATTTATAAACGAGCACGAAACTTTGTTCCAATTCTTAGGAAAAAAGAAAAATTATATCCATACACTGCAACTGCAAATTAGTTAGACGGAATGTTAAATAGCAGCCCCTAACTACGCTTTGGGGGGGGGGGTTGGAGGTTTAACGACCACCGTGAGCAACCCAATGGGCTATAAGCAGTCGCTCGTCCCTAATTTGGGCTCACTGGTTCCAGGGAAGGGAGAGAGCCAGTGCCGTAAGACAAACACATCCATGCCTCACCGGGATTCGAACCCGGACCCCTTCCGGACGAATGGTCATAAGCCATCGCTTAGACCACTGCGCCACTTGGGTAGCTAACTACCCTTTTCAAACCACTCTATGATGAACAAATGCATTGAACAGGGATGATAGGAAGGATTCGTGAAATATAGAGTCTGAGTTGAAAGTTTTTTAATATTTGGATCACTTTGTCTTCATACGTACCTTTACGACGAAAACTGACTAGCATTCAGAGTATAGACCATGTTTCTCGTCTTAGCCATCTGTCTGCCAGTTCTTACATTTCACGGCCGTACCAATCCTTATCCTTCGAGACGAAGAACTCCTTCATCCCAGCTACCACCTCCTTCTGGGTACTGAAAAGCCGCCCGTGAATGAAATGAGCCATGGACCGGGACTAATCCGACCGGGCATGTTCCGGACTGTATGCTGGGTATAGCATCAGTTTGATGCCCTCAAGTTTCTGGAGTTTTGCCCGGGTCGTTCGCGCTGCCAAGCGTTGTCCTGTGCAGGAGAGTGAGCTTTCTGTTCACCAGTTTCAGGTATTTCTCCTCTAAAACGGCATACATCCACTCCAGTTGTTCAGAGTAAAGATTGGCGTTGATGGTCCAACCATCTGGAACAAATTCTTTATGGATTATCCCCTTGAAATTCCACCAGAAACAGTATCACCAGGCAATCGAAGCGCCCAGGTTTGGCAACAGGTTCAGGAACCGGCCCGGGCTAAACCACTGCCGTTGTGTATTTGGATTACGGGAACTGATTCACGTTTCACCGCACGGAACAATTCTCTTGATGAAACGTGCATCTGGAACAAATTCCTTATGGATTATCCCCTTGAAATTCCACCAGAGACAGCACCACCAGGCGATCGAAGCGCCCAGGTTTGGCAACAGGTTCAGGAGCCGGCCCGGGCTCAACCACTGCCGTTGTATGTTTGGATTACCGGAATTGATTCACGTTTCATCGCACGGAACAATTCTGTTGATGAAAAATTCGTCTGGAAGAAATTCCTTATGGATTATCCCCTTGAAATTCCACCAGAAACAGTATCACCAGGCGATCGAAGCGCCCAGGTTTGGCAACAGGTTCAGGAGCCGGCCCGGGCTCAACCACTGCCGTTGTATGTTTGGATTACAGGAACTGATTCATGTTTCATCGCACGGAACAATTCTGTTGATGAAAACTTCATCTGGAACAAATTCCTTGTGGATTATCCCCTTGAAATTCCACCAGAAACAGTATCACTAGGCGATCGAAGCACCCAGCTTTGGCAACAGGTTCAGGAGCCGGCCCGGGCTCAACCACTGCCGTTGTATGTTTGGATTACAGGAACTGATTCACGTTTCATCACACGGAACAATCGCGCGGGTTTTCTAGGAGTTTCTTTCACACTTCAACTCGGCGGGTTTGCTTAAGCCGTTGTCATTTCGTGAGGAACAATACTGCAGTTCCTGTAGATCTTGCCGAGGTAACAGACCACGGTGGTCGGTGATATATCCAGCTCGCCTGATAATCACAGAGTGCTTGTTGTTGGATTTGCCTCTACGACCTGACGCAGATCCTCCGAATCCACGTTTCGCGTCCTATCACATTAATAAGGAAGGATCGAGACAAAGTTAACCCGTTCCAAAGGCATGGTGTCTACTCTATCCCATTAAAAGCTATTGATCCTAACGCACAGGACACCGTTTACGTAGGATCTACACTTCGGACAATTGCTACCCGTGTATCCGAGGACATGTATAATACCCGGACTGGTTTCGACTGCCACTGCCTTATCCAGGTTAGTTGACCAAGGCCAACACACCCCAGAGTGGAATAACACCACTTTAATAGCAACATCTGCAACTAAGCCTAACTTATAGTTCACAGAAAGTTTATACATTAATATCTTTGCCAATCAGTGTTGTAACGATGACGCACCATGGACTGTACCCACCTCATGGAAATATTTTATTTCAAACCATTGTACATATCATCACAACCCATAACCGTATTTTTTGTCTCTGTATTAATTTGCATGAAAATGAGAAACAAATTTGCTGTCTGTAGTACGATAAGTTAAAACAAATCCCTAAAACTGCCGAATAAAACTCAATTTATTTACAATTTTAAAAACCTATTTACATAGCTAGCACTTTCGGGGCTCACATGGCCCCATTTTCAAGCCCAAAAGCCCCGGAACACATATAGGCAACGACTATATACTATAGTTATTAGTGACTAAGCTGATATACGTCATAAAATAACACAGGTGATGCCATTTACATTAAGAAAAAGAGGAAATTAAAGTCCGAAAACAAATACAGAACAAGTAAAGTCTCACCTTCTAAGTGTGTCATGGGGGAGCGATCATCTTCCTCCAAGGTCTTGGGACTGAAGTCGGAAAGTCCGAGATGCAGCAGACGTCGTAATATTTAAGAATAAACAGGCTTTCCGAGAGAAAAATGGTATTCTTGTTAACAGAGGAGTTTAAAACTTTGGCATTTTGCCAGTCCGGTTTGTACCCTTCCAGTTTGACTGCAACGGTGAGGGCTGTGGCCTTCCTGTTTGACTGTAACGGCCACAGCCCTCACCGTTGCAGTCAAACAGGAAGTCTACAAACCGGACTGGCAAAATGCCAAAGTTTTAAACTCCTCTGTTAACAAGAATACCATTTTTCTCTCGGAAAGCCTGTTTATTCTTAAATATTACGACGTCTGCTGCAACACGGACTTTCCGACTTCAGTCCCAAGACCTTGGAGGCAGATGATCGCTCCCCCATGACACACTTAGAAGGTGAGACTTTTACTTGAACTTGTTCTGTATTTGTTTTTGGACTTTAATTTCCTCTTTTTTCTTAATGTAAATGGCATCACCTGTGTTATTTTTATGACGTATATCAGCTTAGTCACAAATAACTAGAGTATATAGTCGTTGCCTCTATGTGTTCCGGGGCTTTTGGGCTTGAAAATGGGGCCATGTGAGCCCCGAAAGTGCTCGCTATGTAAATAGGTTTTTAAAATTGTAAATAAATTGAGTTTTATTCGGCAGTTTTAGGGATTTGTTTTAACTTATCGTACTACAAACAGCAAATTTGTTTCTCATTTTCATCTATCAAGTACGAAATCTTCATATTCAGATTAATTTGCATTTTTGTGTGCGCATGCGTGGGTTGGAGCACCGCCTTCATGCTGATGCATTGTCGATGTTGGTCACCGGTTTTATAAGCACGGAATCACACCCCAGCAGTTCCTGATGATGGACCCATAGTGGGTCTGAAAGATCTCGCATGATTTTAATCTGGTTTTAGTTGTAAGTAAAAGTTCGTCTTTTAATCTGCAATTATCTTCATCTCTTGGTATCGTGTCTTCACAGCATTGAGTTATTTTCAGGTGTATATCAGTTGGCACGGATGTTTGGATAGCCAGCTTGCCTGATAATCTGAGTGCTTGTTGTCGGATTTGCTTCTACCGCCTGACGCACAGCTTACGAATACACGGTTCGTGGCTTACCTGACCTTGGCTGATCGTCTTGAGGTTTCTGTCACCTGAGCGAAATTTCTTGAACCATCTGGTCCACGGAACATTCCTCTTTCACATGACAAATAGTTCGTGTCGCTTGAGCAGCGTTCAGGCCGAGTTCAAACTCGTAAAGCAAAAGTTCCCTAATAAGACGGTTGTGGCTGTTCATCCATTTTAGGCGTTCCAACTACAGATAGAACGACGACGTCCCATGCTGTTCACAGCAACGACTACCACTTTATATCCCTTTTGACTGACTGCAGTGCGCGACTTGAAGTGGTTTAAACACGTGACGTTCCCGCCGCAGCGCATGTGTTTATCCAAATATTGCAAAACTTTCGACTCATCCTCAGTCTATTGTAAATATTAGAACTCTGCAGGAGAAAGAAAACATTTTCAACTCGTCAGTCCTCTAATATTGCGATTTGCAGTGAAAAACAATCGGAGACTACCCTTTTATTCTTTTTGAACAATTTTCGATATTCATCTTTCGCATTCCAAGAGGTTTGTGGCTGTGAAACAAAGGAAGTGATTCGAGAGTACACATTTATTTACGTACAACAGATTGCCTTTACTTTTCTCACTCACAACCACACAAAGCCATAATCCGGTACGTATTAAGTAAAATTAAATCATAAGGGGATTAATGAATGTTTCTGTCGTGAAACCAATAAAAGGAGATTTTTTAGTCAAAAAACTAAATATTTATGGAACTATCGCAGCGGCAACAGCATTTATTTCGAGTGTTAAGGTGGTGTCACCTAAAATCTCTGCCCTATGTTTCCAATGGTAAAATTTCTTCACACATTTTCTTCGCAATTAATGTATTCCCAAGGATGAAAATTCGCACTTGTATAAAACTAACTCTAATATGGAATACTTAATATTTGCTAAAACATAATTATATTAAAAATTAATCGTTTTTCTTCGAGTAATGTTCAGACCTCTCAATAGATGGCGCTACCTGTACATTGATGCCGTTAGTAGACATACAAACGTTGCATTGCTTGATCATGATTATGTTTTAGCAAGTATTTAGTATCCTACGCTATAATTTAAAGTTTTATCGATGTGCAAATTTTCACCCTTGGGAATACACCTAATTGCAAAGAAAATATGTAAAGAAGTTTTACCATTGGGAACATAAAGCACATATTTTAGGTGGAACCACTTTAAGCTTTGCAAAAATATTTATTTTTGTTAACATTATTGTTATTACTATCTATGGCGTAGAAGTCTTGTCTTACTTCTACGTTAACTTAAAACATCAGCATACTAAGAAATAGTTCCTAAATGAAAGAAACCTTGACGGCCATACGAAACATGTAAACAACAGAAGTCACACTTACAGAAAAAGGTGCTATATTCAGGATGTAGCAAACACATCGTAGCATAGCATATTGCAATAAACTCTCCACATAACGCTCTTTAACACAACGCTCCTTTCAGTAATCAGTTTAAAATCTAGCGCTTTCTTCAATAATCAGTTTACAACCCAACACTCTCGAGCAATAGATTAGTCGTCGATTTTATCTCTTGTTCCTATCAAAACTCAGGCATACGTCACGTTCATTCAACCTCAATTGTGTTGCCAAACGTATTCGTTTGAGAGAAAGATATCACGTTGAGAGTGAAGAATAACAGAATAAACTCAAGATTTACATAGGGAAAGAAACTAAAAAGGAAAGTTAATTTAGAATATACATCACATATCCCATGATTCCATAAGTAATGTCGTTTTTAGCATGCCCAACAGAACTGCCCCCTCTGGCGACCCGACTATGACGTATACCACGGCCATGATAAGACATATCGGACGGCAAACCCTTCGTGTCACTTGAGACAGAGAACAAGAGTTGTACGTGCATCCATTCAGCCGTTAAACTGCATAGGAAATGGCGATATCTGAAGAACACATCAGGCACATTATGTACGCTGTATGAGTTTAACCAGGGACATACAGCGACTGTAGCGACACGAAACATCAATGATTTGTACGGTCAGGGTACCCTGGATGTCACAAAGCGCCAACGATGGTTCCAGAATTCCGAGTGGAGAACAGCAACCTCACGGATATGCAACGCCAAGGACGACCTGTTGAGCTGGAAAATGTACTGAGAACTTCTGTTGAGGAAATCCATAATCAACAGTCGAGGAATTACCTACAATCCTCCATTCAACCCATTCAGTTGTTCACAGGCATCTACAGGACCTTGGGTATGTGTAACGGGTTAGTAAAATCATGCAATGCATTGATTACGATACGTTTTCTAACATTCCCAAAATCATTACTCAAGTTATGAAGATAACTGCTGTGGAATAAATCTCGCACCTGTGCCCTGACCTTTGACCCCATTTCGATGGCATTAAACAACCGGTTCAGTATACCTCAGGAACAACATGATAGTTTTATCGCAATCGAAGTATTTTTCCGTAAGTTATAACGTATGAGGGCGATGGAATGGATCCCGCTCCTATGTCCTGACCTTTGACCCCGTTTCGTAAATTTTCAATAGGGTTCATTCCCAGGTTGTCGTCTACCATATACTAAACATTCATCGAAATCGAACCATTTTTACGCGGGTTATCATGCGGACAGACAGACAGACGGATAAAGTTGGAGCATATACACTTCTTCAGTCTATGGTTGTAGAGCGTAAAAGACTGGGTAAGTGGGCACCCCATGAGCTCGCTGCACAAAATCTGCAACATCGTGTGAGCATTTGCACTTCCTTGCTCTCCTGTGAAAATAGGGGGGGCGTTTTTGCCCAGAATGGTTACGAGAGATGAAAAATGGATTCTTTAACGCAACACCAAGCGCAAACTTCAGTGGTTTCGTAAAGGGGATGTGCCTGCAGTAGTGGCTAAACCAGGAAGTTTCTCACAAAAGGTTTTGTCTGTTTGGTGGGATATGCAAGGCATAATTCATTACGAGCTTCTGCCACCTAACAAAACCATTACAGGTGAGGTCTACTGACAGCGGCTACAAATCAGTGTCTTGCAGGACAAACGTCTAGCACTCCTTAATCGTAAAGTCGTGGTTATACACCAGGACAACGCAAAATCACACACGGCCAAACTGACTAGTGCCAAGTTGCAGGAGTGCGGATGGGAAGAACTTCCCCATCCAACATATTCCCTTGACATTGTGCCATCCGATTACCATCTGTTTCCAACACCATCTTGCTGGGAAAACACTTCGAAATGTCGAGGAGGTTCACCGAACCCTGTGACTTTTTTTGGATCGAAACCCATGGAATTCTACAAGTCTGAGATTCAAAAACTTCTTGAATGGTGGGAGAAGGTTGTCAGTGCCGGGGGCAGTTATTATAATGATGAAAAGATCTGTTCCAGGTACGTATTTGCTTGATTTTTTTCTCACGTGCAAAAAACATTACTTGTGGGATGACCTGATGTCATATATTATTCAGATTTAGACGAACGTAGCAAACGACCATGAAACAGAGTAATCGTAATGTAACTACTAAAGTGCATCTGCACAAGCTAAAATCTGAGCTCAAGGTAGAAACAAAAAATTAATCGCAGGAACATTAGTGAAACTGAATGGTAAATTATTGCCTAGGCTATATATACTATACTGTGCAAATTAATTGGGACAAAGTAAAAAATCACTTTTTTCCAAAACTATGTCTTTATATCATTCTATGCCTTGAAAAATAATGCCTTGTCTTTATATCATTCTATGCCTCTGATAAATACCTGTATTAGCATGAAGTATGTCCTTCATTAGCAGAAATGACTTCTTGAATTCGTTTTGGCATTGACTCCACTAACTGAGTGCACATATGTTTGACTTCATAATCGTGGAACCACACTTTTATAGCATTCGTTATCATGCGTTCTTTAGTTGTACAGTCCATTTTACCTAAACGTCTCTTCAAAAGATACCACAAGTTTTCTATGGGATTTAAGTCTGGTGAATTTCCAGGCCAATCAAGCGAATGAATTTGATTTTCCAGCATGAAATTCTTGACCAATTTCGAATTGTAACATGGGGCCAAGTCATATTGAAATGTCCCGTCAAACGTTTGCAAGAATATAACAATCCTACGTTGTAATATTTCTACGTACTTGGCTGAATTCATCATACCTTGAACAGGAACTAAGCTTCCAGTGCCATTTGATGTGAAAAAAAACCCAAAACATCTGTTTCAGAGGGTGTTTTACAGTTTGTTTGATATGCTCAGGTCTTAAGGGTTCACAGTTGCTTCGTCTAACGCCATTTTCTTGGCAACCCTGCACAAATAAATGAGTTTTATCACTAAAAATTACCTTTTTCCAGTCGTCAGCAGTCCATGATTTATATCTTTTGGCCCATGCTAAATCTTCATTTTCGCATTCAAATATTGTTTTTTCGTTGGTCTTGCCATCCGGCCAACTTCAAGAAGCCTGCGGCGTACAGTTGAATCACTAACATCACAACCACTAGCCAATAAATCTCTTTGAAGGTCGGTGCTTGTTTTTTTATTCATTTTACTATTTCTGATTAGATATTTATCGGTTCGTCGAGTTGTTTTTCGTTTTCTTCCACATTTGCCTCTCCTTTTTGGAGACGATGATCCAGATGCATTGCATCGCGTAAGCAGTCTGGATACACTTGATTTGCCTACACCAACTGCAGAAGCGATATCTCTCACTGTCATAGAAGTGTGATCCTCCAGACCAATTATTTTTGCACGCTTCCTTGAGGAAATATCTATTTTTCAATACACGAAAGCAACACGTACTCACAGAGAGCAAAAACTAACATCCACCTGTCACACACGAAAGCTCACAACTGAAGCTGAAGTGTCTATTTCCTGTTTAAAACCGGTCAAACCACATTCTTACTTAAAAGTTCTAACAGTCACATCACCTCACAGCTGATAAAACCGGTTTACGTAGGTTTCCGACATCAACTGGCGATCACATTACAATTCTGAGAATAAAATAGCTTGTCCCAATTAATTTGCACGGTATAGTAGATAATATTTATCGCGTTGTACATCATTTTGAAGCTCTCATCAATCGCAGATAAAATCCTTTGGGGGAGCGGTGTTGAGGGGGAAACCAAATTTTGCTGCGAGTCTTACCTTACTACTTTCGATAAAGCTGCACAGCTTCAAAATGCAGTTTTGTAATGGCTTTAACCAAAATTCAGCTTTAGGTTCGGCGGTAGTTTAGTAAAATATACTTTTGGGTTACAGTGAAATTAACTATTGTTGCATAACTTTATAGAACAGCATTAAAATCATATTTCAACAATAGTTTTGACTCCTCCAGTTACCCATTTCCATTACATCAAAATTTCATGCATGGCAGTTACTTTTCTCCTGTTGAGTAAGAGTCTTAGCATAAATAAATAAAGAAGCGAAAAAACTGAATTCCATTCGCAAAATGTGGAAGTCATTCTAGTTGGCGGGGAAATGAATTTTATGACACAGCTATTTAATTCCAGAGAATATCGTTCGAAGAAGCACCAGCTGTGATTCACATAACCGCTGGTTAAACGCAGCAACCGATGAGGATTTAAAAAGTACAAGATATAAGTAGCGGCTTCGTCAAAGGACGAAGGAAGATATCTCTAATATTAGTACTGCCGTGTATTTTAGGAATTTTGCTTTGACTTTTATTCTACGATCAACCTTACATGGGAGTTTGTAACATTCAGTTTGTAGCTATTCATACACCTACCTGTGTGTGTGTGTGTGTGGTGCCAGTCATACGATACGTAAATGTATCATTGACATGATATTCGAACAATGACCCGGAACAGCCAATAAAATGGTATCTGGGGTTTTTAATACAGTACCTTAAAAGGAGTAACAAATTGTAATTAAAAGTGAAAACGAAAATTGATATAAATATATTTTTCTAATATTACAGTGGTTTTAACATATATTTCTGCAGCATTACTAGTACAAGATTCTTTGAACAAGTGCACATAATGCACTTAACAGAACGTTATATCATAAAATTTATCGCATATTCGTATATACTTAAATCCCTGAAAATGGAGAAATAAAAAATTTGAAGCGCTAATTATCACAGTGATTATCGGCAACCTGTAATATATATTTAAGTAAAAATGGAGCAAGGAATATAATTTGGAGCACATTGAGCAGGTGCGGGTTTAGAATAGGTGATGTGGAAGCGTAAAGGAGAGAAGCCTTGTTGTAGCACTATAGCTTCGTTTTGAAACAGGTGCGAAACTGACACAAAAGGGGTCAAAGAGAATTCCATCAGCACCCTACATTTGAGAGTCAATTATGTCTTTTGTTTATATCTCATACATTTGGAAGAATCCACTATATAATCGTGTTATTGTATCATGCCATTACTTATTATTGTAAATTACATAGTTTCAAATGTTAACTGTTGATCATACACTTATTTCTTGAATTGCACAACACGACAGTGATCAACGTTATTGCAGAAAATATTTCACACCTATAATTAAAAAAGTTCTAATTTGTCACACTAGTTATGATTGTTTCCTTGCGGTCTTCATTCTAGGAAAGACATAAGAAATGGCGTTAAATTTTATAGTAACTATTTAGAACGATAGAGGGCAGCACGTCCTACCGCATGAGATAGGAACTTCTATGCAACATGTTGTGCTCTTTGTTACTTCACGGGATTGTCTCGTGATATATTGTTCCTTATAGCTTTTTAGAACTGCGATTATTAGTGTCATGAAGATCTCAAAGCATAATTCAATCATGCAATTTCAGTAGCAACAGGTATTGTCATATTAATATGTCACGTCATAGTGTGGCAAAAACTAATTGATACTTATCAATGATATCATCTTTCCATGCGTTAATTCAAACGCAGCTAGTGTACTAATAACAAACCACTAAAATTCAGTAATGATAAAGAGAAAATGTTAGGGAGACCAACCAGTAGCGCATCCAGAAATTTCTCGGTTGCGCACAAAAATAGTCAGGTGCTATAACAATTAAGGAGGTTGTCTTTTGTACATTTATTTATATCCAGTTACTGTTGCAGTACAAGAACGCTAAATCTGTCCGTCCGGAAGTATAAAATCACGTAACCCCCACGAGAAGTAACCGATTTGCACGGAAATTATTCCTTTGTACTCAGGGACGCCTCACACCTATCAGATACAACACAAAATTTCGTTCCATCCGTCCGCCATCGGTCTGTCCATTCGTCCTGAAGTATATAAGCATATAACCTCACCAAGAAACAACCGATTTGCACGGAAATGATTTCTTTCTGCTGTGGGACGTCTGACACATGTTGGCTGCGATACGAAATTACTTTCCGTTTGTCGGCCGTCTGTCTGTCCGTCCCAAATAATAATAGCTTCAACCTCAACGAGAAATAATTGGTTTGCACAGAAATAATTTTTTTACTCACGGACGCCTTACACCTATCAGATACGATAGAAAATTACGTTCCATCCGTCCGAAGTCTGTCCGTCCCTAACAATAAAAGCCCGCAACCCCACCGAGATACAACCAAGTTGCACGGAAATGATTTCTTTGTACTCAGGGACGCCTCACACCTATCAGATATCAGAGAAATTTTGGTTCCATGCATCCGTCGTCTGTCCGTCCGTCCGGAAGTATAAAACCACGTAACCACAACGTGAAACAACCGATTTGCACGGAAATGATTCCTTTCCACTCAGGGACGCCTCACACCTAACAGATACGGTAGAAAAGTACGTTCCATCCATCCGAAGTCTGTCCGTCCGTACGGAAGTATAAAATCACGTAACCCCACCGAAAAGCACGTAAATGATTTCTTTCTACTAAGGTACGCCTCACACTTATCAGATGTGATAGAAAATTTCATTCCATCCGTCCGTCGTTTGTCTGTTCGTCCGTCCGGAATTAGAAAAGCACGTAACCCCACCGAGAAACAGCCGTTTAGCACGGAAATGACTCCTTTCTACTCAGATGCCTCACACCTATCAGATATGATAGAAATTACGTTCCATTCGTCCCAAGTCTGTCCGTCCGCCCTTCAGAAGTATTAAAGCACGTTAAACCGCCGAAAATCAACCGATGTGCACGGAAATGAATTCATTCTACTCAGGGACGCCTCACACCCATCAGATACGATACAAAATTGAGTTCCATTCGTCCGACGTCGGTCTGTCCGTCCGTCCGTCCTGAAGTATAAAATAACGTAACTCCTCCGAAAAACAACAGATTTGCACGGAAATGAATTAATTCTACTAGGGACGCCGCACACCTCTTAGATACGAGATAAAATTACGTTTCAACTGTCCGCCGTCTGTCTGTCTATTCGTCCGGAAGCATAAAGGCACGTAACCTCAACAAGAAACGTACCTATCAGGTACGTTACAAATTCCGTTCCGTCCGTCCCACCGAACAAAAGCCCACAACCCCACCGAGAAACAACCGATTTGCACGGAAATGAAATCGTTCTACTAAGGGACTCTCACATAGAGGTGGAGAACTATCGATAGTTATGATTATCGATATGAATAACTATCGATTGTGTGTTGGCACAGTTTCTAGGGAGAAAATTTGTTTTCCGGGACGAAAAATTATTTCTGACAAGAATATGATAAATTATGTAAAATATATTTAGCATTGAACGAAATACATCCAACAAAATTAGAAGATACACTGCAATCCAATATGGTACATAATATTTGGATACTTCAATCAAAAATAAAACTGAGCACTCATATTAGAGATCTACTTTTTAAAATTTCGCACAATATAATCCCGACAAAAAAATGGTTGTATAGAATTAAACTGTCTAATCCTAACTGTAACTACTGTGGTTCAGAAGACACTCTTCAACATTTATTTGTAGATTGCAATTTTGCAAAATATATCTGGGATTGGTTACAACAATACTTAAATTATAGACATAAATTTACTGCAGAACAAATTTTGTACCATGGGCCTCTAGACTGCTCTGAATATAAAAACCTAACAATTCCTTATTTAATAGCAATAACAAAATACAATGTATAGAAAAAAATACCTGTTGAATGTGATCTCAGAAGAATACTGGAGTTTCAAGCTAGAACGTTTGGAGCTCAAAAAACTTTTTAAAAAATGAAAAGTATTAGCACCAGTAATACATAAAAAAAGAACAAAAATACTAAACAAAATAACAGAATAAAGCATTTGAAATTAAAGTATTAATAGCAAAAACGTGAAATATAATAAAACTGAAAAGTATAAATTAACTCTTAAACACATATAATTTGTTCCCGACATCGTTTCAGTTTTTTATTGGAAAAAGTAAAATATAATGAAATTAATTTTGACTGTGTCACTAGGATTTCAAGAATTTACTGCTCAATACTGTAATATATTCAGTCAAATATCTAACCATAATAGCATATCACACATAAAAAATTAATTTCTATTAATATAATTAAACAAAAATTGGATCAATTGATGTTTTCCCATCTTATCTATATCCTGTACTATAGTGTAACATCACTTTCCTATTCTTTCATGTTTAAAAAAAATGTTATTTTGTTTACCCCAATTTTTGCCATTTTTTTTTATCTGAAATGCCTTTAACAAGAACTTCTTACTAAGTACATGTGGAGTGTTCAAAAAGGTGATTTCTGAAGAAATTGTATACTTCCTGTAAAAAGCAGAACTTCTTGTGCAGGCTCCCACCCTCTCAGTTGGTTGTCAGCTTTGTCTGGAAGTATGAGAACATGACAATTATAAATTTTCACACAATCTCCTTGTTTTCACCTCATTTATACTTTTGAGCCCTGCCATATTGATACTTATGACACTAATCAAAAGTGTAAACGGTGAGATTATGCGGTTTTTGTACTCTGTTGTTCTTCATGTTAAGTCAAGTTTAAAGCGAAAGTGTACGGCTTCAGTCAGATAAAAACGAAGCCAGAGGCGTTGTTCTTGTTGTTTGTACTGGAAGTTTAAAGGTGAGTCAGGTGCTGAAAGAGTTATTTGTTGAATATAAGTATCGGTAATAATGGGTAAACGTAAAATATCTTTTGTAAAACATTATTTTTCTTTTGGTTAGGATAAGGTCTACGTAAAATGTAGCCTTTGCGGAAAGAACTACAAAACATCAGGCGATACGTCAAGTCTTAAGGAAAATTTAAAACGACAGCATTCAGCTGCTGTCGTTTTAAATGATCCCAGAAAAACTGAGGAACAGCCCCACTCAAAACTTTTTTCTATTCAGTTTCTAACGAATTATTACCACGATTTTGCTGAACATTATAGAAGAAAATGTTTTTGCATACAAAACTGCAGAATTTTTTTTGTTTAGCTTTTGTGAAGGGAAACAAAAAAAATCATGCAATACAAAAAAAAAAAAAAAAAAAAAGAATTAAGGAGCCGCGTATTAGCTCGTTCTTCAGGCACAACATTTGTTTCGTGACTTTTGCTCACTCACATTCCGGAGGATATCGTCAAAACGTAGATTCCCCGCCCCGGTGGCGCAGTGGTCTAAAGGCTGATTTCTGACCAATCGTTCGAGATGGGTCCGAATTCGAATCCCGTGAGTAATAGATGTTGTGGTTGTATTTGTCTTGCAGCACTGGCTTCTTTATCCCTTTCCTAAAACCAGTGGAACTAAATCTGGGACGGACAAATGCTTACAGCCCATTCAATTGTTCACGGTGGTCGTTAAACTCCAACCAAAAGAAAAAAATAAGAAGAAAAAAATAGTTAGTTTCAAAGCTTATCAGAGCTTAGTTTTCGACAATATGGAAAAGTAAGAAAAATTTTGATTCTTTAATTTATACCTCATGTCCGACTCTTATTAAAGGCCGACGCATCAGGGGCTGTTAAAGAATTGTTTAGGAATCTATTAATCTTTTACCTAAGTTTTCCATTTTAAACACACATTCATACTTCCTTTTAGTAAATTAAAACATTTAGTGCATACTTTCATTATTGTTGTTATTATTATTAGAGGATCCTTTCATCATTGTCATGTTCTCATACTTTTAGAAAGAGCAGAGAACCAACTGAGAGGGTGGGAGCCTTCACAAGAATTTCCGCTTGTTACAGGAAGTGTACAATTTGTTTAGAAATCCCGTTTTTGAACACTCCATACGTACTTAGTAAGAGGTTCTTGTTAAAGGCATTTCAGATTAAAAAAATGGCAAACATGGGAGTAAAAAAAATTAACATTTTTTTTTAAATAAGAAAGAATAGGAAACTGATGTTACACAATAGTACAGGAAATACTAAAAATAAGATGGAAAAACATCAATGGATCCTGTTTTGCTTTAAATGTATTATTACAAATTAATTAATATTTTACATATATGCCATTGCTGAATATATTATAGTAATACTTAATAAATTATTGAAATCCTACTCATATGGTCAAAAATTACTTCCATATTATATTTTCTTTTTTTCCAACAAAATACTGACACAATATCGGAAACAAAATGTGTTTAAGAGCTTAATTTATACTTTTCAGTTTTATTATTTTTCACCTTTTTGCTATTAACATTTTAATTTTAAATGCTTTATTCAATTATTTTGTTTATTATTTTTGTTCCTTTTTATTTATATATTACTGGTGCTAATACTTTTCATTTTTTAAAGTTTTTTAGCTCCAAACGTTCAAGTTCCAAACTGCAGTATTCTTCTGAGATCACATTTAATAGGTATTTTAATCGGACATACAGACTTCGGAACAATGGAACTCAATTTTCTATCGTATCTGATGGGTGTGAGGCGTCCCTGAGTAGAATGAATTCATTTCCGCGCAAATCAATGTTTTTCGGCGGTTTAACATGCTTTAATACTTCTGACGGGCGGACGGACAGACAGACTTCGGACAAATCGAAAGTAGTTTCTATCATGTCTGATAGGGGTGAGAAAGGAGTCATTTCTGTGGTAAACGGTTGTTTCTCGGTGGGGTTACGTGCTTTTATCCGGACGGAGGACAGACAGACGACGGACAGATGGAATGAAATTTTCTATCATATCTGATAGGTATGAGCAGTCTCTGAGTAGAAAGAAGTCATTTCCGTGCAAATCGGTTATTTCTCGTTAAGGTTTAGGGCTTTCATACTTACGGACAGACAGGCGGCGGACGGACGGAACTTATTTCTGTAACGTACCTGACAGGTGCGATGTGTCCTCCAGCAGAAAGAAATCATTTCCGTACAAATCGGTTGTTTCTCGGTGAGGTTATGCGCTTTTATACTTCAAGACAAATAGGCAGACAGATGGCGGACGGATGGAACATTATTTTCTATCATAAATGATTGGTGTGAGGCGTACCTGAGTAGAAAGAGACCAATTCCGTGCAAATCGGTTTTTTCTCGGTCGAGCTACGTGTTTTTATACTTCCGGACGGACAGACGTGCCGACGGAAAGACAGACTTGGGACGAATGGAACGTAATTTTTGTAATGTATCTGATAGGTGTGAGGCGTCCCTGAGTCGAAAGAAATAATTCCCGTGCAAATGGGTTCTTTATCGGCGGACATATATTTTTTATTCTTTTGAACGGACGGACAGACGACGGACGGATGGAACGTAATTTTGTATTGTATCTGATAGGTGTTAGGCGTAGCTGAGTCGAAAGTAATAATTTCCGTGCGAATCGGTTGTTTATCGGCGGAGATATTTTTTTTATTCTTCTGGAAGAACGGACAGACGGCGGACGGATGGAACGTAATTCTCCGTCGTATCTCATGGGTAATTCGTTCCTGAGTCGAAAGAGACCATTTGCGTGCAAATCTGTTGTTTCTCGGTCCAGTTATGTGTTTTTATGCTTCCTGACGGACGGACGGACGGACGAAAAGACAGACTTGGGACGGATGGAACGTGATTTTGTAATGAATCTGATAGGTGTCAGGCGTCCCTGAGTCGAAAGAAATAATTCCCGTGCAAATCGGTTGCTTATCGGCGGAGATATTTTTTATTCTTTTGGACGGACGGACAGACTTGGGACGGATGGATCGTCATTTTGTATTGTATCTGATAGGTGTGAGGCGTCCCTGTGTCGAAAGATATAATTTCCGTGCAAATCGGTTGTTTATCGGCGGATGTTTTTTATTCTTTTGGACGGACTGACAGACGGCGGCTGGATGGAACGTAATTCTGTTTCGTATCACATGGGTAATTCGTTCCTGAGTAGAAAGAGATCATTTGCTTGGAAATCGGTTACTTACTAAGATACGTACTTTTTCGTGTGGCCGTAATAACTGACATTTCAATTTGTTGATGGTCCCTTAAGAGAACCAGTCTTCCTTTCCTAGGCGATTTTTACATTTGCAATTTGTTTACGGCCCCTTTAAGGCTACGAGAGTCGACGGTAGTTCCTTCCGTGACACGCCGTCCTCGGCAGTACTTCTGGCCGCAAAGCTGAGCGGCATCTGCCGGTGGATTTCAAAGGTGCTTGTAATGGGACATTACCAAAAAGTTTATGTACATCGCGTATCGTGACTTTTTGTTTCAAACTTCGACGTCATAATTTTTCCGCTCTATCAGCCCCGGGAGGCGGGGGTATTGGCCACCCCCGTGGGTGCGCCACTGAAACCAACGCAGCACGATACCAACAGCTAAAATCACAGCGAACACATTTGGTGTCATGTGACCCCCTCCCTTGCACAGTGAGAAAGTTTCTCCTAAAACAAAAACTCGTAATCTCAGTGCTTAAATTTGTTAAAAACAAATTTGCTTAAATTTGTTTTTTCAGTGCTTAAATTTGTTAAAAACAAATTTAAGCACTGAGATCACAAGCGAAACAGTCAAATTTTAAATCTAGAATTGAGTGCTTCCTGTATTTTGTAATCTGTAATAGAAATTGTGACGTACCCATCTCAAACGTGCCGCATATGTGAAGACGGCAAATTTGTATCGTCAAACTTCGTCGATGTAACTTAGTTGGGAAAGCATTTCTCTCCGGAGCAGAAACATACTGATTCGATTCCCGTCATCGGCAATTGAATCCCACGCTATATTTGCGCCCGAAAGTAAAATGAATTTCCTGGCAGCTGCGTTTTACGAAAAATGTGCGATAATCGTTCTCACACCGTTCGGAATTATTAAGAATTCCTTTTACATTGAGCTTCCCCTTTAAGCGTTATTTGCTGGCTGACCCGAAAACCTACTATTTCGCCCCAGCTCTTTCTCAAGGGGGTTATATGTGATGTACCTGCTTCAGAGGTGACGCACATGTCAAGACGGCAAAGTTGCATAGACCAACGTAGTCGGTGTACCTTAATTGGGAAAGCATTCGGCTCCGGAGCAGAAGGATGCGGTTCAACATCGCCACTGGCAAATGAGTTACACGATGAAATCCACTATGATTTGCTGTAATTAATGTGTTATTACAGATGAGGGTAATGAATTAGAGCAATACACAGCGCAATCCTCTCAACTGAGGGCATAACGATTATACAAATATGTACAATCACTAACTTTTCAAACTTTTCCCTATGTCTTATTGTTTTTCCGGTAGAATGTCTTTTTCCCGATTACTAAAACCATGATATTATTTCTTCAACCTTATATCCTTATCATCATCGCCAACCATTACCACTCCACCGCTGGATGAAGGTCTCCCTAAGTTTCTTCCACAATGGTATGTCTTGCGCCATTTCCACATTCCTTCGAACTTCATCCAACCACCTCCCACATGGTTCTTTTCTTGGTCTTTTCCTGTTCCTTGGAATCCAGTCTAGAATTTTGGTTGTTCATCGGTGTTCCGTTTTTCTGGCAACATGTCCAGCCCATTGCCATTTCAGGGATTTTATTCTGAACATGTCTTCCACTCTCGTCGTTTTCTTTATCCACGAGTTCCTCTTATTATCTCTCTTGGTTGTATATCTTTTTTTAGTTAAGGTCCAGGTCTCTGCTCCGTAGGTAAACACTGGAATGATGCATTGACCAAAACATTTTCTTTTAAGCCATAATGGCATAATAAATACACAACTGACGTGGATTAGGAACATCAAATAGAAGTCATCGCTCTTTCCACGTTTTTTTGAAGTAAGTCAGTTTTTCCGTGACTCACGTATAAACTTCTTTTTCCGTGACTCACTTAAAACTTCTTTTTCCGTGACTCACTTAAAACTTTTTTCCGTGACTCACTTAAAACTTTTTTTTCCGTGACTCACTTATAAACTTCTTTTTCCGTGACTCACTTAGAAGTCATCGCTTTTTCCACGTTTATATGAGAGTCACGGAAAAATTGACTTACGTGGAAAGAGCGGTGACTTCTATTTGATGCTCCTAATCCACGTCAACGGTGTATTTATTATTCATTCGCCATCTAGTTATTTGTTCAGTTGCTGCTGTTCATCTGTGGTGAATCCCCAGCATTGTGCGGGGCTCGAAACCACCTGCCAGGTGGTTTGGCAATTTGTCGTATGTGAGTCTGGAGAATTTCGAGGGTGCAGTGGAAGCATGTCCGGCGCGTAACTGGAAGACCCAGGGTTCGGTTCCCGGTGGAGGCCGATGAGAATTTTTCCTTGACTCACTTATAAACGTGGAAAGAGCGATGACTTCTATTTGATGACCATAATGGCATAATGCTCTTGTGAAAATTGTACTGTTTCTTCCAAAAGCTTTCCAACCAAGTTTTATACATCGATTCATTTCTTCATCAATGTGACCTTTGTTTGATATTTGCTGTCCAAGGTAAATGTAGGTAACAATTATCTCCAGCTTTTCCCCATCAATCGATAAATCCTATTTTCTTCTAAAAGCATTGTACAACAGTTTTGTCTTCTGAAATTTCATTTTTAATCGCACTTCTTTACTCTTATCAGCAAGTTCCTGGATCATGCTCTGCAGTTCTAAAGGGATATTGCAAAAATGGCTACGTCATCAGCAAAACGAAAGTGAGTTAAATAATTTCCGTGAATCTTTATCCCATTTTTTCTTAGTTGAATGATTGAAAGAAAGACATTTTGCAATGTGGCATTAAAACGTTTGGGAGATATGGTGTCATCTTTTCCCACTCCCTTTCCAATGCTTACTGATGCTGTTCAGCCACATATATACGTATTTTATAAATAAAATTCATGAAACAGTGGATTAAGTCTCTTTAGCAAGCAGAGAAGGAAATAAGTGCCAATACTCTTTATACCATCATTCATTGAATCCACAATGCCACGACTTTAAACATTGAAATTTCTTTATTACTTGAAAATTGTTCGGTAACTGAACACAATTACTTCCAGTAAAACTTTAAGAAAAGCAATAAATACCAATCATTTTGCAATTTTTCATACATAATTTTACTTGCCGCCCCGTTGGCATAGTGGTCCAAGCGCTGGCTTATGACCATTCGTCAGTGAAGGGTTAGGGTTTAAATCCCGGTGATGAATAGATGTTGTGATTGTCTTACATCATTGGCTCTCTCCCTTCCCTGGAACCAGTGACCCTAAATTAGGAACGGGTGACTGCTCATAGCCCAGTGAGTTGCTCACGGTGGTCGTTATGCAACCAATCAAAAAAAAAATTACTTTATATTTGTTGCATGAAAACAGACAATCTCAGCCATTCCTTGGAGTATTAACTACATGAAATTGTAGAATAGGTGATGAGAAAGTGTGACGGTGTGGTTTCGAGTGAAGCGAATAAATGCAATATGCTGTACGTACATAAGTGTATATTTTAGAAACATTAGTTCTGTTTCACCCCCACAAAAATTCTTCGCATGCAAAATGTGCACAGCATAAATCATGTACGAAGAGTACTAGGGTACCCTCTCGTTTTTTTCCCCACTCGGTACAACGAATCACCTTAATTAAATTCTCAGAAGGATTTAAATTTGATTTCTTGCACACACTTCTAAATATATATTTCATTCGCCTACAGCTAATAATTCTTCCGATTTGGAAGTATGGCATCTCAGTGTTTGTTTCAGAGATGTCCAATTTAATGTGGAGTTCTGGCATGTGCTACAATTTGCGGAACGATATACTGTGTGATGAATGAACCGAAAAAGAAAACGCAATTAGCTTCGAAAAAAAAATTATGGTGCTTAATATAAAAAAGGAAGTCCGTAGTACAATTATTCGTTAATTTTCTTAATAATATGTTTTAAAAAAAAAGAATCGTTAAGCGTCTAGTGCAGTCAAGTTTAAAAAAACAGAGCGCATAAAATGTAGCTTGAACTATACTTTCGCCCATTGGCGCACTCACGGAGGGACCTTTGGGGGCGCAACCCCTCCAAGGAGATTTAGAGCGACGTACGTCGCAAATTAAACAGTCAAAAATATTATTTTACATGTTCAAAAAATTACACAGTGTCTTCTACTACATGGTGTCTTCTTCCCAAAGCCCCAAATAGATTAAGAGCGACGTACATCACAATTCAATATTCAAAAATATTATTTTACATGTTCAAAAAATTACATAGTGCCTTCTACTACATGGTGTCTTCTTCCCAAAGCCCCAAATAGATTAAGAGCGACGTACATTACAATTCAATGTTCAAAAATATTATTTTACATGTTCAAAAAATTACACAGTGTCTTCTACTACATGGTGTCTTCTTCCCAAAGCCCCAAATAGATTAAGAGCGACGTACATCACAATTCAACATTCAAAAATAATATTTTACATGTTCAAAAAATTACATAGTGTCTGACATGGTGTCTTCTTTCCAAAGCCCCTAGTACAGTTTAGGAGCGAGGTACGTCACAACCGTACATAAACTATATTCGTACAATATATATATATATATGTACACAAATTGTGTACGTACACTATATATAGCCCCCCACCAACAGGAATTCCTGGGTGCGCCACTGAATTCACCCTAAAAGTGTGCTACTGGGAAAGGCGGAGGAGCCTTATCACATCTCGTCGTGGAACGCGAGAACC
The DNA here is from genome assembly GCA_039090855.1 of Macrothele yani. Taxonomy (NCBI): domain Eukaryota; kingdom Metazoa; phylum Arthropoda; class Arachnida; order Araneae; family Macrothelidae; genus Macrothele; species Macrothele yani. Next base: position 105,713,685 of record CM076999.1, on the reverse strand, counting down.
GTATCAATCCGCGATTATGTGCTCTTCTACTGTTTCCTTTCTGATCCCCTACACATCTCACAAACAGTGGGGGTCTGTTGGAGGCCTAACTGCTTCCCCTACTGCCTTAGAGTTCCCCGATTGTCAATTTATTGCCTGTGTGTTGCTAATGTTGGGAGAGGTCTTCCACTCCTTCCCCCTGTCAGAGTTGTATCAAAAGTGGGCAGAAATAGACGAAAGTGCGAACGCGTTATTATCATTATAGGAGTTGCTGCTTGGATTCCGAACGGGACGGTCGCACGTCGTGTGAGCTCCCGCCAGTTGTCTGTCTCTGCAACTTCTACCTCTTCGGAAGATTTCTTTCGTCGCATCTTAGATAGTTTCTGGGTTACCAGTCTATTGTAATCAGTCCGGTTAGGAGATCTTTTAGTAGCTAAGCTTTTTTTCAAAGCTCTATTAAAATTTTTCCGAATCCACTTCTCTTCGTATTGCTGTTAGCACACCGTTGAAAATTTCGTTGCGCAAAAGGATTGCCGACGCTGAAGATGCAGGAATAGAATCTGATGCTGAACAAGAAGTTCGCCGTTTCTTCCCCCTATAACTGGAATCTGCAGCACAACTGAGGAAGAAAATGGTCTTAGAAGATCCAGGAGGATAAGGTGTTTACCTCCTGAGTTGAACACCAGTGTTCAAAAAAAGACCAGAAAAAGTAAGAAGGTAAGTATGAGGTCTTTGGAACCTCAATTGTCGGGTGGAGATACCGACGGATTCCCCTCTGGGGATGATTTTTTTATGAAAAAGAAAAATAGATCAGATAATCCTGCGGGACCTGACTATTTTAAATTGTCGGGTGGAGATACCGACGGATTCCCCTCTGGGGATGGTTTTTTAGAAAAAAATAGATCAGATAATCCTGCGGGACCTGACTATTTTAAATTGTCGGGTGGAGATACCGACGGATTCCCCTCTGGGGATGGTTTTTATATGAAAAAAAATAGATCAGATAATCCTGCGGGACCTGACTATTTAAAATGGTCGGGTGGAGATACCGACGGATTCCCCTCTGGGGATGGTTTCACTGAAAAAAATAGATCAGATAATCCTACGGGACCTGACTATATAAAAAGACCTGACAGTGCTGCGGCATCAGGCTATTCCTGTGAGATTTTTCACAAAAATAGAGTGAATTTGCGTCAGTCTACGGAAAAAAAAAGGCCCTTTTGGGGGCCGACTGAAAATTTTTCCAAAAGGAATTGGCCATTTCTACACTGCAGGAAAATGAAACGCAGTTAGAAAAGACTGAAACACAAATTCACAAGAGTAAAGCTGAGCTTTACGACAAGCAAATTGAAACACAAAAAAGTTTCAATAAAAGTGAGGAAAAAGAAAGGTTCGTAATGAACAGCCTCACGAACTGCAAGAAAGCAGTGACAGCTTCAAAATACAGGAAGCAAAAAAGACACAGAATTATTAAAAACGGACTCAAATAAATATCTCCGTAATATTAATTTATTACACAGAGAAAAAAAAAGTTGTCCTTAAAAGCAATGTACAGAATTCTGTGCTAAAAGAAAGAATTGAAAAACATCGCAAAAATTTCCAAAACACAAATGTCACAGAGAAATTGCTTGCTGATGTTGACAAATATCTAGGCGAGAAGGAAAAACAGAAAAAAAAAAAGGCCCTTTTAAGGGCTTGGGACAAAATTCTGTGCTAACAGAAAAAAATAAAAAACATCGCAAAAAAATTCCAAAACACAAAAGTGATAGAGAAATTGATTGTTGATGTTGAAAAATCTTAAATGAAAATGCTACGCATAAGCAAAAAAACTGGTTACTCCAACCGTGGAAAAACCAAAATATTTCGCTGGCAGGCTTAGCAAAGAAATTAAAGATGCAGAAAAAAATAACTGTAATGAAGAGGCACAATTGCAGTATGCTAATAACAACGATGAAGAAATGCATCGGTTAGATGCTGTTACTAGTGCCCAAGATAGTATTACTGTTAGCAACATAGCCGTAGATAAAAAAAAAAAAAAAAAAAACGGCCCGTTTAGGAGCCGTTCTTTTTCTGAGGATGAAGGCTTAATAACGGAAACTAATGGCCTTAACATTCTAATTTGGAATGCGCAGGGTATCAAAAGACAACACAGAGAATTTTTAGCCTACCTAAAGTACAAAAAAATTGACGTTGCGTTAATTAATGAATCATGGCTAAGCGAAAAAATTCAATTCAAGATACCCAACTACAAGGTTTATAGAAAAGACAAAACCACCAAAAGCGGTGGAATTTTGATTGCGGTTGTTGATAGATTAGAGCAAAGTGAAACACCTTGCAACACTGAAGATGGTCAAGAAGCCCACTCAGTTATAATTAAAACCAAAAATAACCCGATCAAGCTTACGGCCTTTTATAATCATCCGTCACATACGGTTACCTGTGAAGCTCTAGACAAGCTTTTTGAGGAAGACATCCCGACCATAGTAGCAGGGGATTTTAATAGCAAGCACCGCTATTGGTACTGTCCTAGAGCTAATAAAAGTGGGAACAATATTTTCAGATATCTCTTAAATAAAAGTATTGATCTGGGGCTCCTTCCGAACCCACCAGAACAGCGTTAAGAGTAACTAGTAATGTGCTAGATTTTGCGCTATTCAAAAATAATAGATATTATTATGAAATCTATACTGCAGCAGCGCTCTCATCTGATCATAACCCCGTTCATCTGCAGCTTTGTACTGACAAAACTGTAATGGTAACACCCAAAATGGTCACGAACCTAAAGCAATTCACTGAAAAAATTAAATTAGTATCACCTCCAGAAATCGGAGATTGCAATAGCAAAGAAGAAATTGACAATGCTATTGAAACCTTTAACCTTGCCATTAAAAAGGTTATGGAGGCTTGCCAAACTCCTGCTAAAGAAAAAGAAACCCGTATTTCTTACCCAAAGAAATATTGGATCTTATTAAGGAGAAAAATAGGTACCGCAGTAAATGGCAAAGAACCAGAAATAAAAGTTTTTATGACCTTTACTGCACCCTTAACAGGCAAATCAAAAGAGATATCAGAAAGTTTGAAAACGGTTCATGGGGTCAATTATTAGAGGAAGCACATATTGACTACTCTGAAAATTCGAATAAAAAAAATAAAATGACCCTGTGGAACCTTACTTCAAGTTTGCAAAATAAAAATATCAGATTACTCCCACCTCTCCAGAAAGCAGATGGGACGGTTGTTAGAACCGATGAAGAAAAAGCAGAAATTTTTGCAAACTCACTAGAAAAACAGTTTAAAATAAATGATATCCCTGACACTGATGTAGCCACTAAAATGAAAAAGGCTCTGGATACTTATTTTAAACATGCGGAGGATGTAGAAAATTCTAGAGTCATCGCCCAAAGTGCACAACTCTATGAAGAATTTACTAGTAAAAAAAAACCTGTATTAACATCCCCAATTAAAAGTAAACAGAAAAGCTCTTCTAAAAAAAATAGAAGCACAAGGCATAGAAAACAGCAGCCAAAAGTTGAAAATGCTACGGCCTCCTTTACGTCCGATAGACAAGTTAAAGGTGCTACGACCTCTCGCGGGTCCGGAACGCCAGAAACTGAAAAGTTCAGAAATAAAAAAGGCCTTTTAAGGGCCAAAAAAAAATTTTGTTCCTCCTGACTTTGAAAAACCACTACCCATCAGTGAAAGGGAAGTTAGGTTTCATATTAATAACCTTAAAAATAGAAAGGCACCAGGAAATGATGGCATAAATAATAAAATTATGAAAACATTACCGGAAGAGTATGTGCAAACCCTTACTAAAATATACAATTGTGCCATTAAATTAAATTATTTCCCTGATGTTTGGAAGACAGCAGAGGTAATACTATTACCCAAGCCAGGTAAAAACCCGGCAATTCCTGAAAATCACAGACCGATTTCGTTGCTCCCAACCATGGGAAAAATCTTTGAAAAAATTATACTTGTTAGAATGCAACAGTTCTGTGAAGAATACCCAGTTATTCCATTTATTCAAGGAGGTTTTCGAGACAAACACTCCACGGTGCACCAGCTCTCGAGAGTTACCGAAAAATGTGCAGAAGGAATTATGAATAAAAAGCACACAGCGGCTATTTTCCTGGATGTAGCTAAGGCTTTTGATAAATGTCCACACGAGGCAATTATCTACAAACTAATAGCACATGACTTCCCACCATGGATTATTCATATAATCAAATCCTATCTTAAAAACAGAACATTTTGTGCAAAAATTAATGGGAAGATATCTTCAAAAAAATTATTGAAGCCGGTGTTCCACAAGGCAGTGTACTTGCTCCTACGCTATACTCTATTTTTACTTCAGATTTTCCGAATTTTAACAACAGGAATCTGACTACAGCACTTTATGCTGACGACACTGCACTGGCCTATACTTCCATGAATAAAAATCAAGCAACATTTATGTTGCAATACTATGTGGAAAAACTGGAGAATTACTTCCTAGACTGGAAAATTAAAATTAATACTGACAAGACACAAGCGATTCTGTTCTCCCGTAAAACATACAATTACAATCCTGACTTTGAAATTGAATTGTATGGTAAAAAAATACCTTGGGTAAAGGATGTCAAATATTTAGGCCTCATTATGGACCACAATTTGAATTGGAACAAGCATATTAAGGAAACCCTGGCTAAAGCTCTTAAATTAAGAGGATGTCTCCAACCCATAATTAAAAATAAAAGGCTTAGCAAAAAAAAATAAAACCTTGTTATGGAAAGCATGCTTCAGCCCGGTGATTACCTATGGCTGTCCTATCTGGGGTAACTGCAGAAAGCAGCAAAAAAATAATATTACCTCGTTTCAAAATAAAACTCTTCGTATGATGGTAGGACTAGATGGAAAAACATCCAATAATGCTATCCGTAGTATACTGAATATCAGCTCTATACATTACACTATGTATGATCTAGCGCAAAGGTACTACGAGAAAGCCAAGAAACATCCCAATCCTCTTGTCAGGGAGGCGCTTAACTATGTTGTCAATGATACTGACAAATTTAAAAGACCGAAGGCTATTTTAAATAAAATTCCTGAAAAGAATCCAGTTCCCAGTTATACTACCAAAAAAGTAAAAAATAACTGGGACTAAATTGAAATTATTCCTCACACGTAGGACGAAAGCAAAACATTGAATAGCAATTTCGGGTAAAAAAAAAAAAAAAAAAAAAAAAGGCTCTTTTAGGGGCCGAGCAAAATGTTGCATATAGACATCTTTTTGCGCACTAGTTCTGAAAAAAAATAAATAATAATAATATTTAAACAAAACAGGACTATTTTTTTCCGCAGTTGCACATAAGTGTGCAACAAGCAGGCAAGTAGCGAAGGAAAAAATGATGAATGATTGGCCCATAAACTAATGGATTCCTAAATAAGGAATAAAAAAAAAAACCCTGGTGTGGCTTTTTTTTTTTAAATTCTCGGTTGTTTACTCAAAATGAGTATCTTGAACCTCGATCGGTGTAATATTGTGATCACACCACCTCAGCTATGGTTACTCTGACATGCCCACATGTGAAGAAACCATGTTAAATGAAAAATGAGGAAAAAAAAAAAAAAAAAAAAAAAGACTCTTTTAAGGGCCGTACTCTGTTTCTCAAACATGTGATCACACCACCTCAGCTATGGTTACTCTGACATGCCTGTCAAGAAACAACAAAAGTAAACCTGTGAAAAAATCCTGTAAACCAATGGGAAAAAATCTTTTTTCTCATTGGCTGGCGAGAAACGCTGTGCAAAAGGCTGGTCTTGTCTTACCCGGTGTTCAAGACGATTTTTCTCTGGGAAAGATGTTCTGTGTGTGATGTTTTATTTTTCAGGTTCCCCTTTCCCGTGCCCTTTCCTTCCTTTCCCCTGTACTCTGTGGCACAGGTGTACCGGGCATTTTTCTGCGGAGAGAAATATCACTTGAAATGGCTTGTTGTTACAGGTAAGTATGTAGGGGAGCTTACAACTTCACTTCTTAACGGGTAACCGTCTACTCCCTCTCCTCTAATATTTCCATACTTTTCTTTCGTACTATCCTATCAGGGAAATCTGTTCCCAAATATCTAATATTCCTCTTTTTCACCTGACAAAAGGCGCAGAGCGCTGTGGGTTCGGGTCTCTCAACCTTAGATAGGAAATCTCTCTCTCCCTACGAAAGTGCGAAGCTCTTGATTCGGCAACTTCTCATAACAAATTTATTTCTAAAACCGTTCTAACTCTTAGATTTTTTTTTTTTTTTAGATAGCAATTTTGTCTGATATACTGCTGAGCAAACGAAAATGGATTCTAAGCAATAATTCTGATGCTTTCAGCTCTAAATGCTAGGGACTATTTTTCGTAGCGGAGGAAGCTGTTTCGTACCCTTCATAGTGGTTCACACTTAGGTTGACTCGGAGTATAGTTCTTCGCTTTTTTATAACAGGGTGTGAGCAAGTTCTATTTTAATAAAGCCGAACAATACAAGCTATGTCAGAAATAATTAAAAAATTCTCATTCGGAAAGCCACCAGTTATGTACTTTGTAAAAACAATTTCGCGCAGAAATTTATAAACAACATTCACTATGGTGCTTTTTATTTTATACTAATCTTCATTGCTGTACCATTTCTTTTTGTAATAACTATTTACCACGCTAGAAGGCGCTACTTCCGTAGTCATAGATAGAGCCTCAGTGGCAAAATGTTATGTTCCTTGCGTTTTCACAGGGGTTGTTCCATGTTCTGCTCGTACACAGGGCTTTTTCACTCTTAAATCATAATGATACCATGGAACTCCAGTAGTGTTATATTTATTGATGTGAAACAATTCTACCAACGATACCCCAAATTGAAAGTAATTTTCGTTCTTCAGTGCAGCGGAATTTGCGTTGAGAAAATGACGCCAACCTCCATTTCTTAACTGCGAGAGTCAGCCTAAGGCCCCACGAGCGATTATTACTGCCGGATTTCTGCTACATTTGTAGCGCAAGAAATGCACTCAAAGGCCTGCAACAGAACTGGCCAGACACAGCAGTAAATGACGCCAATGAGTGCGACATCAAGGTCATGTCGCAGAAGAATGGACCCCAAATCATTTTACTCGCTTCATTTGTAGCAGGAAAGATGGCCATACATAGTGACATTTTTAGCGAGTGGTGTGTTTGGTTTCGATTGTGGTTTGGATATTAATCACGATGGATTTTTTATTGACAGTGAACAGATAATTGAAGTTCAAAAGTATGATGTGCCGTTTGATTCGAAATGCGAGAACTACAAAAACAAACAAACAAGAAAACTGATGCGTATATGAAGGTTACAGAAGCTATGGTTGGCGAGCAATGGAAGGAGATATCCAGTGTCACCGTCAATTGTAACTAACGTTTAATCAGAGTCGGTGGGGTCCGGGTTCGAATCCCGGTCAGGCATGGACGTTGTGTTTGTCTTACGGCACTGGCTTTCTCCCTTCCCTGGAACCAGTGACCCTAAATTAGGGACGGGCGACTGCTTATAGCCCATTGAGTTGCTCACGGTGGTCGTTAAACCTCGAATCGCCGCCCCGGTGGCGCAGTGGTCTAAGGCGCTGGCCTCTGATCATTCGTCCGTAAGGGGTCCGGGTTCGAATCCCGGTCAGGCATGGGTGTTGTGTTTGTCTTACGGCACTGGCTCTCTCCCTTCCCTGGAACCAGTGACCCTAAATTAGGGACGGGCGATTGCTTATAGCCCATTGAGTTGCTCACGGTGGTCGTTAAACCTCCAATCAAAAAAAAAAAAAAAAAAAAAGCTGGCCATACATAGTGACATTTTTAGCGAGTGGTGTGTTTGGTTTCGATTGTCGTTTGGATATTAATCACGATGGATTTTTTATTGACAGTGAACAGATAATTGAAGTTCAAAAGTATGATGTGCCGTTCTATTCGAAATGCGAAAACTACAAAAAAAACAACAAGAAAACTGATGCGTATATGGAGGTTACAGAAGCTATGGTTGGCGAGCAATGGTCTAAGGAGATATCCAGTGTCACCGTCAATTGTAGCTGACGTTTAATCGGTCTGTGGGATCCGGGTTCGAATCCCGATGAGGCATGGATGGTTTGTTTGTCTTACGGCACTGGCTCTCTCCCTTCCCTGGAACCAGTGACCCTAAATTAGGGACGGGCGACTGCTTATAGCCCATTGAGTTGCTCACGGTGGTCGTTAAACCTCCAATCAAAAAAAAAAAAAAAAAAATCAGAGTCGGTGTTATCTTTCTTTCAATCGTGAATGGTACAAAACATTTTCTTTATGTATTTATATCGTCAACATTCCATATTGTACAGCAATATTCCAAACTGGAATATTTCAAAAAACGATGTTAAGTATAATGGATATTGGTTTTGTTCTTTTATACGTACATATGTAGCTCGTACACTCACCTTGACATGTATTCCCTTTTTACTTTGAGTTACTTATTAATAAACATTATTCAAATAAACTTAACCGTAACGTAACTGCTAATTTTCTTCCACCGATATACATTGCCACATAACAGTACCAGATTTTTTAATGCTATCACTCACAACGGAAAGAAGAAAAGTCAAAGGCTTTATAGGCCTTCTATAATATTCAAAAAACTTGTTTGGGAACTGTCGAAGTTTACTGTGAAAAAATGCAAACTTTTCACTGTGCAATATTTCACTGATAATAGGATGAAGTCAGCACTTCCTATATGTTCGACGACGAATTATTATTGAAATAATAACTGAACAGCTTTTTTTTTAACGCTTTCCAACCGTAGGTTAAAGCGTATATCTCCAGCTCTTTCTGTCCGTCTGTTGGCACGATAACTCGCGTAAAAATGGTTCGATTTGCCATGAAACTTTAGTGTGTGGTAGGAGACCACATGGGGACGAACCCTTTTGAAAATGGACGAAATGGGGTTCAAGGTCACGGCATAGGAGCGGGATCCATTCCATTGCTCTGTTGCGTCATAACTTGCGTAATTATGGTTCGATGTCGATGAAATTTTAGTATATTGCAGATGACCACCTGGGAATGAACCGTATTGAAAATGGGTGAAGTGCGATCAAAGGTCAGGACATAGGAGCAGGATGCATTCCATTGCCTTTATGCGTCATAACGTACGTAAAACTGGTTCGATTTCGATGAAATTTTAGTATGTGGTAGGGGACCACCTGGGAACGAAACCTATTGGAAATGGGATCAAAGGTCAGGACATAGGATAGGGATCCATTCCCTCGCCCTTATCCTATATTATTAAAGGAGCAATTCTTGTATGTATGTAAATTTTATTTTGATAAAATTCGTTAACCTACCGTTTTCTGGTACTAAAAATCGATTTAGCTTGATCTCGACTTTAGGAAAATTCATTTAGTGCGTTAAATAACCACCCCGAATTACCACGTTTTAGTGTCATGGCGTCCCATTAATGTTATCCATGCGTAGAAATCTTATGACGTCACAACCTCGCGATTCAAATGCTGGCGCGCGGTCACGCCATCTGTCTCATTACGTCACGCGTTGTGTGTGAATCCTATTAGTTTTATGACGTCACTCTTTCGAGCAGATGGTCGCGATTCCCATCTGCCTCATTACGTCACGCGTTGTGTGCGTATGTCCTTCTGCACGATAACTGGCGTAAAAATCGTTCGATTTCAAAGAAATTTTAGTATGTGGAAAAGGAACACCTGGGTAGGAACCCTGTTGAAAGTGAACGAAATGGGGTCAAAGGTCAGGACATTGGAGCGGAATCACCTCCATCGTCATTATGCGTCATAACTTACGTAAACTTTCTTCGATTTGGATGAAATGTTAGTATGCCATAGGGGCCTGCCTGGGGACGAATCCTGTTGAAAATGGGCGAAATAGGTCAAAGGTTAGGGCATAGGAGCGGGATTTATTCCATAGCCCTTATGCGTCATAACTTACGTAAAAATGCTTCGATTGCGACAAAACTTTATCATGTTATTTCGGAGGTATACTGAACCGGTTCTGTTGAATATCATCGAAATGGGATCAAAGGTCAGGGCACAGGAGCGAGATTTATTCCACAGCCATTATCCTCATAACTTGAGTGATAACTTAAGTAATGATTTCTGGTATGTTGGAAAGCGTATTATAATCAATGCATTGCATGATTTTACTAACTTGTTTTTTTATTACGCTGGAGCTTCATGTTTAAGTACATTACCGTCACCCAACACAGTACGCAGTCTGGCTGATGCAAATACTGCTCATGTGGACAGGGCAGCCCTTGTGATGAGAGTAACATTTACGGCTACCGTCTGGCCATTCATTTACGACTTTTGTAGCAGCTTCATTTACTTCAGAAATCCGGCAGTAATTATCGCTCGTGGGGCCTTAGCCTAACACTTCTGGTGTTTATGCGCAGCTGCTTCCGTTGCTCTGACGTCACTCATTGCTAACATAACCTGGACCCCCAATCACCGTGTGATCGCATTTTTGCGAGTACCTTCATTTTCATTAGTCCCATTTGGGGAATTTAAACGCTTGTGTACTTAAAATTTCAAATACAACTACAAAAATAAAGAAACTTTTCTTTTTTTTCTCCGAAAGAAACAATTACGGTTCAAATCTGCAAGCGTAGTCCTTCAAATGGCGCGTAGTGATATATCAATTTCTAGTTGTGTGATTTTGGAAATTTCAACGGCCTTGTCTCAGAAACAGAAACACAACCAGTTAGTAAAATCATGCAATGCATTGATTATGACAGGCTTTCCAACATACCAGAAATCATTCAAGTTATGAGGATAATGGCTGTGGAAAAAATCTCACTCCTGTGCCCTGACCTTTTACCTCATTTCGATGATATTAAACAAAAGTGGTTCAGTACATATCCGGAACAACATCATACAGTTTTGTCGCAATAGAAGCATTTTTAGTCAAGTTATGACACATAAGAGCAATGGAATGGATTCCTCTCCTATGCCTTAACCTTTGGCCCCATTTCGTCCAATTTCACAAGGGTTCGTCCCGAGGTAGTCTCTTACCACATACTAAGATTTCATCGAAATCGAACCATGTTTACTTATGACGCATAAAGGCGATGGAATGGATCACGCTCCTATGCCCTAACTTTTGACCGCACTTTGTGCGTTTTCAATAGGGGTTTTTCCCAGGTGGTCCCCTACCACATACTAAAATTTCAACGAAATTGAACCATTTTTACGAGAGTTATCTTGCGGACTGGCATACAGACGGACAAAGCTGAAGCTTATACTCTTCAACCTACGGTTGGAAAGCGTAGACATTAGAAACAAGTTGGCAAAATCATGCAATGCATTGATTATGATACGCTTTCCAACACACAGAAATCATTACTCAAGTTATGAGGATAATGGCTGTGAAATAAATCTCGATCCTGTGTCCTGAACTTTGATCCCATTTTGATGATATTAAACAGAATTGGTTCCGTATGCCTCCGGAATAACATGATAAAGGTTTGTTACAATCGAAGCATTTTTACGTAAGTTATGATGCATAAGGATGATGGAATGAATCCCGCTTCTATGCCTGACTTTTGACCCCATTTCGCCCAGTCTGAATAGGGTTCGTCCCCAGTGGTCGCTAGCGCATACTAAAATTTCATCGAAATCGAACCACTTTTGCGCAAGTTATGACGCATAAGGGCAATTGAATGGATCCCGCTGCTATCTCCTGAACTTTCACCCCATTTCACCCATTTTTCATAGGGTTCGTTCCCAGCTGGTCCGCTACCACATACTAAAATTTCATCGAAATCAAACCATTTTTACGCGAGTTATCGTGCGGAAAGAGAGACTCACAAAGCTGGAGAATATACGATTCTTCAACCTACGGTTGGAAAGCGTAAGAAATGGAAACAAGAATTTCAAATAGACCTGTCAAAATAAATGTTTTTTTCCGGATCTTTTTTTTAATGTTTGAGATCACTCTTAGATGTAGAAAACTCTTCTGCAAGACTAATCTGATTACATCAAGCTCGTGCTGCGTTCTTTTAAACCGATTACCGTGATCAAATTGTTAGAAGTACTTTATTTTCCATTTGTCCTATTTGTGAAATATGAACCCTGTTGTACTTAAAATTTGACATAAAACTACAAAAATAAAGGAACTTTTTTTTATTTCCGAAAGAAACAATTACGGTTCGAGGCTGCAGTATTTTGGGCTGCAAGGGTAGTCCTTTAACAGGCAAGTAGTGACACCTCAAATTCTAGTTTTGGGATTTTGGGAAATTTCAATGCAGTTGTCACAGAAAGAGAAGCAACAATAAAAGTAATAAACTTCAAATAGACTTGTAAAAATGGATAATTTTTCCCCGGAAAAGATTGAAACATTTGGGATTATTAAATGTGGAAAACTCTTCTGCAAAACTAATCTGATTATATCAAGCTCGCATTGAGTAAACCGATTACATAAACAAGTTAGTAAAATCATGCAATGTATTGATTATCAGATACGCTTTCAAACATACCAGAAATCATTACTTAAGTTATTATTCAAGTTAGGAGGATAACGGCTGTGGAATAAATCTTGCTCATGTGCCCTGACCTTTGACCCCATTTCGATGATATTAAACAGAATTAATTCAGTATACCTCCGGAACAACAGTCTAAAGTTTTGTAGCAATAGAAGTATTTTTTAGTCAAGTTATGAGGAAAATGGCTGTGGAATAAATCCCGCTCCTGTGCCCTGACCTTTGACCCCATTTCGGTGATATTCAACACAACAGTGTACCTCCGGAATAACATGGTAAAGTTTTGTCGCAATCGAAGAATTTTTACGTAAGTTATGACGCATAAGGACGACGGAATAGATCCCGCTCCTATGTCGTGACCTTTGACACCATTGCGTCCATTTTCAATAGGGTTCTTCCCCAGATTATCCCTCACCCCAAACTAAAATTTCATCGAAATCGAACCATTTTTACGCGAGTAATCGTGCGGACAGACAGACGGATAAACTTGGAGCTGTACGCTTCTTCAATATACGGTTGGAAAGCGTAAAAAACCATGTACGTTAAACACGTTTGAAATCGGTGAAAAAATTGGATTCGGCGAAGACATTCAACAACCATTTACCAGCACCCTCCGTTATCATCTAATACACCATTAATAAAAATTTCTGATCTGATGCCGTCGCCTACCTCTGACTCAACAACACGTCGAAATAAGAGTATTAGGTTACATTTAAACGAGTAACGCAAAGAAAGTAGTTCCAGATACATTTTATGTAGACCTTTTTTTTAAATTTGACTACATTAGACGCATTAATGATTCCTTTATTAAACGTATTCAATTAAGAAATTTATCGAATAAGAATACTACGGACTTTCTTTCTTTGCCCGAAACTCTATCCCCCCCGCCCCCGAGCTATTTGCAGTTTCTTTGTGTATGTTCATTCATCACACAGTCAACCAATTCAGCAAATTTTTAGTTCATATCCGAATTGTAAAATCAGATTGCAAAGCTCTGTTAAACAAATACTGAGATGCCGTACATCCAACTCGGATAAAACAACTGGTTTATTGATAAGGGAATCTAACGTTTATTTAGACGTGCATGCGGGAAAAAAATGATCTTTTTGACACTAGTTGCTCGCATCAGTCTCGGGATTCCTCTGTTCGTCCTCTCATTGGGCCGCGCTTGAGTGGCGGAGACCAATTAGATAACGAATTGGCGTGTTCGCTTGTGGAAACGAGTGTCCAACCTGTGATGATGGAACAGATATAGCAGATATTGGTTCCAAGATGAAAGAATATCACGGCGCTTTAACGTCTTACCATATTTACAGATAGCGGATGGGATATATATGTTTAATTCCAAAAAGGTCTGAATTAAAGTTTAATAAGTTGGAACTGTGTCAATTCCTTTGGGATGAAAGTTTGTAATATGTCTCAGTAAATCTTTTGTCGTTCCAAATGTTCTTTCACAGTGGTTGCATGTTAATCTGTTAGCATTTCTATTAGTTACATTAGGTAAATGTGCAAAGAAAACATCGGGATGAAACTTTCTGATAAGTTCATTAAACACTTTTTCCTGCCGAATACATCGCGACAAAAGTTCTGCCAAATATCTTACCTAGCTACAAAGCACGATTCTCAAACGCGTCGCGGGGCTTCCTCACACAACTGTTTGGTTTTCATCACACGTTCGACACGCATGTTTACAAAACCTGCAAAGAAAACTCTTCGGAGATTCCATAGATGTTAGTTGATTGATTGATAATCCGTCACGTTTTTCATCTTACTTGCTGCTGTTCAAGTCGGTCTTAAAGATCAAAAGTCACAGCGATAGCATTGCCACACAGGTGCTATTTTTGACTGAGGTTTTATTTGAATGGTCTTAAAATATAAAATGTTATTACTTTTTACTATAAAATTATGCAATTTCCTTTAGTGCTGAGTATTGCTACAAAACAAGGTAACGATTTAATCTAGGAGATTTAAATGCAACAACTAACTAGCTTAAATTTTATTTTGTGGCTTACTATTTTTATATATTCAACAATTTGGGTGTAAACCACATACTTACAATTCAAAAAATAATAAGAGTATCAAATTTTTTTTTCGGACGTGCTGCCATCTTTCGGCCGATTTGTAATAACAATAAAAATAATTATTTCTGTCCGTTAATTATAATCAACGGACTGAAACCCCTACAATCATATAGAAATATTATTAACGGACAGCGGGTAGCAGTTTGAAGTATAGCCAGGAAGTGTAGGAGTACTTCCCGAAAATTTGACTTAAAAATCTCCTTTATTCTTTAGTAAAATCTATAAAGTGAAAATATTTATAATATGAATTTATTTTTGAGGGATGCTTATTATTCCCTCCGCAAAAATTTTAGTTTTCTTTCTGAACTTTCAATCCATATTCTGATAATTTTCTAAAGTTTAAAGCAAATACTTCTTTGAGGTAATACACTCCTGCCCTGAATATGAGTGTTAAAACTTGCCGGAAACTTACCTCGACTGATTCTTTTGGCCACTGGTTCCAGGGAAGGGAGAGCCCCAATGCCGTATGACAAACATTATATCCATGCTTCCCCGGGATTCAAACCCGGACCCATCTCGGACGAATGATCAGCAGTCATCGGTTAGACCACCGAGCCACCGGGGAGAAAATTTTACTTTAAAGAGCAACTCAAATTTGTCCCTTATAGGCGTAATTTTCGGGGTAATCTTATTTTATAGGTGTAATTTTTGCAAATATTCGATATTATTTTAACGTTGTAATCCATTTGATATTCATCACTGAAGCACCTTTTCCTTTTTCTCCCCGTTCGTCTCTCATGTAGCGTGACACGTGATTACGTAAGCCAATCACGCAGTGGCGGGGGCGCCGGGCGATGGCTCTTCACGGAGCCCTTCGCAAGCGTAATTACCCGAAACCAACACAATACTATATATATATATATATATAAATCCCGCTCCTGTGCCCTGACCTTTGACCCCATTTCGGTGATATTCACCACAACAGTGTACCTCCGGAATAACATGGTAAAGTTTTGTCGCAATCGAAGAATTTTTACGTAAGTTATGACGCATAAAATCAACCATTATCCCCATAAAATCAACCATTATCAATCAACTGCTGGATGAAGGTCTCCCCAAATTTCTTCCACAATTGTCTGTCTTGGGCCTGTCTCCATTTCACTCCAGTATACTTTCTAATTTCATCCATCCATCTCCCATGGGGTCTTCTTCTGGGTCTTTTCCTATCCCTCGGAATCCAGTCTAAAATTTCGGTTTTCCATCGGTGGTCCGTTCTTCTGGCAACATGTTCAGCCCATTACCATTTCAGTGATTTCACTCTGGTCATGATGTCGTCCACTCCTGTCATTTTCCTTATCCACAAGTTCCTCTTCTTATCTTTCCTGGTTACACCAAGCATGCATCTGTCAATGCTACTTTGAGTTGTCTGCAGTCTTTGTATGTCTTTTTAGTTTAGGTCCATGTCTCTGCTCGATACATAAGCATTGACAGGAGGCATTGATTAAACACTTTTCTTTTGAGACATAATGGCACACTGCTCTTAAAAATTGTACTGTTTCTTCCAAAAGCTCTGCATCCAAGTTTTATACGCTGATTAATTTCTTCATCAATGTGACCCTCTCTTGATATCTGCTGCCCAAGATAAAGGTAGGAATCTGTTGTCTCAAGCTTTTCTCCATAAATCGATAAATCTTCGTTTCTTGGAAAAGCAGTGTACATCACTTGTGTCTTCTGAAAGTTAATTTTTAATCCCACTTCTTTACTCTTGTCAGCAAGTTCGTTGATCATACTCTGCAGCTCTCAAGGGGTCATTGCAAAGATGAGTACGTCATCAGCAAAACGAAGGTGAGATAGGTGATCTCCATTAATCTTTATCCTTTTGTTTTCCCAGTTCAATGATTAAAAGCCTTTTTGCAATGTGGCGTTTAAGAGCTTGGGAGATATGGTGTCACCTTGTGTCACTCCCTTTCCAATTCTGAGACACGGTGTAACCTTGTCTCACTCCCTTTCCAAAATAAGTAACAGAACACAACACTCCTGATAAATAAAAACCTAAATACACAAAACAAAAACTAAATTACCTTCAAAACAAAAACTCAAAATTCAATAAAAATATCAGAACAGTCTTCGTTTGGGTAGTACGTGTTCTGTGCAGTGGCTTTTCTGAGGTCGACAAGAACTGGTGTGACCGAAGTCCGTCGACCGTACTCCCTAAGCCATTGCGAACTAAATAACCATGAAACACAAACAACCAGTACCATAAAACATAAAAAACAATGTCCACCTAGCAAACGGCAAACCATCAAACTACAAAGCCTCAACCAAATCATGACACACAGGTGTGAAAACTTTACACATGTCAAATAAATCTAATCCGAACGGCGAAGAGGATCACGGTCATAGTCAAAACCATTAGCTGTGATTGGGGGTGTCAGGAATGTGTTGTAGTTAGTAAAGAACACGTATTGCTGCGAGGTACCCACCAGTTTTTTCATTGATTTTTCACTGATTTTTCATTGTTTGTGTTTACTTAGTAATTGTATATATAAGTAAAATAATTACATGTTTCTTACTTTGTCCATAAACTAGTCGCTCACTTTTTGTTTCTTACACAAACCCTCACTTGGGGTGAATGTAATCGCAAAGCAATTTTTTAATCGGACATTGTGGTATTGATTTATATGAAATAAACACTATGTAATACAACACATTGTTTATTAATAGGATTATACTCCGAGTCAATCTAAGAGTGAACCACTTAGAAGGGTACGAATCAGCTTCCTCCGCTACGAAAAATGGTCCCTAGCATTAAGAGCGAAAAGCATCAGAATTATTGCTTAGAATCGATTTTTGTTTGGCTCAACAGTATATCAGACAAAATTTTTATCTAAAAACAAATTCTAGAAGTTAGTTTTTTTAGAAATAAATTTGTTCTGAAAAGTTGCTGAATCAAGAGCTTCGCACTTCGGCTATTTCTGCCCACTTGGGATACAACTCTGACAGGAGGAAAGGGTGGAAGACCTCTCCCAACATTAACAACACAGAGGCAATAAATTGACAATCGGGGAAACTCGAAGGCAGTACGAGAAGCAGTTTGGCCTCCACCAGACCCCCCCTCACAATCCCCACTGCTTGTGAGATGTGTGGGTGGGAGGGCTGAAAAGAAAGGAAACAGGAGAAGAGCACATCAACGCGGAAGGATACCGTTCTTGCGTTCACGACGAGATGTGATAAGGCTCTCCCGCCTTTCCAAGTAGCACACTTTTAGGGTGAATTCGAGTATAAGAATCCAAAATATTACCAGTTCCAAAATGACCAGCTACTAAATAAACAAGATTATTTGTATACTTATATGACAAGTCTATTATTTAAAGAAGAAATCTGCGACTTTTCTTGTGCCTGAAGTCTACAATCAAATCACTATAGTACAGAGTAGATGCAACGTCGTTTTCTATGGACATAAGAGAGAGCTAACAGTCGGTCTTGTGTCATGGTATTCCTTAAAGGTAGGTCTTGATGAGCTTCAGCTTAGAAAAGTTCCTCTCGGCGGACGAAATATTAAAATTGGTCATTTATGTGTATATGATCGTGAACTACAACTATAATATTTTATATAACGCCAGGCAAAAACTACTAATTAATTGGTGGCGGTGCGGGGCACTGGGAAGTTGCCCGGTATGCCCGCACCTGGGCTGCAACAGCAATCACAGAATTTTAAGCACCCTCCGAAGAGTTTCTTTGCAGGTTTTGTGAACCCGTATTCGACACGCATTTTAAACGAAGACTTCAATTCGTTATCTAATTGGTTTACGCCACTTCAGCGCGGCCCATTGATTGGACGAATTACAGGAGATGATTCGAGACGCTAGTTTACGACAAATTAAAGTCATTCATTTTACCTAGAAGGGAAAATTGACGTACAACCCTGATATTCTTTGTAGATAATTTGATATACATCTTTCGCATGCCAAGATCTTTGTGGGTGTGAAATAAAACGACTGTTTCGAGAGTATACATTTATCTACGCACAGCACATTACACTTATTTGGGTCACTCGCGACAACACTGAGCCACCCTCCCGTACATACTAAGTGGATTTAAATCATAATAACAAACAATAAGGTTTACTAATTCCTGACCTTCAACGGTACTAAGGTAGGTATACTGATGAAGTAGTATTGCCGTAAAATCAATGACAAACGGTATGTTAGACAGATCAGTAAATACTTACTAAACTAATGCGGCAGCATTATTTGGTCTGTTTAGTTTTTCAAAAACAATATTTATTTTCATTTGTATTACTATAAATTTTATTCAGATTTAGACATACGTAAGAAAAGACCCTGACGCTGATGAAATGTAATGTAGCTATGAAAGTCCATTTCCGCGTGCACAAGCTAAATTCTGAACTCAAGATAGATAGAAAAGCTGAATCGCAAATGTGTTAGTGAAGGGGGTAGGTAAGTTTCGGTCAAAGATATCGACAGGTTGTATCGTATTGTGTTACGCATTATTTTAAAGCTCTCGTTCAAAGTAAATCTCCCCTTGAGATGACGAGAGGAAGCCGAATTTTGCTACGAATTTACTATTATTGAGAAAGAAGCATTGCATTAAAATGCCTTTTATCACACTTAGCATCAGGTTCTCGTAATTTACTCATACAGCAATAATATTGTTACGTATATGTAAAACGTGATGAAATAATATTTAACGATAGTTACATAAATTATATTGTCGAGGAGGAAGAAAACAAACTAATGTTTCAGAATTTTTTTTGTTAAAACTGCTTTAATATTGGAAAAGAAAATAATTTATAAAAATTTCTGTTTCTTGAGTTAGCAAACACAGAATATTTTCAGTATATTGAATACCCCATCAGCCACCTGATTGGTTGGTCCGGGTCATAATTCAAGTAACATGATGTCTTAAAACGACTGATAAACGACTGATAGAGTGTCGTATGACAGTCCCAAGAGGCGTGTCATTCGCAACAAATTGAATCTTATGCACTCCGATATACGATTGATCGTAAAACTGTCTAAACAAAAATCAGAGTGAAAATATGAAAGCACGGCACTACTGTTAACGATATCTAAGTTCAGTTTCAAATATTATCACTATGAAGCTGCTTCTCTTATGTTGGAACTATTCAATCCTCATCATTTACTACGTTTAACCAGGGGTTATGTGAATCACAGCCGGCAGTTCCTAGAACGATATTCTCTGAAATTGATAGCTATGTCATAAAATTCCTTTCCCAGCGAACTGGAATAACTTGCCCATTTCCGCATTTTGCAAATTGACTTGTCTCTTCGCTTACTTAATTGTATGTTATGCGTCTTTCCCGATAGCAGTAAAGTGAATCGCATTCATAAAGTATCGATGTAACAGAAATGCTCAACGGACGTAGTCAAAAATATTGTTGAAATCTGATTTTTGGACTATGTCACATGATGTGACGCAACAATAGTTTATTTCAATATTGCACAAAAATATATTTTACTTAACTATGGCCGAATACCATTCCACAACGTTTTTCATGAATGTCACAGTCTTACGCCGCCCCGGTGGCACAGTGGTCTTAGCGATGGTACAGTGCCTAGAAGATTTAGTGTGTCGTGCTCGCAGAGAAACTTGCTGTCCGGAATCAAGAAAGCGGTAGATGGCGCTGCCATCGGATGTCACGTCGCTTTTCAGGGAGGAAGGACGGTGAAAACGCATATCTTTCTATGACACACACGCAGCTCGTCAGTATTATGTGTACTCTTTGAACGATATTTTATAAGCAGATAACTTAAGTATATACGAAATAATCGACACACCTCTTTCACCCCCCCCTTCCTCCCAAGAAAAAGAACGAACGGGGTGCACAAGATTCATTAATAAGGGTATCGTAGTTTAAGTTAAGCTTTGCGTTGTGCTAACGTCAACATTAATGTTAGATATTTCGGAAGTTTTAGTCATACATGGGTTACATTATGCAAAAACACTGGAGACCAATATGCAGTTTACAATCACTGAAACATCAACTTACAGTATAAAAGTAAAAATTAAAAAAAAGAAAATGTTTTGCCCCTCAAAACCTTACCGGAAAAAAAGGGGGAAATATTTTCTCAATGAGACATCGGCTTTATAATTTGCATTCCAATAATCCAATTAGGTCTTGAAATTCAGTAACCTAAAAACTTTATAAATTATTTAATAATGTACTTCATTTTTCAGCAATGAGTAACTAAATTTCTTGGTAAGAACATGGGATCAAAATAAATATTGAAACTTAATGCTTTCCATTCAGTTGGCTTTGAAAAGAAGCCTTTTAATGAGTTGAAAATAGAATACAACAAATGCGATTAGTATTTTTAAAATTGGTCTATTTTTTAATAACATACTAACGTAATCAATTTATAAAAATCATTCCTAAAAAAACTTTGCCTGTGATACGATAAACAAAATGAACCATACTGAACAGAAGTAAATATACAAAAACTGAATGTATATGATGACATTCTTTTAAAGAAAATTAATTATAACATTTTTCTTTACTTTTCTTCACCTTATAATAATTGTGATTAAATTTGCTATTCAAATGGGTTTGCAGTAAAGAGAGGAAAATTTTTTTGCACCTTAAGTAAAAAGTTTAATAAGGTAAAAATTAAGGAAGTGGGTGTTCATGGAGTCTGTCGAAATGGGATAATTCTATGCAGTTTTTGTAAACTATTTTTACCCTTAAAAAAAATAAAATTATTAATGTAGCATACACACAGGCGTAACGTGGGGAAGGCACAGTAGGGCATGTGCCCCCCCCTTAAAAATTGGAAAAAACTAATTAGTCGTTCGCCTTTTAAATGCCTTTTACATTTGGGAAAATAGTAGGTATGGCGTCAGGCTTGAGTAATGGTTTGTCTCTGCATGTTAGAGCTTCCTTACCTTGAATAGCGGAACGATAATGCATCTCAATGAATTTAGATTCAAAGTGCAAGGCACATACAACACAACTTTCATCGAGTTTCTTATCAGCTCTGGGAATTGCCTTATCCCATTTGCTCAATATATCAGGAATTTTGGGGACAGCAAAGAGTGATATTTTATTTTTGCAGGATTTATAGCCAGTATTACATCCTGGCACAAAACAGCTGCCTTGCCTTTCCGTTTTCTATATTTTTTATTATTTGCTAATGCAGAATTTCTCTGTATTTTCATAGTTGACATTATTTCTTTATGATCTTATAACTGTTGCAGTCGATTTTAGTACCGCACTTAAGTTTAACCACACAGTAGGTTTAACGCGTGACAGCCAATACTTGATCAACTTCTACATCTTCACGAATAAAAAGTTACTAATTTCGGAAATAAATTTCGTTATAAACAATCCACACTTAAATAAAACTAGCACACTAACACCCGAATAAGCCTATTGCGTTTTAGTGATCAACTGTTGAATTACCTAGTGTATTACTGTTATGATCGAGCTACAACGAATTAGCAAAGATACTGCCAAAAAGATTTCCCTCCACTAACCTTTGTTTTGTGAAAATTTGAAGTTTCGTAAGGCAGCAAATCCTTGGCAAACAAACTTCCCACCATTGAATAGCATGAAGCCGATGAAGCATCCTAACGTAACTTCCGATGCCAGCGCCCTCTGTCATTTCGTGACGATTGGTCACAAAACCGTGAGGGACATCTTAGGGAGCAGGTCACACTAATTCTTCTAGGCACTGTAGCGATGGCTTCTGATCAATCTTCCAACATATGTTCGGGTCCGAATCGCGGTGAGGCATGGATGTTGTGTTTGTCTTACGGCGCTGGCTTCCTCCCGCCCTCTCTTCCCTGGAACCAATGGCCCTAAATTAGGGACGGGATCGAATTGCTGGCGTAGCGATATCTAATTATTCCAGTGGTGTGATTTGGAAGTTTCAACGGCCACCCCGGTGGCGCAGTGGTCTAAGCGATGGCCTCCGATCATTCGTCTGAATGGGGTCCGGGTTCGAATCCCGGTGAGGCATGGATGTTGTGTTTGACTTACGGCACTGGCTCTCTCCCTTCCCTGGAACCAGTGAGCCTAAATTAGGGACGGCGGACTGCTTATAGCCCATTGAGTTGCTCACGGTGGTCGTTAAACCTACAATAAAAAAATAGAAACAAGAATTTCAAATAGACCTGTAAAAATAAATGATTTTTCCGGAATTTTTTTTTATAAACCTTTAGGATCATTAGATGTTAAAAACACTTCTGCAGAACTAATCTGATTATATCAAGCTCGCGTTGCGTTCTTTTAAAGCGATTACCGTGACCGCATTGTTATGAGTACCTTATTTTCCATTTGTCCTCCTTGGGAAATCTGAACGCTGTTGTACTTAAAATTCGACATACAACTACAGAAATAAAGGACCTTATTTTCCGAAAGAAACAATTGATGTTTGAGGCAGCAGTGTTTTGGGTGCAAGCGTAGTCCTTTAACAGGCGATTAGTGACACCTCAAATTCTAGTTGTGGTACCCGGGGAAAGATTAAAACATTTGAGATCATTAAATGTGGAAAACCTCTACTGCAAAACTAATCTGATTATATCAAGCTCGCATTGAGCAAACCGATTACATGAACAAGTTAGTAAAATCGTGCAATGCATTGATTATGATACGCTTTCCAACATGCCAGAAATCATTACTGAAGTAATTACCCATGTTGAGGATAATAACTGTGGAATAAATCTCGCTCCTGTGTCCGGACCTTTCACCCATTTCGATGATATTCAACAGAACCGGTTCAGTATAACTCCGGAACAACAGGATAAAGTTTTGTAGCAATCGAAGCATTCTTACGTAAGTTATGACGCATAAAGGCGATGGAATGGATCCGCTCCTATGTCCTGACCTTTGTACCACCCCTTTACATCCATTTTCAATAGGGTTCATCTCCAGGTAATCCTCTACCACATACTAAAATTTCATCGAAATCGAACCATTTTTAAGCGAGATATTGTGCGGACAAACAGACTGACAGACCGACAAATATGGAGCATATACGCTTTTTCAACCTAGGGTTGGAAAGCCTAAGAAACCATGTAAATTCAACTCCTTTGAAATCGGGGAAAAAAATTGGATTCGGCGAAGACATTCAACAACCATTTACTAGCACACTCCGTTATCATCAAATACACCATTAATAAAAGTTTCTGATCAGATGCCGTCGTCTACCTCTGACTCAACAACACGTCGAAATAACAGTATTAGGTTACATTTCAACGAGTTACGCAAAGAAAGTAGTTCCAGACAAATTATATGCAGCTTTTTTTAGATTTGACTACATTAGTCGCATTAATGATTCCTTTATTAAACGCATTTCATAAAGAAAATTATCGAATAATCGTACTACGGTCTTTTTTTGCCCGATGCTCTATTTTTTCCCCAGAGCTAATTGCGTTTTCTTTGTGTATGTTCATTCATCACACTCAACATTTCAGCAAATTTTAGTTCATATCCGAATTGTAAAATCAAATTTCAAACCTCTTGAACAAAAACTGGGATCTCCTACTTCCAACTCCGAAAAAACAACTGGTTGATAAGGGAATGTAATATTTGTTCAGACGCGCATGCGGGAAAAAATGATCTTTTTGACCCTATAGTTACTAAAAGTCTCGGGCTTCCTCTATTCGTGCTCTCATTGGGCCGCGCCGGAGTGGCGCAGACCAATTAGATAAGGAATTGGAATGTTCGCTTGTGAAAACGAGTGTCCAACCTGTGATGATGGAACAGATATAGTAGATATTGGTTCCAAGATGTAAGAATATCGCGGCGCTTTAACATCGTACTATCTTTATAGATATCGGATGGGATATATACGTTTAATTCCAAAAGGTCTGAATTGAAGTGTAATAAGTTTAATTCAAGTTACTATAAGTTCATATGACTTTAGTCCTAGCAACTTAGCTCTCGAACTAAGTGGTTCATTAATGAAAACTGGGAAATTTTTTATCTGAAACTACAGCAGTTCCATCGGGATGAAAGTTTCTAATATGTCTCAATAAATCTTTTGTCATTCCAAATGATCTTTCACAGTGGTTGCATGTTAATCTGTTAGCATTTCTATTAGTTACGTTAGGTAAATGTGCAATGAAAACGTCGGGATGAAACTTTCTAATAAAGTCATAAAACACTTTTTCATGCCAAATACATCCCGACAAAAGTTCTGCCAAATATCTTACCTAGCTACAAAGCACGATTCTCAAAGGCGTCACGGGGTTTCCGCGCACAACTTCTTCGTTTCATCACACGTTAGACACGCATGTTCACAAAACCTGCAAAGAAAACTCTTCGGAGATTCTAAGATGTTAGCTGATTGGTTGATAATCCGTGACGTGTTTTCATCTTATTTGCTGCTGTTAAAGTCGGTCGTAAAGATCAAAAGTCACAGCGTCAGCACTGCCAGTGGTGCTATTTTTAACTAAGGGTTTATTAGGATGGTTTTAAAATATATAAATGTTATTACTTTTTAATATGTAATTATACAGTTTCTTTTAGTGCCGAGTATTACTAAAACACAAGGTAATACTTTAATCTAGGAGATTAAAATGCAACAACTTTCTGTTACTTAGGTGTTATGTTATGAATGTCTACTGCGGCTCAAACGTAGGGAAACCAAAAGTCCCGATTTTCTTTCGTGTGAACCGATTCGTGAAATAGCAGCTTAAATTTTAATTCTGTGGCTTACTATTTTTACATATTCAACAATTTGGGTGTAAACCACATACTTACATTTCAAAAAATGAAAAGAGTGTCAAGTCGTTTTTCGGACGTGCTGCCATCTGACGGCCGATTTGTAATCACATATAAAATTATTTCTGTTTCTTTTTTTTTTGATTGGAGGTTTAACGACCACCGTGAGCAACTCAATGGGCTATAAGCAGTCATCCGTCCCTAATTTAGGATACCTGGTCCCAGGGAAGGGAGAGAGCCAGTGCCGTAAGACAAACACAACATCCATGCCACACCGGGATTCGAACCCGGACCCCTTTTGGACGAATGATCAGAGGCCAACGCCTTAGACCACTGTGCCACCGGGACGGCTTATTTCTGTTCGTTAATTATAATCAACGGACAGAAATTCCTACAATAATATATAATTATTATTAACGGACATCAGTCAGAAGTACAGCCAGGAAGTGTAGCACTCCTCCCGAAAATTTGACTTAAAAACCTCCTTTATTCTTCAGTAAAATCTATAAAGTTGAAATATTTATAATACGAATTTATTTTAGAGAGATGCTTATTCTCTCCACAAAAATTTTATTTCTTTCTGAACTTTTAATCCATATTATGGTCATTTTCTAGAGCTTAAAGCAAATATTTCTTTGAGTTAATATACCCCTGTCCTGAATACGAGTGTTAAAAGTTGCCGGAAACTTACCTAACTGATTCTATTGCCCGTAATTTTACTTTTTTTTTTTTTTGATCGGGGTTTAACGACTACCGTGACCAACTCATTGGGCTATAAGCAGTCGCCCGTCTCTAATTTAGGGCCACTGGTTCCAGGGAAGGGAGAGATCCAGTGCCGTTAAACAAACACGGCATCCACGCCGCACCGGGATTCGAACCCGGTGCCCATCTCGGACGAATGGTCAGAAGCCATCGCTTAGACCACTGAGCCACCGGGGAGACAATTTTACTTTAAAGAGCAACTAATTTTTCCCTTATAGGCGTAATTTTTGGGGAGATTTTATTTTATAGGCGTAATTTTTGGGAAAACTCGATGTTATTATTTTAACGTTGTAATCCATGTTGATATTCATCACTGAAGCAGCTTTTCTTTTTTCTCCCCGTTCGTCTCTCCCATGTAGCGTGACACGTGATTACGTAAGCCAATCACGCAGTGGCGGCCCATGCGGGACCCCGGGCGATGGCTCTTCACGGGCCCTTCGCATTCGTAATAACCCGAAACAAACGCAATAACCACATATATATACACGTAAAAAAATTATTTTTCTTAAAATGACCGGAAACTAGTCGCTCGCATTTTGTTTCTTACACAAACCCTCACTTGGGGTGAATGTGATCTCAAAGCAATTTTTTTATCTGGCATTGTGGAATTGCTTTATATGAAATAAACACGATGTAATACAATACATTGTTTATTAATATAATTAGGAATCCAAAATATTACCTGTTCCAAAAGGACTTATTACTAAATAAACAAGGTTAGCTGTATAATTATAAAATATGCCTATTATTTAAAGAAATCTGCGGCTTTTCTTGTTGCTGAACTCTTCAATCAAATCACTACCTTCCAGAGTAGATGTCACGTGGTTTTCTACGGACAGAAGAGCGAGAGCTGACAGCCGGTCTTGTGTCATGGTGTTACTTATAGGTAGGTCTTGATGAGCTTCAGCTTAGAAAAGTTCCTCTCGGCAGACGAAATATTAAAATTGGTCATTTATGTGTAAATGATCGTGAACTACCACTACAATATTTTATATAACGCCCGGCAAAAACTACTAATTAATTGGCGGTGGTGCGTCGCACCTCTGGGTGTAGGGCCGTGGGAAGTTGCTCTGTATACAAAGCAATTGTATTAAAGTTACGCAACTGCAGTCACGTAACTTTAAGCACCCTCCGAAGAGTTTCTTTGCAGGTTTTGTGAACATGTATTCGACACGCATTTCAAACGAAGACGTCAATTCGTTATCCAATTGGTCTACGCCACTTCAGCGCGGCCAATTTAGTGCACGAATTACAGGGACACTATTCGAGACACTAATTTACGACGAATTAAAATCATTCATTGTACCTAGAAGGGAAAATTGAGATACCACCCTGATATTCTTTGTAGATAATTTATGCTATACATCTTTCGCATGCCAAGATCATTGTGGGTGTGAAATAAAACGACTGATTCGATAGTAAACATTTATCTACGCACAGCACATTACACTTATTTGAGTCACAGGCGACAACACCGAGCCAACCTTCCGTAAATACTAAGTGGATTTAAATAATAATAACAAACAATAAGGTTTACTAATTCCTGACCTTCAACGGTACTTAGGTAGGTGTATTGATTAAGTGTATCTTGGCCCTTAGTCTCTTGCAGATGGAATGTACCTGGCCAAGGCAGCGGCCAGTCTGACATGAAGGCATAGGGTGCTAAAAATCACCGGAGGACCGGACTAGGCTGCCATTTGATGTTGACCTACGTATAATGGACGCTCCTATCTTCTGATTCAAGGCTTCTTGAATTGGAAGACGAATTACAAAGGATCAAGTGGGACATCGTCGGGCTGACTGAGATAAGGAGAAAAGGAGAATATCTAATTGAACTGAAAAGTGGACATCTCTTCTACTATCGTGGGACAGATACTGGCAGAACTAGTGGTGTTGGATTTATGATAAACAAGAAACTAAGGGATAAAGATGTAGAAGTTGAAAATTACTCTGACAGAGCTGCACTACTCGTTATCCAACTTTCAAGGAGATACCAGACTGAGATTAATCAAACTTATGCACCCACCACAAGTCATCCTGATGAAGAAATTGAAGAATTTTATGAGGAAATTCGTCATCTAAATAATAAAGGCAAGCAACACTTGAAGATATTCATGGGAGATTTCAATGCAAAAATAGGGCAATGGCAACAGAATGAAACTTCAGTATGTACATGCGGTCACGGCAACAGAAACCAGCGTGGAAATACCCTCGTAGAGTTTGCAGAGGCAGAAGGGTTTTTCATCATGAACTCCTTTTTCAAGAAAAAGCAGCAAAGGAAATAGACATGGAGGCATCCCAATGGATGGACAAGTGAAATTGATTTTATTATGTGTAACAAGAACTTTGTCATGGAAGACAGCAGTGTGCTGAACAAGTTCAACACAGGTAGTTACCATAGAATGGTAAGATGCACCTCAATGCTAAACTCGAGCGTGGCAAGCTCATAAAACAAAGTGTATTGACGTGACCAACCTTAAAAAGCATCATAATACCTTCAAATGAAAACTGAGGGACACATTCTCTATTCTAGAAGGTCTAATATCAGAAGACGTGGACATCTCTGAAGTTAACAGAAAAGTAACCAAAGCTCTTATGGAAACAGCAACAAAATTAACTGGAACTGAGAACAAGTTGCATGTGAACAAATTATCAGGAAAACCCAAAATGTTGATGCAAAAAAGAAGAGAGATGAGGACAACTAAAGAAGATGCGACTTCCAAAGTGGAATATATAGAGCTATGGAAGACAGTACAAAAAGTATCACTGAAGACGTAAGGAAATTCAACTGTGAACTAGTGAGGAAAGCAATTGAAAACAACCAAATCCTAAAAATAGCAAAGGAATATCTCTGTACTGGAAGAAAACAGGTTATGGCACTGAG
Source organism: Macrothele yani (assembly GCA_039090855.1). Classification (NCBI taxonomy): domain Eukaryota; kingdom Metazoa; phylum Arthropoda; class Arachnida; order Araneae; family Macrothelidae; genus Macrothele; species Macrothele yani. The sequence continues at coordinate 105,684,838 of CM076999.1, read as the reverse complement.
AAAAGATGGTTCTGTAACAAGAAATAGAGGCGAAAGTTTGACAAGAGTGAAAGATTTCTGCTCAAAACTATATGAAAGGGATGATACATGTACTCCAGACATCGTGAAAGGTATCATAGTTCTTCCAGTCCTCCCAGCAGAAGTTGCACGTGCAATCAAGAACACGAAGCGGGGAATAGCTCCAGGAGAAGATGGAATTACTGTAGATATCATACAAGAAGCAAGTGGATAAATTGAAACAGTACTCGCCCAAGTTTTCACTGGATGCCCTAATGAAAGGAAGATTCCTGAGGATTGTAACAACGCTACAATGATCTTGCTACATAAAAAAGGTGACAATGAGGATCTCAGGAACTACAGACCTATCAGCCTCTTATCAGTGGTTTATAAAATCTTCACTAAATTTCTTTCACACTGGTTGAAAGTAACACTGGAGATGGCTCAACTGAGAGAACAAGCTGGACTCAGGGGTGGTACAGCACTACAGATCATAGCCACGTACTGGAAGAACTAATTGAAAGAGCGAGGGAATATGAACTTTCATTGGGCATGGCTTTTATCAATTATAAAAAAGCCTTTGATTCGGTGAAACCATCAGCAGTTACAATGGCTTTGAAATCCTGCGGTATTGAAGATGCATACATTAATATTATTAATAACATCTATGAAAATGCAAGTGCAAAGCTCCGGCTGTTTGAGAATACAGCACACATAAAAATTGGACAGGGAGTGAGACAAGGTGACACCATATCTCCCAAGCTCTTTAATGCCACATTGGAAAACGTCTTTCAATCTCTGAACTGGGAAAACAAAAGGATAAAGATTAATGGAGGTTATCTAACTCACCTTCGTTTTGTTGATGACGTCGTCATTTTTGCAACTACCCCATCAGAGCTTCAGAGTATGATCCAGGAACTTGCTGACAAGAGTAAAGAAGTCGGATTGAAAATGAGCTTTCAGTAGACAAAAGAGGTGTTCAATGCTTTTACAAGAAATGAAGATTTATCGATTGATGGAGAAAAGCTGGAGATAACAGACACGTACGTTTATCTTGGACAGCAGATATCAAGTGAGGGTCACATTGATGAAGAAATTAATCGGCGTACAAAACTTGCCTTGAGAGCTTTTGGAAGAAACAGCCTAATTTTCAAGAGCAATATGCCATTATGTCTTAAAAGAAAAGTGTTTGATCAATGCATCCTTCTAGTGCTTACGTATGGTGCAGAGACTTGGACCTTAACTAAAAGAGACTTGCAAAGGCTGCAGACTACTCAAAGAAGAATGGAGAGGTACATGCTTGGTGTAACCAGGAGAGGTAAGAAGAGGAACTCGTGGATCAGAAAAATGACGAGTGGAAGACAACATGATCAGGGTAAAATCCCTGAAATGACAATGGGCTGGACAAACTGCCAGAAGAACAGATCATCGATGGACAGTCGAAATTTTAAATTGGATTCCAAGGGACAGTAAAAGACCCAGAAGACCACATAGAAGATGGGTGGATGAAATTCGAAAGTTTGCAGAAATAACATGGAGGAGACTGGCACAAGACAGACCGTTGTGGAAGAGGCTTGGAGAGACCTTCGTCCAGCAGTGGATTGATAATGGTTGACAAAGATGATGATGATTGATGAAGTGTTATTTCCGTAAACTCAGTGACAAACGATATGTTAGAACAGTGAATACTTACTGAACTAATGCGGCAGCAATATTTGGACTGTTTAGTTTTTCAAAAACAATATTTATTTTTATTTGTATTATTACTATACATTTTATTCAGATTTAGATGTACTTTAGAAAAGAGCCTGACGCTGATGAAATGTTATGTAGTTATGAAAGTCCGTTTGCGCGTGCACGAGCTAAATTCTGAACTCAAGATTGATAGAAAAGCTGAATCGCAAATGTGTTAGTGAAGGGGTAGGCAGGTTGTGGTCAAAGATATCGATAGGTTGCATCGTATTCTGTTATTCATTAGTTAAAACTCCCGTTCATAGTAAAAAAATCTCCCCTTGAGATGACGAGAGGAAGCCAAATTTTGCTACGAATTTACTATTGTTATTGAGAAAGACGCATTACATTAAAGTGTCTTTTTTGTAATGGCTTTTATCACATTTAGGATCAGGTTCTCGTAATTTACTCATACTGCAATGATATTGTTACGTATATGTAAAACGTGATGAAATAATATTTGACGACAGTTTAGTAAGTTACATATTGTCGAGGAGAAACCAAACTAGTGTTACAGAATTTTTCTATTAAAACCGCTTTGATATTGGAAAAAAAATATTTTATAAAAATTTCCGTTTCTTTCTTTTGCAAAAAGATGTGATTACTTGTATTATATTAAATACCCCATCAGCCACCTGATTGGTTGGTCAGAGTCATAATTCGAATAACATGATGTCTTTAAGTGTCGTATGACAGTCCCAAGAGGCGTGTCATTCGCAACAAATTGAATCTTATGCACTCCGATATACGATTGATCGTAAAACTGTCTAAACAAAAGTCAGAGTGAAAATATGAAAGCACGGCACTACTGTTAGAGATATCTAAGTCCAGTTTCAAATATTATCACTATAAAGCTGCTTCTCTTATGTTGGAACTATTCAATCCTCATCATTTACTACGTTTAACCAGGGGTTATGTGAATCACAGCCGGTAGTTCCTAGAACGATATTCTCAGAAATTAATAGCTATGTCATAAAATTCCTTTCCCAGCGAACTGGAATGACTTGCCCATTTCCGCATTTTGCAAATTGACTTGTCTCTTCGCTTACTTAATTGCATGTTATGCGTCTTTCCCGATAGCAGTAAAGTGAATCGCATTCATAAAGTATCGATGTAACAGAAATGTTCAACGGACGTAGTCAAAAATATTGTTGAAATCTGATTTTTGGACTATGTCACATGATGTGACGCAACAATAGTTTATTTCAATATTGTACAAAAATATAGTTTACTTAACTATGGCCGAATACCATTTCACAACGTTTTTCATGAACGTCACAATGTTTTGCGCCGCCCCGGTGGCGCAGTGGTCTTAGCGATGGCTTCTGATCATTCGTCCAACATGTTGTAACGTACCAGGAGATGTAACGTACCTGCCAGAAGGACGCACACGACATAAAGGCAGATAGGAATCAGAATACAACGTCTGCGTATCTCAATTGGTAGAGTGACTTATTCCGGAATGAGGGGATCCGGGTTCGAATCCCGGCGTAGACTTGAAATGACGGAGAAATTTACTTCGTTATAATGGCGCCCGAACTATCCGGATGACCCGACCGTTCAAAATCTCGCAATGGTGTGATGTTATTTCCACACCGCGAGATAAGAAAAATAAGAGAATCCCTTCTCCAGCACTTCGAAAAAAAAAAAAAATAAATAAGGGGGAGATGATGTAACGTACCAGGAGATGTGACGTACCTGCCAGAAGGACGCACACGACATAAAGGCAGATAGGAATCAGAATAAAACGTCTGCGTAGCTCAATTGGTAGAGTGACTTATTCCGGAATGAGGGGATCCGGGTTCGAATCCCGGCGTAGACTAGAAATGACGGAGAAATTTACTTCGTTATAATGTGTTCGGGTCCGAATCCCGTTGAGGCATGGATGTTGTGTTTGTCTTACGGCGCTGGCTTCCTCCCGCCCTCCCTTCCCTGGAACTAATGGCCCTAAATTAGGGGCGGGATCCAATTGCTGGCGTAGCGATATATAAATTTCCAGCTGTGTGATTTGGAAATTCCAACGCTTTTTTTTTTTCTCAAAAATGGAAAAGGCCGTGGCGTGGTGGTCTAAGCGATGACCTCTGATCATTCGTCTGAATGGGGTCCGGGTTTGAATCACGGTGAGGCATGGATGTTGTGTTTGTCTTACGGCACAGGCTCTCTCCCTTCCCTGGACCAGTGACCCTAAATTAGGGACGGGCGACTGCTTATAGCCCATTGAGTTGCTCACGGTGGTCGTTAAACTTACAATAAAAAAATATAAACAAGAATTTCAAATAGACCTGTAAAAATAAATGATTTTTCCGGAATTTTTTTTAATAAACCTTTGGGATCATTAGATGTGGAAAACTCTTCTGCAGAACTAATCTGATTATATCAAGCTCGCGTTGCGTTCTTTTAAAGCGATTACCGTGACCGCATTGTTATGAGTACCTTATTTTCCATTTGTCCTCTTTGGGAAATCTGAACGCTGTTGTACTTAAAATTCGACATACAACTACAGAAATAAAGGACCTTTTTTTCCGAAAGAAACAATTGATGTTTGAGGCTGCAGTGTTTTGGGCTGCAAGCCTAGTCCTTTAACAGGCGATTAGTGACACCTCAAATTCTAGTCGTTGTGCTCGGGAAAAGATTGAAACATTTGGCATAATTAAATGTGGAAAACCGTTCTGCAAAACCGATCTGATTATATCAAGCTCGCATTGAGCAAACCGATTACATAAACAAGTTAGTAAAATAATGCAATGCATTGAATGTGATACGCTTTCAAACGTACCAGAAATCATTACTAAAGTTATTACCCATGTTGAAGATAATAACTGTGGAATAAATCTCGCTCCTGTGCCCACATTTCGATGATATTCAACAGAACCGGTTCAGTATACCTCCGGAACAACATGATAAAGTTTTGTAGCAATCGAAGCATTCTTACGTAAGTTATGACGCATAAAGGCGATGGAATGGATCCGCTCCTATGTCCTGACATTTGACCCCTTTTCATCCATTTTCAATAGGGTTCGCCTCCAGGTGGTCCCCTACCACATACAAAAATTTCATCGAAATCGAACCATTTTAACGCGAGTTATTCTGCGGACAAACAGACTGACAGACGGACAAAGCTGGAGCATATACGCTTTTTCAACCTACGGTTGGAAAGCCTAAGAAACCATGTAAATTCAACTACTTTGAAATCGGGGAAAAAAATTGGATTCGGCGAAGACATTCAATAATCATTTACTAGCACACTCCGTTATCATCAAATACACGATTAATAAAAGTTTCTGATCAGATGCCGTCGCCCACGTCTGACTCAACAACACGTCGAAATAAGTGTATTAGGTTACATTTTAACGAGTTACGCAAAGAAAGTAGTTCCAGATAAATTATATGCAGCTTTTTTCAGATTTGAATACATTAGTCGCATTAATGATTCCTTTATTAAACGCATTTCATAAAGAAAATTATGGAATAATCGTACTACGGTCTTTTCTTTGCCCGATGCTCTATTTTTTCCCCAGAGCTAATTGCGTTTTCTTTGTGTATTTTCATTCATCATACTGTTAATAATTCAGCAATTTTAGTACATATCCGAATTGTAAAATCAGATTGCAAACCTGTTAAACAAAAACTGTGATGCCGTACTTCCAACTCGGATAAAACAACTGGTTTATTGATAAGGGAATGTAATATTTGTTTAGACGTGCATGCGGAAGAAAAATGATCTTTTTGACCCTAGTTACTCGAATCAGTCTCTGGCTTCCTCGATTCGTCCTCCCTGTAGTGGCGGAGACCAATTAGATAACGAATTGGCATGTTCGCTTGTGGAAACGAGTGTCCAACCTGTGATGATGGAACAGATATAGCAGATATTGGTTCCAAAATGAAAGAATATCACGGCGCTTTAACGTCTTACCATATTTACAGATAGCGGATGGGATATATATGTTTAATTCCAAAAGGTCTGAATTAAAGTATAATAAGTTGGAACTGTGTCAATTCCTTCGGGGTGAAAGTTTGTAATATGTCTCAGTAAATCTTTTGTCGTTCCAAATGTTCTTTCACAGTGGTTGCATGTTAATATGTTAGCATTTCTATTAGTTACATTAGGTAAATGTAACATCGGGATGAAACTTTCTGATAAGTTCATTAAACACTTTTTCCTGCCGAATACATCGCGACAAAAGTTCTGCCAAATATCTTACCTAGGTACAAAGCACGATTCTCAAAGACGTCACGGGGCTTCCGCGCACAACTGCTTCGTTTCATCACACGTTAGACACGCATGTTCACAAAACCTGCAAAGAAAACTCTTCGGAGATTCTGAGATGTTAGCTGACTGGTTGATAATACATGACGTGTTTTCATCTTACTTGCTGCTGTTCAAGTTGGTCGTAAAGATCAAAAGTCACAGCGACAGCACTGCCAGGGGTGCTATTTTTGACTGAGGGTTTATTAGGATGGTTTTAATATATATAAATGTTATTACTTTTTAATATGTAATTATACAGTTTCTTTTAGTGCCGAGTATTACTAAAACACAAGGTAATACTTTAATCTAGGAGATTTAAATGCAACAACTGTCTGTTACTTTACTTAGGTGTAATATTATGAATGTCGACTACGGCTCAAACGTAGGGTAACCGGAAGTCCCGATTTTCGTTGGTGTGAACCGATTCGTGAAATAGCAGCGTAAATTTTATTCCGTGGCTTAATATTTTTACATATTCAACAATTTGGGTGTAAACCATATACTTACATTTCAAAAAATGAAAAGAGTGTCAAGTCGTTTTTCGGACGTGCTGCCATCTGACGGCCGATTTGTAATCACCATATATAAAATTAATTATTTCTGTTCGTTAATTATAATCAACGGACAGAAACTCCTACAATTATATATAATTATAATTAACGGACAGCAGATAGAAGTACAGCCAGGAAGTGTAGTACTTCTCCCGAAAATTTGACTTAAAAATCTCCTTTATTCTTCAGTAAAATCTATAAAGTTGAAATATTTATAATGCGAATTTATTTTAGAGGGATGCTTATTATTTCCTCCGCAAAAATTTTATTTCTCTGAACTTTCAATCCATATTCTGATAATTTTCTAAAGTTTAAAGCAAATCTTCTTTGAGAGAATGCACTCCTGCCTGAATATGAGAGTTAAAACTTGCCTGAAACTTGCCTCGACTGATTCTATTGTCCGTAATTTTACTTTTTTTTTTTTTGGATCGGGGTTTAATGACTATCGTGACCAACTCATTGGGCTATAAGCAGTCCCCCGTCCCTAATTTAAGGCTACTGGTTCCAGGGAAGGGAGAGAGAGCGAGTGCTGTTAAACAAACACGACATCCATGCGGCGCCGGTATTCGAACCCGGACCCATCTCGGACGAATGATCAGAAGCCATCGTTTAGACCACTGAGCCACCGGGGCGAAAATTTCACTTTAAAGAGCAACTAATTTTTCCCTTAAAGGCGTAATTTTCGGGGTAATTCTATTTTATAGGCGTAATTTTGGGGAAAACTCGATGTTATTATTTTAACGTTGTAATCCATGTTGATATTCATCACTGAAGCAGCTTTTCTTTTCTCCCCGTTCGTCTCTCCCATGTAGCGTGACACGTGATTACGTAAGCCAATCACGCAGTGGCGGCCCTAGCCCATGCGATGCTCCCCGGCGATGGCTCTTCACGGGCCCTTCGCATTCGTAATAACACGAAACCAACGCAATAACCACTTATATATACGTTAAGGTGCAGAGACGTGGACCTTAACTAAAAGAGACATACAAAGGCTGCAGACAACTCAAAGAAGCATGGAGAGGTGCATACTTGGTGTAACCAGGAGAGATAAGAAGAGGAACTCGTGGATCCGAAAAATGACAAGAGTGGAAGACATCATGATCAGAGTTAAATCCCTGAAATGGCAATGGGCTGGACATACTGCCAGAAGGACAGATCATCGATGGACAGCCGAAATTTTAGATTGGATTCCAAGGGACAGGAAAAGACCCAGAAGAAGACCACATGGGAGATGGGTGGATGAAATTCGAAAGTATGCAGGGGTGACATGGAGGAGACTGGCACAAGACAGACCGTTGTGGAGGAAACTTGGGGAGACCTTCGTCCAGCAGTGGATTGATAATGGTTGACAATGATGATGATGATGATGATATACGTTAAAAAAAAAACTACGCGTCTTACTCTGACCGGAAACTAGTCGCTCGCATTTTATTTCTTACACAAACCCTTACTTGGGGTGAATGTGATCCCAAAGCAACTTTTTCTATCTGGCATTGTGGTATTGCTTTATATGAAATAAACACGATGTAATAAATACATTGTTTATTAATATAATTAGGAATGCGAAATATTACCTGTTCCAAAATGACCAACTACTAAAGAAACAAGGTTAGCTGTATAATTATAAAATAAGCCTATTATTTAAAGAAATCTGCGGCTTTTCTTGTTGCTGAACTCTTCAATCAAATCCCTATATTCCAGAGTAGATGTCACGTGGTTTTCTACGGACAGAAGAGCGAGAGCTGACAGCCGGTCTTGTGTCATGGTGTTCCTTATAGGTAGGTCTTGATGGGCTACAGCTTAGAAAAGTTCCTCTCGGCAGACGAAATATTAAAATTGGTCATTTACGTGTAAACGATCATGAACTACCGGTACAATATTTTACATAACGCCCGGCAAAAGCTACTAATTAATTGGCGGCGGTGCGGGGCCATGGAAAATTGCCCGGTATGCCCGCACCTGGGGCCACAACTGCAATCACGGAACTTTAAGCACCCTCCGAAGAGTTTCTTTGCAGGTTTTGTGAACATGTATTCGACACGCATTTCAAACGAAGACGTCAATTCGTTATCCAATTGGTCTACGCCACTTCAGCGCGGCCCATTTAGTGCACGAATTACAGGGACACTATTCGAGACACAAATTTACGACGAATTAAAATCATTCATTGTACCTAGAAGGGAAAATTGAGATACCACCCTGATATTCTTTGTAGATAATTTATGCTATACATCTTTCGCATGCCAAGATCTTTGTGGGTGTGAAATAAAACGACTGATTCGAGAGTAAACATTTATCTACGCACAGCACATTACACTTATTTGGGTCACACGCGACAACACCGAGCCACCCTCCCGTAAATACTAAGTGGATTTAAATAATAATAACAAACAATAAGGTTTACTAATTCCTGACCTTCAACGGTACTTAGGTAGGTGTAACGATAAAGTGTATCTTGGCCCTCAGTCTCCGGCAGCTGGAATATACCTGTCCAAGGCAGCGGCCAGTGCGACATGAAGGCATAGGGTGCTAAGAATCACTGGAGGGCCGGACTAGGCTGCCATTTGATTCTGACCTTGGCTACGTATAATGGACGCTGCCTATCTTCTGATTCAAGGCTTCTTGAATTGGAAGAGGAATTACAAAGGATCAAGTGGGACATCGTCGGGCTAACTGAGATAAGAAGAAGATCCAATTGAACTGAAAAGTGGACAACTCTTTTACTATCGTGGGACAGATACTGGCAGAACTAGTGGTGTTGGATTTATAATAAACAAGAAACTAAAGGATAAAGTTGTACAAATCGAAAATTCCTCTGACAGAGCTGCACGGCTCTTATTCAACTTTCAAGGAGATACCAGGCTCAGATTATTCAAACTTATGCACCCACCACAAGTCATCCTGATGAAGAAATTGAAGAATTTTATGAGAAAATTCGTCATCTAAATAATAAAGGCAAGCAGCACTTGAAGATAATCATGGGAGATTTCAATGTAAAAATAGGGCAATGGCAACAGAATGAAACGTCAGTAGGTAAATTGGTCACGGCCACAGAAACCAGCGTGGAAACACTCTCGTACAGTTTGCAGAGGCAGAAGGGTTTTTCATCATGAACTCCTTTTTCAAGAAAAAGCCGCACAGGAAATTGACATCGAGGCAACCCAATGGATGGACAAGTGAAATTGATTTTATTATGTGTAACAAGAAATTTGTCATGGAAGACTGCAGTGTACTGAACAAGTTCAACCCAGGTAGTAAACATAGATTGGTGAGATGTAAGATGCACCTCAATGCTAAACTCGAGCGTGGCAAGCTCATAAAACAAAGTGTATAGACATAACCAACCTTAAAAAGCATCATAATACCTTCAAATTAGAACTGAGGAACAGATTCTCTATTCTAGAATTTCTAACATCAGAAGAAGTGGACATCTCTGAAGTTAACAGAAAAGTAACCCAAACTCTTATGCAAACAGCAACAAAATTAGCTATGTCTATGAACAAGTTGCATGTGAACAAATTATCAGGAAAAACCAAAATGTTGATGCAAAAAAGAAGACAGATGAAGACAACTAAAGAAGATGTGACTTCCAAAGTGGAATTAATAGAGCTATGCAAGACAGTACGAAAAGTATCCCTGAAGACGTAAGTAAATTCAACTGTGAACTAGTAAGGAAAGCAATTGAAAACAACCAAAGCCTAAAGATATAGCAAAGGGACATCTCAGTAAGGGAAGAAAACAGATTATGGCACTGAGAAAAGATGGTTCTGTAACAAGAAATAGAGGCGAAAGTTTGACAAGAGTGAAAGATTTCTACTCCAATTTATATGAAAGGGATGATACATGTACTCCAGACATCATGAAAGGGGCCAGTACCAGAGTTCTTCCAGTCCTTCCAGCAGACGTTGCGCATGCAATCAAGAACATGAAGCGGGGAAAAGCTCCAGGAGAAGATGGAATTACTGTAGACATCATACAAGAAGCAAATGGAGAAATCGAAACAGTACTCGCTCAAATTTTCACTGGATGCCTTAATGAAGGGAAGATTCCTGAGGATTGGAACACCGCTACAATGATCTTGCTACATAAAAAGGTGACATTGAGGATCTCAAGAACTACAGACCTATCATCCTCCTATCAGGGGTTTATAAAATCTTCGCTCAATTTCTTTCACACTGGTTGAAGGTGACACTGGGGATGGCTCAACCGAGAGAACAAGCTGGATTCAGAAGTGGCTACAGCACAATAGATCATATTCACGTACTGAGAGAACTAATTGAAAGAACGAGGGAATATTAACTTCCATTGTGCATGTCTTTTATCGATTATGAAAAGACCTTTGATTCAGTCAAACCAGTGGTGGCCAACCTTTTACATACCACGCGCCAATTTTTTCATGTAGGAGTTCAGATGCGCCACACAACTCAAGTTTTGGGTTGAAAAATAGGGATAGGGGTAGGACATTATTCGCTTAGGGGAGGAAAAGGAATAACTCAATCACACAATTAAATTAATGAATTAATTTATACCAGTTCAAAAGACGCGTTTATGGGAGCACCTATCTACAATAGTCAGAAGTTATGGCGCCTACTTCAAAAGAATAAGTAGGCGCAAGGTTGCAATGCGCCACTTATAATCATCCAATGCGCCACTTATAATCATCCAATGCGCCGCGTATGACGCATGCGCCACGGTTTGGCCACTCCTGAGTCAAAGCATCAGCAGTTGCAATGGCTTTGAAATCCTGCGGTGTTGAAGATGCATACACTAATATTATTAATAACATCTATGAAAATGCAAGTGCAAAGATCCGGCTGTTTGTAAATACAGCACACATAAAAATTGGACAGGGAGTGAGACAAGGTGACACCATATCTCCCAAGCTCTTTAATGCCACATTGGAAAACGTCTTTCAATCTCTGAACTGGGAAAAACAAAGGGATAAAGATTAATGGAGGTTATCTAACCCACCTTCGTTTTTGCTGATGACAGTCATTTTTGCAACTACCCCATCAGAGCTGCAGGGTATGTATGATCCAGGAACTTGCTGACAAGAGTAAAGAAGTGGGATTAAAAATGAACTTTCAGAAGACAAAAGTGGTGTTCAATGCTTTTACAAGAAATGAAGATTTATCGATTGATGGAGAAAAGCTGGAGATAACAGGCACGTACGTTTATCTTGGACAGCAGATATCAAGTAAGGGTCACATTGATGAAGAAATTAATCGGCGTACAAAACTTTCGTGGAGAGCTTTTGGATGAAACAGCATAATTTTCAAGAGCAATATGCCATTATGTCTTAAAAGAAAAGTGTTTGATCAATGCATCCTTCCAGTGCTTACGTATGGTGCAGAGACGTGGACCTTAACTAAAAGAGACATACAAATGCTGCAGACAACTCAAAAGGCATGGAAAGGTGCATGCTTGGTGTAACCAGGAGACATAAGAAGAGGAACTCGTGGATCAGAAAAATGACGAATGGAAGACATGATCAGGGTAAAATCCCTGAAATGACAATGGGCTGGACAAACTGCCAGAAGAACAGACCATCGATGGACAGTCAAAATTTTAGATTGGATTCCAAGGGACTGGAAAAGACCCAGAAGACCGCATGGGAGATTGGTGGATGAAATTCGAAAGTATGCTGGAGTAACATGGAGGAGATTGGCACAAGACAGACCGTTGTGGAAGAGGCTTGGAGAGACCTTCGTCCAGCAGTGGATTGATAATGGTTGACAAAGATGATGATTGATGAAGTGTTATTGCCGTAAACTGAATGACAAACGATATGTTAAAACAGTGAATATTTACTGAACTCATGCGGTAGCAATATTTGGACTGTTTAGTTTTTCAAAAACAATATTTATTTTTATTTGTATTATTACTATAAATTTTATTCAGATTTAGATGTACTTAAGAAAAGAGCCTGACGCTGATGAAATGTTATGTAGTTATGAAAGTCCGTTTGCGCGTGCACAAGCTAAATTCTGAACTCAAGATAGAAAAGCTTAATCGCAAATGTGTTAGTGAAGGGGTAGGCAGGTTTTTTTTCAAAAGATATCGATAGGTTGCATCGTATTCTGTTATTAATTAGTTAAAGCTCCCGTTCATAGTAAAAAATCTCCCCTTGAGATGACGAGAGGAAGCCAAATTTTGCTACGACTTTACTATTGTTATTGAGAAAGACGCATTGCATTAAAGTGCATGTTTTGTAATGGCTTTTATCACATTTAGCATCAGTTTCTCGTAATTTACTCATACTGCAATGATATTGTTACGTATATGTAAAACGTGATGAAATAATATTTGACGACAATTAAGTGAGTTATATTGTCGAGGAGAAACAAAACTAACTAGTGTTTCAGAATTTTTTTGTGAAACTCGGTTTAATATTGGAAAAAAATTATTTATAAAAATTTAAATTTCTGGCTTTAGCAAAAACACGTGATTCCTTTTGGTATATTGAATACCCCATCAGCCACCTGATTGGTTGGACCGGGTCATAATTCGAAACAATTTGAATGTTATGCACTCCGATACACGATTTATCGTAAAACTGTCTAAACAAAAGTCAGAGCGAAAATATCAAAATACGGCAGTACTGTTAGAGATATCTAAGTCCAGTTTCAAATAGTATCACTATGAAGCTGCTTCTTTTATCTTGAAACTATTTAATCCTCATTATTTGCCACGTTTAACCAGGGGTTATGTGAATCACAGCTGGCAGTTTTTGGAACGATATTCTCGGAAATTAACAGCTATGTCATGAAATTCCTTTCCCAGCGAACTGGAATGATTTGCACATTTCCGGATTTTGCAAATTGACTTGTCTCTTCGCTTTTTTTTTTTTTTTTTTTTTGTTATGCGTTTTTCCCCGATAGCAGTAAAGGGAATCCCATGCATAAAATATCGATGTAACAGAAATGGACAACGGACGTACTCAAAAATATTGTTGAGATCTGATTTTTGGACGCTGTCACATGATGTGATGCAACAATAGTTTATTTCATTATTGCACAAAAATATATTTTACTTAACTATGGCCGAATACCATTTCACAACGTTCTTCATAAACGTCAATGTCTCACCCCGCCCCGGTGGCGCAGTGGTCAAAGCGATGGTTTCTTGTGGTTCGTCCAATATATATCCGGGTACGAACCCCGGTGAGCCATGGATGTTGTGTTTGTCTTACGGCGCTGGCTCTCTCCCTTCCCTGGAACTAATGTGCCTAAATTAGGGACGGGAGTACATGACAGGCGTAGTGATACCTCAATTCCTAGTTGCGTGATTTTGGAAATTTCAACGTTTTATTCTCTGAAATAGAAGCACAACAATAGAAACAAGAATTTAAAATGGACCTGTAAAAATAAATGATTTTTCCCGAATTTGTTTTACACATTTGCGATCATTAGATGTGGAAAACTCTTCTGCAAAACTAATCTGATTATATCAAGCTCGCGTTGCGTTCTCTTAAAGCGCTTACTGTGACCACATTGTTATGGATACCTTATTTTCCATTTGTCCGATTTGGGAAATCTGAACGCTGTTTTATTTAAAATTGGACATACAACTACAAAAATAAAGGACCTTTTTTTTTTTTTTTTTTTTTTCCGAAAGAAACAATTGCTGTTCGAGGCTGCAGTGTTTTGGGCTGCAAGCATAGTCCTTTAACACGCGATTAGTGACACCTCAAATTCTAGTTGTTGTACCCGGGAAAAGATTGAAACATTTGGGATCATTAAATGTGGAAAACTCTTCTGCAAAACTAATCTGATTATATCAAGCTCGCATTGAGTAACCCGATTACATAAACAAGTTAGTAAAATCATGCAATGCATTGATTATGATACGCTTTCCAACATACCGGAAATCATTACTCTAGTTATGAAGATAATGGCTGTGGAATAAATCTCGCTTCTGTGCCCTGATCTTTGACCCCATTTCGATGATATTCAGCACAACCGGTTCAGTATACCTCCAGAATAACATGATAAAGTTTTGTATCAATCGAAGCATTTTTACGTAAGTTATTACGCATAAGTGCGATGGAATGGATCCGCTCCTATGTCCTGACCTTTGATCCTTTTTCATCCATTTTCAATAAGGTTTGCCTCCAGGTAGTCTCCTATCACATACTATAATTTCATCAAAATCGAACTATTTTTACGCGAGTTATTGTGCGGAAAAACAGAGACTGACATACGGACTGACAAGGCGTAAGAAACCATGTAAATTCAACTCCTTTGATATCGGGGTAAAAAATTGGATTCGGTGAAGACATTGAACAGCCATGGACTAAGCACACTCCGTTATCAAATACACCGCTGATAAGTGTCGGATTAGATGCCGTCGCCTACCTCTGACTCCACAACTCGTCGAAATAAGAGTATTAGGTACATTTCAACGAATTACGCAAAGAAAATAGTTCCAGATAAATTTTATGCAGATTTTTTGTAATTTGACTACATTAGACGCATTAATGATTCCTTTATTAAGGGCATTTCATAAAGAAAATTCTCGAATAATCGTACTACCGTCTTTCTTGGCCCGAAGCTCTATTTTTTTTTCCCCAGAGCTAATTGCATTTTCTTTGTGTATGTTTATTCATCACACAGTCAACCATTCAGCAAATTTTAGTACATATCCGAATTGTAAAATCAAATTGCAAAGCTCTTAAACAAAAACTGAGGTCATGTACTTCCTACCCGGAAAAAGCAACTGGCTGATAAGGGAATGTAACATTTATTTAGACGTGCATGCGGAAAAAAAAAAAGATCTTTTTGACCCTAGTTACTGGAATAAGTCTCGGGCTTCCTCTATTCGTCCTGTCATTGGGCCGCGCTGAAGTGGCGGAGACCATTTAGATAACGAAATGGCGTGTTCGTTTGTGGAAACGAATGTCCGACGTATGACGATGGAACAGATATAGCAGATATCGGTTCAAAGATAAAAGAATATCGCGGCGCTTTAACGTCGTACCATTTTTATAGATAGCGGATGGGATATATACGTTTAATTCCAAAAGGTCTGAATTGAAGTATAATAAGTTTAATTCGAGTTACTATGAGTTTAATACATGTCTTTCATATGACTTTAGTCCTAACAACTTAGTTCTCGGACTAAGTGGTTCAGTAATGGAAACAGGGAAATATTTATTTGTAACTGTAGCAATTCCTTCGGGATGAAATTTCAAATGTGTCTTAATAGATCTTTTGTCATTCCAAATCTTCTTTCATAGTGGTTGCATGCTAATCTGTTAGCATTTCTATTAGTTACGTTAGGTAAATATGCAATGAAAATATCGCGATGAAAATTTCTGCTAAGTTCATTAAATCCCTTTTCATGCCGAATACATCCCGCCAAAAATAAAGATCCCTCCGAATACCTCACCTAGCTACACAGCACAATTCTCAAACGGGTCACGGGACTGTTTCGTTTCATCGCACGTTCGACACGCATTTCAAACGAACCCGCCAATTGGTTATCTAATTGGTCTCCGCCACTTCAGAGCGGCCCAATGAGCGGACGAATTTCAGGGAGCCGATTCCAGACACTAGTTTACCATAAACTAATTAAAGTGACTCATTGTACCGAGAGGGGGAATTGAGATAACACCCTGGTATTCTTTCTAGATAATCTATGATATACGCGGTGTCCTATTCGCTACCGAACTTGGTATTTCTTTAATAAAGTTAAAACCAATGAAGATTTTGCAACGAAATTTGAAGTGGACTTACCTCATTTCATGTGAAATGTGATATCCTAATATATGCTGGCAGTGGTCACTATTTACTTACAGATAGCATTGAACCCGGCGCACTACATTGCGGAAAGTCCTTGCCAGTACGTCCGCCGTCACTGCCTGAATTTCTTCGGTGATGTTTGCTTTCAAAGCATCGTGGTTCGCGGTTTCTTTTGGTAAACTCTCCCTTTTAAATATCCCCATAAAAAGTAATCAGGAGGCGTCAGATCGGGTGAGCGCGGTGACCATAAACCATTCGAAAAGACGCAGTCGCCGAAAAAAGGACTGAATCTCGGCCATACTGGCGTGTGACGTCACTCCGTCATGCTGGTAATATCCAATGGAGAATTCTTCGTCGTGCAATTGATTTACAAAGGTGTTGAAGATTTCCATATATGCAGCTGTTGTGATGGTTGTATCGAAGAAGATGGGACCAATTATGGGGAGCCGGGTCATCCCACACCAAACACCAATTTTCTGTGAATGAAGGAGTTCATGTATCGCATTGGGATTTTCACTGGCCCAAATAAGGCAATTTTGAGAGAAAATTCAAATACGGGAATTTTTAAAAAATTTGTGAATGTTTCAAATACGGAAACGTTTTGGAGTGCTCCTTAGTGGAATTTTGCCAATAAGGAGAACTCTGGCTCGCTGACGGACAGCGCCGTGTTCAATGCTGTCTGGAGGCAAATGGTGTCCACTTGCAGCACATGTTGTGATGTCATCACATTTCACATGAAACGAGGTAAGTCCACTTCAAATTTCGTTCCAATATCTTCATTGGTGTTAATATTGTTAAAGAAATGCCTGGTTAGGTAGCAAATGGACACCTGATACATCTTTCACATGCCAAGATCATTGTGGGTGTGAAATAAAACGAGTGATTCGAGAGTGTGAATTTATTTACGCACAGAACATTGCATTTATTTGAGTCACTCGCGACCACACCGAGCCACACTTCCGCAAATACTAAGTGGATTTAAATAATAAAAGCAAACAATAAGGTTTACTAATTCCTGACCTTCAACGGTACTAAGGTAGGTATACTGATGAAGTGGTATTGCCGCAAAATTAATGACAAACGATATGTTAGACACATCAGTAAATACTTACCAAACTAATGCGGCAGCAATATTTGGTCTGTTTAGTTTTTCAAAAACAATATTTATTTTCATATGTATTATTACTATAAATGTTATTCAGATTTAGACGTACGTAAGAAAAGACCCTGACGCTGGTGAAATGTGATGTAGTTATGAAAGTCCATTTGCGCGTGCACAAGCTAAATTCTGAACTCAAGATAAATGGAAAAGCTGAATCGCAATTGTGTTAGTGAAGGGGGTAGGTAAGTTTCGGTCAAAGATATCGACAGGTTGCATCGTATTGTGTTACGTATTATTTTAAAGCTCTCGTTCATAGTAAATAATCTCCCCTTCAGATGACGAGAGGAAGCCAAATTTTGCTACGAATTTACTATTATTATTGAGAAAGAAGCATTGCACTAAAATGCCTTTAATCACACTTAGCATCAGGTTCTCGTAATTTACTCATACTGCAATAGTATTGTTACATATATGTAAAACGTAATGAAATAATATTTGACGACAGTTAAATAAATTATATTGTCTAGTAGAAACAAAACAAACTAATATTTCAGAATTTTTTTCTGTTAAAACCGCTTTAATATTGGAAAAAAAAAATAATTTATAAACATTTCTGTTTCTCCTATTTTCGAACACCAAGTTCTGTCTTTCCAGTATATTGAATACCCCATCAGATACCTGATTGATTGGTCAGGGTCATAATTCGAATAACATGATGTCTTAAGTGTCGTATGACAGGGAAGTGTACTAATTAATGTTATTTTCGTAAAGCCAATGGAAAAACAATGAGTTAGTCCGGACAGTAAATACTAACTAAACTAATGTGGCAACACTATTTTGACTGTTTAATTTTTCCAAAATATTTTTTTTATTTGTATTATTACTATTCATTTTATCCAGATTTAGACGTACGTAAGAAAAGGCTCTGACTCGATGAAATGTGATGTACCCATGAAAGTACATCTGCGCGTGCGCAAGCTAAATTCTAATCTCAAGATAAAGCTGGATCGCAAATGTGTTAGTGAAGGGGATTGGTAACTTTCGGTCAAAGATATCGACAGGTTACATCTTATCGCGCTATACATCATTTTAAAACTCTCGCTCATAGTTAATAATCTCCCTTTGAGATGACGAGAGGAAGACAAATTTTGCTACGACTTGACTATTATCAAGAATTGCATCAAAACGTATTTTGTAATGGCTTTTATCGCGTTTAGCATCAGGTTCTCGCAATGTACTCATATTGCAATGAGTTATTGTTGCGTATATGTAAAACGTGATGAAATAACATTAGACGATAGTATTGTATTGTCGAGGAGAAACAAAGCAAAGTGTTTTAGAATTTTTTGTTAAAACCGCTTTGATATTGGAAAAAAAATAATTTATAGAAATTTCCGTTACTTACTTTAGCAAAAGCACATGATTTCTTTTAGTATTTTGAATACCCCATCAGCCACCAGATTGGTTGGTCCGGGTGGAAATTCGAATAACATATCAATGATGTCTTTAAGTGTCGTGAATGACTGTCACAACAGGCGAATGTGATGAGGATTCGAACCCGGACATATCTCAGACGAATATTCAGAAGCCATTGCTTAGACCACGGCGGCGTGGCGTTAGACATTGTGACGTTTATGAAGAAAGTTGTGAAATGGTATTCGGCCATAGTTAAGTAAAATATATTTTTATACAATAATGAAATAAACTATTGTTGTGTCCCATGTGACAGCTCTCAAATATCAGATTTCAACAATATGTTTTACTACTTCCGTTACAACGATATTTTATACATGGGATTCACTTTACTGCTATCTGGAAAAGACGCGTAATATATAAGTAAGCGGAGAGGCAAATCCATTCGCAAAATGCGGAAGTGTGCAAGTCATTCCAGTTGGCTGGGAAAGGAATTTTATGGCATAGCTATTAATTTCCGAGAATATCCTTCCAGGAACTACCGGCTGGGATTCACGTAACTGTTGCTGGTTAAACGTAGCAAATGATGAGGATTAAATAGTTCCAAGGTAAGAAAAGTAGCTATTGTGGTTGTGATGCGGCACTAGTTCTCTCTCTCTCTCTTCTCTAGAACCCGTGGCCCTAAATTAAGGACGGGAGACTGCTTATAGCCCACCAAGTTTCTCACGGCGGTCGTTTAACCTCAAATAAGAAAAAATGTCTTGCCATAATCTTCTTAAATTACATGAATTTGTTAAATGTTGTAAAAAGCCATTACAAAAACACATATGCTATGCCGCGGAACATTAGCAAAGCAAGCGTTCATAGCGAAATTTGACGTTCCCTCAACACCTCTCCTAAAGGTGTTTACATGCTAATGACGAGAGCTTGAAGATGATGCATAACGCGACGAATGGTAGCCTATAATACAGACAGGGTGCATAGGAAAGTCCCTTTGGCCTGGAATAACTTGCGAACTGAGAGAGGTACATTTATCCAAGTGGGATAACGGTATAGTAAAGCGACTACGCCTGATCGAAAGCAACTAATATCAGCGTCCGTTGTGGCGAAATACGGAAGTTAGCCATTGCAAATCGAAAACGAAAAGAGAGCAAAATTTTCAATTAAAGCGTTGTAGAGCATCAATTTGTACACAACGACATTTGTTTCAAACGGATAACATATATTGTCGCCTGAATACCCTAAAATGTCCGAAATCTATGTGCGACGGTTCGAATCTGCAGATTCACGTTTCACAAATGTAGCCGAATGCAGATTGTGTCTTCGTACCGTACCTACGATATAAAAACCAGTAGCAGGATGTACCCTGATCAGAAGTTTAGGTCTACGTACGCTGAGTGAGAATATTGAGCTTGGATTTCTTGGGTTACGTAAAAAATCAGGCGTATGCAACAGCGCCTACAAGTCTGCTGGATCTACGTCGTCGTGTTTCAGATGCTTCCAATAGTGTGACACCTTCCATGCTGAGGAATGTGCATGCAGAGTTACTTTCACGAATGCGAGTCGTGAGCAATGGCGAACTCTTCGAACATACTCGACATTAACTTTTTATCATTGTGCGCCAGTTTGCATTTTTTTGTTTTTGTTTTGTCTGACGTCAACGAACTGTATTGGCATAAGTACGCATTTATGCAATAAATTGTGTGTATTTTCTGATACCTATGCCTGTTATCTTCAAACGTACACACAAAAGGTCGCGAATCGATTGCGGACATTTTAGGGTATTCAGGCGACAATTTATCTTATCCGTGTAAAACAAATGTCGTTTTGTACTAATTAATTGATGCTCTACAACTTTGTGATTGGAAATTCTGGTCTCTTTTTTCGTTTTCGATTTGCAATTGCTAACTTCCACATTTCGCCACTAGGGGCGCTGGTATTGATGGCATTCTATCGGGCGTAGTCTCTTTACTATACCGTTATCTCACTTGCATAACTGTACCTCTCTCCGTTCGCAAGTTATTTCAGGCTAAAGGGACTTTGCTATGCACCCTATATGCGGTGATCGTAACAAATGCTCTGCACAGTGTCCATTTTTGAAGAAAGTGTGAAGTAACAGAAAACTTACCCTTATTGCCGTTCAATGTACTCCCCTCCGCTGCTAACGACAGCTTGCCAGCGGTGAGGTAGGTCCGGGATGCCCCATAGTACGCCATCTTTGTTCAGCTGTCGTATTACTCGGGTCACGACCAATGACAGTTTGTCCAGCGATTCGTAGCGGATGCCACGGAGCCTATATTTTTTAACTTTGGGAAAAGATCAAAGTTGGGTGGACAGAGATCAGGGCTGTATGGTGGGTGGAATAAAGTTTCCCAGCCATATTTCGACAAATGTTCCCGTACCGACGCTGCACCATGACACAATGCATTGTCATGCAGCAAGATGGCTTCCGCTTCCAACGCGTAGTGCCGATTTTGACGAATTGTCTGTCCCAACTTTGTCCTCGGAAAGAATTAGTGCGTCGATCAAGAATGAAAGCTTTTTTGCAAGGTAGTGTGGATCTGTGTTGGAGCTTTTCTTCGCAGAGTTTCGATTTTCACGTACAAATGCTGGTCTAATCACGTGACTCTACATGAGGAGCTGCGCACTTCCATTTCCAAGCCCTCCCACGTCCTCACAGCAAATGATAGCGCATCGTTCTGACACCAATGCATTTCTGAGAGTCTCACATTAACATGATGTATTCATTTTCCCCATCGTACCATCCGCTTTCGTTTAAGATTAACGTGTGCTGAACTTTTGTCATGACCCTCGTATATATTCTAGATTAAAGTTTTCCATTCCCCCTGACTTAAATTCCTGCGATTCTGCATTTTTGATCTCGTGTGGTCAGATTTTAGCTTGCGCATGCGCAGATGGATTTTCGCTGCTACATCACATTAGAGGTATGTACTGTACGGGACTTAATTTAGAAATCCCGGCCCGGCCCGTTTACATTTTTTTTTAATTAGAGCCCGGCACGTAAAATTTCACCAGTTACCAAAACACGAATTTAACACCTGGTGCAGTCGGTCATTCGACTCCTGAAGAGTTTTCGTTTTCTTAATTGCTACACGCATTCTATTACAATAGACGTTAATTCAGAATATTTCTGAGACTCTGTATAAGTCACGTGACGTCCGAGGACCGGGGGGGGCTTGTATATTCAAAAATCTTGCATGAAAAAGACAATTTCCATGCCTTTCAAATTTTCTGGGTTTTCAAATTATAATTCCCTACTCCGAATCCGAAAATATCTTTGGGGGTAAGTGTGTGGGGGGTTTAATTCGAAAAGTACGAAACATCCAGAACTATGAGTCTGATCGTTCTACTGGGAGATTTTATGGCTTCATAAACTGCACCTATCTCTACTGGCATATCATATCGCTGGAACCCAACATGTCTCTCGTGTGTGGGGGGAGGGGGGGACATTTGTGCCTCTTAAGATGCGATGTTCCACATTTCGCGCTATCGTAACTCAAAATGTTTTTGCATTTACTGCACTGCACTGCACAACGTTTTCCGGCCGACTAGTTTCAGAACGGAACATAAATTTAAAATATTTCCAAATATCGCTTTTCCCCTTTATATCGTCTACAAGCACGTATTCTTCGGAAGCGATTTTTTTTTTTCCCGAAAATCTTTCGCTTTCTTAAACTCCATAATAAGTATGGAAGAGAATTTATCAGCAACACTGAACTGAGCATTTGCTAGGGAAAACAACGACAGACTGCCCAGCTAGCCAATGTCACAGAAGTTTTGAAAACTGCTGGGTTGGGGGGGTTACCTTAAGGGTTCATTTGCCATCTGCTGACTCCCTCAGAGTACGAATGGGGAAAATACGGCACAGATTTATATACAGAGGAAAGTTTCATTCAGCCCATTTCTCTCATGCCGTTTAAGACAATGTAACGTACCAGGAGATGTGACGTACCTGCCAGCAGGATGCACATGACATAAAAGACAGATAGGAATCAGAATACATGTCCGCGTAGCTCAAATGGTAGAGCAACTTATTCCGGAATGAGTGGACCCGGGTTCGAATCCTGGCGGAGATAAAAATGACGGAGAAATTCACTTCGTTATAATGGCGCCCGAACTATCCGGATGACCCGACCGTTCAAAATCTCACATTGGTGTGATGTTATTTCCACACCGCGAGATAGGAAAAATATGAGCAGCACTTCGAAAGAAAAATCAGGGGGAGATGATGTAACGTACCAGGAGATGTGACGTACCTGCCAGCAGGATGCACATGACATAAAAGACAGATAGGAATCAGAATACATGTCCGCGTAGCTCAAATGGTAGAGCAACTTATTCCGGAATGAGTGGACCCGGGTTCGAATCCTGGCGCGGATAAAAATGACGGAGAAATTCACTTCGTTATAACAACTTTTAAAAGCTTTTCTTACCTCTAGAGAACGAAGTGCCGCCGACCAGAACAATAAAAAAGATCGTCTGCGAGCGGTGGTTCGGTTTATAAATGCTGTAGTGCATAGCCTGCCCTGAAGCATGAGAGGAAGGTGAAAGTTAAATAGAGAGGAAGGACCAAATTCACATTGACAAAAAAAAGGGAACTGACCCACTCCAATTGTTTTGTAGGACGGGAGGACGCCATACAACTTCTATTTTTCCTCCATCAGCAGAAATTATTCAATCTTATCCTGCTGCTGTATGTTGCGAGTTTTCCAAACGAGAAAGGCACCGTACAGCTATTGTTTTGCTCATAAAAGTGGATGGGGGGGGGCTGCTTGGCCAGTGTCTGTTAGCATTTTCTCTGACAGCCAATCGGCCCTGAAAGCGCTTGGCCAGTTAGGGAGTGAGACTCCCTAGTCAGAGAGATAAAAGCGCTACTAAAGACTGCGAGAAGTATGGTGGTTACCTTCCAGTGGATCCGAAGTCATGTCGGTACGCCGCCCCGGTGGCGCAGTGGTCTAAGGCGATGGCCTCTGATCATTCGTCCGAAAGGGGTCCGGGTTCGAATCCCGGTGAGGCATGGTTGTTGTGTTTGTCTTACGGCACTGGCTCTCTCCCTTCCCTGGAACCAGTGACCCTAAATTAGGGACGGGCGACTGCTTATAGCCCATTTGAGTTGTTCACGGTGGTCGTTAAAAATCCAATCAAAAAAAAAATGTCGGTACAGTTGGAAATGAACGGGCAGACCAGCTAGTCGCCGCCCCGGTGGCGCAGTGGTCTAAGGCGTTGGCCTCAGATCATTCGTCCGTAAGGGGTCCGGGTTCGAATCCCGGTCAGGCATGGATGTTGTGTTTGTCTTACGGCACTGGCTCTCTCCCTTCCCTGGAACCAGTGACCCTAAATTAGGGACGGGCGACTGCTTATAGCCCATTGAGTTGCTCACGGTGGTCGTTAAACCTCCAATCAAAAAAAAAAAAAAAAAAAAAAAAAAAAGACCAGCTAGTGAATGAAGCAGCTTGAAAATAGGGCATAGATTTTCAGATGCGAACGCCGTTGCAAAGCGTGCGGACACAACTGAAAAAAGCCACATTAGTAGAGTGGCAACAGAGATAGGATGAAAGGGTTACGGGCACAAGAACACGCTGTATTCTCCAAGTCTCGATTGGGCGCATTGAGAGTAATAGGTTTCTCAACCAGGTACTAACTGGCCATGGCGTCTCGCCGGAGTACTTCCGCAGATTTGCGGTACGGGAACGAGTGGGCAGCTGTGGTGCCCAGACCGCAGATGTCGCACACGTGATTCTTGAATGGGCTTCTCTGTCCGGTAAAAGAAAAACTTTGGTGCCAGAATTGGCAAAGACGAGGGACCTCTCGATCCTGCTCGCGTACCCAAGAGCGTGTCAGGGGATCATCGAGTTGGTCAAGCACCTCATAGAAATGCAGACGGTCTACCTAATTCAGGGGTGAACGCAGAAGAGGGATGAAGACGGAGAAGAGGAACTGATGACTCAGGCCCAGAGTCATCACCGCAGAATAGTCCTGCGGCAGTGTAAGTATCAATGTAAATAGTTTCAAAGTTATTTCTGTGTAAGGGGGCTCATTCAATAAGGGATTTATTTCCCTCTAAAAAAATGAGTTCCTCAGTGTATAATGTGCATGTATCTGTTTTGTTTGAATAAAGGGCAGTTACCACAAACTGTTCGCGCTAGCGACCGATTCTCCCAGGCAGAGGTAGAGATGTTTTCTAGCACCTGCCCAATGGCACGCACACACGGGTCATGACGGAGAGGTGAGAACTGCCGGCCCACGGGAGCAGCAGCAAGCTGCGGGTCTACGGACCGATCCTCTCCGGGTGGAGGGCTGTTGGATCCTGGCAGGATTACTCGCAACGCAGTCACTTTTAATTTCGAGAGAGTTCGT
Source organism: Macrothele yani (assembly GCA_039090855.1). NCBI lineage: Eukaryota > Metazoa > Arthropoda > Arachnida > Araneae > Macrothelidae > Macrothele > Macrothele yani. The sequence goes on along the minus strand of CM076999.1, from coordinate 105,659,674 downwards.
TTTACCCTGTGGAGTCCACAATTGGACGGTACAGGTTAATGGCCATCAGCTAGTCCTTACATCAAACATTGAAGGCCCGCCCCGACCCGTTTTCTCTACGTGTAAATGAGAATAGGCCCGACCCGTGCAGACCTCTACATCACGTGTCATCGGCGTCAGAGTCGTTTATTGTGTTCGTCTAAATCTGCATAATATATAAGGTAGTGTCCTGATACAGACAAGTTTGATAATACACCGGGTGATAGAGCTCGTGTGACGGCGAAGATTGCGATCTTTTTGTTTCTTTGATTGGAGGTTTAACGACCACCGTGAGCAACTCAATGGGCTATAAGCAGTCGCCCGTCCCTAATTTAGGGTCACTAGTTCCAGGGAAGGGAAAGAGCCAGTGCCGTAAGGCAAACAAAACATCCATGCCTCGCCGGGATTCGAACCCGGACCCCTTCCGGACGAATGATCAGACGCCATCGCTTAGACCACTGCGCCACCGGGGCGGCCGAAGATTGCGGTAAGCCACGGCAGCTTTCTTTGCTGACGACCGTCGACTCTTGGACCTCTTAGGGGGACCCATCTTCAAATTGCGTTTGTAACAGTAACGTGGGAAACAGACCGGATTGATTCATTTTTCTGTGTTAAACATAGCACAAGTAAGGTATTAATACCAAAGGCTGCATTTCCCATCAAACAAATGCATGCATGCTGATTATGAAGCCCGTAAGTTGAAAAACAGCTTTATTTTCTCCAGTTGCCTCACTGTTTTACCTGCTGTCAGGGTTATAGCATTTAATAACTTTTTTGGTATTAACCCAGGGTCCACTCCGACAATGTATTCGAGATAGAACTTGTCCTGTACATAAACACAAGCTGTATGAGATTTCGGTATCACCCTTAGTTCAGGAGATAGCCCTTGGTGTCAGCTCATTTGCATATACTGACCCCCTTGCTTTTTCGATTTGGGCTCTTACTCGTTTTCCTGCTGCACAACTCCTTGGAACAAGTTAGGTTTATGTTACAAAACGCAATTTGCAGACGGGGCCCCCTTAGAAGGCCAAACAATCGGTGGTCGTCGGCGAAGAAAGCTACCGCGTCAGCTCGTGACGTACACCGCGGGACTTCGCTGCATCTCTGGGTGGATTTCAAAGTTTTCTGCATTAGGATATTGCCTGATAATAATAAGTAAATATTGTTTTTTGAAACTAAACAATCGAAACACTTACCGCCATATTTCGTAAATATTTATTTTCGATACTCATATATCTTCATTCATTGGTTTTACAATATTTATTACTCCAGCTTCCCAAGCACCGTTCATGTCAGGAATTAATAAATCGTATTGTTTGTTGCTATGATTTAATTCCACTTATTACATACTGTGGCTCGGTGTGGTCCTGAACGACAAGAATAAATGCGATGCGCTGTACTTAAATATACGTATGTGTACTCTTGAATCTCTCGTTTTTATTGCAGTGACAAGAAAGTAAATTATCAGCGAAGAATAATACAGTAGTCTCCCATTTTTTTTTGTAAATCATAATATTCGAGGAGTTCCAATATTTACGAGTTGACAATGTTTCCTTCCTCCTGCAGAGTTGTAATGTGCATTTGCAATATACAGGGGGTGGGCAGAATAATGTAAACACCACACTCAGAGTCGTGACTTCTAATGCAGCTGCGTACGTCGCAATATGCAAAGGTATTCTCCTCACCTTGGTTGTAATAGCTTTGTTTAGAGCTTCAAGGTCGTGTTTAAGTGCATTTAAAGTGTCTTGTTGCAAAATTTCTTTCAAGGTGACTAAGAAATGAGCTACTTAACGGACTTCGAAAGGCGGCTAAATGTTGGTGGTTTGCTAGTTGGTGCCTCCATGACAAAAGTCGCCAGGGTAGTGGGGGTATCGAGAGTTACTGCAGGCGTAGTTTTGATTCACTGTGATTGAAATTAAAAAAATTATAGGTTCCGTGGAATCTTTTCTTCGTAGTACAAGATGGAAGAGATAAAGCTGAAAGAAAACGTCGCTTAAATAGAGAACGGCGATGGCACGTAGGATTTTGTCAAACACAATGAACTGCAAGGAAATCTTTTGAACAATCAAATAAAAAAAACATAACATTGTATATCAAGAAGTCTTTCATGACCTTTAATTAACATTTTTATTTCCTAAATTTTTACATTATAGAATTTTTTACGCTTTCCAACCGTAGGTTGAAGAAGCGCATACGCTCCAGCTTTGTCCGTCCGTCTGTCGGCACGATAACTCGCGTAAAAATGGTTCGATTTCGATCAAATTTTAGTATGTAGTAGGGGACCACCTGGGGACGAACCCTATTGAAAATGGGCGCAATGGAGTCAAAGGTCATGACATAGAAGCGGGATCGATTCCATCACTCTTATGCGTCATAACGTACTTAAAAATGCTTCGATTGAGACAAAACTTTATCATGTTGTTCCGGAAGTACACTGAACCGGTTCAGTTTAATATGACCGAAATGGGGTCAAAAGTCAGGGCATAGGAGGGGGATTTATTCCACAATCATTATCCTCCATAACTTGACTAAAAATGCTCCTATTGTGACTAAACTTTAGTATGTTGTAGGGGACGTATACTGACCCAATTCTGTGTAACATCATCGAAATGAGGTGAAAGGTCAGGGCGCAGGAGGGAATTGCTCCACAGCCTTTATCCTCATAACTTGAGTAATTATTTCTGGTTTGTTCGAACGCGTATCGTAATCAATGCATTGCATGATTTTACTATCATGAAAATTTTGTTGTTGGTGACCTATCTTATAAACTGCCCATTAATAATAATTCAACCGTTTATTATACACTATCTACCAACAAGTAATTGGACACTCCTGCAATCGACGATATCTGCGGTCCTAATACATGTCACGGCCGCACCCGTTAAATATCGTGTGGGAAACAGCAACGCAACCAGTCGCATGCAAGATGCCACGCAGTTCGGAGCTCTCTGATTTCGAGAAAGGTGTAATCGTCGGGTGTCACAGAAATGGCCAATGCATACGTGACATATCCAGCGAGTTGAAGTCCCTAAAATCGACAGTGGCCTACGTGATTGGCAAGTGGAAGATGAGAGGTGCCTGTCGGAATGTGCCCGACCCGGCAGACCCACAAAACTGGGAGTTAGAGACCGACGGGTGCTGGCCAGAGAAATTCCGAAGAACCGCACCAAATCGATGAGCCACATCCGCGAAGAGTGTCAACAGGCATCCGGGAGTGTTCTCTCGATGAATACCATCCGTTAGGAAGCCCATCTGCTCGGTTATCATGAACGTGCTGCCGCCCACAAGCCTTTGATCACTAAGTCCAATAGCGCTGCTCGGCGAACGTGGTGCAAAGAACGTAGACAGTGGACCGTTGAACAGTGGAAACAGGTTCTCTGGAGCGACGAATCAAGGTTCGCCCTCTACCGTTCGGATGGCAGGGTCTGGATTTGGCGTCTGCCTGGAGAACACCTCCTGCCGGAATTTATTGTGCCAACTGTGAAGTTCGGCGGCGGTGGAATTATGTTATGGTGGTGTTTCTCCTGGTATGGCACGGGACCCTTGGTCACAATTCCTGGTAGACTCAACGCCGAGACCTACTGCACCATTTTGGATGACCATGCGCTTCCTACGTTGTGGCAGTTTTACGGGGTGGGCCCACGTTACTTTCAGGATGACAATGCCACCTGTCATGTTGCGAGGTCCACCATGGCTTGGTATGGTGATAATGGGGTTAATCTAATGGACTGGCCTGCGCAGAGCCCGGACCTTAACCCTATCAAGCACCTCTGGGACGAGTTGGAGCGTCGACTTAAGGGGTGCCCCCACCGTCCAAAATCGGTGAAGGAACTGACATGTCTTCTCCAAGCCGAGTGGAAGAAAATACCGCTAGCCGTCGTACAACGCCTGGTTGAGAGTATGCGCAGCTGTAATCGCCGCTCGTGGAGGCTACACCAACTATTGAAGGTGAATAAACTTCGTTTTCCTTTGCTATCACAGGTGTTCAATTACTTGTTGGTAGATTAGTTATGTATATGTATTTTACAATTGGGTTATGAAATTTTCAGTCAGGGCTTTTTCACCCGTGCATGGCACGCGTGCTAGGAGCTAGTCCGACTAGAAATAGCTCTGTCAATCAAGAAACACTATCCACATGTGAGGGTGTTTATGATCTGCAGTGATATTAAGACTTCTCGTGGCATCCATATGCTGTTCCAGAGGTGCTGAAGAACAATATCTGCCATGAATAAATGACCCAAGGTTACACAGCCTGCATCAGCTTGTGCAGTTAAAGCTTGGCAACATGGAACGATCGCATCGTGCTGTTGATGCTATATTCTATGCTCCCATTGGCATGTATGAAGTTAAAACATGAATCGTCGAACCAGACTACCTTTTCCCAGTCCTTAAGGTCCACATTTAGTGTTATCTTGTACAATGCCGACACATTTGACGGTTTTTAGCACAGAAGACTGATATAGGAATGAGACGTTTGCTACTATTGCCCGTTCGTGTGGAATGTGCGACTGAATGTGTGAATGGGAAATGTTTTCACCTTCCCGCCAGGCTCCCTCTACCTTGCTTCTTTTTAATTAACGCTGTCAACGCTTCGTACACTTCCGAATCCTCAGCTGTGAGCTATTGGTTGGTGAGAAGTCCTTAGCTGTGAGCTATTGGTTGGTGGGAAGTCCTCAGCTGTGAGCTATTGGTTGGTGAGCAGTCCTTAGCTGTGAGCTATTGGTTGGTGAGCAGACCTTAGCTGTGAGCTATTGGTTGATGAGCAGTCCTTAGCTGTGAGCTATTGGTTGATGAGCAGTCCTTAGCTGTGAGCTATTGGTTGATGAGCAGTCTTTAGCTGTGAGCTAATGGTTGGTGAGCAGTCCTTAGCTGTGAGCTATTGGTTGGTGAGCAGTCCTTAGCTGTGGGCTATTGGTTGATGAGAAGTCCTTAGCTGTGAGCTATTGGTTGGTGAAAAGTCCTTAGCTGTGAGCTATTGGTTGGTGCGAATGAAATGTCCGGTAAAGTCCCAGCACACGTGGAAGGCGAAAACGGAAAAGTAGGACAGCTTACCTAGGCAAAATAATCCCCCTCGGCATCGACACATAGTTGCCATCTGTCCGGCAAAGTCATGATCCCGGAACGAAAAAAGTCTTGTGGCTGAGTCCCGAAGAAGTCATCAAATGCACGCTGAACCTCGTTTTCTATCGTGAACTGTTTGCCTGACAGGAAGTGATCCAGGCGACGAAACAGATGATAGTCTGCCGTGCACAAGTCTGGGTAATAGGAAGGATGAGGCAATGCTTCACAGCCCAAGGCACTTAGTGTCAGCATCGTTTGTTGTGTGACATGAGGGCGGCAGTTGTCCTGGAGCAGAAGAACACCATGTCTGTTGACCAAAGCCAGTTGTTTCTGCAGCAATTTCCGATTCATCTGGTGTAAATCAGCACAATAACGTTCTGCATTGACGGTTTGGCCTCTTGCCAAGAAACTAAGATGAATTATCTCGGCTGTGGACCACCAGACAACGAGCACCATCATCTTGGTGTGTCGTCCGAACAATGACTAAATGGGTTTCGCCGCACCGGTGGCGCAGTGGTCTAAGCAATGGCCTCTGATCATTCGTCCGAAAGGGGTCCGGGTTCGAATCCCGGTAAGGCATGATGTCGTGTTTGTCTTCCGACACTGGCTATCTTCCTTCCCTGGAACGAGTGACCCTAAATTAGGGAGGGGCGACTGCTTATAGCCCATTGCGTTGCTCACGGTGGTCGTTAAACCTCCCAAAAAATGGCTTTCCAGTTCCAACCATGTTCGACAGAGAATGTCCGTATTAAAATTCTGCAATGCGCGTGTAATCTTCCTCTTTAGCACAACAAATATGTGCAACAGGGATGCTGTAAGCTTCACCCTTGATGATTCCCCATAAAGAAGTCAGTGTGTTAAGTCCGGTGAACGTGGAGGCCATGCAATGGGACCATCACGCCCAATCCATCGATTGGGAAATTCGGTATCCAAAGACGTCCTCACAATGAAAGCCCAACGAGATGGCGCCCCATCTTGTTGGAAAATGACCGGAGTTGCAGGTCCATCCAACTGGGGATACACAAACTTCTCAATCATGTCCAGGTAATTCTCCACTCTCAGGATCGCTTTCTGAAAGAAAAAGATTCTAATAAGGCAGTCGACCGTTATGCCGCACCGAACATTCACTTTTGAGCTAGAATGTTCATGTTCCATTGTGCGATGCGGGTGTTCAGTCCCCCAAATTCTCCCATTCTGTTTATTAACATTTCCAGAAACATGGAAAGTACTCTCACCCAAGAAACAGATTTGTCTCAGGAAAGATTCAGCACTTGCGATGTTCTCAAACATCTCTTCAGCAAACTGTTTACGTTTTACGTGATCATCTGGGGGTTATGTGTTGGGTTGTCTGCAGTTTATACGAGTGCATTTCCAATCTCTGACGTAACACTATGTGCACTGACGACTTGGGGATGGCCAGCTGTCCTGTGCTGCTTCTATGATTGACTTTCGAGGGTTACGAGTGAATGTTTGTCTCACAACCTCCTCCCTTTATGGAACCAGCGATGGTCGCCCAAGGCTTTCATTTCTAAGGACGCTACCAGTTTCCTCGAATGACTTGTACCACTTTCTGATGCTCTTACGTGAGGGCTGTTTGCTCCCATGTTTTGTTAAGAAATGCCACTGAACCTTCGTTTCGGATCGGGTTCCAATAAACCACTCCACAATCTGTGCTTTCGTCGTAGGATCCATTGGGTACACTTCTAGAAAACTTGAGGGTATTCCGTACCACCTGCAACAAACAGAATGCTGATATTACAGGGTTGTCGGAAAAGTCATGACGTATTTTAGCCATGTTTTACAAAGGTCATTTATTGATAGAAAGAACAAAGATCAATCAATGATATAATGCCCGTTTTGTTCGATTACCTTTTGCCATCTTTCAGCGAGCTGCAGAATGCCTCGTTCATAGAAGGACCTGTCTTTCGTGGCGAAAAACTGTACAAGGTGCTGATTTACAGCCTCATCTGAATTGAACGTTATACCAAGCAAGGACTGTTGAAGAGAGCGAACCAAGTGGAAGTCTGACGGCGCAAGGTCAGGTGAGTATGCTGGATGTAGCAACACATCCCACCCAAGCTCCAATAATTTTTGGCGGGTGATCAGACCTGTGTGGGGTCTTGCGTTGTCGTGATGGAACACAACACCTTTACGATGAACGAGTTCTGGACATTTCTGGATGATGGATTCGTTCAAACTGTCCAATTGACGACAGTACACATTCGAATTGATTGTTTGGTTCCGTGGTAGGAGCTCGAAAAACACACCTTTAAAATCCAACCGCACTGAGACCGGAACCTTCAGCTGACGAATGTCTGCTTTGGATGTCGTTTGAGGCGAAGCAGCACGTCGGGACCAAGACCGTTTGTGCAGCACATTGTTGTACACAATCCACTTTTCGTCACCAGGTATCAGTCGCTTCAAAAAAGAATCGTTTTCCTCACGTTTAATGAGCATATCGCAGATGTTTATACACGCCGTCAATTGAGCTTCTTTGAGTTCATGAGGAACCCACACATCGAGCTTGCTTACGTATCCCAGCTTCTTCAGGTGGTCGTGAACGCTTGAATGATGGATATGCAATCTCTCGTGTCGTGTAATTTGAGTTTGACTCGATCAATGCCTTGATTTGGTCGTCATCAACCTCGGTGGGCCTCCCGGACCGAGGAGCATTGTTGAGGTCAAAATCACCAGCACGGAATTTTGCGAACCACCACTGACACTAACGTTCTTGTTTAGCATTATCACCGTACACTTTACGCAACTTTTCACAAGCTTGACGCACGTTCTTCGCTTTACGGAAGTAAAACAATAAAATATGGCGAAAATGCACAGTTTGGTCTTCCATCTTCAACTTGATGTCAAATCGCCGAACATCAACCAAATCGCTCACTATTCCTTTTTGACTGTAGCTAGAACTAGCACCTGTCGAATGCCATAGCGATAACAGAGCTGCGCATGCCTCTAGTACTTCCAAAACAGCTCAACCGCCATCAGGTTCAAAAATACGTCATGACTTTTCCGACAACCCAATAGTTTTGTATCCGAAGTTATCATTTGAAATTTACTACACCTTTTTAGAATACCCTGTATATTGGTTGAGAGGAGGATTCCACAATTAAAACAGATAAGCGCTCTTTTCATTGCCCCACCAATATGGGACAAACGTTCAAAGGAAAGTGTGCTGATTGTGATAGTTTTGATCACACTGATCCCCTGAAACGTTTGAGAACTTCTGATATACGACTTACAGTGGATATAGAATCAGAGCAATTGTGATACATCTGTGACATATTTTTTGCGACGACGTGTGCAAATGCATTGCAATTACATTACCAAAACCGTTATAATTTCCTTTTCAAATTCTTTGTGAAAAAGTCAGACTACATTGAAGCGATTTCATTTCGCTATCGGAAACTGCTTTTATGTTCGTTCTGTTTGGTTTTCTCTTCTATTCGAAGCAATGCAGCGAGCTTTTGAACATAACAAGTGACGTTACCTTCGAACACATATTAAGTTATTGCTAGCGCCATACGTTTCTATATCGGTACCGAAAAATCGTTAGAGAGTCATTAGGAAAGTGCGTCAGTTATTGTTCCTCGAGGCTTTCCGTTTTCGCTGCTACAAAGAGAAATTGCTGAATCAATTTCTTCCCGGCATACACCCTACTTCCTTTTCAATAAGTAATCGATATGCTAAAAGTGAAATTTTGCGTGTATTAGGCAGAAGATATATGTACTGTCCATCAAAGCAAAATAATTGATTTATGAATTTTAGGGCTGTTACTACCATTTCGTAGCAGCAAATGAGAAGAGAAAGAGTGGCTACGCTTTGATTGGTCGAACGAAAAGATCCGATCTAAGAAATAAGTCTTACGTTTAAAAGAGCGTGAAACGTGTTAAAGGATGTCTGCTTCTGAACTGAAAGGATATATGGGAGAATGAGAAGCAAAATCTTACTGAATCTGATATGGTGACTCGCTTTTTAATTCACTAGCACGGAAAAAGTGTTTATTTGGGTTTCTGAGTGAATACGCAAAATCGGTTTGAAAAATAAGGAGTGATTTCTTTTGCAAATTTTAGCATTCACAATTTTAACAAGGGAGAGAAACAAAAGTGAGAGAGACATAGTGAAACTGTGGATGCAAATTCAACAATTCAGACAAACAGAATTTTCGTCAATATCTCATCAAATGGATATGTTAAGTATATTGAGTTCTGCAGAGCAAATGTTCAACAGACTTCGTTAAAGGATTGTGTGACTATGTACAAAAACGCCGAAAATATTTCGAAATAGAAGTCACCAGCATTCCTTGCCACGAAACGTTCTTAATTTTTTTAAATCGCTTTTGTTTCAGGGCGTTCCTAGGAATCATATTTTGAAGTGTAAGTATGATTCGACCGCTTGAAAGTTCCGAAGAAATTATGAATAGCAGTTTGGAGCCAATTATTGTGTCTCTTGATAAGATAGGTTTAAACTTTGTAGGCGAAACAACCGAGAAACGAAGCTTCGACAAAGACTGTGTCACTAAAATATGTCGTTCGTTGCACTTTGCGATCATGATATATATGCTTTTCCCAATGTTCTATAAATTCAAGATTTACCAGCACATTCTTACCAGCACGTTACTCTTTACTTCAAGTATTACATCATACGCTTTGTGGATATCTATGTTCTTAAAAAGGTCTCGCATCAATGTTTTCCTCAGAAATCTTTCAAACACCGTAAAAAAGGTCAACACTTTTCGTCCGGGAAAGCGACTTTCAAAAACACAGCTCATCAGTTTGATTACTTTATTCACATGGTTAGTAGCGCCCTTAACTGCATTCGCCATTGTGATGCTATCATGGTGCTTTGGGCGAGATGTATCGGGCATGCATAATCATCACGTTTTGGGCTACTTATCTCATGTGCAAGGTACTGCCAGCTACCTGTACGCCTTCATTTTCCATTTCTTTGATATGTATTTTTACTACACAATTGTTTTCATTTTGGACATTTTCATATCCGCTGTGTGCTGGGAAATTTCTCGAATGATGGATATTATGAAACACAGGCTGGAAGAAGGCGATCTAAATTTTCGCGAAATAGTAAAGACCTACGAAGAAGTCCAAAATCGTGTTGTAGAGTGGAATTCAGTTGCTTCAGTCATCGTGTGCTTAATTCTCATTGTGCAGACATCTCATATTTTCAGTATTGTGGGCATATTGCAGCATCAATTGAGAAGTACTGTGAGATGGTACTGGAGTTTGATAAATACGTGGTACTTACTGTTAAACGCAGTTTACATACAAGTACTGATACTGTCTGCTTCTAATATTCATAAGAAGAACCGCAATCTTTTGAAGAGTCTGTCATCAATGAAAGGATATTATTCATCATCGTGCAAAGAAACTACTGTGGTTTCCGTGATAGTAAAACTAGTGACTTCAGAAGACATGGGACTTACTGTACTGGGACTGTTCCCCATAACGAGGAAACTAATTTTTTCTTTAGCTGGAATGGTCATCACCTACGCTGTTCTAATCGTGCAGTTCGTAAATTAAAAGCCTCAACTCTTCCTTCTTTTCGCTCAAATCACGTATCAATTATGAGCAAAAAACCTTATTACTTTGTCACAAGTTTGTTGATTCTAACTCGGCTAGCACGACAGTTATTATATCTGTAAGTGGCGTATATTCGAAGCTAGCTGCGAAGTCCAGATAAGGCACAAATAAAAGCCAATTAAATATACACACAAGTTAGTAAAATCATGCAATGCATTGATTATAATACGCTTTCCAACATACCAGAAATCATTCCTCCAGTTATCACTCAAGTTATGAGGATAATGGCTGTGGAATGAATCTCAGTCCTGTGCCCTGACCTTTGATCCCATTTCGATGATATTCAACAGAACCGGTTCAGTATACCTCCGAAATAACATGATAAAGTTTTGTCGCAATAGAAGCATTTTTACGTAAGTTATGATGCATAAGGGCTATGGAATAGATCCCGCTCCTGTGTCCGAACCTTTGACCCCATTTCGCCCATTTTCAATACGATTCGTTTCCAGGCAACATACTAAAATTTCATCGAAATCGAACCTTTTTTACGCTAGTTATGACGCATAAAAGCAGTGGAATGGATCCCGCTCTTATGTCCTGACCTTTGACCCCATTTCGTTCACTTTCATTAGGGCTCCTTCCCAAGTAATCCCCTGCCACATACTAAAATTTCATCGAAATCGAACAACTTTTACGCGAGTTATCGTGCGGGCGGACATACGCACACAACGCGTGACGTAATGAGGTAGACGGGAATCGCGACCATCTGCTCGCAAAAGTGTGACGTCATAAGATTTCTAAGCATGGGTAACATTAATGGGACGACGCCGTGACACTAAAAACGTTATAAAGCGGGGTCGTTATTTAACCCACTAAACGAATTTTCCTAAAGTCGAGATCAAGCTAAATCAATTTCTAGTACCAGAAAACGGTAGGTTAACGACTTTCATCAAAATCCTTAGAGCCGTTTTCAAAATAAAATTTACATACATACAAGAATTGCTCCTTGAATAGTATGAGATAAGGGCGATGGAATGGATCCCGATCTTACGTACTGACCTTTGACCCCATTTCGCCCATTTTCAATAGGGTTCGTCCCCAGGTGGTCCTATACCACATGCTAAAATTTCATCGAAATCGAATCATTTTTACGCACGTTATGACGCATAAGGGCAATGGAATGCATCCCGCTCCTATGTCATGACCTTTGACCCGACTTCACATATTTTCAATAGGGTTCATTCCCAGTTGGTCCACTACAATATACTTAAATTTCATCGACATCGAACCATATTTACGCAAGTTATGACTCATAAGGGCAATGGAATGGATCCCGCTCCTGTGTCGTGACCTTTGACCCCATTTCGTCCGTGTTAAATAGGGTTCGTCCCCAGTGGTACCCTACCACATACTACAATTTCATCAAAATCGAGCCATTTTTACGCGAGTTATCGCGCCGACAGACAGACGGACGGACGGACAGACGAACGGACGGACAGACGGACGGACAGACAAAGCTGGAGAATATACGCTTCTTCAATCTGCGGTTGGAAAGCGTAAAAAAGGCAATTATCAACGGTATTAAGATATGTCCATGCTTCCGCTGCAAAAAAACCCCGTGCGGATTGCCTTCTTTCACCCAGTCTGGCGAGCGAATTCAACGGCATAACGCAAGTAGCTCTTCCAGAGTCTTCGCTGGTCTGATTTGAAGATCTTTGATACGATCGTCTGCTAGCGTTTCCATGATGACATGAATGAGCGCGTATGGAGGCGAATGGACCATTGCTTCGCGCAACGGTTCGCTCAGAAAAGAGAAGACTTCGACTTCCTCAGTCACCCGCATGCTTCCACCTGTAGCAGCACGTGTTTCGCGAGAGTTGTTTCAGTTTGTGTGAAGTGTCAATGAATTAAAATCAGTGATATTACATCTTAAATTTTTGGCTTTGTTGGATTCGAACTGTTTTGATAAACTTTGTGGAAGCTTCCCTGAACATCTACTGTCAGAACTTAAAAAATTCTGAGATTCAAAGTTTGATACAGCTCGACTAAAAAATGAACTGAAGGTGCTTTATTCCCTTGGTGAATACAAAAACCAATCAGTAAGAGACATTATTAGGTACTCGAATTAATTCCCGCTGTTTTTTGCCACACAAACACCTGCCACAGAACGGTACAGGATAGTCTATTCAAAATAGTGTCCGTTGGCAGGTACGACCCTTTCCAACCGTTGGGGTAACAAATGGATTCCGCGGTATAAAAATGCAGGTTCTTTCGAGGCGAACCATTCATCCAACAATTGTTGGATATCCGCGACAGAAAGGAAGCACTGCTCTGACAGGCCATGTTGTAGCGACCGGAACAAATGGAAGTCCGAGGGTCAATGTTCGGGGAATTAGGCGGTGGGGTAAGAAGTCCCATCCAAGTGCTTCCAAGAGTTCCTTCACGGATTTGGCTACATGAGGTCTAGCGTTGTCATGGAGAAGAATAACCTTGTCGTGTGGGATCCAGTTTCCGAGCTTCTGGATCATTCCCATTGCCTTTAAATGTTTGCTAACCGTTGACTCATCGACCCGTAGTGTTTTAGACAACTTGTGGAGCATTTGACATGAATCCTTGTCCAATAAGGCCTCCAACGCGCCATCTTCGAACTTTTTTGGCTGCCCAGGGCGTTCTTTGTTCTTTACGTCATATTCGTTGGCTTTGAAGCGTCGGAACCACTTTGTGCATGTTGTTTTCGATAGGGCATGTTCCCCATAGGTCTGCACTATCAAACGATGACTTTCCGCTGCAGATTTCTTGAGATGAAAGCAGAACAGTAATATGCTTCCCGCAAATGCTCCTTTTTTTGTACGAAACTCGACATCGTGAATGCGATACAAACTCGTGTTCCGTGCCCTCCGATCGCGTGTCACACACTGCTTCGCCCAGACTACGGACGGTACGTGCGTGTGCAAGGGAGATCACGTGTGGCCCGGGTCACAGCGCACCACTGCTGCGCTCTATTGGGCAACAGCGGGAATTAATTCAAGCACCTAATACTTGTTACATAAAGTTGAATGAATTGGACATTGTGTTTAGTGAGGTGTACAAATTAGCAGACCTAATGATAAAGTTTCCATCAACAACTGTAACTGCCGAAAGAAGGTTTTCTGGAATAAAAAAATCAAGATATATCTTAGAGCCACACAAAGCCATGTGTATTCGAGCGACTTGGCTGATTCATCAATAGAGAAAAAAACATTCTTTTTAAATGTGGAAAACTACTCGGAGGAAACTTTTTTGAAAACGAAATACTCAAGTTCACACAAAAGGAAAGAAGAATGGAGTTCATGCACAAATAAAATATTCAAATCATAATTCTCATAATTATTTGGTATCATGTCAGCAATAGCATTTAATAATTCTATAATGTTTTGTAGTTCACAATATTTGGTATGCTAGCAATAGCATTCAATAATTCTATGTTTTGCAGTAGTTCACAATTATTTGGTATCATGTTAGCAATAGCATTTAATAATTCTATAATGTTTTGCAGTAGTTCACAATTACACTGCCGGACAATTGCTAAGGACGGATGACAATGGCAACGATAGCAACCATAAAATGGAAGGCAGGAAAATGTGGAAATTTGCAAAAGTGCGGGATACAGTAAGACGTGTTGTGCGTCTTCAAATTTTGGATTGCCGAACTTGTTCGTGACGTCATAGCGCTGATAAGAGATATAAAGGATTTGACGCGTATTGACCGTTGTTGTTCAAACGCAAAGCTGAAAGGGAAAGAATCAATTGACGAACTTGCAATTTTCAGTATGTCTTCCCGACATCACCAAGATGATTTTACGCGTGGCCGTATTATTGGCAAGATTGAAGAAAGTCAAAAAATAACAGATGTTGCCCGGGAGTTCGACGTCAGCCACAGTGTTGTTTCAAGGCTTCGGAAATCATTTCAAACAAATGGAGAGTGTAGCAAACGTCACGGGGGAGGTCGTGTTCGCAGTACGACACCTGCAGAAGATCGGTACATAGTGCTATCAACAAAAAGACACCGGCTCAGCACAGCTAGTGAGGTAGCAAATCAGTTCATGGCTGCTTCTGGCACACGGATCTCCCAAAAAACTGTCGCCAGACGTTTGCATGAAGGAGGACTATTCGCCCGCCGTCCTATTGTGTGCATCCCATTGTCCAGACGTCACCGTACCGCCCGTTTGCAATGGTGCCATCAACATCGCAATTGGACTGATAACGACTGGTCTGCTGTCCTCTTCTCAGATGGGAGTAGATACAGTCTATCATCTGATTGTCGACGACAACTGATCTGGCGTGATAGTGGTACTGCATATTGTCCAGCAAACGTGCAGCAAAGGGACCGATATCCGACATGTAGTGTCATGGTATGGGCTGGCATCATCATCAATGGCGTACGTCCCTCTATGTACTTCCAACTGGGACTATGACTGGCCAACGATACATTAATGATGTTCTGCTACCTCATGTTCGCATGTTCCGTGGTGCTGTCGGTGATAGATTCATTTTCATTGACGACAACGCAACATGTCATCGAACAGTCGCTGTCCAGGAGTGTCTTAAGAGCGAGGATATTCAACGCCTCGTATGGCTAGCACGTTCTCCAGATCTGAATCCCATTGAAAATGTGTGGGATGCTTTGGGGAGGAGTCTTGCTGGTCGCCAATGCCCTCCAATAAACAAGGACACCCTCATCCGTGCACTGACAGAGGAATGGGATAAATTACCCCAACAGCTGCTTGATAATGTTGTGCAAAGCATGACACGACATGTGGAATCTTGCATCGCCCTCCATGGTGGCCATATCCCGCATTGACATCTTACGCCGGAACGCCTGCGGACGGTAATTGCATTTTTTCACGTTTACGTATTCTGCACAAAATGGCCTGTTTGTCCCTTGAACACGTTCCAAAGCCTTCTGGATTTCAGAGCACAATAAATTGTCTTTCTTGTGATGTCCTGGCATTCTGACATTATTTTATTTCACTTGGCATCCAACAACACTTACCTTTTTATGCGCTATATAGCCGTTTGTGATCCGTCCTTAGCAATTGTCCAGCAGTGTATTTGGTATCATGTTAGCAATAGCATTTAATAGTTCTATAATGTTTTGTAGTAACTCACAATATTTGGTATCATGTTAGCAATAGCATTTAATAATTCTATGTTTTGTAGTAGTTCACAATTATTTGGTATGTTAGCAATAGCATTTAATAATTCTATAATGTTTTGTTGTAGCTCACAATATTTGGTATCATGTTAGCAATAGCATGCAGTAGTTTAAGTTACTTCTATTATACTTAACAGTTAAAACTAATTTTTTTAACATGCTAACGCTAACATGATACCAAGTAATTATGAACTGAACTGTTAAACTTTTTGTTAAATATTATGTTCCGCAATTTAAAAAAACAAACTACTGTGTGTGCGTGTGTGCGCGCGCGCAGTGGAAATGGCTCGGGTCTTTAACCCAAGAAACGCCACTTATATCTGTTTATCTCCATTGGATTTGAAAGATATTTTTAAAAAGCTTTAGACATTTTCACATGAATAAAGTTTTAGTTTTCGACAAAGCTTATGATTTCATTGTCTTTACTGTGCGAGCATCAAGATCCAATTCAATCAAAAAATGTGAACTGAATTCTCTATTTACAGGCAATATATTGACTTTCGCCATAACTGCCTTTTTTTTTCACATTTCTTACCATTTTCATGCACAGTGAAAATTTACGTTTCCTTACGTTATAAAGTTCCTAACAATTTAATATTGTCATCATCATCATTAACCATTAGCAACCCACTGCTGGACGAAGGTATCTCCAAGCTTCTTCCACAATAGTCAGTCTTGTGCCAGTCTCCTTCATGTTACTCCTGCATACTTTCGAATTTCATCCACCCATCTCCCATGTGGTCTTCTTCTGGGTCTTTTCCTGTTCCTTGGAATCCAATCTAAAATTTCGACTGTCCATCGAGGGTCTGTCCTTCTGCCAGTATGTCCAGCCCATTTCATTTCAGGGATTTTACTCCGATCATGATGTGTTCCACTCTTGTCATTTTTCTGATCCACGAGTTCCTCTTATCTCTCCTGGTTACACCAAGCATGCACGTCTCCATGCCTCTTTGAGTTGTCTGCAGCCTTTATATATTTCTTTTAGTTAAAAGTCCACGTCTCTGCACCATACGTAAGCACTGGAAGGATGTATTGATCCCACTTTTCTTTTAAGACATGACATATTGCTCTTAAAAATTATGCTGTTTCTTCCAAAAGCTCTCCAGACAAGTTTTATACGCCGATTAATTTCTTCATCAATATGACCCTCACTTGATATCTGCTGTTCGAGATAAACGTACGTGTCTGTTATCTCCAGTTTTTCCCCATCAATCGATAAATCTTCATTTCTTGTAAAAGCATTGTACATCCCTTTTGCCTTCTGAAAGTTCATTTTTAATCCCACTTCTTTACTCTTGTCAGCAAGTTCCTGGATCATACTCTGCAGCTCTGACGGGCTAGTTGCAAAAATGACTACGTCATCAGCAAAACGAAGGTGAGGTAGATAATCTCCAATAATCTTTATCTCTTTGTTTCCCAGTTCAGTGATTGAAAGATATTTTCCAATGTGGCATTAAAGAGCTTGGGAGATATGGTGTCACCTTGTCTCACTCCCTTTCCAATTTTTATGTGTGCTGTATTCTCAAACAGCCGAATCTCTGCACTTGCATTTTCATAGATGTTATTAATAATATTAATGTATGCATCTTCAATACCGCAGGATTTCAAAGCTATTTTAACTGCTGATGGTTGTACTGAATCAAAGGCCTTTTCATAATCGATAAAAGCCATGCACAATGGAAGTTCATATTCCCTCGCTCTTTCAATTAGTTCTCTCAGTACGTGGATATGATCTATAGTGCTGTAGCCGCTCCTGAATCCAGCTTGTTCTCTCGGTTGAGCCATGTCCAGTGTTGCCTTCAAGGTGTGTGAAAGAACTTTAGGGAAGATTTTATAAGCCACTGATAGGAGGCTGATAGGTCTGTAGTTCCGGAGATCCTCAATCACCTTTTTTTATGTAGCAGGATCATTGTAGCTTTGTTCCATTCCTCAGGAATCTTCCCTTCATTACGGCATCGAGTGAAAACTTGGGCGAGTACTGTTTCAGTTTCTCCACTTGCTTCTTGTTTGATGTCTACAGTAATTCCATTTTCTCCTGGAGCTTTTCCCCGCTTCATGTTCTTGATTGCATGTACAACTTCTGTTGGGAGGACTGGAATAACTCTGTTACCTTTCATGATGTCTGGAGTACATGTATCATCCCTTTCATATAAATTGGAGTAGAAATCTTTCACTCTTGTCAAAATTTCGCCTCTATTTCTTGTTACAGAACCATCTTCTTTTCTCAGTGCCATAATCAGTTTTCTTCCCTTACTGAGATGTCCCTTTGCTATCTTTAGGCTTTGGTTGTTTTCAATTGCTTTCCTCACTAGTTCACAGTTGAATTTCCTTACGTCTTCAGAGATACTTTTTTGTACTGTCTTGCATAGTTCTATATATTCCACGTACCTGCCAGCAGGACGCACACGACATAAAGGCAGATAGCAGTCAGAACGAACGTCCGCGTAGCTCAATTGGTACAGCGATTTATTCCGGAATGAGGGGACCCGTGTTCGAGCCCCGGCGTGAACAAAAATGACGGAGAAATTTACTTCGTTATACCATACAAACTGTAACAATATTGAAAAATTGAGTTCGTACGGACTAATACAGACATCAGGGCCGCTGCCGCCACTGGCAACGATAGCGCGCGAGGATCTTCGCCATGCCGTAGTCTTTTGTTTCAGGTCAAGCGAGATGCACTCTATAGTCCGTTGCCAAATGCTGAACACAATATTATTATTATATTGTATTAAATTATACATGTACTTTATCATTACTATTAGTAGTAGTAGTAGTATTTAAAAACACCTTCTCGTGCAGTAGACCCAAACATTTAAGGAATGTGGACTAAAGTCGCTTCTTGGGCCCCTCCGGGATTATAAGCCCTGAAGATTAAGCTTCATTAGTTTCACAGTAGATCCGCCCCTGAGTAGAACCTATTACAGTATTCAACTACTGTTAAAATCTAATTTGATCTCAATACCAAGCAACATTCAGCTATCTAGTGTAATCCCTCAAACCCGTACTTTTATTCGACTGTGAAACGTACACAATGATCCAGATAGACCAAAACAGATTACAAATATGGGAATGAGAAATATTAAGACAGATATTTGGCCCAGTTAATGAGAATGGACAGTGACTAACAACAAAGAACTAATGGAGAAGTTCAATGAAATGGGTATTATTACTGAAATCAAGGTGAGAACACTGAGGTGGCCAGGTTATGTTCAGCGAATGAAAAACGACAGAACAGTGAAATGGTCTTCATGTACAGTATATTGACAAAAGTCACCGGACACCCCTTCAGAAGCAAATAAACGGATTCGCTGCATTAAGATGCTCGGTACATCTGCAAACGGTATAAAAACAAACCTGAAGTACACCGCGATCATATTGCACTGTCAGATTGAATGAAAATGTCGCGGCGGGAGAGAACTGACTTTGAGAAAGGAAAGATTGTTGGGTGTTATATTAGTGGGTTGTCCATAAGAGAAACCGAGAGGCGTTTAAACATACCCAAGTCAATTGTGTTGGATGTACTGAATAAGTGGAAAACACATGGCGTGCATGAAACAGCAAAACGTACCGGCAGACCAAAGAAAATCAGTGATAGAGGACGTCGAAGCCTCAGAAGAGTCGTTACAGCTAATCGATGGAGTACTGCACAAGACCTCAGTGTACAGGTGAGTAAAAATGCTGGAACCTCTGATGTACACGTACCATTCGCAGAGAACTTCATTCCATGGGTTAGCGTGGTCGTGCGGCTGCTCATAAGCCTTTCATCTCCAATAGGAATGTTACTCGTCCTTTATCATGGTGTAAAGAACATTTATCGTGGACCGTAGATCAATGGAAATGGGACCTCTGGACAATTGAATCCAGATACACTATCCATCAGTCTGATGGCTGTGAGTGGGAAGACTGCAGCCGGGGAAACGCTATTTACCACAGTGAACAGCTCCTACGGTCAAGTTTGGAGCTGGCAGTGTACTCGTATAGGGGTATTTTTCGTGGTATGATCCCGGCCCATTGGTTATCGTGGACAAACCTGCTAACCAGCAGCCTACCTCGATATCCTGGACAATTACACCCTACCGTATGTGTAGCAATACTATGGGGAACCGAGCGTTGCTCGTACCAGTAGAATAATGCACCGAGCCATAAAGCAAGAACTGTTACGGCGTGGTTTGGCGATAATTCCTTATCTTGTGTGAACTGGCCGGCACAGAGTCCTGATCTTAATCAAATAGAACACCTATGGGATGAATTAGAGCACCGCATAAGAAGTTTGGAACCAAGTCCTACTACTAAGCAACAGTTAGCAGCAGCATTATGTACTGAATGGAAGCTCATATCTATCGCTGTGTTCCAAAACCTTGTCGAAAGCATGTCTTGAAGAGTCAATGCATGCATTAAGGCCAAAAGTGGACCGACACCGTAATAATGTATGTCAATAAATGCTACGTTGTGTTTCTCTTCTTTTTTTTTTCCTTTTTTTTTTTTTTGGATTGGAGGTTTAACGACCACCGTGAGCAACTCAATGGGCTATAAGCAGTCGCCCGTCCCTAATTTAGGGTCACTGGTTCCAGGGAAGGAGAGAGTCAGTGCCATAAGACAAACACAACATCCATGCCTCACCGGGATTTGAACCCGGACCCCGTTCAGACGAATGATCAGAAGCCATCGCTTAGACACTGAGGTGTCACCTAGAAGATAAACGCGCCACCGGGGCGGCGTGTTTCTCTTCTAGGTGACCGGTGACATTTGTCAATATAGTGTATATTCAATTCAATCAGAATTTTGAACTGAAATTGTCTATGGCTACCGGTCTTCCATACAATAAATCCTTAGGAAACACGAAAATTACATCGCTGTGCAGCGGGAATTGAACACGCATCTCCCGATTTCCGTTCAAGTACGTTACTTTGAACTTTATTGTCCTGGTTAGCATACTCTAACGGAAATCTGGAGATACGGTGTTGATTTTTTTTTTGATTGGAGGTTTAACGACCACCGTGAGCAACCCAATTGGCTGTAAGCAGTCACCTGTCCCTAATTTAGGCTCACTGGTTCCAGGGAAGGGAGAGAGCCAGTGCCGTAAGACAAACACAACACCCATGCCTGACCGGGATTTTGGATTGGATTGAAGTTTTAACGACCACCGTGAGCACCTCAATGGGCTATAAGCAGTCGCCCGTCCCTAATTTTAGGGTCACTGGTTCCAGGGAAGGGAGAGAGCCAGTGCCGTAAGACAAACACAACATCCATGCCTGACCGGGATTCGAACCCGGACCCCTTACGGACGAATGATCAGAGGCCAACGCCTTAGACCACTGCCTTAGACCACTGCGCCATCGTGGCGGCTGACCGGGATTCGAACCCGGACCCCTTACGGACGAATGATCAGAGGCCAGCGCCTTAGACCACTGCGCCACCGGGGCGGCATGTGTTGATTTCCACCCCAGGGCGATGTAATTTTCAAGTATGCTGAGGACTTGTTACGTGGAATAGCAGAAATCCAGGCAATTTCAGTGCATAATTCTGATTGAATTTAATACAATTAAGTGTGCAATTTAATTCTCGGCCCCTAAGCGCAAGCGATCATGGAACGTCAGAAAATGCAAATAGCTGTGTGCGATAATGGCTGATTGCAGCGCCATCCAACAGCTTTCCAGGCAACCGTAACCGCTCACAGCTGTAGTGACACAAGGGACGAAAGTTGACGTCACGTCGTTCGAGAAGCAAAATTTGCGGCACTGCCTCCTGTTCGCGTTTCAGCTGAAAAATAGTGCCCAGCAAAAAATGATCTGTGCTGCTTTGGGTGAGGCTGCTGTGTCGGTACAGTACGTGTAAGAAGTGGTTCCAGCGGTTTAAGCAGGGCAATTTCGATCTCCGTTATGAAGATCGTCCAGGACAGCCACAGAAAGTTGACGATGAGGAACTGGAACAGCTGTTGGACGCGGATCCCTGTCGCATATAGTCAGAGCTCGCCCAGGAACTCGGAGTAACACGGAAAGCCATTGCAAAGCGCTTGCACAAGATTGGACGGAATCACAAAGAGGGCCGTTTGGTGCCCCACCAACTCATAGCTGCGAACAAGTCTAGGTGCTACTATGTTGCTGTGTCCTTGCTCTCCAGATTCAAGAAGAAGGATTTCCTCCACAAGATTTTGACCCGTGATGAGAAGTGGATCATCTACGATAATCCTAAGCGGCGCAAATCGTGGGTTTATCCAGGTCAGCCTACCACCAGTACCGCCAAACCGAATATCCATGCCGGGAAGTTGTTGCTGTGCATGTGATGCGATCAGCGCGGTGTCGTGCTCTATGAGTTGCTCAAACCTGGTGAAACGATCAATGCTGAGCGTTATTGTCAGCAACTCATTCGTGTGAGTGACTCAATGGAGGTGAAAAGGCCATACACCGGCAAGGGCAGAAGGTCTGTCCTGTTGCTTCAGGATAACGTGCGTCCTCACACCGCGAAAACGACTTGAAACACGATCGCCGACCTGGGATGGGAGATTTTGTCCCAGCCGGCGTATTCTCCAGACTTCGCCCCGTCGGATTATTACCTCTTTCGCTCCCTGCAACATCACCTGAGTGATACGCACTTCACTTCTGTCGAGGAGGTCCACACAAGTATTTATCAACTCGAAACAGCCCTCTTTTTTTCGCAATGGCCTTAGGCAGCTCCTTGACCGATGGCTCAAATGTATCCAATACGACGGAGATTATTTCCCTGATTAGGTACGTATTCGATTTGCTGTAATTTGCTGTCAACGTGTCGTGCCTGTGGCCGAGAATTAAGTTGCACACCTAATATGTTCAGCGGGAAAATAAATGCTTTGAATACACGGTCGTATCGGAATAATATGACCGCCTATCTGATAATGGGAATAACCACCCTTATCCCGAACGATAGCGGCGAAACATAGACGCAATTAAGTCATGGAATGATGCACTGATTCCCACCTGCCCATTCGTACTGCCGCAGAGCACCATGGTCCCGGAGATGACGTAGTTGTGAGTCCGCACGTGGAACTTTTCGATCTAAATATTACCACAAGTGCTCTATGGGATTGAGATCTGGCGATTTTACCGTCCAAGGGAGAACGGAGACATTACTGTCATGTTCCTGGAACTAGTCACGCATCCTCTTAGCGACATGGCAGGGCACATAGTCCTGTTGGTAGACACCATTAGGTTAAACGTCCAACATGAAGGGATGCATTTGGTTAGCGAGCATGGACAGGTAGCCATTGGCGTCGAGAGACCCATTGGCGTATCTTGGGTCCGAGACCTGGGCTACCTCCCCTCTCCCCTCCCCCAGTACTCATTTTTTTTAAATTGCGAAGTTTAATATTTAAGTGTTAAGTAACAGAAGTATTGTTTCTTCTAAATTTTAGGTACATGACATTGCTAACATGATATCAAATAGTTATGAGGATTAGGATTTGAACACTTATTTGTACATGAACTCCATTCTTCTTCTCTATTTGTGTGAACTAAGTTTTCATAAAATGTTTCTTCCAAGTACTTTTTCATATTTAAAAAGAATGTTTTTCTCTACTGACAAAACAGCAAAGTTTTTTCGAATGTGCATGTCCTGGTGTGACTGGCGGAAAGTGAAAAAAGAACACCAAGAAGGAATTGGCGGGCCGCTCCGGTGGCGCAGTGGTCTAAGGCGTTGGCCTCTGATCATTCGTCCGAAAGGGGTCCGGGTTCGAATCCCGGTGAGGCATGGATGTTGTGTTTGTCTTACGGCACTGGCTCTCTCCCTTCCCTGGAACCAGTGACCCTAAATTAGGGACGGGCGACTGCTTATAGCCCATTGAGTTGCTCACAGTGTTCGTTAAACCTCCAATAAAAAAAAAAAAAAAAAAAAAAAAAAGGAATTGGCGGACGATCATGAAATTTACATATGTTAATGGGGTCGAGTTTACGTAGATGTGATGTTAATTTCGGGACCAACCGCTGAGCGCTTACGCCACAGCACGGCATCATATGCAAATTATCGTCAGTGGTATTTAAGGAGTACGGCGAAGAGAATGTAATCCGTTGTCGGCGTACGGAGACGTGCGAAGACCCTGAAGAAGCTGCAATGTTTGGACATGGAAGACGTGTACGATTTCAGCAGTTATCGGACTTTGAGCGAGGCCGGGTGGTCGTATCGTCGTATTGCGGAGCGAATTGGACGGAAAGTATCGGTGGTGGTGCGATGGAGGCGTAGATGGTCCGAGGAACATTTCCACACGAGAAGACGTGGAACCGGGAGTCAAAGACGGACGGATGAGAGGACCGATCGACGTATAAGAAGAGCGGCGTTCTCAAGCAGAACATCCACTGCGACGCAAATCCGAGCTGCCGTTGCACCTGAGGTGTGACTGTGCGAACAATCCGCAACCGTCTACTGGATGCAGGACTACGTGCACGTGTGCCTCTGGTATGTGTACCTCTGACTCCAGCCCACCGTCAGGAACGCTTGCAGTGGTGTTGCCAATGTCTGCACTGGGAAACGCAATGGCGGTCTGTCGTGTTCAGCGATGAAAGCAGATTCTGCTTGGGAGCCTTCCGATGGCCGTATGCGTGTTCGTAGACGCACAAGAGACCGTCTCCACCCTTCTTGCATCCGCCAGCGACACACAGGGTCTACACCTGGTCTCCTGGTGTGGGAAGCGATCAGCTATCACTCCCGTACACAACTAGTGTTTGTACCGAGTACGTTAAACAGCACCACCTCCATCAACATCATTCAGCCCGTTGTTGTGCCTGTTGTAAGGTCGGTCCATCGTGGTGTTTTCCAGCAAGATAACGCATGCCCAGACACGGCACGTGCAACGCAACATGCACTTCAGGGTGTGAGACAACTTCCATGGCCTGCACGTTCACCGGATTTGTCCCCCATTGAGCACGTGGAGATCACTTTCGCGACCACTATCGCCGCATCATTAGGCCATTGAGTAAAAACAGATTAAAACGATACAAGGTTAAATAGTGACAGAGGCGAGCACAAGTAATACACATTATGTAAATGAAACACATAAGTCATTGCCATTCACTACGCATTGTTAAAAGCTCCTTATAATTATTCAGAAGTTCCTTATATTCACGGGAGAAAGAATCTTAATAATTATAAGGAACTTTCAACAATTTGTAGTGAATGGCAATGACTTATGTGTTTCATTCACATAATGTGTATTGCTTGTGTTCCTAAGTCATTGCGATTCACTACGCATTGTTAAAAGCTCCTTATAATTATTCACAAGTTCCTTATATTCACGGGAGAAAGAATCTTAATAATTATAAGGAACTTTCAACAATTTGTAGTGAATGGCAATGACTTATGTGTTTCATTTGCATAATGTGTATTGCTTGTGCTCCTAAGTCATTGCGATTCACTACAAATTGTTAAAAGCTCCTTATAATTATTCAGAAGTTCCTTATATTCACGGGAGAAAGAATCAGAATAATTATAAGGAACTTTTAACAATTTGCAGTGAATGGCAGTGACATAAGAGCACAAGTAATACACATTATGTAAATGAAACACATAAGTCATTGCCATTCACTACAAATTGTTAAAAGCTCCTTATAATTATTCAGAAGTTTCTTATATTCACGGGAGAAAGAATCTGAATAATTATAAGGAACTTTAACAATTTGTAGTGAATGGCAATGACTTATGTGTTTCATTTGCATAATGTGTATTGCTTGTGCTCCTAAGTCATTGCGATTCACTACAAATTGTTAAAAGCTCCTTATAATTATTCAGAAGTTCCTTATATTCACGGGAGAAAGAATCAGAATAATTATAAGGAACTTTTAACAATTTGTAGTGAATGGCAGTGACATAAGAGCACAAGTAATACACATTATGTAAATGAAACACATAAGTCATTGCCATTCACTACAAATTGTTAAAAGCTCCTTATAATTATTCAGAAGTTTCTTATATTCACGAGAGAAAGAATCTGAATAATTATAAGGAACTTTTAACAATTTGTAGTGAATGGCAGTGACATAAGAGCACAAGTAACACACATTATGTAAATGAAACACATAAGGCATTGCGATTCACTACAAATTGTTAAAAGCTCCTTATAATTATTCAGAAGTTTCTTATATTCACGGGAGAAAGAATCTTAATAATTATAAGGAACTTTCAACAATTTGTAGTGAATGGCAATGACTTATGTGTTTCATTTGCATAATGTGTATTGCTTGTGCTCCTAAGTCATTGCGATTCACTACAAATTGTTAAAAGCTCCTTATAATTATTCAGAAGTTCCTTATATTCAGGGGAGAAAGAATCTTAATAATTATAAGGAACTTTCAACAATTTGTAGTGAATGGCAATGACTTATGTGTTTCATTTGCATAATGTGTATTGCTTGTGCTCCTAAGTCATTGCGATTCACTACAAATTGTTAAAAGCTCCTTATAATTATTCAGAAGTTTCCTTATATTCACGGGAGAAAGAATCAGAATAATTATAAGGAACTTTTAACAATTTGCAGTGAATGGCAGTGACATAAGAGCACAAGTAATACACATTATGTAAATGAAACACATAAGTCATTGCCATTCACTACAAATTGTTAAAAGCTCCTTATAATTATTCAGAAGTTTCTTATATTCACGGGAGAAAGAATCTTAATAATTATAAGGAACTTTCAACAATTTGTAGTGAATGGCAATGACTTATGTGTTTCATTCACATAATGTGTATTGCTTGTGTTCCTAAGTCATTGCGATTCACTACGCATTGTTAAAAGCTCCTTATAATTATTCAGAAGTTCCTTATATTCACGGGAGAAAGAATCAGAATAATTATAAGGAACTTTTAACAATTTGCAGTGAATGGCAGTGACATAAGAGCACAAGTAATACACATTATGTAAATGAAACACATAAGTCATTGCCATTCACTACAAATTGTTAAAAGCTCCTTATAATTATTCAGAAGTTTCTTATATTCAGGGGAGAAAGAATCTTAATAATTATAAGGAACTTTCAACAATTTGTAGTGAATGGCAATGACTTATGTGTTTCATTTGCATAATGTGTATTGCTTGTGCTCCTAAGTCATTGCGATTCACTACAAATTGTTAAAAGCTCCTTATAATTATTCAGAAGTTTCCTTATATTCACGGGAGAAAGAATCTGAATAATTATAAGGAACTTTTAACAATTTGTAGTGAATGGCAGTGACATAAGAGCACAAGTAATACACATTATGTAAATGAAACACATAAGGCATTGCCATTCACTACAAATTGTTAAAAGCTCCTTATAATTATTCAGAAGTTTCTTATATTCACGAGAGAAAGAATCTGAATAATTATAAGGAACTTTTAACAATTTGTAGTGAATGGCAATGACTTATGTGTTTCATTTACATAATGTGTATTGCTTGTGTTCCTAAGTCATTGCGATTCACTACGCATTGTTAAAAGCTCCTTATAATTATTCAGAAGTTCCTTATATTCAGGGGAGAAAGAATCTTAATAATTATAAGGAACTTTCAACAATTTGTAGTGAATGGCAATGACTTATGTGTTTCATTTGCATAATGTGTATTGCTTGTGCTCCTAAGTCATTGCGATTCACTACGCATTGTTAAAAGCTCCTTATAATTATTCAGAAGTTCCTTATATTCACGGGAGAAAGAATCTTAATAATTATAAGGAACTTTCAACAATTTGTAGTGAATGGCAATGACTTATGTGTTTCATTTGCATAATGTGTATTGCTTGTGCTCCTAAGTCATTGCGATTCACTACAAATTGTTAAAAGCTCCTTATAATTATTCAGAAGTTTCCTTATATTCACGAGAGAAAGAATCAGAATAATTATAAGGAACTTTTAACAATTTGCAGTGAATGGCAGTGACATAAGAGCACAAGTAATACACATTATGTAAATGAAACACATAAGGCATTGCCATTCACTACAAATTGTTAAAAGCTCCTTATAATTATTCAGAAGTTTCTTATATTCACGAGAGAAAGAATCTTAATAATTATAAGGAACTTTTAACAATTTGTAGTGAATGGCAATGACTTATGTGTTTCATTTACATAATGTGTATTGCTTGTGTTCCTAAGTCATTGCGATTCACTACGCATTGTTAAAAGCTCCTTATAATTATTCAGAAGTTCCTTATATTCACGGGAGAAAGAATCTTAATAATTATAAGGAACTTTCAACAATTTGTAGTGAATGGCAATGACTTATGTGTTTCATTTGCATAATGTGTATTGCTTGTGCTCCTAAGTCATTGCGATTCACTACAAATTGTTAAAAGCTCCTTATAATTATTCAGAAGTTCCTTATATTCACGAGAGAAAGAATCAGAATAATTATAAGGAACTTTTAACAATTTGCAGTGAATGGCAGTGACATAAGAGCACAAGTAATACACATTATGTAAATGAAACACATAAGTCATTGCCATTCACTACAAATTGTTAAAAGCTCCTTATAATTATTCAGAAGTTTCTTATATTCACGAGAGAAAGAATCTGAATAATTATAAGGAACTTTTAACAATTTGTAGTGAATGGCAATGACTTATGTGTTTCATTTACATAATGTGTATTGCTTGTGTTCCTAAGTCATTGCGATTCACTACGCATTGTTAAAAGCTCCTTATAATTATTCAGAAGTTCCTTATATTCAGGGAGAAAGAATCTTAATAATTATAAGGAACTTTCAACAATTTGTAGTGAATGGCAATGACTTATGTGTTTCATTTGCATAATGTGTATTGCTTGTGCTCCTAAGTCATTGCGATTCACTACAAATTGTTAAAAGCTCCTTATAATTATTCAGAAGTTCCTTATATTCACGAGAGAAAGAATCTGAATAATTATAAGGAACTTTTAACAATTTGTAGTGAATGGCAGTGACATAAGAGCACAAGTAATACACATTATGTAAATGAAACACATAAGTCATTGCCATTCACTACAAATTGTTAAAAGCTCCTTATAATTATTCAGAAGTTTCTTATATTCACGAGAGAAAGAATCTTAATAATTATAAGGAACTTTCAACAATTTGTAGTGAATGGCAATGACTTATGTGTTTCATTTGCATAATGTGTATTGCTTGTGCTCCTAAGTCATTGCGATTCACTACAAATTGTTAAAAGCTCCTTATAATTATTCAGAAGTTTCTTATATTCACGAGAGAAAGAATCTGAATAATTATAAGGAACTTTTAACAATTTGCAGTGAATGGCAGTGACATAAGAGCACAAGTAATACACATTATGTAAATGAAACACATAAGTCATTGCCATTCACTACAAATTGTTAAAAGCTCCTTATAATTATTCAGAAGTTTCTTATATTCACGAGAGAAAGAATCTTAATAATTATAAGGAACTTTTAACAATTTGTAGTGAATGGCAATGACTTATGTGTTTCATTTACATAATGTGTATTGCTTGTGTTCCTAAGTCATTGCGATTCACTACGCATTGTTAAAAGCTCCTTATAATTATTCAGAAGTTCCTTATATTCACGGGAGAAAGAATCTTAATAATTATAAGGAACTTTCAACAATTTGTAGTGAATGGCAATGACTTATGTGTTTCATTTGCATAATGTGTATTGCTTGTGCTCCTAAGTCATTGCGATTCACTACAAATTGTTAAAAGCTCCTTATAATTATTCAGAAGTTTCCTTATATTCACGGGAGAAAGAATCTGAATAATTATAAGGAACTTTTAACAATTTGCAGTGAATGGCAGTGACATAAGAGCACAAGTAATACACATTATGTAAATGAAACACATAAGTCATTGCCATTCACTACAAATTGTTAAAAGCTCCTTATAATTATTCAGAAGTTTCTTATATTCACGAGAGAAAGAATCTGAATAATTATAAGGAACTTTTAACAATTTGTAGTGAATGGCAATGACTTATGTGTTTCATTTACATAATGTGTATTGCTTGTGTTCCTAAGTCATTGCGATTCACTACGCATTGTTAAAAGCTCCTTATAATTATTCAGAAGTTCCTTATATTCAGGGGAGAAAGAATCTTAATAATTATAAGGAACTTTCAACAATTTGTAGTGAATGGCAATGACTTATGTGTTTCATTTGCATAATGTGTATTGCTTGTGCTCCTAAGTCATTGCGATTCACTACAAATTGTTAAAAGCTCCTTATAATTATTCAGAAGTTTCCTTATATTCACGGGAGAAAGAATCAGAATAATTATAAGGAACTTTTAACAATTTGCAGTGAATGGCAGTGACATAAGAGCACAAGTAATACACATTATGTAAATGAAACACATAAGGCATTGCCATTCACTACAAATTGTTAAAAGCTCCTTATAATTATTCAGAAGTTTCTTATATTCACGAGAGAAAGAATCTTAATAATTATAAGGAACTTTCAACAATTTGTAGTGAATGGCAATGACTTATGTGTTTCATTTGCATAATGTGTATTGCTTGTGCTCCTAAGTCATTGCGATTCACTACAAATTGTTAAAAGCTCCTTATAATTATTCAGAAGTTCCTTATATTCACGGGAGAAAGAATCAGAATAATTATAAGGAACTTTTAACAATTTGTAGTGAATGGCAGTGACATAAGAGCACAAGTAATACACATTATGTACATGAAACACATAAGTCATTGCCATTCACTACAAATTGTTAAAAGCTCCTTATAATTATTCAGAAGTTTCTTATATTCACGAGAGAAAGAATCTGAATAATTATAAGGAACTTTTAACAATTTGTAGTGAATGGCAATGACTTATGTGTTTCATTTACATAATGTGTATTGCTTGTGTTCCTAAGTCATTGCGATTCACTACGCATTGTTAAAAGCTCCTTATAATTATTCAGAAGTTCCTTATATTCACGGGAGAAAGAATCTTAATAATTATAAGGAACTTTCAACAATTTGTAGTGAATGGCAATGACTTATGTGTTTCATTTGCATAATGTGTATTGCTTGTGCTCCTAAGTCATTGCGATTCACTACAAATTGTTAAAAGCTCCTCATAATTATTCAGAAGTTCCTTATATTCACGGGAGAAAGAATCAGAATAATTATAAGGAACTTTTAACAATTTGCAGTGAATGGCAGTGACATAAGAGCACAAGTAATACACATTATGTAAATGAAACACATAAGTCATTGCCATTCACTACAAATTGTTAAAAGCTCCTTATAATTATTCAGAAGTTTCTTATATTCACGAGAGAAAGAATCTGAATAATTATAAGGAACTTTTAACAATTTGTAGTGAATGGCAATGACTTATGTGTTTCATTTACATAATGTGTATTGCTTGTGTTCCTAAGTCATTGCGATTCACTACGCATTGTTAAAAGCTCCTTATAATTATTCAGAAGTTCCTTATATTCAGGGGAGAAAGAATCTTAAAAATTATAAGGAACTTTCAACAATTTGTAGTGAATGGCAATGACTTATGTGTTTCATTTGCATAATGTGTATTGCTTGTGCTCCTAAGTCATTGCGATTCACTACGCATTGTTAAAAGCTCCTTATAATTATTCAGAAGTTCCTTATATTCAGGGGAGAAAGAATCTTAATAATTATAAGGAACTTTCAACAATTTGTAGTGAATGGCAATGACTTATGTGTTTCATTTGCATAATGTGTATTGCTTGTGCTCCTAAGTCATTGCGATTCACTACAAATTGTTAAAAGCTCCTTATAATTATTCAGAAGTTCCTTATATTCACGGGAGAAAGAATCTGAATAATTATAAGGAACTTTTAACAATTTGCAGTGAATGGCAGTGACATAAGAGCACAAGTAATACACATTATGTAAATGAAACACATAAGTCATTGCCATTCACTACAAATTGTTAAAAGCTCCTTATAATTATTCAGAAGTTTCTTATATTCACGAGAGAAAGAATCTGAATAATTATAAGGAACTTTTAACAATTTGTAGTGAATGGCAATGACTTATGTGTTTCATTTACATAATGTGTATTGCTTGTGTTCCTAAGTCATTGCGATTCACTACGCATTGTTAAAAGCTCCTTATAATTATTCAGAAGTTCCTTATATTCAGGGGAGAAAGAATCTTAATAATTATAAGGAACTTTCAACAATTTGTAGTGAATGGCAATGACTTATGTGTTTCATTTGCATAATGTGTATTGCTTGTGCTCCTAAGTCATTGCGATTCACTACAAATTGTTAAAAGCTCCTTATAATTATTCAGAAGTTCCTTATATTCACGGGAGAAAGAATCAGAATAATTATAAGGAACTTTTAACAATTTGCAGTGAATGGCAGTGACATAAGAGCACAAGTAATACACATTATGTAAATGAAACACATAAGTCATTGCCATTCACTACAAATTGTTAAAAGCTCCTTATAATTATTCAGAAGTTTCTTATATTCACGGGAGAAAGAATCTTAATAATTATAAGGAACTTTCAACAATTTGTAGTGAATGGCAATGACTTATGTGTTTCATTCACATAATGTGTATTGCTTGTGTTCCTAAGTCATTGCGATTCACTACGCATTGTTAAAAGCTCCTTATAATTATTCAGAAGTTCCTTATATTCAGGGAGAAAGAATCTTAATAATTATAAGGAACTTTCAACAATTTGTAGTGAATGGCAATGACTTATGTGTTTCATTTGCATAATGTGTATTGCTTGTGCTCCTAAGTCATTGCGATTCACTACAAATTGTTAAAAGCTCCTTATAATTATTCAGAAGTTCCTTATATTCACGGGAGAAAGAATCTGAATAATTATAAGGAACTTTTAACAATTTGTAGTGAATGGAAGTGACATAAGAGCACAAGTAATACACATTATGTAAATGAGACACATAAGTCATTGCCATTCACTACAAATTGTTAAAAGCTCTTTATTATTATTAAGATTCTTTCTTCCGTGAATATATGGAACTTCTGAATAATTATAAGGAGCTTTTAACAATATGTAGTGAATGGCAATGACTAATGTGTTTCATTTACATAATGTGTATTACTTGTGCTCCTATCTGTCACTATTTAGCCTTGGGCCGTTCTAATCTGGTTTCACTTATCGGCCTGATGATGCGGCCATAGTAGTGGCGAAAGTGCTCGCCAGAGCTTTATCTAGAATATTTTTTTAATTGTAAATAAAGACGTTTTTTAGATCCTACGTTTTTTAAAAGATGATTTAAAGGTGTGGTGTGTGTGCTTTGGTTCCAGAAAATGTTACCGTGCTTTGACAGTTTTCAAATCTTCATGCGAATTATATCCTCTTCATTGTAATGCATTACAAATTAATTCCATTACCTTGCGCAAACCATACTTGGGATTATCTTGTAATGCATTACACGTTAATTGTAATCTGTACTTCCATTACTTTGCAATGCATTCCTGCCAAACTCCGCTAGAGAACCTCGCGAATAGCCCATGAAGTCTGCTGTTTCTCAGACGCTTCCACCCTTGGCACAGTAGCCGATGATCATTCCTTTCTGAACGTCCGTCAAATCACTACCTCTGCACATTGTACTCACGTCACGCACTATGGCTCATCTGTTCTGACCGGCCGTTTATATCTCCGTGTGGTCTACCTTGTCACGTGCACTCTGTGACGTGCCTGGGAAGATACACTGTCATTCCTGGGTGGTCATATTATTCTGACAAGACTGTGTATTGTTCCATTGTATTTCTGAGGAAATATTTCTTCCCCTGAAATTGTAAAATAACTGTGAGAAGGCAATTGGAAAGGATTAATAAATTGGTGTTCAAAATTTCAATAAAAGTGCGTTCGCAAACTATTTTCGTAGAAGAATTTCGATGAACGCATAACTACAAAAATTTGTTAAAAACGTCGAAATATCAGAAATGCCCGTATGGTATCTGTAGATAAAGAGGGGGAAGACCAGAACCGAGGAACAATTGAAAAGATTTCCCCATGCTACTATTGTGGTATCATTTATGTGCCATTCGGAAGTTTTCATTCAACTTGTTATTAGAATTATCACCTTCAACTGCCGCGAGAGCAGCAGCCAGGGTGTATTTAAATATATTTTATACAACAACTTTTATTTTGTGAAACTCCTGCATTAGCATTCTTTAAAGTATAGTTTTTTTCCAGGATTACAGCGGTTTTCATAGATCAGTGTCAATATATTACCCAGGGCGAAAGCCTCAGAATTCATATTTATTCATACAGTTCAGAATGTTTATTAGTACATATCCTGCTACATACGAAAGGTGACGTTGAGGATCTCAGGAACTATACACCTATCAGCCTCCTATCAGTGGTTTATAGAATCTTAACTAAAGTTCTTTCACCCCGCTTGAAGGTGACACTGGACATGGCTAAACCGAGAGAACAAGCTGGATTCAGGAGTGGCTACAGCACAATAGATCATATCCACGTACTGAGAGAACTAATTGAAAGAGCGAGGGAATGTAAACTTCCGTTAGCCATGCATAACATGGCTTTTATCGATTATGAAAAGGCCTTTGATTCGGTAAAACCATCAGCAGTTACAATAGCTTTGAAATCCTGCGGTATTGAAGATGCATACATTAATCTTATTAATAACATCTATGAAAATGCAAGTGCAAAGATTCGGCTATTTGAGAATACAGCACCCATAAAAATTGGAAAGGGAGTGACACTATATCTCCCGAACTCGTTAATGCTACATTGGAAAATGTCTTTCAATCACTGAACGGGGAAAACAAAGGGATAAAGATTAATGGAGATTATCTAACTCACCTTCGTTTTGCTGATGACGTAGTCATTTTTGCAACTATCCCATCAGAGCTGCAGTGTATGATCCTGGAACTTGCTGACAAGAGTAAAGAAGTGGGATTATAAAAATGAACTTTCAGAAGACAAAAGTGATGTACAATGCTCTCACAAGAAATGGAGACTTTTCAATTAATGGGGAAAAGCTGTAGATAACCAATACCTACGTTTATCTTGGACATCAGATATCAAGTGAGGGTCACATTGATGGAGAAATTAATCGCCGTATAAAACTCGCATGGAGAGCCTTTGGTAGAAACAGTATAAATTTCAAGAGCAATATGCCATGTCTTAAAAGAAGTGTTTGATCAATGCATCCTTCCAGCGCTTACGTATGGTGCAGAGACGTGGACTTTAACTTAAAACAGACATACAGAGACTGGAGACAACTCAAAGAACATGGAGAGATGCATGCTTGGTGTAACCTGGAAAGATAAGAACTCGTGGATCACAAGAGTGGAAGACATCATGATCGGAGTAAAATCCCTGAAATGGCAATAGGCTGGACATATTGCCAGAAGGACAGACCATTGATGGACAGCTGAAATTTTAAACTGGATTCCAAGGGACAGGAAAAGAACCAGAAGACCACATGGGAGATAGGTGGATGAAATTCGAAAGTATGAGGGAGTAACATGGAGGAGACTGGCACAAGACAGACCGTTGTGGAAGAAACTTAAAGAGACCTTCGTTCGTCCAGCAGTGGATTGATAATGGTTGACAATGATGATGATATATAAATATACTAATTAAATTCCAATTTTATTATATTTCTATAGAGCGGAACTCGAATAAAACGAATTTGGAGAGAGGATCAAGAATATTCGATATATGCGAACTTCGTTACAACCGGACGGATAAAAAAAATTGGGATTTTTTTTTTACATAATCTTATATCAGGTTAAAACAAGTCAATTATAACGTATTTATCAATTAATCGAAGGTAAATAATAGTTTTTACCTGAGAGCTATAGCTAGCGAAATAATATGAGCGAAATGTGCAATAAATAAGACATTTAACGAATGTACAAATT
The DNA here is from genome assembly GCA_039090855.1 of Macrothele yani. NCBI lineage: Eukaryota > Metazoa > Arthropoda > Arachnida > Araneae > Macrothelidae > Macrothele > Macrothele yani. The sequence continues at coordinate 105,624,048 of CM076999.1, read as the reverse complement.
TAAATTACCAACAATTTGAAATTTCACCTAGTTACATGTTACGTCGGTTATATTACAGAACTCTTGTTTGATGTGAGCTAATCATGATCGCTATTTTAAATATTCAACTTCTACTGACGCAATAGCTTATATCTTTTCAGATTAAAGTGACCAGATACCTTCATTTTCTGGGGACAGTCTTCAATTTCAATGCTTCGTCCTCAATTCCCTAAAACTGAGTGAGAACGTCAAATGTCCTCAATTTCTCATGTTGGACAACAGCGTACATTTACGTGATCAGGCGTCCTCATTTTCTGGAGATCGTCCTCAATTGCAATGCTTCATCCTCAATTCCATGAAAACTGACTGAGGAAGTCAAAATGCCCTGAATTTCTTATGTTGGATAACTGCGTTCATTAAGGGGATCAGACGTCCTCACTTCTGGGGAGAGTCCTCAATTTCAATGCTTCGTCCTCAATTCCATGAAAACTGACTGAGAACGTCAAATGCCCTCAATTTCTTATGTTGGAGAACAGCGTACATTCAAGTGACCAGACGTCCTCATTTTCTGGGGACAGTCCTCAACTTCAATGCTTTGTCCTCAATTGCGTTAGAACTGACTGAGGACGTCATATGTCCTCAATTTCTTATTTATTTTTGCCAGTTTTTGAAATTTCCCCCCAAAATTGAAATAGTGGCAATTGAAAACAATTCACACTCTCGGGAACTCTCAGAGAAGTCGAAACATCTGCACTGGAGTCATAATTGGCCAAAGTTATTTCCGAGAAATCTTGGTGGTATTTGGTTTCTGTTTTAACTGGATTTAACGAAAATACTTATAAGACGGGGAACAAAACGCATTTTTTTCAACTTCCACTTTTTCTGAAATCAAATAAGTATTTGGTTGCATTTGGTAGATTCCACTGAGAGTTGAACCAATTTTGTTCAGTACACGTTTTCATTAAACTGTTTGTTCAAGTGAAGTTATTGGACTTGGAATTTTCTTTCCCGTAAGTATAACGTACATGTATCCCATGATTTCTTTCTTCTCAGTGTACAGTAATTTTCGAGCTGTACATATTTTTCTTGTACAGGTTCACAATGAAAACTCTGTACAAAATCGAAGTTTAACGTTTTTTGCCTGTGCTGCCACCTGTGAATAACATTTAAAATTTATCGGAAGTAATATTCCATATATAATATTGCTGTTTTATACATATTTCACATGAAAATCAACCTTCACATTCATCGTGTTTTCCCATCACACTGGTGAGTGATAGTATTGGTCATAATATTCTTTATCAGTAATTGGCTTTACCGTAATAGGTCAGACGTTGTCCTCAATCATGTCCTCATTTAGGAACGAAATCAGCTTCAATTTTGCATTGGAATTGAGGACAACGTGTTAGTTTGTTCTCGATTTCGTTCTCAAAAATCTTGTCACCTTATTTTAGATGCAAAATCGTGATGGTATTTCGTTTGTTTTTACTGGATATAACCAAAATATTTATAGGTTGGAGAATAAATCTCATCTTTTTGAGCATGCACTTTCTTGCAATTAGATAAGTAATACTAAATTTGACTGCAGTTCGTAGATCCCACTGAGAGTTCTACAATTTTGTTTAGTAATTTTTTTCATTAAACAGTTTCTTCCAGTGAAGTTGTTAGACTTGGAATTTTTAGTACTCATAAATATGACGTACAGTGTCCCAATGGCGGCTCGTGGCAACTGAAACAAGTGGGGCCAGTAGCCGAAATCAAACAATGAAATAAAAAAAATCTGTCATTATTAGGCCAGAACTATTCAGACCTCCACCCCACCCCCAAGATTCCTTTACTCTGTCTCTGTTTACCCCCTTGACTCACAATAATGCCCAAATCAGGTAGGAATGTGTCAACTATTATTGTATTGCACACGAAAAAAAATTCCTCAAAACAGAATGCATAACTATTAACAGAAAAATGTTAAAACTCCTTAAATAAAAATTTAACGTTAAAACATATGAGCATTAATTTATGTTAGTTGTGCTTTGTTTCTGCAGATTTCTCAACTGAGGAATAATCACAGGATTCACAGGATAAAAAAAATGTAGTGAAAAAATAATAACTCCAAATATATGCAGAGAGGGAATGTTTCATGAATTTCGCCCCATATAGAATGAGTACCATACTACCATTTGCATTATTTTAAAGGTTTAACCTTTTTTTTTAAAGAACTTGTGAAACCTAAAAACATATATGTACGCATGTGCAAATTATACTTACAGGTTTTCTCATTTATTTATTTATTTTTAACATAAAAAATCATCTTAGTTAAAATTGAAAATAGTTCTGCAAAGCGCTTTGTAAACTTCGTACTCTTGGAAACTCCAATTCTTGGGGTGATAAGCCTTGAGTTTTTTTAAGTGAAGCTTTTTCTTCCAGATTTACAGCAAAGAACGGAGATGTTAACAAAATATCCACTCCATTCATTGTACTCGACAAGCAAAAAAGTCACGACACAAAGGAACAACACATCACAGAGAGAGAGACACACCCAGAAAAAAGCAACTAACTGAACTTTGCTACGACATTTAACCCCCCCCCCCCTCCTCTCCTCGCCACCCTTGAACTTGGTCGGGGTAAGCTTCTCTGTCAACCCACGGCGTTAAGGAAATGAATACTTTCCCGGCCAATAAACTTTTTTTGCACACGCGGTTAAGACAGTGTTGTACGTAGGTCTTCATACTGAATAAGACTGGGAGGAAATCGTCTCCTCTTTGCTTGCGTAGTGATTTTACTGGGGCCTGTTGGAGCTGGCCCCAATAACCTCGCACTCTGAAAGTGATCCCTTTACTCAGGTAGTAGTTTTTCGTTTTTGAAGGAAACTTTTCCTTAGGTAATGGTTTTTGAAGGGAAAGGTTTTTCACCATGTAGTTAAGTGAGAGATTAAGAATTAGGGCAAAAAAAAAAAAATTCTTGAAATAGAAATTTTTAGCTGGGGCCCGCCCCTGCAGTGTCCCATGATTTCTGTCTAATCAGTATACAGCAGTATTCTGGCTGGACATATTTTTCTTGTGTTGAATTAGAATGAAATTTCCAGTGCAAAATCAAAATGTAGCTTTATTTGCATGTGCTGCCACCTATCTGTAACATTTAAAATTTATCAGAAGTAATAATATGTATGATAGTATTGCTATTTTGTTCATATATCACATGAAAATGATCCTTCAGATTCATTGTATGTTTTTCCATGAAATTGGACAGTTATGGTATTGGTCATAATACTTTTTACAGATCTTCGGATTTACCATACTATGCCAGACGTCCTCAATCATGTCTTCATTTAGAAACGAAATCAACTTCAATTTTGCATTGGAATTGAGGACAACGTGTTAGTTTGTTTTCGATTTCGTTCTCAAAAATCTTGTTACGTTATTTTAGATGCAAAATCGTGATGGTATTTCGTTTCTGTTTTTACTGGATATAACCTCAAATTATTTATAGGATGGAGAACAAATCTCATCTTTTTTCAGCATACACTTTCTTGCAATTATATAAGTAATGCTAAATTTGGTTGCATTTCGTAGATCTGATTGAGAGTTCTAAAAATTTGTTCAGTAAATTTTTTCATTAAACCGTTTCTTCCAGTGAAGTTATTAGACTTGGAATTTTTCGTGCTCATAACATGCAAATGTCCCATGATTTCTGTCTGCTCAGTATACAGCAATATTCTGGCTGCACATATTTTACTTGTGTAGAATCGCAATGTAATTTCCAGTGCAAAATCAAATGTAGCTGCCGCCTATCAGTAACATTTAAAATTTATCAGAAGTAATATTGTGTATGATAGTATTGCTATTTTGTACATATTTCACATGAAAATGATCCTTCAGATTCATCGTATGTTTTCCCATGAAACTACAGTTATGGTATCGGTGATAATAATTTTTACAGGTCTTCGGCTTTACCATACTATGTCAGACATCCTCAATCATGTCTTCGTTTAGAAACGAAATTAACTTCAATTTTGAATTGAAATTGAGGACAGCGTGCATGAGTGCCTACAGGAAATTTTTCAAGGGGGGTCAAGTGTAATTAAGATTTGGCTAATATGTAGAAAACAGTAATTCGGGAAAATGAAAGATTAATGCTATTACTACTACTTACTACACTAGAACACTGCTTCTATTAATTGATGCTGCTCTTGAAGAAAGTGTATGTTAGTAATAGTCATGTATTATCATGTACATTGGTAACTGTTTTCAAAATAATGAACAGTGTCGAGCAGGGCCACCCAAGCCTTTTGAGTTCAGCACACACCACCCAGAGCAGAACTTGTTTGGGCTTGCTACCTTACGGTTTGCTAGGTTTTCCACTTTCACGTTATCGTTTTCCAATTCCAAATTTCCAATAAAATTGAGATATTGAGATATTAAATTAAACGCCACAAACTCCATCTTTCCTTGTGGTCCAGTTCTGTGAGTGTAAAAGGAAAAAGTAATAAATAAAACAAAATAAAGAGAAAAATAATTCTAAAGTGGGGGTCAAGTGACCACTGTGACCCCCCTCCTTCCTTGTCGGTTCCCATGGCAGCGTGTTAGATGGGTCTCAATTTCATTCTCAAAAATCACTTTACCTTATTTTAGATGCAGAATCGTAGTGGTATTTCGCTTCTGCTTCAACTGGATTTAACTAAAATATTTATAGGTAGGGGGAAAACTCATCTATTTCAGCATCCACTTTCTTCTCGCAATCAAATAAGTGATGCTATATTTTGCTGCATTTGGTAGATTCCATTGAGAGTTGAACGAATTTTGTTCAGTACACTTTTTCATTAAACCGTTGCATTAAGAGAATTTACTGTACTTGTAGTTTTCTTCTCATAGGTATAAAATACATGTAATCCTTGATTTCTGTCAGCTCAGTGTACAGTGATTTTCTGGCAGTTGATATTTTTCTTGTGCAGAATCGCAAAGAAATTTCAGCACAAAATTAAAATGTAGTGTTGCTTGCATGTGCTGCCACCTATGAGCAACATTTAAAATTTATCAGAAGTAATATTCTGTATGATAGTATTTCATTGGTATGTTATACATATTTCACATGAGTCATCCCTAAGATTCATCGTATGTTTTCCCATGAAATTGGACAGTTATGGTATTGGTCACGACATTCTTTGTCAGTCTTCGGTTTTACCATAATATGTCAGACGTTTTTGGATCCCGAAATCAAACTCCAGCATGTAATCGGAATACCCGAATCTCAAGAATGCTGTAGACAATTCGACTGCAGGTCATATCGGGAAGAGAACCTTCATTAAGAGATAATTGTTGCACATACGATACATTTTATGGCTATTCTTCCACAAACGTGCGCACTACTTATTTCTCACAGCTAAGACAGCGGAGCGCTAGAACAGCTCCGTGAGCAATCTACTGTTTTGATCTGGCAACGCATCTGTTGTTTACATTCGAATACAAACATTATGGGAATTAACAAAGTGGTTATCACAGAGAATGGAGATGGTGGTTATCTTCGCATTCTGTTCTTATTTGTTTTTATTAATCATGATGACTAATGTTGGTTTCATCAAAAAAATATTTCATGTACTAAATGAAAACAATAACTGAGATGTTGAAAAAGAACTTAAAAAAAAAAAAAGAACGATCTTACCACTATATTCCTTGGGAGACTGATAAAAAATTATACTTTGGTATGTGCAGTAAGTGTTTTAATTCGTAGTGAGAAATATATAGCAAAAGACAATTTAAGAAGAAAAGCATCGATATTTATTGCCATTCGTGATTCCTTATTATTTCAAGGCTGGGTAGCAAACCATCTTTCACACCATATCATGCATGTTTTTCTATCTCGTACGACATCGTTAACGAGACGATACAAATTCCCTTGAGGCATTATAAACTACAACAGACCAATTCAACGACAACTTCATGGAATTCTAATACTATCGAAGGTTAATATGGACAACTTAATATTTACTGAACGTTGCCACATCGAAAGCGGTAGATTGGTCGGGGAGCTGATGTAGCGCTCCGCTGTCTTACCTGTGAGAAATGAAGAGTGCGCCCGTTTGCGGAAGAATAGCCCATTTTATTTCACATCTACATGAAAACTGTTTACATCTATGTACACAATGCACTCCAATTTGCTTCAACTTTCAACTTCTGAAATCAAAAGTAATGGACCTTATTCACCTCGCATTGCATCATGGGAAAGCCTTTCCGGGGCCGAGGACCAACAAGAGTTAGTTTACATGCGTTTTCCCATTGCTTAACATGGCGTTACGTTGCAAGGGTTCAGGAATAAATGCGATTTTCGTAGATTTATTAACGACATGTCTAACTTTTTCTCATCGTATGGTTGTGCTAATAAATCCTGCAACCTAAATTGTATAGACGAAAGAAAAACATTCTTTAATTTTCAGCTGAAAAAGACGAAATTATTAAGGGAATGGCTGTGTAAAATGGAACGCGGTGATTTCCATTCCGATGTGCACTCTCCAATATGTTCTGTCCACTTTAACGAAAAAGCTTTTGGATAATATGACACTACGAATCAAAGGCAGTTGAAACCTCGTAGTATTCCTTCGAATTTCAATTTCAAAAAAGAAAAAAAGGTAGGCGAAAATTGATGCAATATTTGGATCGGTAAATTACGAATTAAGTTCTACTTTCCTCAAAGAATAAAACAAATATATCTATAACTTCTCTTTTATTTAATGTTGCGCATTCATTTAATTTTTAAGCAGATTGCCTAGCGTGCGAACCTTAGTTTGTTTCCTTATTACGTATTTGTCTGAGCTTCTAAATGGTTTTGTTTTACAAAACAAGGTACTAAATTTTATGTTTCAGATATTTCGCCAATGTCTGGCAATAAGAACATGAAAATTTAATGTAGCGTGTACGAGAAATGCTACATTAAAAACTTCATGATGACTAACGGCGATGCTTTCCTGCGTCATGCGAAATAAACATCGAACACAAAATTGTTTTTGTATATTTTTGCAACCTTGATTTGCTCTTCTAAGAAATTAATTTCTTCTTCTTCGCTCTGTAGCTCTATTAATTCCTCGGCAGAATCCATGACGTTTGGATTGTAAAAATTAGACAATAGTAAGGGATAATCAAATAGCGAAAACATTGAATCAGCAGCCATGTTGGTACGCAGAAATCCACTTCTGACGTCACATAAATAAGGTCCATAGTCAGGAAGTCAACAGAAACTTGTTGCCAGACAGGTTAACAAACATTACAATAAAATCACAGAAATTCACATCAGCGCCACTTAGTGGATAAATGTAAATACAGTAATTTCTTCACAGTCAAAGATGTCATTTCTCGGAACAGCTTACTCCAGTCTGTAACACGTGACAAAGCCATGTAGTTTTCGCACAAGTTACTCACGCGGCGAAGAATTTCTGTAGTTCCGATACCTTCCACTGTTAAAAGCTGGATAACAGCTCTCTGTTCAACGTTCATTACTTCAATCATGACTGGTTGAACCGAACACCTGCATGAGGTCCTGTGTAAAGGCCAACTGCTTTAATCATGCCCTGATCGCAGTATGTCTCACTGCGCCATAACATTACAGGAGTGTGGTGTCGACGCTGCCGCGGTGAACCCATTCGGCAGCTTACTACGTCCGTTGCAGTGCTTGAAATGGGCCAGTATACACCGGTATGGAATACCGGCACTCCCCCTCCCCCCCCCCTCCAGGAATTTTCATAGATCCATTTTTACGTTCGGGAGCACTAATTTTAATATTGGGAATTGCAGAAATGAATGTTTTTTGGTCCCTAACTTACGAGAGCGCATTCTTAAGCATAAAAACTTTGCTCACCTCGTAACCTTGAGAAATAACTGCGTGGGACCCGTAAAGTGTAAGGCAGTGGTGTACACATGGGCTATAATCCAATCCATCAAAGGATGGAAATTAAGCTAGCCATTGCGCATGATCACTCACATCTTGCTCAAGCCGAAGATCAACCAACTAAAGATGTCTGTAATTTTTATTATAGCATTAATTTAATATATTCAGTTTGCGGAGCTTCTTCATAGAATGAAAAATTGGGAGTAATACGTCGTCGAATTCGCGACGTCACGGAATGGCGACTGGGCATAAACACACGTTGTTTACATGGTGGTATGTAAATTGCGAACTAAAATGTGTATATTGCGAACCAAAATCAGTCATTAAAACTCTATATGTAAATTGCGAACCAAGGCCCATGACCGCTATATGTAAATTCCGAACCCACTTCTCTGAACATCTGCTGGAAAAGGTCAGGACATAGGAGCGGGATCCATTCCATTGCCCTTATGCCTCATGACTTGCGTAAAAATGGTTCGATTTCGATGAAATTTTAATATGTGATAGAGGACCACATGGGAATGAACCCTATTGAAAATGGACGAAATGGGGTCAAAGGTCAGGACATAGGAGTGCGATTCATTCCATTGCGTTTATGCATCATTACTTGCGTAAAAATGCTTAGATTGCGACAAAACTTTATCATGTTCCGGAAGTACACTGAACCGGTTCTGCTGAATATAATCGAAATGAGGTCAAAGGTCAGAACACAGGACCCAGATTTATTCCACAGCTATTATTTGATAACTTGGCTAAAAATGCTTCTATTAAGACAAACCTTTAGTATGTTGTTCGAAGGTATACTGAACCGGTTCTGTTGAATATCATCGAAATGGGATCAAAGGTCAGGGCACAGGAGCGAAATTCATTCCACAGCCATTATCATCATAACTTGAGTAATAACTTAATGATTTCTGGTATGTTGGAAAGCGTATCATAATCAATGCATTGCATGATTTTACTAACTTATTTTAAACACATGCAAAAGAATTGTCAAACTTGGTGTGGAATAATTAAGCAAATAAGAACTACAGTTTGTGCGAGAACTTCTCTTTGGCATTTCCATTTGCAAGCGGAGTAAATTCTTTAGTTCTTCAACAGCAGGATCACCGGAATATTCGTTTTCTTCGAAACTGTACAGTCTGTTTCATACATGATGCTCAGACAGAAAATATTCCAGCGAAAGAAATCTCCTGTTCTGAATGACATTAAAACTCTCTATTGAAATATATCTTCGATCAAAGCACGGTCGCTTGATTGAAGGTAACGAAAAATCTTGGATGTACAAAGCACATTCATTCAAAAGCAAACATCAGCTCAGGGAATGAGTTGAAAATACGTTATCTATAATCACTTTACGAAATGTTTTTAGAAGATGTACGTCATTCGTTTCTTCCAGGCATTCGTGAATTATACTCAACTTCTTCTGCTTCACTGTTAAAAATTGGTACTTAGAAATAAGCAAACTGTACTCATTTTTGAGTACAGTCTGGACTTATAATAGCTCCGAATACTTGTCTCGTTTTGGAAAAGACACGTACTCATTTTTGAGTACAGACATATAAAAAAAAAAAAAAAAAAAAACCTAGCCACCCCACTTAACTTTGGAACCACTCGCCGCAGATAGACAAGTAAGGTACCGTTGGAAAGCACTCGATGGGAACTATCTCGTGATGCGAAGAAAAATGCTAATTAAGCTAATTAACATGTTAATTAGCTCGCTATCTCCACATTTTTTCATATAAGGGGTATGTTATTTTATGCGCATTCCATTTAGCGCACGGAAAAACCTTTAAATTATAAATATCATCCAAATCGGATGATTAATAGCGAAGACATTTGCAAAAAAAGTTAGAGGGGGCATCCATATATCTACATTTGGGGAAAACACCTGAAATGTTTCTTTCCCTGCAAGGACAGTGTGAATGCTGGAAAGTTGGCGTCTTACCCGAACCTCAGACAAATTGAATGCAGAGTACAGAGCAAAGGCCCTCACAGTGATTTGTACGGTAACTTGAGCCATCCAAGGACGGAGTTCATTTACCCTTGCCATTTCTTTTAGATCAGCATCATTTATTTGTGCTATTAACTTGAATTAATATTAAAATAAACAGTATGAATTTTTCTAATAACGGAAAAACTGAATCTGTGCAAGTTAAATTTGTTTTGAATTTTCTGGTTTCCGATCCTTACATTTTCTTGAGGCACTGAGCATTCGCGTTTCACTGAAACGTTGTCTCATAATAGAAAATTGAGCAGAACTACGAAATCCGATTTTTTACGATTTCCAACCGTAAATTGAAGAAGCGTGTATGCTCCAGCTTTGTCCTTCTGTCTGCCTGACAGCACGATTACTCGAGTAAAAATGATTCGATTTCAATGAAATTTTAGTATGTGGTAGGGGACAACCTGAGGACGAACTCTGTAGAAAACGGTCGAAATGGGGTCAAAGGTCAGATAGGAGCGGGATCCATTCCATCGCCCTTATGCGTCATAGCTTACGTAAAAATGCTTTGATTCCGACAAAACTTTATCATATTGTTTCGTAGATATACTGAACCTGTTCTGTTGTATATTATCGACGTGGGGTTAAAGGGCAGGACACAGGAGCCAGATTTATTCCACAGCCATTATCCTCATAACCTGGCTAAAAATGCTTCTATTGCAACAAAACTTTAGTATGTTGTTCCGGAGGTATACTGAACCAATTCTGTTTAATATCGTCGAAATTGGGTTAAAGGTCAGGCCACGGGAGCGAGATATATTCCACGGCCATTATGCTTGACTAAAAATGCTTTTGTTAAAATAAAACTTTGGTATGTTGTTCTGGAGGTATACAATTCTGTTTAATATCATCTGTTTAATATCATCGAAATGGGGTCAAAGGTCAAGACACAGGATCGAGATTTATTCCACAGCCATTATTCTTTTTGGAAATGGCTTTAGCAAAGTGTTACGAAAGCGTGCGATCTGTTCCAAATTATTTGTTAATTTCCACCTCAAAAACGCACTTTTCTTTCATAGTTATGGTGCTTAACATAGGAATTAATGGGAACAGCTATGTCTTTTAATTTAAAATTGCACCTGTCATATAATAATTCCACGTGTCAATTTAAAACAATATAATTTTCATTGTTCGAAAGTATGAACTTTTTCCCATTTTGTCGCTCACAGCCAACCCCCCTGAAACAGGGCTCAAACACCTCCTGCTCTCCGACGTCTGACGTCACTACATGAAGACTTGTTAAATTTGACGAACGGCCGTAACCATAGTTAACGTCTGTGATCTTGTGAGATTATTGTAGCGTTCCTCCCTGAGGTTGTCCATTATTCTTGCAGCTGACTGATTCATATCATTCAACTCTTTGTTATTTATTTCACGGTGTTAAAATATTCTTTTTTAGTTCTAATATGCCTTCACATTGCTGTGTACTAAATTGCCGTTGCAATTACGACACAGGTCCTAAAGCGCCAGTATTGAAATTTCCCGGGAATGAAGAACTACGCTCCAAACGGATTCGTGAAATTCCTCGAGATTTCCAGCCTACATGAGCTTCAAGGGTATGTATGTTTTATTAGCTCTTTATAACACAGTTCCTTTGCAGTTTTGTATTTAGTGTGAAATATAGTCTAGTTGAGAGAACGGCCTTAGTACTGTACCGCAATAAAGTGTTTTATCTGAAGATGTTTGAACTGGCATTCAATCGCGTAGTATATAATGATTACCAATCTGTAAACTAGGTTGTAATGTACTGTTAATAAAGTTAATTGTGGTTTTGCTAATTCTACGGCTGTACATTTTTCTATACACTTGAATTTCAGAATTTCAAACTGATTCATTCCTTAAGATATTCTGAAAACTCTGGTTTTTATACATTATTTTGGAGCACAATTTTTTTTATTCCTTCAAAACGGAATAAAAAATGTGAAAACCCTGAATTCTTTATAGTATATGGAACTGACCTTAAAGTTCGCTTAATAAAATCAAAAATCTTTTTTTAACAGAAAAAAGGAACTTTTTGACACGCAATAGTTTTCTAACTGTAAATGTTACATTTTTCGAAGGCCATGCATGAAAAATCTATAGCAATTGGTGAAAATCCTCCAAACAAGCAAAGACATCGCTCTTTCTACGTTTTTTTAACACACAGCAACCCAAAAATTGTTATTTGACCACTGCTTGGGAAACGAATCCAAAATCTCTCGGCTGGATATCGAGAAATCTGGGATTCGTTTCCCTAGCAGTGGCCAAGTAACAATTTTTCGGTTGCTGGGTGTTGCTAAAACGTGGAAAGAGCGATGTCTTTGTTTATTTATAGCAATTGGATTAATATATTTTTTTCCACCAACAGGTGGAAAAATATATTAATCCAATTGCTATAAATTTAAAAGTAATAAAACTAAGTTTTATTACTTTTAAATTTCAATTTCCTAAGGTGATGCTACTATTTATGGCACACTGTTGGGATAAAAATGAGAACACTTCGAAGTATTGAACTGACGGTGCAAAATGATTTCTTAACTAAAGGTAACCACTTTTTGCATCTAACATGTTCAGAAAAAAATTTTTGTTTAACTTAAATGCCCTAGATAATGTGTGCTGCAACTTTGGAGCAAGGATAAATATTAGTTATTGTAAGAAAAACGTATTTGGGAATGTGAAAGTTAAATAAAACTGAAAATTATAAAATGTCAAACTAAAACATATATCATGTTCGACTTCTTGTTTGTATTGTATTGGAAAAACAAATTAAATAATAAATTCGAATTTGCCTATATTTTAAAAAATTCCAACATTTTACTGCAACATATTATAAAGTACACAGTGAATTATTTAATCATTACAGAACATCATAAAATGAAAAAACATTTACCACTAATAAAAAAAAATTAAAAATTAAATCCATTTACGTTTTTCCACCTTGACCTTTTTTCTTAAACTACGAAATTCTCAGAATATAACTATTTTTTCTTATCGCGGAGTATAACCAGTTATTATTTTATTTATATTTGTAGAAGAAATGAAAAAGAAAACAAAAAGGAAAAAAATTCGGCTTCTGTATTGCAGCTAAATATATTACAGACAGTTTAAGCAGTATAACTGCAGTGGAATATATCAATGAATCGAAACGATATGCAATTACATTCGTATTATAACGTAATTCGAGACGGAACGGAGACAACATAAAATCTGCAATACGAAAAAAACCAGGTACACGGGTTCACTTGCGCAGGGAACAATTTGGAATTTTCATTTTCATGACCACAGTTTCATAATGTAACGAAACTGTAAAGGTATTTATGTAAAAAAAAAACGCATAAGACACATACGAAGCTTTCGTTTTCTGAAACGTACTGTTTTTTGCGTTTTTGGATTAAACAATATGCAAGAGTCTGCTATGTGAGCAATAGGAAAAAATTAAATATGTAATTGCACGAACTATGTCGTAAGTTATTTATGTGCAAAACTATTAACTTATGATGTTCATCATTAAAATTTGCTATTCTGAATTTAAGGGTATAACATCATTACTGCTTCATTCAACCAACTTAACGTAGAAACACTTTCTCCTAAGTGTTTCTTAGTACTGCGGGGTAAACCGTTCACAGTAAGTAGAGGAAAATATGTTTTTTATGCACGGCCCGTTAATCAATGTGTGCTTGAGTTTTTGCTTATATCTCAGCAAGGTTTTGTGCTACCGCGCTGAAAATTTGAATTTAAGCATTTAATGATATTTCGCATTCAATGAACTACTTACCAGATATGGTCATAATTCATTTTTTTCACGATCATATTTCATAATTTATAATTCCCGAAATATACCCGTTCTGACCTTGTATAGGGGCTCATATTATCTGGGTCTCTTTGTGTTTTACTGTTGCCACACGGAATCACGGTGTCTGTTCTCGATTAAATTATACAAGTCAAAAATACTTTTTGCAGTTTAACATTAGCGGCATCTTTTTTCCGTAGCTCACTGTACACGTATTTATTGGTCGATTCGTATGAAATTTAAGGGTTTTATTATGCGCTGAATAGAATGCGTGTGAAATAACATACCTCTTATTTGGAAAAATTCGGTGATAGATAGCTAATTAGCATGTTAATTAGCTTAATTAGCATGTTTCTTCACATCACATAATAGTTACCTTCAAGTGCTTTCCAACGGTATCTTACTTGTTTTCATGCGACGAACGGTTAGAAAGTTAAAGGGGTGGCTCTTTTTTTTTGTTTTTGTTTTATGTATGTACATACAAGGAATCAATTGGCCACTTTATTATGACCACCTGACAGTTTTAAAAAATGAGCTATGGCTGCACGTTGTTGCCGCCAGAGGGTGAGGTTAGAATAAAAGGAGAAAGCTTAGTGCTTGCGACAGTAGTAGAAGTGGTTTTTGGGAGACGAGATGGGTAAAAAATGCCATTTGACGGACTTTCAACGTGGGATGATTGTAGGAGCTCAGAGCCATGGAGCGAGTATCACCGAAACCGCCGCATTCGTGAAATGTTCGAGAGCAGCTGTTGTTAAAGTGTTTAAAGACTGGACTGTCAGCCAAAAAAACTGGGTCTCTACATGCAACGTGTGGTCGTCATCGACTAGTGACTGCTCGTGCCGAACGGAGAGTGTCCAGACTGGTAGCAGACAACAAAAGGGCAACAGTGCAGCAAATTACAGACCATCTTAGTCAAGGATCCCTTCAAATGACCACTGCATTCACTGTTCGCCGTACACTGCATCGGATGGGATATGGCAGCCGAAGGCCTGTTCGAACACCTTTGCTGTCTGCAGTTAACAAGAGAAAACGTCTCCAGTTCGTACAGGAGCACAAGGATTGGACAGTCGATAATTGGAAACAAATTATGTTGTTCGATGAATCACGTTTTCAGTTGCACCATGCCAATGGCCGAGTGAGAATTTGTCGGAAACAGCACGAAATCATGGACCCCAAATGCATTGTACAACCCTTCAAGCTGGTGGAGGCAACGTTATGGTTTGGGGAATGCTTTCCTGGCATGCTTTCGGCTCTTTAATTGGTGTTGATCAACGTCTGACTGACATATCATATCTAAACATCGTTGCGGACCAAGTGCATCCTGTCATGTGGATGGTTTATACCAATGGTCATGGCTACTTTCAACAAGATAATGCGTCCTGCCATAGTGCTCGTATTGTACAGTATTGGTTTCAGGAACATGCCGGTGAGTTTACTTTGTTTATGTGGCCCCCACAATCTCCAGATCTCAACCCCATTGAGAATTTGTGGAATGAAGTTGAACGAGCCATCAGACAGCTGGATCCACAACCCTGCAATCTCACACTCCTGGAAAGTGTTATTCATCAAGCATGGTCTCAGATTCCACAAACCACCTATCAACATCTCGTGGGCCGCCCCGGTGGCACAGTGGTCTAGGCGATGGCCTCTGATCGTTCGTCCGAAAGGGGTCCGGGTTCGAGTCCCGGTGGGGCATGGATGTTGTGTTTGTCTTACGGCACTGGCTCTCTCCCTTCCCTGGAACCAGTGACCCTAAATTAGGGACGGGCGACTGCTTATAGCCCATTGAGTTGCTCACGGTGGTCGTTAAACCTACAATCAAAAAAAAAAAAACATCTCTTGGAGTCCATGCCATGAAGAATCGACGTAGTATTAAAGGCAAAAGGTGGCCCAACGAAGTACTGAGGGGGTGGTCATAATAAAGTGACCACTCAGTGTATATGGTATTTCTAATTTGAAATATATGTACTAATTTTTGAGTGCATATATTTCAAATATATGTACTCAGAAATGAGTATTTCTGTATTTTTTTACCTATATTTTATATTTGAAATATATGTATGTACTCAAAAATGAATCTAGATTCGGACAGGCTAGTTTGTAAGTGAGAGAGAGCACACTAGATGGAGCGCCACCATACGATTTTGCACATAGAAGGCGAAGATAAATTAGGTGAGGTGAGGTGAGGTGAGGGGGGCGTCATGTAACGTGCTCTTCCGATGCACGGCGGATATTCAGTGGTAGTTAGAAATTCATACTACCACGCCAGGTTTGAACCCGGGGTGCCGGCATCAGCAGCCTGAATCTCTAGCCACTAAGCCAACCGCGGCGCTATTTCGAATACGTGTATTCCATACATACTCATTTATTCATGGAATCAACTGGAAGTATATTATTCGATGGCACATCTGGGATAATAGATATACTCGTTGTCACATGCTGGGCAAATGGACCACACAATTTTATGACAAATATAGTGATGAAGCGACAATATATTATTTATGAGATTGACACAAATATATTTAATATAAAAACGTGCACAAAGATACTTTATGCATAATTAAATTGCTTGTGATCAGTGACTATGATGTGATAATTATTTGTGTGTCACTTTACACATTTATTAAACAATTTCTCTTGAAATCTATAATATCTAAAATGAAGTAATAAGAGATTATATTTATTGACGCAGTTATTTATAAGTACGTATATTTGCTTATATTTGAGCATGCCATGTACTCGTTTACGATATGATTGTACTTAAAAAAAACAAAAAAAAAACGAGTGGGTTCAGGTTCTCATTTTTAAGTAGATTTTTTAACAGTGTTCATCTGAGATTCTTTTTTTTTCCTTTTACAAAATAAATTTCACAATGCTATTCGATTTATTGCAAAAAGGAAAAAGATAAATAAACAAACAGGAAAAGTAGAGTGTCCCCAAAATATACCTACCAAGAGCAAGGCGATGTGATTGAGGAATGAAGAAGACCAGAAAGAGGAATCTGCGTAAGTAGGAATCTTTAATGCCAAGAATTTGCATGATAACATGTTTCAACGTGCCTGCCTTCGCCTGCAATGACATTACTTAACCGTAGTACAAAATGGGAGAGCACGATCCACGAGGTCAGTGGAAATGGCGCAGAGTTTATATTCAACAGCTATTCGAAACTCCTTCAATGTCCATGGGTTGGACCAGTACACCTGGTCTTTAATATAGCCCTATAGTAATAATCGCATGAATTGAGGTCGGGCGAATAGGATGGCCAATCCACTCCGGTGCCATAGTGTTTGCGAAAGTCCAGAACAATGATACGTTCTCCGAAATGTTCGTGGAGCAGTACAAATACCGGTGATGTAGGTGTGCATTGTCTTGCATAAAAAAGTTACCTTGCAGGTAACCATCAGTAAAAACATGCAGACACGGAATAAAAGCCGTTTCCAATACTTCTCCATATCTCGCGGATGCTAAAGTTTCATTTATGAAAATGGGCCCGAAGATTCCACATCGTAACCAGGCACACCAGTAAAATTCACTCCAGAAAAATTCCAACCGTGTGTACAATGCTAAGGTGTCTTTACATTCTCTGCAGCCGTTGTAGTGTTATCTGTTTAAACTTGGTTGGCATTTATTAGGACACACGGCAACAGCAAATTTAACCAAGTTGTACCAGAAGAACGACGTAGGTCACAAGAAAACTAGACAGAGTCAGAACCATATGTCTAGTTATGGGAAACATTCCCCAAACTGTTATACCCAAATCTTCGTAACATATTAGGTTCGTTATGAGAACATCGGTGTTCCCTTTACTTCGTTCATAGGGAAAATATCGCATGATTTTCAACAAGTGTTTTGTTAGGTTGCGGTTTTTCATGTTCAGCTGAGCAGCAGACAACACAAAAAGCGAAAGGAAATTTATGGTTACTATGAAGTACAGGGCAGAGTACGCAAACCAATAGGGATCCATTCCTACTCTAAACATATCCTGAATTGATGTAACTGTTCTGAATAACGTACATACTTGAGACACCAGAATAAATGATATAGGAATGGATAAGTCAGAATCCATATCGATAATCTGATTCTGTAGTTTTTCATAAATATTCAACACTGCATGAACGTCCGTCATTCTAAGCGAGTCTCCTCCTCTCATTTTTAAATTATTTGAGCAAACATCTATAATTTTACAAAATTGAATCCATACTGATGAAAGGAACAATGACGAATAACAAAGTACAGCGAATGAAGAATGAAATTCTGCGCTCAAAACGACGAAAAAAAGTGCATAGTTCCCGTAGATATGTTTGCCGCTATGAAAGCCTAAAGTGTAAAATTCGACAACTTTTGAAATATCGACTTCCATGGATATCATCAGAAGCTGGAATACCAGAGATACAAAAAGAGACATGAGTGATATGACGTAGGCCATATATTTTGGTAAGTATACCTGCGGTTGCAATTTAGCCTTAAGACATCTGTTAATTTTAGTCTCTAGCAACTCTAAATTCTTAAGGATTTTCCGAAAGGCTGATCGCTTTAGAAGCATTGAGATCCATAAAACAAGTAATATCAACCACATCACAACTTGAAAAGCTTGCGAAGCCTTTGCGTTTTCCATTGTCTTCAGTGCATACATTATTGTAGCTAAAGTGTAAAAGACTGCTACAAAATGTAGTAGGCGAAATGTTATGGTCCAGAGTTTCCAGTGATTTTTTATTGAAGACTTCTGCTGATCAATGGCGATACCAACATTATCTAGACAGGATACTAGGGTATGTATGTTTTCTGTAAAACTTATCTGCTTATCTCGATGATGAATCATATTTCTGGAGAACTTATTTTTAGCGGTGGTTTTTAAAAAGAATTAACTATCCAAGATTTTCTGAATGCGGTAAAACAAAATATCCGTGGAACCTTTTCTATTTTTTTTTCCAATAAACAATTATGTTGCAAAATATTTATATCTTAAAGTCTCATTAGGATAAATTAGCTTCGTTAAATTCAATACTCATTTGAGGACGAGGAATTCTCAGAAATTTCCAAAGAGCTGTTAGAGAATTGCAGTTAGTGCACAGTGAGGAATGCTTGTAAATTTCAAAACAAAAACAATTCTGTGATCATTATTGTTGGTGCACAGTGAGGAATTATACTTGGTGCCCTCTGAGAAATGCTCGGAAATTTCAAAACAAATAGCTCTTTGATAATTAAAGTTGGTGCACAGTGAGAAATGCTCAGAAATTTCAAAACAGATCTTCTTTGATAATTATAGTTGGTGCACAATGAGAAATGTTCGGAAATTTCGAAACTAAGAACTCTTCTTCGAGAATTATAGCTGGTGCACAGTGAGGAATACTCGGAAATTTCAAAACAGGGAGCTCTTTGAAAATTATAGTTGGTTCACAGTGAGGAATGCTCGGAAATTTCAAAACTAAGAACTCTTTTGAGAATTATAGTTGGTTCACAGTGAGGAATACTCGGAAATTTCAAAACTAAGAACTCTTTTGAGAATTATAGTTCGTTCACAGAGAGGAATACTCGGAAATTTCAAAACAAAGAGCTCTCCTTAGAGAATTATAGTTGGTGCACAGTGAGAAATGCTCAGAAATATCAAAACTAACAGCTCTTCTTTGATAATTATAGTTGGTGCACAATAAGAAATGTTCGGAAATTTCGAAACTAAGAACTCTTCTTTGAGAATTATAGATGGTTCACAATGAGGAATACTCGGAAATTTCAAAACTAACAGCTCTTCTTTGATAATTATAGTTGGTGTACAATGAGAAATGTTCGGAAATTTCAAAACTAAGAACTCTTCTTTGAGAATTATAGTTGGTGCACAGGTGGAATACTCGGAAATTTCAAAACAGGGAGCTCTTTGAAAATTATAGTTGGTTCACAGTGAGGAATACTCGGAAATTTCAGAACGAAGAACTCTTCTTTGATAATTATAGTTGGTACACAATGAGAAATGCTCGGAAATTTCAAAACTAAGAACTCTTCTTTGAGAATTATAGTTGGTGCACAGTGAGGAATGCTCGGAAATTTCAAAACTAAGAACTCTTCTTTCAGAATTATAGTTGTTGCACAGTGAGGAATACTCGGAAATTTGAAGACTAAGAACTCTTCTTTGAGAATTATAGTTGGTCTACAGAAACAATACGATACTTCTATTTTAGAAGTGCAGAAGATGCACAAAAATATAGTTGTAACTGCTACGATGTTATGATTTTACAAGTCTGGTTTTCGCATTGCTATCTATGTGTTAAATTGGAAGTATCGATCTCTCTGTAACACTTGTTTTCTTTGTCCGTAGAATGCACATTAACTGTTCAAAAATATCATCCGAAACTTTACTCACTTTTGAGACCATCAATGAAACAATTCTTTAGACATCAAATATGAAACTGAAAATCCTTTAAGGACGAAGCTACTATTATCACTTTACGTAGAAATTTCTGCAAGTTATCTCTCAATTGAGAAACGTTGAGTTATTCTAAAGCAGTCCTTCGCTTCATATACGATCCAAGGGACGACATTCATCGATATAACATATTGGTTTCTTTCATAGGAGTTGCGTGTATCTCAACCGGAGGTTTTATCTTCGAATAGTTTAACACGGGAGCTTGGGATGTCGGGAAAAAATTTCAATTAATCGCAAGGATCAGCTGTTTTCAAGTGCAGCAGTGAAAGCATGCGACTCAAAGGAGATAACAAATGTCATTTCGAACCATTTTGTGGGTGTCTTTAATCCTCCGTGTCCTATGAATAGCATTCAAGAAAAAGGGAACTAAAATATGTATCCAAACAAAACCCAAACAGACTTGGAAAATAAGTCTTTTATTTGTTTGCAATTGCTTTGAAAGCGAAAATCTATTGGAACACAAATGCACTTTACGTGATTAATCCATTTCAACGTAAACACATGATATCGCTTAAGCGAGCGATTCCGTCTACTTGATAGTTTAAGCCGTCAGTAAACGAAAAGTACTAAAGAAAACCCTTTGGGCGTTTACCTTGAATGATTGGAAGAACCACGAATTGCGGAGAAGTGTAATTCCATAATTGTTTTGTAAATGTTTTGTTTCGATTACAGCAGCATTATCAGATGACAAAATACATTATTTTTCCAATTGCGAATCAGGAAATAAAGCTAAAAGTACCCAAAATTATACAAAATGATTCTTTATCGATCCAAGAAATCAAACTGCGAAAGGGATTATAGTTGTTTGAACCCTGATCATATTTGCTACGTTGGCATGTTCCCTGTGAGAAATGGAAAGCAGTCTTGTCCTGAAAATTCGTTCGATCTGTAATGTAGATTTATTGATTATCAGGGATTGGTGTTATGGAATAATCAATCTTGTCAACTAGCATGTATCAATAATTATATTTTCTAAAGAAAATAAAAAATATTTGCTAACAAACTAATATAAAACTAATTAGAAAATTATTAATCAGATCATATACGTGTAAATTTTATATGCCCAGGACGTTTGGCTCGACTACGCATTTCAGGGGAATTGGGATACACTCAGGCTATGTATACACTATATTGACAAAAGTCACCGGACACCTAGAAGAGAAACACACATAGCATTTATTCTCATACATTAGTATGGTGTCGGTTCACCTTTGGCCTTAATGCATGCACTGACCCTTCGAGACATGCTTTCGACAAGGTTTTTGAACACAGCGATAAGTATGCGCATCCATTCAGTACATAATGCTGCCGCTAACTGTTGCTTAGTAGTAGGCCTTCGTTCCAAACTTCTTATGCGGCGCTCTAATTCATCCCATAGGTGTTCTATAGGATTAAGGTCAGGGCTCTGTGCTAGCCAGGCCACACAGGATATGGAATTACCGTCAAACCACGCCGTGACAGTCCTTGCTCGGCGCATTATCCTGTTGGTACACTGGTTTGCAAAAATTAAGGACGAAGAGGAGGAATTAGCATAACAGCAGAACGAGCAGGCAGAACGGACCGAAAGACCACTCAGGAGATAGACTAGAGTCCGGTACGGTAGGGCATACGCATATATGCATATGACGTAGGGGGTTGGAAGGGTATAAAGCACGCGGGTGGTGTACGCTCAGCAATTCGGTGAAAGCTAATGGACGGTGTACATCGGTTTGAACGACGTCGAGTTGCAGCCACCGTGTGATATGGCCAACACGCAATCCAGTAGACGACATCTGGATTACTTTACCCGAGGTCGCGTCATTGGGAAGTTGGAAGAAGGTCGAAGTGGGACTAGTGTGTTCGAGGAGTTCGGGATCGCTCACAGCATCGTTCCACAAGTTTGGAGAGCATTTAAAACGACAGGAACAGCTGTCCGAGAGTTTAGCAGTGATCGTCCACGAGCAATCACGGCAGCGGAAGACCGGTATATTGTCCTACAGGCGAGAAGAGACAGACGGCAGACAGCGGGAGAAATCGCAAGGGACATGCAACAGACAACTGGACGTCCGTTATCGCGTTTTACGTGGCCAGGAGGCTGCACAAAGGTGGTCTATTTGCACGACGACCAGTACGGTGTGTGCCATTAACATCTGCTCATCGGAGACAGCGGTTTCTGTGGTGCCAGGAACACAAGAACTGGACACATCAGCAATGGGGTCGAGTTCTCTTTACGGATGAGAGCCGATTTAGTCTGACGAGCGATTCTGGATGTATACACATCTGGAGAGAGCAGGGCGGTATCATGCTTGGTAGCCGTACTGACCTCCACATCTTCCAAGGAGGTTCAGTCACTGGTGTCCGCTATTGTACCAAGGTTCTCCTGCCTCACGTGCGTCTGTTTAGAGGAGCTGTGGGTACTGAGTTCCTCTTCATGGACGAAAACGCTATACCTCATCATACAGTGGCTGTCGCAGAGCTGTTGGAGAGTAAAGATATTCAACGCATGGATTGGCCCGCAAGGTCCCCGGACCTAAATCCAATCAAACATGTGTGGGACCTTCGCGGGAGACGCTTAGCAGCACGTCACCAGCCGCCAGCAACGATTCCGCTGCTGCGATTAGCGCTACAAGAGGAATGGGCCGCGATGTCTCAACAGCTCCTTGACAACTTCATCCTCAGCATGGACAGACGTTGTAAATCCTGCAACGCATTCAGGGGGATCATATCCCCTACTACAGATTGAATGTTTCTTTACAGCCGCCTGTCACATGGACGTCTGTATTCTGTCCAGTTGTGCTCGAAGCTACCTTTTCAATGAAGTGCCTTTGTATCCTTTGGATTCCTTGTTTGGACGGTTTTGCTCACTTGATAAATCGCTCCTCTTCCCCATGACGAAAACGAATATGTTTTCAGATTGCTTACGGCACAACTCATATGACCTCCACGCCAGCTCACGACACGTGCCTTCTTTCATTGGCTACACGCTGTTGAGGTCAAAAATAGGAGGTGGTCACAATAATGTGAATCTACTGTGTATATGCTTAACAATCTGAAAAGAAAAAAATCATGAATTTGAAGAACCTAAGCACTTCATGATTTGCAGAAAATAAGTAGCAAAATATTTCAGAGGGGGAAAGTAGCACGAAATAAATGCAAAGAATCTTTCTGGATAATTTAAGCACGCGATCATTAAAACAGCTGACGTGCTATCGTAAAGGATTTAAGCCTTATTACAGCATTGTAATTTCATTTCGAATGAAAGTGTTGAAATTAACCTAGAATGAATTTTATAAGAGTCCTGCCGCATGTGCGAAGCAAAAAACATCTTCAAATCATGTGCTTTACCCAAGGAGGCAGTCGTGTTAAATTTTTTGTATTGAATCAGATATCTGCTTGGTCATCACCATCATTGTCAACCATTATCAACCCACTGCTGGATGAAGGTCTCCCCAAGTTTCTTCCACAAAGGTCTGTCTTGTGCCAGTCTCCTCCATCTTACTCCCTCATACTTTCGAATTTCATCCACCCATCTCCCATGTGGTCTTCTTCTGGGTCTTTTCCTGTCATTTGGAATCCACTCTAACATTCCGGCTGTCCATTGATGGTCTGTCCTTCCGGCAGTATGTCCAGCCCGTTGCCATTTCAGGTATTTGACTCTGATCATGATGTCTTCTACTCTTGTCCTTTTTCTGATCCAAGAGTTCCTCTTATCTCTCCTGGTTACACCAAGCATGCACCTCTTCATGCTTCTTTGAGTTGTCTGTAGCCTTTGTATGTCTCTCTTAGTTAAGGTCCACTTCTCTGCACCATACGTAAGCACTGGAAGGATGCATTGATCAAACACTTTTCTTTTAAGACATAATGGCATATTGCTATTGTAAATTATGTTATTTCTTCCAAAAGATCTCCAGGCAAGTTTTATACGCCGATTAATTTCTTCATCAATGTGACCCTCACTTGATATCTGCTGTCCAAGATAAACGTTATGTTATTTCTTCCAAAAGCTCTCCAGGCAAGTTTTATACGCCGATTAATTTCTTCATCAATGTGACCCTCACTTGATATCTGCTATCCAAGATAAACGTACGTGTCTGTTACCTCCAGCTTTTCTCCATTAATCGATAAATCTTCATTTCTTGTACATCACTTTTGTCTTCTGAAAGTTCATTTTTAGTCACGCTTCTTTACTCTCGTCAGCAAGTTCCTGGATCATACTCTGCAGCTCTGGTGGGGTAGTTGCAAAAATGACTACGTCATCAGCAAAACAAAGGTCAGTTAGAGAATCTCCATTAATCTTTATTCCTTTCTTTTCCCAGTTCAATGATTGGAAGACAGTTTTCAATGTGGCATTAAAGACCTTGGGAGATATGGTGTCACCTTGTCTCACTCCCTTTCCAATTTTTATGTGTGCTGTATTTTCAAACAGCCGAATCTTTGCCCTTGCATTTTCATAGATGTTATTAATAATATTAATGTATGCATCTTTAACACCGCAGGATTTCAAAGCCATTTTAACTGCTGATGGTTTTACTGAATCAAAGGCCTTTTCATAATCGATAAAAGTCATGCACAATGGAAGTTCATATTCCCTCGCTCTTTCAATTATTTCTCTCAGTACGTGGATATGATCTATTGTGCTGTAGCCACTCCTGAATCCAGCTTGTTCTCTCGGTTGAGCCATGTCCAGTTTTGCCTTCAAGGTGTGTGAAAGAACTTTAGTGAAGATTTTATAAACCACTGATAGGAGGCTGATAGGTCTGTATGTAGTTCCGGAGATCCTCAATCACCTTTCTTTATGTAGCAGGATCATTGTAGCTTTGTTCCAATCCTCAGGAATCTTCCCTTCATTAAGGCATCGAGTGAAAACTTGGGCGAGTACTGTTTCAGTTTCTCCACTTGCTTCTTGTATGATGTCTACAGTAATTCCATCTTCTCCTGGAGCTTTTCCCCGCTTCGTGTTCTTGATTGCATGTACAACTTCTGCTGGAAGGACTGGAAGAACTATGTTACCTTTCATGATGTCTGGAGTACATGTATCATCCCTTTCATATAATTTGGAGTACAAATCTTTCACTCTTGTCAAAATTTCGCCTCTATTTCTTGTTACAGAACCATCTTTTTTTCTCAGTGCCATAATCTGTTTTCTTCCCTTACTGAGATGTCGCTTTGCTATCTTTAGGCTTTGGTTGTTTTCAATTGCTTTCTTTACTAGTTCACAGTTGAATTTCCTTACGTCTTCAGTGATACTTTTTCGTACTGTCTTGCATAGCTCTATATATTCCACTTTGGAAGTCACATCTTCTTTAGCTGTCCTCATCTCTCTTCTTTTTTGAGAGGTATAGTATATTTTATACTTGCATGCGTTCACTATTTATTTTGCATTTATTTCTACTTTTATTCCATTGAAATGTCTGTTGTGTATTGCTATTTGCGTTACAGAAATTATATAACGCACATATTTTAAAGAAAATGTCATATTTCTTGATTTTGTCTCTGAACTAAATTATTAATGCTTTGACATTTGGTTATCCTGTGTATGAATTTACAAGTTAGCAAAATCATGCAATGCATTGATCATGATATGATTTCTAATTACCATAAATCATTACTCAAGTTATTATTTAAGTTATGAGAATAATGGCTGTGGAATAAATCTCGCTCCTGTGCCCTGACCTTTGACCTCATTTCAATTATATTAAACAGAATTGGTTCAGTGTACCTCCAGAATAACATATAGTAAAGTTTTTCGCAAAAGAAGCATTTTCAGTCAAGTTATGAAGATAATGGCTGTGAAATAAATATCGCCCCTGTGCCCTGACCTTTGATCCTATTTTGATGATACTAAACGGACTTGGTTCAGTATACCTCCAGAACAACATTTTGTTGGAATCGAAGCATTTTTACGTAAGTAATGGCACATATGCGCGATGAATCCCGCTCCTATGTCCTGACCTTTGACATATTTCGCAAATTTTCAATAGGGTTCGTCCCCAGGTTGTTCCCTACCGCGTACTAAAATTTCATCGAAATCAAACCATTTTTACGCGAGTTATCGTGTGGACAGATAGACAGACGGACAAAGCTGGAGCATATACGCTTCTTCAATCTACGGTTGGAAAGCGTAAAAAATGACATTTAAGCTCATAATTAACTTTAAAACCTTAAGGCACATTTTGCCTGATCTTATGAGGAAGGGAATCCGATGCAACAAGTTGTGTTGCCCCCTTTATCCAGCCGTTGCCTCCCGATATAAATAGATCCACACGAAATACGAAAGGAAACGTGCATGCTTGCAAGTGGAATAATGACGGACTTCGTGAAATCAAATATTGTTCTTCGTTTCTTTGGCCTTTTTTTACTACGCAGTTTGACTTTCTCTTTTTAATACGCAGTTTCACTACATTGAAGCAATAGTAAATAGTTCAGGAGAGAAAAAATCAAGAAATTTGAATTTTATTTGAATAAGCTTCTTTGGGTTTAGAAAGAAACACAGCGCCGGCCAATGGTGTCCTTCGTTGGATTGGACTCGATGATTGAATTGCTCAAGTATTTAAATCGTCAGCTCCGAAGTTATATATTCGACTGTGTTGCCACCTGGTATAGGGGACGATGAAACTGATTTATATAATTCACATCTAAATCAGCAGTCTAGGTTTAAAGCAAACAAGTTAGTAAAATTATGCAGTGCATTGATTATGATGCGCTTTCCAATATACCAAAAATCATTACTCAAGTTATTACTCAAGCTATGAGGATAATACCTGTGGAATAAATCTCGCTCCTGGGCGCTGACCTTTGATCGGTGATATTAATCATAATTGGTTCAGCATACCACTAGAACAACATACTAAAGTTTTGTCGCAATAGAATAATTTCTAGTCAAGTTATGAGGATAAATGGCTGTGGAATAAATTTCGCTCCTGTGCACTGAACTTTGGCCCCATTTCGATGATATTCAACCGAACCGGTTCAGTGTATCTCCGGACATAATAAAGCTTTGTCGCAAGCGAAGCATTTTAACGTAAGTTATGACGCATAAGGGCGATGGAATGTTCTGACCTTTGACTTCGTTTCGTCCATTTTCAATAGGTTTCGTCCCCAGGTGGTTCCCTACCACCTATTAAAATTTCATCGAAATCGAACCATTTTTACGTAAGTTATGACGCATAAGGGCAATGGAATGGATTCCGCTCCTATGTCCTGACCTTTGATCCCATTTTTCCCATTTTCGATAAGTTTCTTTCCCAGGTGGTCCCCTTCCACCTGGGAAAGAACCTTATCTACTAAAATTTCATTGAAAGCTAACCATTTTTACCTAAATTATGACGCGTGAGGTCGTTGGAATGGATCCCGCTCCTATGTCCTGACCTTTGGCGCCACTTCGTCCATTTTCAATAGGGTTCCTCTCCAGGTGATCTCCTATCATGTACTGAAATTTCATCGAAATCGAACAATTTTTACGCGAGTTATCATGCGAACAGACGGACAAAGCTGGAGCATATACGCTTCTTCAACCTACGGTTGGAAAGTGTAACAAGTTAGTAAAATTATGCGATGCATTGATTATGATACTTTCCAACATACCAGAAATCATTATTTAAGTTATGAGGATAATGGCTGTGGAATAAATCTTGCTCCTGTGCCCTTACCTTTGATCCCATTTCGATGACATTCAACAGAACTGGTTCAGCATACTTCCGAAATAACATGATAAAGTTTTGCTGCAATCGAAGCAATTTTACGTAAGTTATGATGCATAAGGGCTATGAAATAGATCCCGCTCGTATGTCCTAATCTTTGACCCCATTTTGCCCATTTTTAATAGGATTCGTCCCCAGGCAGGCCCCTACAACATACTAACATTTCATCCAAATCGAAACATTTTTATATAAGTTATGACGTATAATGGCGATGGAAGTCATTCCGCTAATATGTCCTGACCTTTGACCCCATTTCGCCCATTTTCAATAGGGTTTGTCCCCAGCTGTTTCTTTACCACATACTAAAATTTAATCGAAATCGAATCTTTTTTACGTTAGTTATGACGCATAAGAGCAGTGGATTGGATCTCGCTCGTATGTCCTGACATTTTACCCCATTTCGTTCACTTTCGATAGGGTTCCTTCGCAGGTGTTCCCCTACCACATACAAATTTTTCATCGAAATCGAACGATTTTTACGTGAGTTATCGTGCGGACGAACATACGCACACAACGCGTGACGTAATGAGGCAGATGGGAATCGTGGTCATCTGCTCGCAAGAGTGTGACGTCATAAAACTTTAATAGGATCCACACACAACGCATGACGTAATGAGACAGATGGCGTGACCGCGCGCCAACATATGAATTGCGGGCGAGGCTGACGAGAAAGACAGGCTTCGGTGCGGAAGGGAATCTGTAAGGTCACGTTACCAAGGTAGTGCTGTTGCCTCTGCTTGGGCTGCCGAGAGCAAACGGTGACCGAGTAGAGAGCTATTTTTTCCAACACGCAGCAAATATAAGGTGGCACATCTAATCATTGCATATTAATTTCAAACTATTAGAGAATAAAACGTTCAAAAGGAACATTATTAAAATGTGAGTTCTACTGAACTTAATCGTTTAACACTACTGAATTATTTTTTTTTCGTTTTCCGTGTAGTGTGGATTTTTGCGTTTAGCCATTCCTTTAGCAAAATCGTATCAAGAGACATATTCGAAAGTTTTGTTGCTCGATTTAATGAAATTAACTATATTTTCTTCATTGTCCGTGTAGTTCATTTATTTTTCTTTTTGCCTTCATGATTTTCTAGCAACAATGAAAAGCAAATTCGTTTAATAAATAGCGTACAGAATATTAATAGCAAACGGAAAACGTCAAGCGAAATCATATTGAGGTCGAAGAAAAAGTGTTCCCTCATATACATATCTCTGGCTAAAACGTTCCTTACTAAATTAAAAAAGTTATATTTTTTTCTTGTTCTGGAAAAAAATAATTTTTGGATATTATTGCATGTATTTTGTTTAATGGGGTTATTTCTAGGACAATGCTTCTGTACACTAAAAGTACATAATTTGGAAATAATTCCTTCTTTAAAAAATGCTTAGGATCCCTTTTAATACAAATCATGTCTGTGCATTAGTTTATTTTACTTATTTCTACTTGGGGGAAGAAAAAAAAATTAATCCTTATCTGTATATATTTCAACACTTTAAAATTATGTGACAACACATTCTGGCACAAGCTATTTTCTTGGTAATTGAAAAAAAAGTCGAATGAAGGATACTGTCACAAAAAATGCTCTCATTGTTTTGTGAAAAATTAATGCAAGAACTTTTTTCATAAAATTATTCATTTTTGTCACTATTAAATTTTCCTTTCGTTTGTAAATTCACAATTACTATAATTGAACACTGTTAGGTAAGCCAAAAATTTAAAAAAACTATTTCCATACTAGAATTTAATTCAAACTATAGCTCAGTAAACAGAATTCTTGCTCACCATTCACAGAAATTTAATTGTATTATGAGCCAATAAGCAATCTGAAATTGCAGATTTAGCGCTACTGACTAACTCTTTCATACCAGAAAATTTTAAAAATTCATCGCCATGGAGCAGGAAGCGAACCTGCATTTCCCGATTTCCATTCGAGCATGCTACCGTTACACCATCCAGGATGAGGAAGTCCCAAACATCCGAGTGATTTAATCTGAATAATCTCAGATTTTCGCCAGTCAAAGTGAGCCCTGCTTCATCGTAGCTCAGCTATTTAGAGTCAGGTCGATGCTTAGCAAATTCCCAGTTATTCAGGTAAACATTGGGGAAGAAATATTTCTTCTTATTATACATGGGAAATATATATATCTCTATAAGTAATCTGAAATCACATATTTACTGTTAACGTAACTGAAATCAAACGATCGTCAATGGAATGGAAACATGTCACCTTTCCAACAAGGAAGACGTGAAAAGTCCAACTGTCTCTGTCTGCGGGAGAGGTCATGGCAACTGTGAATCTGTTGTTTACACAGAATTTCTGTCAAAAGAGATGACCATCAATAGTGACTCATATTGCCAAACACTATTAAATTTGCGAAATTCAATTAAGGACAGATGCCGGGGTAAGTTGAGCGAAGGTGTCACTCTGCTGCCCAACAACGCTACACAGCACGGAAAACAAAGGGAATTGCTGTAGTCATTCAAGTCGGAGGTGTGGCAACGTCCACCTTACAGCCCCAACTTATCCCCATGCGGCTACCATTTGTTCGGTAAAATGAAACAGGACGTTAGTGGACAATGATTACCAACCGATGAGGCTGTGAAAAGTGCGGTCCTTAACTAGTTGCACCAAACTGGACTTTTTCTGTACAGGTATGGGAAAGTTAATCGCACGTTCCGATAAATGTTTACAGTCCTTAGGCGCCTATGTCGAAAAATGAATTAATGTTGTACCTTTAAACCAACATACATCCCTTGAGTATATCTTTGCTTGTTTGTTTTATTCAACAGTGTAACTAACTTTTGATCCACCCTCATATTATTAAAGCACTTTGCTGCAATTCAGAAATCAAATTTTTAGTTTGCTTTAAAAATTAGCATCAACACTACATTTGGAAAAAGTATCAACTTACCTATTGACTATCAATTTGTCTTGTATCTTCAAGCGGAACGAAGTAAAAAATACTATTAAAAATAAACAAATGGGTCCATTTTTTTACATAAATGTACCTCAAATGTCTGTTTCAAATAGTTTGAAAGAAGGAAGTCATCACAAGCTGCAACTGTATTCAGCTTCAGATTGTTTACCCTAACTTTCCTTATGTGATAGCATCTGCAACAAAGTTATAGATACATACAACAAAATAAATAAATAATTCTTGCTAACCAATGGCAGAAATTAAGACATCTGTTTCAAATAGTTTGAATTATCACAAGTTACATCAAAATTATCTCAGTTTTAGATCCTCCAGTATGTGTTACAATCTGAATATTTTATGTATGAGTTATGTCCATTATTTTCTTTACCTAAAATCTACTTTTGTAATGTTCATACCTAACTGTGATCTACTTTTTTATAAAACATATTTGATAACACATTTTGGATTAGACAACATTTCAACAGTATAAATAATTATTTCCCACACATTTCTAAAGGAATTGGTTAATTTTTCATAACACTTGGTTAATTTTTCATAGCACTAGGGAACTTATACATTTTGCTAACATTCTTTACTAGAAGCCAAATTTGCTCGTTATGGTAAAATTAAATTTTTACTTTCAATATACCTACTATAAATGTCAAGCTAAGCACTAGTACACACACACACACACACACACACACACACACACACACACCAGTGCTGAGACGGGCCGAACCCGAACCAGGTGCTGGCTGCGTATTACTTACTGGAGTTCGAGCTTGGAGGGGAAGAATTTTCTTCCTTTTTCTTTTAATGTGATTTTATATGATTTAGCACACGAGGCTTTTTTTACACTTTCAAGTTGTTAAAGAAAATTCTTCAGCAACTGGGTCTAAATGGGGAGTAGGAATTCTGCAGGGCTATCCATTCCGGGCTTGGATAACAAAATACCATATGCCATGAATTACAGGATTTCTGCCAAGGATAAGTTTTAAGAAGTATAGATAGTAAGCTGATGGAATTTTGCTCCCTACCTCAAAGGGGCAGCTCCCTGCTAATTCTATTGAGCAACATGCGACATAGTTTGTTGTGCCTCAAGATGTTTCCTGATACCCCCCCCCCAAAAAAAAAAAAAAACATTTCAGGAAGAAATGAATGGTTAAAGAAATTATAGAAACATCCCTTACCCACTCTGCAGTTGAGAAAGACATCGGTTAATTGCATGGGTAGGAAAGAGTGGAAGTCTGGAAAACTTTTTAATGCCTATACAGGTTAATCATAGTTTTCGGGCTCAATCGGGCTGACATACTTCAGGTTCGGGCTCTTAAAATTGAGCCCGAACTCAGCTCTGACACACACACAGTAACACTTCAGTTAACTTCACACAGGTGTTTTTATCAAAAATTTTATGGCAATGAAGTCATAGTGGCAAGTATGAAAAATAAGAGACATTTCCTGGAATTTTTTAGTACAGTATTAAAACGTAAACAAAAATGCTACAATATTACTGCTAACATTTATTAATCTGGAAATAAGTGACATGGAACTCGTACGGGTATGGTGTCTTTGAGGGACTAGCCAGACCCCATGACGTGAAAGAGTACAGCATCATCTTCCACGGAAAGAAAATAGTCCATAGATTTTCAAATGAATTTGGACTGATGAAATCAAAACTGCTATTAAAATGAGGACCTCTGGCCCATTTTGCTGTGAAATGGCTTGGCAAATTAAGATGCATATCTTGGGATAGGAGAATATAAAAAAGGTATATCACAGGCACATTGTGTAACACGGGCAACAACTGCACAAACAATATTAGTTCCAATTTGAAAAAAAAAAAAGACACCACCAAAAATTAAATACAAATCTTCAGTACATAATGACACCACCACTCAGCATCACTATGTGAATAATATGTGATGAAGCAGAAAAATGATCGGAAATATGTTACGAGACGCTAACTGAAGTACTGCTATACGTGTATCCAAATGACAAACAAGTTTCAAATAAAATGAAACCAAATATGACATATCTTTACTTTCTAGTTTCAAAGATAACTTTTCAGAAATGTTATCTGCATTTACTACAGAAGAAAAATACATTTCAATGCTTTAACCAACCTGGCTAAACACTTTATATGCATATAAAATATTTGATAAGTTTGAACTCTTTTTCCTATCTCAGGACTTTGTGCACACTATGCACTAAGGAAAGACACGGAAAACTAAGCGTTCTGACTTTCAACTTCTTAATTTTTCTTTCACGCGATTTCAAATCATTTCGGTTATCATGTTTGGCTTTTACTAAGTTGTTCAAGAGTATTTTGCAGCTGAGGAGTTATGTTTTCCTATTTAATTTTCAAGCTACTCATACACAAAGATTCAACAGAAAATGAATAAAAAAATCTAAAATCAGAACTTTGTTTAAACGTATGCAGCAGATTTTGTATAAGACAAAGTTTGTCTTATACAAAATCTGCTGCATACATTACTTTGGTATGGCAAAAGTTGTAAGTTTCCTTTTCACTTCTATAATTTGACTTGCAGCCACTAACACTGCGAAATCGTGGCATGGCAATTCCTCTAAAAATAATTATACCTTTTAATACAAGTGAAGAACTAGATATGAAATTTTTAATCGAAAGTAGTTCCCTATGTTTTGTACAGTTAGAATAAAATTGATCATGCAGTTTTTCAACATAATCTGTCCACACTGTTCAGACAGCTTTAGTAAATTCAATCAGACAAATGCTATATCACAGTTACATTAAGTTACGAAATTAAAAAATGTCCTCTTTAATTCAGAGACACATTACAATGTAACAGTTCAAGCATTAATTTCGTAAAGAAAGGGCTAACGATTGTTGGAGATGCAAATGTTATACAAATTACGAAGGCTAATTCCCTGAAAAGTTGCCCTGATTTCTGGTAATATTCAAGCTCTATGTGAATCGGCATTGGTAAAAAATATTAATTATTCTATTTGAAATAAGAATTCAACACCACAGAATAACTCACTTCTTTATACTTCACAATTCACGAGACATGAACAGATTTCAACACGTGTGAAACTAAGATCTACTCATTAAATATATAACTATCACTAAAACTAAATAAAACGTTTACTAAGAATTAACCTTATCTTCGAATTATAAAAATACCTACCTCACAAAACTATACGTGTATCCAAATGACAATAAACGGAACACTCACTCAATACAAATAACTGTGAACAAACGATGCAATGGCTGTTCAACCGATTGACTTGGCGACAGCACTAAGTTGTGCACGTGACTATTTCGCACCGTAGCCTGTCTTTCTCGTCAGCCTCGATTGCGGGAGTGTGACGTCATAAGATTTATAAGCATGGATAACATTAATGGGACGACGGCATGACACTAAAACCCAAAGACCTTTAAGATGCATAGACTGGAAGTTATTGTGCAAATGAGTGGCAGCAGCTGGCGACATTTTGATCAGAGCTTGTACGGATAAAACGGTGTGTGTCCTGTGTAAGCAACGTTAATTAAGCTCTTTTAACAGCGCGGAAAAAGAAATTTTACGTTGTTTTAATACTGCGTATTAAATATTTTTCAATGGGGTATAAATTTGACATTGCGCCTTTTAACTTACCATTAAAGAAAACACCATTATCGTAATGTTCGGGGATATGAAATAACTGAAGGGAAACGTCGCTTGTCCTACGTGTAAAATATATTTCGGCTTCAGTTGCTTGCAAACTGCGTGACTTAGTTGCATGAAATTCGTATTTCACACTCTAAGTAAAGTCAAAAAACATTTTATTGTGGCCATTTGTTTATTCTTAAGAGAAGTTGCCGAGAACAATTTTTTTAATTTTGGAAGTTTTTCCCGCAGTATTATGAGTTCGTAATAGCTACTAAAGGTGAGAAATAATAAGTAAAATTAAATATGATAGAAAGAAATTCCCTCTTCATATAAGTTAGAGTTTAGACAATTACAAATCTCGAGGATGAAAAGTCTCTGAAAAGAGACATGAGTTAGCAACCATCTGTAGGTTTAACCAGAAAACCTTCACTTTAGAGATATGCATACTCTTGTGAATGCCACAAGGATCTAGTAAAAACTAAGTCTCTCAATTTATTATTTAGATATCAAATAAGTGAACAAGGTTACTACCTAACTATAATACCGGAAAGTGAAAAAAGAACACCAAGAAGGAATTGGTGGACGATCATGAAATTTACATATGTTAATAGGGTCAAGTTTACGTAGGTGTGATGTTAATTTCGGGACCAACCGGTGAGCGCTTACGCCACAGCACGGCATAATATGCAAATTATCGTCGGTGGTATTTAAGGAGTACGGCGAAGTGAATGTAATCAGTCGTCGGTGCACGGACACGTGCGAAGACCCTGAAGAAGCTGCAATGCCTGGACATGGAAGACTTGTACGATTTCAGAAGTTTTCGGACTTTGAGCGAGGTTGTCTAGTTGGATTCCGCGAGGCCGGGTGATCGTATCGTCGTACTGAGGATCGAATTGGACGGGAAGTATCGGTGGTGGTACGATGGTGGCGTAGATGGTTCGAGAAACATTCCCACACGAGAAGACGTGGAACCGGGAGTCACAGACGGACTGATGAGCGGACCGATCGACGTATAAGAAGAGCGGCGTTGTCAAGCAGAACATCCACTGCTACGCAAATCTGAGCTGCCGTTGCACCTGAGGTGACTGTGCGAACAATCCGCAACCGTCTACTGGATGCAGGACTACGTGCACGTGTGCCTCTGGCATATGTACCTCTGACTCCAGCCCACCGTCAGGAACGGCTGCAGTGGTGTCGCCAACGTCTGCACTTTAGAACGCAATGGCGATCTGTCGTGTTCAGCGATGAAAGCAGATTCTGCTTGGGAGCCTGCGATAGCCGTATGCGTGTTCGCAGACGCACAGGGGAGCGTCTCCACCCTTCTTGCATCCGCCCGCGACACACAGGGCCTACACCTGGTCTCCTGGAGTGGGGAGCGATCATCTATCACTCCCGCACACAATTAGTGTTTGTACCGGGCACGTTAAACAGCACCTCCTACATCAACAATATCAATCAGCCCGTTGTTGTGCCATTTGTAAGGTCGGTCCATCGTGCTGTTTTCCAACAAGATAACGCACGTGTGGGATTTTATGGGACAGCGACTTATCCGGTCTCTACGGCCAGCCACGACCATCCCCGATTTACGCGTCCAGGTTGAGGATGCTTGGAACTCAATACCCCAAACTTACATCCAACATCTGTACGACAGACTCCATGCCAGAATTGCACAGTGCGACGTAGTTCATGGCGGTTCAACCTCGTACTAACAATGTTACATGGAAATGTTATTTTTCAGCTTACCAGCAAATACAGCTGTATTTTGTCATAATGTTTTGATCACGTTATCCTCTGTATTCCGTTATTATGCTGTATAAATTTCGTTGGTATCAGAGGTCTCCTTCTTGGACTTTCCGCCAGTGTATCTTGCACTTAAAATACTAAAACAACTGTATTTTTAGGGAAAGATTAGAAAAGGAAGTGAGAAACCTAGATTGAAACTGCAAGTCACGGTAAATGTGACAAGGTTCTAGTAAGAACTGAGTCCCTCAACTTAATATTTAAAGATTAAGTAAGTGCAAAAGGTTACTAGCTAATTATATTGCACTTAAAATACTAAAACAACTTATTTCAAGGGAAACATTGGAAAAGGTGGTGAGAAGCCTAGACGAGATGTGACAGATTCTTGACGTACAACATCGAACTTCAAATGTCGCGCGGCTAACTTACGGTTTTCCAGTCTATGTATCTTAAAGGTCTTTGGACATGACGTCGACTCCATTTCTTTCAAGCACGTGGAAACAACTCGGCAAAATCTGTGACCGTTAGAATGCTGAGGATGTCACAATGATTTGAATGTTTAAGTTCCATTCGTCCTGAGGATGCCGAACTAAACGCTTTGCGAAACTATAGTCGATGTATAATAAAAATTTTATTGTGAGAAAAGTTCCTAATTTTATTCTATCTTAAGGTGGACATCTAATGATTTTGCTTCCAATACTTCCAATGGGGAAACGTCTGTACATTTTCTTTATAATTAATGCGTTCCAAAGGATAAAAATTTGAACATCGATTAAAATAACTTCCTATTATAACTTGGAATAATCAGTATTCTCTAAAATATAACCATAATTATATTAAAAGTCAATAACTTTTCCTTTGGTGGTGTCGAGACCTGAGAAATGATGACGCGGCCTGTACCAAGGCCATCTTTATACCTCACCAGGCCTGCCACAAGGATTTGTGACGTCACAATCGTGGTGATATTGATTTGCTTTGCTCTCCGTGGTAACAGAAAATTGTCTTATATTTTCTGTTAGCACGTATTTTCTTATTGTCGTTTCGTATTTCAAGGGACATGTTATGGATCTCTGATACTTCTGGAAACTATTTTGGAATTCAATTTTTTCAGCAAGGTAAGTAGCAATCTTAATACTTTTGTGTGTATGGTATTTGTTCAAGTATTCAAAATCAGAACTTTTTTTTATGACTGTCAGTGTAAGCGTATCATGGAGCGTAAAGTCATTTTCTCTGCATAAAGAGGACGGAGGGGCATTTTTTGGACAGTAATTCTAAGAAAATGGGAAAATGCCTGCTGTGTTACTTCATATAGAGAAGGGTGCGTAAGGAGTGGCAAAACATGCATTTTAAGTGAAAATATCAAAAATTGATACTGTCGTAGCTCGCTCTGCCGTAAAAACAATTTGACGGATCACGAAAATGCGAAAATGTACCTCTCTCTGCCGTGAAGATGACTTTACGGGTCACGATTCCATCATGGACAGATGAAGCACATAGCTTTAAATTTAATTTCGCTAGCAGAAGTTGATAGAGGGAGGGAGGAATGCGAATTCCAGTGATTAATTTTGAAGGAAAGACTACTGAACTAGGAAAACACACATTTCTTTGAAGAGCAACAGAACTTTGTCAGACAAATTTTAAATGTGAAGAAACCCGGAATATTTTCATAGCGCTAGAACGGGCATTTCCACCGATTCCATAAAGTCTCATGAACTTCCAGAAATGTTACAAATTCCGGTAAAAAAAACTTTTACCTACCCGCAGAATACACGATCCACAATACTTGGCAGGTATGCAATTAAGGCGAATTTCTTTAAAAAAAATTAACACTTTTTAAAACATTTAGTGCAACTTCACAATTTTCAGTGAAGTTCTCGGAGGAATAAGAAATATAAACGAGGAGGAAACTAATTTTTAAATACCTTGACAATCATAACAAGTCTCCAAGATTTTTAAAAGACGAAAATCCATCCACAATAAGCCCCAGAACGCAAGAATGAAGCTATGTGTGTAGAGTTAAATACAGAATTACTGGTGGCATACAATAGAAAATACGTTTTGAATTCTAAGTTATCAGTTTTAAGTTCATTGAAAAACCACTAAGACATGCTACTTAAAACGAAAATTTCGTAATTTCTTGTAATTCTACCATTATTCATAACGAACTTTTACAGAAAAAAGAAAAGATTTTTCATGACTTCAGAATCATGCTCAAATTTCTAAGATCACTTCAACAACGAATTACTGTAACTTGTACCTTTTCCAGCATGCACGTAATACATATACCAAAATGTATAAAATTACATCCCTAAAATGCATAAATTGCATCGCAGCAATAAGAACTTTTATGAAACGTAAAACCCGCACTTCATGAATAATTAAGTGACGTTCAGTCGAGAGCTCGAATTTATAAAATTTTACTACTGAATTGGGAACCTCAACGAACTGTAGGGGGCGCTGCGTAAACGTAAACAAACTTCTCTAGTACGGGTAACGTCGCACGTGTTTCCATAAAGTCGAATGTTAGAATGGCTGGTTTGTCGCTTTCAATCCTTGAAATAATGAAATTTGTGGACGCTTCCAAATATTCAAGATGCATTAAAGAAGGGGAAGTGATTGTTAATGTAGGCCATATAATTTCTTGTGGAATTAAGAAGGAAGATGGAAGAGAAATTCTCATAGTTTCGCACTGCATTCAGTCCACGGCAATAACGTCGTCGCCTCACTCCATCAACGGTGTTTTAGATACAAGTAACAGTGAAATTTCTATAAAGTCATTTGAGTGCTCTTGTAAAGCGGGCAGAAGTGGAACGTGTAAGCACTGTGTAGCAGTAATGCTTTACTGTAACAGGTAATTTTTATTTTTACATTTTCAGGCAAGTGATATAGTAATACCGACAGGGGTGTTCTAATCCGGATTACTATTAAAAGCTGACATTTCGTTTCACTTGACGTTTCCCAGGACCCATTTTCAATACTGTCAACAATAGCATATGTAAATTTTTAACATTCTGTTCCTAAAAGTGTTTGTGAATTGGTAATTGTTGATCATCATTGGGTTCTGCGTTTTTGAACCGATGACTGTTGACAGAACATTGCAAATCTTGTTCCATAATGAAGTTTAAATTTATATAGATAACAGCAATTATTTGTTTTCAAGATTATGTAGAAATGCGGATTTTTTAATTACTACTATGCAATAAAAACATGCTGCCTTGTTTATTATTCATTCAAAGACGTTACTAGGTTAGTAGCATTTCACTGGAAGGATTTCAAATGCAAGGCACAAACGTTTATACTAATTTGTGAAAAACATAGCCGAAACCTTGGGAACGACATTGCGGGACACAACAATATGATTTGTTCTTCTTCACGGAATTATCCATTATCATCATCATCATCATCATTGTCAACCATTATCAATCCACTGCTGGACGAAGGTCTCCCCAAGTTTCCTCCACAACGGTCTGTCTTGTGCCAGTCTCCTCCATGTCACCTGCATACTTTCGAATTTCATCCACCCATCTCCCATGTGGTCTTCTTCTGGGTCTTTTCCTGTCCCTTGGAATCCAATCTAAAATTTCGGCTGTCCATCGATGATCTGTCCTTCTGGCAGTATGTCCAGCCCATTGCCATTTCAGGGATTTAACTCTGATCATGATGTCTTCCACTCTTGTCATTTTTCGGATCCACGAGTTCCTCTTCTTATCTCTCCTGGTTACACCAAGTATGCACCTCTCCATGCTTTTTTGAGTTGTCTGCAGCCTTTGTATGTCTCTTTTAGTTAAGGTCCACGTCTCTGCACCATACGTAAGCACTGGAAGGATGCATTGATCAAACACTTTTCTTTTAAGACATAATGGCATATTGCTCTTGAAAATTATGCTGTTTCTTCCAAAAGCTCTCCAGGCAAGTTTTGTACGCCGATTAATTTCTTCATCAATGTGACCCTCACTTGATATCTGCTGTCCAAGATAAACGTACGTATCTGTTATCTCCAGCTTTTCTCCATCAATCGACAAATCTTCATTTCTTGTAAAAGCATTGAACATTACTTTTGTCTTCTGAAAGTTCATTTTTAATCCCACTTCTTTACTCTTGTCAGCAAGTTCCTGGATCATACTCTGCAGCTCTGATGGGCTAGTTGCAAAAATGACTACGTCATCAGCAAAACGAAGGTGGGTTAGATAATCTCCATTAATCTTTATCCCCTTGTTTTCCCAGCTCAGTGACTGAAAAACACCCTCCAATGTGGCATTAAAGAGCTTCGGAGATATGGTGTCACCTTGTCTCACTCCCTTTCCAATTTTTATGTGTGTTGTATTTTCAAACAGCCTAATCTTTGCACTTGCATTTTCATAGATGTTATTAATAATATTAATGTATGCATCTTCAATACCGCAGGTTTTCAGAGCCATTGTAACTGCTGATGGTTTCACCGAATCAAAGGCTTTTTTCATAATCGATAAAAGCCATGCACAATGGAAGTTCATATTCCCTCGCTCTTTCAATTAGTTCTCTCAGCACATGGATATGATCTATTGTGCTGTAGCCACTCCTGAATCCAGCTTGTTCTCTCGGTTGAGCCATGTCCAGTGTTACCTTCAAGCGGTGTGAAAGAACTTTAGTGAAGATTTTATAAACTACTGATAGGAGGCTGATAGGTCTGTAGTTTCCGAGATCCTCAATGTCACCTTTCTTATGTAGCAGGATCATTGTAGCGGTGTTCCAATCCTCAGGAATCTTTCCTTCATTAAGGCATCGAGTGAAAATTTGGGCGAGTACTGTTTCGATTTCTCCACTTGCTTCTTGTATGATGTCTACAGTAATTCCATCTTCTCCTGGAGCTTTTCCCCGCTTCATGTTCTTGATTGCATGTGCAACTTCTGCTGGAAGGACTGGAAGAACTCTGGTATTGGTATCTTTCATGATGTCTGGAGTGCATGTATCATCCCTTTCATATAATTTGGAGTAGAAATCTTTCACTCTTGTCAAAATTTCGCCTCTGTTTCTTGTTACAGAACCATCTTCTTTTCTCAGTGCCATAATCTGTTTTCTTCCCTTACTGAGATGTCCCTTTGCTATCTTTAGGCTTTGGTTGTTTTCAATTGCTTTCCTCACTAGTTCACAGTTGAATTTTCTTACGTCTTCAGTGATACTTTTTCGTACTGTCTTGCATAGCTCTATATATTCCACTTTGGAAGTCACATCTTCTTTAGTTGTCCTCATCTGTCTTCTTTTTTGCATCAACATTTTCGTTTTTCCTGATAATTTATTTACATGCAACTTATTCTTAGACCCAGCTAATTTTGTTGCTGTTTCCATAAGAGCTTTGGTTACTTTTCTGTTAACTTCAGAGATGTCCACTTCTTCCGATGTTAGGCCTTCTAAAGCAGAGAACCTGTTCTTCAGTTCCAACTTAAAGGTATTATGGTGTTTTTTAAGGTTGGTTATGTCAATAGATTTTGTTTGTCTTATGAGCTTGTCACGTTCAAGTTTAGTGTTGAGGTGCATCTTACATCTCACCAATCTATGGTCACTACCTGTGTTGAACTTGTTTAGCACACTGCAGTCTTCTATGACGAATTTTTTGTTACACATAATAAAATCAATTTCACTTGTCGTCCCATTTGGATGTCTCCATGTCCATTTCCTGTGTGGCTTTTTCTTGAAGAAGGAGTTCAAGATGAAAAACCCTTCTGCCTCTGCAAACTCAACGAGAGTATTTCCACGCTGGTTTCTGTTGCCGTGACCGAATTTACCTACTGAAGTTTCATTCTGTTGCCGTTGCCCTATTTTTGCATTGAAATCTCCCATAATTATTTTCAAGTGCTGCTTACCTTTATTATTTAGATGACAAATTTCCTCATAAAATTCTTCAATTTCTTCTTCAGGATGACTTGTGGTGGGTGCATAAGTTTGAATAATCTGAGCCTGGTATCTTCTCGATAGTTGGATAACGAGTCGTGCAGCTCTGTCAGAGGAACTTTCAACTTCTACCACTTTATCCTTCAGTTTCTTGTTTATTATAAATCCAACACCACTAGTTCTGCCAGTATCTGTCCCACGATAGTAGAAGAGATGTCCACTTTTTCAGGTCGATGAGATCTTCTCCTTTTCTCCTTACCTCACTTAGCCCCACGATGTCCCACTTGATCCTTTGTAGTTCCTCTTCCAATTCAAGAAGCCTTGAATCAGAAGATAGGGAGCGTCCATTGTACGTTGCC
Source organism: Macrothele yani (assembly GCA_039090855.1). Classification (NCBI taxonomy): domain Eukaryota; kingdom Metazoa; phylum Arthropoda; class Arachnida; order Araneae; family Macrothelidae; genus Macrothele; species Macrothele yani. The sequence goes on along the minus strand of CM076999.1, from coordinate 105,581,811 downwards.
AAGGTCAGCATCAGATGGCAGCCTAGTCCGGTCCTCCGGGGATTCTTAGCACCCTCTGCCTTCATGTCGCACTGGCCGCTGCCTTGGCCAGGTACATTCCAGCTGCCGGAGACTGAGGGCCAAGATTTAAGTTGTGGAATCATTTTGGAGGGGTTTGGCCATAACTCACCACGCTGGCCAAGCGGGTTGGTGAGTGTGGGATAGAATTTCCTCTGATCCCGATGGTATAGTTATACCGCTGTTGGCGGTCGTCAGAGCCCCTTTAGTGGGAACAGGATGCACCACGAGAAGGCGGGGTTGACATTTGTCAAGGAGAGGCTGTGATGTTACGCATCACCTGACCTTACATTATACAACTCTCTAATTCCAGAATGAATGCAAAAATACACCAAACTACGACAACTGAACGTAATGAGCGATCTACCAACAGCCAAGCATTGAGCCAAAAACGTTACCCGTACTACAGTAATTCTTCCTTTTGCCGCTAGAGGAGAGCGGACCGCTGAGATTGCCAATACTAATAAAAGAAATGACACATACCTTGCCACTGAAAATATCCACAATAAGCTTGAAGCGCGCTGTAAATATCCAAAGAACATTTACTGGAACAGCACAACTAGCCAACAAGAACGAATATAATATGAACAAACTACGAAACGAGTCAAATCCGTAGGTCTGCTGAAAAAGAGTAGCCCTACGATTGTGACATCACGGGCAAAGTCATGTGACCTTGTTGCAGGACTGGTGAGGCATAAAGATGGCCTTGCCTGTACATTGATGACGTCAGAAAACAAACAAATGTTGGACTGCTTAATTATGGTTATGTTTTAGAAAATATTAAGTATTCCAAGTTATAATATGAAGTTATTTTAAGCGATGTTCAAATTTTCATCTTTGGGAATGCATATGAAGAAAATGAGTACAGAAGTTTGCCCATTGGAAGTGTAGGAAGCAAAATTACTACACTTCCACCTTAACATAACACGCTTAGTAGTAATAAATTATACATAATTACTTGGATTGTTAGCATGTCGCGAAATGACGCTAGATGGCGACACATCAGCCATACAGCAACGATGAGCATCAGACAGCGAAAACCAATGGTTCCGCGAAGGCATGTCACTAGAACTTCTTCCTCGAACTCACTTGTGCCATTGGTTGATGAATGAGTCACGTGTTTCTAATTTAGAAAATTTCACTATCTTATGATACTAAAATTAAGTCTAGTTATTATACACAGCTGTGTCGCCCCACCTCACTTCAGAGTGGTGACATAGATGCGAATTTAGCTGATAGAAGGTAAGAAAAATATCACGAGACATGGTCATCGTTTGGCAAATCTCGGAATAGCTCGCAAGACACCGGATACCGATAGCAGATGATAAAAAATTGGGGTGAAACCTTGTCTGTTTTGCTATTCAAGGAAATTCTTTTGCGATTTTGCAACAACAGAACGTGCAGTGAGGTTAGCAATATAGAAAGTATGTTGACACACGTCCACGACAACCGTGTATCTCTTCATATACTACGCAGTGGCCTATACTCTGCCGGCTGTGAATTCAGGATAAGAAAAAAAGGTAAATGTGCAGTTTAGCGTCCTAAATTATTTCGTTGGAAATGTTGAAGGACTTAGAAAAAAATGAGACGTACAAATTTTAAAGTATGCAATTTCATGGCAAATGGTGAACAAACTGGCATATGTGAAATGCATTTTAAAGATTTTTACCGTAAAACTGACCTCCAAGTACGACGACGTGAGCACCACTGCCGCAGTCATAACAAACGCCGCGGCGACCACACGAAGCTTGGTTGCACTAAAAGAAAGGTCTCGTTTCCGCGGCAATTTTGCTGGCGGAAGAGTACAAGAGGGACGGGAAACGTTCTTGCCAGGAAAGCGTTCCAATTTGTTGTGCTACATGACAGAAAATAGTTCTTCATTTTTGTCGCAGTGAACAGAAAAAAATCTCTGTTAACCGATATCAATTTCTCTATCAACCATATAATAACTCATATCAAATTCTCTATTAACCATATATTAAAGGATATCAATTTCTCTATTAACCGTTAACCCTCATATGACGCACGGAAGAATGCATTTTGAGACCAGAACGGCATTAGCAATAATGACTCTTTTGTACAAAGAAAGCTTAATAGTACTGCTAAATTCCGAAATATTTTGCAAATATCTTTTGTTCTTCCCATGTTTTACAACACCATGTACGTATCCAGTCGTAAAATTTCCAAAATATTTATTAATTTTAATAAGTTCTAGAAAACTTTTGTCTTGCGTTCCTCACAAAACTGTCTTAGATTTATCGAATTTAGTCCTGTACCACAAATTTTTAAACATTTTTCAAAATTGTGTACCTTTGACATATCCTCATGAGTGTAAAAATAATTTCGTCTGCATACACGAAGTATCGAATTCCTTGTGTGCTACACCTAACATCGACAAACATTTCAAAAGGGAAGGGAAAACACGGTATCTTTGTCGTCCCCCGTCAGTTTTACAAGAATTTTGCGTGATTTGTGACTGATTTGTCATGTAATATTTTATGTTGTTGGAATGATTACACAAGACAGCCGACAGAGTGGCCGAATGGGTTTTTTACGACATTATGCCAAAAATGAAAAACATGATGTTTACATAAAGGGTATTTATCTTATTTAGATAGTTTTTCAGGTATCAAACTGGACACAACTTTTCTCAGTAATAAAAATAAGGCTATTCGCAGGAAGATCAGTAATCGCAAACAATATTGAGTGCTAATCATGCGCTCACTCAACATGGCATTTTACGCAAGACCTCATCCCATATTTATAGATGTTTAACATTCTGAAAATGAAAAACAAAATCATTAGTTTGGCGATCATAAGCATCACAATGATTTCTCGAAAAGAAATAGCTAAATTTTTTGTGAGGGCTAAAATGGCACAAAATGAACGTAAATAAACCTTTTGGTTAATTTAAACAGGTGATCGTTTAAAACAGTTAATGTGAAAACGTATGATATTTAAGACTTCTTAGACAACTGTACCTTTAGTTTGAACCAAAGTGTTGAAACTATTGGTGTTCTGCCGAACGGCGGAGTTGAACGCATCTTTAATTTATATTTTTTACTGACTGAGACAGTCACTTTACATTTCTGTTATTGCATCACATCTGCTTATTATTGGTATATTAGACTGTTGTACCCGTCGTTGACGGGCTAGTGATAGTATAAAGTAAAAGCTATATCAGAAATTAAATTAGACTGGTTTTTTGTGCATGACACTTTTGAATTAATAACGCAGATTGAAAAACAACGTTCAATTTTTTTTTCTTCTCCACCCTCAAGGTCATGATACAATTGGCAAACAACGCTTAACAAAAAAGATGTCTTTCCGCTTTCTTTACCACTTTCTTTACGTGCAACCTGATCACACCCAACGCAAAGGCGCGAAGATAAGTAGTTCACGATTAATTTGAGCCATTTCTTTTTTAGAATTACGTTAAAATAACGTTCTATTTTCTAGTTCACAACGTCGTCACAGTATAATGACCTTCTGACGTATGACACTTTTGAATTAATAACGCGGATTGAAAAACAAGTTCTATTTTCTTTTTTTCTTCTCCGCCCTCAAGGTCATAATACAATCAGCAAACAACGCTTACAAAAAGGGGCGTAATAAATGTATTTACGAATGAAAATAGTCGTAACGGAATTCTAAAAAAGAAACGCCTAAAATTTATGGTGAGCTACTTTTCTGCACGCCTTAACGTTCGGTGTGATCAGGTTGATGTCAACAAAACGTCCCTTAACAAACTCCGATAAATCGGCTGCTTTTTCCATTACGACTCCGAACACTCTACTAACCGAAAGCCAGTCCCCCGCTTGTATATACTATACTGTGCAAATTAATTGGGACAAAGTAAAAAATCACTCTTTTTTTCAAAAGCTATGCCTTTATATCATTCTATGCCTTGATATACATTGATAAATACCTGTATTAGTGTCAAATATGTCCTCATTTACTAGAAATGACATCTTGAATTTATTTGGGCATTGACTCCACTAATTGAGTGCACTTATTTTTGATTTCATAATCGTGGAACCACATTTTTATAGCATTCCTTATCATGCATTCTTTGGTTGTACAGTCCATTTTACTTAAACGTCTCTTCAAAATATTCCACAAGTTTTCTATGGGATTTAAGCCCGGTGAATTCCCATGCCAATCAAGCAAATGAATTTGATTTTCCAGCATGAAATTTTTGACCAATTTTGATTTGTGACATGGGGCCAAGTCATGTTGAAATGTCCCGTCAAAATTTTGCAAGAATGGAACACTCCTACGTTGTAATATTTATACGTACGTGGCTGAATTCATCATACTTTGAACAGGAACTAAGCTTCCAGTGCCATTGGATGTGAAAAACCCCCAAAACATCTGTTTCAAAGGGTGTATTACAGTTGGTTTGGCATGCTCAGGTCTTAAGGGTTCACAGTTGCTTCGTCTAACGACATTTGCTTGATAACCCTGAACAAATAAATGAGTTTCATCGCTGAAAATTACCTTTTTCCAGTCGTCAGCAGTCCATGATTTATATTGTTTTACCCATGCTAAACGTTTTATCTTCATTTTCGCATTCAAATATTGTTTTTTCATTGGTCTTCTTGCCTTCTGGCCGACTTCCAGAAAGCCTACGGCGTACAGTTGAATCACTAATATCACAACCACTAGCCAATCAGTCTCTTTGAAGGTTGGTGCTTGTTTTTTTACATTCATTTCACTATTTCTGATTAGATATTTTATCGGTTCGTGGAGTTGTTTTTCGTTTTCTTCCACATTTGCCTCTGCTTTTTGGAGACGATGATCCAGATGCATTGTATCGCGTAAGCAGTCTTGATATACTTGATTTGCCTACCCCAACTGCAGAAGCGATATCTCTCACTGTCATAGAAGCGTGATCCTTTAGAGCAATTATTTTTGCACGCTTCCTTGGGGAAATATCCATTTTTCAATACACGAAAGCAACACGTACTCACAGAGAGCAAAAACTAACATCCACCTATCACAAACGAAAGCTCACAACTGAAGCTGAAGTGTCTATTTGCCGCCCCGGTGGCGCAGTGGTCTAAGCGATGGCCTCTGATAATTCGTCCGTAAGGGGTCCGGGTTCGAATCCCGTGAGGCATGGATGTTGTGTTTGTCTTACGGCACTGGCTCTTTCCTTTCCCTGGAACCAGTGACCCAAAATCAGGGACGGTCGACTGCTTATAGCCCATTGAGTTGCTCACGGTGGTCGTTAAACCTCCAATAAAAAAAAAAAGTGTCTATTTCCTGTTTAAAACCGGTCAAACCACATTCTTACTATCAAGTTCTAACAGTCACACCACCTCACAGCTGATAAAACCGGTTTACGTGGGTTTCCGGCATCAACTGGCGATCACATTACAATTCTGAGAATAAAATAGCTTGTCCCAATTAATTTGCACGGTATAGTAAATTGTGCAGACGAAAGGAAAACATTCTCTAATTTTCCTGTGAAAAAGACAGCCGCCCCGGTGGCGCAGTGGTCTAAGGCGCTGGCCTCTGATCATTCGTCCGTAAGGGGTCCGGGTTCGAATCCCGGTCAGGCATGGATGTTGTGTTTGTCTTACGGCACTGGCTCTCTCCCTTCCCTGGAACCAGTGACCCTAAATTAGGGACGGGCGACTGCTTATAGCCCATTGAGTTGCTCACGGCGGTCGTTAAACCTCCAATCAAAAAAAAAAAAAAAAAAAAAAAAAGACAAAATTATTAAAGGAATGGCTGTGTAAAATGAAAAGCGGTGATTTCCATTCCGATGTGCACTCTCCAATATGTTCTGTCCACTTTACGTAAAAGCTTTTGGATATCATGACACTACGAATGAAAGGCAGTTGAAACATCGTAGTATTCCTTCGAATTTCAATTTCAAAAAAGAAAAAGAAAAAAAAAACGAAAGAAAGGTAGAAATTTGATGGAATATTAGGACAGGTAAATTACGAATTAAGTTCTACTTTCCTCAAAGAATAAACCAAACATATCTATAATTTCTCTTTTATTTAATGTTGCGCATTCATTTAATTTTTAAGCAGATTGCCTAGCGTGCGAACCTTAGTTTGTTTCCTTATTACGTATTTGTCTGAGCTTCTAAATGGTTTTGTTTTACAAAACAAGGTACTAAATTTTATGTTTCAGATATTTCTCCAATGTCTGGCAATAAGAACATGAAAATTTAATGTAGCGTGTACGAGAAATGCTACATTAAAAACTTCATGATGACTAACGACGATGCTTTCCTGCGTCATGCGAAATAAACATCGAACACAAAATTGTCTTTGTATATTTTTGCAACCTTGATTTGTTCTTATAAGAAATTAATTTCTTCTTTTTCGCCCTGTAGCTCTATTAATTCCTCGGCAGAATCCATGACGTTAGGATTGTAAAAATTAGCCAACAGTAAGGGATAATCAAATAGCGAAAACACTGAATCAACAGCCATGTTGGTCGGCAGAAATCCAGTTCTGACGTCACATAAATAAGATCCATTAGACGGAACAAGTTGTGTTGCTCGTGTTACTTATTGATCGCCACGAAATGCAAACGTTCACGCTCGTGGTTGCAAAGGGAATAATAACTGACTCGGAAAGTCAATTACCTGTATTCGTCCTTTGGAAGGTTTTTAATTCGCATTGAAATGACTTTCTAAGCTTGCTTGTGTTTAGGAGACGTACAGTTAGCCAATAACAGCACGTTTCGTTGAATTGCAGTGTTTATTACGCTAGTATTTATATCGTCTGCTCTCAGGATATGCTCGCAGTTGTGTCGCCACTCGGTTGGGGGAGGGAAGCGACATATCTGAGTATATAATTCATCTCGAAATTATCAATACGATGTTTAAGGTGAAAAATCTCAATCTCAAACATAAGCGAACACGTCTCTCGGTTAGGGAGGGAAGCGACATATCTGATGATATAATTCATGTCGTAATTATCAATACCATGTTTAAGGTGAAAAAGCTCAATCTCAAACATAAGCGAACACGTCTCTCGGTTAGGGGAGGGAAGCGACATATCTGATGATATAATTCATGTCGTAATTATCAATACCATGTTTAAGGTGAAAAAGCTCAATCTCAAACATAAGCGAACACGTCTCTCGGTTGGGGGAGGGAAGCGACATATCTGATGATATAATTCATCTCGAAATTATCAATACGATGTTTAAGGTGAAAACGCTCAATCTCAAACATAAGCGAACACGTCTCTCGGTTGGCGGAGGGAAGCGACATATCTGATGATATAATTCGTCTCGAAATTATCAATACGATGTTTAAGGTGAAAACGCTCAATCTCAAACATAAGCGAACACGTCTCTTGGTTGGGGGAGGGAAGCGACATATCTGCTGATATAATTCATCTCGAAATTATCAATACGATGTTTAAGGTGAAAAAGCTCAATCTCAAACATAAGCGAACACGTCTCTCGGTTGGCGGAGGGAAGCGACATATCTGATGATATAATTCGTCTCGAAATTATCAATACGATGTTTAAGGTGAAAACGCTCAATCTCAAACATAAGCGAACACGTCTCTCGGTTGGCGGAGGGAAGCGACATATCTGCTGATATAATTCATCTCGAAATTATCAATACGATGTTTAAGGTGAAAAAGCTCAATCTCAAACATAAGCGAACACGTCGGGAAACGACGGTGAAGAATACACGTAGCAATTTGAAAGCACTTCTCGAATTGAGAGGTAAAGTTTAAAACATCACATGCGTTATTTTACAGTTTTGCTAACGGTCATCAAAATTCCGTCGTTGGCTTTTATGTTACGGACTACCAGTAAATAAAACCTATGTGTGCGGCATGTAAGAAAAATGTTTGCAATCCATTCGACATGACTTTCGATAATGACAAATATCTCAAAATAGGCTGAGGAATGCTTTCCGTCATAGATTCTTACACATGGCAAATCCCAAAATTTGCGAATATTTCTGGTTTCTTTTATTCCAAAGTCTAACGACCTCTTTTAGCAAAACATAGGACTATAGTACTTAATTTGGGCCCACGATTCGGGACACTGGATCCCCAGTCGGAAAAGAGACAGCGCCATAGGGCAAATGCACTATTTATGCCTCAACTTGGTCCCGTGAACGTAAACAGCGATAAGGGCTATCCAGAAGTCAACAGCTCTGACCACTTGTCCATTGCTTCGGAAATATCACTCATCTTTCGTAAAGCTGTTCTTTCAGATATCACATGATTTTATTTACATCCACCCAACTTCATCGTCATCTATTTTTTCCGTTTCTGTTGTTTATTTTCTTCATTTTTTGATACCGAACTTGCCAATGTAGCGAAGGAATCATATAACTTCAATCACAAGGAGACAGGAACCCGGCTAACGTTCAGATTATCAGCACACCAAGTAGTTCCTTCCAAGGGGAAAAAACTAGAAAAAACATGTTATTAGTTATTCAAAATTTCATTTATTCATAACAAATTTTATCATTCTTTACCTAATTATTCTTATTGTTCCAATTCAAACAAAAATTCGCACGAATTATACAGAAATGATCATCGTATCAAGTAGCTTCGTATGTAGGACTAAGAAACTAGAAATAAAAAATACGTTGTTTATTATTCAAAAATTGATTTCTGCAAAATAAACTTTATTTTTCTTTACGCAGTACTATTTATTAGCTTTTCATTTCAAACAAGAATTCGAGCTAAATGTACGGAACTGTAATATGCACTGGCACTCTTGAAGCTAGCTCACGAACTCTAACGCATAATTGCTACAGTTTGCCACTCGCTGGTTTGATTTTGTTTAATAGTATCGTTTGGTGTCCTTCTTTTGATGCAAAGCTTCAGATTACACCTGGAGCTATTGAATTGTGTACATATCGAGGAATGACGCTAGATGGTGACACATCAGCTATGCGGTAAGGACACATTGATTAGAATGGTTGTCTGCTCTGTTGAGCATACGCTTTCGCTGTGACAACCGTGCAGCCATATTGGGCGGGTCAAGACGTTGGAGTGTGACATATTACGAAGGATAATTTGGACTTGATTATTGCGTAAATCCTGGTGAAGGGCTTGCTCGGATATAAATCATGCGATAAGACACGAAAATATTATTGGGCTTACTTACTCGTTTTTTCCCGAATGCTGAAAAAAAAATATCTGGGAGGGCACTAGCGAGATAAATTTAAAACTGGTATTACATGCAAATACGTGGCAAATACTGAAAATGACTGGAAACATTTTTATGACTGCAATGAGGCAAAGATTTAAAATAATGAAAAACCAAACGATATATTTGAAATCAATTATTTGCTATTAAATCCAGAAAGCCGCCCCGGTGGTGCAGTGGCCTAAGGCACTGGCCTCTGATCATTCATCCATAAGGGGTCCGGGTTCGAATCCCGGTCAGGCATGGATGTTGTGTTTGTCTTACGGCACTGGCTCTCTCCCTTCCCTGGAACCAGTGACTCAAAATTAGGGACGGGCGACTGCTTATAGCCCATTGAGTTGCTCACGGTGGTCGTTAAACCTCCAATCAAAAAAAAATCCAGAAAACTGTTGGTTTAAACCCGAAAAAGAATGGCTTCCTTATACTTTACATAGGAAAGTTGAAATAATGTGAATCTTTTTCCTTGCTAGCTATTTATTACCTGTGCCAATCTGATTTATTTATAATTTTGTTCAAAAATATTAGATTTTATTAGATTTCGATACTTTGTTATTTACTAAGAAAATTCCAGCTTTTAACCTTTTAAATTATTTATTAGGGCAAACGTGCAACTTAAGGACGCATTAAATGTAAGCATTAATTAACAATAAATCTCAAAATTATATTGTATCGCAGCTAATTAGAGATAGTGTGATTTTTTTCTTTTACCGCAGATGACGAACTGACGTTTCTTTTGAATTTAAGTCCTGGCCGAATCTGAAATACTGCAATATTTTGCAAAAACCTTGACGTTGTCGTTTGCACTACAGAATACATTTGTTTTTTGGCTATACTTCCGTTTGCGTCCCCTTTTATCTGCTGATACGCGGTGCTATAACGTGCTGCCATCTATCGGCACACTTGAAATATGTGGCGCAGGTTATTTCTGTAATAAATGTTTCTGCAGTATTTTGGCTGGCCCACTGTGACGGAAAATATGCGTTTCTGCCAGAATGAAAACCTGTCTTTCTGGTACAATAATTTAATAAGATTTATTAGATACCAGGAAAGAGCTGTTTGATTACGCGAATCATCACCTCAAAACAGTGTTCTGGGGAAGAACGAGAATTCCGTCGGAATAAATATTCCAGAATGTGGTCTGCCAAATAATTTTTGTGAGGCCCATCTGAAAGTCTTCGTTTCAGGGGCTGCCAATTACTCTCTACACCTTTAGCGTAAGCACCAGTACAAGGATCCACGAAATTAAGGGAGTGGTTTACTGTCAGATGTTGGAATCCACAGCTTGGCAAGTTACGGTATACAGCCCACTGATCCGTCATGATAGTACTTCCTAGTTTGCATATGTTCCTGGATAAGGGACAGCCATGTCTGCGCAGACCGGTTATCCTGAGGGCAGATCTGCGCCTTTGAATCACTTGCAGAAACGGCGAACCAGCAGCGCTGGTAGGAAGGACCGGAAGCGCTACCTATCGGGAAACGTTTCATTACCCGTGATTCCACGTTACTTTCTTCTAGCAGACGACTAGGGCTGCAAACCGAAGTGCATTCTGTTTATTCATTTAAATAGTATGACTTCCTCTGCTAAATGTGTACTAACTGCTTAGAATGTGAATATGAATAGCAAATCATGGTACAAAAGTCGTATTCCGTTGGCTTAATGCAAAGTAGTCTTGCCTAATGGAGAGCGATGACGCGCTGAAAATGGCGCCTACATTGTTACCCCTCAAGGGCTAGGTGTCCGATATAGTTTCTTGTATATGGTATCTGTGGGTACGGATGAACGTGCGAACCAACAACTAGAACCGTTGGGTGTACGAAGGTATGACACCAGGGCTTCTTCCTCCAGCGCACGTATCCCATTGGCTGATGAAATGAATCACATGTTGCTAATTTAGCAAATCTCTGAACGATTTCCCCGGAAGAAAAAGTGATCATATTACACTATACATAAGTGCCAGTTATCCACAGCAGTTTTGCTTCCTACAGAGACGTGACCCAGCTGACAATGTAACTGACAGAAGGTCAAAAAATATTAAGAGACATCCATATTGTAAATCATCCGATGGTTAAAGCCACGATCTCAAGCATGTACAAACACGCCGGGGGACGACGGTGAAGAATACTTGTAGCAGTGCGAAAGTACTTCGCCAAATGAAATTTATAGTTTAATACAGCAGATGTATTACTTTGCAGTTTTGATAACGGTCGTCAAATTTCCACAGCTGGCGTTTATTTTACGGACGACCCTTAAATAAGAGCTGTAGTGCCACCCGGTTATCAGAAAAATGTTTGCAATCCATTTGACATGCCTTTCGACAGAGGAAAAAATATGACAAAATAGGAAGGGGTATGTTTTCCGTCATTGGATTCTTGCACAGGGCAAATCCCAAAATTTGCGAACATTTCTTGCTTCTTCTATTCCAAAGTGTAATGACTTCCACAAGCAAAACATAGAGCTATAGTGCCTAATTTGGGCCAAAGCTTAATTTCGTGGCACTGGATCCCTAAATGGGAAAGAGCCAACGCCAATTCGCAAATGCACTATTTATGTCGCAACCTGATCACCGAGCGCAGTTCCAAGGGTTATCCTGAAGCGAGAAACTCTGAAAATATGGACATGGCTTGCGAAATATCATTAACCTTGTGTAAAGCTGTTCTTTTAGATATTAAAGGATTTAATTTACGTCCACCGAACTATATCGTGAGCAATTTTTTTATTTTTTTGGTTTCTGTCTTTTTTTTTTTACGCTTTCCAACCGTAGGTTGAAGTAGGGTTTATGCTCCAGTTTTGTCCGTCCGTCCGTCCGTCCGCACGATAACTCACGTGAAAATGGTTTGATTTCGACGAAATTTTAGTATGTGGTAGGGGACCACCTGGGGACGAACCCTATTGAAAATGGGCGAAATAGGGTCAAAGGTCAGGCAGGGCATAAGAGCGGGATCTGTTCCATTGCCCTTATGCGTCATAACTTGCGTAAAAATGGTTCGATTTCGATGAAATTTTAGTATGTGGTAGGGAGTCACTGGAAACGAACCCTATTTAAAATGGGCGAAATGGGATCAAAGGTCAGGACACTGGAGTGGGATCCATTCCATTGCCCTTGTGAATCATAGCTTACCTAAAATGCTTGGATTGCGACAAAACTTAATAATGTCGTTCCGGAGGTATAGTGAACCGGTTCTGTTGAATATCAACGGAATGGGGTCAAAGGTCATTGCATAAAGACAAGATTTATTCCACAGCCATTATTCTAATAGCTTGCGTAAAACTGCTTCTATTGCGCCGAAACTTGAGTATGTTATTCCTGAGGTATACTGAACCGGTTCTGCTGAATATCATCGAAATGAGGTCAAAGGTCAGGACACGGAGCGAGATTTATTCCGCAGCCATTATCCACATAACTTGAGTAATAATTTCTGGTATGTTGGAAAGCGTATCATAATCAATGCATTGCATGATTTTACTAACTTGTTTTATCACTTTTTGACACGAACGTGCAAGTGTAACGAAGGTATCACGTGATATCAGTTTCAAGGGAATAGCAACCCGTCTAACTTTATGATCATCAGCACATGGAGCAGTTCCTCTAAAGAGGAATTTATTAGAAACAAAAAAAAACATTTTATTTCTTATTTAAGATTTAGTTTCTACAAAACAATTTTTATCATTCTTTACACAATTCTTCCTATTTTTAGTATTTCAATCCAAAGCTTCGCACGAATTGTACGGAAGCTCTCAGCGTGTCAAATAGTTTGTTTAATACGGCAAAGAAAGTAAATAAAAATCGCACATTGTTTATTATTCAAAATTTGATTTCTGTAAAACAAATCTTATTATTCTTCACAGTATTCTTTTTTTAAGCTGTTCAAATCAAACTAGAATTTGAGCTAAACGTATGGAACTACATCATGCACAGACAATCTAAATATTAGCCCAAGAACGCTAACGCATAATATGCAACTGTGTGCCATTCATGGATTTTCTTTCTTTAATACAGAGTACTATCTTTTGGTATCTTAAATCTGATGTAAAGCTTCAGATTAGACCACGAGTGATTAAATTGTATGCATATAGGGAAATACCGCGAGAGGGCGACACATCAGCCGTGCGGTATGTATGAAATGCGAACCGACAACGAAAGCCATTGGTTGTACGATGTATGTGTGCCATTGCTTAATGAAATGTGTCGAATGCCGCTAATTTAGCAAATCTCAGACCAATTCTCCCGTAACAAAAAGTTATCCAGATTGTGCATTCGATTCCAAATTCTCCAGACATCATACCAATCCAACATCTGCGGTTTGTGTTCGAAACGAAAATCCGATCAACGGTGGCTTAACCTTGTAAGTTACAACAGTTGTAGGATCTGCTGGTAATGTGTGAAAATTTGATATGACATCACTAGGAGGGCAAATATTATACTAAAATAAACCTACAAATATCAGGAAGCCATCAAAATGCTTTGATCGTTCGGTGTATTTACTCATGCTGATTTGTTTATGAATTCTCTATGTACGAAAAATTCTGGATCATTTGCTGAATCACTACAATCATCATCATCAACCATTATCAATCCACTGCTGGACGAAGGTATCCCTAAGTTTCTTCCACAACGGTCTGTCTTGTACCAGTCTTCTCCATGTTACTCCCGCATACTTCCGAATTTCATCCACTCATCTTACATGTGGTCTTCTTCTGGGTATTTTCCTGTCGCTTGGAATCCAGTCTAAAATTTCAGCTGTCCATCGAAGGTCTGTCCTTCTGGCACTGTATCCAGCCCATTGCCATTTCAGGGATTTAACTCTGATCATGATGTCTTCAATTCTTGTTATTTTCTGATCCACGAGTTCCTGTTCTTATCTCTCCTGGTTACACCACGCATGCACCTCTGCATGCTGCTTTGAGTTGTCTGCATCCTTTGTATGTCTCTTTTAGTTAAGGTCCACGTCTCTGCACCATATATACGCACTGGAAGGATGCACTGATGAAACACTTTCCTTTTAAGACATAATGGCATATTGCTCTTGAAAAGTATTCTGTTTCTTCCAAAAGCTCTCCAGGCAAGTTTTATACGCCGAATAATTTCTTCATGAATGTGACCCTCACTTGATATCTCCTGTCAGAGATAAACGTAGGTATTGGTTATCTCCAGCTTTTTCCCATCAATCGATAAATCTTCATTTCTTGTAAAAGCATTGTACATCACTTTTGTCTTCTGAAATTTAATTTTTAATTCCACTTCTTTACTTTTGTCAGCACGTTTCTGGATCATACTCTGGAGCTCTGATGGGGTAGCCCAATATCTGTTGATATGCATCTTCTTAATGGCTCAGCCATGTAATGAGTTTAATATCTCTGACACAAGTACATCGAAATTATAATTTCTATCAAGAACAATTTTCTTAGAGCTTATTAATGTCAACAGAGAAATATGATTTTTAATCTATTGTAAAGCCAAAGAAATTGGTTTCAGCTGGATGACCACTTTCAAAAAGTACTCATCTAATGAAATGTTCTTATAATTTATTTCCACAGATCGAGATTTTTTATTTTCATTCATCTGCTTCAAACTTTTATACAAGATTTATCTATCTCTGAATAAAATTGGAAATTTCTCTATTTTTCTTAATTAAGTATATTTGTAACTCCAAACAAATATTTTGGAATATATATCAAATATGTATTAACTCTGGGGATCTTTTCGTCTTGAAAAATTTACCTGCACAGGTCTTCGACAACTTCTTGTTGATCCCGAACTTTGACATTTTTTTGCATATTTTAAACATTAAGTAAGTAAATATGTGATAAATACCATGTGCAAAAGAAATTTGGTATACATAATTTACTCTGTACATGATATTGTGAGTGTTTAGTTTTTCATCTGAACAACAAGCGCCACCGCTGTCATTCTGGAAAAAACAGAATATATTACGGAATTCTCCTGATACAATTTCAATGATTTGCATAGTATTTGTTCTGTATTCTGTATTGAAAGCCCCTTTTGGCCGCTATCGCGGTTGTTCAGGGTGATAATTCGAATGGCAGCTTCCAAACCTGCAAGTACGTTACATGGTGTCATATGCCAAACGACATATGTGAAATTTTGATATTTCTTCGAATTTTCGCATCTGAATATTCAATGAAATGTTTCTGTCGAAACTGTGTTAGCTATCGCACTTCTGCTACAGGTATAGACAACAACTTATTCATTAAAGCTTTTTGTGAAATGGCATTGCATTTTTTTGTCTTCGTATAATACCCCCAAATCATGGGGGCTGGGAGAGAAGAGCGACCTAATGTGCTCTCGCACGACGTCCCATCCCCCATACACGAACTTTGTTGCACCACATCTTCACACTGTTCACCACGCCCAAAATAAACACCTGGACATGGTTCACTGATGTTTACACACACTCCCACCACGCCCCAACAAGCAACACCAGACAAACCCCCGAGTCATACAGATCCTCCGAAGAACTCGAAAAGACCTGCACACAAAGAGCCGGCGAGGTCACCTAGAACGGCGGGTGCAGCCCGAAGGTACACCCGGAACGTCCATGTAGGCGGACAAAAGTCCCCTTCAGAGGTGACCAAGTGACAGCGACCCGGACGGGAGACTGTCAGAGAGGACACCAGGCCGACTGGTGCGCCAAGGCACTCACATGACCCATGGCAGGTGCCTCCCCGGCCTACTTCCACACGGAACCGGCACACCACAAGCAGCAAATACACAACACCCTCCCTTCAGATACCATCCATTCATACCACATCATAAGAGAAAGAGCAGAGACAGAACCAAAACACTCACTCCCCCCGACTCACACAGGCTCATCACAAAAATTGACTTTGTCATTACACATGCATTAAATCGAAATGTGATCACACGTAATTGAAAATTCTGATCAAAACATTCCAATGTGGAGAATTTTTGGGCACCTCAATAAAGATTCACAAATATCATATCGATCCCAAAACGGTTCGAAAAGAAAAAGTTTTTATATTTATTTTCTTATTTTTATAAAAATCGTATTATTAAAGTGAACTGCGTTATTGAAAGCATTGTCTCCACAGAGAAGAAAAATACTAAAATAGATTGAAAAACTTGTATTTTTATGTTCACACACAAAATAATTTTCTCGCATAAAATAACAAACGCATGGATAACATACAATATAAGGTCTCGCAGCCGCCCCGGTGGCGCAGTGGTCTAATCAATGGCCTCTGATCATTCGTCCGAAAGGGGTACGGGTTCGAATCCCGGTGGGGCATGGATGTTGTGTTTGTCTTACGGCACTGGCTCTCTCCCTTCCCTGGAACCAGTGACCCTAAATCAGGGACGGGCGACTGCTTATAGCCCATTGAGTTGCTCACGGTGGTCGTTAAACCTCCAATCGAAAAAAAAAAAAAAAAAGTCTCGCAGATCTTAGTAATAACAAATATCTAAAAGAAAAAACACTACCAAAGGGTGGAAAGAAGAGTCTGCGAATACATCATAGTCTTTGCTTCCTACACAAACGCTGCCCGTGCTCACTTGCCGACCAATCGCTAGCCCGGGAAGCTCAGCAGATGATGGGAAGTCTGTCATGACTACGCATGCGCGTGAAGGAAAGATACAACGAGTAGTATTTATTGCACAAAACTTTATGCCGGTGGTATCCAGGAGAGGCTATAACAGCGATGCGCGGCTCTAAAACATTTTCGGTGATTTGAGCATGTCGTCATCATCGAGCGTGATTCAACCGCAGATGTAAACATGTCTTGGCCACAATCTCCCGCTTTCTTGCACTCGTGTCGTGTTTATTGAGGTCAATTGTATTCAGGGAGTTGTATTAACTTAGTTATTCTGGTTATATTTATCTAGTTATAATTGTTATATTAATTTAGTAACTAGTTATAATTATTCTATAGTTATATTATTTGAGTTATTCTAGTTATATTACCATCATCAAGCGCGGTGTGTGTATTGTGACTTCTTGGGTTGGATATTCTTGGCATTTTTCTAACGCCATAATGCCAAATTGT
This sequence comes from Macrothele yani, assembly GCA_039090855.1. Lineage (NCBI taxonomy): Eukaryota > Metazoa > Arthropoda > Arachnida > Araneae > Macrothelidae > Macrothele > Macrothele yani. The sequence continues at coordinate 105,564,575 of CM076999.1, read as the reverse complement.
GCAGTGACCATATGCAAAAATAGAAATCAGAACACGAAAGAGAAAGTAATTATTTTCCACAGTTTTCTTAAAGATCACACCAAGAGAAAGGAACGGCTCATCAAATGCAGAAGATTAGATAAAATAGTTTTTTCAAATGAAACTGTATGCTCTGAACATTTCGCTGAGAAAGGCCACCAAAAAGACTACCAGACAAGCTACCAGAAACACCGTATGTAATGAAATATATTTGTCAGTTACTGGCTGAAAAATATCCTGAAGCCCACGAGAAACTTATAAAAGTGTACACTAGAAGAACCACCTCCTTAAGGATGCGCCGCCTTAATATTACTGCCAAAGCAAAGAGGACAGTAGAGCAACATCGAAAGAAAGTTCGAAAATAGAAAGCCTCAAAAGTAGCAAAATAAATGAAAGTTAATTATAGAATATTACTAGGACAAACCGCCAACAGTAACCGATAACTCGGGTACTGTTGCCATATTTTGAGCGAAGCTATTGAAAAATTTAAGCTCACTAAGGCGTCTATTATAAGAAATTCTAAAAAACGAACGCGTGAAATTTGACTTCCAGAACAAAAATACGAAACATTCTAAAAAAGAAATGCCTGAAATTTATCATGAACTACTTTCTTTCACGCTGGTTGTGATCAGGTTGCATGTAAACAAAGCGGAAAGACACACTCAGATAGGAAACAACGTTTTTCATTTTGTATCGCAAAAGACAGACATACACCCTGTAATGTGGCAAAGTATTTAATAATGAGGGATTTCTTTTTTTGTCGGAGGCTTGTTAAAACTGTCCCTGTGCGATCTATATTTTTTCTTTTCTCGCTGTTTGTTTACAAAGCAGTATCATACACTTTTACCACTTAATTTTATATACAATTTAATTATTCCAATCTGAACTTTAAACTTTGTTTGAAATGTATTAAAAATGCTAGTAATCCATGTATCTATTCTGCATTTGGACAGTTTTGTGGGCCTCGCTTTATATTAGCTAAATAAGTGTCGCTGTATCTAAAATCTACGATGAATATGCTTTGTGTGTGTGTGTGTGTGTGTGTGTGTGTGGTGGGAAATTACTTAGTATAAACAAAACGAAATTATAACTGGCTTAAAATATTTTGCATATTGCAAAAACCTGAAGTTTGGCACGTGAGCGTACATTGGCGGAGGTGAGAGGGTGATAGCGAGTTACGAATTTTCGTTGATACGCCATCTTTGGGAGCATCGCACTCGATCGTTACGTCACGACAATCAGCCAATGACAGCTATTCCCCCGTGAAAACCAACCTTACCGTCTTTCAATAACCTTGATGTTACGTACCTACAAGGTACATACGCGCATGTGCAAGATAAAATCTGAGTTCAAGATGGGAAGAAAATTTGAATCACAAGTGTGTCAGTGAGAGGTGTGGGTAACTTTTGGTCCAGGATGTGTACAGGTTACATACACTCTATCGTTTTATGCATCATTTGCAAGTTCTCATCAAAAGCAGATAACTCTCCAACTCCTCTTGAAGGGAGGTCGAATTTTGCTACGAAGCACGGTTTTTATCAAGGATGTGCTCCTCTTGTACTTCCGGTGATTGATTTGTGACGTCACTGTCCAAATCGGCATCGCAAGACTGCCTAATTGCTCAAATTGAGAGCATTCCTATTGGATTCAATATTTTGAGTATGAGTTCCACTGTCAGGATCTATAAAACTGTTTTGTGTTATTAACTGTTAAATGAAAGAAACGGCATGATTTATAAAATGTGAATAAATACTCTCACAAAATGAGGCGTTAGTCTTAGACACTTAGACTTCCAGAACAAAAGTTGGAAATAGCTTCGCTTAAGAAATAAGCTGGCTTCGGACAAAAAAAAAAGTAGTACTGCTATCTGTACATATAAAACTGAAAGCCCTCACTGACTCATCACCGAAACTACTGACCTTAGAACTTTCATATTTGGCAGGAATGTTCCTTTTGCAAAATAGAGGCGAACTAAGAAACGATTTTTTCATACAATAACTTTAAGTGGGTGGAAATGGGTTTTTTAAATAACCCAGCTTTGATAACGCTAGGACGTTTTGCAATGATCGAGCAATTGTCGCCCAGCACCTGAAGTCCCGCCCTAAGTTATGAATAACTTGAGTTGACCTGCTCAGCGTATATTTTGTTCTAAATTTACCTGTTCTGAATTTAAAAAAACCCTTAAAAGTCACGTAAAAAGCGCTATATCGTATGTTTTGCATTTAAACATTTATCATCGTTTGACATATCGAATATCAAGGATTTTTAATTTGTTCTAAATTTATTTAACAAAATAAAACTTTTAAAAATATCACGTAAAAATCGCTTTATCATATGCTTTGCATTTAAACATTTGACATATCGAATGTCAAGGATTTTTGAGTCAAAGTCAAATTACCAACATTCGTTTTCACCGAAGCAACGGTGACGTCATATAAGTGGTAAAGTGGCTGCAATAAATATAAATATGCGGGTAGATTTTCATAGTAATTGAAATTTGAAAAAAAAAAAAATTCCCTCTTGAGATATTAGCGATGGCAACACAATTTTGCTCACGCTTCCAAAAACATCTGACTTGCTAGCTTTTATATGTACAGTTTCGAACAAAATTGTTTATATGCAAGGTTCTTTTTACATTTATGCTGAAAGGAACAACGTATTTTGTTCTGTTCTTTATTAATATTTTAGAGATGAAAGTGAAAAGTAACGACGCATTTTGATTTGTTTCGTGTAGGTTTAAAGTTTTAAAGTTACAGTTATGAACGAAATTGCTTATGTGTCGTCTGGCAGAACAAGTCAAGCAGACAGCATGTTTCCCAAGAGAGCGAAGAAATATGCACTGTATGGCCATTTCAACTGTATATCATATATATCATCTGTATTTTAATATCACGTTCGTAGAACGGGTATTTAGCTAGTTCGATATATTTCCTTCACAAAATGTATTTACAAATAACAATAGTCATTAAGGTGTCTATTTTAACGAAATTTTGAAAAAGATACATGTAAAATTTATCGTAAACTATTTTCTTTCATGTTGGGTGTGATCAGGTATGCAAACAAAGCGGAACGATACACGGGAGATCGGGAACTGCTTGAAAGCGTTTTGATTCGGTAGTATAGTCAGAAACTCTTTATTATATGACAATAATATGTCCTGCTGTGAGTTTTCCCCTCTAAATTTATATAAAAACATCCAATATTCCTCTTGTAACTAAATTAACATTTAAAAGTATAACAGTTTTCTCGCCCTTCACCAAACAAAAATGTGCGGAAGGTATTTTTGAAATCTCCGTTACTAAAATATTCACATGACTATGAATTTCTTCCGTAATTAATGTAAATGTGCTTTTGCATAAGAATTTTAAAAAAATGTTGACAAGGCATCTTTCCTCCATTGCTACAGTTCGGATCTACGATTCACATGTTAGGACAGTGACGTCACGTTTATTCGTCTGCGAGAAAGGCTGATGAGCAAACCTTACCGTCTATTAACTTTGGGTTTTCATAGCACAAATATTGTATTTTTACAATTGCTTTTATCACGTAAGGCTTCAGGCTCTCCTGATTCGCACAGATTGTAATGAGATATTGTTGCATTTATGAAAAATGCGTTGAAAATAATTGTTCGGAGATAGTTTAGTTTAATATCCTGGTGCGTAATAATGAAATTAACTATTGTTGCGTCACGTCATGGGACAGCATCCAAAAATTGTATCTCAACACTGGTTTTGACTACTTCGGCTACACATTTGTCCTTACACAGAATTTTTTTACTTGAGACAGCCAATAGATGGCAGATTTACTTCCTTACAGTTGAGAATGTTTCACAATAGGGAAAGCACTAGCAATGTGGCATACATGGCATCACTGCAAATTGCGGAGCACAAGCGCTTCGAGGTTTGTACTTTTATTTAGTTAAAGAAATTTTAATCTGGCTGAAAATCATGCGTACGTCGGAGTTCGAAGAGTCGAAACCCTTCATTGGCTTTGAATCAGTTGCTTCCGGTGACTAACAAGACATTTTTGAAGAAGGTTGCTTTAATCTGTTGTTAGAATTTCCACCCTGAACAACCACAAGGGCGCTCGAATGGTGTTCAATACATTGATCTGTTAAAAATTTTAAAATGAATTTAGGATCGAAAATTACTGATATACGTTTTTTATTTCAATATTTGAGCGGAGGCTAATACGCGAAGCTATTCAGTTATGAAAGGGTTAACCATGCGCAATAGTATTTACAAATAATGCTTACCAAAGTAATTTAACGCATGAAATTTAACACGTATTTGAATATTTAAAAAACAAAATAACATTTTTAGAAACGAGTTTCATAATGAGTTTTTGTAATTATTAGCTATATACTTCTTTGGGAAGAAACTATGGTGAACATATTATCAACAAATACAGTTGGGCATTTGCGTATGGCAATGTGAAACGAAAGAGAGGTTTTAACATTGATAATTTAATCACCGTAGTGTGATAAATGTCGTTTCATCTTTGTTCTCTTATTTTCTGTAATAAAGTCGGCATTGAAATTGTCTGATCTGTCGTGTCATTTGAGAGCTAAAAACATTTATCATTTTATATTATATGTTTCAGGGTGTTTCTTTTTTTGTAATGTTGCTATCATCAATGGTTTTGAGCCATCTGCTTGATGGAAGTTTTCCCAATTCTTTTAAACACCTTTCATCCTCCCATCTTCTACATGGAGTGTTTTCTTGTCCTGTGACATCCAAACTAGAATTCCGATTGTCCAACGGTGGTCACTTCTTCTACAATATGCTACTGTAAATGATACACTGCATTTTAACAATTTCGTCCATACTTTTGTATCAAATTTTACATTCCATGAACTATCTATAACAGATAGTCATGGAAGTTATTATGGTTACGATATCAGAAAATAGGGATGTAAGGTCAGGTGATGCGTAACATCACAGCCTCTCCTTGACAAATGTCAACCCCGCCTTCTCGTGGTGCATCCTGTTCCCACTAAAGGGGCTCTGACGACCGCAAATAGCGGTATAACTATACCTTCGGGATCAGAGGAAATGCTATCCCACACTCACCAACCCGCTTGGCCAGCGTGGTGAGTTATGGCCAAACACCTCCAAAATGACTCCACAACTTAAATCTTGGCCCTCAGTCTCCGGGAGCTGGAATGTACCTGGCCAAGGCAGCGGCCAGTGCGACATGAAGGCAGAGGGTGCTAAGAATCCCCGGAGGACCGGACTAGGCTGCCATTTGATGCTGACCTTGGCTACCTACAACGGACGCTCCCTATCTTCTGATTCAAGGCTTCTTGAATTGGAAGAGGAACTACAAAGGATCAAGTGGGACATCGTCGGGCTAAGTGAGGTAAGGAGAAAAGGAGAAGATCTCATTGAACTGAAAAGTGGACATCTCTTCTATTATCGTGGGACAGATACTGGCAGAACTAGTGGTGTTGGATTTATAATAAACAAGAAACTGAAGGATAAAGTGGTAGAAGTTGAAAGTTCCTCTGACAGAGCTGCACGACTCGTTATCCAACTATCGAGAAGATACCAGGCTCAGATTATTCAAACTTATGCACCCACCACAAGTCATCCTGAAGAAGAAATTGAAGAATTTTATGAGGAAATTCGTCATCTAAATAATAAAGGTAAGCAGCACTTGAAGATAATTATGGGAGATTTCAATGCAAAAATAGGGCAACGGCAACAGAATGAAACTTTAGTAGGTAAATTCGGTCACGGCAACAGAAACCAGCGTGGAAATACTCGTTGAGTTTGCAGAGGCAGAAGGATTTTTCATCTTGAATTCCTTTTTCAAGAAAAAGCCACACAGGAAATGGACATGGAGACATCCAATTGGGACGACAAGTGAAATTGATTTTATTATGTGTAACAAAAAATTCGTCATCGAAGACTGCAGTGTGCTGAACAAGTTCAACACAGGTAGTGACCATAGATTGGTGAGATGTAAGATGCACCTCAACACTAAACTGGAACGTGGCAAACTCATAAGACAAACAAAATGTATTGACATAACCAACCTTAAAAAACACCATAATACTTTCAAGTTGGAACTGAAGAACAGATTCTCTGCTTTAGAAGGCCTAACATCGGAAGAAGTGGATATTTCGGAAGTTAACAGAAAAGTAACCAAAGCTCTTATGGAAACAGCAACAAAATTAGCTGGGTCTAAGAACAAGTTGCATGTAAACAAATTATCAGGAAAAACCAAAATGTTGATTCAAAAAAGAAGAGAGATGAGGACAACTAAAGAAGATGTGACTTCCAAAGTGGAATATATAGAGCTATGCAAGACAGCACGAAAAAGTATCACTGAAGACGTAAGGAAATTCAACTGTGAGCTAGTGAGGAAAGCAATTGAAAACAACCAAAGCCTAAAGATAGCAAAGGGACATCTCAGTAAGGGAAGAAAACAGATTATGGCTCTGAGAAAAGAAGATGGTTCTATAACAAGAAATAGAGGCGAAATTTTGACAAGAGTGAAAGATTTCTACTCCAAATTATATGAAAGGGATGATACATGTACTCCAGACATCATGAAAGGTACCAGAGTTCTTCCAGTCCTCCCAGCAGAAGTTGCTCATGCAATCAAGAACATGAAGCGGGGGAAAGCTCCAGGAGAAGATGGAATTACCATAGACATCATACAAGAAGCAAGTGGAGAAATTGAAACAGTACTCGCCCAAATTTTCACTCGATGCCTTAATGAAGGGAAGATTCCTGAGGATTGGAACAATGCTACAATGATCCTGCTACATAAAAAAGGTGACATTGAGGATCTGAGGAACTACAGACCTATCAGCCTCCTATCAGTGGTTTATAAAATCTTCACTAAAGTTCTTTCACACCGCTTGAAGGTAACACTGGACATGGCTCAACAACTGAGAGAACAAGCTGGATTCAGGAGTGGCTACAGCACAATAGATCATATCCACGTACTGAGAGAACTAATTGAAAGAGCGAGGGAATATGAACTTCCATTGTGCATGGCTTTTATCGATTATGAAAAAGCCTTTGATTCGGTGAAACCATCAGCAGTTACCACGGCTCTGAAATCCTGCGGTATTGAAGATGCATACATTAATATTATTAATAACATCTATGAAAATGCAAGTGCAAAGATTCGGCTGTTTGAAAATACAACACACATAAAAATTGGAAAGGGAGTGAGACAAGGTGACACCATATCTCCGAAGCTCTGTAATGCCACATTGGAAAATGTCTTTCAATCACTGAACTGGGAAAACAAAGGGATAAAGATTAATGGAGATTATCTAACCCACCTTCGTTTTGCTGATGACGTAGTCATTTTTGCAACTACCCCATCAGAGCTGCAGAGTATGATCCAGGAACTTGCTGACAACAGTAAAGAAGTGGGATTAAAAATGAATTTTCAGAAGACAAAAGTGATGTTCAATGCTTTTACAAGAAATGAAGATTTATCGATTGATGGAGAAAAACTGGAGATAACAGATACGTATGTTTATCTTGACAGCAGATATCAAGTGAGGGTCACATTGATGAAGAAATTAATCGGCGTACAAAACTTGCCTGGAGAGCTTTTGGAAGAAACAGCATAATTTTCAAGAGCAATATGCCATTATGTCTTAAAAGAAAAGTGTTTGATCAATGCATCCTTCCAGTGCTTACGTATGGTGCAGAGACGTGGACCTTAACTAAAAGAGACATACAAAGGCTGCAGACAACTCAAAGCAGCATGGAGAGGTGCATGTTTGGTATAACCAGGAGAGATAAGAAGAGGAACTCGTGGATCCGAAAAATGACGAGAGTGGAAGACATCATGATCAGAGTTAAATCCCTGAAATGGCAATGGGCTGGACATACTGCCAGAAGGACAGACCATAGATGGACAGCCGAAATTTTAGATTGGATTCCAAGGGACAGGAAAAGACCCAGAAAAAGACCACATGGGAGATGGGTGGATGAAATTCGTAAATATGCGGGCGTGACATGGAGGAGACTGGCACAAGACAGACCGTTGTGGAGGAAACTTGGGGAGACCTTCGTCCAGCAGTGGATTGATAATGGTTGACAATGATGATGATGATGATCAGAAAATATTGCCAATTACACGTATGTCTGTGTTTTTCTGTTCTCACAGAAAACATATTTCGAAAATATTTGTTTTCAAAAAAGTAAATTTCCCACACGTATTTTAGTGAAAAAGAATGTTCTATGTTTTAAACAAAATTTCGATTTGATAACTTTATGAACTAGTTGCATTGTAATAAGCCATACCTGAAAAAAGTTTTCCTCATTAATTTCTCACATTAAAAAAAATCGAGTGAGTACTCAGGTACTCTTTGTAGATAATTCATGTTGTGCATCTATTGCATGCCAAGGTCGGTGTGGATGTGAAATAGATAGAGTGCTTCCGGGGTATGCATTTTGGGTGTACTTCCAACTGCGGCAAGTTCTCCGTTAACATTTTTTTATTTATTGCGAATATTGACCGGTCAATAGATGGCAGCACGTCTGCTCTTCCATTGCCACACCTAGTAGTTCTTAGTTCCAGCGTATTTGCTGAATCTGTGTTTAGGAGCAGCAGCCATACAGACCTGTTTTGTTTCGGACAACTGTTTCACTGTGCTGTAAATTGTTGATTTGGCATGAAATTGGTGATGTGAAAGCCAAACATTGCTACCAATATCGTGATGTTCAGAGCGTCACTAATGATTCCCATTATGGATATTCAAATCGTTTTCGACAGTTCAAGAATCGGAAGAAGCACGTTTCAGGGAAGGATAAGCTGTGTTCTCGTATACTTCGCAAATGGTACCATGATGTTCTTATTCCCCTTGATATCGTGATGATTCTAGCGCATTGTGTTGCCAAAGGATTGTCTCGCAATGAGGCAATCATAGGGTAAAGTTACGACGTCTAATGAGACAGTTAACGACTGAAATCAATGTTGCAGAGAACTAATTTGTGTCCCTTTAAAAAGCAAACTAATAGAAGGAAATAAAGTTCATTTGACGGACGATAATATTTATTCGGACGGAATTGTCGTATTTCCGCGGAACCCTGTCTTCAGGTGTTGATTCGCATCATAAGACAGTTCTTCCCTGGCATGTAATCAATTGATTTTACATTTACGATTTATTCTGCCAAATGGACGCTTTCCCATTTATGAGGAAACATGACTTTTACGTCATAATAAATGGTTCAGAGTCTAGATACAATTAGCTTTACAAAAGGTTCTTTAAGGGCAACATAAATATAGTCACGAAACGGGATTATTACACAACTCACGCGAAGTATCTTTCCAAGAAGCCGATAGATGTCAGCACTCTACCACTGACACGCAGATCGCAGCGAACAGGGCGCAGTTGAAAGTATAACGCTATTTTATTTCGGTTAAACACGTTGCATTTACTCTTTTCACTCATGACCACAGTCAGGCACATACAAAGAGGAATGAAGTAATAAGAAGAAACAGTAAGGTTTTCTTATACCAGATATTGAGCGATTCTTAGGTAGTTGGATAACGTGTGATATTGTGGAAAAACCAATGAAACACGATATGTGAGTAATAAAAGTAAATATTTACTAAATTGTGGCTGCGGCAATAGTAAGTATTTCGAATGTTCAGTTTTACAAAAGCAACAATATTATTATTATTCGGATTTATACAACCCTAGGAAAAGACCTTTACACCAATGAAATGTCGCGTACCTACAAAATTCCATTTGTGTATGCCTATGCCTGATATACATAATCCGACTGCAAGGTAGAAACAAACGCTAAATCCAAGTGTCTTAGTTACGGGTGTTGGAAAATTTTGTTTTAGTATATCTACAGGTTACACCCTAACGGTTTATAAATCATTTTAAAGCTCTTATCAAAAAGAGATAACTCTCCCCCTCCCCTCTTGAAGGGATCGAGAGAAGGCCAAATTTTTCTACGACGCAAGGTTTTGGTAAATATGTAGTTTAGCGTCCTAAATTATTTCGTCGGAAATGTTGAAGGATTAGGAAAAAAGTGCGACGTACAGATTTTAAAGCATGCGATTTCATGGCAAATGGTTAAAACATGTCATCTTTATAGTGCATTTTAAAGATTCTTACCGTAATATTTACATTAAGTACGACGCTGTGAACAGATTCTGCGGCAGACCTATCATAACGCCCTGAAGACCATCTCAAGCTTCGCTCTGCTGAAACGAAGGTCTCCTTCCGGCAGCCATTTTGCTGGCGGAAGAATACAAGAGGAACGGAGAACGTTCTTGCCAGGAAAGCGTTCCAATTTGTAGTGCTACCTGACAGAAAATAGTTCTTTACTTCTGTCGCAGTTTTTCAAAGCACATGGTTACAATTGCTTCAATCTTACGCATATAATTTCCTGATACGAAATAGAAAGTATGCAGACGCCTTTCTTTCTTCTACAAAAGCAGTGCCGGATTTAAGGCTTTTGAGGCACAATGCCAAATTTTCCATATGCCTTTCTTTCTTCTACAAAAGCAGTGCCGGATTTAAGGCTTTTGAGGCCCTAGGCCAAATTTTCTATATGCCTTTCTTTCTTCTACAAAAGCAGTGCCGGATTTAAGGCTTTTGAGGCCCTAGGCCAAATTTTCTATATGCCTTTCTTTCTTCCTTCTGCAAAAGCAGTGCCGAATTTAAGGCTTTTGAGGCCCTTGGCCAAATTTTCTATATGCCTTTCTTTCTTCTACAAAAGCAGTGCGGATTTAAGGCTTTTGAGGCCCTAGGCCAAATTTTCTATATGCCTTTCTTTCTTCTACAAAAGCAGTGCCGGATTTAAGGCTTTTGAGGCCCTAGGCCGAATTTTCTATATGCCTTTCTTTCTTCTACAAAAGCAGTGCCGGATTTAAGGCTTTTGAGGCCCTAGGCCAAATTTTCTATATCCCTTTCTTTCTTCTACAAAAGCAGTGCCGGATTTAAGGCTTTTGAGGCCCTAGCCCAAATTTTCTATATGCCTTTCTTTCTTCTACAAAAGCAGCGCCGGATTTAAGGCTTTTGAGGCCCTAGGCCAAATTTTCTATATGCCTTTCTTTCTTCTACAAAAGCAGTTCTGGATTTAAGGCTTTATAGGCCAAATTTTTTATAAGAATATGATAATTGGTAGTATAATTTTATTGTTAAATAAGTATTATTTAAATAAAAATTATTTGGATTTAATTTCTTATTAAATTAAAGGTTATAAAAAATATTTATAAACATAGACAAAGAGTTTCATGCACATCCAGGAACAACACCTTACATTTTGAAACCTTTGACCTACGTTTGAATCCCACACACGATGCATTCTTATAACGCGAAAGTAAGCAATAGTATTTCTTGTTTTGATTCTTTAAAATTGCACTACAACAACAAAAATTAATAAAGTATGTAAAAATAAATTGTAAGGTGTTTTGGGAAATGATATAACGGCGCCGTCGCGGCGCGCGCAGGGTTGTTGCTCATTTGCTCTCCAGTCCTCTCCTGCACCTGTCACTGTGTCAGGCGACGCATGCGCCCTCTATCGCACTCGTACAACACGGGCGTGCTCGCAATAGAGCTATTACGTTCTTATTTCTTTAGTTATCATTCAGGATAAAATAAAAAATTACCACTACTGTATTTTATTCAAGTAAATTAAAATAACCGTACCTCCCTTTTCTAAGTTTTTCTGGGCTCTACACTGCGGCCGTGACATCGTTGGCCTAGTAGTAAATCAGCCGCTGTACAAAAGTGTTAAAGTACTGGTCGCGTTCTTTGAAACGCAAGTTGCATGACATCAGAAAGTTAACGTTTCGCTCCTCCTATTGACGGCGTGTTTCGCAGTTAATTCAAATTGGATTAAAAAAAACCGTCGACGAAGAAGTGACTTCATTTATTGTGCATCAAAGAATCATACGCGAAAAAACCTATAAATTTTCAGAGTGTGCTGTGCAAAATTGAGACAGAAATGGTGGGCTATTTTCTGTGGCGTAGCACTAGAAAGTTGAACGCTTTCCTGGCAAGAAGGTTTTCCCTTTCTGTTGCACTCTTCCGCCACAAGGAGACCATCGTTTCAGCGGAGCAAAGCTTCACCTCGGCCCCTCAGTGTTGTGTTAGGCCTGCCGTAGCTTCTGTTCACAGCATCGTCCTTAGATGTAAATATTGCGATAAAAATCTTTAAAATGCACTGTAAAGATGCCATTTTTTCACCATTTGCCAGGGAATTGCTTACTTTAAAATCTGAACATCTCACTTTTTCAAAATCGTTCAACATTTCCGACGAAATAATTAAGGGCGCTAAACTACACATTTACTAAGGTTTTCATAGCATCACTAATGCATTTTTGCAATGGCATTTATCACGTTTGTCATCAGTTCTCGTAATTTGCTCAGATTGCAATGAGATATTGTTACGTTCACGTAAAATGTGATAAAAATAATTGCTCCGAACTAATTTAGTTTAATATTATGTTGTGTGAAAATGAAACTAACAATTCTTGAGGTACGTCATAGGACATCATTCAAAAATCTGATTTTAACAGTGATAACCATTTTCTTTAAACCCAATTTTTTTACTTGAGATTTACTTCTTACTGTTGAGAAAGTTTAACAGTCTCAAAAGCACTCCAAATATGGAACACATGACGTCACTCGAAACGCAGATTCACTACTGCTATGAGGTTTGTACTTTTATTCTGTCAAAGAAATTTTTAATCTGCCTGAAAATCATTCGCACGTGAGAGTTCGAAACACTTAATCTGCACTCAGTTGTTTTCTGTGGCTATCAGGACTAAGCTAAAGGGGGTTGTTTAAGTTGCTAATATTTCCACCCTGAACAACCACAAGACTGTTCTAAGGTGTGTTATCTACATCTACATTAACATTACAAGAAGCCAGTTTAGGAATTCAGAAATAAAAATTAGTAACATGTTTATTTATTTCAATATTTGAGCGGTGGCTATTACACCAAGTTATTGAAATGTGAAAGAGTAAAGTGCACGCATTAATATTTACAAAAAAAATGCATTGCAAAGTAATTTAACGCATAAAATTTTACACGTGTTTAAATACTTTAAAAGCAATCTGAGATTTGTAGAAACTGGAGGTAACAATAAGTTGTTGAAAATCATTAGCCATATATTTCTTAGGGGAAATCTATTATGAAAGTGAGCAATGCAATTTGAAAGGAAAGTTAACTTCATGTGCTGGTAATTTCGCCACTTGACGGAAATTCTGTTTTCCTTAACTTTCGGTAATGGATTTGACATAGAACTTAATTCATTTTTCATCGTATCCTTTGCGAGCTAAAGTCATTCATCGTTTTATATCATATGGCTCATAGTATTTTTTACTTGTAATATTATCATCATCAAATCTTTTGAATCATCTGCTTGATGAAGGTCTCCCCAGTTCTTTTAAACAACTTTCGTCTGTCCATGTTCCGCGTAGCTTTTTGTGTGTTTCAACCTCCCTTGCTATCCAATGTGGTATTTTACAAATGCCGTTCCATGAAAACTGAGAGTAACGTTTTTTCAGTTGACAACAGTGTGAAGGGGAAAAAATAACCACGCAGACAACCAACTGAATATAGGAAGTATCTAAGGCAACAGTTATTAGCCGCGGAAGGTTATTCTGGTTTTCTCATTGCGCAGTTGTTTAAGGCTGTCTTTGAATGGGTATAACAGAAATTCTATCCTATATCTGCAATGTAAATTCTTTTGTATGTATTTTCTCAAAGACTATTACTTTGTAGTGTTTGAAATTTTGAGCACAAATAAAAACGACCTATAGCTAATATGTGCTGCAGTTATTATTCCCACAAAAATGTTAGAATATCTTTTAAAGTTCAATTTATCTGGCTCGAAAGTATTTCAATTTGAGCGCTAGATGGCGCGATAAGTCAACTTAGCAGTGTTTCTGTCTGGAAGAAACGAAATCTCTCATTTCTGTCTGATTTTTTAATTATCTAGGCCAAATAGAAATAATTAAAATGGGCCAAAAGTGAGATTGGAATCTTCTCTTCCATAAATCATCTTAAATCCTGATGTACGTTCATTTTTTGAAGAGAAAATGTGTACATTAGGAGAGAACCCCTGAATTTGAGCTATAGAAACTCCGCCTACCTACTAAGCTCCACCGTCAAATACCGTCATTGGTTAAAACGTAACAGCGCGTATTTTGTCTTTTCATTGTGGAGCCAACGAGAGGCCGCATAAGATTTTTTTAAAAGGTAAGAGCGCGAATTTTGTTTTATATTGTGGAGAAAACGAGAGACCACTTCCATTCCTAATATGGCGAGCTCTGCAGTGATTTGCTGACGCCAACTTCCAGGACAGTCACACCAGACGTAAATGCCACGCCCAAGGAGTGATTTTTTCTCCGTCTATCGCAAAAGATTAACCTTAACACTTATTCAAAGACAGCCTTAAGGTGCGTTTGCATTTCGCCATATAACTATAGAGGTGAGTGATTCAGATTTAAGAAGTGAAATGCGTTGTGCGATAAAATTTTGCTATCATTTGGGTAAAACTGCTCCAGAAACAGATGATTTAATGAAAAAAGCTTACAAATATAAACGTTTAGGCAAGACTACGATATTTAGGTGGCAGCATGATTTCAAAATAGGGCGTTTGCCGGCAGAAGTGGCTCCTCCGCCTGGTCGACCTGAAAGTGTTGTTAGCCGCCCCGGTGGCGCAGTGGTCTAAGCGATGGCCTCTGATCATTCGTCCGAACGTGGTCCGGGTTCGAATCCCGGTGAGGCATGGATGTTGTGTTTGCCTTACGGCACTGGTTCTCTACCTTCCCTGGAACCAGTGACCCTAAATTAGGGACGGGCGACTGCTTATAGCCCATTGAGTTGCTCACGGTGGTCGTTAAACCTCCAATCAAAAAAAAAAAAGTGTTGTTACGCTGTTTAGGCCATTCTGCAAGAAGATCGACAAATGAAGTGTGAAGACATAGCGGTGTCAACTTATTACTCAAAAACGTCGGTATTCTGGATTTTAAACAACAAATTATTGCTGCATCGTGTGCTTTCCAGATGGGTACCACATCACCTGACGGGAGAACAATTGTTAGCCAGAGTTCAGGTGTGTCATGAGTGGAAACAAATTATTTCAAAGGATCCAAACTCTCTAAACACAGTAATAACTGCCGATGAAACATGGGTACACTATTTCGATCCCCTCACGAAGCGCGCAACGAGTGTCTGGAAACACACAGGCTCTCCTGCTTCGAAAAAAGTCCGCCGAATCAAATCAGCTGGGAAGGTGATGATGATAATTTTCTTTGATCATAAATGTGTAGTCTACCAGCATGCCTTTCCTCAACAAATTACTGTCAATGCTGAGCGTTACATTTCAGTCTTAAAGCATCTGCGAAAAACACATCGATTAAATGACCGGAACTGGTATGCAAATTGACTCTACACTATGGTAACCCCCGCCCACATGTGGCTGCTTACGTTCAACAGTTCCGTACGAAATGCAGTATTGAAATCATGTTACAGGCTGCCTACAATCCTGACCTCGCCCCTTGCGATATCTGGTTGTTTCCAACAATGAATGAGAAGTTCTGTGACGCAACATTCAACACAGATGCTGATGTTATTCAAGCTGCACGGGGTTCGCTGAAGCAGCTTACACAAAATGCCTTCGCCACATGCTTTGAAAAGTGAATTGTAGGATAGGACCGTTGCATATCATCCGAAGGAAGATATTTTGAGAAAGAATAACATATATTTTGCTGTACCTATATTTTCTTCATTTTGTGGGATTTTACTGTTTCTATGGAACGGCCGTTGTAGTTATTCAACGGTCGTGAGTTTATCTAGCGATATGTGCAGCCCATTGCCACTTGAGGATCTGCAATTTAATAAACTCCAGTCAATTCCGTAATCCATTTAAAATTTGCCCCATCTTTCCTAGTTGTAAGCTGTGAATTCATTTCGAAGAGGGAGGTTTGGCCATAACTCATCAAGCAAGGCGAATTAGTGTCTATGGAATAGCACTTCCTAGAATCTCGGTATTGGAGTTATAGAGCTATTTCTCCGTTGTAGCAACCCGTTCAGTGAGAAAGGCATAATGCAGAGGAAGTAGAACATTTAAGGAGGAAGTTATGAAATATCATAACTTCCTCCTTAAATGTTCCATCTAATAGCCTATTCTATAGACCTAAATTAAATCTAAATTTCCAAGATAACAGAGCATTCATTAAAATTGGTAGTGACATATCATTCCATTTCTAATCCACTGCTTTTATTATAGTAGTGGAATCATCGTTTTAGGTCTAAGTTTAGAAAGCACTCTTTTTAATTGTCCGAAGACACAATAATCCATTGGGAACAACACATCAGCGGACTTTCAAGGAATATGGGCAAATTGTATAGACTTGATACCTCTTTCTTTTCATTTTTTCCAAAGAATCGAATATTAGACATATGACTGGTAGCTTTATCCTGATGTAGTTGTACTCTTTGAAGGATCTGTGGATAAAGGAATGGCATTTCCTCTTTAAATATAAAAATTAAAGCATTATTTTGGTAATAAGTAGAATTGATTTTAACATTCTTTTGAACTTTTCCTAACTTTAATTTCCCGTACTAAGAGAAACCAGCAATAATCATGAATCTAAATGTCTGTGCTATTCGTGCCAACTAAATACACCAAAATAACTGAATTCTGTCTGTCTAGACAAGGTACCAAACAATGGAGATAATTGCAGATTAAAAGATGAACTTTTATTTACAACTTAAAACCATATATACATGCGAAATGTTTCAGACCCACTATGGGTCCATCATCAGGAACCGCAGAGGGGTGGTCCGGGATTATAAAGTCGGAAAAAACAACCCACAATGCATTGGCATGAAGGCGCCGCTCAAGTCCACGCATGCGCACTTGTTAAATATATAAACATGCAAATATTATAAAAGTGCAAGAAACACGATTACGGATTACGATGATATATATAATTATGTAAAATAAAATGTCTCCATGATGAGGGTAATGTCGACGGCATGTCGTCATTACAACACTGGTTAGCAAATAGAGTTATGTACATTCCTTCAGTGAATAATAAGCCAGTATTAGTTGCAGGTGTTGCTAAGATCTTGGTGCGGTTCCAGTCCGGAATGTATTGGCCTTGTTTAACTAGTCGGGATAAGGCAGTGGTACCCGATCCAGTCCGGACATTGCACATGTGTTCAGAAATACGGGTAGCAACAGTCCAAATCGTGGATCGTACGTAATTGGTGTCCTGTATATCAGGCTCAGTAGCTTTTAATGGAATAGAATAGACACCGTGCCTTTGGAACGTATTAACCTTGTCCCGATCCCTCCTAATCTAGGAGAATAATTTATGCGTCTGTATGCCAAAGGCTATGTTCTGCCTGCGGCAAGCCTTTTTTAGGCTATATATTTGCGATATAGAGAAAAAAAAGACTCTCTTTCTCTTGTCTGTTATCACTAAATGAGTTTCCAAAAATAACGCGTTTTTACTTCATGTGCTTGTTTTCCATCCTTTCATTATGCAAAAGCTATTTAGCACGGCGCCAATAAGATTTGCTAGAGATCCCTCCCTTTCTGCTACTTACGTCGGACATCCAAAGAAAAAGTATCGAAATAAATCCTTCGCTTTCTGAAAGTAATTTTCTGTCACAAGTTACCCTTAATTTGTCATAATGTGATAAATTTGAACGCCTTGAAGCAATTAATGGCAAAATACTATCAATGATGTGTGATTCTTTAAAATCTGTTATTATTTTGCCACCCGATGCTTCTTTGTTTTCTTCAGTTCCATATCTTCCTGCGAAAACCTGAAAATACTATAACAGTTTCTAACCACCTAACGGAATTATAGTGTCAGCAGTCCTTAAAAATGTATTCCGTTAGCCTCACTCCCTAGCCGAAATTCAAGTATCTGACATTGACCGCGGTGGTTATCTCAAGTTGGAAATAAAAAAACGTACGACCTACAGAACACGCGACAACTATTCGTCCCAATCTGAAAAGGAGTCGAGTCGAGTGGTAGCAATCCGATTGTTCTCCTCCAGTAGAACGCATATAGTTATTTAACGTACGCGAGTGATTCTACAGGCTTGAAACATTCCTAATATCCATTCGGGAAGAAGGAATTAAAAAAGCAGAAGTGTAAGCTGGAAGTTGCATCACCTGGAAGTTGAAAATATGAGGAACCAGTAGGAGGGTCCAAAGAGAAGTAACCAGTCGGAAGTGCCACAATCAAAGCCCAACGAGGTGGCTCCCCATTTGGTTGGAAAATAACCAGAGTTGCAAGTTCATCTAACTTGGGGGATACACAAACTGCTCAATCATCTCCAGGTAATTATCTGCTCTTACGGTCGCTTCCTGAAAGAAAAAGGGTAATATTACACGGTGGACAACTATACCACACCAAACATTCACTTTTGGGGAAGCGTGTTCATGTTCCATTGTGCTATGCGGCTGTTAAGTTCCTCAAATTCTCTCATTCTGTTTATTAGCATTTCCAGAAACATGGAAAGTACTCATCCCAGAAACAGATTTGTCTCAGGATAGATTCAGCACTTGGAATGTTCTCCAACATGTCTTCAGCAAACTGTTAACGTTTCACATGATCATCTGGAGGTTATGTGATGGGTTATCTGCAGTTTATACGGGTGCATTTCCAATCTCTGACGTAACACTCTATGCACTGAGGACTAGGGGATGGCCAGCTGTCGGTACTGCTTGTTTAATTGACATTCGAAGGCTACGAGTTAATGTTTGCCTCACAATCTACTCCCCTTCTGGAACCAGCTATGATCTTCCAAGGCTTTTCTTTGTAAGGACGCTACCAGTTTCTTTGAATCACTTGTACCACTTTCTGATGCGATTATGTGTGAGAGGTTTGCTCCCATATTTTGTTATGAAATGCCACTGAACCTTCATTTTGGATAGGGTTCCAATAAACCACTCCACAATCTGTTCTTTCGTCGCAGGATCCATTGGCTACACTTCTGGAAAACTTGAGGGTATTCCTTACCACCTGCAACAAACATATAATAATGTGCCCCAAAAATGTTCCTTATTAGGATGCTCCAGTCCCAATTTTTAAACTCGTATGAGCACGTTTTGATTTAATTCATGTGAAATGCAAATTTTTGTTATAATGCGAAACCGTTTCAGAGTGAGTTTCAATAAGTAAATGATTGTTAGTACTTGTAGTAAAAGTGCTGTCGCTAACACACTTTCGACGGAAAAATTTCAGTGAACATTGTGACGTGCCTGCCCCTCAGGACGCACATGAGGTAAAGGCAGATAGCAGCGAGAACATACGTCTGCGTATCTCAGTTGGTAGAGCGACGTATTCCGGAATAAGGGGATTCGGGTTCGATGCCCGGCGTGGACAAAAATGACGGAAAAATTTTCTTCGTTATATTGGCGCCCGAACTTCAAGGATCACCTGGTCGTTAAAGTTCTCCTAATGGTGTGATGTACTTTCCACACCGCGGGACAGGAAAAATATGAGAATCCCTTCTTTAGCAATTCGAAAAATAAATGTTTGTGATGTTGCGTTCCACACACCAAATTGACTTGGATTTCAATGAGAGATGTTTCGTTCCACACACCAAATTGACTGGAATTTCTCCAATGTACGTTCTTCAGCGGATGACTGCCTACAGCGATTCATGGTCCCGGCCCTCTTTTGGGGGGGCGAAGATGTGACGTGCCTGCCTGCCCCGCAGGACGCACATGAGATAAAGGCAGATAGCAGCGAGAACATACGTCTGCATAGCTCAGTTGGTAGAGTGACTTATAAGGGAACTCGAGTTCGATGCCCGGCGTGAACAAAAATGACGGAGAAATTTACTTCGTTATAACATACAGATCTAAAAATTTGTAGAAATATGAAAATGTCTTAAATGGAGCTTCGGCATTGAGATCTACTATCGGAGGTTTTTTTACCTGTCATTCAAATTATTATTGGTTGTATGTTTATTATGAGTGATACATAAAACAGAATGCTATCTACACTTTGTCGTTGATGACTTGGGAAGCTAATAACGCAGTTATCCAATGGCGGACTCAGAACTTCAGAAAAGAAGAATTATTGTTTGCACGCCAATAAACCCACCTTGAATAAAGATATCCATTGAATAAGAAGCTATTTAAGTATAATGATCACTATACACAGAACATGTTGAAAAAAAAAACAAAGATTCACATTGCTTTTGGTTGTTCATTCACAGCTTGCTTACATTGCAGCTGAAAAAACTGACATATTCTCAGCACGGTCGCCCCTTAACTTGTGTGAGTTCACGTGATGTCCCAAGCGCTCAACTCAAGGAGAATTTCTAAACTACTCATTTCTCCCTCGCACTCGCGGACTTTGCCTTGCTACTACTGCGAAGCGCGTTATGTTTCTTTGTGTTTCCAACAATCTCCCACTCGCTGAGCTGTGTTCGCTTATCATTCCAAGTTTAGTCCTTAAGGTGGACGTCAAGTAATTTTGCTTCCTATACTTCCAATGGAAAAATTTTTGTACACATTTTCTTCACAATTAATGCGTTCCCAAGGATGAAAATTTGAACATCGATTAAAATAGCTTCATTTTATAACTTGGAATACTTCATATTTTCTAAACCATAACCATAATTATGCAATCTAACACTTGTTTGTCTACTGACGTCATTAAAGTACAGGTCGCGGCATCTTTTTTCTGGTTTCAACACCACCTAAGGAAAATTTATTGATTTTTATTATATTTAGTGCTATGTTTTAGAAAATATTAAGTATTCCAAGTCATAATATGAAGCTATTTTAATCGATGTTCAAATTTTCATCCTTCGGAACGCATTAATTTTGAAGAAAATGTGTACGGAA
Organism: Macrothele yani; assembly: GCA_039090855.1. NCBI lineage: Eukaryota > Metazoa > Arthropoda > Arachnida > Araneae > Macrothelidae > Macrothele > Macrothele yani. The sequence goes on along the minus strand of CM076999.1, from coordinate 105,543,719 downwards.
GTTTTTCAATTGAAAGTATAGGAAGAAAAATTACTTGACGTCTATCTTGAACATGAAATTAAATGGTCGCCCAGACTTCAAAGCTAACAGTGGTTAGCTGGAAATATTCAAAATGCGTCATGGCATCAGAGAACTTCAAATTGAAGGCAGAAGTTTATCAGGCGATGTTATTGCATCGGAAAAATTCAAAGTAACGTTTGCTGAATACGTTAATACTCAGAGGTATTCTAGAGACTACGTGTACAATGCTGATGTGACTGCTATAAACTGGGTTTGCTCCTCAGAAAATCTCTTGCATCTCGCCGCGAAAAAGAAAGCCCCTGACTACAAAGTCAGCAAAGACAGAGTTACAGCTATGATTTGTTGCAATGCAAGTGGTAAACGCCGTCTTCTAATATTGGTGATTGGTAAAAGCAAGAAACCCCGGTGTATCAAAAACGCGAAATGCCTTCTCGTCACTTACAAAGGGCAGAAGAATGCGTGGATGACATCGGATATTTTTTTCGCCTGGTGCTGAAACGTTTTTATTGCAAGTGTAAAAGAATACGGAAAAAAAGAGGGAAAGATTAGTAAAGTCTTACGGATTATTGATAATAAACCTACACATCCTGCAGTTTACCAGTTAAATAAGGTTGATAACGACTTCACGGTTATGTTTGTGCCCTCAAATGTTACGGCACTTCTTCAGCCAGTGGACCAGAGCATTATCGGAAAATGTAAACGACTGTGCAGAAAGCAGGTGCTTCGAAGTTAACTTCTGGCTGAACGGAACGAGGATAGTGTCATTGCATTTTCAAAAAAGTTAAATGTGAAAGACTGCTGCTACATGCTGATAGGTTCATGGGGAAATCTTACCGAAAACAATTTTAAAAAAGGATGGAACAAGCTATGGCCTGAGGAAGTTATTGAAGACGAAAATGAAAACTGTGCCAACACTAGAGAAATTGAGAACGAGGCTGAAGAAGTTGCAGCTCTGTGTCAATCTATCCCTGGCTTTGAGGATTGTAATGCAGAGGATGTCAACGAAGGACTGTAGAGCGATGTTAATGAACAAGCATACCGAATTAATAATGACGACGAGATCATACACAACGTTACCGAGGCGGATGAGGACAGCGAAAACAGTAGTGACGACGACAACAACGATGAAGATCCTGAACCATCCCATACAGATGCTTTTCATACTGTAGTGTCATGGTACGAAAAACAACCTGAATGCTGTTCATCTCAAGTTTTATTGTTGAAAAGAAGACTGATCAGCAAAAAAACCTTATTTAACAATGGTGCAAAAGAAGATTGGTGACTCTTTTTGTTAAACTTTCTTATATGAAATAATACATATTTTAAGTATAGAGTTTGGGGCACTGTTTGTACTTTTTTGCTTAAATAGTACTGTACAGTTAATGTAATAGCATTTTGAATTTAACATGGGGTACGTATCTTTATTATAACTTGAGTCTTTGTACTGAAATGGGGTTTTTTCGTGGGTAATTAAAGCAAGCTAAACTGTTCATTTTATTGTTATGTACTTTGCAGTTTCATTTCTTAAACCCTTTAATAGTGTCGTAGGTTAGAGCAAATAAAAGGCAGAATCGCGACGTACTGGATTAAAGTGCCAAAGTTTGCTCAGTTCTTATACACCCTCAGTACTATAAAATCAGAGGGTGGTGCCCGATTTTAGTGTCCGCCATCTTGAAATACGACGCCATATTTGTTTTATTTAGACTGTACCTGTAATTTTTCGACTTTTTTTTTTTTTAGTTTTTTAATTGTTTGTTTCTTTCTCTGTGTTAGATTACTGAATAATAAGAAGTTATCATAAATAAGAATAGTAAGAATTTATGAAAAGAAATCATGAATTGGGAAAAGTGCATTATTTGCCATACTGATGGTGGAGATTTGAGGTCCCCCAGCAGATAGGTCTCCTGACGACGCATGTAAAAGCTATGATGAGTTTCTACACATTGTAGAGGAGTTCAGGCAACTTGATTGTTTGCCAGTTGAGTTTACTGAATGTGAAAATGCAACTCATTTATTGGAAAACCATGCCAAGTGGCACAAACATTGTCTACTTACGTTTCCTCGGTCGAAACTGGATCGAACCAGCGAAAGACAAAAGCAGAAACTTAAATGTGAATCAAATGAGGGTGGCAGAAAGTCTGTTCGTCAATCAAGCAATATAGCATCTACAAGTACGTGGAACGAACGATACATATTCTGTATGGACACACAAAGACTGCTTCATCATTGCTCAACATTAACGCTAGACAATACTCTGAGAGATATGGCTAGTGAATTACAAGATACAGAACTCTTAGCACGAATCGCTGGTGGAGACTTGATAGACATCGAAGCAAAATATCACAACACATGTTTAATAGCTTACAAGAATCGCCATAGAAGTATGGAGATATATAAGTACTATTGTTAACGTTTTTTTTTTAATTTTTGATACTTTACAAATAGATGTTCAATAATCCGAACAAATCGGTAATCCGAACCATCCCCGGTCCCAATTAGTTCGGATTATGGAGGTTCTACTGTAATAGTAATCCGAATTTCTTGGCATAGAATATAAATAAAAATTTCTAAGCTTTCGCAGTCAACCAGATAGCTTATTCAAGGAAGGTAGACAGCTGTCTGCAAGCTGGACAATAGAACACTTCAACAATTGAACGCGTTGACTTGACTGGACAATAAATTGATAAGCGCAAATCTGATCAGTCATTCGAAGAAATGAGGACACGTTGGTTCGGCACGCGGTACCGAAGTACAAAAGCTGCGATATTTGAAGAATTGATTCCAAATGCGTGGCAACTCGAGAGAGACACTATCATTGCAAGCCTTGCTGCTGGTCAAGGTTTCGCGAATGGCAGTAGATTTGCGTGTGGAGTATGATATTTTTTTATAACCTTCCACATTGGATCGGAATATTTGAACTTTATCTCTCTTCATAGGGCAGTGGCTATTTTACCGTCTTTTGTAGCTCACCCAAATCTACCTTTTTTCTCCACACCCAAATCTACTGCCATTCGCGAAACCTTGGAAATCTTGGCCAGCGGCGAGGCTTGCAATGATCGCGTCTCTCTCCAGCTGCCACGCATTTTGAATCAATTCTTCAAATAATGCTGCGTTTTCTATTACGGTACTGTGTGCCCAACTAACGTGACCTCGTTTCTTCGAATGACTGATCACATTTGCGCCTATTCATTTATTGTCTAGTCAAGTCACTGCGTTCAAATTGTTGAGGTGTTCTATTATCCAGTTTGCAGGTTACCTGTCTACCTTCCTTGTAAAAGCCATCTGGTTGATGTGCGAAATCTTGGAAACGTTGATTTATATTCTAAGCCAAGAAATTCGGATTACTACAAGAGTTAAATTATTTTAAGTGTAAGTGGTGTACAGTTCCTTGTTAATAATAAATGCTGTTTGCTCTGTTTGTAGATAATGTAGATCATCTAGTAAAGTTCGAATCCAGATCAGTTCTTGACAAGAATGTGCTGCAGAGATATATTTTGATTCTGTTGACGAAAGAACGATACAATTCTATTTTTTAGAGTTCCACGATATGGGGCTGTTCCCTTGATGAAACTCATATCCGCTGGTGGATTTTCGGCCCTTGACATCACCTGCCGAATCTGCGTCGGCGTATCCCTTGAGAATGGGTTGGTGTTTTGCACTGAGTTGGAGTCGTGTGCCGATCGTTGTTTTCAGATAATTATTTTCTGTGTAGATTTCCAATCTGGTGATGATGGATTCTCCACTTTTCTACTTAAAATGCCAACTGCAGTTGCTACATTCGGTCTTGTGACCGTGGAAATGTACAACAAGACTCCTACTACTTCGCGGTATGCGGAATAATCTGCGAGTGTTCCTTCTTCTGCTTGATTGTGTTCTCCAAAGTCTGTAAACATCGGTGTGTAACTTTTCTTTAGTGGCTTTTCATCATATTTCTTACTGACATCCTTCATTTTTGGATGATAACGTTTGTAACTTCCATCATTATCTCTTTCCACCTGTATGCCTAAATAATTTGTTACCCCGCCAAGATTCTTTATCTCAAACACTTTTCTGGATTTGTTGATGTGTTCCATTAGATCAGATGTAATTAAAATGTCATCCACATAAACGATTATATATGTGTGATGGAATCCCCTTCCTTGCGTATGGTACAGCATGGGTATGCTTTTTCTTGGACGAAAGCATTTTTAGATAAGAAATTTGCAATAGATTGATTCCATACCCTATCAGATTGCTTGAGTCCATAGACAGATTTATTAAGTTTTCCTACTTTATTTTCTTGGCCTTTTTCAATGTATCCTGCTGGTTGAGATATATAGGTTTCCTCTTCTTAATTGCTGTACAAAACGGCAGTTTTTATATCAAAGTGGCGAACATGCATTTTTTCTGAATGTTGCTATTGTAGGTAGGGTGTGAATTGTAGTGTGTTTTGCGAAGGGAGCAAACGTTTGGTCGTATTCTTCACCAGGCCTCTGGCCTTTGATTAAAACCCTTTGCTTCAAGTCGTGCTTTATATCTATCTATGTCCCCATTAGCATGGTATTTTAATTTATTTTAAATGCCCATTTGCAACCAATCGCTTTCTTCTCTTAGGGAAAATCAGTAAATTCTCAGCTTTCATTCTTCTTTTGAAATTTAATTTCTTCGCGTGTGGCTTCCAGCCATTTTCGTCTTTCATCTGGCAATTTCTGAATTTCATGAGAATTTGTAGGCTCAGGCTTAGGTTTCACTTTATCAATGTATGCTAACCTGTCAGGCGGTTTTCTTCTTGGAGTTCTAGCTGATCCTCTGGGTTGTGAACTTGTGCTTTCACCTGTTGATCCATTTGATTCTAACAAAGAATTTTCACATTTAAAAATAATATCTTGTGTGTTTTCGCCGGTTTTTGATATAGGCCTGCAATTTTCCTGTACATTGGTACTTTCATCAAATTTTACACTACGGCTTATTATCACTCTGTTTGCTCCTGGTATTAGTATACGATATCCTTTTGTTCTTTCACTGTATTTAACCAATCTCAATCTTCCTACTTGAGCATGACTGTCAAATTTCTTTCGGACCTGTTTTCGCACATATGCATATGTTTGCAGCCAAACACCTTCAAATGTCCTATATGTAAGGTTTGTAGCCCTTCCATAGCTCGAATGGTGATTTTCCTGTAGATCTGGTTGGTAATCTATTTTGCAGGTATGTTGCAGTGCTAAAGGCTTCTCCCCAAAATTTGTTTTCTATTTTCGAATTCAGGAGCAATGTCTTTGCCATTTCAACGAGATACCGATTTTTCGTTTCTTCCACGCCATTTTGCTGTGTGAATATGGTGCACTCATTTGGTGTTAAATTCTATTCTCGGCAAGATAGTTTTTGAATTCTGAACCAACATATTCTCCTCCGTTTTCAGTTCTGATTATACCAGGTTTTGTCTAGAATTTGTTGCTTTTGACTGCAATGTATTGCTTCAACTTTTCCGTAGCTTCATTTTTATTGCTTATTAGATAAACATATGAAAATCGGCTGAAGTCATCAGTGAAAGTTATGAAATATCTTTTCCCTCCATGAGTTATAGATTCTATTGGACCACATATGTCGCTATGAATTAGCTCTATTGGCTTTCGTGCTTTATGTACATTCTCCTTGGGAAATGGATTTTTGTGCTAGCTTGCCCTTTATGCAGCATTCACAATTTATATTTCTTTTGCAATCAGACAATTCGTAATCCTTTTACCATTTCTTTTCTTTCCATCTCTCAGATGATGTTGGTCTCTCTGTGCCCTAAATGCATATGCCACAGATTTATACAATTTTGTTTTTAACACTGTTCGACAAAATTAGCTTTCTAAGTTTCTCCCACGGTATTCATCTTACAAAGAGTTATGTTATCAGTAATGCCTATGGCTGTAGTGGTTTTACCGCGCTTTATTATGCATTAGTCTCCCCTGAAAGTAGCATTACAACGCTTTTTAGCAATTTTAGTTCATCATTTTTTTTTATTCTAAATTATTTCTGACAGTTTTAGCCTTGCCTGTTTGTTTGTATTCTTCTGTTTGTGGGACTTCTGTATATTTTTATTCTCTTTTACTTATCCACAATGCCAGCATTCATTTTTAGTGTGATTTTTCTTATTGCAATATGTGCAATGTTCCGCTTCTTTTGCATTTCTGTTAGATTTTCATTTTTTTGAAATGCTATTGTGAAATCTATTTTTGTTTGCGCTCTCTCTTTTCGACCATTTTATTCGTCGATGAGTTTATTTTTAAAATATTATAATGTTAGTTCCTCCATGTTTTGCTTCGAGAGTTGTTACAAGTGTCTCATATGTAGATGGCAGACCACATGACATGATAGCTGCTAGGTGCGAATCTTTAATTTCTTCACCTATTGATTTTAGATTATTTGCAATTCCTAGTACCTGATTGATGTTTTGCTGCATATTTTCGTAGTCATTGTACCTTTTCTGTACAGTTTTCTAAGCAAATAGAGCTTACTGCTTAAGTTTGTTCTTTCACGAATTCTCTGCAAAGCTAATCATATATTTCGTGCAGTTGTTTCATTTATGACGTTTATTATATGTTCATCAGGCAAAAGTAGACTTATTGTTGACATAGCTTGTGCGTTTTTCTTAATCCAGTCCTCAGTTCTAACTGTAGGTTCCGCTTGGGAAATAACAATGAAAGTATCTTCTTTGATGAGAAGCATTTGAATTTTAAATTTTCAAACTGTATAATTTTCATTATTCAATTTTGTGATGGAAACGTTTGCCGCGTTTATTGGATCATAAAACGCCATTTTTATTGTTTAAGAGCAACAGTTGCGCTTCTTCATCAACTACGAATGCAACAGGGCTTACGCAATGAAAGGCTTAATTTTTTACTTTCGGTTTCGGAAACCCTTTGTTAGCGTTTATCGTTATTGCATTCCATTTAACATTTCATTCCGAGTTCATTTTTGTCTCATTCATGAAACAGTTCATTCCATAATCAATTTTATTGGTTGTATGTTTATTATGAGTGATATATAAAACAGAATGTTTATCTATCTACACTTTGTTTGTTTATGCCTCGGGAAGGTAGTAGCGCAATGCTACAAAAGCGGACTCAAAACTTCAGAAAAGAATTATTGCATGCATGCGAATAAACTTACTTCGAATAAGGATATCCATTGAATAAGAAGCTATTTAAGTAAAACGATCGCTATACACAGAACATGTTGAAAAGGAAAAACGAAAATTCACATAGCTTTTGGATGTTCACCAGTGTTGCCGGAGATTTTTGCCTAAAATCAGACCAGAGCTCGAAAATTCAGTAGAAATCAGTAGATTAATTTTTTTGTTTGAAATATGCACCACCTAAGAAATGTATTGTAGTATTTGACATAATCTTAATACGAAGAAACACTTGTCTACTGGTATTTCAGATAATACCAGTGTTCCAGAAACTTCTATTAAGGTGGACGTCAAGTAATTTTGCTTCCTATACTTCCAATGGAAAAACTTTCGTACACATTTCCATCACAATCAGTGTGTTCCCAAGGATGCAAATTTGAACACAGATTAAAATAATTTTCATATTATAACTTGGAATACTTAATATTTTCTAAAACATAACCATAATTATATAAAAAATCAACAACTTTTCCTTTGGTGGTGTTGAAACCAGAAAAAAGATGGCGCGACCTGTACTTTGATGACGTCAGTAGACAAACAAATGTTGGATTGCATAATTATGGTTATGTTTTAGAAAATATTAAGTATTCCAAGTTATAAAATAAGCTATTTTAATCGATGTTCAAATTTTCATCCTTGGGAACGCATAAACTGTGAAGAAAATGTGTACAGAAGTTTTTCCGTTGGAAGTATAGGAAGCAAAATTACTTGACGTCCACCTTAAACACGGAAATAAAATTGAAACCAGTAGAATCCTGAGTTGTTTTTTATAAGATATTACTGATGATGAGTTTTATGAAATAACGCAAAATTCAACTGAATTGATCCCCGTTGTTGTATTCTTAAAAACAGAGTTATATGCTTACTTTTTTTCTAAATCACATCCAGATGCTCCCAAAGTACAATTGCTGTACCAAAAAAAAAAGCATCAATATACCGAATTTCGCATTACGGACGTTCTCCTAATATTCTGTTTTCAACAAAACTAAGGAAAATATTTGTATAACAGACAAATTAGTTATCTGGAATACAAAAAAAAAATACTACGTGAAGAGTATGAATTTAAAAAGAATAATAATAGGAAGCAGGTGTTGAATAGTTTTAGTCTTCGTCAGAATTTTCTCTTCACAGCAGTTCTGAGGCGAGTCTCGTCAACTGGATCAGTAGAAGGTGAGTACTAAAAGAATGCTGACATCCTTAGACAGCATCTCCTTAAATGTGTAGTCTTAAAACAGAAAAAAATCAGTAGATTAAAAAAATCTGAGTAGACTGGAGTATAAATTAGTAGATCTACTGATAAATCAGTAGAATAGCAATGCTGATGTTCTCTCACAGCTTGCTTAACATTGCAGCCGACAGAACTAAGACACCTTCTCAGCATAGTCGCCAATTAACTTGTGTGAGTTCATGTGATGTGTCAAGCTCTCAACGCAAGGAGAATTGCTAAACAACTCGTTTCTCCCTCGTACACGGAGATTTTACTTTGCTGCTACTATGAACCGCGCCTTAGGCAAAGAATATCTAAGCTTAGCGTGAAGAACGGCAGCTCTCGTGGAGATAACATAAAAAGGCAACAACAGCGCCACCACAACCTAATAGGTAATATGCTCTACCGGAAAGCAAACATTCAGGAGCAAAAGACGTTAGGGGGACTATGGCAGTGAAGCTTTTCTTTGATCTACGATGGTTTCCTTCGATCTGATGACTATTTGCTTAGAGCAGTTGATTTTTGTTGTTGTTGTTGTTGCGGTTTTCTGATATCCCGGCCGTCCCCTATTTTGGTGAGAGAAACATCCAATAACAATAGTATTACTATTTAAATTAAATTTTAGCAAATATTATAGTTAGGCCTAAGGATCCGTACAAAATGCTGACAATCCCTAGTATTTGGCATTGCTGAAAATGTTTCTGAAAAACAAAGTAAAGCCTTAACTAGCCCGATTGGCTTAACAAAACTAACATATCTGATTTGCGAAGTGATTATTTCTACCGAGAAGGTAACAATCACGTGCTGTGAGTACCTCGGCTGACTGTTCCTTATCATAATTGAAGTTAACCGAAGTACGCATGCGCAGTCTGCTCCAGCATCAGCCTGCACGTTGGTTTCTGTGCATTGCATCCTAGTGGCTGAGGGATGATTGTTTGCCAGAATTGAAGTCAACAGAAATACGTTTCTGCTCCGGCATCAGCCTGTATGTTGGCTTCTGTGCACTGCATTTTATATCATAATATATGGCGGCGCTACTTACGTCTCGCCGAGCCATTGGGCCTGAGCACGGCGACCACTCTCCCGGTGCGAAATTGTGTTGCCCGGCAACACCAACACACTGACTTCGCCGAACCACATATACAATGTGAGTTCGGTTCCACCGGTGTTTCACTCACACCCCGATACAGCAACCACGGTTCCACAGTCTTTGCCTTAGGTTCCCGTGTGTCATCAGATGTTATCACCCAGAACAACCGCGAAAGCTGTCTAAGGGCGTTTTTTAAACACTGAAAAACAATGTTTGTAGCACTAAACTATAACCAGGAGAATTCCATAAAATATTCTTTTTTTCCTATAATATAGTGCTCACAAGTGTTGATCAAATATAAAAATTAAAACTCGTGCAATGTCGTGCGCAGAACAGATTACACTTACCTAATTTCTTTTACGCATAGTATTTATTACATATTTACTTACTTAAAATCTAAATTATAATAAAAGGCCAAAGTTTGGGTTGAACAAGGAGTAGTCGAAGACTATTAGCAATACATATTCCAATGCGAAAAGGTCTCAGTTTATATTTAACATATATTTCCGAATATTTGTAAGTCGTTACATATATATTTGAATTATATTAACCCTGGAGGATATCATAAACTTTCTTTGCTAAGTACAAAGTCCTGTGCAAAGCATTGTCATTTGATCCGCGAAAAATATCTTGAAAATACGACGAAAATTCGATAGCATCTTTGGATCTGTTCCTGCTTTTCTGCCACTTCAATTAGTTCCTTCCGTTTAGATAGTTCTATTTGATTGTTAAATTTAATTGGAAGTCTTAATTTTTATAATTAAATTGGGTTATACTTCCAACTTAGGTCCGCTCTCTGCGATGTACGACTCAGCGGTAACGTGCTTCCAGCTGTCGGGAGATCGGAAAGATATTGCGTGTCAGTTACGTAACAGTCCTGTTTCGTGATTATGTTAGCCCTTAGAAGAACCTTCATGAATGAGAATTGTGTTCTTACTCCGAAACATTTATTACGACGGATTTTTTTTTGTTTCCTCATGATTGGGAAGGCGTCTGTTTGGCAGAATAAATCAATTATTACGTAAACTTAAAATCGGCTGATTGCATGCCAGGAAAGAACTGTCTGATTTTGTTAATCAACATCTAAAAACAGTGTTCTGAGGGAAAAGGACAGTTCAGTCAGAATAAATATTCCAGAATATGCTATGCCATATATTTCAGAATATTTGTAAGTCGTTACATATATATGAGAATCTCAGGAACTACAGACCTATCAGCCTCCTATCAGTGTTTTATAAAATCTTCACTAAAGTTCTTTCACACCGCTTGAAGGTAACACTGGACATGGCTCAACCGAGAGAACAAGCTGGATTCAGGAGTGGCTACAGCACAATAGATCATATCCACGTGCTGAGAGAACTAATTGAAAGAGTGAGGGAATATGAACTTCCATTGTGCATGGCTTTTATCGATTATGAAAAAGCCTTTGATTCGGTGAAACCATCAGCAGTTACCATGGCTCTGAAAACCTGCGGTATTGAAGATGCATACATTAATATTATTAATAACATCTATGAAAATGCAAGTGCAAAGATTAGGCTGTTTGAAAATACAACACACATAAAAATTGGAAAAGGAGTGAGACAAGGTGACACCATATCTCCGAAGCTCTTTAATGCCACATTGGAAAATGTCTTTCAATCACTGAACTGGGAAAACAAAGACATAAAGATTAATGGAGATTATCTAACCCACCTTCGTTTTGCTGATGACGTAGTTATTTTTGCAACTACCCCATCAGAGCTGCAGAGTATGATCCAGGAACTTGCTGACAAGAGTAAAGAAGTGGGATTAAAAATAAACTTTCAGAAGACAAAAGTGATGTTCAATGCTTTTGCAAGAAATGAAGATTTATCGATTGATGGAGAAAAGCTGGAGATAACAGACACGTACGTTTATCTTGGACAGCAGATATCAAGTGGGGGTCACATTGATGAAGAAATTAATCGGCGTACAAAACTTGCCTGGAGAGCTTTTGGAAGAAACAGCATAATTTTCAAGAGCAATACGCCATTATGTCTTAAAAGAAAAGTGTTTGATCAATGCATCCTTCCAGTGCTTACGTATGGTGCAGAGACGTGGACCTTAACTAACAGAGACATACAAAGGCTGTAGACAACTCAAAGCAGCATGGAGAGGTGCATGCTTGGTGTAACCAGGAGAGATAAGAAGAGGAACTCTTGGATCAGAAAAATGACAAGAGTCGAAGATATCATGATCAGAGTTAAATCCCTGAAATGGCAATGGGCTGGACATACTGCCAGAAGAACAGACCATCGATGGACAGCCGAAATTTTAGATTGGATTCCAAGGGACAGGAAAAGACCCAGAAGAAGACCACATGGGAGATGGGCGGATGAAATTCGAAAGTATGCGGGAGTAACATGGGGGAGACTGGCACAAGACAGACCGTTGTGGAGGAAACTTAGGGAGACCTTCGTCCAGCAGTGGATTGATAATGGTTGACAATGATGATGATGATGATGATATGCCAAGTACATTTTGATTTCCCTCTACTAGTTTGTGTTTAAAGTGGCGCAAATTAATTGCCTATAACACTGATACTAGTAACTAACTGGCTCAGCGGCAGTGGTAACATCACCCTGTGACGATTTTACGACTTCATCATCGTAGGACGATCCTTTGGTAAAAGATAACACTAGAATCGCCACGATATCATGAGGGAACCACATTCAAATCATGAGGGAACCACATTCAAAGCATAATGGAGCCACATTCGAAGTATACGGGATCACAGCTTACCCACCCTGAAACGTTCTTCTTCAGACCCCTAAATTGTTCAAAACGTTTAGACACTGTGAAAGTCATTGGGCGGCCAGGTAAACATCTTGAAGTTGGGAGCAATCTTTGGCGTTCTCACGAGGAAATAAACTTGGCCACCAATTTCATCCAAAACTCTCTTCCAATTCCACAGCTTGGAGCTCAGAAAAAGACGCTCGAAACAAAAGGAACTTACTAGCTTCGACTACAAAACACACCTTCAACAAACACCTTGGAACTAACACCTATCAAACGCGCAAACGTGCTGAGCTCAAACGAACTAACGTGCTGCCATCTGTCAGCAGATTTGTAATCATAATAAGTTGCAATAATCCGCTGAGAGCTATACTTCCACAGTTGGAAGGCCCGCACGGGGATAACTGGTTTTCCAGTTATTTGGGGAGCGGCGCCCCACGGCCCGAGCTAACCTTGTGACGGTTTCTATTGCCTCTGCGGCTTTGACGATTACATCACCGAAGGGACAGCTGTTCATCCAGCTGATGGGGGATGGCGTCCCCACGGCCCGAGCCGATTTTCTCTTATTGTTTTGCTTTTTTCGTCTTATGTTCATATTTTGACATGTACCCGCCTCAGTTGTAGGCTGCTGAGGTTGTGATGAGGCGCCAGCTCCGGGTTTTGTTCCTCGTTCTTTTCCCTGTCTTTTCTCTTTTATGTTACATTTTCTGTTTTTCCGGAGCTGGTTAGCTTAGACCTACCTGCATGTTTGCCGTGTGCGGTGACTCGTACAGGTGGAAATGAGGATGCTGGAGGCTGAGGTATTTGGGGGCCGGGTTGTAGTGTCTCCAGCTGCCAACACTCCTCTCTTTGCCCTCTGCTTCACCCTAAACGGGTGGCTGGGAGCTAACCCACTCCTGGTCAGGTAGTCTGTGGCCGAGTGGCGTCCAGACTTCTAGCGGCTTGTCGTTCTGTTCGGCTGGGTGAGTATGGGGGTAGGGTGGGCATGCCAAAGGGGTGTTCTCCGGGCACGGGAAAGTCTGGGTGCACGCTGAGCGTGTGTCTGCCCTACCACCTTGCTATATCCGCTGACTATCCCTAGAGCCGTGTCCTGCGTCCTCTTGGGCTTGCGGACCTCCGGCTCTCCCTCGTTGGGCTCGGTAGTGGGTGGGGAGGTCAGCGGACGAATTTTTCTTTCATTCATGGAAACCCCAAGTGTTTCCCATGCTAATAATACTTTAAAGCGCCCTGTGGAGGACAGTGCTCCTTCCTCCACAAAGAAACTTGTCACATCTAATTGCAATGCTCTGTTTCTGTTGATTAAATCTGGTGACTCTTCACAGTCACTCAGTACCAAGAGTCCTTTCTGGATCAACAAGGCTCTGCAAGCCGTTGCTGGCTCTCCAAAGAGTGTGAAGAAGCTCCCTTCCGGGGATCTTCTCGTGGAAACTTCTACTCCACGCCACAGTGCCACCTTGCTGGAAACGACCGTTTTGCTTGGCGTTCCTATTCAGGTTTCTCCACACGGTTATCTCAATTCCTCTCGCGGTGTAGTCAACTCCCGCGACCTGCTTGAATGCAGCGATGAGGAATTGCTGGAGGAACTTGGTGAACAGCATGTCATTGGGGTTCGAAGGATTCTTTTTAGGCGGGATGGGAAATCTATTCCCTCCCGTAACATCATCCTAACGTTTGACTCCCCAAACCTGCTTCTTCCATCAAGGCAGGTTATTTACGGCTTGATGTTCGACCATACATCCCGAACCCCTTGCGATGTTTCAGGTGCTAGCATTACGGTCACTCCCAGCAGTCTTGCCGTAATGTTGCAAAGTGTGGCCGCTGTGGTTCCACAGAACACTCTTTGGCGGATTGCTCTGCAGAGTCTGATCATTGTGTCAACTGCGAAGGGACTCATCCTGCTTCTTCTAAGCAGTGTCCAAAGTGGATAGAGGAACAGGCAATCCAACGCCTGAAGACAACTGAGCATCTCTCATATCCCGAGGCTAGACGGCGGATCGCCCCTTTACAACCAGGCCGGCGGTCCTATGCTTCAGTTGTGGTGCAGAAGGCTTCAGTGGCGGTCCAGACTGAGGTGTCCATCCCAGCGGGGTGTCCTTATGATTTTGGGGACATCGTCACTGCTGGTATGGAAGCACTGAAGTCTCGCCGTATTGCATCCAAGGCGACATCAACATCGTCGCCTAAACCTACCTCTATGCCGAAACCATCTACGGCCATCACAGGGACCCAGGTCCAGGGCACTGGAAGGAAGAAGCCGGAAAAGGTAAAACCGGGTTCATCCTCCCCGAAACAGAGCAGGCAAAAACCATCTCTCAACACAGGGGTAAACACAGCCCTGTGTTACCTCCCGACACTGCGGATGGATTGGAGGTGATGGACGACAGTGAGACGTTCTAGTCGTCTGTCTTTTTCATTCTTTCATTACATTTTTCTTTATGGCCACGCTCATTCAGTGGAATTGCCGAGGTCTGCGTTCACGCATTGACGATTTAAAAGGCTTACTGTCTTCGCACACACCTGTGTGCGTGTGTCTCCAGGAGACAAAGCTTCGCATGACGGACACTCCTTCGCTGCGGAGACATTCTTTTTTCCGCAAAGATCACCAGGACGGCGTAATTGCCTGCGGAGGAGTGGCCGTCGTTGTTCCTCATGGTGTCCCTGTCACTGCGGTTGCCCTTCGGACGCCTTTGCAGGCAGTGGCAGTGAGACTGTCTGTGAACACTCTGCTCACGGTGTGTTCCATCTATATACCACCAACTGAAGCTGTAGGCCTTTCGGATCTGGAAGATTTGGTTGACCAGCTGCCGCCTCCTTTCTTCATCTTTGGGGATTTTAATGCTCACAATCCGTTGTGGGGTTCCACAACTCGAGACTCCAGGGGCCGTGTTGTTGAGTCCCTTCTCTCCAACACGTCCCTCTGTCTCCACAACACCGGAGTTGCTACTTATTTTCATGAACCCACCCGTTCGTACTCAGCCATTGATCTGTCTTTGAGTTCACCATCCTTATATCCTGACTGGTCCTGGAGCGTGTCTGGTGATCCCCTTGGCAGCGATCACTTTCCCATCTTTCTCCGTCTAGCGGGTGGCGGGTACCGTTACCCTACTCGCCCTGCTAGATGGAATATTGATCGTGCCAAGTGGGACGCATTCACGGCTTCAGCGATTATTACTCCAGCTATGGTGACCTCAGGAACGGTCAATGACGCTGTTGCGGCGGTAACGGATTGTGTTGTGCATGCGGCAGAACTTACCATCCCCAGGACGTCGACTAAACTTCCACGTTGCCCAAGACCTTGGTGGAATTCCACTTGCATGGCAGCTCGTCAGGCCCAACATCGGGCTTGGGGTAGGTTTCGTCGGTACCCCACCGACGCGAACCTACTTGCTTTCAAGAAGGCCAAGTCCTACGCGCGATTGGTTCGTAGGCGTAGTCAACGGGAGTCCTGGATACGTTACGTATCCGGGATTAACTGCGCTACCAGCCCTAAGATCGTTTGGGACAGGATCCGTAAGATTCGAGGACAGTACCCATCTGGGGCAATCTCCATTCTTGAGAGTGATGGAGGAACGGTTGCTGACGCTCAGGGTATTGCTGATTGTCTGGGCGCCGCTTTTTCTTCGGTGTCCAGCAGCAGCAATTACCCTGCTTCGTTCCGGCAGTTACAGCCGCGGCTTGAACGGTCCAAGATTTCTTTTGGACCGTTTTCTTCCGCAGATTATAACAGCCCGCTGACTGCCGTGGAGCTGAAGACCGCTCTGAATCGGTCCGGCCGGACATCTGTCGGACCAGATAACATCCATTACGATATGCTGAAGCACCTTTCTCCGTCCTCTCTTGAATGTCTGCTAATCCTGTTTAACAGGATTTGGCTAGAGAATGCCTTTCCCAGGTCTTGGCGTACGGCCATTGTCGTTCCTGTTCCCAAACCTGGTAAAGATCCCACCAACCCGTTGAACTACCGGCCAATTGCTATGACGAGCTGCCTTTGCAAAGTACTCGAGCGCATCATTCACCTTCGTCTCATTTTTTATTTAGAAATTCATCACATTTTTTCGCCTCATCAGAGTGGATTTCGTAAATCTCGATCCACCACCGATCATCATCTTCGCCTTGAGACTTCTGTCAGGGAGGCGTTTGTCCGGCGTCAGCACATGGTCTCCGTCTTCTTCGACATGGAGAAAGCCTATGACCGTACCTGGAGATACGGCATTCTCCGTGATCTGCACGCGTGCGGATTGCGGGGAAACTTACCATCTTTCATCGCCGGATTTCTCCAGGACCGGAGTTTCCGTGTGCGCGTCGGGTCGACCCTCTCTGCGGTGTACCCGCAAGAACAGGGTGTACCTCAGGGCTCCATTCTTTCCGTTACGTTGTTCATCCTTCGTGTTAACCATATTTTCCAACTACTTCCTCCCACGGTTCGTGGAACCATGTACGTGGATGATCTGCAGATCTCTTGCGCCTCTGTCAACATGCGTACCATCGAGAGACAGCTCCAGTCTGCCATTACCAAGATCTCTCACTGGGCTTCCCAAAATGGATTTGGCTTCTCGACGCAGAAGACCGTTTGCGTGCATTTTTGCCGCAAACGGGGTCTTCACCTAGACCCCAGCCTCCGTCTGGGATGCTCTACCATCCCCGTGGTGTCAGAAGTCAAGTTCCTTGGGTTAACTTTTGACCGAGCGCTCACCTTCCGGCCTCACATCCAGTCTTTGAAGGTGAAGTGCACGAGGTCATTGGGTATCCTGAAGGTCCTCTCTCGAACATCTTGGGGGGCCGACAGGTGCTCAATGCTTCGCATTTACCACTCTCTCATTCGGTCAAAGTTCGACTTCGGATGCATTACGTACGGTTCAGCGCGTCCATCGATTTTAACGCCTTTGGACCCCGTCCATCACCAGGCATTGCGGCTATGTACTGGTGCTTTCCGTACCTCTCCCGTACATAGCCTGTATGCGGAGGCTCATGAGCCGCCGTTATGCATCCGTCGTAAGCAGCTGTCTCTTCAGTTTTACACAAAACTGAAGTCTCTTCCTGATCATCCCCTGCATGGTTCCATCTTCCAACCGGACTGTGTCCGCTTGTTTTGCAACCGCCCCTCCTGTGTTCCGACGTTCGGGATTCGGATGTCTGCCATAGTGCGCGAAGCTGGTCTAAACTTGTCACGGATTGGTGTGACCACCTTTTTCAACCGTCCTCCTTGGCAGTCCGTTCCAGCAACGGCTGACCTTTCTCTTTGTGTGTGGCCAAAGTCTTCCACTCCTGCTCTGGTGTACCAGCAGCTCTTTGCTGAAAAACTGTCAGTCTACCCGGATTTCGTGCCTGTATTCACCGATGGCTCGAAGTCCGGGGATGTCGTTGGATCCGCTTTTGTGTGTGGCGAAGCCTCACATGCTGAGAGGCTTCCGCCTGAATCCACCGTCTTTTCGGCAGAGATGCGTGCGGTACACCTCGCTTTGTGCCACATACAGTCTCGATCACTTCGTCGCGCTATGGTTTGCTCTGATTCCCAGTCCGTCATTCATGTTTTATCTTCTCCGGAGGACACGGACTCACCTGTCATCCGTGATGTCCGTCGTCTTCTTGGAACTTTGGAGGGTGATGGCTTCCTGGTCCGATTCTGTTGGGTTCCTGGCCATGTTGGGATCCGGGGTAACGAGCTGGCAGATCTCTCTGCCAGGTCTGTTTCCTCCATGTCGCCAGCTCGGCTGCCACTGTCTTTCCGCGATTTTCGACCTTTGATCCGGACATTTCTCCTGGACGAGTGGCAGTCCCTGTGGTCTCAGCAGGGCGGCAATAAGCTGCTTTCTATCAAACCACAGATCGGACTCTGGAAGTCTAGTTTGCGGAAGAACCGTCGTGAGGAGGTTGTTCTTGCGCGTCTCCGCATTGGGCACTGTCGTTTTACTCACCGCTTTTTGCTGTGTGGCGACAGTGCCCCGATGTGTGAGGCGTGCCAATGTCGTCTCACCGTCCTTCATGTTCTGTGTACTTGTGTTCGTTTTTGTGATCATCGTTTTCGTTATTTTCATTCCCATTTGTTAGACGAAGGAGCAGCTACGCTGCAGACTCTCCTTGGTGAGAACTGCGATCTGACGGCAGTGTTCGCATTTTTTACAGAAATTGACTTTTTTTAATCTTATCTAGTTTTACCGCTTTCATTTCCATCTTTCACTTTTACCGTTTCATCCTGTTTTTACCCTTGTGTACGTGTTTTACTGTTTTTGTTCTATTTTTGATGTCTTTTGTTTGGCGCTCTTTGGCCACCCATGGCCCTTGCGCCATTAAAATCTACTAACCAACCAACCAACCACAGTTGGAAGTATAGCCTGATGTTGTTACCTTTCTCGTTTTTTTTATTCTTCCCGGATGTATATTAGGAACATTTTTAAACTTACATAAACATTCGCGTGCGTAATGTTAAATAACGTTTAATAAATGCGTTTTCTTCCGATAAAAGAATCATATAATTACGACAACACTCGTCTCTTATTAAGATGGGACAAAGTGGTTCTTTTCTTGTGTTATACACTAAGTGGCCACTTTATTATGACCACCCCCTCAGTACTGCGTTGGGCTACCTTTTGCCTTTAATACTGCGTCGATTCTTTGTGGCATGGACTCCACGAGATGTTGATAGGTGGTTTGTGGAATCTGAGACCATGCTTGATGAATAGCACTTTCCAGAAGTGTGAGATTGCAGTGTTGTGGATCCAGCTGTATGATGGCTCGTTCAACTTCATCCCACAAATTCTCAATGGGGTTGAGATCTGAAGATTGTGGGGGCCGCCTAAACAAAGTAAACTCACCGGCATGTTCCTGAAACCAGTCCTGTACAATACGAGCACTATGGCAGGACGCATTATCTTGTTGAAAGTAGCCATCGCCATTGGAATAAACCATCCACATGACAGGGTGCAGTTAGTTCGCAACGATGTTTAGATATGATGTGTCAGTCAGAAGTTGATCAACACGAATTAAAGTGTCCAACGCATGCCAGGAAGACATTTCCCAAACAATAACGTTGCCTCCACCAGCTTGAAGGGTTGTAGCAATGCATTTGGGGTCCATGCTTTCGTGCTGTTTCCGACAAATTCTCACTCGGCCATCGGCATGGTGCAACTGAAAACGTGAATGATCGGACCACATAATTTGTTTCCAATTATCGATTGTCCGATCCTTGTGCTCCTGTGCGAACTGGAGACGTTTTCTCTTGTTAACTGCAGACAACAAAGGTGTTCGAACAGGCCTTCGGCTGCCATATTCCATCCGATGCATTGTACGGCGAACAGTGCGTGCAGAGATCATTTGAGGGGATCCTCGATTAAGATGGTCTGTAATTTGCTGCATTGTTGCCCTTCTGTTGTTTGTTTCCAGTCTGGACACTCTCCGTTCCTCCCGAGAAGTCACTAGTCGGTGACAACCACACGTTGCACGTAGAGATCCAGTTTTTTGGCTGACAGTCCAGTCTTTAAACACTTTAACAACAGTTGTTCTGGAACATTTCAAGAATGCGGTGGTATCGGTGATACTCGCTCCATGACTCCGAGCTCCTACAATCATCCCACGTTGAAAGTCCGTCAAATCGCAATTTTTACTCATCTCGTCACCCAAAAATCACTTCTACTACTGTCGCAAGCACTAAGCTTTCAATTTTTATTCTAGCCTCGCCCTCTGGCAGCAACATCGTGCAGCCATGGCTCATTTGCTTAAAACTGTCAGGTGGTCATAATAAAGTGGCCACTCAGTGTATAAGTCGTATGTTTTTTTTTATCTGCAACTTGAAATAACTACCATTGTGGCCGAGTGGACTAATGCGCTGGCTTATGTTTGAGCTGGGCCTGTGTTCGGCTCCCGAGTAAAGCATGATTGTTGAGTTTTTCCAATGGCTCTGCCTCTATCCTTTCAGTGCATTCAGAGACCCGAAAACAGGGAGAGACGACTATTTATAACCCATAGAGTTGCTCACGATGGTCCTTAAATTCCTTGACACCATCCCTGAAGAAAGGATTGAAATGATTAGTACGGTAAATCTTTTAATACATACGATAATCGTGCAGTTCGAGTAATAATAATAATAAGAAGAATAAAAGTCATGCATGTGTTATTACTGTTGGACGAATTCCCTCACGTAAATCATGTATTCTGATTAAAATGCCTTATTTTAGCAAGCAAATTTAAAATTGCTACAGACTGCATTGCGTGAAAAACAAATGCTCGGAATACGCGTTTCGTATCAAATTTATTTCTGAGATCAATCGCCCAATTGTCTAAATCCGTTGTAGGGACGAGAATTCATGCACATCGGTGAATTATGTGATAGAAATTTGTCGGCATAATTTATTTTGAACGAAGCTCTTTAGATTCATGTGATGGACATTAAATTACATTAATCTTATAAGAATGAACTGTTTTCATCAAGACATGAACATTTGATGTCAATTATTATCAAATGTATTAAGATCTTCCTTAGAACGCATGTTAAACCGTGTAAATGTACTAGTAAGGCGACATTCTAATGCGTCTATTGTAATGACGATGTACACGCGGAGGCACCGCTATTGTTCCTGGCCGGGGGGAATGCAAATTGCGAGGTACACGGAAAGCGCAAGGTCAGCGAGGCGAAGGAAGGTCAGCCCCGGAATTCACAGGTCAAGGAGAAAAAGGGTGGGGGCGCAGAGAGGCAGGCGGGTCGCCTGCTGGACGCATGCTCTCACTCGGAAAAAGCGTTGGCGCCTCTGGCGGAGAAGGCAGGAGGCGAGGAGAAGTTACTAGTGAAAAACTTTGGGATAGAAGGACAGTGAGGGAGAAGACAGTGAGTAGTTGGAACGGATGGTGGAAGGTGCTGGGGGCAGCACGAAAAAGAAAGCTGGTCGTAGGACACGTGCCAGATAGAGCACGGGAAAAAGTTCGTCGTTGGAAGAGCCGGAGAGATACACCGGTTGTCTGTAACGAAGTACGGAGAAGACTAGCTACGAGGACACGTGTTTCGGGAACAGAACACGAGGCTTAGCTTCCCAAACAAAAGAAGTGTGAGGTGCGCGAAAGATTTCGGCCAATAAAGACTTTCACGTTCGCGGTAGGGAAAGAACTTGCAAAGGTTTATTTGCGGAAAAGAGTATTCCGTTAATGTATAGGGACTCTGGCATTTTTCGCTGAACTGCAACTTGCAAGAGCTCGTGTTACGGAACAATAGCTGCCAGGATTGATTATTTTTTATTAAACATTTTTGTTAAGTTTCAAAAAAGCCTTAGATTAAATTCATGCTTTGAATGTCTCGCCATTATTTTTACTTCCCCTCTCCCGAATAGCAGATCATTTTTAGTAAAGCTGGGAGAGTAAGAACGCCGGGCTGTCTTCAGCTTTCGTTGATAGACAGTTTCCATACAGAAAGAACCTTATAATTTTTTTCTTCCTGCTGTGGGGAATTTTCGACAGCGCGGGTAGCCAGGATCGTTTAGCTGATAAGCAATAATTAACATAATGAGCTTCCACCTCCTATATCCGTAATTCTGTACAAAAAAGAAATTATATAATGTCTGTTTAAACCTTTCAGCCCTGAAACTTTCACCAATTTATTTTATATATGATCTTTGTACCATATGAACAGCTTACATTTTCGTATAAGAGGCACCGGGTATTTTTTCTCTAACTTAACTAATTTTTTCTCTAACTTAACTAATAATCACACCTGTAGTTGCCAAAGTAAGTTAAGCCGACTCTGCATTGCTTTACCTGACGCATACTGACACACATCGTAATTAACGTATGCAGAAATTCTGCCGCTTACTTTTGAACTTCCCTACAGATTAATAGATATCTGATTTTAGTTTCAGTTTGCCGCTGAAACAGAAATAAGTTACAGACATTTTTTTATTTATTAATGAATTTTTGAAAGATACTTCATGCGCTTTAAAAAAAATTAACTCTGAGTGTGAATTTAAGTAATTTTCTTCTAATTTCAGCTAATGTGTAATACGATATCGTCCTCTTACCGTTTGATCAAATAAAATATTGCGTTTTTTTTATTTTTTTTTTATTTTTGAATCTTTGCGTGATCGGATTGATGTTGGTGGACGTTGATTAATGCGACCCAAAAATACCTCACACTGTGATATTTGACTAGGTATAAGTGCAAAGATTTGGCTGTTTGAAAATACAACACACATAAGAATTGGAAAGGGAGTGACACAAGGTGACACCATATCTCCGAAGCTCTTTAACGCCACATTGGAAAATGTCTTTCAATCACTGAACTGGGAAAATAAAGGCATAAAGATTAATGGAGATTATCTAACTCACCTTCGTTTTGCTGATGACGTAGTCATTTTTGCAACTACCCCATCAGAGCTGCAGGTATGATCCAGGAACTTGCTGACAAGAGTAAAGAAGTGGGATTAGAAATGAACTTTCAGAAGACAAAAGTGATGTTCAATGCTTTTACAAGAAATGAAGATTTATCGATTGATGGAGAAAAGCTGGAGATAACAGACACGTACGTTTATCTTGGACAGCAGATATCAAGTGGGGGTCACATTGATGAAGAAATTAATCGGCGTACAAAACTTGCCTGGAGAGCTTTTGGAAGAAACAGCATAATTTTCAAGAGCAATATGCCATTATGTCTTAAAAGAAAAGTGTTTGATCAATGTATCCTTCCAGTGCTTACGTATGGTGCAGAGACATGGACCTTAACTAAAAGAGACATACAAAGGCTGCAGACAACTCGAAGATGTATGGAGAGGTGCATGCTTGGTGTAACCAGGAGAGATAAGAAGAGGAACTCGTGGATCCGAAAAATGACAACAGTGGAAGATATCATGATCAGAGTTAAATCCCTGAAATGGCAATGGGCTGGACATACTGCCAGAAGGACAGACCATCGATGGACAGCCGAAATTTTAGATTGGATTCCAAGGGACAGGAAAAGACCCAGTAGAAGGCCACATGGGAGATGGGTGGATGAAATTCGAAAGTAAGCGGGAGTGACATGGAGGAGACTGGCACAAGACAGACCGTTGTGAAGGAAACTAGGGGAGACCTTCGTCCAGCAGTGGATCGATAATGGTTGACAATGATGATGATGATGTGTTGCTGAACAATGGCCGCAAATGCCGTTTTCATAAAAGGCTGTAAAGAAATACAGAGAAATAAAAATTAGCAAATAAATGTCGATGCATACCCATGAAGAAAGCAACCCACATTTCACTGGCAGACCCACGGAACACGATATAGCTTTCTGAAAATCCGTTGAATTTATTTGATGCTGTGCAATTCTTTTTGGATGCGCTTTGGTCTGCTGCTCCCGTCGTCTACTATAAGAGACGCAGTGCTAGTAACGTGCTGCCATCTATCGGGCTACATAAAATACGTGGCGTGGGTTATATCTGTAGCGAATGTGTATGTGCTGTAATTTGGCTTTCCCTTAAAATTAAGAGCCTTTAGGGAACGTTAATTTTGTACCTATTCTGAAACATTTACTGGGACAGGAAAGATTTGTTTCCACCAGAATGAAACCTGTCTTTCTAGTACAATAATTAAATTAGATTTATTACATATCAGGAAAGAACTGTTTGATAATGCAAATAATCACCTGTAAACAGTGTTCTCAGGAAAGATGACAATCCCGTCGGAAAAAATATTCCAGAATGTGGTCTACCAAATGATTTTTTATGAGCCCCATCTGAAAGTGTTCGTTTCAGGAAGAGCTGGATTTAGACATTCTGAGTTCCTAAGCGCAGTTTGAAGTACAGGCCTTTTTTATTAGCAATATAAAATTGTGTGGTATGCATGTTGGAATGTAATAAAATAAATATCTTAGTAGCATGGTCGCAATTTTAAACTATATTTCGCACTTTCGTTTTGGAAAAAGTGTTGATTATATCATCATATTTGAAAGAATTTGTTAAGTCTAGTTCTACAATCATCATAGAAGGATGACACAACTTTTCTTGCCCTAATGAATTTCTTAAGCAATTTTGACCCCCTTCAGAACTGAAAAGAATCTTTCATAGCTGGCATCCGTTACTGACATTGTCAAAAAAAATTAATATTTTTTCGACGTTTGGAAATGTTGATCTCAGTCCATCGTTAAGGCTTTGATACTGACAATTTCTTCCTTAATGAATTTCAAAAACTGGAAAATTTCTAGTCTGTATCAATGCACTCTTTGTATGTCTTCATCAGTTTTAAAGCAGATACTTGCATTTCGGCACTTGTCTTCTGAATGTGGGAGAAAAACAGCAAACATGCCTAATAAGTCTTCATGGATTTCAACTGAACGGTGAATTTCAGAGATCAATTACAGTAAGGGGTTTCTATCGCGAAATATTCTGTGCCATTGCAGAACAACTTCGTTTTCTGTGGTCTCATCAAAACAAGTTTCCCTTATCTTCTTTCGACATTTTTCACCTTTAAATTTATGGTTGTCGGTCAAAGGTTTGGTGTTGGCTTCTATGGATTTAAAATTACTTCTCAAACTTATGATGAATGCTTTTAATGATTTTAGCGAATTCAGAGCTTTCAAAAGACTCATTTTAGGATCCTGCAAGTATTTGTTCGTTGCCTATAATCATTGCAACACCGTATTTCAAAATATAGTTAATAGATTCGTACTCTTGGAATTGTTTTAACATCCATTACGTTTCTAACCGACATTTTGGTTTTAAATCTTCGCGTGACTTAATTTCAGTCGACGCAATTTTGTATGTTCACAAACCTGTACTTTTAATGCCAGTGAAGCATCAGTTCTAGCTAACCACATTGTGTCAATTAACTTTTGCGATAAGGAGTCAAATGTCAAATAAGCATCTATAATGTCCCAGCGTCGTGTTGACTTCGAAAAGAAGGTACACAAGGTGACCACAAAGTAGAAATAACTCACTGGATTTGAGCAGAAATTGGCTGCTGAACTTCCGATTCAGTTAGTGATTCGCACAAGGAATGGAAAATGCAGTGGGATTGTTACTTCTTATTCTGGTATCTAGCTCTGTACATTTCCCTAACATATTCGCTGCGTTGCCGTCCCCTGATATCAAAAGGTATATTATCTAATTCGAGTGCCCTCAATTTATCAACACTTGGTCAATAAAATTTCTTTTAAGTATGCATTTTAACTAGTACTTTCAGAACTTGTGCTTTTTACTTTGGATGTGACATGGAACAGTCTCCGAATTCATATTGAATCTTTTAAGTTCTCCTTCCTTTCAACATGCATAGATATTTTTAAGGCATTTCTTTTAGTTAATGCAAATAATACTTACGTTTCAGCACGTTTTTACTAGTAGTATGTCATGAGATAGTCCCCAAAAATTTGTTTTTGGAATAAATGGCCTTACAAGTGTATATACATAACATCATTTTAATTTTCTTTGTAAATGGAGCAGAAGCCTGGTGAGGTAAGCTTTTTTTTTTTCTTTTTTTTTTTTTTGTCACACATTGCTAAAGTGTCGAAATTTTAAGGACAATATCGAATTCTTTATTTCGTAATTGTCGAGTTCATTGCTTTATTTCCTTTTATAGGGAAGGTCAAGGGGGTTAACGGCAACCATGAGTAAATTGATGGGTTATAAGCAGTCGCGCTTAAGGAATTTAGGAAGACTCGCAAGAAAAACCCAACATCCATGCCACACTGGTATTCGAAACCGGACTCATCTCGGTTGAATATAATCAACGGTTTTTCCAGGGTGCCACCATTATGGCGTACATTGCTTGAAACAATATTTTCTGCTCGTTTACCGTACCTGCGCAGAGGAATTTTTCTTGTGTCCAGTTCATATCTTACGGTGCAGAATATAAGATGAAAAACTTCTACACAAACTGCGTGTGTTCATTCTAATTTCCTTATAAATGCATTCGATTTTCACTTTCCTTTTGTCTTACCTTGCGTGCAGTTTGACGACTAACGGAAGCAGCTCCAATGGTCTTACGCAGCCGTTCGTGTCTAATTTTGGACTCTGGATAAACAAAAAAGGAAGCAGCCATAGCCGTAAAGTAAATACACCACCCATGACTCACGAACGCATTCGAGTGCTCTCAATTTATCAACACTTGGTTAACTTCCATCGGCACTGGTAACATTTTTTTGTTCCTCGAGAAGGACTTTGACAGTGACAAGCCGTGAATTGGCAAAAACGTATGACACAGCGATGGAATCAGAACCTCACACGTCAAACATGACATGGAACTGGAAGTCATACATTACTGTGGCGTTAAATAAGGGCTGCAAAAATTCCTCAAGATATCATTATATTTTAATAATTATTATCTGTAAGAATATTTAGCATCCCTGAAACTAGACGACGTATATACACACTCACTCACTGCCAGCGTATTATTTCACAAAATTATGGATACACTGTGAAGGCCTATATTCACAGAAGCTAATGACACTTGTCGCTGAGTTCTGCTATGAAAACGATTTTAGTGAGAAGTGAGATCACCCCGGATATCATTGTGATCCCTTCCTTTACAAAAGTTGATATTAAAGAAATATTAGAAAAGTAAATCATATGTCGATATAATACAATCAACAGAAATTTTATAGAATGGAGTGAACTACTGCACATGAAAATAGATAACAGAATTCCGATTAACCAAATGAATTGTGACATGGCATATAAATTGGTCTTTCCTGGGCAAACACATTTGTTAAGTACAATAGGCACTTAAAAATACAAATTGAATAGATGCTTGGTCTCCAATTGAATAGTCCCCAGTTTTTGACTATTTGCAAGTCTTAACTGCAAGGCGTAGAGTAGTCCAGTTTAGTCTCCAGTTTTTGACCATATTTTGTCACTGAATAGACTCCAGTTTTTGACCTTTTGAAGGTAATTTGCAAGTAGTCAGCTTCCTCCAAATATTTGTACGCATAAAAGTCCCCTGGTAGATAAATGAAAACTAGTTACCGCGTTGGAAGATTGGGGAATCCTTGTGAGACAAGTAAAGCAGTGATGTGACTTTAAACTTGTCTATTTCGATTATCAAATAAAATATCCAATTTGGATTCCAAGGCGGATTTCTGAAAAAATAATAATATTTCTGATGATGTATTTAGGTATCAAATGGTTCAAAAATATGTTCATTACACCAGAGTATTTGCTGTCATTTTTCTTGTTTCTCTTTAAGATGTAAAATACTTTAGCTACTTTATTGGAAGAATGGGGAATTGTCGCGAGAGCAGTACAACTATTATGTGTGTTTACGCTGTATTATTAATATTTTCCAAAGAGAACATCCCATTGTAATTCCAAGTCGGTTTTCAGACACTTGAAAATATACTGTGGATATTTTTAAATATTCTTATTAAAGGATTTAAAAGACTTTCTCATTACACCGAAGTATTTCGTCTCATTTCTGTGGTTTCATGTTAACATGTAACGTACTACGCAAAATGTCGTACTATTGCGTTGATGCATGAGTCAAATCGGCCAAATTGTAGAAATAAGTCTGCTGGCGCACTTCAGTTCTAAACCTAGTCACCCGCGGAATAGAAAGACGTTGGTTCGGATCCCACCACAAACAAAAGGTTTTTACCTAATCTTGGCTCACGAACGCAAGAGTCTCCTAGCAGTGAGGTCAGGAAATATGTGTGATGGTTCTTCCGCACATCCTATGGAAGTAATTAATATTCCTTCTTGTACAATGAACACACCTCTCGAGCAAGTATGTTGACTGACCCGAAAACCTCCGCTGTCTCTTTCAGGAGTGGGAGAGGGGGGGAAGGGTAATGTAACGTACTGCATAAAATCACGTATTACTTCGATGACGTATAAGTCAAATCGGAGAAGTTGTAACTACAAGGCTGCTGGCATTGTTTAGTTGGGGTAACAACGCAGCAGACATCACTTGCCATCTACATCTTTCAAGCGCATGCGCACCCAACGCAAACTCCTATTTCTTTGATAACCACAGCTCGAAGATGTTAAGCTTCCCGGGCTAGCGATTGCTTGGCCCATGAGCAAGTACAACGATTGCGAAGAAGCAAACATTCTGCTGCAAACTTATACTGTTCTTTCAGTAGTGTCAAAATGTCTTTTTTGCCTTTCGGATACTTCTTTTTAGCTAGAATTTCGAGATCTGAGCCAATAACTTTGATAACGCCGCCTTTGACTTTAACCCTTTAACAACCATACCGCCCAAAACGCCTATCCATTCAGACGCCCGTTTCGAATGAGTGGAATTTTCTACCCCCGAATACTCTTTGAACTTGCATGGCCAATTCCAGATTAGAACAAGTCCCCATCGCAGCGCTAAACAAAGATATCGCCTTGCTTCCTCCGCTGACGTGAGATCTATTCTCCCTCATGACACGAGATCTATTCTCTGTGAAATAATGCAGGGATTCTCCCAGGCAAAAGTCTAAATGTCAATGTATATCAAGCCTACAGATCAGATGTTTCGTGTGGTGAATCAGCACTAATGCTTCTCGTGTTAGCCTGTAAAAGGGGGGGGAGAGGACGTTCTGATAAGTAACAACATACAGTTTCGGTTATTATGGTATTCTGGAGGATGCACGATATTAGGGATCTGGTCGTTTAAGGATTAATAATGCGATTTTAGAAAAAAAAATTCGTTTCGTATCGTTTTCTAATCTGTAAAATATTGAATCTTTATTAAGGTGCTCCAAAAATTTCCGTATTAGGATGCTTCAATCAGAATTTTCAAATACGTGTAAGCGCATTTTGATTTAATGCATCTGTAATGACAAAGTCAATTTTTGTGATTTTTGTCATTAAAACGTTTGCTGATATGTTATTGCATTCACAAATTCAATTTTTGTAAATGCAATAACATATCAGCAAGCGTTTTAATGAATAAATGGTTGAAAAAAGTCCGTCGCTAACGCAGTTTCGACAGAAAATTTTCAGTGAATATACAGATGCAATAATTTGTAGAAATATCAAAATGTCGATGTCAAATCTTGTAACCTATTTGGAGTTTGTTAATCTGTCATTCCAATTATCACCCAGAACAACCGCGAGAGCTGTCGAAGGTGTTTTGAAGATACTAACAAGCATTGCTGTTAAGTCGTTGAAACTCTGTCAGCAGCATTCTGTAAAATATTATTTTTTTCCAGTATAACAGCGCTGGCACATGTTGTTCAGACAAAGAAATAAAAACTAAAATTCGCACGATGTCGTGGGCAAAGCAAATTATGCGTGCCGTATTTCTTTTGCGCATAGTATTTATCACATATTTACTTAAAGTTTAAAATAAAAATAAATGCCGAAGTTCGAGTTGAACAAGGAAGTGTCGCAGACCAGTATAGATACATTTTCCAATGCGAAAAAGCTTGAAAGCTAATCTCTGTATATATAAAAGTGAAAGTTTGTATGTTTGTTCCGCATACGTTCCTAAACGGTTTGATGGATTTGCACCAAAATTGGCATACATACTCTTCATCGCCCAGATTGAAATACAGGCTGGACGATTTTTTAAAAATTCCATCCCTAGGGGGGCAAATGTGTTTTTACGGGGCACTCTATAGACTGGATGGAAGTCGGCTGCTGCGGTATTACTCGCGTGTCACAGCAGCGGTTGTCAGGTGACGCCTCACTCCTCGCAAGCTTCCGCGGTTCAGGCATACGGGGAAGAGTCCGCTTTTTGAAAACACAACGCACCAGCGGAACATATTATCATAGGTATTTTTTTGTTTTGTTTATGTTAGAATAGGTTTCATTAGACTCCCAACAATTGGCGCAGGAGTCTCGGATAGCCTATGTCCACCGGAAAGAAGTAAGCTTCCCAACGGTGATAGAATTATCCGAATGGGTTTAGTTTTCGAGATTAGTAAAAACAATTCCGTATATTATCGTGAACTACTTTCTTTCACGTTGGGTGGGATCAAGTTGTATGTCTGCCCTCTAGAAAGCTGAATGCGGAGCGCAGGAAGTGCATTGTTGTGCATGTTTGCTATTTTGAGTTTTTAGGGCTCAGAACGGCCATTATAAATTGTGATTTTTATAAAAAAAATTTCATCAAGCGTGGTGAAATGCTTTAAAAAAAATGCACACCCATCGGACAAGATAAGCCGAAAGCAAAGAAAGTAAAAATACTTGAAAGAGTGGGACAACCGAACAACGTGATCTAAGACTTATGGATCAGCGGGAAAGAGTCAATGTATCTAGGGAGGCAGAGACCTTGCAACAGCGTGAGGCTCGACTTGAGCGTGGTTCACCATAGTAAGAGTTTTTTATAGTGCAATTTATATTGTTACTTGAAAACAAACTTTTGTCTATCCCGGGCAACGCCGGGTATCTCCACTAGTACTTGATATAAATTACAGAATTTTTGTTAGTCGTTATGTATATGTATTTATATATATTCGGTCTCGTTCATTTCGTCGACAACTCATTTCGTCGACAGGTACATTTCGTCTACACTATATAGGCAAAGAGTCGATTCCTCAAAACTTTCGTCAAATCTACAGTTTTCAATTTAGAACCACCAAATTTGGTATACTATCTCATGGGACTCTAACTTAGACCGTACACGGTTTCTGGAAGGAGTCGGGGCCCGGGGTCAAGGGGGCCCCATACAACATTTTCGTAAAATCTACAGTTTTCAATTTAGAACCACCAAATTTGGTATACTATCTCATTGTATTCTCACACCAACTTAGACCATAGACTGAAGGAGTCGGGGCCCGAGTTCAAGGGGCCCGATACAAAATTTTCGTAAAATCTACAGTTTTCGGTTTAGAACCACCAAATTTGATATACTATCTCATGGTACTCTAACTTAGACCGTACACGGTTTTTGGAAGGGGTCGGGGCCCGGGGTAAAGGGAGCCCCATACAAAATTTTCTCAAAAATGACCATTTTTTACTTAAGAACTGCAATACAATTCTGCACTCTAATACCCTTATCTGCGAGCTAAGTTAGAGTACCTTGAGATAGTATACCATTTTTGGTGGTTCTAAATTGAAAACTGTAGATTTTACGAAAAGTTTGTATAGGCGCCCCTTGACCCCGGGCCCCAAATCCTTCCTTCTATGGTCTAAGTTGGTGTAAATGTACAATGCGATAGTATACCAAAAGTGGAGGTTCTAAATTTAAAACTGTTGATTTTACCAAAATGTTGTATGGGGCCTCTTGACCCCTGGGCCTCGACCCCTTCCAAAAACCGTGTACAGTGTAAGTTAGAGTGTCAAGAGAAAGTATACCAAGTTTGGTGGTTCTAAATTGAAAACTATAGATTTTACGAAAATTTTGTATGGGGCCCCTTTCACGCCGGGCCCGACCTCTTCCAAAAACCGTCTACGATCTGAGTTACAGTACCATGAGATAGTATGCCAAATTTGGTGGTTCTCAACTTTTTTCGGTTTTCTAGGAATCGACTGTTTGCATATACTGCATAGTGTCGACAAAAATGAACCGGACGGCGAAATGAGTTGTCGACGAAATGAGTTTCGACGCAGTGATTGTCGACGAAATGAGTTTCGACGCGGTGATTGTCGACGAAGTGAACCAGACCGATATATATTAACCTCGAAGGAAATTATTATCTTTCTTTGCATAATACAAAATCTTGTGAGTAGCATTGTTATTTGATCCCCGAAACATATCTTGAAAATAGGAGCAAAATTGAAGGCATCTTCGGATTGGTTCTTTCTTCCAATTACTTCCTTTTGAACTCCCAATCAGTTCCTTCTGTTTTGACACTACGGGTTGATTCCTTTAATTTTGACGCTCCCAATTCATGTTGGGTTATACTTCGATCTGCGGCTCGCTCTTTGCGATTTACGAGTCGGCCCTACAGTGCTGCCAGCTGTCGGCAGCTGAGAAAAATACGATGCGGGAGTTGAATAGCTGTCCGTCTGGTTTCGTGATTCTGTTTTCGTTGGCCCGTTACATTTGAAAAACCGTCTCGTCCTTAATTTTTGCACGCCAGTGTAGGAACATGACCTCCAAATTTCGCCTGAATCGGCAAATAACTTTTTAAATTAGCGGTCAAAATTTTATTAACCGTTTCTGCGTATATATTTCTGTTTTCCGATGAATTAAAAATTCCATACCTCTTTTAAAAAGTTTTGTCCGGATTCCGGTGAAATTTTGAGGGAGCCCTCTTATTACCAATTCATGGTGTTGACAAAAATTTCAGTCCGTTTCGTTAAGATTTCGCAAAGTTCGTTTTTGCAATTTTTTATTCACAGTTCTCAAAGAATAGAAACACCTGTGGATGAACTCAGTCACGTGCTTTCAGATTTGGAACAGATAACGATGACGTAGCAAACGAAGCTGACTTTATTGATTAGCTTATTAATTAATTCATAACTCGCGAACGGAAAAACTTAGAGGTCTTAAGATAGTTGCGTTGACTTAGCAATTACAGTATTAACAAGCTATGCAAATTTCACGATGCCACAGTTCGGCGTTCGAGAGTTTTTGCTGCTTCAGACAAACAGACGTTTTATGTTTTATATATAAGAATCAACGTTTGTGTTTCTTTAGTAATAAACATTAAAAATGATAATTCAATTCATCACTTTATGTCTGCAAACATATAAGATGCATTATGCAAGGCAACAACGCCCTAACATATATACTGTGTAAAGGACATAGGTATCTTTTTTTTTTTTTTTGATTGGAGGTTTAACGACCACCGTGAGCACCTCAATGGGCTATAAGCATTCGCCCGCCCCTAATTTAGGGCCACTGGTTCCAGGGAAGGGAAAGAGCCAGTGCCGTAAGACAAACACAACATCCATGCCTCACCGGGATTCGAACCCGGACCCCGTTCGGACGAATGGTCAGAGGCCATCGCTTTGACTACTGCGCCACCGTATCTTACATATGTAGACTACTGCGGCTTAGGTATCGTACATATGTGTATGACATATCTTTCGTATAGGGTATATGACGTTTTACAAGCGCCTGTGCCCAGAAATAGGGGCCCCAAAATCTTCAGTAGCCCAGGGCCCCAAAAAAGCTTAGTCCGGCACTGGCTGGCGAACTTTAGTTACAAAACCAGTCGCCTCTGGAATAGATAGATAAGGGTTCGAATCTCACCACCAACAAAATTCTTTACGCACTGTTCCCACCCGAACGTAATGAAATGTGCCCATGAGGTTCGGAAATACGTGTGAAAAATTTTCAACATATCTCATGGAATTTGTAAAAATTCCTTTTAAAGTTTACACGCTCTTCGAGCATGTATCTCGGCTGAACTGAAAAACTTCGATTTTCGGGCGTATCTCACGGGGAGTGGTGGAACGTACTACGTAAGATGACATACTACTGCGGTGACGTATGTACCGACAAGCTGATGACATGACTCAGTTCGGATAAAAGTCGCCTGCGCAGTAGGAGGACGTGACGTGCGTTCGATTGATACCACCGGCAGAAGGTTTTGTGCAATTAATACTACTCGTTGTCAAGGAGGTTATATTACTGGAGACACCACTCCTATCCACGCAGCATTGGCCGCCATAAGTCACCGTCTGCGCTGCAAATGACGTCATGTGCAAGCACGACGCAGCCGCAGAAAAGAAGCTGCTTTGAAACCAATGGAACAAAAGCTTCTAAGCGTATAAACAGATAAAACGAGTAATTCAATAATCTTTATCAATGATACACAAGCTTACTGTTTCATCAACGGTATAATTTAGTTCATTTTTGCCTGCTTGTGACGTCACACCACAGATTAGCTGTGACCTATGGCGGCAGAGCCAGTGGTGTCTCCAGTAATATAACCTCCTTGCTCGTTGTCTCTTTCATTCACGCGCATGCATGACGAACTTCCCATCTTACGTGGAAGCCTTAGCTGGAGATCTTTGCTGAGATTCCCGGGTTAGTGATTGGTCGGCCAGTGAGCATGGGCAACGTTTGTGTAGGAAGCAAAGACTACGATGCATTCACAGACTCTTCTTTCCACCGTTTGGTAGTGTCGTTTTTCTTTTAGATATTTCTTATTACTAAGATCTGCGAGACCGTATACTGTATGTTATCCATGCGTTTGTTCTTTTATGCAAGAAAATTATTTTGTGTGTGTGAAAAAAAAAATTAGTTTTTTATTACATTAAAGTATTTTTCCTCTTTGTGGAGCTAACACTTCCAATACCGCAGTTCTTCAATTTTAATAATACGATTTTAGTAAAAATTAAAAAAAAATTTTTTTTTTTTACTTTTCGAATCGTTTTGTGATCGATACAATATTTGTGAATCTTATTAAGGTGCCCAAAAATTACACAAATTGGAATGACTCAATCAGAATTTTCAATTACGTGTGATCACATTTTGATTTAATGCATGTACAATAACGAATCAATTTTTGTGATAATGCAATGCCATTTCACAAAGAGCTTTAATAAATAAATAAATAAATAAATGATTGCCGTGGCGCAGTGGTCTAAGCGATGGTCTCCGATCATTCGTCCGAAAGGGGTTTCGGGTTTGAATCCCTGTGAGGCATGGATGTTGTGTTTGTCTTACGGCACTGGCTCTCTCCCTTCCCTTGGAACCAGTGGCCCTTAAATTAGGGACGGGCGACTGCTTATAGCCCATTGAGTTGCTCACGGTGGTCGTTAAACCTCCAATCAAAAAAAAAAAAAAGAAAAAAAAATGATTGTTAATACTTGCAGTAGAAGTGCAATCGCTAACACAGTTTCGAGAGAAAATTTTCATTGAATATTCAGAAGCAAAAATTTGAAGAAATATCAAAATGTCATATATAAATCGTTTGGCATACGACACCGTGTAATGTACTTGGAGTTTTGGAAGCTGCCATTCGAATTATCACCCAGAACAACCGCAATAGCGGCCGAAGGGGGTTTTCAATACATTTCCAAAAAAATGTGACATTCGTTGAACTTGTAAGAGGAGAATTCCGTAATATATCGTTTTTTTTTCAGAAAGACAGCGGTGGTGCATGTTGTTCAGATGAAAAACTAAATTCTCACAATATCGTGTGCAAAGCAAATCATGTGTACAAAATTTCTTTTACACATAGTATTTATCACATATTTACTTACTTAAAGCTCAAAATATATAAAAAAAAAGTCAAAGTTCGGATTCAACAAGAAGTTGTCGAAGACGAGTGTACGTACATTTTTCAAGACGAAAAGGCCTCAGAGTTAATACATATTTGATATATATTCCAGAACATTTGTTCGTCGTTACAAAAATGTTTAATATATTAACGCTCAGGGACATTACCATATTTCTTCCTTGATTACAAAGTCTTGTGTAAAGCATTGTCATTTGATCGGCGAAACATATTTCGAAAATACGAGTAAAATTCTAGAGCATCTTAAGATTGGTTCCTACTTTACTGGCACTTCCAATTAATTCCTTCTCTTTTGACACTTCCGGTTGTTTCCTTCTCTCTTGAGACTTCCGATTGATGTTGAGTCCTACTTTGAACTACAGCCCCCTCTCTCTGTGGTTTACAAGTCAGCGCTAGCAAGCGTGCTGCCACCTGCCGGAAGCTCGAGAAGATGCTGTGCGTAGTTGTGTAATTGTCCGGTTTTGTGATTATTTTTGGACGGACTTTAAAAAGGCCTTTATGAATGCTAAGTGTGTCCCTACTCCAACAGATCTATTAGAAAGAAAACTTTTCCCTCTAAATGATTGGGAAAGTCTCTATCCGGCAGAAAAAGTAAAATTGATTACGTATATTTAAAATCAATTGATTACATGCCAAGGAAGAACTGTCTGATGATGAGAATCAACACCTGAAAGCAGTGTTCCGAGGAAAGACAATTCCGCCGCCCCGACGGCGCAGTGTTCTAAGCGATGGCCTCTGATCATTCGTCCGTAAGGGGTGCGGGTTCGAATCCCGGTGAGGCATGGATGTTGTGTTTGTCTTACGGCACTGGCTCTCTCCATTTCCCTGGAGCTAGTGACCCTAAATTAGGGACGGGCGACTACTTATAGCCCATTGAGTTGCTCACGGTGGTCGTTAAAACTCCAATCAAAAAAAAAAAAAAAAAGGAAAGACAATTCCACCGAAATAAATATTCCAGAATGTGGTACACCAAATGTCTCTTTTCAATTTCCCTCGATTGGTTTCCTTTTGTAGGGACGCAAATTAGTTCTCTGCGATACTGATACCAGTCATAAATGTCTTAGTGGCCGTGGTAAGTTCACCCTGTAATGATTCGACGATTACCTCACTGTTGAACAATCCATTGGTGAAAGAAAACACTGAAGCCATCATGACATCAAGATGAATTTGGGGTTCATGGTACCACGTTCCAAGCATACGGGAACACCGCTTATCCTTCCCAGTGGCGTTTTTTTTATCAAAGCGAGTACTGCAGCTGCCAGATAGTTATATGAACAAATTCTCACACGCTCAAAGACAAACAGACAATTTACCTAAAGTTTCAAGTTTTTCTTTAAAGTATACACTATATTGACAGTAGTCACAGGACACCAAGAATAGAAACACAGCATAGCATTTCTTGACATGCATTGGTACGGTGTCGGTCCACCTTTGGCCTTAATGTATGCGCTGACTCTACGAGGCAGATAAATGTTTTATCTACGGTCCACGATAAATGTTTATATATTTCGACAAGGTTTTGGAACACAGCGATAGATATGAGCTTCCATTCAATACATAATGCAGCCACTGACTGTTACTTAGTATAGTAGGCCTTGGTTCCAAACTTCTCATGCGGCACTTTAATTCATCTCATAGGTGCTCTAGGGGTAAAAGATTAGGGCTCTGTGCTGGCTAGTCCACACACGATAAGGAATAGTCGTCACACCACGCCGTAACAGTCATTGTTTCATGGCTCCTTGCATTATTCTGCTGGTACCAACAAGGCTCGGTTCCATAGTATTTCCACAGAGTTATTAGGGCGCAATTGCCCAGAATATCGAGGTAGACGTGCTGGTTAACAGGTTTGTCCACGATAACCAATGGACTGGGACCATACCACGAAAAACAAACCCACACGAGTACACCGCCAGCTCCAAACTCGACCGTAGGAACACTGCACTGTGGTAAATAGCTTTTCCCTGGCTGCCGGCATACCCACACACGGCCATCAGACTGATGGATCGTGTATCTGGATTCATCAGTCCATAGGACCCGTTTCCATTGATCTACGGTCCACGATAAATGTTCTTTACACCATGCTGAACGACGAATATCATTCCGAGTATAGATCAAAAGGCTTATGAGCAGCCGCACGACCGCGGTTACCCATGGAATGAAGTTCTCTGCGTAT
This sequence comes from Macrothele yani, assembly GCA_039090855.1. Classification (NCBI taxonomy): domain Eukaryota; kingdom Metazoa; phylum Arthropoda; class Arachnida; order Araneae; family Macrothelidae; genus Macrothele; species Macrothele yani. The sequence continues at coordinate 105,506,301 of CM076999.1, read as the reverse complement.
GGTACGTGTACATACCGAGGTTTCAGCATTTTTACTCGCCTGTACACTGAGGTCTTGTGCAGTACTCCGTCTATTAGCTGTAACGACTCTCCTGAGGCTTCGACGTCATCTATCACTGATTTTCTTTAGTCTGCCGGTACGTTTTGCTGCTTCAGGCACGCCATGTGTCTTCTACTTATTCAGTACATCCAAAACAGTTGACTTGGTTATGTTTAAACGCCTATCGGGTCCTCTTACGGACAACCCACTAATATAACACCCAACAATCTTTCCTTTCTCAAAGTCAGTTCTCTCCCGCCACGACATTTTCACTCAACCTCACAGTGCAATATGATCACGGTCAGCTGCAGGAATATTTGTGTACCGTTTGCAGCTGTACCGCGCATCTTAACAACGCAGCGGAGCCGTTCATTTGCTTTTGAAGACGTGTCCGGTGACGTTCGTCAATATAGTGCATATAGCACTGCTTAATGAAATGTTTTCTTTCACATTTAAAACACTGGATGTCGTACAGATTGAAGCTATTCGGTCCTTTGGCTCCGCGTTGTAATACGAGAGCTGCGCAGTGTATTGTATATAACACAATGGCTCCTCAGTCGTCAACTTTCTGCGCTGCTAAGGAAAAACGCGAGGCTATATGACGATTCCCCGTGGAAGATGTGGAAAAACAGTCAGTCACCGGGGATTATCTACACCACAGGCGCGAAGATTAATTAACAGCAGCCGTAGATCAGCTATTCATAAGAGGGTGGTTCCTTTAAAAGATTTATTTCTGTTTTGTGCAAAACATTTGTACGTATTACTTAAAAAGTTAAAAGTATAGGTCTCTAGAAAGCACCATTACTTTTCCAGACACTCTCCCTAACCCCCACCCGCAAACACTACACTCACGTACCATATCGGGAAAAACACATCCTCCTTCGTGTTCGAAATCCTGGCAAAATGACGTTCTTAGGGTGTTCAAGTAAAGCGTGCGGGGGCGCACGTTGTACAAGTTACGCAACTGATCCTTTTATGGCGCGTGCTTCTTCCAACAACTGAGTTGTTCAAAACGATGAGACATATCCACTGTGAAAGTCACTAAGTGACCGTGTGGACATCTTGAAGTTGGTAATAACCATTGGCGTTCACACTAGAAAACAAAGGTAGCCTCTTTCCTGCTTATTTCACAGAAAAATCTCTTCTGATTCCACATCTCAAGAGCAGTAAAAGACGCTCGAAACAAAAAAGGGTAAATGTGTAGATTTCCGTCCTAAATTATTTAATCGAAAAAATCTTATTACCTGGTAAAAGTGCGACGTACAGGTTTTAGAGTATAGAAATTAATGGCAAATGGTGCAGAAGTTTCGCATTTTAAATGTCTTTTAAAGATTTTTATCGTAATGTTTACCTGTAAGTGCGATGCTTTGAAGCGACGTTGCGGTATGCTTAACGAATCGCTACCGCGATGATGTCAAGCTTTCGTTGCTGTAGGGAAATCATTGTTGTGTTCGTTGCTGTACGGAAATCATTGCTGTGTTCGTTGCTGTACAGAAATGACGGGCGGAAGAGTACAAGAGAAAGCGGTTACGTTTAGGCAGGAGAGCGACACATCTTGTCGTGATACGCTACAGAAAATATTTTACATAATCCACCCTTTATATCGTTGTATCCTGTACGTTATTGGCAGGAAAAACTGTAAAGAACCTCTTAGATATGCAAAAGATACGTATCAATGAAATAGAAACTGACATGAGAACAAAGTATTAACAGGAGAACCAACAATACAGTGCCACAGGAAATCAGCTACGAATGGAAGCCGTTCAAAGCAGAACCGAAAGTTATACTCCCCAGTTTTCTGTACAACATGGAAAGTCATATTTGCACTTTCTACTTGTAATCAGCGAATCATGTGTGAAAGAACGAAACATTTCTCAACATCTGCTTTAAAAACCATGACAAAACATGACCGAACTATATTCTGTACCGTATGAGTACATGATGCTTTGTTCTCCTGGCAAGAACGTAAACGGCTGCACTTGTAGTCATCCGCGCGTCAATTACACGCTGCAGCGAATCTTGCTTTCAATGGAGCAAAGCTTGAAATCTTGAAAAGACATTTAAGATGTGAAATTTCTGCATCATTTGCCATTACTTTCTATACTCTAAAATCTGTACGTCGCACTTTTTCCACGTACTAACATTTTTCCGACGAAATAATTTAGGACGCCAATCTACGGCTTTACCCAAAAAAGAAAATAGTTTCTACTACAAAACACACATTGAAGAAACGCTCTGGAACTAACATCTACTAAGAGTATCGAAATGCTGAGCTCTAACCAATGGAAGACCTAACGTGCTGCCACCTATCTGATGATCTGTAATCAGAATAAATTACAATACTTCAGGGTAGGAAGTATAGACTGATGGTGTTACTTTGTCTTTTATTTTTTTTATTTTTTTTTATTTTCTTCTTCCCGAATGGAAATCAGAACTAGTTTTAAACTTGTAGAAACATTCGAGGACGTCAAATATCTGTATACGTTCTCTTCTGGTAGATGAATCGGGTTACTACGACTACGTTCGTCACATTTTCAGGTGGGTCGACTAGTTTTTCTGTGTTCTATGGGTAGTATGGTTTTTTTTATTTCCAACTTGAAATAAACACCACGGTAATTGAATGTCCTGATGAGCTGGCAGTTGCGTGAAATGGCACGGGTTCCACACAAGAATGAGTCATGAGAAAAATGTGTTATTCCAGTGGCGCTTCCTCCGTCTCTTCAACAGAATAAAGTCCCAAAAATAGAAAAAAGGGACTACTTCTAACGTATGAGATGCTCTTGGTGGTCATTGACACTATCACCCTTTCACGTAAGGTAAAATTGAAATCATCAGTAATGTTAAACTTCGAATGCATACGATAGCCATGCAGTTCAAAGAATATGACTAATAAAAGTCATGGAACCTTAATTTCTATTACACGCATTCCCGCAAAGGCAGCAGTTGTTCAGATTAAAACCGTGATTTTAGTAAGTAATTTTGAAAGAGATTGGCAACACCCATCATCCCGGTGGTTGTTGTGATCTGTAATGGCTGTTTGTCTTACTGAGTGATAACTAAGATGTTATTACATGGAGTCAAAATTGTGGGATCGTAAATTCTGTGGTGTTATGACTAATTTGAGGCAACTGTGTTGAGTTTATAGTTCAAGTAACATGAATTCTGCTAACGCTCGTCTTCCTCGAGAGCTGGAAGTGACTGCTGACAACATGGCCGCAAAATGGAAGCTGTGGAAACAATCATTCGAATTTTATGCAATTGCTACACAACTTTTTGAGAAACCGCCACAGGTGCAAGCCGCTACTTTCATGTCAGCAATAGGAACTTCGGCAACTATGATTTTTAATACTTTTAACTTGTCTTAGGCGGAGCAGAGCGATGTAGCTGTGATTAAAAAAACGATTTGATGATTGCTTTGCCCCAAAACCAAATGTGACGTATGTACGCTACTTGTTTTTTAAATGTGTGCAGAGTGAGCAAGAAAATTTAGATTCTTACTTAACTAAACTTCGAACGAAGATTATTAATTGTGCTTTTGGTAATTTATAAGATGGTTTGTTGCGTGACCAGATTGTGCGTGGTGTTCTTTCAGATAAAGTTCGTGAATAATTATTAGCTGAGGGAGAGCTGGCATTGAGTAAAGCGATTGATATATGCAGAGCTAGTGAACGGGCTTCGAATCAACTTCAGGAAATGAGGGCAGTGATGAATAAAGATAAAGAAATCTTTTCGTTAAGAATAAACAAAAAAAGGGTTCCTACAGAATTCAGTTGCTCAGAAGTACGCGAAGGATCGAAGTCCACAGTGGACATCAAAGCGAAGGGAGTGTGTTGGCGATGTGTTTTCGTGGACCAATTTCGGAAGTGTCCTGCTTTCAGCGTGACGTGTAATTACTGTTCCAAGAAGGGACACTATGCGCGCCAATACAAAGCTAATATGAAAACCCTTTAAGTCACGAAATAAGGAAAGTTCATGAGATTAGCGAATCTGATAGTGATTTAGAGGACATTACTACATATACCTGTGATACTTTACATATCAATGAAGTGATTAATTTCTCAAATAATTACCAAGGTAAATGGTATACAAAGGTGCTATTTGATAAAGGAATTTGTGCTATATTTCAGATTGACACTGGTGCAGAAGGGAATGTCATAACTGCAGACAACTATCTGTGAAAATTTCAAATTTACAAGTTAAACGACTGAGGTCTTTTAATAATACGTATATACCAGTTCTGGGAGAGATAAGCACTAAATGTATTATAAAAAACAAACCTGTTACACTTAATTTTCTAGTGGTTGAGGGTAGGTTCAACTGCATTTTAGGATGCTATGCTTGTGAGAACTTAGGTTTAATAGTAGGAAATAAGGATTTCAATCAAGTTCATGAAGTTGTAAGTCCTATTCCAAAAAAGATTTTTCAAGGTATTGGTTGTATAAATAATTTTAAATATGATATAGAGCTGCAAGAAGGTGCTTCGTTAACTATACATCCACCACGGCGAATACCTTATGCAATTCATGAGAAGGGAAAGAAGGAGATTGACATGATGGTGAAGATGAGAATTCTCGTACCTTTCGCAAATCCTACTCCTGCAGTAAGTAAGCCCTTTGGTAATCGTTAAGAAACAAGACAAAATTCGTTTGTGTTTAGACCCTACTGTTCTAAACAAGGCTAATAAAAGATGTCACTTTCCACTCAAAACTGTGGAAGATATAGCTGTTTGAGTAAAAACAGCAAAATATTTTACTCTACTTGATGCAAAAAAGGGTGTATTGGTAATTACGTGTAACAAAACGTACTTCGGATTACTTGACAGTTAATACACCCTGGGGTCGATACTCATTTTTGAGAGTGCCTTTCGGATTTGTTTCGGAACCCGAAGTTTTCCAACAGGTTGTGGAGTCAATATTGAAGGGTATTGGCAATACTGAATACTCAATGGATGATATTCTGATCTGGGCAAGCACGCTCAAGGAGTTACGGAGTTTAACATCGAACGTCCTTGATCGACTTTTAGAGAGTGGAATTCGGTTGAATAAAGACAAGTGTGAATTTGAGAAAACAAGAGTTAAGTTCTTAGGTCACATTTTACACCAAGTGGAATAGAAATTGACCCATCCAAGGTTGAGGCCATTGGAAAATTAAAAGTACCTACTTGTGTTACTGAGTTGCAGAGATTTATGGGTATGACTAATTATGTTTCTAAATTCATACCTAATTATTCAAGTATTTCAGAACCCACGCGCAGACTTCTACAGAAAGATGTCATATGAGAGTGGTCTTCTGACCAAGAAAAAGCCTTTTGTAAGTTAAAAGAATCTCTTCAAAGTACTCCACAGTTGGTTTATTATGATGTAAACAAGCCAGTTCTCATGCAGTTGGTGCTGTACTTCTCCAAGATGATAGACCTGTAGCATATTCTACCAAAGCATTAACATCTGCACAACAGCGTTATCCTCAAATTGAGAAAGAAGCCTTTGCCATTCATCATGGGTGCAAAATATCTCATGACTATATTTATGGAAAGTCTGTTACCATTGAAACGGATCACAAACCTTTAGAAGTCGTCGCGAAGAAACCCTTACATACAGCTCCACCTAGATTACAGCGATTTATTTTTGATGTGCTTCAGTATTCACCGAAAATAATATTTAAACGTGGTACTGATATTCCAATCCCTGACGCTCTAAGTCGTGACTGTAGTGTGGAGTCTTTGAAGACAGTTGGTGAAGATCAAGAACTTTGTGAAACATTACTCGACATACCGCTTTCCTCATTAACATTTCAAGAGTTGATCGCAACCACTCAAAAGAGTTATCCTTGAAGGTTGGCCACCAACAATAAAGGAAGTGCATATTTCTTTACACAAGTATTGGAATTATCGAGAAGAATTATCTGTATACGAAAATCTGTTGTTCAAGGCTGAATGACTGATTATTCCTAGAGTACTTCGACCTAAATATCTCAAACTTATCCATCAGCGTCATCAGGGTACTAGCCTTTCCTTACGTCGTGCAAGAGAAATAATATTTTGGCATGGAATGTCTAAAGAGATTGAACTATTTGTTCAAAAATGTCCAACGTGTCAACAAACTGCTCGTGCTCCTAACACAGAACCATTGCTGATGAAACCTATTCCCTGTTTTCCATGGCAACTAATAGCATCAGATTTATTTGGCTTCAATGGTGAGCACTATTGCCTTGTAATTGATAGTTACTCCGGATATTTTGATTTTAAAAACTAAGTAAGCCAACGTCTCAAGCTGTGGTTAAGTATTTAAAACTTACTTTTACCACTCATGGTATTCCTGATATCTTAGAAACTGACAATGGTCCACAGTATAACTCTGAGGCATTTCGTAATTTCGCAAGATACTGGAAGATACAACATCTCGCATCCAGTCCTCATTATCCCAAGTCAAATGGTTTGGTGGAACGGTATGTGCAAACCTTTAAGATAATGTGATCTAGAACAATCTAACTTGCATCTGGCAGTATTGAATTGGAGGAATACTCCTCGCGGTGACCTACCTTCTCCAGCTCAACGCCTATTTGAACGTCCTACACGAACAGTGATCCCGTTACATCCTCTGGCACGTTTGCCTCGTGCGTCAACTTCTGCTCGCCTCCAGTTCTCCAGAGAGAACCAGCGTATAAATTCCACAACTGGTACTCATAACCAAGCACCATCCTTGGTACAGGGTCAATCTATAAAACTTAAAACGTCACATCGCAACTGGATTCCTGCTATTGTATCGGCTAAGCCTGATACTCCTCGCTCCTATTTAGTTACCACTCAGGATGGCACCACTCTTCGACGCAATGCAGAGTGTATTCGTCCAACAAAAGCTCTATTCACGCCTAAAAAGCCTTTAGTTGAGTGCCCACCAGTTTCGTCTCCCCTGGAGAGCTCTCAAAACTATGATACCCCTATGATTACTATACTCGATTCTAATCGGTTGCTCCTTCCTCAGAACTCTCCAACTAAAGATAAACGTCATGTTACTATAACGGAATCACAATTACCATCTGGTTTTTCTAAATGCATTGGCACACCTACTAAGTTGTCTAGTTCTGTAACCACTCTGTGACGTACCTGCCAGCAGGACGCACACGACATAAAGGCAAATAGCAATCAGAATGAGCGTCTGCGTAGCTCAGTTGGTAGAGCGACTTGTTCCGGAATAAGCGGCCTCGGGTTCGAATCCCGGCGTAGACCAAAAATGACGGAGAAATTTACTTCGTTATAATGGCGCCCGAACTATCCGGATGACCCGGCCGTTCAAAATCTCGCATTGGTGTGATGTTATTTCCACACCGCGAGACAGGAAAAATCAGAGAATCCCTTCTCCAGCGCTTCGAAAAATAAATGTGTGTGACGTTGCATTCCACACACCAGATTGACTGGGAGTTCTCAAGTGCACGTTCTACAGTGGATGGCTGCCTGCAACGATTCATGGTCACGGCTGACCCGTGGGCCATGCCCCCGGCCCTCTTTCGGGGGGGAGATGTGACGTACCTGCCAGCAGGACGCACACGACATAAAGGCAAATAGCAATCAGAATGAGCGTCTGCGTAGCTCAGTTGGTAGAGCGACTTGTTCCGGAATAAGCTGCCTCGGGTTCGAATCCCGGCGTAGACCAAAAATGACGGAGAAATTTACTTCGTTATAACTCGTTCAGAACGAAAACTTCTTTCACCTGATAAACTGAATCTTAAAAAAAAAAAAAAATATGTCATATATTGTTGTCATATACTTCGGTGTTCTTATACAGCTAACTTGTAGATGAATAAACGAGATTGGCAACACCCATCATCCCGGTGGTTGTTGTGATCTATAATGGCTGTTTGTCTTACTGAGTGGTAACTAAGATGTTATTACAGAGTGCATTGCTGTGAACTTGGATTTCGCACTTATCAATTTAATTTTAGCATTCAGTAGCCAACTGTTGAAGTCTCCGTCCACAATTCTGTAAATAAAGGTCTATTTGATTTATATCACAATCTTCTTGCACTCAATTGCAGCAGTATTTTTTAACATAATCTTACTCCCTTGAGAACAATTTACACTTTCGTGTAAGCCGCATTTCGAATTTCTTTAACACCCAAATAAATATCACTCCTATATTTGCCGAAGTAAGCAAGATATAGATATTCTGCTTCAGGATGGCTTAGTGGTTAGCGAGTCAGACTATCGATACAAGGTCCTCAGGTTCGAACCTGGGCTGATCTTTCAGAGATGGTGTGATTCACTAACAATCGCTGAATATCCGCCGTGCATCGGACGAGCACGTTAAGTGACGGCCCCCAGGCTGGACCCACTGGTTAAATGGGTATCCTTTCCTATGCCCCCCCCCACCCTGAAATTCTCTTACCCCTCTGTGTGCAACATCGTGCCTTCACGGTGGCGCCATCTACTGTGCTCTAATCTCAATACAAACTGTTCTGTCAAAAGTCGCTAGTTTTGCTCTCATTCCTTCCGTTTCTGTGTCCTGCCCAAAAGGCGAACTCGCTGTAGGTGGCTGGGACCTAAACTCTACTCACTGTGGACGGAAGTCCTTACATGAAAAATGACAAATACTGTGGGTTTAAAAACAAAAACAAAAATATTCTGCTTCACTTGATGCATGCGCGCAGACCTCTTCCCTCTCGTAAACAGAAATTGCACAGCTTTCTTCGGATCCTCTCAACCAATCACGCAGTCTTTTGATTTTAAATTTAGTTTTCTGCGAAAATGTGATAAAATAAACATATTTTCTTCATTTATTAATCAATTTGAGAGAGGTATTTAATGTGAATAAATAAAAGTGAATTTTCAACGTGAAGTTAAATATTTTCGTTTTGCGTTGTGCCAATGTGTTTTTCAATATCGCAATCTTACCCTTTGTGCAGAAAACATATAGCGCCTTTTTTTCTTATTTTTCGGTAATCGCTATCGTACTAATGGATTTTGATCAGTTCAACTCAAAAATGTCTTACACTCTAACGTTTCACGCATAATTTTTCAAATACACTCACGGACAATTAAATTTGAGTAGCAAGAAGGAAGCATCAGATTGAACTGAAAATTTATGGACGTAATGATACAGATAAATGATATACATGATGGCAAAAACAGGGCCGCAGGACAGCTACAAAGGGATCTGTGGCGTGCAGTCCGGTCACCTTCAATAGCGCGTCACACTGCCTCGTGCGGCGACACATGCTGCAACACCGTCCGGCATGCAGACGAACAGACGCTAGATATTGTCCTGCAGCAGACTGGGCCCCACGTGTTGGACGGTGTGCTCCAAGTCCCGGTTAGTGCGGCACAGCTGCAGCTGGCGTTTCAACTGGTCCCACACATGCTCGATAGAGGCTATATCAGGGGAGCGGGCAGGCCATGAAAGTGTATGGACATGACGTAGGCAGTACTGGGCAACAAAAGTAGTGTGCGGGTGGGTATTATCCTGCTGGTATAGCGCACTTGGAATCCCGTCCAGGAATGGGAGCACATGTGGCCGTAGGATCTGATCTACATACCGCTGGCCCGTCAATGATCCCTGTAACACTACTAGAGCTGATAGGCTATGGTAGGCAATGGCTCATCAGACCATATTGACTGCAGTGGGCATGTGTGGCGCTCGATAGCGAAGTCGGGATTGTGACGTTGATCCAGGGGCCTCGACACCCGGAAACGATAATCATCTGTCCCCAAAACGAAGCGGCACTCATCGCTAAACACCACACGTCGCCAGTCTGTTGCGTTACACGTCGCTCTGGCTTGGCACCACAGCACACGGACCCGGCGATGTTCCAGGTACAAGTAAGGGGCGCTGGGATCGCAGATTCGCTTCCTCAAAGCGTCGGGAAACTGGTTTGTGGGCGCACAGGTGCCGCTACATCTGCCTGTATAGTGGACCGGGTCCCCAGGGGATCCGTTCGTGCCTGGCGCACGATCCGGCGATCCTCTCTACCGGTGGTCCTCCTGGTCCGTCCGGAGCCACTCCGCCGTGGGGCAGTGCCGTCACGTGTCCACTGCTCCCAACACAGCCCAGAAAAACAGAAGTGCTGGGAAACTGCTGGCCACCAGCTGGCAGTGATGGGTCACTGCTGGCTGAAATCTGCCGCTCACGGCCCGGTAGCGGTCCGTTGGTGGCAGCGCTAGCAGTTGGTGAGCCAGTGATGGCCCTGCAGCATCACCGTGAATTTCGGGCCTCCAAGCAAGTGCCACTACTGGCCCGTTGCTGGCAACCAATGCAAACCCAACAGCAGGTGGAAGCAAGGGACTGCACATGCGCAGAAGCAACACTTGCTGTGTCTCTCATGGTACCAGTTAGTTGAAGACGACGCTATCGCCATCGTGTTATTTTAGTGGATGTTAAGAAAAAAATCCATATGTAGAGAGGCGAACTAATTTCCTAATGAAATTTTACGCCAACGAAGATATCAGATTAAGCCATGAAATACTAGTTACAGCCATGAAATACACCCACTCCATTCCCATGAATAAACAATTCATGGAATGGAGTGGGTGAATAACAAGAAAAAATTTGAAACCGCTTAAAACAAATGTTCTGGAAAACCAGTAAAAAAACGTTTGTTGAAAAAAAAAAGAAATATATGCGTACAAAATTTATTAATTATTTGAAAGAAAAGAAAAGCAACACTATGTGGATATAATGTACCCATCCATGGGTTGAATGCACAAGACTGGGAGGAATTCGCTTCTAAAAATAACGAGAAGTAAAATAAAATATCTTTCCTCTTTAAAACAAATGTAGCTTCGGACAACGGAAATGAAAGATACAACGTTAAAAATGTAACAGAATGTGACATGAACCCGGGTAAATATATATTAATTCAACAATCTCCTTTCAAGACTACAAGGACAGTACAAAACTTTGGAAAGCGACTCTAAGTATGTACACTCCTTAAAAATCAGTGAAGTTCCCTTGAGGTAAAAAAAATATCGTTACGTTGAAAAAATAAATTTATGAATTATATTAAACTGACTTTTACGAAAAATACCTCGCAATATTGTAAATTAAAAGAGGGAAGGAACCATTCGATTACATATTCCGCACAAAACAGACAACTTCAAGCACACGCTCGTGCGTGGCAAATTAGTCCGGTCGATAGAGAGCTCAGCCCCCACGCAAACGTCCATGGTTCGTATCCACTCAGATTCAAACGGGCGTTTTTCCGATCTGTTGAGAAAATTTCCGCAGCGCAGTGCTAGAATTCACAAGTTTCGTAAGGGTCGAAAAAAAAGTTGTAGCTTTGGGGAACTGCGGTTATCCTTGATTTTTTTATGGCTACTACTGGGAAATTGGCGGACAAGATTCGGCAAGCCACCAGTTACGTCACGTGGTTGCCGGCTGCCACTACCGGCAAACTAGGGGATCACATTAGGCTAGCCATTATTTCTGGCATGTGCTTGCATGGCCGCTGAAGCGCCACTTGTGGCAGCTACTGCCTCTATATAACCGTCAATAAAATGTTCGGGCTGCCAACAGAAGGTCCAGCAGTTCAGGCCAACAGTTGGCACCCCATCAGTTGTCACATGCCAGAACAGGGCCATCAGTTGTCCGTCAGAGGCAGTAGCTGCCACAAGTGGCCCTTCAGCGGCCCTGCAAGCACGTGCCAGAAATAATGGCTAGCCTAATGTGATCCCCTAGTTTGCCGGTAGTGGCAGCCGGCAACCACGTGACGTAACTGGTTCGGCAGCGGCAACATACTGATGGGCCATTCCTGGCAGTGCTGGCTGCCAGCAGTGGCCCAGTTCTGGCCCAGCACGACTGTTTTTGCTGGGAGTCAGACGGTATGGTCAGAACGATCCACTTGGCGGGCTATACGGCGCGCCGACGCCGCCCCGGTGGCGCTGTGGTCTAAGGCGCTGGCCTCTGGTCATTCGTCCGTAAGGGGTCCGGGTTCGAATCCTGGTCAGGCATGGATGTTGTGTTTGTCTTACGGCTCTGGCTCTCTCCCTTCCCTGGAACCAGTGACCCTAAATTAGGGACGGGTGACTGCTTATAGCACATTGAGTTGCTCACGGTGGTCGTTAAACCTCCAATAAAAAAAAAAAAAAAACGGCGCGCCGACGACTCTGCGGTTTTCAGCACGATGATCAGGACTCTTTCAACGTCCATAAGTTGCGTAAATCGTCTTCTACCCGGCATTCTTATTGCTTGCGCCGGCCGGTGCTTTTCGCTTTCATGGAGCATCGACTACACACCGGTTTATAAGGTTGCCGGTTCGTGCTTCCAGCGCCACCACAGAGTGTGCGGTCATGCGCTATCGCACCAAACGTGGATCATTTGCACTCTAGCTGTTTGCAAAGTTTCGCGATTGTAGCATGTTTTCTTCTAGGTGCGCAAATTTCAATGTCCCTGAGTGTATATTCGAATCAATTCTGTCATAGTCTTTGTACAATCATCAGATTAATACGTGTGGCAGATCAGTTGTCACAAACACCGTCTTAATGAAACAGCCTCAGTAAATAAAGAGACAACAATTTGAGAAAAAAAAAATGCCCAACTTGGAGTTTTTGAACCTGTCATTCGAATTATCACCCAGAACAACCGCAAGAGCGGCATAAGGGGCTTTAGATTCACTAAAAAGAATGTACAAATCATTGAATCTACGACAGAAGAATTTCATAATGTAATCTGTTTTTCCAGTATGATAGCGGTGACGTTGTTGTTCAGAGATGAAAAATTAGACTCGCACAGTGTTGTGTGCTAAGCAAATTACGCGCCCCGAATTTATTTTACAAATAGTATTTATTACATATTTGCTTACTTAAAGTTTTAAATATAAAAAAAAATGTCAGCGTTCGGGTTCAAAAAAGAGCTGTCGAAGACCAGTGTAGTTACATTTTCGAAAACGAAAAGCCCTCAGAGTTAATATTTGATATATATTCTAGAATATTTGTTTGCAGTTATAAACATATTTATCAGTGTCGTCGCGAGCACCTTTAGGTTCGGTGTACGCTACTATAGGAAAAAACACGCAAAAACTTTTGTTATGTATCTCGAGCTGCAAAATTCGCGCATTGATTTTGAACATAAGAAAGCATTTCTTTATTTAGCTGTCGTCTAATAACTTGCGGTAAAGATCTTTACATGCACTGTACTGTAAGAAAAATCTGAATTTCCTGTGCAAATACTAGAGTAATGAACGAATTTTCGGTATCTTCTATATAAATATATACACTGGCGGAAAGTGAAAAAAGAACACCAAGAAAGAATTGGTGGACAATCATGAAATTTACATATGTTAATGGGGTCGAGTTTACGTAGGTGTGATCTTAATTTAGGGACCAAATGGTGAGCGCTTACGTCACAGCACGGCATAATATGCAAATTATCGTCGGTGGTATTTAAGGAGCACGGCGAAGTGAATGCAATCAGTCGTCGGCGTACGGACAAGTGCGAAGAACCTGAAGAAGCTGCAATGCCTGGACATGAAGTGTACGATTTCAGCAGTTATCGGACTTTGAGCGAGGTCGTCTAGTCGGACTCCACGAGGCCGGGTGGTCGTATCGTCGTATTGCGGAGCGAATTGGACGGGAAGTATCAGTGGTGTACGATGGTGGCGTAGATGGTCCGAGGAACATTCCCACACGAGAAGACGTGGAACCGGGAGTCACAGACGGACTGATGAGCTGACCGATCGACGCATAAGAAGAGTGGCATTGTCAAGCAGAACATCCACAGCAACGCACATCCGAGCTGCCGTTGCACCTGAGGTGACTGTGCAACAATCCGCAACCGTCTACTGGATGCAGGACTTCGTCCACGTGTGCCTCTGGCATGTGTACCTTTGACTCCAGCCCACCGTCAGGAATGGCTGCAGTGGTGTTGCCAACGTCTGCACTGGAGAAAGCAATGGCGATCTGTCGTGTTCAGCGATGAAAGCAGATTCTGCTTGGAGCCTCCGATGGCCGTATGCGTGCTCGCAGATGCACAGGGCAGCGTCTCCACCCTTCTTGCATCCGCCAGTGACACACAGCGCCTACACCTGGTGTGGGTGAGCGATCAGCTATCACTCCTGTACACAACTAGTGTTTGTACCGGGTACGTTAAACAGCACCTCCTACATCAACAACATCATTCATCCCGTTGTTGTGCCATTTGTAAGGTCGGTCCATCGTGGTGTTTTCCAGCAAGATAACGCACGCCCGCACACGGGACGTGCAACGCAACATGAACTTCAGGGTGTGAGACAACTTCCATGGCCTGCACGTTCACCGGATTTGTCCCCCATTGAGCACGTGTGGCATTTTATGGGACAACGACTTATTCAGTCTCCACGGATAGCCATGACCATCCCCGATTTACGCGTCCAGGTTGAGGATGCTTGGAACTCAATACCCCAAACTTACATCCAACATCTGTACGACAGACTCCATGCCAGAATTGCACAGTGTGACGCAGTTCATGGCGGTTCAACCTTGTACTAACCATGTTACATGGAAATGTTATTTTTCAGTTTACCAGCAAATACAGCTGTATTTTGCCATAATGTTTTGATCACGTTATCCTCTGTATTCCGTTATTATTCTGTATAAATTTCGTTGGTATCAGACGTCTCCTTCTTGGTGTTCTTTTTTCACTTTCCGCCAGTATATATACACTGCTGGACAATTGCTAAGGGCGGATCATAAACGGCTATATAGCGCATAAAAAACGTAAGTGTGGTTGCATGCCAAGTGAAATAAAATAATGTCAGAATGCCAGGACATTACAAGAAAGACAATTTATTGTGCTCTGAAATCCAGAAGTCTTTGGAACGTGTTCAAGGGACAAACAGGCCATTTTGTGCAGAATACGCAAACGTGAAAAACATGCAATTACCGTCCGCAGGCGTTCCGGCGTAAGATGTCAATACGGGATATGGCCACCATGGAGGGCGATGCAAGATTCCACACGTCGTGTCATGCTTTGCACAACATTATCAAGCAGCTGTTGGGGTAATTTATCCCATTCCTCTGTCAGTGCACGGATGAGGGTGTCCTTGTTTATTGGAGGGCATTGGCGACCAGAAAGACTCCTTCCCAAAGCATCCCACACATTTTCAATGGGATTCAGATCTGGAGAACGTGCTGGCCATACGAGGCGTTGAATATCCTCGCTCTCAAGACACTCCTGGACAGCGACTGTTCGATGACATGTTGCGTTGTCGTCCATGAAAGTGAATCTATCACCGACAGCACCACGGAACATGAGGTAGCAGAACATCATTAATGTATCGTTGGCCAGTCATAGTCCCAGTTGGAAGCACATAGAAGGACGTACGGCCATTGATCATGATGCCAGCCCATACCATGACACTACATGTCGGATATCGGTCCCTTTCCTGTATGTTTGCTGGACAATATGCAGTACCACTATAACGCCAGATCAGTTGTCGTCGACAATCAGACGATAGACTGTATCTACTCTCATCTGAGAAGAGGACAGCAGACCAGTCGTTATCAGTCCAATTGCGATGTAGATGGTACCATTGCAAACGGCCGGTACGGTGACGTCTGGACAATGGGATGCACACAACAGGACGGCGGGCGTATAGTCCTTCTTCATGCAAACGTCTGGCGACAGTTTTTCAGGAGATCCGCTTGCCAGTAGCAGCCATAAACTGATTTGCTACCTCACTAGCTGTGCTGCGCCGGTGTCTTTCTGTTGATAGCACTATATACCGATCTTCTGCAGGTGTCGTACTGCGAACACGACCTCCCCCGTGACGTTTGCTGCACTCTCCATTTGTTTGAAATGATTTCCAAAGCCTTGAAACAACACTAGGGCTGTCGTCGAACACCCTGGCAACATCTGTTATTTTTCGCCCTCTTTCAATCTTGCCAATAATACGGCCACGAGTAAAATCATCTAGGTGATGTCGGGAAGACATACTGAAAATTGCAAGTTCGTCAATTGATTCTTTCCCTTTCAACTTTGCGTTTGAACAACAACGGTCAATACGCGTCAAATCCTTTACATCTCTTATCAGCGCTATGACATCACGAACAAGTTCGGCAATCCAAAATTTGCATACGCACAACACGTCTTACTGTATCCCGCACTTATGCTAATTTCCACATTTTTTTTTTTTTTTTTTAGATTGGAGGTTTAACGACCACCGTGAGCAACTCAATGGGCTATAAGCAGTCGCCCGTCCCTGATTTAGGGTCACTGGTTCCAGGGAAGGGAGAGAGCCAGTGCCGTAAGACAAACACAACATCCATGCCTCACGGGGACTCGAACCCGGACCCCGTTCGGACGAATGATCAGAGGCCATCGCTTAGACCACTGCGCCACCGGGGCGGCCACACACCACATTTTCCTGCCTTCCATTTTAGGGTTGTTATCGTTGCTACTGTCATCCGTCCTTAGCAATTGTCCGGCAGTGTATATATCATCATCATCATCGTCAACCATTATCAATCCACTGCTGGATGAAGATCTCCCCAAGTTTCTTCCACAACGGTCTGTTTTGTGCCAGCCTCCTCCATGTTCTTAGCACCCTCTGCCTTCATGTCGCACTGGCTGCTGCCTTGGCCAGGTACATTCCAACTGCCGGAGAGTGAGGACCAGGATTTAAGTTGTGGAGTCATTTTGGAGGGGTTCGGCCATCACTCACCAAGCTGGCCAAGCGGGTTGGTGCGTGTGGGATAGCATTTCCTCTAATCCCGATGGTATAGTTATACCGCTATTAGAGGTCGTCAGAGCCCCTTTAGTGGGAACAGGATGCACCACGAGAAGGCGGGGTTGACATTTGTCAAGGAGAGGCTCTGATGTTGCGCATCACCTGACCTTATAAATATATATATATATACATACAGTCAAACCCCGATTTAACGAACTTCAATTGACCAACAATCTTGTACGTAAAATCGCGGAATTCGTTAAATCGAGGAAGCTTTTCGAATGAAACATTCAAATTAAGCTAGTGTTGATAACGGAATATGTAAGCAGCTAAATTCTCTTTCTTTCAGTGAAATTGAAATTATGTATAATACTCTTAATTAGGAATTTATTTTTAAAAATGTTATATTACTCACACATTTACTTTGCATATCAAATACATAATTCGTAGATATTAGACTTCAATATGTAGAATCAAAATTTAAGCGTACTTTAAAATTGTGAAAAAAATACCATAGTTGATTTTTTTCCCGAGCTTTTACCTTTTTTAAATAATGATTTCAGTATCTTAAACGGCGTGAAGCAGAACATCGGTTAGTACTAATTTACTTGTAAAAACAGAATATGTGTTGATTACCTTTTTTACACTGTAGAAAAGAAATGCTTTAGAGAAGATTCCTTGTGTTTTTTCTGAGCGTTTAGCTTTATAAATTTCAGCTTCAATTTTATGAAGTGCATGAAAAACATCATCATTAGTATCGAAGGGCATCAAGTACTTTTTCGCACATTCTATACTATTACCAGCATCACTAAAGCAGCTAACTTTCAGTTCTGCTTCATCTTCTTCATCAGAATCTGATGCATTTAGTCCGATCTGTTCATCCAAAGCATCATCAAGGGATTGCATTTGGGCTACCTACTAACGTGAAAATGCTGGCTAACATACGTAGTTTTGTGGTTTAAAAAATAATTTTTTTTTCGCTAAATTGAGGAAATGTGTTCGTTAAATCGGGAAACGCCAAGCATTAATTTCAATGTGGTTTCGCCGGAACCATAAAAATGTACGTAAAATCGCGGAATTCGTTGAATCGCAGTTCGTTAAATAGGGGTTTGACTGTATGTCGACACTGAAGAGCAATTAAATTAGAGACAGCTGGCGTTATGCAAATGTGGCGCTGTGGGCAGCCTTGTAAACGGAAACGACATGACGTATGCAGCGATCCGACAATATAAGGAGGGATGCGACGGGAATCAGTAAGAGTCGGACACAGTATGGGTAAGACAAAGGATCGAAGCGCATTTCATCGTGGGCAAATTGTCGGGACCCGACGAATTGGTCACTCCATCTCGGATGTCGCGCAGGCACTGGGATTTTCACGAGCCACTGTGTCACGAGTGCACCGTGAGTACATCGAATCCGGTAAAACCATCCCTGCAAGGGTCAACTGCCGTGGACAACAGCGTGTGGATGAGCGGGGTCATCGTCGGCTAGCTCGCATTGTAACAGCGGACAGACGGGCCACAGTGCAAGAAATCCCTCGGCAATTTAACGCTGGTGCACAAAAACGTGTAAGCAGTCACACCATCCAGAACCATCTCCTCACTATGGGGTACAGCAGCCATCGTCCCACGAGGGTACCGCTGCTGACAGCACATCACAGGGTGCAAAGATTAGCATGGGCGCGGGAACATTGCCACTGGACCCTAGACATGTGGGAAAATGTTGCCTGGACTGATGAGTCGAGATTCACGTTGGTACATGCGGATGGCAGGATACGAATTCGGCGCAAACCACATGAAGCGATAGATCTTTCTTGCTAGCAGGGTACTCTTCAAGCTGGTGGGGGTGGCATGCTCGTCTGGGGACTGTTTACGTGGACTGAAATGGGACCCCTGGTACGTGTGACATCGTCCCTCACAGGTCAACGTTACTGGGATATCCTGGACGACCATTTGCTCCCGTTTGTGCGTCTTCAACATCGCACTGGGGACCTCATCCCGCAACAAGACAATTCAGCTACCGAATTGTATCCGAATGGTTGGATGACCACTCCACCGACGTGACCTCGCTTCCTTGGCCAGCTAGGTCACCTGATCTCAATCCCATCGAGCACATCTGGGATGCCATCGAGAGAGATGTTCGAGGCTCTGACCCCCCTCCATTAAATCATCGTGAACTGTGGGAGCTTGTTTAGGGGTCGTGGATCCGTATGGCTTCCCAACGCTTCCGGTGTCTTGTCGAGTCCATGCCGAGACGAATCGCCGCCGTCATCAGGGCGAAAGGTGGTGCTACACGTTACTAGACAGGTATCTCTAATTCAATTGCTCTTTAGTGTATATCTGACAGAAGATGGGACACTTAGCACATCGTCAACCTAAGTAGATGTCAAAATTCAAATTGTATATTTAAATCTGTGCTCATAAACACACCGATTCACACAGCGACGAAAACACAGTAATTCGTAGCAGAACTTTGAAGTGTGTTTATGTCTCCACGGTATTCCAAACGCAAGCAAGTAGGACCAGAGGTGTTTTTTTAAGTGAGCACACCCTGGGAATCTAAACTTCTGCGTTGGATCCTCGCAGAAATAAAAGCATGACCTATAGTGTCATCTGGAGAGCTTTGAATTACAGTTGCTTTAACTACTTACGGTACCCGCTGGTAAAATAGCAGTTCTGCAGCTGAAAATATTATTTACAACGTTTTGCTTACTGCAGGAAGCAACGAAGCTTTTCCTCTTCGCGAAAATATTGCACAAGGAAATTAGGTTTAGCGGACAAACTTCAGTGAATCTTATTAGAAATGCATAAAAAGAAAAAAAGCACTATAACACCGACTGTTTGCACTGGTCCGTGGGACTCAAGCAGTGCTCATTTTGCGTAGCACACCTTGAGAGTTCCGCTGTTACGCTCGAAACCACAGGAAAATAAGAACGTGGTTAGCAGTGCCGTCTGGGGGTGGGGGGCGCTTGTACCACAGCTGCTTTAACCCTTAACCCGGTTTGTTCGCACACAGCGCGTTCAAGGTCGTCCTTGCCTAAAACGGCTAAATCGTGTGTGACTCGTTCTCTCTGTTGGGGGGTCAGCGTCATTTTCTTGTAGGACTTCCGTCCACAGGTAGTAGAGTTTAGGTCCCAGCCACCTACAGCGAGATCGCCTTTTGGGCAGGACACAGAAACGGAAGGAATGAGAGCAAGTCTAGCGACTTTGACAGAACAGTTTGTAGTGAGATTAGAGTACAGTAGATGGCGCCACCGTACAAGTACGATAATGCACATAGATGGGTGAGAGAATTTCAGGGAGGACATAGGAAAGGATACCCATTTAACCAGTGGGTCCAGCCTGGGGGCCGTCACTTTACGTGTTCGTCCGATGCACGGCGGATATTCAGCGATTGTTAGTAAATCACGCCATCTCTGAAAGATCAGCCCAGGCTTGAACCTGGGGACCCAGCATCGATAGCCTGAAACACTAACCACTAAGCCATCCGCGGCTCAACTCGTTCTCTCCCGACTGTTCCTTAAGGGGTTTGACCGCATCAGGCGTGACTCCCCTGATTTCTTCCCGAAACGTCTTGCACGCGTGGAATGCGTGCATTGTCATCCTACGGATTAACGGCTGGAACGCACTGGGTGCGTTTCAAACCTAGGGGCAGAGATTTTTAGAATAGGGTACTCGCAATCTCTAATTCCTCTTTTATAATCAAAATGCTGCTTCTCCAGTCGACTTAATTTACATTCTTTTAAATGTAAGCTCCTTTTGCATAGATGTGGGTCAATTTGTAGTATATTTTTTTGTTTTTAAAGAGCACCTGTTTTGCAGCTTAACCCACTTTGGCCTCCGCATAGAAAGACCATCAATATGTTTTTCCCGGTGGCAAAACAACATTTCTGCTTTTCAGATCGCAAGTTTTCTCCTTTTCTAGTTTCATACATGCGTACACAAGTCTTGTAAAAGATTGACGAAAAAATGGTGAGCGATAGTGATTCAGAATATCTTTTGAATTTATCTTCCAGCTCCTGCGACAGTAGTAGCAGTGAGGAAGAAGAAACTGATTCAGAGTAAATGTGTGGAAATTCAGAGTCTAGGAAACGGTGTAGATAAAATTAATCAATGCTGATACCTCCTCCTCTGCGATTCCCATTCTTAGGATCCTGTGGATTAAGAGCAGATATTTCTGACAAAGAGAACCTTTTGTAGTTGCTCAACTTATAGTTTAGTGATGACATTGTAAATATCATCGTAACTGAAACTAACAGATATGCTGATCAATTTCTGAAGGGAAATGCGCCAAAATCATTTTCCCGAGCACGTCAGTGGACCCCAACAAATGTAGCGGAAATTATGAGATTTTTTGCTGTACTGATTCTGCAAGGAAGTGTTCAGAAACCGAAGCTTAACTGGTATTGGAGTAGAAAGCCAATACTCGAAACCCAGTATTTCTCAAGAGTAATGAGTGAACGAAGGTTCAGTTTACTTATGAAATTTCTTCACTTTTCAAACAATGAAACGTTTGATACAATACAATACAATACAATTATTTATTGCACACATTTAAAACTTGCCGCCCCGGTGGTGCAGTGGTCTAAGGCGCAGGCAGATGATCATTCGTCCGTAAGTGGTCCGGGTTCAAATCCCGGTCAGGCATGGATGTTGTGTTTGTCTTACGGCACTAGCTCTCTCCCTTTCCTGGAACCAGTGACCCTAAATTAGGGACGGGCGACTGCTTATAGCCCATTGAGTTGCTCACGGTAGTCGTTAAACCTCCAATCAAAAAAAAAATTTAAAACTTACAGTTATATGAAAATGCGATACACCAGGAGGAATCTGAATACATTGGTTGTAAGGTGATTCCCCCTATCAGATGTAAGGAAAAGAATAAAACGTATGGCATATATGAAAGCAAGTAAGATGGTTATAACAGAAGCACCACTGTTAGCAGCATGCTTGGAACTACAATTTAATGAAAGGGTTGCGATTCGTTATGGAGATCAGGGTGATTTACAATGTAATTTCGCAAAGACGAGGAAAACTTTTTGATATTTTCCAGGGATCTGATGCTCTCTGGGAGATTATTCCATAGGATAATGGCTTTATACAGTATGCTATTTAAACCATAATTAAGTCTAACACATGGCTGACATAATTTGTTGTTAGCAACAGATAAGGTGGAATAATCTACAAATTTCATGTCAGGTTGAAAAATAGGCAGTTTAATATGCATTAATACAAAAAAAATGATACCTAGTTTCAAGGTAAAAATTTCATGAATTTTTAGAATATTTAGTTTTAGAAATAATGAAAGCACTCATCCTCAACCAAAGCTTAAAACGATATGGGATATATTTATTAAACTAATGGATAAATTTGGCTCAATTTATATTCCAGAATGGGATATTACAATCGATGAATCGCTAATGACGTACAAGGTACGTTTAAGTTGGAAGCAGTACATTCAAATTAAGCGATCACGATTTGGAATAAAATCATTTTGGCTGTGCGAATCGAGAAGTGGGTATATTTGAAGCAGCATAATATACACTGGGAAAACATACGAAGTTTAGTAGTGCTTATGATAACTTTGGCGTACCAATAAAAGCAGTCATGTCCAGCAGGAAAAGAAATTATGTTATACATAGCTGAATTGACTATAATTACTGTTTCGCAGATGAATTTAATCACATCAGAAAACTTTAAAATTTCATCGCCGTGGAGCGGGAATGAAATTTTCATGTTTTGAAATTTACGGGATTTACGATGAAATTTTCAAGTTTTCTGATGTCATTGAATTCACTTGGGAAACAGTAATTACAGTCAATTCAGCAATGTATGATTGCTGTGTTAATTATCATGACGTATTTGCTACATATTATGACAAGACTATTTCTTCCATTCGGTAAATAAGAGTTGCGTTTTATGTCAAAGGGGACACCGTATAGCTTGGGGACCGAGGGGTTTTGCGACCTTGTGAGGATCCGGGCTAGGTGTTTCACGAAATGCTGCATGGTTACGTGGGGTCACGCCATATCACCCCAAAGATGTGAGAAACGGGAAAAACTTCTGTTTTTTATAAATAATAAATACACAGTTGACGTGGAGTTGGAACAACGAATAGAAGTCATCGCTCTTTCCAAGTTTATAAGTTCGGTTGTTCAGTTACTGCTTACCATTTTTGGTGAATCCCCAGCATTGTGCGGGGGCTTCAAAAAGCAACGCGCCATGTGGTTTGGAAGTTAGTCGTATGTGAGTCTAGAGAATGCGAGGCCGCTGTGGTGCAGTGGAAGCATGTCCGGCGCGTAACTGGAAGACCCTGGGTTCGAATTCCGGTGGCGCCAATGAGAATTTTTCCGTGACCCACTTTTAAACGTGGAACGAGCGATTACTGCTATATGATGTTCTTAATTCATTTTAATTGTGCGTATTAATCATTCATAACCTGCCAGGTGTTAGCAGTTTCCCTTATGTTAGCCTGGAGAACTTTGAGGCCGCTGTGGTGCAGTGGAAGCATGTCCGGCGCGTAACTGGAAGACCCTGGGTTCGATTTCCGGTGGCGCCGACGAGAATTTTTCCGTGACCCACTTATAAACGTGGAACGAGCGATTACTTCTATATGATGTTCCTAATTCACATTAATTGTGTGTATTAATCATTCACAACCTGCCAGGTGTTGGCAGTTTGTCGTATATGAGTCTGGAGAATTTCGAGGCCGCTGTGGTGCAGTGGAAGCATGTCCGGCGCGTAACTAGAAGACCCTGGGTTCGATTTCCGTTGGCGCCGATGAGAATTTTTCCGTGACCCACTTATAAACGTGGAACGAGCGATTACTTCTATATGATGTTCCTAATTCACATTAATTGTGTGTATTAATCATTCACAACCTGCCAGGTGTTGGCAGTTTGTCGTATATGAGTCTGGAGAATTTCGAGGCCGCTGTGGTGCAGTGGAAGCATGTCCGGCGTGTAACTGGAAGACCCTGGGTTCGATTTCCGGTGGCGCCGACGAGAATTTTTCCGTGACCCACTTATAAACGTGGAACGAGCGATTACTTCTATATGATGTTCCTAATTCACATTAATTGTGTGTATTAATCATTCACAACCTGCCAGGTGTTGGCAGTTTGTCGTATATGAGTCTGGAGAATTTCGAGGCCGCTGTGGTGCAGTGGAAGCATGTCCGGCGCGTAACTAGAAGACCCTGGGTTCGATTTCCGGTGGCGCCGATGAGAATTTTTCCGTGACCCACTTATAAACGTGGAACGAGCGATTACTTCTATATGATGTTCCTAATTCACATTAATTGTGTGTATTAATCATTCACAACCTGCCAGGTGTTGGCAGTTTGTCGTATATGAGTCTGGAGAATTTCGAGGCCGCTGTGGTGCAGTGGAAGCATGTCCGGCGCGTAACTGGAAGACTCTGGGTTCGATTACCTGTGGCGGCCGATGAGAATTTTTCCTTGACTCACTTATAAACGTGGAACGAGCGATGACTTCTGTTTGATGTTCCTAATCCACGTCAGTTGTGGGTATTAATCATTCACAAACTGCCAACACCTGGCAGGTTGCTTTCTTTGGAGCTCCGCCTAGGCGCGGCTCACTTATAAACGTGGATAGAGCGATGACTTCTATTTGATGTTCTGCTTTTAACATTTGTCATATCTTTATTTTATCAAATGTGTTATGCCAAACTGTCGAGCTTAATGTGTAATCGGGAAATATAAAAAGAAAATTCGGAAAACGATACCTCCAGTTTTACATCTTTGGGGGCTTTTTTAGAATGGAACGTTTTCCAAGTCGAATCAATACCTGCTGACATTCCTACATCTGAAGCATCTGAAGCGACAAATTGGTCAAATATTACAATATCAGATATTGGTACACGATACTTACCGGTTACATGTGTTCTAAGTGACGACCATTGGCAGCAATGCACAGCTCAATTTTATCACACCACGCACCTTGAAAAGCACAAAGTGTATCCCTGGAAATTTCGGGCCGCCCCGTAGGCGCAGTGGTCTAAGGCGCTGGCCTCTGATCATTCGTCCGTAAGGGGTCCGGGTTCGAATCCCGGTCAGGCATGGATGTTGTGCTTGTCTTACGGCACTGGCTCTCTCACTTCCCTGGAACCAGTGACCCTAAATTAGGGACGGGCGACTGCTTATAGCCCATTGAGTTGCTCACGGGGTCGTTAAACCTCAAAAAAAAAAAAAAAAAAAAAAAATTTCGGTGATATTGCGGCGTATTTCCTTTTCTGCAGTGGAATTCGCAGGACAAACGCAGTTTTTGAGATATCCTCAAAGAAAAAAGTCACACGGTGTGAGATCTGGATATCGAGCAGGCCATTGGACAGGTCAGATATTTCCAATCTATCTATTTGGAAACTTCTCATTCGGTCATTCTGTTGCTATATGGTAAGTTTTCAGAACTAAAAGGCGCAAGAAAATAAATTTGCAAAATGTTTCTTAGTAAAATAATTTCACGACCTTGACCTACATTTCACCTAATAAAGATATGAAAAAATTATTGAATGATCCTGATTCCCGCTCCCCAACGGTGTCACCGGACCCCTCGATTCGTGGCTGTAAACTTAGTTCCTTTCCACGACTGTATATTCACACAAACCAAAGGTGGAACATAAAGTATCAGAAGTAACGCAATTTTTTGTACCACTCATACAGTGCACTTTACACCGAAAAAAAAAGTTTGTATGAAACAACAAAATTGAGCTGTTTTGCCGATTTATTTTGTTGCTTTATCCAAACTCCATCGGAATTGTTGTGTTGGCAACACAAAATTATTTCGTTGGCTATATTTTGTTAATTCAACAAAACGTTTTATCACGATATATTGTTGGATCAAACAAATTCCCAAAAATCGACCTAGGCATTTTGTTAAGTGAACAAAACGTTTTGTCATGATAACAATAAATTGTGTTGAATCAACAATAATTTGCAGCAAAATAAATTAGTAAATTCAACAAAACATTTTGTTGACTGCATATCGACAAAAATTTTTTGGTCGATTCACCATTTTTTTCCTGAATTAACGAAACGTTTTTAATGATAACAATAAATTTTGTTGAATCAACAATAATTTGCAGCAAAATACATGAGTAAATTCAACAAAAATTTTTGTTGACTGCATATCGACAAATGTTTTGGTTGATTCAACATTTTTGTTGCTGAATTAAAGAAACGTTTTTCATGATAACAATAAATTTTGTTGAATCAACAATAATTTACAGCAAAATACATTAGTAAATTCAACAAAAAATTTTGTTGACTGCATATCGACAAAATTTTTTGGTTGATTCAACAGTTTTTTTGCTGAATTAACGAAACGTTTTTCATGATAACAATACATTTTGTTGAATCAACAATAATTTACAGCAAAATAAATTAGTAAATTCAACAAAAAAATTTTGTTGACTGCATATCGACAAAAATTTTTGGTTGATTCAACATTTTTTTTGCTGAATTAACGAAACGTTTTTCATAAAAATAAATTTTGTTGAATCAACAGTAATTTGCAGCAAAATAAATTAGTAAATTCAACAAAAAATTTTGTTGACTGCATATCGACTAAATTTTTTGGTTGATTCAACATCTTTTTTGCTGAATTAACGAAACGTTTTTCATGATAACAATAAATTTTGTTGAATCAACAATAATTTGCAGCAAAATGCATTAGTAAATTCAACAAAAAATTTTGTTGACTGTATATCGACTAAATTTTTTGGTTGATTCAACATTTTTTTTGCTGAATTAACGAAACATTTTTCATAACAATAAATTTTGTTGAATCAACAATAATTTGCAGCAAAATAAATTAGTAAATTCAACAAAACATTTTGTTGACTGCATATCGACTAAATTTTTTGGTTGATTCAACATCTTTTTTGCTGAATTAACGAAACGTTTTTCATGATAACAATAAATTTTGTTGAATCAACAATAATTTGCAGCAAAATGCATTAGTAAATTCAACAAAAAATTTTGTTGACTGTATATCGACTAAATTTTTTGGTTGATTCAACATTTTTCTCTGCTGAATTAACGAAACGTTTTACATGATAACAATAAATTTTGTTGAATCAACAATAATTTGCAGCAAAATACATGAGTAAATTCAACAAAAAATTTTGTTGACTGCATATCGACAAAAATTTTTGGTTGATTCAACTTTTTTTTTGCTGAATTAACGAAACGTTTTTCTCAGTGTAAGGTCGCTATTGTCGGCTATAATTTTGTACCTAATAAAGATAAAACAAAAATTAAAAAAGTGAGTAAAATCATGCAATGCATTGACTATGATACTCTTTCCAATACACCAGAAACCATTACTCAAATTATTACTCAAGCTATGAGGATAATAGCTGTGGAATAAACCTTGCTTCTGGGCGCTGACCTTTGACCCCATTTCGGGAATATTAAACATAATTGGTTCAGTATACCTCCGGAACAACATACTAAAGTTTTCTCGCAATAGAAGCATTTCTAGTCAAGTTATGAGGACAATGGCTGCGGAATAAAATTCGCTCATGTGCCCTGTCCTTTGCCCCATTTCGATGATATTCAACCGAACCGGTTCAGTGTATCTCCGGACATGATAAAGTTTTGTCGCAAGCGAAGCATTCTTACGTAAGTTATGACGCATAAGGACGATGTAATGGATCCCACTCCTATGTCCTGACCTTTGATCGCATTTTCCTATTTTCAACAGGGTTCGTCCTCAGGTGGTTCCCTACCACATATTAAAATTCATCGAAGTAGAACCATTTTTACGAAAGTTATGACGCATAAGCGCAATGGAATGGATCCCGCTCCTATGTCCTGGCCTTTTATCTCATTTTTCCAACTTTCAAGAGGGTTCGTTCCCAGGTCGTACCCTACCACATACTAAATTTTCATCGAAATCGAGCCATTTTTACCTAAGTTATGACGCGTAAGGGCGATGGAATGGATCCCACTCCTATGTCCTGACCTTTGACCCCACTTCGTTCATTTTCAATAGGGTTCGTTCCCAGATGATCCCCTATCATGTACTGAAATTTCATTGAAATCGAACCATTTTTCTCAAGTTATGACGCATAAGGGCAATGGAATGGATCCCGCTCCTACGTCCTGACCTTTGACACCATTTCACCCATTTTCAATAGGTTTTGTCCCCAGGTGATCCTCTGTCATATACTGACATTTCATCGAAATCGAACCATGTTTACATGAGTTGTCGTGCGGACAGACAGAGAGACGGACGGACGGACAAAGCTGGAGCATATACGCTTCTTCAATACGGTTGGAAAGCGTAAAAAAACAACTTACTACATTTTCGGAGATCATTCGTGGAGTTTTTCAGGACTTCTGTGCTGTACTGTATATAGCGTTTCACTCAATTTCCTGTTCTGTGATTTCTATGGACATAAGTATATACACTGCCGGACAATTGCTAAGGACAGATGACAATAGCAACGATAGCAACCATAAAATGGAAGGCAGGAAAATGTGGAAATTAGCATAAGTGCGGGATGCAGTAAGACGTGTTGTGCGTATGCAAAATTTGGATTGCCGAACTTGTTCGTGACGTCATAGCGCTGATAAGAGATATAAAGGATTTGACGCGTATTGACCGTTGTTGTTCAAACGCAAAGTTGAAAGGAAAAGAATCAATTGACGAACTTGCAATTTTCAGTATGTCTTCCCGACATCACCTAGATGATTTTATGCGTGGCCGTATTATTGGCAAGATTGAAGAAGGGCGAAAAATGACAGATGTTGCTAGGGAGGCCGACGTCAGCCACAGTGTTGTTTCAAGGCTTTGGAAATCATTTCAAACAAATGGAGAGTGTAGCAAACGTCACGGGGAAGGTCGTGTTCGCAGTACGACACCTGCAGAAGATCGGTACATAGTGCTATCAACAAAAAGACACCGGCGCAGCACAGCTAGTGAGGTAGCAAATCAGTTTATGGCTGCTACTGGCAAGCGGATCTCCCGAAAAACTGTCGCCAGACGTTTGCATGAAGGAGGAATATACGCCCGCCGTCCTGTTGTGTGCATCCCATTGTCCAGACGTCACCGTACCACCCGTTTGCAATGGTGCCATCAACATCGCAATTGGACTGATAACGACTGGTCTGCTGTCCTCTTCTCAGATGAGAGTAGATACAGTCTATCGTCTGATTGTCGACGACAACTGATCTGGCGTGATAGTGGTACTGCATATTGTCCAGCAAACATACAGGAAAGGGACCGATATCCGACATGTAGTGTCATGGTATGGGCTGGCATCATGATCAATGGCCGTACGTCCCTCTATGCGCTTCCAACTGGGACTATGACTGGCCAACGATACATTAATGATGTTCTGCTACCTCATGTTCGCATGTTCCGTGGTGCTGTCGGTGATAGATTCATTTCATGGACGACAACGCAACATATCATCAAACAGTCGCTGTCCAGGAGTGTCTTGAGAGCGAGGATATTCAACGCCTCGTATGGCCAGCACGTTCTCCAGATCTGAATCCCATTGAAAATGGTGGGATGCTTTGGGGAGGAGTCTTGCTGGTCGCCAATGCCCTCCAATAAACAAGGACACCCTCATCCGTGCACTGAGAGAGGAATGGGATAAATTACCCCTTCAGCTGCTTGATAATGTTGTGCAAAGCATGACACGACGTGTGGAATCTTGCATCGCCCTCCATGGTGGCCATATCCCGTATTGACATCTTACGCCGGAACGCCTGCGGACGGTAATTGCATTTTTTTCACGTTTACGTATTCTGCACAAAATGGCCTGTTTGTCCCTTGAACACGTTCCAAAGCCTTTTGGATTTCAGAGCACAATAAATTGTGTTTCTTGTAATGTCCTGGCATTCTGACATTATTTTATTCCACTTGGCATCCAACCACACTTGCTTTTTTATGCGCTATATAGCCGTTTATGATCCGTCCTTAGCAATTGTCCAGCAGTGTATATCAATCAGGCTAAATATATATATACCCTTTTACTCAATTTCCTCTTCTGTGGTTACCCTGTACATAAGTATATATATTATATGTGTTTTCTTCTTAATATTATATGTTACAAAATTAATATTAAAATGTAATGTGGTCAAATGTAACCACATAACGAAAAATAAATGAAATGAAATGAAAATTATAACATCACACCCCAACACCACTTTCGCTGTTGCTTCAACATTATATATAACTACATCTTATCTGTCACATGCATACGTCACGCTCTCTGACCTCAGAATTAATGCCAAAGTCATTTCGTGAGTGAGAAGAAATAACGTTAAGGTTGAAAACGCTAAATGAAAATGAACTCAAATTTACATAGAGAAAGCAATTAAAAATGAAAGTTAATTTTGAATATACGTCTAGGCTCTCTTCCTTCCCTGGAACCAGTGGCCCTTAATTAGGAACGGGCGACTGCTTATAGTCCGTTGAGTTGCTCACAGTGGTCGGTAAACCGTCATTAAAAAAATTCAAATACCGAGGTTGAGTCGAAAGTTTTGCAATATTTGGATCACTTTATGTCTTCATACGTACCTTTGCGATGAAAGCTGACTAGCATTCAAAGTATAGGCTATCGTGTTGCACCGTCTTTAGCCATCTGTCTGCCAGTTCTTCGATTCTGCAGAGGTTGAGTCGAAAGTTTTGCAATATTTGGATCACTTTATGTCTTCATACGTACCTTTACGATGAAAGCTGACTAGCATTCAAAGTATAGGCCATCGTGTTGCACCGTCTTTAGCCATCTGCCTGCCAGTTCTTCGATTCTACAGAGGGTGAGTCGAAATTTTTGCAATATTTGGATCACTTTATGTCTTCATACGTACCTTTACGACGAAAGCTGACTAGCATTCAAAGTATAGGCTATCGTGTTGCACCGTCTTTAGCCATCTGTCTGCCAGTTCTTCGATTCTGCAGAGGTTGAGTCGAAAGTTTTGCAATATTTGGATCACTTTATGTCTTTATACGTACCTTTACGATGAAAGCTGACTAGCATTCAAAGTATAGGCCATCGTGTTGCACCGTCTTTAGCCATCTGCCTGCCAGTTCTTCGATTCTACAGAGGGTGAGTCAAAAGTTTTGCAATATTTGGATCACTTTATGTCTTCATATGTACCTTTACGACGAAAGCTGACTAGCATTCAAAGTATAGGCTATCGTGTTGCACCGTCTTTAGCCATCTATCTGCCAGTTCTTCAATTCTAAAGAGGGTGAGTCGAAAGTTTTGCAATATTTGGATCACTTTATGTCTTCATACGTACCTTTACAACGAAAGCTGACTAGCATTCAAAGTATAGGCTATCGTGTTGCACCGTCTTTAGCCATCTGTCTGCCAGTTCTTCGATTCTACAGAGGGTGAGTCGAAAGTTTTGCAATATTTGGATCACTTTATGTCTTCATACGTACCTTTACAACGAAAGCTGACTAGCATTCAAAGTATAGGCTATCGTGTTGCACCGTCTTTAGCCATCTGTGTGCCAGTTCTTCGATTCTACAGAGGGTGAGTCGAACGTTTTGCAATATTTGGATCACTTTATGTCTTTATACGAACCTTCACGATGAAAGGTGACTAGCATTCAAAGTATAGGCTATCGTGTTGCACCGTCTTTAGCCATCTGTCTGCCAGTTCTTCGATTCTACAGAGGGTGAGTCGAAAGTTTTGCAATATTTGGATCACTTTATGTCTTTATACGAACCTTTACGACGAAAGCTGACTAGCATTCAAAGTATAGGCTATCGTGTTGCACCGTCTTCAGCCATCTGTCTGCCAGTTCTTCGATTCTACAGAGGGTGAGTCGAAAGTTTTGCAATATTTGGATCACTTTATGTCTTTATACGAACCTTCACGACGAAAGGTGACTAGCATTCAAAGTATAGGCTATCGTGTTGCACCGTCTTTAGCCATCTGTCTGCCAGTTCTTCGATTCTACAGAGGGTGAGTCGAAAGTTTTGCAATATTTGGATCACTTTATGTCTTTATACGAACCTTCACGACGAAAGCTGACTAGCATTCAAAGTATAGGCTATCGTGTTGCACCGTCTTTAGCCATCTGTCTGCCAGTTCTTCGATTCTACAGAGGGTGAGTCGAAAGTTTTGCAATATTTGGATCACTTTATGTCTTCATACGTACCTTTACAACGAAAGCTGACTAGCATTCAAAGTATAGGCTAAAGACGGTTTGCAATAGGGTGAGTCGAAAGTTTTGCAATATTTGGATCACTTTATGTCTTCATACGTACCTTTACGACGAAAGCTGACTAGCATTCAAAGTGTAAGCCATCGTGTTTCACCGTCTTTAGCCATCTGTCTGCCAGTTCTTCGATTCCGCAGCGGTACCAGTTCTTGCTCTTTCAGCTGCCCCCTCCTCCTGGTTGTTGAAGTGCCGTCCACGAAGTAAGTGGGCCATCGACCGGAACAACTAATAATCCGGCGGGGAAAGTTCCGGTCCGGTCCGGAGTGTATGCTGCGTGTGGCATCAGTTTGATGCCCCCAAGTTCCTGGAGTTTTGCCCTGGTCGTTCGCGCGGTATGAAGCCGAGCGTTGTCCTGCTGTAGGAGAACGAGCTTTCTGCTCCCCAGTGCCGGATACTTATCTTCCAAAACGGCATACATATGATCCACCTGTTCAGAATAGAGGTTAGCGGTGATGGTTGGACCGTGTGGAACAAATTCGTAATGGACTATCCCCTCGAAATTCCACCAGACGCTGAGCACCACATTGTGCTCGAAGCACACACGTTTGACAACAGGTTCTGGAAGCTATCCTGGGCTCAACCAATGCCGTTATTTGTTAGGATTATGGAAATGGACCCACTTTTCATCGCACGTAACAATTTTCTTTTCTAGGAGTTTCGTGCACACTTCCACTCGGCGGTTTGCTTCAGCTGGCGTCAGTTCGTGAGGAACGACGCGGCAGCTCCTGTAGACTTTGCCGATATCCTGAAGGTGACCAACCACGGTGTTCTGAGATATGCCCAGCTCACCTGATAATCTCCGAGTGCTGGTTGTCGGATTTGCTTCTATGGCCTGGCGCACGGCCTTCCGGTCTCCGAATCCACGGTTCGCCCCCTACCTGACCTTGGCTTATCGTCGAGGTTTCTGTCACCTGAGCCAAATTTCTTGAACCATCTAGTTGCAGTGCTGTGGTACACGAAACCTTCCGCTTTCTCATGACAAGTGTTTCGTGTTGCTTGAACAGGCTAATTGTCGAGTTCAAACTCGTAAAGCAAAAGTTCCCTATTTAGCCGGTTTTGGCTGTTCATCTTTTAGGTGTCCCAACCACAGACAGAACGACGACATGCAATGCTGTTCACAGCAACGACTACCACTTTACATCCCTTTCGACTGACTGAAGTGCGCCACTTGAACTTGTTAAAGCACGTGACATACCCGCCGCAGTGCAAGCGTTTACAAATACTGCAAAACTTTCGAATCACGCTCTGTATAAGTTGGACTTCCTAAAACATCTTCGACTCTCAGTCTTGTGACCCATGAAAATAATAACAATTCGGAAAGAAATTTGTCAATAGTCTTGAAATAAAGAGTAATAGTGGAAGCTTATTTCCATGCTATTTGCAAATGCCAGTATTAGTCGATATCAATCTAAATCCAAATAGATTGCTTCGTATCTGGGTTTGCCATTATAAAAATTGGTACCACTAATGTTTCTTACTTCCAGAGCTTTAATATAACAAAAGCGCTGGCGAAATTCCCAGATTTCCTTTTGTTATATTCTAGGAAATCCGTTGCCCATTAATCATCCCCCAACAGTTCTCGTTTGCTGATTTAATATCCTTTTACAACGGATAACAATTTGCGGAACGAAACGCTGTAGTAGTTCTTGAAAGCATTATCGATTGCAAATGCGATACCACCTTATTAAATTACTTCCCGAATCGATGGAGACCTATTTTATAGCATCTGAGCAGAAGTTTGCGGCTTTAGAAACAACAGAAATAAAAATAGGGACATATGATCCATATACACAACGCAATAACATTTCTTCCAGTTCATACGCGTTAAGGATTATCAGGACGTACCTGAGTGGAACTCGATTTATCAGAAGCCGCTGCGAAATCTGAATGTTACATGTCAAAACACGTGACCTCTATCTTTGAAAAGTATACTCCGTTCATTTTGATAGAAGTGACTTCGTAGAATAAAAGTCACAATCAAGTTTACAAAAGAATAATATTTGTGGAAATAGTTTCTTTATCTTCGCATGACTGCTTTGCAAATGGATATATAAAATGTTAAAGACTTAATCGCAGCGATGTGTAAAATAATTGCATATCATATTATTTTGGGGACACGTGTTGTTCGTTTGCAAATAATACGGTGCTTGATCTTCTGTGAATTGGCTGAAATACCGTTTCGGAAACTTCAGTAAAAAACAGAATGGGATTTAAATACAGTAATCATTTTCAAGATAAGAAAAAGCATGTACTGTGCGTAACAATGTTTAAAAGTTGATGGTAATTGTTCCTATTACGGATATCTTAAGTGCTGTATTCAAGTGCGAATGGCATTAACAGTGATTCGTTGGTGTATTACTTGCGACACCTAAAACAAATCTTAGAAATATTAGTGGAAATCATTTTGCATTTTAAAAGTATTAATGGAAATCATTTTGCGGATGTAAACATTTTAACAACTGCCCTACAGTAGAGAGTCTTCAATATTTATATATTTTATGCACACATTGCTACTATACTAAAACATTACTTCAAGGTACTTTTGGAAATATTTGAATGAAAAGAGAAAATAATTTGAAAAATACTGTTTATTTAGAGGCTATAATCATATATCTGGGAATGCTAGTTGCACATAATTACAAAAATTGTATCTACTTGTGGTTTTGTTTTGATAAAATAAGAACACTGAAACACATTTATCGCAAAGACAAAGTGAAAAATTCAGAATGACGAATGAAATTGAATTTCGGTCGTAAGCATTTTAAGAAGTGCCATAGAAGACTTCAGTATAGATGCATTTTATTGACATATTATGACTATATAAAAACATTATTTTCCAGGAACTTTTGGAAATATTTCAATAAAAAGAAGAAACGATTAGAAAGTGCCAGTTAATTACATATCTGGGAATGATAGTTGCACTAAATCACAAAAATTGCATCTACTTGTGGTTTTATTTTGATAAAGTAAGAACATTGAAACATTTAATGTAAAGATGAAGTGCAAACTTCAAAATGATGATTGAAATTGAATTTAGATGGTCAACATTGTAAGTAGTGCTATAAAATAGAAGGCTTTCAATATTGTGGCATTTTATAAACGTTTTGTGCTAGATTCATGACACTTTGAAAATCTTTGAACGAAAAGAGGAAACGATTAGAAAAAAGCTGTTGATGTGGAGGCTGCAATCACATATCTGGTAATGATAGTTGCAATGAATCACAAAAATTCTATCCACTTCTAGTTTAATTTTGATAGAATAAGAATATTCAAACATTTAATGTAAAAATGAAAATATTTCATTTAAAGAGGAAATTTAAAACTGAGAGCGGCCATTGAAAGTAGATTTCAGTCGTAAACATTTTAAGAAGCGCAATAAAGCACAAAGGCATATTGAGGTATTTTAGGAACATATCGTGATTTTATAAAAACATTATTTGAAGATAATTTTAGAAATCTTTGAATGTATTGAGGAAGTAGTTACAAAAATGCTGTTCATGTGGAGGCTACAGTCACATATCTGAGAATGATAGTTGCATAGAATCACAAAGGTGTATCTTCTTGTAGGCTTGTCATTGTACTGCTTGTAGGTTTGTCATCGTACTCAACGCAGAAGTCACCAGATAAAAGGTTTCAACAGATTTTTAGCTGTTAGTGTGAGCCTTGACAAAGTTAATTTCATCGAACACAAACCGTATTGAACAATTCTAAAGTGAACTACAAGTGACACAAAGTGTGTTATTTAAAATAACTTTTACCTAGGAAAAAGAAGTTTCTTGCTGCCTGCAAAACATTTTTTTAAGTGTTTGAAGTCAAGCATCATGATCCAGTTTCATGGTGAAAGGCAAAGAATTCTCAACCCCACCCTACTACCTATCATTAGTTGTCTGTATAACGTAGGCATAAATTTATATCCAGAAAATGTAAACCTGCCTTCGAGTTTATTCCAGAGAATTTTGTCTAAGATATTCCTTCTGTTGCATGTCGGCGTCCAATTATATGTCTTAAGTTTTATGGTATGCGAACTGATAAAGAATGAAGTAAATTCTTCTCTTGCGCTTTCCATGGGTTTTTTTATGCTTTCTGCTTTCCTGTGGGCATCACTCCGTGTAAAAGTAGTAGCATTTCAAAAGGTGTTCCGAAACTTTTTGCAGATCGAAGTTGATATTGTCGACCGTTTTCAGCAGAAGCGTCTTTCCACGCCGAGCTGGTTAAGATCTGTGACATATGCTGTCTCACTGATGCCTTTTCTTTTATCTATGGTATGTTTTCTGGTTACTGTCTTAACGAAATACGATATTTCGAATATCTTCGGTCCATGCGCTTTTGGAATCAACAGTAGCGCTCATTGGGTTACACGCTACACCTTTTTCTATTCGTTTTTAACAATAGATTTCCATTTTGTTCTCACTCTAGTGTGCTATTCCTGTTTGCTTCTTTCTGCTCTGTGCTTGGAAATTTGCCAATTTATCGATCGCTGCACGGATATGTTGTCTGCTATCAATTTTTCTTCAATTAGTGTACCTGATGTGCACCCACTTTTAGAAGTTTACAAAAAAATTCAAGAACTAATTGCTCAAATGGATTTAGTGCTACGTCTCCCAATGTTCCTCACGTTGTCTTCTCAGATATGTACTTTGTTTATTTCTGTTACTGGGATACAGTTCTCAATCAGAGTTTCAATTATTTCATTTTGGCTGTGGTTCAATATTTTGTTTGTCTCGGTAACTGCAATATTCACACTGCTGTTAATCCTGTCGGCCTCCCACTTACATTTAAAAAATAAGAATCTAACGAAACAATTGGCAAAGATTAAACATTGTTTCACTTACAGGCAGTACGAAGGAAATTCCGATGCAGTCTTAGCAAATCTCTTATGTCCAGATGAATTGGGTCTAACAGTTGTAGGAATGTTTCCTATAACTAGACACATGGTCTTAACATTGTTTAGTTCTTTAGTAACTTACATTGTGTTGCTGGTGCAATTCGGATGAAGCCTATTTTGCGATGAGTTCATATATCTCAGTTGCTGATAACACCTTTAATCTGCAATAAGCACAAAACTTTTTCTTACAGTTGGTATTTCGCCTTTCGTCTGAAACTAGTGCTACTTTCTGGCCAACAAATGCACAACACTAATATAAAGCTGCATAAAAGAAACGTTTCATTCACCATAAAGCACTAAGACATTTGATTTATCTGTTTTTACTGCTGAGTTTCTCATGTTGTTTAAAATGCCTCTGGCTCCAGAGTAAGTGTATTTACTGCACACGCAATTCTCTGCACAAAACCTGTGTTTAAACTAGAAATTGTGGATGTCCCGTATCTCAAAACATGCTTAGGGTAACATTATGTAAATGTATTTCTGTTTTTGCTTATCTTTGAAAAGAAATACCTTAAGATCAAAATCTATGAAAATGAATATTTGCTAGCACAAACGTTTGAGACAAATCCTCTATGACTGTGTGTGTGTTTTGAAAATGTTTTGATATTGGAATATATCTCTGAAAGAACGCACAATGCGAATGTTGAGTCCAAAGGTATGGAACTGAT
This sequence comes from Macrothele yani, assembly GCA_039090855.1. Lineage (NCBI taxonomy): Eukaryota > Metazoa > Arthropoda > Arachnida > Araneae > Macrothelidae > Macrothele > Macrothele yani. The sequence continues at coordinate 105,468,871 of CM076999.1, read as the reverse complement.
TTTCAGAATCATCATATCGAGAAAGTGACTATAAAGTAATTCACCGATGCTGTCACACGTACGGTCATTCACAAACATAATTTTCAAATTGCAAGTCAATATTAAAAACACTTTATCTACAATTAAAAATTAATGTTTACACGCGAGATCTTTCGGGGCTGAACATAGCGCCCATCATCAGGCTCAAGCACCACGAAACACAGGAGCAGACACTATATACTGACAACAACGACTCACAATTCACTCGGTCTTCTCAATCACCGGTGATGCCATCAACAAATCGTTAAAGTCCAAAACATCAAGTATTAATCTCTTATCATATAAAGTCCTCTTCTTCGGAGCTGTGTGAAGAGAGGGCAACCATCTTTCTCCACTGTCTTGGAACAAATGTCGAGAGTTCAATGTTACAGCATGTTTCCCCATATGCAATAATGAAGAGGTTTTCCGTAAGGAAGACAGTACGTTTATTAACACTTGAGTTAAGTACCCTAACATTTGTGGAATCTGGGAAGTAACCTCCCTGGTTAACAGCTTGAGTGAAAGCTGTGGAAACCGTTCCAGAACGAAGAGCGTATTTATTTTCACCCATTCTGACATTAACGGTTCTTAGGGTAGAACCTATATAGTATTTAACTGCAGTATCTGAATCTTCATGAATTAATGGTATGCAGTAGACGCCTGGTTTGTTAAGTGCTGGGACTCTATCTCTATCATTTCTTATCATGGAAAAAAGGTTTCTGGTGGACACTCCAAACGTTAGATTGTAATTGTAACAGGCTTTTCTTAAGATAGACACAAGAGGTGGAATGAAATCAGCTTTGCCGATGTACTTAGTAAGTTTTTTTCTCTGTGGACAAAGTCGTGAATCTCAGTCTTTGAAATTGTTGTAATAGTTCTTGAAAGAGGTTGACAGAGAACCCAAACAATAAGGCCAAATTTTGAACTCTAGAAAGTTCATCACGTCGAGTTTTACTTGTCGAAGAATGGGTGAAGGCACGTCTTATTAAGAAGCGTAAAGCTGAAGCTTTATGTTTGGGAGGGTGAGAAGAAGTGAATGGGATCATACAAGGTATGAACGTCGGTTTACGGAAAACACAATGCTTGATTTTATTGGAATTCGAATCTCGAGACAGTAAAATGTCCAGGAATGGCAATTTTCCCTCTTTCTCTCTAGGTCTTTGGTAAACTTTATAGTTGGAAACTGGGTAGAAAGACAATCTACAAATTCGTCCAGTAAAGGTAAAGCATGGGGCCAAAAAACCAACATGTCATCAACGTACCTAATCAACAGTGACGGTTGATAAGGGAAGTCCAGCATGACCTTGTGTTCTAGATACTGCATGAGGATCTCTGCTAAAACGCGGGAGAGAGCAGCAACTGAAGAACTGAACTTATAAATGTGGAAAGAGCGATGACTTCTGTTTGATGTTCCTAGTCTACGTCAATTGTGTGTATTGATTATTCATTCGCCTCCTAGTTATTTGTTCAGTTGCTGCATTCCATCTTTGGTGAATCCCCAGCATTGTGCGGGGCTCCAAGAAGCAACCTGTCATGTGTTTTGGCAGTTAATCGCATGTGAGTCTGAAGAATTCGAGATCGCTGTGGTGCAGTGCAGTGGTAGCATGTCCGGCGCGTAACTGGGAGACCCTGGGTTCGATACGCGGTGGTGGCCGAAGCGAATTTTTCCGTGACTCACTTATAAACGCGCAAAGAGCGATGACTTCTATTTGATGTTCCTAATCCACGTCAATTGTGTGTATTAATTACATTTATGAAATTATTTGAATATGACTCTATTACAAAAATACTTTTGTTGCTACTTGTCGTTGGAAAAAAAATCCAAATAAAGTAGACAAAGAGGACAAAATTGATGAATGTGTCTCACATGAATTGACGGAACAGAACGAAACACGACGATTTCTCTGCTATCCACCTACCAAAACGAACTACACTCATTTTATTTTATTTTTAGCAAATGATTTTTTCGATAGAGTTATCATTAGAATTTTTCCAATCAATCAAATTTTACAAACTTTTCATTATTTTTCGGCAAACTTTATTTGGAGCACCACATCGCGAAAGTGGATTTTGAACATGCAGTTTGGTTGAACCGGCTCTACCTTTAAAAGAAAATAGACAGTAAACTTCGTAAACGAAGTTTTGTCGTATCTTACATTTTAAAAAACATCGTCATTTAGATCAGATCATATGTAGAGGATTTTTAAGGGAGTATCTGACCCCAGGTCTTAAACCACCCTTAGAAATAGGAAGCTAGGTGATTTGGGCTGGAGTGCTCGATAGGAAAATATGACCAATGGATCATATCAGATCTTATGTAGAGGATTTTAGGAAGGGAGTGTCTGACCCCAAGGTCTTAAACAACTCTTAGAAATAAGAAGCTAGGAGATTTGAGCTAGAGTGCCCGATAGGAAAATATGACCAATTGATCAGATCAGATCATATTGATACGAAAATTGGGCCTAAACTAATTACTATTAAAAATAGGGGACGGACTTGCTAGGCGTGGTTCAATTACGATGATGATTAAATTAAATATTTGGATTATTGGAAATTAAATTGGTAAATTAACTAATTTTTAATTGGGGAAGTATTGTAATTCTCTTTCTCTGGGTGAAAGTAAAGGAATTAGGAAATCGCCTTTGGGGACCTGCTTAGCAACAGGGAGACCACCCAGTCGGCGACTGAGGGGAAACACAGACCTTCATAAATACGACGTCAAGTGTGCCATTAGTGACAACAATCTGTAGGGAATGCTGAAAATTACGATTATGAGGGGCGAGGGGCAGTGGCGGAACTATTTTTACAGAAGCGACGGCGCTCTGTACGAAAGACAAGGGAGAAATATCAAGTGTTGACGGAAAAGAAGCAGACGAAGCCACGTGACAGGGGATAGCCGAAAAGAGGCAGAAGACGAGAGAGGGTTAGTTATCTCGGTACGCAGCGGTAAGAGACATGGAGAAAAACTGCTAGGATTAAAATGATACTTGATGGCTGGGGGTAAGCCCGTCAGGTATGTCCGACTGGGAAACCATAGAGAAGCGATTCAACCGCCGTTTGAAGGGAGCCGCTATATTTATTGACAGAAGTCATCAGCCGTTGATCAAGCGATGCCCGTGGACAATGCCAATCTTCTCACAGGCGGCCTGTATCCAACCAAGAAACCACGATGAACCACCAGCGAAAAATAAGGCTCTGAGCGCTGATCAAAGATCTTCTGTTTCCAGTCTAGAATGCCTACTAAGAACCACGACCAGCAAACCAGCCTCCCGAAGACGCCGTCTCCATCCAAAGAGCGAAGGTCGCTGACCTGTCCGAAGTAATACATAAGCGTTTCTTCCTGCTGCCGAAGAAGTTCCTACGGGGTGAAAGAGAGCTACCCCCGTCCATTCTACAGCGTACCATCTGCCGAGTTTCGGAGGGCGGAAACTGCATGGTCTGATCGCCGGGGAAAGGAGAAGCAAAGGAAGTGACCAACCTCGTGCGCTTTTTCTTAACACACAGGTGAAATCGCTCTTCGGTATCGGTACGCATCGAAGGAAGTAAAAATCCTCTTGCGATTAACACACACATAGGTGAAACGCCGTCGCAAGCCACATAAAGCGCACCAGTGTGTGGAAGGGGCCAACAGAGCCTCATAATAATTTGAATAGTGCTTTGTAAATTTGGAATTACAGAACAAGCTGCAAGCCATAAGTGAGTACTTTTTTTCTGTTTATTGTTATCCTTTCGCCGAGTTGAAGAACTGAGAACATTAACTGAACCCAGACTTTAAATTTGAACTCTGATACGCCTTTTGGGGCGGAAGTCTGATTCCAGAATCTAGGGGCAGAAAATATTAGCTCCAAATAAGGAACATAACTTGTGTTTGTTCGCCGTGGGCAATGCCCCGGCTTGCAGTGCCCTCTTACAAATACAGATGTTTAAGTGTTAACCTTACTCAAGTCATTCTATACGCTCTGGTGTTGTAAATAACTCCTGTAATAAATTCCTGTGTTTCAGCAAGTCGATAACGTTCTCGCCCAATATACCAGCTACCGAATTACAAGAACCCACAGGTCTCGTATCCAAATAGAGGACAACTTGCCGACTGCGGCAGGATCGAGACCACGAACTTAGCATTTGGTGACGAGTGTTAATAAATTATATCGCTCGGCACGTTTGTATCAATTGGTGGTCAACGGTGGGATAACGACCCATGAGACCACTACAATTGGTGGAGCGGCCGAGTTCGGATCAATAGGTGACGAGCGGTGAATGCATAACCTAGCTCGGCCGGGTACCGGATCAATATGTAGAAGGATTTTAGGAAGGGAGTGTCTGACACTAGGTCTTAAACAACCATTAGAAATAGGAAGCTAGGAGATTTGGGCTAGAGTTCCCGATAGGAAAGTGACACGGAAACGAGGTAGAAGACGCCCTTATTTACTACCGGGGGGCCAGTACCTGTGGCCCGAGGGCTTAACGTGCCCACAATGCTCTTGTAGATCAGATCAGATCATATGTAGAGGATTTTAGGAAGGGAGTGTCTGACACTAGGTCTTAAACAACCATTAGAAATAGGAAGCTAGGAGATTTGGGCTAGAGTTCCCGATAGGAAAGTGACACAGAAGCGAGGTAGAAGACTCCCTTATTTACTACCAGGGGGGCAGTACCTGTGGCCCGAGGGCTTAACGTGCCCACAATGCTCTTGTAGATCAGATCAGATCATATGTAGAGGATTTTAGGAAGGCAGTGTCTGACCCCAGGTCTTAAACAACCCTTAGAAATAGGAAGCTAGGAGATTTGGGCTAGAGTGCCCGATAGGAAAGTGACACAGAAACGAGGTAGAAGACGCCCTTATTTACTACCGGGGGCCAGTACCTGTGGCCCGAGGGCTTAACGTGCCCACAATGCTCTTGTAGATCAGATCAGATCATATGTAGAGGATTTTAGGAAGGCAGTGTCTGACCCCAGGTCTTAAACAACCCTTAGAAATAGGAAGCTAGGAGATTTGGGCTAGAGTGCCCGATAGGAAAGTGACACAGAAACGAGGTAGAAGACGCCCTTATTTACTACCGGGGGCCAGTACCTGTGGCCCGAGGGCTTAACGTGCCCACAATGCTCTTGTAGATCAGATCAGATCATATGTAGAGGATTTTAGGAAGGGAGTGTCTGAACCCAGGTCTTAAACAACCCTTAGAAATAGGAAGCTAGGAGATTTGGGCTAGAGTGCCCGATAGGAAAGTGACACAGAAACGAGGTAGAAGACGCCCTTATTTACTACCGGGGGGCCAGTACCTGTGGCCCGAGGGCTTAACGTGCCCACAATGCTCTTGTAGATCAGATCAGATCATATGTAGAGGATTTTAGGAAGGGAGTGTCTGACCCCAGGTCTTAAACAACCCTTAGAAATAGGAAGCTAGGAGATTTGGGCTAGAGTGCCCGATAGGAAAGTGACACGGAAGCGAGGTAGAAGACGCCCTTATTTACTACCGGGGGGGCAGTACCTGTGGCCCGAGGGCTTAACGTGCCCACAATGCTCTTGTAGATCAGATCAGATCATATGTAGAGGATTTTAGGAAGGCAGTGTCTGACCCCAGGTCTTAAACAACCCTTAGAAATAGGAAGCTAGGAGATTTGGGCTAGAGTGCCCGATAGGAAAGTGACACGGAAGCGAGGTAGAAGACGCCCTTATTTACTACTGGGGGGCCAGTACCTGTGGCCCGAGGGCTTAACGTGCCCACAATGCTCTTGTAGATCAGATCAGATCATATGTAGAGGATTTTAGGAAGGGAGTGTCTGACCCCAGGTCTTAAACAACCCTTAGAAATAGGAAGCTAGGAGATTTGGGCTAGAGTGCCCGATAGGAAAGTGACACGGAAGCGAGGTAGAAGACGCCCTTATTTACTACCAGGGGGGGCAGTACCTGTGGCCCGAGGGCTTAACGTGCCCTCAATGCTCTTGTAGATCAGATCAGATCATATGTAGAGGATTTTAGGAAGGCAGTGTCTGACCCCAGGTCTTAAACAACCCTTAGAAATAGGAAGCTAGGAGATTTGGGCTAGAGTGTCCGATAGGAAAGTGACACGGAAGCGAGGTAAAAGACGCCCTTATTTACTACCGGGAGGCCAGTACCTGTGGCCCGAGGGCTTAACGTGCCCACAATGCTCTTGTAGATCAGATCAGATCATATGTAGAGGATTTTAGGAAGGGAGTGTCTGACCCCAGGTCTTAAACAACCCTTAGAAATAGGAAGCTAGGAGATTTGGGCTGGAGTGCCCGATAGGAAAATATGACCAATTGATCTGATCATATGTAGAGGATTTTAGGGAGTGTCTGACCCCAGGTCTTAAACAACCCTTAGGAAAAGGAAGCTAGGCATTTTGGGCTAGAGTGTCTGATAGGAAAATATGACCAATTGATCTGATCATATGTAGAGGATTTTAAGAAGGGAGTGTCTGACCCCAGGTCTTAAACAACCCTTAGAAATAGGAAGCTAGGAGATTTGAGCTGGAGTGCCCGATAGGAAAGTGACACGGAAGCAAGGTAGAAAGGAGGAGGAAGACGCCCTCATTTATTACCGGGAGACCAGTACCCGGAGTCCGACGGCTTAACATGCCCATTCAACGCATGGCGGATACTTAGTAGTTCGAGGGTTCGTACCTGCTTGGGTTCGAACCTGAGGTCTTTTCAGTGGCAGTCACGAACGTTGACCACTAGGCCACCTGCGGCCCCATCGTCATTTAAATTTACTCATATTCTAAATATACTGTTGTTGCTACTTTTCGTTGAAAAAAATCCAAATATAGTGTGCAGAAAAATAATAAAAACCTTATTAAGTTTGATTGATTGGAAAAGTTCTGATGGTACCTCTATCTAAAAAAAAAAACATTCGGTAAGAATAAAATAAAATAAGTATAGTTCATTTGGTTTAGGATAAGCAGAGAAATCGTCATGTTTTGTTCTGTTCCTTCAATTCACGTGAAACCAATTTATCTATTTTTTTCTCTTTGCCTATGGCCAGTAAAGGTCGGGAAAAAATTGCGGCCGCCCCCTGGTGGCGCAGTGGTCTAAGCGATGGCTTCTGACCATTCGTCGGAATTGGGTCCAGATTCGAATCCCAGTGAGGCATGGATGTTGTGTTTGTCTTACGGCACTGGCTCTCTCCCTTCCCTGGAATCAGTGACCCTAAATTAAGGACAGGAAACTGCTTAAAGGCCATTAATTTGCTCACGGTGGTGGTTAAACTTCCAATCAAAGAAAAAAAATGCGCAATGCACTGAGATTTTCTCTTCAAGTTTTTGTACTGTTTGACTTAGACCGGATTCAGCCAAGACCTCCGATTCATCATCATCGATAGAGCCTTGTGGTTACCCACAGCAGATTCGCGGTTACGGGTGACGTACGTCGCAGATTTATTTTGGTCCTGCTGACAAAAACAGTACCCCGAGAACCCTATTAAATCCTCTTGCAGACTCTCAGTCATGGATGCAAGTTTTCCGTTTTCAAATGTCCGGACTTTGACGGAATGATGATTTGCCTCATAATTGTAATATATTTTTTTTTCCTCGCAATGTTCCGAGAGAGGTGTTTTATGTAATTTCATTGCAAACATGCTTGTGTTTCATTTTGAAAATCGAGAGAACAATTTCTAAAAACGAAAGTTAGACGGAACCCTGTAACCTTAAACTTTTTTCTCGCGATGTCACATTGCAACCGTATATTCGGTCGTTAAAATATCATTTAATTTGAGAAATGTTTGCATTCGAAATTGGAAATGGAGGAAAATCTTCCAAAAACGAAAGCTGAAGGTAGCTGACATTTCCCCCGTAATTCTAAAAAGGAGGCAAAATCTTTCGATAATGGAAGCCAAATGGAGCGAAGATTCCCCTGTAATCCCCCCCCCCCGGCTGGTTTTTCCTGCACTGTAATGTTGTTTTGTCATCAGTTAATTACATAAATGTTTCTATTTGAAATCGAAAATGGAGAAAAAAAATTCCAAAACCGGAAGTAAGACGGAGCGAAGATTTCTCCTGTAATCGCAGCTTTTTATTTTATTTTATTTTATTTTATTTTATTTATTTATTCATTTATTTTTTTTTGCTAGAGATGCCTCTGTCCGTTATTGTTGCTAAATGTAATTTTATTCCACAAATTTTTGTGTTTCAGCTTGAAAATGGAATCAAAATTCTAGGCCCACAGGGCAAAGCATTCTTGAGCTAGTTATCATTACAATTGCTCTAGTACCTAAGCTAAGCTCTTCTTTTCATTTCAGCTTGAAAGGGAGTCAAAATTCTAGGGACAGACTACAGATAATTTTTTATCCTAGTTATCATTACAATTGCTGTTGTAGCTAGCCTGGGCTTTTTATTTATTTCAGCTTGAAAATGGAGGCAAAATTCTATGCACAGAGTGCAGAGCGTTCTTGATCCTAGTTATCATTGGAATTGCTGTAGTACCTAGGCTAGGCTTTTCTTTTCATTTCAGCTTGAAAGGGAGTCAAATTCTAGGCAGAGAGAACAGAGTATTCCTGATTCTAGTTATCATTGCAATTGCTATACACTGAAAAGCAATTGAATTAGAGATACCTGTCTAGTAACATGTAGCACCACCTTTCACCCTGATGACGGCGGCGATTCGTCTCGACATGGACTCGACAAGACACCGAAAGCGTTGCGACCCCTGAACAAGCTCCCACAGTTCACGAAAATTTGATGGAGGGGGTCAGAACCTAGAACATCTCTCTCGATGGCATCCCAGATGTGCTGGATGGGATTGAAGTCAGGTGACCTAGCTGGCCAAGGAAGAGAGGTCACGTCGGTGGAGTGTTCATCCAACCATTCAGATACAATTCGGGAGCTGCATTGTCTTGTTGCAGGATGAGGTCCCCAGCGGGATGTTGAAGACGCACAAACGGGAGCATATGGTCGTCCAGGATATCCCAGTAACGTTGACGTGTGAGGGACAATATCACACCTACCAGGGGTCCCATTTCAGTCCACGTAACAGTTCCCAGACGAGAATGCCACTTGTGGATTTTCAGTAGCTAGTGTCCCCAGACGAAATGCCAATGTGGATTTTCAGTAGCTAGTGTCCCCAGACGAAATGCCAATGTGGATTTTCAGTAGCTAGTGGGAGTAAGCAGCTATTTCTGTCTGTGGATTTTCAGCCGTTAGTGGGAGTAAGCATCTCTTTCTGTCTGTGAATTTTCAGTAGCTAGTGGAAGTAAGCAGCTATTTGTTTTCAGTCGCTAGTGGGAATAAGCACCTATTTTTCTCTGTGGATTTTCAGTCGCCAGTGGCAGTAAGCAGCTCTTTCTGTCTCTGGATTTTCAGACGTTAGTGGGAGTAAGCATCTGTTCCTATCTGTTAAAATTCAGTAGCTAGTAGGAGTAAGCACCTATTTGTTTCTGTGGATTTTCAGTCGCTAGTGGGAGTAAGCAACTATTTTTGTCTCTGGATTTTCAGTCGCTAGTGAGAATAAGCAGCTATTTCTGTCCGTGGATTTTCAGTCACCAGTAGGAGTAAGCAGCTATTTCTGTCCGTGGATTTTCAGTAGCTAGTAGGAGTAAGCAGCTCTTTCTGTCTCTGGATTTTCAGACGTTAGTGGGTGTAAGCATCTGTTCCTATCTGTTAAAATTAAGTAGCTAGTAGGAGTAAGCACCTATTTGTTTCTGTGGATTTTCAGTCACTAGTGGGAGTAAGCAACTATTTTTGTCTCTGGATTTTCAGTCGCTAGTGAGAATAAGCAGCTATTTCTGTCCGTGGATTTTCAGTCACCAGTAGGAGTAAGCAGCTATTTCTGTCCGTGGATTTTCAGTAGCTAGTAGGAGTAAGCAGCTATTTGTTTCTGTGGATTTTCAGTCGTTAGTGGGAGTAAGCAGCTATTTCTGTCTGTAGATTTTCAGTCAGCATTAGGATTAAGCAGCTATATCTGCTTAATCCTACTAAAATAGTTGCCTACTACCACTGTGGATTTTCAGTCGCAAGTGGGAGTAAGCAGCTATTTTTGTCTGTGGATTTTCAGTCGCTAGTGGGAGTAAACAACTATTTCTGCCTGTGGATTTTCAGGCGCTGGTGGGAGTAAGCAGCTATTTCTTTCTGTGGATTTTCAGTCGCTAGTGGGAGTAAGCAGCTATTTTTGTCTGTGGATTTTCAGTCGCTAGTGGGAGTAAACAACTATTTCTGCCTGTGAATTTGCAGTCGCTAGTGGGAGTAAGCAACTGTTTCTGTCTGAGAAATTTCAGTCGTTAGATTTTCAGGGTAAGCAGCTATTGGTCTCTGTGGATTAACAGTCTCTAGTGGGAGTAAACAGCTGTTTCTGTCTGTGGATTTTCAGTCGCCAGTGGGTGGTAAGCAGCTGTTTCTGTCTGTGGATGTTTCATTGGTTGTAGAAGTTCGGTTGATTTAGTTTCTTTTTCACCGGCTGCATTCACCATGAACAACTATCTCACATCAGTAGTTAAATTATGTGCAGTTTCTCCCTACGTGGTGTAAGTTTTTTTTTTTTTTTTTATGAATTTTTAGATTTTCAAAAAAATTGCTTTGAAATAATTTGTGCGTGTTAGAAAGGACTCAAAAGACGTGCTCATTATAACCGAAAATATTGTGTCATCTTTCTTGTTTACATGATACGAGGGTTGTACCGAAAGTAATGCAAAAGTGGACATAACCTTTTTATTAACTGATACAGGTCATTCAAATTGCACATGTTGGTAGAGTAACTCTTTCTCTGTACAAAGGTAGTACTCAACATAGTCTCCATCACAAGCGATGCATATGCGCCATCATTGAACTCAACTATCGAATCCTCATTGAAAAAATTCAGGTGTGGACTGTTGTACCCACTTCTTCAGAGCCACTTTTACCTCATCTGTGTCAAAAAAATCGTTGTCCGCGGAGACTGTTCTTCATTGGACCGAACAGGCTGAAGTTGGAAGACGCCATATCTCGGCTGTACGGTGGATGGAGTACCACAGACCAGCCTAATCTGCTGATCGCCTGATTTGTTACTAAAGATATGTGTGGTCGCGCATTGTTATGGTGCATGTGGATCCTTTTCAGATTCTTGTTCGGTCTCTTCCTCCTTATGGCTTCTCTAAGTTTCTTCAGTGTCTCAATGTACCGCTCGCTGGTTACGGTACAGCCACGTTTCTCAAAATCAAGAAGAATAACACCGCTGTCATCCGAAAAAACAGTTACCATGACTTTCTGTGCTGAACGCTGGTTCTTGAACTTCTTCGGCCTTGGTGAAGAGGTGTGAGGCCATTCCATGGATTTATTCTTCCTTTCCGGATCTTTACGATCTGGAAAATAGGAATAAATCATTACACGTTTTATCCCCTATCCCCAGATTATCCACGATCCAGATCCACGTTTCATCCCCTGTCACCAGATCGAAAAAAAAACGTGTCTTCATTGGTTTCAAAGCTTCCAGTAGATCAGAGCAGGGTTCCACCCTTCACTCCTACAAATTCGGTGTCAACTGCTGAGGTACCCACTTTGCACACACTTTCCGATACCATAAGTCTTCCACCATATTCTGTATGGCATTGTGGCCACACTCCAGTTGTTCTCTCCCTGCGAATCGATTCATCCACTCGCTGATAATTCGTGTCAGTGGTCGCAGATGATGGTCTCTTACTGCGTAGTTTATCTTAAATGCTGTTTTGACCTGCTTTAAACTTCTTCATCCATCTGTGCACATTGCTCTTGTCAATAGTGTCATCTCCGTAAACATTATGTAGCCTTCTGTGGATGTCGGACAGCCTGCACCCTTCCTTCATCAAGAACTCGATGGCGGTACGTTGCTTCTTCCTGGGATCTATTATTTACCTGCAATAAAGTATAAGGGTTACTATAGAGGAAGAGTTACTCGACCAATATGTGCAGTTTAATATTAATGTTATTAATAACATCTATGAAAATGCAAGTGCAAAGATTCGGCTGTTTGAAAATAGAACACACATAAAAATTTGAAAGGGAATGAGACAAGGTGACACCGTATCTCCGAAGCTCTTTAATGCCACATTGGAAAATGTCTTTCAATCACTGAACTGGGAAAACAAAGTTATAAAGATTAATGAAGGTTATTTAACCCACCTTCGTTTTGCTGATGATGTAGTCATTTTGGGCAACTACCCTATCAGAGCTACAGAGTATGATGCAGGAACTTGCTGATAAAAGTAACGAAGTGGGATTAAAAATGAACTTTCAGAAGACAAAAGTGATGTTCAATGCTTTTACACGAAATGAAGATTTATCGATTGATGGAGAAAAGCTGGAGATAACAGACACGTACGTTTATCTTGGACAGCAGATATCAAGTGAGGGTCACATTGATGAAGAAATTAATCGGCGTACAAAACTTGCCTGGAGAACTTTTGGAAGAAACAGCATAATTTTCAAGAGCAATATACCATTATGTCTTAAAAGAAAAGTGTTTGATCAATGCATCCTTCCAGTGCTTACGTATATTGCAGATACGTGAACCATAACTGAAAGAGACATACCAAGGCTGCAGACAATTCAAAGCAGCATGGAGAGGTGCATGCTTGGTGTAACCAGGAGAGATAAGAAGAAGAACTCGTGGATCAGAAAAATGACAAGTGTGGAAGACATCATGATCAGAGTAAAATTCCTGAAATGGCAATGGGCTGGACATACTGCCAGAAGGACAGATCATCGATGGACAGCAGAAATTTTAGATTGAATTCCAAGGGACAGGAAAAGACCCAGAAAAAGACCGCATGGGAGATGGGTGGATGAAATTCGTAAAGTATGCGGGAGTAACATGGAGGAGACTAGCACAAGACAGACCGTTGTGGAGGAAACTTGGGGAGACCTTAGTCCAGCAGTGGTTTGATAATGGTTGACAATGATGATGATGTGCAGTTTTAATGACCTGTGTCACTTAATAAAAACGTTATGCCCACTTTTGCATTACTTTCGGTAGAGCCCTCGTATCATGAACTTGGGTCAGCTCCGAATCTTCTCTCCACAATTAGTTTTTGTTACCTGAACATTAATAGCAATCTCCTTGTAGTTTTTACAATTCGTTCAATTTTTCTTAATAAGGTGGTGTTTTGGCGTTCATGTATTGGCTAAATTTATTAGAATTTATTTTAATTTAGTTTCGTGCTTCCCTAACATTAAGGCATGCCACTTTCTCGAAATCAGGTCTTGTGGTCTCACCTATGAGACTGGGCAAATCCCCAGGGGAAAATCATGCATTGACCTATCAGGATGATTACACCCCATGCATACACTCACACATTCATGCGTGCACCAAATCTTTATTCGCCTGTTGATATCAATTAAACAAGACTTTTGCAATCTAGATTTTTGGTTTGAGGTACTTGTATTCTTCTCTTAACAAAACCTTTTCTCAAACAAGAACTTCATAACAAAATTAGCGTGACTAGATTTTGTATATTTTTAGTACTGCTGATGAAGAGAACCTTTGAAACGTAAATTCAACAAAGTTATTTTCCATGTGGCAAATTCATTTTGAATGGGATTTGCTTATCGGAGCAAGAACGGAGCTACTGCACCTTGCGTGTCAGTTGTGCATTAAAGTCCTAGGATATTATTCCTTCTCTGCTTTCCCGTCTTTAATGCTACATTAGAGAAAGCATTAAAGACGTTAGAAACAGAACTTTTATTTAATTACTTTTGGGCAACAAGTGAAAAGTATCAACGTGTGCTCGCAAAAAAGCGGAATATTACTATCGATCATCTCGTCAGAGTGCTGTATGTTCTTCAATACAGTAAACGACGCGCGCACGAATGTGTTCTAAGTGGTATATACATACATATCTACCAAACTTTCCGCGTAATTTATCCGTACTTGTTGGCTGAAAAGAGTACTTTCAACCGAAGATGCCGGAAGGAAGCAGCAAATTTTCAAGTTACGCGTCTGAGGTTTTTGGAAGCACGCTCTTCAATGGCATTCCCCAAATTGTTGCTGCCAAAGGCGCATTCAAGAAAAGCATACGCTTTCTCATATTTATCTGTTGCTTGTTCGGTTTTGTGTATCAAAGTACGATCTTCATGTTGATGTATTTCAAATACCCAACAGTTCTGGATGTTAAATTGACCTCACCTGTGATGACCGTTATGCCTGCAATAACCGTTTGCTCAAATAATGGGTACGTAAGCTCACTTCTGTTTCTGTTCCCATGGTAAATGAAATTGTAGTTTAATGTCTGTTAATATCCGTGACATTCTCTCCAGTTTGACTATTACACACATGCCAACCTTTGAAAATCTGAAAATCGAGAGATTTTTACGGCTCATAAAATCGAACGAGCGCTATGTTTTATCGACATTTTTTAGACGTAGGAACAATTTTCCAAGCGTAGTATTTATTATATTGGTCGACTAAAAGTTCTGGAGAAAAAACAACAGCGCGAAAATCACCCCCCCCCCTCTCCTACAGACATGCCAACCTTTCAAAATCTGAAAATCGTGAGATTTTTACGGCTCATAAAATCGAACGAGCGCTATGTTTTATCGACATTTTTTAGACGTAGGAGCAATTTTCCAAGCGTAGTATTATATTGGTCGACTAAAAGTTCTAGAGAAAAAACAACAGCGCGAAAATCACCAACCCCCCCCTCCCTACAGACATGCCAACCTTTCAAAATCTGAAAATCGTGAGATTTTTACGGCTCATAAAATCGAACGAGCGCTATGTTAGACGTAGGAACAATTTTCCAGATGTAGTATTATATTGGTCGACTAAAAGCTCTGGAAAAAAAAAACTGCGCGAAAATCAACCCCCTCCCCTACAGACATGCCAACCTTTCAAAATCTGAAAATCGTGAGATTATTACGGCTCATAAAATCGAACGAGCGCTATGTTTTATCGACATTTTTTAGACGTAGGAACAATTTTCCAGATGTAGTATTATATTGGCCGACTAAAAGCTCTGGAGAAAAAAAAAAAAAAAAAAACAGCGCGAAAATCACCCCCCCCCCTCCCCTACAGACATGCCAACCTTTCAAAATCTGAAAATCGTGAGATTTTTACGGCTCATAAAATCGAACGAGCGCTATGTTTTATCGACATTTTTTAGACGTAGGAGCAATTTTCCAAGCGTCGACTAAAAGCTCTGGAGAAAAAACAACAGCGCGAAAATCACCTCCCCCCCCCTACAGACATGCCAACCTTTCAAAATCTGAAAATCGAGAGATTATTACGGCTCATAAAATCGAACGAGCGCTATAGCGTTTTATCGACGTTTTTCAGACGTAGGAACAAATTTCCAGATGTAGTATTATATTGGTCGACTAAAAGCTCTGGAGAAAAAACAAACAGCGCGAAAATCACACACACACACACACACACACACACACACACCCTCCCTACAGACATGCCAACCTTTCAAAATCTGAAAATCGTGAGATTTTTACGGCTCATAAAATCGAACGAGAGCTATGTTTTATCGACATATTTTAGACGTAGGAACAATTTTCCAAACGTAGTATTATATTAGTCGACTAAAAGCTCTGGAGAAAAACAAACAGAGCAAAAAAAAATCACCATCCCCCCCCCCCTCCCTACAGACATGCCAACCTTTCAAAATCTGAAAATCGAAAGATTTTTACGGCTCATAAAATCGAACGAGCGCTATGTTTTATCGACATTTTTCAGACGTAAGAACAATTTTCCAGATGTAGTATTATATTGGTCGACTAAAAGTTGTGGAGGAAAAACAAACAGCTCGAAAATCACTACCCCCTCCCCCCTTACTGATATTCGTTTTTAGGTACGTCGATTGCGCAAGACAATGAAACCCCAAAATGACCCACATGTTGCTGTTTTTTTACGAATAAAAGGAGTCAGTTTTCTGAGCGATGGCTCCTGATCATTCGGCAGGAAGGGATCCGGGTTCGAATCCCGGTGAGGCATGAATGTTGTGTTTGTCTTACGGCACAGACTCTCTCTCTCTCTTCTCTGGAACCATTGGCCTCAAATTAGGGACGGGCGAGTTCTTACAGCCCACCGAGATGCTCACGCGGTCGTTGAACGTTCAAATGAAAGAAAAATTACCATTAAATAAAATTTGGGATTACGCCGTTGTACAATACAAATTTGGAAGATGTCAATCCGTTTATTGGTGTAAATATGACCTGAATGTTAAGTAAGATAATATCTTAGACCCGTTTATTGGTGTAATATACACGAATGTTAAGTCAGATAATATCCTAGACCATCGCTTAGACCAACGCATCATCGGGGCGGCAAACGGGGTTTGCCGCCCCGATGGCACAGTGGTCTAAGCGATGGCTTCTGCTCATTCGTCCAAGCTGGATCGGGGTTCGAATCCCGCTGAGGCATGGATGTTGTGTCTGTCTTACGGCACCGGGTTCCTCCCTTCCCTGGAACCAGTGGCCCTAAATTAGAGACGAGCGACTGCTTATAGCCCATTGAGTTGCGCACGGTGGTCGTTGAACCTCCAATCAAAAAAGAAAAAAAAAAGCAGCCAACTGTTCTTCGTTTATTCTTTAGGTTGTGCGCGAAAGCGAAGACGACAAAAAGCATCGTAACAACATCCCCTTGAGTTACACGGCGAGGCCAACTGTAACATACTCCCTTTCGTCGTTAAGTGAATTCGTCGTTAAGTAAATTCGTCCTAACTTAACTGTTTACCATCACTTAGAATACGCGCGGCTCTGTTGAGGCGCGAGGGGGGTTGAAAGACTGAATTGCAAGAATGCAGAACAGCTCTCATCTGTCAATCAATTTCTGATTCTACACGGCATTCTAGTGCTAGAGCGGGTGAGCTCTTTGCTGAAGGCGTCGTATGACAATCGGACTGGGAGAAAGTTTTTTTAAAGCAAATTTTTCTGACCCACCTTGGACGATTGATCTGAAGCCATCGCTTAGACCACTGCGCCACCGGGGTGGCCTTCTTTTGTAGATAGGAGAGGAAAGGTACAACACTGATGACTGTAATGCCATCATGCTTCCATGCAGAAAGACAGGTTAGTAAAATCATGCAATTCATTGATTATGATACGCTTTCCAATATACCAGAAATCGTTACTCAATGGCTGTGGAATAAATCTCGCTCTTGTGCCCTGACTTTTTACCCCATTTCGATTATATTAAACAGAATTGGTTCAGTTTACCTCCGGAACAACAAACAATTGTTTTGTCGTAATAGAAGCCTTTTTAGTCAAGTTATGAGGACAAAAGCTGTGGAATAAATCTCGCTCCTGTGTCCTGCCCTTTGACCCCATTTCGATGATATTAAACAGAATTGGTTCAGTATACCTCCGGAACATCATACTAAACTTTTGCAGTAATAGAAGCATTTTTAGTCAAGTTGAGGAGGTTAATGGCTGTGGAATAAATCTTGCTCCTGTGCCCTGACCTTTGACCCCATTTCGATTATATTAAATAGAATTGGTTCAGTGTACCTCCGGAACAACATACTAAAGTTTTGTCGCAATAGAATCATTTTTAGTCTAGTTATGAGGACAATAGCTGTGGAATAAATCTCGCTCCTGTGCCCTGACTTTTGACCCCATTTCGATTATATTAAACAGAATTGGTTCAGTATACCTCCGGAACAACATACAATTGTTTTGTCGTAATAGAAGCATTTTAGCCAAATTATGAGGATAATGGCTGTGGAATAAATCTTGCTCCTGTGCCCTGACTTTTGAACCCATTTCGATTATATTAAACAGAATTGGTTCAGTGTACCTCCGGAACAACATACTAAAGTTTTGTCGCAATAGAATCATTTTTAGTCTAGTTATGAGGACAATAGCTGTTGAATAAATCTCGCTTCTGTGCCCTGATCTTTGACCCCATTTCGATGATTCTCAACAGAACCAGTTCAGTATACTTCCAGAACATCATGATGAAGTTTTGTCGCAATCGAAGCATTCTTACGTAAGTTATGACGCATAAGGGCGATGGAATGGATCCGCTCTTATGTCCTGATCTTTGACCCCTTTTCATCCATTTTCAATAGGGTTTGTCTCCAGGTGGTCCCCTACCACATACCAAAATTTCATCGAAATCGAACCATTTTTACACGAGTTATTGTGCGGACAGACGGACAAAGCTGGAGCCTATACGCTTCTTCAACATACGGTTGGAAAGCCCAAAAAAAAAAAAAAAACTTCACAGGCGCTTCGAAATCGTGGTGATTGATGAAATTTCGCCCATCTAACGGCTAGTTCTCAGTGAAGTTCGGAAGAATTTGACATTTATCCTGAGAGTGGGAGGAAGGGCTGAAAAGCAGGAGTCTCCCGCCTAAATCCGGAGAGCTGGCACGTCTGCTATTATCATAATGGATACCAGATACAAAACAAAGGGTAAACTTCCACATCAGACAACGGTGAGTGATAAATTACCTTTAGGTACATCACCCAATGCAATTTTTCATATCTTGTGAAATCCGTTATGCTTGGAGGGCAATCGCGAGATGGGGGTTCTATTTCCGTAGCACCTTGCCGAATTTTTGCCACCCCGGTGGCGCAGTGGTCTAAGCGCTGGCTTCTGACCATTCGCTCTTGATAGGTCAGGGTTCGAATCCCGGTGAGGCATATATACTGAAGAGCAATTGAATTAGAGATACCTGTCTAGTAACGTGTAGCACCACCTTTCGCCCTGATGACGGCGGCGATTCGTCTCGGCATGAACTCGACAAAACACCGGAAGCGTTGGGAAGACATACGGATCCACGACCCCTGAACAAGCTCCCACGGTTCACGAAGATTTCATGGAGGAGGGTCAGAGCCTCGAACATCTCTCTCGATGGCATCCCAGATGTGCTCGATGGGATTGAGGTCAGGTGTACCCTAGCTGGCCAAGGAAGTGAGGTCACGTCGGTGGAGTGTTCATCCAACCATTCGGATACAATTCGGGAGAGATGGCACGGTGCATTGTCTTGTTGCAGGATGAGGTCCACAGTGGAATGTTGAAGACGCACAAACGGAAGCAAATGGTCGTTCACGACATCCCGGTAACGTTTACCTGTGAGGGACGATGTCACACGTACCAGGGGTTCCATTTCAGTCCACGTAAACCTTCTCCAGACGAGAATAGCCCCCCCCCCACACACACACACACACACCAGCTTGAAGAGTACCCTGCTGGCAAGAAGGATCCATCGCTACATGTGGTTTGCGCCGTACTCGTATCCTGCCATCCGCATGTATCAACGTGAATCTCGACTCATCAGTCCAAGCAACATTTTCCCACATGTCTAGGGTCCAGTGGCGATGTTCCCGCGCCCATGCTAATCTTTGCACCCTGTGATGTGCGGTCAGCATTGGTACCCTCGTGGGACGCTGGCTTCTGTACCCCATAGCGAGGAGATGGTTCTGGATGGTGTGGCTGCTTACACGTTTGTGTGCACCAGCGTTAAATTTCCGAGTAAATTCTTGCACTGTTGCCCGTCCAACCGCTGTTATAATGCGAGCTAGCCGACGATGACCCAGCTCATCCACACGCTATTGTCCACTGCAGTTGGCCCTTGCAGGGATGGTTTTACCGGATTCGATGTACTCACGGTGCACCCGTGACACAGTGGCTCGTGAAAATCCCAGTGCCTGCATGACTTCCGAGATGGAGTGACCCAGTCGTCCGGCCCCGACAATTTGCCCACGATCAAATGCGCTTAGATCCTTCCTCTTACCCATACTGCGTCCGATTGTTACTGATTCCCATCGCATCACTCCTTATATTGTCGGATCGCTGCATACGTAATGTCGTTTCCGTTTACAGGGCCGCCCACAGCGCCACATTTGCATTACGCCAGCTGTCTCTAATTCAATTGCTTTTCGGTGTGTGTTGTGTTTGTCTGACGTCAATGGCTCTCTCCCTTCCTTGGAATCCGTGACCCTAAATTAGGGATTGCTTGTAACCCGTTGGGTTGCTAACGGTGGTCGTTAAACCTTCAATCCAAAAATAATGATTATGTCGTCATCAAAATGAAAGTGGGTAAAAGAATCTTCATTAATCTTAGTCCCTTTGTCTTCCCAGTTCAATGACTAAAAGATATTCAATCAGGATGAAAAGAAAGTTTCCGGCGGAAAAATTCGTATTTGGCGTGTGTAATTCAAGATACTGCTAGCATGCGGTGACGTAATCATCCCAGAGTGCTGTGCGCGAAAGAATAGGTTCTAAGAACAGAACGTACGATGTTGTGATGAAGATTAGTTTCACGTGGCGACGATACAATGGTGACATCGAAGGAAGGTGTGCGTGCAAAATTGCACTATGAATATTTGAATGGCGTGAAAGCAATAGGAAATTTGCGAAACGCGTTTGGTGACTCTAATATTAGACTGACTTGTTGCGACTGGTAGATGAATTTCGACACTGGTTTGTGGATCTGCTTGATGGCCCCAGAACAGGCAGACTCAGTGAGGTTTTAAGATGATTCACTGCCACACATGCTATCGACCAGGCTTCATGCAACGCTACAGGAACAGTGCAAATGAGTTCCCCATGCGTTGTCTGATCAGAATCGGATGCAACTCTACTCCACTGCTGTTGGTCTGCGTGAAGGAGAAACGCGGGATAGATTTTTGCATCCGATGGTCACGGGTGACGAAACATATGTCACAGGCGTGGATGTTACGCGACAAAAAGCCTGGACCAAGCAGCCACAACCCTCACAGAAGGTCAATAAGCCGTCCCTTCATGAACGGAAGGTGATGGTAAATTGCTGGTGGGATTGTCGTGGTGTGATTCACTATGAACGCTTAGCTCGGAACAATACCATCATAGCGGATGCTTACATCCAACAGTTGGACCGTCTTAATGCTGCACTGCAAGAAAAGCGCTAATCGTTGATTAAACTTACCGCGGAACAATTCCATCACAGCGGATGTTTACATCCAACAGTTGGACTGTCTTAATGCTGCACTGCAAGAAAAGCGCTAATCGTTGATTAAACTTACCGCGGAACAATTCCATCACAACGGATGTTTACATCCAACAGTTGGACCGTCTCTATGCTGCACTGCAAGAAAAGCGCTAATCGTTGATTAAACTTACCGCGGAACAATACCATCACAGCGGATGTTTACATCCAACAGTTGGACCGTCACTATGCTGCACTGCAAGAAAAGCGCCCATCGTTGATTAAACTTACCGCGGAACAATACCATCACAGCGGATGTTTACATCCAACAGTTGGACCGTCTTTATGCTGCACTGCAAGAAAAGCGCCCATCGTTGATTAAACTTACCGCGGAACAATACCATCACAGCGGATGTTTACATCCAACAGTTGGACCGTCTTTATGCTGCACTGAAAGAAAAGCGCCCATCGTTGATTAAACTTATAGCGGAACAATACCATCACAGCGGATTCTTACATCCAACAGTTGTACCATCTCTATGCTGTACTGCAAGAAAAGCGCCCATCGTTGATTAAACTTACCGCGGAACAATACCATCACTGCGGATGCTTACATCCAACAGTTGGACCGTCTCTATGCGGCACTGCATGAAAAGCGCCCATGGTTAATTAAACTCACCGCGGAATAATACCGTCCCAGCTGATGCTTACATCCAACAATTGGACCGTCTCTATGCTGCACTGCAAGAAAAGCTCCCAACGTTGATTAAACTCACCGCGGAACAATACCATCACAGCGAATGCTTACATCCAATAGTTGGACCATCTCTATGCTTCACTGCAAGAAAAGCACCCATCGTTGATTAAACTTGCCGCGGAACAATACCATCACACCAGATTCTTACATCCAACAGTAGGACCATCTCTATGCTGCACTGCAAGAAAAGCACCCATCGTTGATTAAACTTACCGCTGAATAATACCATCACAGCGGATGTTTACGTCCAACAGTTGGACCGTCACTATGCTGCACTGCAAGAAAAGCGCCCATCGTTGATTAAACTTACCGTGGAACAATACCATCACAGCCGATGTTTACATCCAACAGTTGGACAGTCTCTATGCTGCACGGCAAGAAAAGCACCCATCGTTTATTAAACTTACCGCGGAACAATACCATCACAGCGAATGCTTACATCCAACAGTTGGACCGTGTCTATGCTGCACTGCAAGAAAAGCGCCCGTCGTTGATTAAACTTACCGCGGAACAACACCATCACAGCGGATGATTACATCCAACAATTGGACCGCCTCCGTACTGCACTGCAAGAAAAGCACCCATCTTTGATTACTAGCCATAGAGTTGTTTTTCACCAGTATAACGTAAGTCTTTTTCGTGAGAAAGGTTGGAGTTACGCTATGTCTGAAACCATATCTAAGGAATGTTGAATTAAATAAGACTACGATGAAATAGTTTACGGCCAGACGAAACATAAACAGAAGTCAACTTACGATGACCTTTTATTGGTCCAGCAATATTTCAGTAGATCCACAATAGAGCCACATGTGATCTAGTTTTTACACAGAGCGAACATTTCCGCACCCACACCGAGCAACTGTTGTATCGTCCTTTTTATCTATCGTTCTTATCACATTCATACGTCACTCACTCTGACCTCAATTCTGCTGCCAACCTCATTCTTGTGAGACAGAAGGTATCACGTTACGTTTGGAAAGTGTAAAGCAGAACAAACTCAAATTTACATAGGAAACGGAACTAAAAATGCAATTTAAAATAGAATATGCGCCACACCAGGATAACACTGGTTCACATATAGCTTTACGGACCCAGCAAAAATTGCATGAACTGGAATAAGAAATATTGTCGCTACCCCACTTATTCCCCCAGACACCTTTCCTTGTCCGACTTTTATCTCTTTGTCGAATTTTTTTATGAGAAAAGGTTTACTAACGACGATAATATTAAACGTTGCATTGATGATATCTTCAACTCCCGGTCGCCAGACTTCTATCGCAATGGGATTTTGAGAAAAGGTTTGCTAATGACGATGATGTTAAACGTTGCACGGATGATATCTTCAACTCCCGGTTGCCAGACTTCTATCGCAATGGGATATTGAGAAAAGGTTTACTATGACGATGATGTTAAACGTTGCATGGATGATATCTTCAACTCTCGGTCGCCAAACTTCTATCGCAATGGGATATTGAGAAAAGGTTTACTAATGACGATGATGTTAAACGTTGCATGGATGATATCTTCAACTCCCGGTCGCCTTTCTATCGCAATGGGATATTGAGAAAAGGTTTACTAATGACGATAATGTTAAACGTTGCATGGATATCTTCAACTCCTGGTCGCCAGACTTCTATCGCAATGGGATATTGAGAAAAGGTTTACTATAACGATGATGTTAAACGTTGCATGGATGATATCTTCAACTCTCGGTCGCCAGACTTCAATCGCAATGGGATATTGAGAAAAGGTTTGCTAATGACGATGATGTTGAACGTTGCATGGATGATATCTTCAACTCCCGGTCTCCAGACTTCTATCACAATGGGATATTTCAACGCGTAGATAGGTGGAACGAGGACATCAATTTCAATGGGGTCTGCCTGGACGATTAAGTTAAGTGTTTTATACGATTTTTTAAGTGTAAAATATATGCTTCTCTATTTTCCGGATACTTTTTTTGCAACTTGATATGTAGCATTGAAGAGCTTGGGTGAAATGGTGTCCCCATATCTTACATAGTACCGTTTCTATCTGTAACTTGCTCTTATCCTGCGTTTCATATGTTTCTTTCATCTTTTGCAGAGTTTCTCGAAGGGTATACTGCAGTCCGGATTACCCAAACGCTTGTAGACCAGTGAGCAAGATAAAGTTCTGCCGTCGATATCCAATTCACTGTGGAACAGTAGACAAAATTGGTGCGCAGCCAGTTTTACCTGTAAGTAATATTTCAGTTCTTCACTAAAATTTTATTTAGTTTTTTCTTTGGCTGAAATTTTTTTGGTTTCACGAATAAAGCAATGACTTTCTTAATTTTGCTGTTCGTGGTGCTGAAAGTCGATTCTAAAAACAAGGTCCCAAATATAGTTTCAATTTTTCTGTAAGAATAAGTGTTAAGAATGAAAATTTAATGTGTTTTTCGCCTTCTTTCTCTCTCTATCTCTCTCTCTCTCTCTCTCTGACACACATAATATGTCTCTCCCTGTGCCTCCCACTCTCTCACACCTACATTCTCTCTCTCTCTCTCTCTCTCTCTCTCTCTACCTCTACCTCCCTCTCTGTTTTTCGTGGCGCTAGTTTAAAATAAGTGATAGCTATAGTTCATACAACAGAATCTGAATATACATGTACATTATATTAAACGTTCAACATATTTTTGTGATCATTACACATTTTATGTGTCTCATCTCTCTCTCTCTCTCTCTCTCTCTCTCTCTCTCACACACACACACACGCACACACACGCACTCCCTCTCTCTATCTGTATCTCTCTGCCTCGCACACACAATTTCTCTCTCTGTCTCTCTCACACACACTCTCACTCTCTCTCTCTCACACACACTCTCTCCCTCTCAATTTCTCTCTCTGTCTCTCTCACACACACTCTCACTCTCTCTCACACACACTCTCTCTCTCACACACACTCTCTCTCTCACACACACACTCTCTCCCTCTCACACACTCTCACTCTCTCTCTCACACACAAACATTCTCACTCGCTATCACACACACACTGGCACTCTCTCTCTCTCTCACACACACATACACACTCTCCCGCTCTATATATATCTCTCTATGTCACACACACACACTCTCACTCTCTCTCTCACACACTCTCTGGCTCTCTCTCACACGCACGCACACACACTCCCTCTCTCTCTCTCTGGCTCTCTCAAACACAATTTCTCTCTCTCTCTCTCTCTCTCTCTCTCTCTCTCTCTCTCACACACACACACTCTCACTCTCTCACACACACACACACACACACATTCTCGGTCTCTTTCACTCTCTCTCTCACACACACTCTCTCTCTCTCTCACACACACTCTCTCTCTCTCTCACACACACTCTCTCTCTCTCTCACACACACTCTCTCTCTCTCTCTCACACACACTCTCTCTCTCTCTCTCTCTCTCTGTCACACACACACACACTCTCTGGCTCTCTCTCTCACACACACACACTGTCTCTTTCTGACACGCACACACACACACACACACTCCCTCTCTCTGTCTCTCTCTTACACACGATCTCTCTCTGTGTCTCCCTCTCTGTCTCTCTCACACAGGATCTCTCTCTCTCTCTCTCTCTCTCTCTGTCTCCCTCTCTCACACATTGTCTCTCTCTCAAGCTCTCTCTTTCTCTCACACTCCCGCACACACACATACTGAATGTACCAGACAAGATCTTCCACACTGCCACAGCTGAGAAAAGCCATTCTCCGTGAAGTATGTAGCATTTAAGTATGACATGCTACATTCGGCAGTCAGTGGAGCTCTCACATGCTTGAATGCTGTGATACCGTGTGATGAAGAACATATTGATCACAATTACCGTTGTGCTGGTGTCACCAAATTATAGCATGGTATGAATTTTCATTTTTATTCACTGTATTTGAAAAATTCTTAGTCATCATCACCCGATGTTGGTAAAGCTTTGGTTACCAAATATAATGTACTAATACTAGTTGGTGCTTTTCGTGCAAACCGCATTCTAATACGCTCGTTCGTTCGTTTGAAAAGTCTTTTGAGACCACCGTTATAAATGTCAACAGACACAGGTATTTGCATTCCAGGGAGGGGGATGCCCCCCCCGAAAAAAATTGGAACCTTTCGATGTGTCAAAAACGCGATTTTAAAAAGCAAAGTTTTGTTAAGATTTGAAATTGTTTTTATGTCTGATGGCAACAATTGAACGTGTTTTCTCCATGTAGGAGAGGAAGTTTCTGCAGCGACGAGGCAATGCCGTGACTTATTTCAGATTACTCTAAAGCACGCTGAAAAGCAAGGAGTTTTGATTAAAATTCCAGGAATCACACGAAAACAAGACCAACGCTGTAACGGAAACCCAGAAAACACAGAAGACTATTACAGAATTTCAATTTATGTACCATTGCTAGACATGTTTATTAGTGCTCTGGAAAATACATTTTTTCCACACAAATCGGTCTTATCGGTATTCCAGTCACTTTTCACAACAATCCCCAATGCGTCACCATCTTGTCAAGATACTGATGGTTTTAAAATTTAAATTGAATTTTATACAGGTGACTTGAATAGTTCAGTGGCGGATCCAAGGGGGCGTGCCCCCCAATAACAGCTGCAAAGAGGCGGGCGCCTTGAGTTCACTACAGCTCTCTGAAATACATACAGCTCTCATACAGAAGCAAGAATATAGCTCCAGAAGCAAGAATACAGCTACATGTTCAAAAAGCTCTCATACAGCTCTCATACATACAGCTCTCTGAAATACAGCTCTCATACAGAAGCAAGAATACAGCTCCAGAAGCAAGAATACAGCTACCTGTTCAAAAAGCTCTCATACAGCTCCAGCTTTCATACAGCTCTCTGAAATATATACAGCTCTCATACAGAAGCAAGAATACAGCTACATGTTCAGAAAGCTCTCATGCAGCTTTCATACATACAGCTCTCTGAAATACATGCTTTCACTACAGCTCTCTGAAATACAGCTCTCTGAAATATATACAGCTCTCATACAGCTCCAGCTTTTATACAGAAGCAAGAATACAGTATTCTTGCTTCTCATACAGAAGCAAGAATACAGCTACATGTTCAAAAAGCTCTCATACAGCTCTCATATATACAGCTCTCTGAAATACAGCTCTCATACAGAAGCAAGAATACAGAAGCAATAATACAGCTACATGTTCAAAAGCTCTCATACAGCTCCAGCTTTCATACAGCTCTCTGAAATACAGCTTTCTGAAATATATACAGCTCTCATACAGAAGCAAGAATACAGCTACATGTTCAAAAAGCTCTCATACAGCTCTCATACTTACCGCTCTCTGAAATGCATACAGCTCTCATACAGAAGTGATAATACAGCTCCAGAAGCAAGAATACTGTATCCTTGCTTCTCATACAGAAGCAAGAATACAGCTACATGTTCAAAAAGCTCTCATGCAGCTCTCTGAAATACAGCTCTCTGGCAGACATGCTTTCACTACAGCTGTCTGAAATACATGCTTTCACTAGAGTTGTGCTAACACTTGATTGCGCCGTTGCAACCCGCAAATGTGCAGTTGTAGGCTAGGCTGCCAGACTTTTTTTTTTTTTTTTTTTTTTTGGAAGCCATAATTTGCTCCTCCTTTCTCGATCCCTCGCATCGCGCCAGGCTGTCGGTTGGGCGTTGTTCGTGGAATGGTAAGGTCATGTGATCTTATACTGATTTCCCATTCAGGTGTCGTTTTCGAGGCTCCGAGGAAAGCAGCATCCGAGAGGTGCTCGAAGAAGATTGGTTCCAAATAGAAATGAGTTCGCGCTCAATTTTAGGAGCCCAGGACCGGCCCGCTTTCTTTGATTACATGTGTTTGCTGAGCCCGGGCCCGGATTCTTGGAAAATTTTGCTTATCAAGGCTTGCATTTATGCATTATACACTGGCCAAAGATATGGCCCAAGCAAGGATTAGTTTAAAAATCATTGCTTTAAAAAGTTTAGCTCAGTTAATACACTTCACAATATTAATATGTTTTTAGAAATACTACGCATAAAGCCAAATGTTCTAAAATGTGGATTTGAAAATAAATAAATAATCAACATGCCCTTCGACCGTATCAGGGGAATCAGTAATTTTGGTAAAAGCTGAAGAAAAGAACATCGTTTAGAAAAAAAAATTCCATTCGTTATTTCTTTTTGATTTCTAAATTTACTTTTATTTTGAATAAATTGCATTATAAAACGTACAACGCCGTACAGACAGTTGCAAGTGTTTGAAATTTTGACTCCAGAAAACTAATCTTTGCAATATAATTTACATATATGCTAATTGGTAAAGGTACTTTAGAGTGATGTAGTAGAATAAAAAAAAAAAGCATGTAGGGAAATTTCCAAAATTAAAAAAAAAGAACGTAAAAGCATTCCAGACCAGATTATTCTGCATTTTGTAACATTAACAAAGCTTTGCGCTTAATGGTAGAATAATCACAATATTATCATATGTGTGTGCAGTTTCCAGATCAAGTTCATCATGAAAGAGAGAGAGAGAGAATTGCATCTAATGCCTTAGCGCTTCAACTTTATCTTCTTTTCTCTAAAACTCGACCTGCTGAACTAAAAACCAACGTCTCCCCAAAAATCGCGGGAGTGAGGAAATTTAAAAAAAAAATAACAATACTTCTAACTGCACAATTTTGGAAATCAATACATCATTTTAAAGATAAGATTCTTGATTTTTAATAAAATACAAAAAAATGGGAATGTGATTTTCCCCCCAGTTTTTCAATACCAGACCTCTTTAAACCAATCCTTGCTTGGGCCATAGCTTTGGACAATGCAAAATGCAAGTCTTGCTAAGCAAAATTTGTCTTGCAATGACAGCTAGCTTAGGAAATTGAAAATCCTTCCACCGTGGTAACAAATCCACAATGAAATTCAACACGTGTAATTCAACCGGGCTCGGAATTACACGTGTTGAATTAATTACAGTAATGAAATTCAAGACGTGTAATTCCGAGCCCGGGAACGGGTTTTTCGGTAGTTAATGGATTCTGCGCCCGTCCGAGCCCGGGCCCGAGCTCATCTCTAGTTTTAAAAGATCACCGCACACGCGCTTTGCATTGAAGAACCTGCTCGGGCTTATGAGTTGCCCGGCTTTGTGGCGAGGGAGACTGTTTGTTTGTGCCTTGTCATTGTGCGGCGGTCTAATTTGATTCTATAATAATTCGTTGCTATGGAGAGACATTTTACAAATAGTAAACGATTGAAGACTTCTATGTTAGATTCTTTCTTTCAACCGATAATCAAGTGCTCGGCAACTACTTCAAAAAAAAAAAAAAAAAAGGAACCATTAACAGTGCAAGATCCGGATTATGAAGTTCCTGGAGATAATGCAGGGCCATCCGGAATTATAGCAAGCTCTACTTCACTATCACTTCTGAAAAACGACACTGTTGTGGGTGAATTATCGCAAAATGTTCAGCAGAAATCGTTCCAAATCAACGACATAAGAAGATTTCAAACAAAGGTCTTCGCTCTTTCCACGTTCATAAGTGAGTCACGGAAAAATTCTCATTGGCCGCCACCGAGGGTCGAACCCAGGATCTTCCAGCTACGCGCTGGATATGCTTCCGCTACACCACGGCGCCCTCGAATACCTCCAGACTCACACACGCTAACTGCCAAGCCAAGTTGGCAGGTTGTTTCTTGGAGCCCCGCACAATGCTGGGGATTCACCAAAGATGGTAAGCAGCAACTGAAGAAATAATTAGAAGGCAAATGAATAATTAATACAGACATTTAACGTGGACCAGGAAATTCAAACAAAGTACTTCGCTCTTTCCACGTTCATAAGTGAGTCACGGAAAAATTCTTATTGGCCGTCACTGGGAGTCGAATCTTCCAGTTACGCGCCAGATATGCTTCCGCTACACCACAGCGGCCTCGAATTCCTCCAGACTCACACACAATTAATACAGACATTTAACGTGGACCAGGAAATTCAAACAAAGGTCTTCGCTCTTTCCACGTATAATTATTCATTCGCCTTCTAATTATTTCTTCAGTTGCTGCTTACCATCTTTGGTGAATCCCCAGCATTGTGCGGGGCTCCAAGAAGCAACCTGCCAACTTGGCTTGGCAGTTAGCGTGTGTGAGTCCGGAGGAATTCGAGGCCGCTGTGGTGTAGCGGAAGCATATCCGGCGCGTAACTGGAAAACCCTGGGTTCGACTCCCGGTGGCGGCCAATAAGAATTTTTCCGTGACTCACTTATGAACGTGGAAAGAGCGAAGACCTTTGCTTGAATTTCCTGGTCCACGTCAAATGTCTGTAATAATAGGAAGATTTATTGCGGAAACTATTGATTATTATATGAAATTTCAGTTAGTGGAAAAACCTTGGAAGCCACCAGATGGCTATGCTTTTCCTTATTCAACTCACAACAAGTGCGGGAAAGAAGTTAAACGCCGAGTTGGTCATAATCACTTAAAACAATACAACTGGCTCATATTTTCCGATTTTAAACAGGAACTTTTTTGTAAATTTTGTTCCTTGGTTCACGTGGCAAGGCTGGATACCAAAGAAACGTTCCACTTCAAATATTGGTTACCAAACCATTGATACGGTTTGCTAAACTTATAGGGAAGACCGGTGATTTAGAAGAGCATATGAATTCAAAATACCATAAGGAAGCTGTTTAAGCAGGAAATAACTTTATGGAAACTAGAAATTCATCAGCCGGGATACTTATATAAGCAAGACTGTTCAAAATGACTTGATAGTTTGGTGCGGAAACGAAATAACAGAAGCTATTGTGAAAAAAGTGCAGAAGGCTGGATTGTATTCTGTATAGTATTTGATGAAACAACAGATATTTTTCACACATCTCAACTAAGTTCTGTTCTTAGGGGTCTGGTTCACTTCGTCGACAACCCATTTCGTCGACGCCACTTCGTCGACAACTCATTTCGTCGGCAGGTACATTTCGTCGACACTCACTTCGTCGGCACTATACAGTATATGCAAAAAGTCTATTCTTAAAAAACCGAAAAAAAGTTCAGAACCACCAAATTTGGTATACTATCTCATGGTATTGTAACTCAGATCGTAGACGGTTTTTGGAAGAGCTCGGGCCCGGCTTGAAAGGGGCCCCATACAAAATTTTCGTAAAATCTACACTTTTCAATTTAGAAACACCAAATTTGGTATACTATTTCATGGTACTCTAACTTAGACCGTACACGGTTTTTGGAAGGGGTCGGGGCCCGGAATCAAGGGGCCCTCACACAACATTTCCCTAAAATCTATAATTTTCAATTTAGAACTACCAAATTTGGTATGCTATCTCATGGTACTCTTACACCAACTTAAACCACAGACGGACAAGGTCGGGGCCCGTGGTCAAGGCGGCCTCATACAATATTTTCATAAAATCTACAGTTTTCAATTTAGAACCACCAAATTTGGTATACTATCCCATGGTACTCTAACTTACATGGTACACGGTCTTTGGAAGGGGTCGGGACCCGGGCCAAGGGGTCCCATATAACGTTTTCGTAAAATCTACAGTTTTCAATTTAGAACCACCAAATTTTTTATACTATCTCATTGTACTCTAACTTAGACCGTACACGGTTTTGGAAGGGATCGGGGCCCGGGGTCAAGGGGACCCCACACAACATTTTCGTAAAAACAACAGTTTTCAATTTAGAACCTAGAAATGTGGTATACTATCTCATTGTATCCTTACACCCACTTAGACCATAGGAGGAAGGAGTCGGGGACCGGGGTCAAGGGGCCCCCATACAACATTTTCGTGAAATCTACAGTTTTCAATTTAGAACCGTCGAATTCGGTATACTATCTCATGGTACTCTAACTTTGCTCGCAGATAGGGTATTAGAGTGCAGAAGTGTGTTGCAGTTCTGAAGTAAAAAATTGAAATTTTTGAGAAAATTTTGTATGGGGCTCCCTTTATCCCGGGCTCCGACCCCTCCGAAAAACCGTGCACGGTCTAAGTTAGACAACCATGAGATAGTACATCAAATTTGGTGGTTCTAAATCGAAAACTGTAGATTTTACGAAAATTTTGTATGGAGGTCCCTTGACCCCGGGCCCCGACTCCTTCCGTCTATGGTCTAAGTTAGTGTAAGAGTACAATGAGATAGTATACCAAATTTGGTGGTTCTAAATAGAATACTGTAGATTTTACAAAGATGTTGTATGGGTTCCCCTTGACCCCGGGCCCTGACCTCTTCCGTCTATGGTCTAAATTGGTGTAAGAGTACAACGAGATAGTATACTAAATTTGGTGGTTCTAAATTGAAAACTGTAGATTTTACGAAAATGTTGTATGGGGCCCCCTTGACCCAGGGCCCTGACCCCTTTTAAAAACCGTGTACGGTCTAAGTTAGTGTAAAATTACAATGAGATAGTATACCAAATTTGGTGGTACTAAATTGGAAACTGTAGATTTTGCGAAAATTTTGTATTGGGATCCCTTGACATCGGGTCCCGACCCATTCCGTCTATGGTCTAAGTTGGTGTAAGAGTACAATGCGATAGTATACCAAATTTGGTGGTTCCAAATTGAAAACTGTAGATTTTCCCGAAAATGTTATATGGGACCGCTTGACATCGGGGCCCGACCTCTTCCGTCTATGGTCTAAATTGGTGTAAGAGTACAATGAGATAGTATACCAAATTTGGTAGTTCTAAATTGAAAACTGTAGATTTTACGAAAATGTTGGAGGAATCGACTGTTTGCATATAGTGTCGACGAAATGAGTTGTCGACGAAGTGATTGTCGACGAGATGAACGAGACCGGTTCTTAGATATGTGTCCAGTGCTCCTGAAATTCAAATTAGAAAGGACTTTATTCCTTTTATTGATGTATTCAATGATATTGATAGTTTAGATAAGCATTCTGATAATGCAAATTACAACAGTGCGTCATCTGGAAAAGCAGCGATGATAGCGACCCTTTTGGGTCAGATTGTTTTACGAAATTTGAAAGATTTAAATTTACCTACGGGTCAGTGCGTCGGCATTGGCAAAGATGGATGCTCTGTTATGCTTTCTGGTACTTGTTGGGGCTGTTAAAGAAATAAGAAAAGAAGCGATTCACGGACTTCAATCTCCGTTTGAACAATTCGATTTCAAAGCCTTCAAAGGTCCAAGACATAGGGAACGCTATAGGAGTCATAACAGAAACCGTAGCATTTTTTATGGCATCAGCT
The DNA here is from genome assembly GCA_039090855.1 of Macrothele yani. Classification (NCBI taxonomy): domain Eukaryota; kingdom Metazoa; phylum Arthropoda; class Arachnida; order Araneae; family Macrothelidae; genus Macrothele; species Macrothele yani. The sequence continues at coordinate 105,436,078 of CM076999.1, read as the reverse complement.
AAACGAAACAATGTATTAGTGGGCATGCTGCAAAAGCAACTCTCTGGGCTTTGTGAAACAAGGTGGGTAGAAGGCCATGATGGTGTGATTCAATTCACAGAGGATCTTCCAGAGATTATTGCTGCGCTAGAAATCATATCGAATTGGCATGACATAAAAACCGCAGGAAAAGCATCATCTCTAATTTCAGCATTGCTTCACAGTTCATTTTTGGTTGCACACTTTTGTCTGGCTGACGTTCCTTCACTCACACTCCCGTTAAGTAGGACTTTACAAAAATCTACCTTGGATCTACAACAAGCTACTGAAATAATTGGAAACACAATAACCCCGATCGATAATTGACGTCATAACGCTACAGAATGCTTTTCCAGCATGTTTGCAAAACTTGAAAGTTTTTCAAAAAAGTTTAGAGGTTGAGATCAAGATTCCCCGTCTTTGTGGTCAACAAAGTGTTCGCGCGAATTATTCTTCAGAGCAACTTGAAGGTTACTATAGGCTTAGCACGTTCATTCCACTTTTGGACCATGTGTTAAATGATCTTAAATCAAGATTTTCTGCTGAAACGATGAATCTCTTCAATCTTGCATGTCTTATACCGGAACGGATAGCTCAGATCAGCTCATTCCAATTAGAGGAGAATTTTTCAAAAATTTGGAACGATTTCTCATGGTTATTGAAATCAGTTTGCGATGTAAAATCAACACGAATTCTCAACGGTGAAGTACACTATATACCAACAAGTAATTGGACACCTGTGACAGCAAAGGAAAACGAAGTTTATTCACCTTCAATAGTTGGTGGAGCCTCCACGAGCGGCGATTACAGCTGCGACCCTCCGGGGCATACTCTCAAACAGGCGTTGTTTGACGGTTAGCGGTATTTTCTTCCACTCGGCTTGGAGAAGACCGGTCAGTTCCTTCACCGATTTCGGACGGTGGGGGCACCCCTTAAGTCGACGCTCCAACTCGTCCCAGAGGTGCTCGATAGGGTTAAGGCCCGGGCTCTGCGCAGGCCAGAGTCACCATACCAAGCCATGGTGGAACTCGCAACATGACAGGTGGCATTGTCATCCTGAAAGTAACATGGGTCCACCCCGTAAAACTGCCAGAACGTAGGAAGCGCAAGGTCATCCAAAATGGTGCAGTAGGTCTCGGCGTTGAGTCTACCAGGAATTGCGACCAAGGGTCCCGTGCCATACCAGGAGAAACACCCCCATAGCATAATTCCCCCGCCGCCGAACTTCACAGTTGGCATAATACATTCCGGCAGGAGGCGTTCTCCAGGCAGACGCCGAACCCAGACCCTGCCATCCGAACGGTAGAGGGTGAACCTTGATTCGTCGCTCCTGAGAACCTGCTTCCACTACTCAACGGTCCATTGTCGACGTTCTTTGCACCACGTTAGCCGAGCAGCGCTATTGGACTTGGTGATCAAAGGCTTGTGGGCGGCAGCACGTCCATGATAACCGAGCAGATGGGCTTCCTTACGGATGGTATTCATTGAAAGAACACTCCCGGATGCCTGTTGAAACTCCTCGCGGATGTGGCCCATCGATTTGGTGCGGTTCTTTCGAATTTCTCTGGCCAGCACCCGTCGGTCTCTAACTCCCAGTTTTGTGGGTCTGCCGTGTCGGGGCGCATTTCGACAGTCACCTCTCATCTTCCACTTGCCAATCACGTAGGCCACTGTCGATTTTGGGTACTTCAACTCGCTGGATATGTCACGTATGGATCGGCCATTTCTGTGATACCCGACGATTACACCTTTCTCGAAATCTGAAAGTTCCGAGCTGCGTGGCATGTCGCATGCGACTGGTTGCGTTGTTGTTTCCCACACGATATTTAACGGCGGCGGCCGTGACGTGTAACAGGACCGCAGATATCGTCGATTGCAGGGGTGTCCAATTACTTGTTGGTAGATAGTGTATATCTGTGGAAGGAAGAATGGACACAGGCAAAAAAAACTCCAACGTTATGTTTCCCAAAACTGCATTAGATTCATTGGATGCTTGTGACAAGGATATATATCCAATGATATATAAGCGTCTTCATCTTTTGGCCACACTTCCTGTTAGCAACGCCACTTCCTAAAGAAGTTTTAAAACACTCCGACTCTTGAAGACATGGCTAAGGTCTCAGATATCCGAGTCACGTTCAATTGGTCTTTCTCTCTTATATAGACATCGCGATATGTTCATGGATGTAGATAAAGTCATGATTCTCCAAGTCAAAGAAACGTCGTCTGAGTTTCAACGTTTAACTGTTTAAATATTGAGAAAGAGGATATTTTCCAGTAAGTAATGCGATTTTATTACCAAATTTTATTACCAACAATGCAACAGAAATTCTTATTAAAATTCATACCTTTCTTTGTACAGATAAAAAACATTGTGCAATATTTTTTTCCTTGGCTATATCGAATTTATTTAAGATTATTGAATACTTCAGAAAATACTAACCTAAAGGTTTAGCACCAGTACCTGTAATATTATGTCATCATTGTCAACCATTATCAATCCACTGCTGGACGAAGGTCTCCCCAAGTTTCTTCCACAACAATCTGTCTTGTGCCAGTCTCTTCTATGTTACTCCCGCATACTTTCGAACTTCATCCGCCTGTCTCCCATGTGGTCTTCTTCTGGGTCTTTTCCTGTCCTTTGGAATCCAGTCTAAAATTTCACATAAATATTATATATACACTGAAGTGCCAGAAAAACTGGTACACCAGTCTAATACTTGGTAGGTCCCCCACGGGAGCTCAGGACTTCAGAAATACGACGGGGCATGGACTCCACTAGCTTCTGGAAATACGCTGTAAGCAATGCACACCATACTTCCAGCAGAGCGTTCCACAATTCGGGTGTATTCCGAGGTCTTGGATTCCTGTATTCGATAGTGCGTTGCATGGTATCCCAAATGTGTTCCATCACGTTCAGATCTGGGGACTTGGGTGGAGATGGCAACACCCCAAACTCAGATGAATGCTCCTCTAACCATATTGTGGTGTCTTGATACTTGTGTGGAGGTGCATTGTCCTGTTGAAACAGGCCCAACCCATCAGCATGAATGCTGGACATGAAACAGGTGTACCTCGTCGGAAAGGATGCGCACATAGCGTTGGTCGGTAACAGACGTTTGTAGACGTACCAGAGGTCCCAGCGACGTCCAGCTAAACACACCATATACCATTACGGAACCCCCGCCAGCCGGTACAGTTCCCTGTCGACAGGCGGGATCCATGGCTTCATGGGGTTTGCGCCACACGCGAATCCTTCCATCTGCCCGATACAGTTGGAGACGCGACTCGTCAGACCAGGCTACTTGTTTCCAGTCATCAAGTGTCCAGTGGTGGTGTTGCCGTGCCCAAACGAGGCGCATAGCTCTGTGCCGTACACCCATGAAAGGGACTCGAGTTGGGTGTCGGCTCCCAAAGCCCATATCGTGCAATGTACGTTGCACAGTCCGGACGCTGATGCTTGTTGAGGCTCCAGCATTGACTTCCGATGATACCTGCGAGAGTGTCGCACGTCTATCGCGTGAAACGATTCTTGACACCCGACGACGGTCACGTTCACCCAATGTCTTTTTACGGCCACACTGGTATCGTAGGTTGGAGGTTTTGCCGGAATTCTTGTAGTCACGGTACACCCTTGCAATGGCCGTCCGTGAAAATCCGAACTTCGTTTCTACCTCCGAAATACACTGCTGGACAATTGCTAAGGACGGATCATAAACGGCTATATAGCGCACAAAAAAGTAAGTGTGGTTGGATGCCAAGTGAAATAAAATAATGTCAGAATGCCAAGGCATTACAAGAAAGACAATTTATTGTGCTCTGAAATCCAGAAGGCTTTGGAACGTGTTCAAGGGACAAACAGGCCATTTTGTGCAGAATACGTAAACGTGAAAAAAATGCAATTACCGTCCGCAGGCGTTCCGGCGTAAGATGTCAATACGGGATATGGCCACCATGGAGGGCGATGCAAGATTCCACACGTCGTGTCATGCTTTGCACAACATTATCAAGCAGCTGTTGGGGCAATTTATCTCATTCCTCTGTCAGTGCACGGAAGAGGGTGACCTTCTTTATTGGAGGGCATTGGCGACCAGCAAGACTCCTCCCCGAAGCATTCCACACATTTTCAGTGGGATTCAGATCTGGAGAACGTGCTGGCCGTACGAGGCGTTAAATATCCTCGCTCTCAAGACACTCCTGGACAGCGACTGTTCGATGACATGTTGCGTTGTCGTCCATGAAAATGAATCTATCACCGAGAGCACCACGGAACATGCGAACATGAGGTAGCACAACATCATTAATGTATCGTTGGCCAGTCATAGTCCCAGTTGGAAGCACATAGAAGGACGTACGGCTATTGATCATAATGCCAGCCCATACCATGACACTACATGTCAGGTATCGGTCCCTTTCCTGTATGTTTGCTGGACAATATGCAGTACCACCATCACGCCAGATCAGTTGTCGTCGACAATCAGACGATAGACTGTATCTACTCTCATCTGAGAAGAGGACAGCAGACCAGTCGTTATCAGTCCAATTGCGATGTTGATGGCACCATTGCAAATGGGCGGTACGGTGACGTCTGGACAATGGGATGCACACAACAGGACGGCGGGCGTATAGTCCTCCTTCATGCAAACGTCTGGCGACAGTTTTTCGGGAGATCCGCTTGTCAGTAGCAGCCGTAAACTGATTTGCTACCTCACTAGCTGTGCTGCGCCTGTGTCTTTTTGTTGATAGCACTATGTACCGATCTTCTACAGGTGTCGTACTGCGAACACGACCTCCCCCGTGACGTTTGCTACACTCTCCATTTGTTTGAAATGATTTCCAAAGCCTTGAAACAACACTGTGGCTGACGTCGAACTCCCTGGCAACATCTGTTATTTTTCGCCCTTCTTCAATCTTGCCAATAATACGGCCACGCGTAAAATAATCTAGGTGATGTCGGGAAGACATACTGAAAATTGCAAGTTCGTCAATTGATTCTTTCCCTTTCAACTTTGCGTTTGAACAGCAACGGTCAATACGCGTCAAATCCTTTACATCTCTTATCAGCGCTATGACGTCACGAACAAGTTCGGCAATCCAAAATTTGCATACGCACAACACGTCTTACTGTATCCCGCACTTATGCTAATTTCCACATTTTCTTGCCTTCCATTTTATGGTTGCTATCGTTGCTATTGTCATCCGTCCTTAGCAATTGTCCGGCAGTGTACTATGGCCCATCTCACGAGCGCCAACTATGACACGGCGTTGAAAATCGCTTTAATCGTTATTACTTTTGTCATTCTCATGCCCAAAACAGCTCTGACAGCTGGCAAGGATGTTTGTCGCTTTATATACGCACTGGCGGACGCAACCGAGTACGCGCATAGATGACGTTGCTATGTATTTTGCATAAGCTCGTCTGTACCGGTTTTTCTGGCACTTCATTGTATAATCTAAATATTATATATATGCGATTATAAATATAAATTATTAAATATTATTGTTTGGGATTATATTACTTTTATATGGGATTTTGTTTTATATAAGTTTCAATTCTAAATTTAGTTTGACTCGTGGTTAATACTGTTTGTGGTTTTAGTTACAAGTCTTTCCAGTTAAGGTCGTGCTCATACCCCCCCCCCTAACACTGGATCCGCTCCTGGAATAGTTCGCAAGAACTAATCGTAGAGTTGAAGCTGTGGTATCTTAGGATCGCCCGCAAAGAAAAGGAGAACTGGCCAAAAGACGCACTAACTGCTTTAAAATTGTGCTACAGTTAGGGGTTACCCAATATCAAAACATTGTTTCACATACTAGGTACTGTACCAGTGACAACTTCAGAAAGTCAGCGTTCGGTTTCAACACTGCGACCCTTAAAATCATATCTACGTTATACCATATCAGAATTGAGGCTCAGTGAGTTTCACATTCATAGATAATACACACCCTGAAGCTGAAGAAAACTTCTTCAGTTTTAGAGAAACTAGCAAAAAAAACCCTGAAGGCTGGAAATATGACTCAAGTAATAGTAAGTAAAAGTAACATTAGAGTTGAATCAAATCAAAAAATATTTGTCGAAGTGAGTGTCGTTAGCGTCAGGGATTTTTAGTCTTACTGTACAATGAAAAAACGCGCCATTTTGCAAATGAAGAATGTTTCCTTACAAGGACAATTCCGGCGACCCATCTGGGCTGACGGGTTGCCGGATTGGTCCCCGATTGAACACAATGTCCCAAACGTGCGTGTTCGATCGGGAGCATATCCGGCGAACGTGCAGGACAGGAAAGAAGCGGTATGTGCCGTGCGTGGAAGGGGTTTTGGACATTTCGGGTCATGTGTAGTTGAGCATTGTCCTTCCAGAATATAGCATCATGACAAGTCTGAAGAAAGGGTATCACCTTTGACTCTGAAACATCCCTAATATATCGGTTGCTGTTGAGGGTTCCCTTAATTCGTATGAGGCGAGATCGCGAATTGAACCCAATGGCAGTATACGGACATCATGGCGCATCAAATTGAATCGTGACTCGTCAGAAAACACGACTTGTTGCCAATTAAGGCGCCTATGTCTGTGCTCTTGACCCTATAGCAGCTGAGGCGTGTGTGACTAAGAGTCAGAGGAATGAGCAGCAATGAGCTGCCAGGGACCAATCCTCTGTTCAGCAGACGACGTCGAACTGTGTTGGAGGAGTAAGCCAGACCTGTGACAGTGTTCCACTGCTATGCTAACACTGTGGATTGGAGATGAGACAGGCTGGGAGAGAGCCCGAGACGGGCTCGTGTGAGCTACGAATAGCATATCAAATACATCTCGGACGGGCCTTTTTTACGCTTTCCAACCGTAGGTTGAAGAAGCGTATATGCTCCAGCTTTTTCCGTCCGTCTGTCGGCACGATAACTCACGTAAAAATGGTTCGATTTCGATAAAATTTTAGTACGTGGTAGGGGACCACCAGGGGACGAACCCTATTGAAAATGGGCGAAACAGGGTCAAAGGTCACGCCATAAGAGCGGGATCCATTCAATTGCCCTTATGCTTCATAACTTGCGTAAAAATGGTTCGATTTTGGCGAACTTTTAGTGAGTGGTAGGGGACCACCTGGAGAGGAACCCTATTGAAAACGGGGCAAAGAGAGCCAAAGGTCAGGACATAGGATTGGGATCCATTCCATCGCCCTTATATCACACTATTAAGGTGGACGTCAAGTAATTTTGCTTCCTATATTTCCAATGGAAAACCTTTTGTACACATTTCCTTCACAATTAGTGTGTTCCCAAGGATGGAAATTTGAACATCGATTAAAATAACTTCATACTATAACTTGGAATACTTAACATTTTCTAAAACAAACGCATAATTATATTAAAAAACAATAACGTTTCCTTTGGTGGTATTGAAACCAGAAAAAGATGGTGCGACCTGTACTTTGATGACGTCAGTAGACAAACAAATGTTGGATTGCATAATTATGGTTATGTTTTAGAAAATATTAAGTATTTCAAGTTATAAAATGAAGCTATTTTATTCGATGTTCAAATTTTCATTCTTGGGAACGCATTAATTGTAAAGAAAATGTGTACAGAAGTTTTTCCATTGGAAGTATAGGAAGCAAAATTACTTGACGTCCACCTTAAAGTAGCAATTCTTGTATGTATGTATATTTTATTTTTAAAACGGCTCTGAGAATTTTGATGAAAGTCGTTAACCTACCGTTTTCTGGTACTAGAAATCGATTTAGCTTGATCTTGACTTTAGCAGAAGTCGTTTAGTGGGTAAAATAACCACCCCGAATTATAACGTTTTTAGTGTCATGGCGTCGTTCCATTAATGCTTCCAATGCTTAGAAATCTTATGACGTCACAATCTCGCGTTTGAGAATGTTGGCGCGCGGTCACGCCATCTGTCTCATTACGTCACGCGTTGTGTTTGGATCCTATTAAAGTTTTATGACGTCATACTCTTGCGAGCAGATGGTCGCGATTCCCATCTGCTTCATTACGTCACGCGTTGTATGCGTATGTCCGTCCGCACGATAACTCGCCTTACATTCGTACGATTTCGATGAACATTTAGTATCTGGTAGGGTATCACATGGGAAGGAACCTTATTTAAAGTGAACGAAATGGGGTGAAAGTCAGTACATAGGAGCGGGATCCATTCCACTGCTGTTATGCGTCATAACTAACGTAAAAAAAGTTCGATTTCGATGAAATTTTAGGATGTAGTAGGGGACCACCTGGCCACAAACCCTATTGAAAATGGACGAAATGGGGTCAAAGGTCAGGACATAGGAGCGGAATCACTTCCATCGCCATTATGCGTCATAACTTACGTAAAAATGCTTCGATTTGGATTAAATGTTAGTATGTTGTAGAGGCCTGCCTGGGGACGAATTCTATTGAAAATGGGCGAAATGGGGTTCAAGGTTAGGACACATGAGCGGGATCTATTCCATATCCCTTATGCATCATAACTTACGTAAAAATGCTTCGATCGCGACAAAACTTTATCGTGTTATTTCGGAGGTATACCAAACCGGTTCTGTTGAATATCATCGATATGGGATCAAGGGTCAGGGCACAGGATCGAGATTTATTCCAGAGACATTATTCTCATAACTTGAGTGATAACTTGAGTAATGATTTCTGGTATGTTGGAAAGCGTATTATAATCAATGCATTGCATGATTTTACTAACTTGTTTATGTTAATACTAGCTTTACTAACCGGCTTTGCCCGGTACAGAATGTATGGAATCTGTAGAATCAAACGGACCAAAAGCGTTACGAATTATTTAACACGCGTCCAGGAGACACAACGTTAGAACACTGACTGAACAAAATTCGTTAACAATTTGTTATCGACGATCAGATGCATCACGTGCTTTCAGTTATCTTTTAGGGGCGAATCTCTGTGATAAAAAAGTTAAAAACGTATGTTTGCGAATATTTTATGAAACTGGCGGAAATTTTAATGAACACCATAAATCGTTAATAGGAACATGACCTCCAAATTTCGCCTGGATCGGTATATAACTTTTTAAATTAGCCGTAAACATTTTATTAACCGTTTCTGCGTTTATATTTCTGTTTACCCATGAGTTAAAAATTCCATGACTATTTTAAAAGTTCTGACCGGATTCCGGTGAAATTTTAAGGGACTCCTGTTATTACCAATCCATGGTTTTGATAAAAATTTCAGCCCGTTTCGTTAAGATTTCGCAAAAGTTCGTTTTGGCATTTTTTTATGCACAGTTCTCAAAGAAAACAAACTCCTGTGCATGTGCGGAGGATTGAATCCATTCACGTGCTTTCGGAGATTACGTGCGGGAAGCGACCGTGCGCCAAGCGACCCTGTGGAAAATCGTGCGCGAAGCGACCCTGTTATATTCTACCGTGGACGAAGCGACCCTGCTAATCGAATAATGTTACTTATATATATATATACAAATCGTAGTCAAATTATTTACATCTAATTAATTAATTACTTACATCAAGTTTTTTATACTAAATACAAGTTTTTAATATCATTTTACATATTATACGTATATATAAATCGTAGTCAAATTATTTACACCTAATTAATTAAGTACTTACAACTTCTGAATTTTGATGGTTTCAGGCATTTTTTAAGTACTTACATCTTCTGAATTTTGATAGCTTAATGCTTTCAGGTATTTTTAAGATCTTTAGAATTTCCAAATTCCGCCATGATATTACGAAAGCGTTCTCCTACTTGTATACACATTTTTTTCCTTCCTTTTTGGACCAAGTTCTCCTAATTCTTTTAATTGTTTTTTGTGCATCACACGTCAAATTTGGAAATTTAAAGACCTTAAAAAATGCCTGAAGGAATAAAGCTATCTTACCAACTTGGACTAAGGACAAAAGCTACAAAATTCAGAAGATGTAAGTACTTAATTAATTAGATGTAAATAATTTGACAACGATTTATGTGTATATATATATATATAATGATATTAAAAACTTGTGTTTAGTATAAAAAACTTGATGTAACTAACTAATTAATTAGATGTAAGTAATTTGACTACGATTTGTGTGTATATATATATACACTAAGTGGCCACTTTATTACGACCACCCACTCAGTACTTCGTTGGGCCACCTTTTGCCTTTAATACTGCGTCGATTCTTCGTGACATGGACTCCACGAGATGTTGATAGGTGGTTTGTGGAATCTGAGACCATGCTTGATGAATAGCACTTTCCAGGAGTGTGAGATTGTTGCAGGGTTCTGTATCCAGCTGTCTGATGGCTCATTCAACTTCATCCCGCAAATTCTCAGTGGGATTGAGATCTGGAGATTGTGGGGGCCACCTAAGCAAAGTAAACTCACCGGCATATTCCTGAAACCAATACTGTACAATACGAGCATTATGGCAGGACGCATTATCTTGCTGAAAGTAGCCATCGCCATTGGGATAAACCATCCACATGACAGGATGCACTTGGTCTGCAACGATGTTTAGATATGATGTGCCAGTCAGACGTTGATCAACACGAATTAAAGGGCCCAAATCATGCCAGGAAAACATTCCCCGAACCATAATGTTGCCTGTACCAGCTTGAAGGGTTGTAGCAATGCATTTGTGGTCCATGATTTCGTGCTGTTTCCGCCAAATTCTCACTCGCCCATCGGCATGGTGCAACTGAAAACGTGATTCATCGTACCACATAATTTGTTTCCAATTATCGACTATCCAATCCTTATGCTCCTGTGCGAACTGGAGACGTTTTATCTTGTTAACTGCAGACAGCAAAGGTGTTCGAACAAGCCTTCGGCTACCATATCCCATCCGATGCAGTGTACGGCGAACAGTACGTGCAGAGATCATTTGAGGGATCCTTGATTAAGATGGTCTGTAATTTGCTGCACTGTTGCCCTTCTGTTGTCTGTTACCAGTCTGGACACTCTCCGTTCCGCCCGAGCAGTCACTAGTCGATGACGACCACACGTTGCACGTAGAGACCCAGTTTTTTGGCTGACAGTCCAGTCTTTAAATACTTTAACAACAGCTGCTCTGGAATATTTCCGGAATGCGGCAGTTTCGGTGATACTCGCTCCACGGCTCCGAACTCCTACAATCATTACACGTTGAAAGTCCGTCAAATCGTATTTTTTACCCATCTCGTCTCCCAAAAACCACTTCTACTACTGCCGCAAGCACGAAGCTTTCCCTTTTTATACAAGCCTCGCCCTCTATCGGCAACAGCGTGCAGCCATATCTCATTTTCTTAAAACTGTCAGGTGGTCATAATAAAGTGGCCACTCAGTGTATAAGTAAAAAGATTCGATTAGCAGGGTCGCTTCGTCCACGGTAAAATATAACAGGGTCGCTTCGCGCACGATTTCCAGATGGTCGCTTGGCGCACGGTCGCTTCGCGCACGACACCCTTTCAGATTTGGAACAGATAACGATGACGTAGGAAACGACGATGATTTTATTGCTTAGCTTATTATTTAATTCATAACTTGAGAACGGAATAACTTAGAGATTTTGAAATAGTTGCGTTGACCTAGAAATTCCAGTATTAATAAGCTATGCAAATTTCACGATGCCACAGTTCGGCGTTCGAGAGTTTTTGCTGCTTCAGACAAACAAACAAACAGGCGTTTTCTGTTTTATATATTAGATACTGAGAGTCTTTCTTTTCCGTTTCTTTCTTCTGAGTTTTAGGAAGGGGAATAACGTTGTTGTTGTTTTTCCTGCAGTGCATCCGTGAATCCTGACTCCACGGGAAGGGAATTGATGGGTCATTGTGTGATAGCTTAAGTGTTTTTTTACGCTTTCCAACCGTAGGTTGAAGAAGCGTGTATGCTCCAGCTTTGTCCGTCTGTCTGTCCGTCCGCAAGATAACTCGCGTAAAAATGGTTCGATTTCGATGAAATTTTAATATGTGGTAGGGGACCATCTGGGGACGCACCCTATTGAAAATGGGTTACATGGGGTCAAAGGTCAGGACATAGGGGAGGAATTCCATTGCCTTTATGCGTCATAACTTGCGTAAAATAGGTAGGATTTCAATGACATTTTAGTATGTAGTAGGGGACCACCAGGGGACGAACCCTATTGAAAATGGACGAAATGGGGTCAAAGGTCAGGACATAGGAGCGGGATCCATTTCATCGCCCTTATGCGTTATTACTTATGTAAAAATGCTTCGATTGAGACAAACCTTTATCATGTTGTTCCGGAAGTATACTGAGCCGGTTCTGTTGAATATCATCGATGGTCCCCTACCACATATTAAAATTTCATCTGTAGTAGGGGACCACCTGGTGACGCACCTTATTGAAATTGGGCGAAACGGGTTCAAAGGTCAGGACATAGGGGAGGAATTCCATTGCCTTTATGCGTCATAACGTGCGTAAAAATGGCTCGAATTCAATGACATTTTAGTATGTAGTAGGGGACCACCTGGGGACGAACCGTATTGAAAATGGACGAAATGTGGTTGAAGTTCAGGACATAGGAGCGGGATCCATTCCATCGCCCTTATGCGTTATAACTTATGTAAAAATGCTTCGATTGAGACAAACCTTTATCATGTTGTTCCGGAAGTATACTGAACCGGTTCTGTTGAATATCATCGATGGTCCCCTACCACATATTAAAATATCGATGAAATTTTAATATGTAGTAGGGGACCACCTGGGGTTGAACCCTTTTGCAAAATGGGCGAAATGGGGTCAAAGGTCAGAACATAGGGGAGGAATTCCATTGCCTTTATGCGTCATAACTTGCGTAAAAATGGTCCGATTTCAATGACATTTTAGTATGTAGTAGGGGACCACCTGGGGACGAACCCTATTGAAAATGGACGAAATGGAGTCAAAGGTCAGGGCATAGGAGCGGGATCCATTCCATCGCCCTTATGCGTTATAACTTGTGTAAAAATGCTTCGATTGAGAGAAACCTTTATCATGTTGTTCTGGAAGTATACTGAACCGGTTCTGTTGAATATCATCGAAATGGGGTCAAAGGTTGAGGCACAGGAGTGAGATTTATTCCCCAGCCATTATTCTCATAACTTGAGTAATGATTTCTGATATATTGGAAAGTGTATCATAATCGAAGCACTGCATGATTTTACTAACTTGTTAAGAGAGTAATTACCGTAGGAAAGTAGGGGCTAAAGCAGGAGAAATGGAGATTAGGGAACTCCACCATCACACAGACGCAGTAGGACCGTCAGTTCTGTGGCCTGCTAAAACTACCCTTGGGCACATCAGAGAATATGACCTCAATTCTCAAAAGAACGATCCGCAATAAAACAGATGGGGAGGGAAAACGAAAAGCCGGTAGTGCCATAACTTTGTCTTTGAAACGTAACGCATAGGAGAGAAAAAAATCTGTTATAAATTAGGACGTAGGGGGTGGAAAAAAATATGCAGTTCGACTATGTTGTAAAGAACAGCTATGCAGCATAATGGGAGTTCTAGTGCGAATTAAAGTAAATTCCCCAAAGAAGATAGTTCGCTTGAAAACCAGCGGTAGGACATCCGGGAGATTTATGACTTCAACGGATTTGTTCCGCCTGTGTGAAACCGGCCTTAGGATCTCAGCTCTGAGGACGGAAGTTCGTCCCCAGTATTTGAGAAGGCCTCGTTAAATCACACATCGTGTAGAAGACTGCAAGAAAAAACAAATTAAACAAAGCTCTTCTAATAGCTGTTATTCTCGCCTCTACTCCACATTCATCCCTTAAGTTGAGTTACCCTTTTTATGCATTTGCACATTACAATATGAATGATTCTTATCCTGAAGTTATACGGGAAAAGTTTAAATACTGCTGTTTGTAAAACAGTTAAAAATGAAGTGGGAAAATCTACTGTGGGGAAAGCATTTCCTCCAAATTACTGATTGCATGACCAACGCAAAATTGGATTATCTTCAGTGTGAGAAATGGAAATATATTTTGAAATGTAAAAGTTCTTCAGGACCTAGCACACTTTTGCCTCATGCCAAAACATGCGTGAAGACCATCTCCTCTCCGTCTACAAAAAAGGTAGACAGTTTCTTTTTCTTAGATAAGAACAAAGATATCAGCTACTGCGAAATTTTCTGTGAAACTGTAAGACATATATTCTATTTCAAGGTTATGTCCTTCCTAATGAGACGCTATAACGAAGTAAATTTCTTCGTCATTTTTGTTCACGCCGGGCATCAAAACCGGGTCCCCTCACTCCGGAGTAAGTCGCTCTCCCAACTGAGCTACGCCGACATGTGCTCTCACTGCTATCTGCCTTTATCTCGCGTGCATCCTGCAGTGCAGGCACGTCACGTCATGGTGTTGCAATTTTGTTTGTTTTTTAATTCTCGTAATTAAAGCATTTTTCTTCACTTTGCAGATGCCATATTCAAATACCTCTGAATTGTACTGGAAACCAGAGGCTGAGATTCTGAAATACAAAAGCTTCATACTGGACTTCGAAAAAATTCCCTCTTGCATTTTTGAAAGATTCTCACCAGGACCAGGACTCCATTGCAAGTAATGTACAAAAGTTAATATAGTAGATGCATTATGCGTGTGATGTCCCCCTATTTTGAATGAAAGAAACTCCTTTGCTTCCTTTAGTTTTCTTTTATTCTGTGTTAATCGAGATTTCATAACTTTTTTTTCCTTTGCTATCCTGTGCACAGCTTTGAGTCATATCCGCATGAGCCATAACATTATGACCACCCCCAGCCGAGGGAAATGAACGCGCCTGGAGACCGAACGGTTTAGCAGGTGAAGTTCACACAGCAATATACTATACCGTGCAAATTAATTAGGACAAGTATAACGAAGTAAATTTCTCCGTCATTTTGTCTACGCCGGGATTCGAACCCGAGGCTGCTTATTCCGGAACAAGTCGCTCTACCAACTGAGCTACGCAGACGTTTATTCTGATTCCTATCTGCCTTTATGTCGTGTGCGTCCTGCTGGCAGGTACGTCACATCTCCCCCCGAAAGAGGGCCGGGGGCATGGCCCACGGGTCAGCCGTGACCATGAATCGTTGCAGGCAGCCATCCACTGTAGAACGTGCACTTGAGAACTCCCAATCAATCTGCTGTGTGGAATGCAACATTACACATTTTTATTTTTCGAAGCGCTGGAGAAGGAATTCTCTGATTTTTCCTGTCTCGCGGTGTGGAAATAACATCACACCAATGCGAGATTTTGAACGGCCGGGTCATCCGGATAGTTCGGGCGCCATTATAACGAAGTAAATTTCTCCGTCATTTTGTCTACGCCGGGATTCGAACCCGAGGCCGCTTATTCCGGAACAAGTCGCTCTACCAACTGAGCTACGCAGACGTTTATTCTGATTCCTATCTGCCTTTATGTCGTGTGCGTCCTGCTGGCAGGTACGTCACAGAAGCTATTTTATTCTCAGAATTGTAATGTGATCCCCAGTTGATGTCGAAAACCCACGTAAACCGGTTTTATCAGCTGTGAGGTGATGTAACTGTTAGAACTTGATAGTAAGAATGTGGTTTGACCGGTTTTAAACAGGAAATAGGCACTTCAGCTTCAGTTGTGAGCTTTCGTGTGTGACAGGTGGATGTTAGTTTTTGCTCTCTGTGAGTACGTGTTGCTTTTGTGTATTGAAAAAAATGGATATTTTCCCAAGGAAGCGTGCAAAAACAATTGCTCTGAAGGATCACACTTCTATGACAGTGAGAGATATGGCTTCTGCAGTTGGTGTAGGCAAATCAAGTGTATCAAGACTGCTTACGCGATACAATGCCTCTGGATCATCGTCTCCAAAAAGGAGAGGTAAACGTGGAAGAAAACGAAAAACAACTCCACAAACCGATAAATATCTAATCAGAAATAGTAAAATGAATCAAAAAAAATAATAATAAAGCACCGACCTTCAAAGAGATCTTTTGGCTAGTGGTTGTAATGTTAGTGATTCAACTGTAAGCCGTACGCTTCTGAAAGTTGGCCGGAAGGCAAGAAGACTAACGAAAAAAACAATATTTGAATGCGAAAATGAAGATATAACGTTTAGCATGGGCCAAAACATATAAATCATGGACTGCTGAAGCCTGTAAAAAGGTACTTTTCAGTGATGAAACATTTATTTGTGCAGGGTTACCAAGCAAATGTCGTTAGACGAAGCAACTGTGAACCCTTAAGACCTGAGCATGTCAAACAAACTGTAAAACACCCTCTGAAACAGATGTTTTGGGGTTTTTTCCCATCAAATGGCACTGGAAGCTTAGTTCCTGTTCAAGGTATGATGAATTCAGCCAAGTACGTAGAAATATTACAACGTACGATTGTTCGATTCTTGCAAACTTTTGACGGGACATTTTAACATGACTTGGCCTCATGTCACAATTCGAAATTGGTCAATGCTGGAAAATTAAATTCATTTGCTTGATTGGCCTGGAAATTCACCAGACTTAAGTCCCATAGAAAACTTGTGGAATATTTTGAAGAGACGTTTAGGTAAAATGGACTATACAACCAAAGAACGCATGATAACGAATGCTATAAAAGTGGGGTTCCACGATTGTTAAGTCAAACGTATGTGCACTCAGCTAGTGGAGTCAATGCCAGAACGAATTCAAGAGGCCATTTCTGCTAAAGGAGGACATACTTCATACTAATACAGGTATTTATCAGTGTATATCAAGGCATAGAATTATATAAAGGCATAGTTTTGGAAAAAAAGAGTGATTTTTTACTTTGTCCCAATTAATTTGCACAGTATAGTATATACAACCGGGGGACTGGCTTTCGGTTAGTAGAGCGTTCGGAGTCGTAATGGGAAAAGCAGCCGATTTATCGGAGTTTGTTAAGGGACAAATTGGGATGGCGCCTCGGAAGTACGATCTCGGAAACAGCGCGGCTTGTGTGTTGTTCACGTGCCGCTGTAGTGAGTACGTATCAAACGTGGTGCGCAGATGGCCAAACCGACGCATCGTTGTCCAGCCGTGTGTCTTCCGCAGCTCATTGATGCCACAGGGGAGCTGAGACTGACGCGCGTTGTTTACAGCGACCGAAGAGCCACAGTGCGTCAAATCACCCACAGCAACAACAGTAGTGATCAGGGCGATGTGTCATAGCTCACATTTCACCGCAGCCTTCTGCGCATGGGCCTGCGTAGCCGAAGACAAAGCTAGGTATCCATGCTCACTGCACGTCATCGCCAACAACGCGTGAAATGGGCCCATTATCATCGAAAATAGACCGTGCATAACTGGAAGAAAGTGGACGGATCAGGCGAATCAAGATTCCTGGTGCATCACGTAGACGGTCGAGTGCTGATACGCCGTTTACCAACGGAGCTATGGCACCTGGATGCACTGTTGGGCGGAAACAGCTCAGCGGCGGCGCTGTTATGCTGCGGGCGATGTTTTCTTGGGGCACTTTAGGCCCCATTATCTCAATAGCATAATTCGTGACAGATGTCAGGTATCTGAACATCGTTGCTGACCACGTTCACCCATTCATGGCAACTACACTGCTGGCCACCCAAAATGCAACACCAAGAAGGACACGAGATAGCAGAGCCAGATACAGAGATGAAACGATTGAGCTTACAGGCCCGTGCGACTTGCGGAACACGCGGACATCAATAGTTCGTGTGGCCCCCATGGCTGGCAATAACGGCCGCTACATGCCGCGGCATCGAACGAAAGAGGCTTTGGATGTGGGCTTGCGGTATGTCGGTCCAGATGCTTTCACACGTTGCCACAGTTCATCACAAGTGGTGCTTGCCGAGCCACTCGGTTGCCGATCAGCGACCAGACGAGTTCGATGGGCGACATATCGGGAGAACAGGCGGGCCATGGCAGCAGTGACACCTGGTGGGCCGTGAAGAATTGTTGCACGATGCGTGCCACGTGCGGGCGCGCATCGTCCTTTTAAAACGTGGCCGCTGGCAGGTCCTGCAGGTAAGGCAGGACTACAGGCTCCAAAACGTAGGAGATGGTTCGGTGGCTGTTGAGTGTACCGGCGATGCGTACCAGAGGGGTGCGGGTGTCATATCCAATTGCGCCCCAAACCATAACGCCAGGCGACGGACCGGCATGGCGATGCAAAATGCACGCATCATACAGTCTCTCGCCGCTGTGCCGCCACACGCGGATCCGGCCATCGTGGTGTTGCAGGCAGAAGCGGAATTCGTCGGAGAAGACAATGTCGTGCCATTCCGTAGTCCAGGTGAAGCGTTCAACGGCCCACTGCCGCCGCACTTGCCGGTGGTGTAACGTCAATGGTAATCGGAGCCATGAACGTCGTGCGACAAGTCCCCGCTCCCGCAGACGACGTAGAACGGCCCGTGATGACACAGGTTGTTGCGCAACACACACTAATTCCTGCGCTAACGTTCGTGATGTTGCGTTGCGAGCCGTCAATGCACGCCACACAACATGCCGGTCCTCACGTTCGGTGGTGTGCCGCGGCTGCGGCATTCGCTCACGTCGGTACGTCCTACCCTCCTGCACACACCGAATCCATACTCGCCTCACTGTGGCTGGATGTCGTCCCACATGGGCGCCGATGTCTCGGTACGATAAACCGCTGTCGCGATAAGCCACTATTCGTCCTCTGTCGAACACCGAAACGTGCTGGAATGACTGCCGTATTCTGCGACGAGGCATCAGGAAGCTTCCCACGCACAGGTCCGGCAGTACAACACAGTTCCACTACTATCACCCCGCCTTCTGTGCACCCTTCTTATAGTGCTTCTCAGTGGCGTGCCGGGCACACATGATTTGCATATGTCCTGCAATGCTAATCGTTTGCATGTCCTCTCGCGGGCGACGCATGCTGCGAATTTCAGGCCAATCGGATGTTTCCTTCTTGGTGTTGCATTTTGGGTGGCCAGCAGTGTATGTTCCCTGCTGGTGATGGCCATTATTAGCAGGATAATGCGCCATGCCACACTGCCAAAATTGTCAAGGAGTGGCTCGAGGAATATGCTGGTGTCTTTCTGTCAATATCCTGGCCTCCAAATTCACCTCAGATGAACCCAATCGAACATTTGTGGTTCGACTTTAAAAAGCTTGTTCTGGTGAACTGAATAATCATTATGTGGGTTCAACCAAAAGAAATTTGGATTTAAGATTGAATGAACACTGCCTGAACACAGATATGATTTCAAAATGAATCACCAAAGCACCTCTTTTGCAAGAACTGTAAGTGCTGGAAATTCCATCCCAGACTGGGACAACGCTAAGATTATAAACACACCTAACTGTTTATTCCTTGTTATTTGCAGAAAGCCTCTATATTTCGGCTTATAATGTACGTTGCTGTAATACCTATTATCCTTGTGCATTACCTGAACGCTGGAGCAATCTTGTTGGGAAGGACAGCACAATAATAATTGCTTCTGTTAAGTAATTTTCATTGGCTAATTATGCTCTTATTTTGACTCTCCTGTTATCTGGTATATCATGTGACATTGGCATTACCTTTCCCATGATGCATCTACTCCACGTACTTAAGACCAGCATGTAACCACATGGTGAAATCAAATCTGATGAAGGTGTCAATGTGACACCGAAAGTGCTCATGTATTTTTTAAACTGTACATAGATTTCGTTTTTAGCTGAATAAATATCATCGTGCAACAAGACGGATTTCAAATTTTGAAGATGACAATCCGATTTTTGGCGTAAATGTGACAAGGATGGTAAGTCAGATAATATCCGAAAACTTGAAAATTTTCATCGTCCTGGAGCGGGACTCGAACCCGCGTACACCACCCAGAACGACCAAGTTTCAAGTTTCCGATCAATTTGAATATAACCATCACAGGATTCGCTAGTCGAAGCAACCGGCATTCATGTTTAGCGAATCTAGAGGTTAAGAATCTTATCCCGTGTTTGCCCGGAGAAGCGGATAAATCATGAAAGAAATACGGGATTACGCCATATATTACAAATTTTGAAGATGACAATCCGATTTTTGGCGTAAATGTGACAAGGATGGTAATTCAGATAATATCCGAAAACTTGAAAAAAAAACTTTTTCGTCGTCCTGGAGTGGGACTCGGACCCGCGTCTCCCAGAAAACGCCCGGGTATGCTAACCACTACACCACCCAGAACGACCAAGTTTCAATCTTTCATGATTTATCTGCTTCTCCGGGCAAACACGGGATACGATTCTTAACCTCCAGATTCGCTAAACATGAATGCCGGTTGCTTCGACTAGCGAATCCTGTGATGGTTATATTCAAATTGATCGGAAACTTGTAACTTGGTCGTTCTGGGTGGTGTAGTGGTTAGCATACCCGGGCGTTTTCTGGGAGATGCGGGTTCGAGTCCCGCTCCAGGACGATGAAAATTTTCAAGTTTTCGGATATTTTCTGACTTACCATCCTTGTCACATTTACGCCAAAAATCGGATTGTCATCTTCAAAATGTGTAATATATGGCGTAATCCCGTATTTCTTTCATGAAGACGGATTTCTTTTAATACTACTAATCTTGTTCCTGCTAAATCACCAGCACCCCGAAGTGTACGGAAACTGGAGGACCTGCTGTTGACATTATGGCGCCAGATACCCCAGTCAGTATACCTATCGCCAACTCATCGAATCGATGCCCCGCCGAGTGGCCGCTGTTCTGCGGGCTAAAGGGTATCCTACAGCTTATTATGTAGGTGGTCATGATGTGATGGATCATTGATGTAAATGCAACAGATAAATCGTATTACCTTAGGCCTAACTCCAGAACAACGGAACTTCCTAACGACGGTCACATTTCTACGGTCCGAGCGGTGACGGTTATTCATAGGTTTCACTACACTGTGAACGGGAATACTGAAATTCGTGGACAGCACCGCAATTGAGTGCCCGCATGAGCCGGACATGTACTATCATTCCACTTCCAAACTCTGTTGACTCACAATGTTTTTCCATATACACACATCGTATTTCCATCTTCGTGATTGCAGAGATGTCTTATGCACCTGTCGAGCTGTGAGTTCGTCCTCTAGCTAGAAGAATGACAGCATCCCATTGCCGAAGAAAATATACCTCTCTGGTGCCAATATACCTCTCTGGTCCGGTTGATACATGATTTCGGTCAACTTAGTGTATCCCGTGTGTCTCCGCAATATTACTGTTTCTGAAAGACCTGTCTGTAAAATTCGCTTTGCTTTGGATAACTTACACTATATTGACAAAAGTCACCGGACACCCCTTCAAAAGCAAATTAACGGATCCGCTGCGTTGTTAAGATGCGCGGTACAGCTTCAAACAGTATAAAAACAAGCCTGCAGTTGACCGCGATCATATCGCACTCTGAGGTTGAGTGAAAATGTCACGGCGGGAGAGAACTGACTTTGGGAAAGGAAAGATTGTTGGGTGTTATATTAGTGAGTTGTCCATAAGAGAAACCGAGAGGCGTTTAAACATACCCAAGTCAAATGTTTTGGATGTACTGAATAAGTGGAAGACACATGGCGTGCCTGAAGCAGCAATACGTACCGGCGGCAGACCAAAGAAAATCAGTGATAGAGGACGTCGAAGCCTCAGAAGAGACATTACATCTAATCAACGGAGTAGTGCACAAGACCTCAGTGTACAGTTGAGTAAAAATGCTCGAACCTCGGTATGTACACGCACCATTCGCAGAGAACTTCATTCCATGGATTACCGTGGTCGTGCGGCTGCTCATAAAGCTTACACCTCCATTCGGAATGCTAATCGTCGTTTAGCATGGTGTAAAGAGCATTTATCGTGGACCGTAGATCAATGGAAACGGGTCCTACGGACTGATGAATCCAGATACACGACCCATCAGTCTGATGGCCATGTGTGGGTATGGCGGCAGACGGGGGAACGCTATTTACCACAGTGTACTGTTCCTACGATCAAGTTTGGAGCTGGCAGTGTACTCGTGTGAGGATGTTTTTCGTGGTATGGTCCCAACCCATTGGTTATCGTGGACAAAGCCTGTTAACCAGCCCGTCTACCTCGATATTCTGGACAATTATGCCCTACCAACTCTGCGGCAATACTATGGAACCGAGCCTTGTTGGTACCAACAGGATAATGCACCAAGCCATAAAGCAAGGACTGTTACGGCGTGTAATTCGGTATCGTGTGTGGACCGGCCAGCAGAGAGCCCTGATCTTAATCCCATAGAACATCTATAAAATGCATTAAAGCGCCGCATAAGGTGTTTGGAAATAAGGCCTACTACTAAACAACAGTTTGCGGAAGCATTATGTACTGAATGGAAGCGCATACCTATCACTGTGTTCCAAAACCTTGTCGAAAGCATGTCTCGAAGGATCGGTGCATGTATTAAAGCCAAAGGTGGACCGACACCGTACTAATGTATGTCAATAAATTATATGTTGTGTTTCTCTTCTAGGTGTCCGGTTACTTTTGTTAATACAGTGTATAAGGCGAAAAATATTTTACATATTATTTAAAATTCATTTTGAACTATACGTTTTCCGTTGGTTAGTTTGCTATCATTCCTGTAATGCTAGAATGTATTATTTTTTTGAAAGTTTTGAATGATAGTTAAAGTTTTACAAAACAATTTGCGGGATTGTGCCACGAAAAAAAACCACAAAATGAAATTAAGGTAAAAAATAGAGACTGAAATTAACAAGATGAGATATTCTAAATTTATTTTATTTATTTTCTTTTACTAAATAAAATTTTACGAGTGCAGGAAACCACAATTTTCAGAAATTGAGTTGGTACAATGATATGGACTGTCAAAAAGAATTAAACTGAGTGACATCCAAAGAGCAATGATTAAACTTCAGAGAAACAACTGCTGTGCTCAGCGTAGATACTCTGAAATTTGTGAAAATTTAAAACTTGCGTCCGGGATGTAAAATTCCCTGTTAGTCCCGGCATCTTTATATACCATGCTTGAGAGGTACATTGACAAGCCTCCTCTTCTCAACGAGGCAGGTATATCGCACTAAAATATTCCGAAGGCTTCAAGCGATACTACATCGGGATGACCAAGCTTTCCTGCGGAATTAGACTCAAGAACATAAAAGAGACACAAGGGACGGAAATGCAACCACTGCTTTGTCTAAAGAAGTCAGGTTCAAGCCTGCTGATCCTATGTAGGATGATATAAAGAAATTATCTTCCTACTCCACGCCTAAATCTACTACCGCCATATAACGAAGTAAATTTCTCCGTCATTTCTGTCCACGCCCGGATTCGAACCCGGATCTCCTCGTTCCGGAATAAGTCACTCTACCAATTGAGCTACGCGGACGTTTTATTCTGATTCCTATCTGCCTTTATGTCGTGTGAGTCCTTCTGGCAGGTACGTCACATCTCCTGGTACGTTACAGCCATTAGGTAAACCTTAGAGATCATTACCAACAGTAAGGCTTGCAATGAGATCATTACCAACAGTGAGGCTTTCAATGAGATCGTTACCAACAGTGAGTCTTGCAATGAGATCATAAGCAACAGTGAGGCTTGAAATGCGATCATTACCAGCAGTGAGGCTTGCAATGAGGTCATTACCAACAGTGAGGCTTTCAATGAGATCGTTACCAACAGTGAGTCTTGCAATAAGATCATAAGCAACAGTGAGGCTTGAAATGCGATCATTACCAGCAGTGAGGCTTGCAATGAGGTCATTACCAACAGTGAGGCTTTCAATGAGATCGTTACCAACAGTGAGTCTTGCAATGAGATCATAAGCAACAGTGAGGCTTGAAATGCGATCATTACCAGCAGTGAGGCTTGCAATGAGGTCATTACCAACAGTGAGGCTTTCAATGAGATCGTTACCAACAGTGAGTCTTGCAATAAGATCATAAGCAACAGTGAGGCTTGAAATGCGATCATTACCAGCAGTGAGGCTTGCAATGAGGTCATTACCAACAGTGAGGCTTTCAATGAGATCGTTACCAATAGTGAGTCTTGCAATGAGATCATTAGCAACAGTGAGACTTGAAATGCGATCATTACCAGCAGTGAGGCTTGCAATGAGGTCATTACCAACAGTGAGGCTTGCAATGAGGTCATTACCTACAGTGAGACTTGCAATGGGATCATTACCAACAGTGAGGCTTGCAATGAGATCATTACCAACAGTGAAGCTTTCAATGAGATCGTTACCAACAGTGAGTCTTGCAATGAGATCATAAGCAACAGTGAGGCTTGAAATGCGATCATTACCAGCAGTGAGGCTTGCAATGAGGTCATTACCAACAGTGAGGCTTGCAATGAGGTCATTACCAACAGTGAGGCTTGCAATGAGATCATTACCAACAGTGAGGCTTGCGTCTCTCTAGAATTGCCTCGGATATTGGAACCAGTTCGTCAAATAGTACTGCGTTTTCTCCCACGATACCGCGTGCAAAACCAACATGATTCCTCGTTTCTTCGAATGAATGATCACGTTTCCATTTATTCTTTTATTGTCTAGTCAAGTCACCGCGTTCAAATTGTTGAAGTGCTCTATTATTCAGTTTGCTGTCCACCTTCCTTGAAACATCCATCTGGTTGATGTGCGAAAGCTTGGAAACTTTAATTTTTATTCCACTCCAAGAAATTCGGATCATTAGTATGGTTATACTATTTTGAATATCGTTGCTCTTGACAAACTCATTCGCCCAAATTGTTGCAGAAAAGTTTGAAATGTATTAGCGATCGTTCACAACCTAGGAATTCGTAAAATTTCCTCAAAAGGGTTTAGCCGACGAATTTTCATCATTACAGTTCTCATGAAACCTTCGCAACCGTTCAAGAAATGCATTTGGAAGTAATACACCTTCCCTGTAATGCCCTTAACTTCGCCTCCTGTGATTTCCATGATTTCTTCCACTCTGAGTGGTATTTTGAAGGAAATTCCTTTCGCTCACGAAATGCTCTTCGAAGCACGATACGTTCCCTGTTATTCCCCGGATTTGGTCTCCAGTGATATGCATTATTTTTTCCAGTGGGTGCAGTTTCACGTAGAGCACTTTTATTCAGGGGCGGATTGGCCAACCGGGGCATTTCCCGGTGGAGCTCTTCCGTATATTTTGTCTCTTTCTTTCTTACTTTCTTTAAAATGTTTTTAGTTCAGTTGTTTTAAACACACAACTGAACCACAATACTTTTTTAAACTAAATACACATAATGTAATTACACTATCTACCAACAAGTAATTGGAAACCTGTGATAGCAAAGGAAAACGAAGTTTATTCACCTTCAATAGTTGGGGGAGCCTCCACGAGTGGCGATTACAGCTGCGATCCTCGGGGGCATACTCTCAATCAGGCGTTGTACGACGGCTAGCGGTATTTTCTCCCACTCGGCTTGGAGAAGACAGGTCAGTTCCTTCACCGATTTCGGATGGTGGGGGCACCCCTTACGTCGACGCTCCAACTCGTCCCACAGGTGCTCGACAGGGTTAAGGTCCGGTTCGATTAACCCCATTGTCACCATACCAAGCCATGGTGGACCTCGTAACATGACAGTTGGCATTGTCATCCAGAATGTAACATGGGTCCACCCCGTAAAACTGCCACAACGTAGGAAACGCATGGTCATCCAAAATGGTGCAGTAGGTCTACGCGTTTAGTCTACCAGGAATTGCGACCAAGGGTCCTGTGTCATACCAGGAGAAACACCCCATAGCATAATTCCACCGCAGCCGAACTTCACAGTTGGCACAATACTTTCCGGCAGGAGGCGTTCCCCAGGCAGACGCCAAACCCAGACCATGCCATCCGAACGGTAGAGGATGAACCTTGATTCGTCGCTCCAGAGAACCTGTTTCCACTGTTCAACGGTCCACTGTCGACGTTCTTTGCACCGCGTTAGCCGAGCAGCGCTATTGGACTTGGTGATCAAAGGCTTGTGGGCGGCAGCACGTCCATGATAACCGAGCAGATGGGATTCCTTCCGGATGGTATTCATCAAAAGAACACTCCCGGATGCCTGTTGAAACTCCTCGCGGATGTGGCCCATCGATTTGGTGCGGTTCTTCCGAATTTCTCTGGCCAGCACCCGTTAGTCTCTAACTCCCAGTTTTGTGGGTCTGCCGGGTCAGGGCACATTCCGACAATCACCTCTCATCTTCCACTGGCCAATCACGTAGGCCCCTCACGATTTGGGGTATTTCAACCGCTGGATATGTCACGTATGGATCAGCCATTTCTGTTATACCCGACGATTACACCTTTCTCGAAATCAGATATTTCCGAACTGCGTGGCATCTTGCATGCGACTGGTTGCGTTGTTGTTTCCCACACGATATTTAATGGCGGCGGCCGTGACGTGTATCAGGACCTCAGATATCGTCGATTGTAGGGGTGTCCAATTACTTGTTGGCAGATAGTGTACAACAAGCGGGGGGGGAAACACGTCTATTTCAAATTAGGGGGAAATCCCCTCACCAGGCAACTGCTAGAATCCCAACTACAATAGATGGGCCATATGTGTTTGTGAACTTCTGGATTCACTTAGTAGCTGAGGAACGAGAATGTTTGTACTGTATGTTGCGGGAGTGCGGGGTTGTGTAGAAGATGTTCTGTCATGGCGAAAATTTTAACCTCTGGTGAATTTCAGAGAGACCTGATCAATCTTCCTGTTGGTTTATCGGAGATTAATTAATGCAAAAATTTTCTTCCATGACATACGTTAGAAGAAAATTCCTGGTTGAAAGGCAGGGGAATTCATGCGCAAAATTCGCTTGTCTTAATCACTACCAGGAAAACAAAATTTCATGTTGGTGAAAAAGAAAAAAAAAAAAGAATAATATTTGATTTAACTGACTTTGGGGTTTTGAAAATAATTATTTTATCGGTTCTTTTATCGCGATAGGAAAAGGCGAGTAGGTGTGCAGCTCAGAGAATCAAAATTAATTTTAGTTTAACATCACGGAACGAGAGAAAAAGAAAATTAAAACTAGTGATTTTCTGCAAAGCAAGAATTCGCCATTTTTTTTTGCGTTCCTGTTTCCAAGCGAGAAGTCGCCCAAAAGTGTAACATCTTTTCGTCTTTTGGGGTAGGGAATTCAGCAACGAAATCTATTTTTAGACCCCAGGGTCAAGAAGAGCCTGGTCTACACGTGTGAAGGTCAGAGGTCACTCGAGGCGTGGGAGTGAAAAGTCCGTTGGGAAGCCGTGAGTTGCTAGGCTGAAGTTTCGACCAATGAGAGGGGTCAGCGGTTTTCAAGCACCCCAGAGTTTTTATCCGTTGAGAGGCACTTTTGTTCTGGACTTCTTGCTGGCCGTCAGAGAAAGAGAGGACGGCGGAGTTTTATTTTCTCCTCGCCTTTTGGCGGTGGAGGGGGCAGTCAGAATGAGATGCACTGGGGTCTGTTGGCCCTGTGTGGAAAAGAAAAGTCTTTTTCTTTGGCCTGGTCGGCAGTAAGAATGACTGGCCGCTAGCTGTGATCCCGTATTCTGAAGTGACTTCTAAAATCAGTCAAAAAAAAAAAAAAAAAAATGATTATTTTCAAGGATCTCGTTGCCGGAGATGAAATGACCGCTGATACACCCAAATTATCAAGTAGCGGTCGACTGCCGTGTTGGGTGCAGATGGCGGAGAAGGATCAGACCCGATTTCTTACTTTCAAGCCCAACATGCCTGAGGACCGAAAGTCCACCTCTGTTGTTGCTGCCTCCATATTTTAACGCTGGGCTGCGCCCAGGCTTCGGGGAGAAAGCCATGGCTATCATGGACGGCCTTGTGAATGACATCGCCTTTGCATACTGATTACAACAAGGGGTCCACCAGCAGGGTTCCAAAATGCCCGTTTCCTGTTTCGTTGGCCAAACACGCTGTCTCAGAAAAAAGAAAAAAAGCACCTTGGAAGTGAAGTGAAAATCAACCGGGACAGTGGTGGTCTCTCAGGGAGAGTTTATTTTTTATTTATTTATTTTATCTATTATTAGGCTGTGAAACCTTTTTTTTTTATTATTATCGACGGTTAGTGTGCTTGGCAGGAAGTGTTGCTTCCCCCAGTCCAAAAGGTAAATTTCTCTCGGCATTTTCTTTTTTGTATTATGTTGTGGTTTCTTTAAAATTATAAAACGAGTTGATTTTAAAATTGGGGGCTGTCGGAAAAATATATTGCAAAAAAAAAAAAAGAGAGGGGAGTTGAAAATGCTTTCATTTATGTTTTTTTTGTGTTGTCATGTCTGGTAGTTTAGCAACTTCCCAGGCCAGTAAATTTTGATGTATCGGAAAAATTTAGTTTAATAGTTGGGCACAGTGAATTTTGGTGCATCGATAATAGTTTAGTTGGGCATGTGATAATTGAAAAGCAGTGTTATTGTGATGTCGTGGGTGATAAAATAATTGTAAACATTTTTTCTCTAGCCTTTTTACAGCGTTGAGTTATTTTTTTTTTGAGTGAAAATAAATTATGGGATGATTTATGTTGGAATTTTGGGAACATATTATAGTGTGATGAAATTGGAAACCTAAAGTGCTGTTTACATTCTTGGAGTGTTGAGTGTCGAAATTGAGATGGTAGGAGTGTTAATTGAGGACCAGTATTTTACATGCTCCAGATGAGTGTTAATCTCCCATTGGAAAGGGGTGATCTTAGGGCAAGCAGGGAACTTGTCCTAGGGCAGAGGGCTCTGAGTAGGGAATTTTCACCAGGATGCGATATGTGCAGAATAGAAGTTAAAGTATTTTTTTGTTCTCAAGTTTAGTATTTCACAAAAAGAATGAACATCATGGGTTGAGAAGACACACTTTTGCTCACCAGCTCCAGTATTAATTGTTCTTTTCTTTGGCCTAAATTTTCTTGTTTTTACTATAAGGTTAAAAGTCTAAATGTAATTTTAATTTTCAATAAGGTGAAAATATTTAGTGGGTTATGTAAATGGTCAGTGTTATTGTCTGAAGTGGACCTGCGCATTGCCATGGTGCAGAAGAGTTTCCTTGCTAGTGATTTTTCCTGGGATATATGTGGAGAGAGATAAGTGAATTTTCCTGGGATATATGTGGATACTGTGATTTAGGATTTCTTGGGATATAGAGAGATAAAGTGAATTTTCCTGGGATATATGTGGATACTGTGATTTAGGATTTCTTGGGATATAGAGAGATAAGTGAATTTTCCTGGGATATATGTGGATATTGTGATTTAGAATTTCTTGGGATATATACAGAGATAAGTGAATTTTTCCTGAGATATAGTTGTGTTAGTTCTGGGGCCAGATGTGCCTGGAGTATTTAGGGTTGAAGTACGACAGGCTCTTGCAGGCGTGGTTGATCAAGGTGGGATCATGCATTGGTTCGAAAAGGGGAGATCCTTGAAGACGTGGTTTTTGGGGGAAAACTTGTCTTCAAACCCCCCAGTAGTTTCGCTGCTCACGGAGATATGTACTGCCAGCGAGGGTCGGTCGAGCGTTGCTTCAAGAAATGTGGTGAGATCATGTTAGAGGAAATTCTGTGCCTGATGATGATGTGTCACACTTGAGGATTTTTCCTTTCCCTTTGCATAGGCTGAAAGTGGATTCACGACCCAATTTCACGCCTTCAGCCTGACTTGGTATTTTCTTCCTGTGTTGGTTCTCAAAACCCAGGGTAGTGTCTGAACTGAGAGTATTTGCCTCACCGCTACCTCAGTAATTCACTGCAGGTGTTAAATTTAAGTTTGTTTGGTGATTTAAAGTATCTAAATTTATTTGTTTATGATTTGCTGTAGTGCTAGGGATGTAAATTCTAAATTCTGGTTGTTGGTGTTAGTGAACTTGATATTTAGTTTGGAAATTTAGATAATTGGTATTTTGAGCTTTTGTTTACAGTATAGAGTTATTAAGTATCCTGAGCTATTATGTGAAGTGCAGAGTGAGGTGATTTTTATGAGCAAGCTAGTGCAGGAAGATTGTTTTAATTTCTGAATTATGTTGATGTTATGAATAGTGATAATTTTTAAGATTAGTTAGTGAGGTTTCTTTATAAGGGAAGTAGGTTCATTCAGGATAGTTCTATGGGTTATGTAATGTTAATTAAGGCTTGTGCTCAGTGTAAATTCTGTTTTGAGGATAATTTACTTGGTTTGTTTACTTGCTGATAGTAGATTTGTTAAAGTATAATTTGTGGCTCTTAAAATAACTGTAAATTTAATTGAAGTCTTTGAATCTGGTCTGGGAGATTGTGGAGTTTGCTAAGAGTGTTTAAATTTAAATCAATAAGTGTAAAATTGTAAATTGGTCATTGAGCTAACTGGGTGAGAGAAAAGAGAGTACGTTTCAAAAGAACAGAATTTGTCCACCTTGTGGAATTAAAAATAATCCAGTATTTTTTTTTTTGTGTAAGCTATGTGAATCATGGTATAATTTTGGATGCATGCCTAGTGTTCAAACCAACTGTGTTGAAATATGTAAAGTTGTGCTGTTCATAAGGCCAGTGGCCAAATAGAAATAGAAAGAAAATTGAGATTCTGTTTTTATACTGCTGTGTTTAAGCAAACAAGAAAAAAGGAAATACCATCTGTTTGTCCACTAAATTAACTTATTAAGTTTTTAAAGAAAAATAATAAATACAGGCAGTAGCCTTTCAAAAAAAAGTTCAAAATGAGTGCAGTGTGAAAAATTTTTGTGTGCTGTTGTCTTCCATGACTTGGTCCCATGTACCCCACCTTAGCTTGACTAAGGCTATCGATCCGAATCCTGGTATTATAAGGTTTTTCATAACTGCAATTTTTGTCCTAACCTTTTTAAATTGACTTTCACCGCCTCCACAAGTTGTTATTGAACGAGTACATTTTATCGTATGACTTATAGTGACACATTTTCATACACATGCAACAATATCCACTTATTTTTGCACTTTCAGGTGACTCAACTCTGCTTGAACACAAACAACGCAAACTTTCCAATAACTTCTTGTGGAATGTAAATTTTCAGATGCATTTTTGTTTAGGATGTTCATGGCCTTTTCTAGTACTTAGAAAATATTTTTGTTTCGAAATGCATCCACCCATCTCCCAAATTAAATTTTTCTATAATTTCCATATGAATTTCAATACCAGCATAAATATAACGCCGATTAATAAATATCAATCCAATTCAATATACCCAAAATGAATTAAATTCAAATTTTTTTTTCCACCAAAACAGTTCTATATATTCCCCAAGGAAGGGGGAGCTGGTTGTAGAGGATTTTACTCCCGTTGGTTGTAGGAGGCATTAGCGCTGTGCCCATCCGCACAATCACAGGGTAATGCTGCTAAAACATTCTCATGAAAAATATGAGACCGACACCCTAGATAATAGGTTCCAAAAGGATCAAACAGCTCGTTTGCTAATTATTCCGAGGAAGTACCCGATGTTCTCTGAAGTCAGATACATGCCAGATTTAACCCAATCTCAAGCATTTTTTCATTACTAAATGGCCATAAACAAAACGGAGAGGCACCACCAATATCCTAAACAGTTTTTGTGTTGCAGGGAGGAGGGGGAAATAGATACGTTCAGTCATTTGAGTTTGAGAAACACACAAGAACAGTTTGTTTTCTCTAAGAATTAAGGCTTAAGGTAGGGCCCTCTCATAATCAGAGTGTTTTTCGTTTTTAATCGAAAATGAACGAAAAAAAAGGTAAAAATGGCGCTGAGAAAAGACAGGATTAAAGAAATGCTGTTGGAATCAGATGCCAAAACGTGTGCAAAACTAAAGGATTTTTTCATGGATAATGATTCCACATTTTTTTTTTTTTTTTTTTTTTTTGCCGCCTCGGTGGCGCAGTGGTCTAAACGATGGCCTCTGATCATTCGTCCGAACGGGGTCCGGGTTCGAATCCCGGTGAGGCATGGATATTGTGTTTGTCTTACGGCACTGGCTCTCTCCCTTCCCTGGAACCAGTGATCCTAAATTAGGGACGGGCGACTGCTTATAGCCCATTGAGTTGCTCACGGTGGTCGTTAAGCCTCCAATCAAAAAAAATAAAAAAAAATGATTCCACATTTTCGACTAAAAAGACCGATGACAGTTTATTCAAATACAGTGAAAATGGTTGCTGTGTTTAAAATGTTTCCATGGATAAGAAGGAATCATCCATTGATATGTCAACTTTAACTTTAACCTCTTACGCAAGTGCAGTGGAAAACAGTGTTGCATCAAAACCTGAAATATTCAAACAACCCAAGAAGGAGGACATAGAACTCTTTTTTCGTAATCACCCAATACAACCTACAAATGACGCAAAATTTCCATTCATTTAAGAAAAAGTGTTTTATCACGAAAATGGGTCGAACCGCCGTTGGCTGAGCTATGACAAAATTTCGAGTTCCAACTATTGCACTGTGTGTCTTGCATTTTCCAAAAATGCAGAAAAAAATGCTTTTTCAGAGGGCATGAAGGACTGGAAACATATTCACCAAGGAATTTCTGAGCATGAAAATAGAAAAATGCACAATACAAGCACAGAGTGTTTTTTTTTTTTATGGCAAAAAAGCAAGTGATTAAAAATAGCAAAATGCACAATACAAGCACAGAGTGTTTTTTTTTTGTTTTTTTTTATGGCAAAAAAGCAAGGCATTAAAAATAGCAAAATGCACAATACAAGCACAGAGTGTTTTTTTTTATGGCAAAAAAGCAAGGGATTAAAAATAGCAAAATGCACAATACAAGCACAGAGTGTTTTTTTTTTTTTATGGCAAAAAAGCAAGGGATTAAAAATAGCAAAATGCACAATACAAGCACAGAGTGTTTTTTTTTATGGCAAAAAAGCAAGGGATAAAAATAGCAAAATGCGCAATACAAGCACAGAGTGTTTTTTTTATGGCAAAAAAGCAAGGGATTAAAAACAGCAAAATGCACAATACAAGCACAGAGTGTTTTTTTTTTTTTATGGCAAAAAAGCAAGGGATTAAAAATAGCAAAATGCACAATACAAGCACAGAGTGTTTTTTTTTATGGCAAAAAAGCAAGGGATTAAAAATAGCAAAATGCACAATACAAGCAGAGTGTTTTCTTTTTTTTTATGGCAAAAAAGCAAGGGATTAAAAATAGCAAAATGCACAATACAAGCAGAGTGTTGTTTTTTTTTATGGCAAAAAAGCAAGGGATTAAAAATAGCAAAATGCACAATACAAGCAGAGTGTTTTTTTTTTATGGCAAAAAAGCAAGGGATTAAAAATAGCAAAATGCACAATACAAGCAGAGTGTTTTTTTTTATGGCAAAAAAGCAAGGGATTAAAAATAGCAAAATGCACAATACAAGCACAGAGTTTTTTTTTTTTTTATGGCAAAAAAGCAAGGGATTAAAAATAGCAAAATGCACAATACAAGCACAGTGTTTTTTTTGTTTCTGTTTTTATGGCAAAAAAGCAATATTGAATGCTTGCTTGTCTCAAAACACGTAAATTCAAAAAACAGAACAAGTAAGAAAGAACAGGCAAGTCATTGAAAGGGTAATCGAAGTTGTAAAATTTTTAGGAAAGCGCGGAATGATTTTTAGATGAATGATTTCCAACCTGTGCTCCGCGTACACTTCACAGGGGCTCCACGGCTGCTCCAGGAAAATAAAATAAATAAAAATTGAATCAAATTAAAAAAAATAAGAAACAAAAAGAAGAATCAAAATAAGAAAACTAGAAAATTACATTCTGAACGGAAATTTGCCAAGTTGAATTTCGCGCCTCCTCTAGTAGACTACGCTTGGTCATTCCGCTGACACTAGCTCCAAAATTATTGTAGCACGAGACGGACAGACAACGAGGATGAGCTTCGCACCGACCTGTTGCGTGCCGCGTTTCAATGGCCCTTCCTGGAACTGAATGTCAGAGTGAGTTCTTGGAACTGCACATTCCAGAAGTTTCTCGCTCATTCTTGACCCTTCGAGAATTCCTGGAATCCGCTCGAAGCTTCTCGAAACTTAGTTTATACATAGAGGCCGGCTAGTCGATTTGGTGTCAGGGCAGCGGGTGACCTAGTGGTCAACGTTCGTGATTCCCACGGAGAAGACCTCGGGTTCGATCCCAGGTAGGTACGAACGCTCGAACCACTAAATTTCAGCCGTGCGTCGGATGGGCACGTTAAGCC
This sequence comes from Macrothele yani, assembly GCA_039090855.1. NCBI lineage: Eukaryota > Metazoa > Arthropoda > Arachnida > Araneae > Macrothelidae > Macrothele > Macrothele yani. Next base: position 105,402,091 of record CM076999.1, on the reverse strand, counting down.
GTCGGACCCCGGGACCTGGCTCCCCGGTAATAAATAAGGGCCTCTTCCTCCCCCTTTCTATTTCGCCTCCGTGTCACTTTCCTATCGGGCACTCTAGTCCAAATCTCATAGCTTTCCTGTTTCTAAGGTTTGTTTAAGACCTGGGGTCAGACACTTCCTTCCTAAAATCCTCTACATATGATCTGATCTGATCTGATTTGGTGTCACTACACAGTGAATTGGGGAGTCATCATCTTGATAGAAGGCATCCCCTGAACGAAACAATGCCTGAGCCATTGCAAGGACTTGGTCGGCCAAGATGATTTCATACACCCTGCCAGTCATCCTTCCTTTCAAAGTGATCAAGGGACCCACTGAAAACGGTACGATATGACCTCCCTGAGCATTAAAGTTCTTGAAGGTATGAAAGTATGAAAGTTCGTCGTCATGAAGGAATGAAAGTTCGTCCTCATGAAGGAATGAAAGTTCGTCGTCATGTTCCTCAAACCATGACTTGACATCCGACCTCTGTGAATTGGAGAGTTATCATCTGAATAGATGGCATACAGTGCAGGAAACAATGCCTGAGCCATTGCAAGGACTTGGTCGGCCAAAATGATTTCATACACCCTGTCAGTCATCCTTCCTTTCTCGGCTATCAGAGGACCCACTGAAAACGCTACGATATGACCTCCCAGAGCATGAAAGTTCGTGAAGGTATGAATGTATGAAAGTTCGTCGTCATGTTCCTCAAACCATGACTTGACATCCGACCTCTGTGAATTGGAGAGTTATCATCTGGACAGATGGCATACCGTGCAGGAAACAATGCCTGAGCCATTGCAAGGACTTGGTCGGCCAAAATGATTTCATACACCCTGTCAGTCATCCTTCCTTTCTAGGCTATCAGAGGACCCACTGAAAACGCTACGATATGACCTTCCAGAGCATGAAAGTTCGTGAAGGTATGAAAGTATGAAAGTTCGTCGTCATGTTCCTCAAACCATGACTTGACATCCGGCCTCTGTGAATTGGAGAGTTATCATCTGGATAGATGGCATACCGTGCAGGAAACAATGCCTGAGCCATTGCAAGGACTTGGTCGGCCAAAATGATTTCATACACCCTGTCAGTCATCCTTCCTTTCTAGGCTATCAGAAGACCCACTGAAAACGCTACGATATGACCTTCCAGAGCATGAAAGTTCGTGAAGGTATGAAAGTATGAAAGTTCGTCGTCATGTTCCTCAAACCATGACTTGACATCCGGCCTCTGTGAATTGGAGAGTTATCATCTGGATAGATGGCATACCGTGCAGGAAACAATGCCTGAGCCATTGCAAGGACTTGGTCGGCCAAAATGATTTCATACACCCTGTCAGTCATCCTTCCTTTTTAGGCTATCAGAGGACCCACTGAAAACGCTACGATATGACCTCCCAGAGCATGAAAGTTCGCGAAGGTATGAATGTATGAAAGTTCGTCGTCATGTTCCTCAAACCATGACTTGACATCCGACCTCTGTGAATTGGAGAGTTATCATCTTGATAGATGGCATACCGTACAGGAAACAATGCCTGAGCCATTGCAAGGACTTGGTCGGCCAAAATGATTTCATACACCCTGTCAGTCATCCTTCCTTTCTAGGCTATCAGAGGACCCACTGAAAACGCTACGATATGACCTCCCAGAGCATGAAAGTTCGTGAAGGTATGAAAGTATGAAAGTTCGTCGTCATGTTCCTCAAACCATGACTTGTCATCCGACTTCTGTGAATTGGAGAGTTATCATCTGGATAGATGGCATACCGTGCAGGAAACAATGCCTGAGCCATTGCAAGGACTTGGTCGGCCAAAATGATTTCATACACCCTGCCAGCCATCCGTCCTTTCAAGGTGATCAGGGCACCCACTGAAAACGCTACGATATGACCTTCCAGAGCATGACAGAACTACCACCATACTGCACTGTTGGGAGCAGACAGTCTAAGTTGTACGCTTCTGACGATGTTCTCCACACGTAAACACGTCCTGAGGTGGGGAATAGTGTGAATGTGGATTCATCCGACTACAATACACACTTCCATGCATCGGCAGTCCACGTTGTATGTTCCTGGTACCACTGCCATCACAGTTGTGCATTCATCCGGGTCACCAGAGGTTTTGAAATAGCAGCTCTGCCATGAATATCTTGTTTTTGCTGTTCAGTGCGCACTGTTTTCGTTGATACTGGGGTCTGGAGATGCAGATTGAGCTCCGCACTAATTTTCGGCGCCGTGGTCTTTTTATTACAGGTAACAATCCTCCTTAATGCTCACCCGTTTCTATCAGTCAGGGTAGTTTTCCGGCAGCTCTTGTGTTTCGCAGACGGGGTTTTGCCACGAACACGGTATGCTGTCATGACGCTAGATACAGTAGCTCTCGATACCCCGACCACCCTGGTGACTGTTGTAAGGAGGCACCAACTAGCCGGCCACCAACAATTAGTCCTTTTTCGAATTCCGTTAGATCGCACATTTCGTCGTCACCCTGAAATTTTGCAGCAAGACACTTTAAATGCACTTAAACAGAGGCGTAATTATTGGGTTGTCGGAAAAGTCATGACGCATTTTAGCCATGTTTTGCAAAGGTCATTTATATGTAGAAAGAACAAAGATCAATCAATGATATAATGCCCGTTTTGTTCGATAACCTTTTGCCATCTTTCAGTGAGCTGCAGAATGCCTCGTTCATAGATGGACCTGTCTTTCGTGGCGAAAAGCCGTACAAGGTGCAGATTTATAGCCTCATATGAATCGAACGTTATACCACGCAAGGACTGTTGAAGAGAGCGAAACAAGTGGAAGTCTGACGGCGCAAGGTCAGGCGAGTATGCTGGGTGTGGCAACACATCCCACCCAAGCTCCAATAATTTTTGGCGGGTGATCAAACTTGTGTGTGATCTCGCGTTGTCGTGATGGAACACAACACCTTTACGATGAACGAGCTCTGGGCGTTTCTGGATGCTGGATTCGTTCAAACTGTCCAATTGCCGAAAGTACACATTCGAATTGATTGTTTGGTTCGAAAAACCCGACACCTTTAAAACCCAACCACACTGAGACCAGAACCTTCCGCTGATAAATGTCTGCTTTGGATGTCGTTTGAGGTGAAGCAGCACGTCGCTACCAAGACCGTTTGCGCAGCACATTGTTGTACACAATCCACTTTTCGTCACCAGTTATCAGTCGCTTCAAAAAAGGATCGTTTTCCTCACGTTTAATGAGCATATTGCAGATGTTTATGCGCGCCGTCAATTGAGCTTCTTTGAGTACGTGAGGAACCCGCGCATCGAGCTTGCTTACGTATCCCAGCTTCTTCAGGTGGTCGTGAACGCTTGAATGATGGATGTGCAATGTGTCTGCAATCTTTCGTGTCGTGTAACGTGGGTTTGACTCGATCAATGCCTTGATTTGGTCATCATCAACCTCGGTGGGCCTCCCCGAAAGAGGAGCATCGTTGAGGTCAAAATCACCAGCACGGAATTTTGCCAACCACCGCTGGCACTGACGTTCTTATAGAGCATTATCACCGTACACTTTACGCAACTTTTCACAAGCTTGATGCGCGTTCTTCCCTTTACGGAAATAAAACAGTAAAATATGGCGAAAATGAACAGTTTGGTCTTCCATCTTCAACTTGATGTCAAATCGCTCACTATTCCTTTTAGACTGCAGCTAGAACTGGCACCTGTCGAATGCCATAGAGATACCAGAGCTGCGCATGCCTCTAGTACTTCCAAAACCGCCCAACCGCCATCGGGTGCCAAAATACGTCATGACTTTTCCGACAACCCAATATAAATACACCATACTGTGAACACTCAAGAGACGCATATAGCGTATTAAATCCGTTTATTTTTTGTGGCGTAGTAAGAACAAAGATTCGCCAAGCTTTCGCACTCCACTTGGAGGCTTTCTCAAGGTAATGGCAGACATACAAATTTCTACCATAAGCATTTTTATGTCTACCATTGCCTTGAGAAAGCCTCCCAGTGGAGTGCGAAAGCTCGGCGAATCTTTGTTCTTACTACGCCATAAAAAAATAAACGGATTTTAATACGCTATATGCGTCTCTTGAGTGTCTTAAACAAAAGCTTGAAGTTCTAAACAAAGCTATTACAACCAAAATGTGGTGAATGTCTTTGCGTATTGCAAAGTACGCAGCTGCATTAAAAGTCACGTCTTTGAGCGTGGTGTGTCACATTGTTCTGTCCACACCCTGTATTTTTTATGCTTACTAGAGTTTTTGTCATAATTGGAATGTACGATGTTCAAAATTAAAATAAAGTCAAATCTATTTTTCAGAGGAAAGGTTGGAGCCTCCGTTAGAAATGCACTGAAGGATCCACCCTTCTGCTCGAATTTTAACTCATACGTTGGAGATCCAGACCCAGAAGTGGGCTACATTTCAAGAGAGGGATGTAAGGATTTGTATTTATTATACAGTTTTATACCTAAGTCAGCAGGTATTTTAACTTTTGGAAGGGCACATAAGACTTCTTATATATATTTTTTCCAGCACGCAGCTACGTGGAGTACCCATTGCGCTCATTGCAAAGCTGCTACAATTTTTGTCACCTGAAGCTTTGATCTTTCTGTAGGTCATTAATTAATTCAAACGCTCGTCGTGGATCGGGAACACTAAACAGAAACCATCGCGTAAATAAATCCATCGCTCTTTCCACGTTAAGCAACGCACAGCAACCGAAAAATTGTTATTCGGCCGCCGTCGTGGAATCGAATCCCGAATCTCTCGATATCTAGCCGAGCGCGTTGGCCTTACATCACAGCGGCCAACAATTCACGGCGCTATGCGTGTTTTTCTTTTACAGTCAGCATCTGACATCATAAATTCGTAAAATGGGCTCAGCTACTGAGACGTCTCCATTTGGTGGGCATTAAGGCTATATATAATTACAGCAATAATACAAAGAGCGAGATCCAAGGTGAAAAGCAAATATAATACGTGGCGACAATTGAATAAATAAATCCATCGCTCTTTTCACGTTAAGTAACGCACAGCAACCGAAAAATTGTCATTCGGCCGCCGTCGGGGAATCGAATCCCGAATCTCTCGATATTTAGCCGCGTGCGTTATCGATATCTAGCTGAGTGGGTTATCGATATCTAACCGGGTGCGTTATCGAAAGATTCGGATTTCGATTCCCCGGCGGCGGCCGAATAACAATTTTTCGGTTGCTGTGCGTTACTTAACGTGGAAAGAGCGATGGATTTATTTATTCAACTGACGCCACATATTTAGATGACTTTCAGAAATCATCGCTCATTCCACGTTAATATGTGAGTCTCGGAAATATTCTCATCGGCCGCCACCGGGAATCGGTGCAGTGGTAGCATGTCCAACGTGTAACTGGAAGACCCTAGGTTTGATTCCCGGTGGCCGTCGATGATAATTTTTCCTAGACTCACTTATTAACGTGGAATGAGCGATGATTTCTGTTTGGTGTTTCTGTAGGTCACTAATTACTCACCGAACCAGCTTGCTTGTCTTTTCGATTTGACCATAGAATCCTATATAATAAGCTACGCCTATCCTTAACGCTCTCACGTCATTCAGTACTTGCAGCGCCGCAAAGTCGAAGCAACCGGAATTCATATATATTGCAACGGCATTCATATATCAGGTAATCCCACAAATACTGTCGTTTTTTCAACGCGAGAAGAAAATAAAGCAAAACGTGCCTGGAACAGATGTTTTAATCCATATAATAAGTGCCTCTGGTAGTTACAACCTTCTCCCATCGATCGACAATGTTTTGAATCCCAGACTTGTAGATTTCCATGGATTTCGATGCAAAAAAGGCAGAAAGGGTTCGCCGTACTTCCTCCACATTTCGAAGTGTAGTCCCAGCAAGATGGTTTTGCAGGCTGCGAAAGAGGTGGTAGTCGGACGGGGAGATGTCAGTGGAATATGCTGGATTGCGGAAGTTTTTCCTATCCGAAGTCTTGCAACGTGACACTGGTCATTTTCGCTGCGTGTAGTTTTGCGTTGTCTTCCTGCAGCAGCACGCCTTTACGATTCACGAGTGCTGGACGTTTATCCTGCAAAGCAGCGCGTAGACGCTGCAGCTGCTGACAGTAGACTTCCCCTGTAATGGTTTTGTTGGGTGGCAGAAGCTCGTAATGGATTATGCGTTGCATATCCCACCACACAGACATCAAAACCTTTTGTGGGAAACGTCCTGGTTTCGCCACTGCTGAAGGCACATTTCCTTTGGAAAGCCACTGCCGTTTACACTTAATGTTGTGATAAACAATCCATTTTTCATCGCCCGTGACAATTCTGTGCAAAAACGGCTCCCTTCTTCCACTGGAGAGCAAAGAAGTGCAAATGTCCACACGCTGTTGAGGAGTGAGATCATGGGGGTACCCACTTATCCAGTTTCGACTCATAGCCAAGGTCCTGCAGATGCCGCTGAACAGTGCAATGGGTTGAATGGACAAGTGTGGCCAATTCCTCGACTGTTGCCTGCGGATTTATTTCAACAGCAGCTTTCAGCACGTCATTATCCAGCTCAACAGGACGTCCGGGTTGCTGCATATCCTTGAGGATGGTGTCCTCACTTCGAAATTTCTGGAACCATCGTTGACATTTCCTAACCTCCAGGGTATCCCGGCACATATACGGCATTAATGTTTCGTATTGCTACCGTCGCTGAATTTTGATGGTGGAACTCATACAGCATAATGTGGTCTTCTGGCACTGCCATTTCCTATTCGGTTTAAGCACACAACGACTGCACCTAGAACTCCCGTTTGCGGTCTCACGTGACATCAAAATCTGCTCGCGTGATCCCTCTTATACTCACCGTGGTCGACGTCATAGTCTGGGCACCAGGAGACTCACTACTGTTTGGCTTTGGCAAAACGACATTACTTCTGGAATGACCTGATAATACTCTATCTACCTACAAGTAATTGGACACCTGTGATAGCAAGGGAAAACGAAGTTTATTTCCCTTCAATATTTGGTGGATCCTCCACGAGTGGCGATTACAGCTGCGACCCTCCGGGGCATACTCTCAACCAGGCGTTGTTCGACGGCTAGCGGTATTTTCTTCCACTCGGCTTGGAGAAGACCGGTCAGTTCCTTCACCGATTTCGGACGGTGGGGGCACCCCTTAAGTCGACGCTCCAACTCGTCCCAGAGGTGTTCGACAGGGTTAAGGTCCGGGCTCTACGCAGACCAGTCCATTCGATTAACCCCATTATCGCCATACCAAGCCATGGTGGACCTCGCAACATGACAGTTGGCATTGTCATCCTGAAAGTAACATGAGTCCACCCCGTAAAACTGCCGCAGCGTAAGAAGCACATGGTTATCCAAAATGGTGCAGTAGGTCTCGGCGTTGAGTCTACCAGGAATTGCGACCGAGGGTCCCGTGCCATACCAGAAGAAATACTCCGATAACAAAATTCCACCGGCGCCGAACTTCAGAGTTAGCACAATACATTCCGGCAGGAGGCGTTCTCCAGGCAGACGCCAAACTCAGACCCTGCCATCCGAACGGTAGAGGGTGAACCTTGATTCGTTGCTCCAGAGAACCTGTTTCCACTGTTCAACGGTTCACTGTCGACGTTCTTTGCACCACGTTAGCCGAGCAGCACTATTGGATTTGGTGATCAAAGGCTTGTGGGCGGCAGCACGTCCATGATAACCGAGCAGATGGGCTTCTTTACGGATGGTATTCATCAAACGAACACTCCCGTATGCTTGTTGAAACTCCTCGCGGATCTTCGTGAACTTTGGGAGCTTGTTCAGGGCTTGGGGATCCGTATGACTTCCCAATGCTTCCAGTGTCTTGTTGAGTCCATGCCGTGACGAATCGCCACCGTCATCAAGGCGAAAGGTGGTGTTACACTTTACTAGACAGGTATATCTAATTCAATTGCTCTTCAATGTATGTAATAGCAGAATATAATGTCAACTAAACACGATAAAAACAAATGCAGTGCACAACGTACCACGTGTTAAAACACTTTACTAATAAAAACACACCATACGATTCATGGTCTTTCGAAGACACATCTTCTTCATCATCAGATGAAATAGTCTATTACACATCGTCTTCATCATCTATAACGAAGTACATTTCTCCGTCATTTTTATCCGCGACGGGGCTCGAACCCGGATCCCCTCATTCCGGAATAAGTCACTCTACTAATTGAGCTACGCGGACGTTTTATTCTGATTCCTATCTGCCTTTATGTCGTGTGCGTCCTTCTGGCAGGTACGTCACATCTCCTGGTACGTTACATCATCTCCCCCTTATTTTTTTTTATTTATTTTTTTTTTCGAAGGGCTGGGGAAGGGATTCTCTTATTTTTCCTATCTCGCGGTGGGGAAATAACATCACACCAATGCAAGATTTTGAACGGTCGGGTCATCCGGATAGTTCGGGCGCCATTATAACGAAGTGAATTTCTCCGTCATTTTTATCCGCGCCAGGATTCGAACCCGGGTCCACTCATTCCAGAATCAGTTGCTCTACCAATTAAGCTACGCGGACGTTTTATTCTGATTCCTATCTGCCTTTATGTCGTGTGCGTCCTTCTGGCAGGTACGTCACATCTCCTGGTACGTTACACATCAGATGATACAGTCTACTACACATCGTCTTCATCATCAGATGATACAGTCTACTACACATCGTCTTCATCATCAGATGAAACAGTCTACCACACATCGTCTTCATCATCAGATGATACAGTCTACTACACATCGTCTTCATCATCAGATGATAGTCTACTACACATCGTCTTCATCATCAGATGATACAGTCTACTACACATCGTCTTCATCATCAGATTATATAGTCTACTACACATCGTCTTCATCATCAGATGAAACAGTCTACTACACATCGTCTTCATCATCAGATGATAGTCTACTACACATCGTCTTCATCATCAGATGATAGTCTACTACACATCGTCTTCATCATCAGATGATACAGTCTACTACACATCGTCTTCACCATCAGATGAAACAGTCTATTACACATCGTCTTCATCATCAGATGATACAGTCTACTACACATCGTCTTCATCATCAGATGATACAGTCTACTACACATCGTCTTAATCATCAGATGAAAAAGTCTACCACACATCGTCTTCGTCATCAGATGATACAGTCTATTACACATCGTCTTCATCATCAGATGATACAGTCTACTACACATCGTCTTCATCATCAGATGATACAGTCTACTACACATCGTCTTAATCATCAGATGAAAAAGTCTACCACACATCGTCTTCATCATCAGATGATACAGTCTACTACACATCGTCTTCATCATCAGATGATACAGTCTAGTACACATCGTCTTCATCATCAGATGATACAGTCTACTACACATCGTCTTCATCATCAGATGATACAGTCTACTACACATCGGCTTCATCATCAGATGATACAGTCTACTACACATCGGCTTCATCATCAGATGATACAGTCTACTACACATCGTCTTCATCATCAGATGATGAAGTCTTTCGAAGACACATCGTTTTCGTCATGAGATGATACAGTGATGATGAAGACGATGTGTCTTCGAAAGATCTCATGAAGCGTATGGTGTGTTTTTGGTAGTAAAGTATTTTAACATGTGGTACGTTCTGCACTGCATTTGTTTTTATCTTGTTTAGTCGACATTTTATTATACTATTGGATTTTAACACAAATTAGTATCATCAACGAAAATTTATGTATGTTGTATGCGTGTGCGTACGTACGTACAGAGGTGGAGCACCCATTGCATTTCACGTCCTGAGCTCTACTACCAAAAGGACTCATTCAGAACTCCAGTAACAATTGAATTACATGTTCTCATTTCCGGTGCAAATAACGCTTATCCGCTGCTAGGGCAAACATTGGATATCTAAAAAGCTCTCGGCTATGGTGTGTAGGGATGCAGACCTGCAGTAAGAGACGGTCTCCTGTTAAAACATTTTTCAGGAATACTAGAAATAAATACGATTAGTACGCAATCCAACCAGAGTTTCAGGTCTGTCTAAACGATGTCTCAGATTTGTCTTCTGAGGGATTTTCAAAATACGCGGGCAAAGTTGTTTCGGCATTAATAAAGAGCTATGCTGTTCAATGTTATTTTCTACTGGATATTATGGAAACCATAACCCTAAACGATGGCTAATTAACATTTCTATCGCCGTATTATTGGTAAGTTGTGTTCTCTTCTGATTTTCAAGAGAAATTTTCTAGTACGTATTCACTGAACCATATTGTACGTTAAAAGTCCAATGTCAGTCTATTCGTAAACCAAAGTTAATGAAGGATATTTATGCCAGTTGTTATAAAGGGTATTGGTTACAAAATGTAGAATATTCGAACGGACTATTTTCCGAGATAACTGATCATATCGAAGATACACTGGATTGCAAACATTAAGGACGAGACGGTTTTTCGAATATAACGTCGTGCAGAAGTGCTCCACATCGACTCAAACCATACCATAAGATCCTCAAGATCTAAGAATATGGGACAAGTGAGCAAAACCGTCCAAACAAGGAATCCAACGGATACAAAGGCACTTTATTGAAAAAGTAGCTTCGAGCACAACTGGACAGAAGACAGAAACGTCCATGTGACAGGCGGCTGCCAAGAAAAATACAGTCTTTAGTAGGGGATATGATCACCCCTGACTGCGTTGCAGGATTTACAACGTCTGTCCTAGCTGAGGACGAAGTTGTCAAGGAGCTGTTGAGGCATCGCGGCCCATTCCTCTTTTAGCGCCAATTGCAGCTGCGGAATCGTTGCTGGCGGCTGGTGACGTGCTGTCAAGCGTCTCCCGAGAAGGTCCCATACGTGTTCGATTAGATTAAGGTCAGGGTACCTTGCGGGCCAATCCATGCGTTGAATATCTTCACTCTCCAACAGCTCTGCGACAGCCACTGTACGATGAGGTGTAGCGTTGTTGTCCATGAAAAGGAACTCAGGACCCACAGCACCTCTGAACAGACGCACGTGAGGCAGGAGAACCTCAGTACAATAGCGGACACTATTGACTGAACCACCTTGGAAGATGTGAAGGTCAGTACGGCTACCAAGCATGATACCGCCCCAAACGAGAACGCCTCCACCTCCAAACCGGTCCCTTTTGATGATGTTGGAGGTGTGATTGCGTGTTCCCTGCTCTCTCCAGATGTGTATACGTCCAGAATCACTCATCAGACAAAATCGGCTCTCATCCGTAAAGAGAACTTGACCCCATTGCTGATGTGTCCAGCTCTTGTGTTCCTGGCACCACAGAAACCGTCGTCTCCGATGAGCAGGCGTTAATGGCACACACCGTACTGGTCGTCGTGCAAATAGACCACTTTTGTGCAGCCTCCTAGCCACGGTCAAACGCGATAAGGGACGTCCAGTTGTCTGTTGCTTGTGCCTTGCGATTTCTCCCGCTGTCTGCCGTCTGTCTCTTCTCAACGACAGCTGTTCCTGTAGTTTGAAATGCCCGGCAAGCTTGTGAAACGATGCTGTGAGCGATCCCGAACTCCTCGGCCACACTAGTCACACTTCAACCTTCTCCCAACTTCCCAATGACGCGACCTCGGGTAAAGTCATCCAGATGTCGTCTATTGGATTGCCTGTTGGCCATATCACACGGTGGCAGCAACTCGACGCCCTTCAGACCGATGTACACCGTGCAATAGCTTTCACCGAATTGCTGAGCGTTCACCGCCCGTGTGTTTTTACCCTTCCGACACTACCACCCCCCCCTACGTAATGCTGCATATATGCGCATGTCCTACCGTACCGGACCCTAGTCTATCTCCTGAGTGGTGTTTCGGTCCGTTCTCCTTGCTCGTTCCGCTGTTATGCTAATTTCTCCTCTTCGTCCTTAATTTTTGCACACCAGTGTAGTTTCGCGAAGTGGAGACAGCGTTGCTACCTTCACTTCATAACGCAATTCCAGGCTCTTCACCCGAAAGATGACTCCTTGCATTAGAGAATCTATACGTGACTTTCGGAATGTGCCCAGTATCTTGGTGTCCAGAAATCAGGGTCATCGGACACAAAACACCTCAAACTGATCGTAACACCCGTCCGGTAGTTAAGAGGAGCGAACCAGAGATCAAAGGAAGCAGCAAATGACTAACAAATTTGGATGGTTTTTGCTCGATACATACATTGCAGCTAACTTCACTGCTGCGACACGTATCACGTTTCGAGAATCTCACCTATCGAGGACACTGCCGTAATTTGTTGCAGATATGCATGAGTTACCCCTTTGTGAGGAAAGTCGAAATCCCGCTTCAGCTTTGGTCAAATGGATGCAGATTACATGCGCCTATTTCCAATCAGCAGCCGCGATGGTTTACTTTCAGTTTTCTGTTTTTTGCAACGATCAAAAGATCTCCCACATGAAATACAAACCGAAAATCCACATTGCAGTAGATAAATGTTAGACAGCTGTAACTGCTCTCCTCCCCTTACGGTAATCTGCTCTGTCGGCACTTGGTTGGAAAACAAGTTAGTAAAATCATGCAATGCATTGATTATGATACGCTTTCCATCATACCAAAATTATTACTCAAGTTATGAGGATAATGGCTGTGGAATATATCTCGCTCCTGTGTCCTGACCTTTGACCCCATTTCGATGATATTCAATAGAACCGGTTCAGTGCACCTCAAGAATAACACACTAAAGTTTTGTCGCAATAGAAGCAGTTTTACGCAAGTTATGAGAATAATGGCTGTGGAATAAATCTTGCTTTTGTGCAATGACCTTTGACCCCATTTCGTTGATATTCAACAGAACCGGTTCACTATACCTCCGGAACAACATGATAACGTTTTGTCGCAATCGAAACATTTTTTGGTAAGTTATGATGCACAAGGGCAATGGAATTGATCCCACTCCAGTGTCCTGACCTTTGAACCCATTTCGCCCATTTTCAATAGGGTTCGTCCCCAGTGGCTCCCTACCACATACTAAAATTTCATCGAAATCGAACCATTTTCACGCAAGTTATGACGCTTAAGGGCAATGGAATAAGTCCCGCTCTCATGCCCTGCCTTACGTTTGACTCCAATAGGCCAATTTTCAATAGGGTTCGTGCCCAGGTAGTTTCCTACCACATACTGAAATTTTCATCGAAATCGAACCATTTTTACGCAAGTTATGACGCATAAAGGGCAATTGAATGGATCCCGCTCTTATGGCGTGACCTTTGACCCCTACTTCACCCATTTTCAATAGGGTTTGTACCCAGGTGGTCCCCTACCACATACTAAATTTTCATCGAAATCGAACCATTTTTACGCAAGTTATGACGCATAAGGGCAATTGAATGGATCCCGCTCTTATGGCGTGACCTTTGACCCCACTTCACCCATTTTCAATAGGGTTTGTACCCAGGTGGTCCCCTACCACATACTAAAACTTCATCGAAATCGAACCATTTTTACGCAAGTTATGACGCATAAGGGCAATTGAATGGATCCCGCTCTTATGCCCTGCCTGACGTTTGACCCTACTTCACCCATTTTCAATAGGGTTTGTACCCAGGTGGTCCCCTACCACATACTAAATTTTCATCGAAATCGAACCATTTTTACGCAAGTTCTGACGCATAAGGGCAATTGAATGGATCCCGCTCTTATGGCGTGACCTTTGACCCTACTTCACCCATTTTCAATAGGGTTTGTCACCCAGGTGGTCCCCTACCACATACTAAATTTTCATCGAAATCGAACCATTTTTACGCAAGTTCTGACGCATAAGGGCAATTGAATGGATCCCGCTCTTATGGCGTGACCTTTGACCCCACTTCGCCCATTTTCAATAGGGTTTGTACCCAGGTGGTCCCCTACCACATACTAAAACTTCATCGACATCGAACCATTTTTACGCAAGTTATGACGCATAAGGGCAATTGAATGGATCCCTGCTCTTATGGCGTGACCTTTGACCCCACTTCACCCTATTTTCAATAGGGTTTCGTACCCTGGTGGTCCCCTACCACATACTAAAATTTCATCGAAATCGAACCATTTTTACGTGAGTTATCCTGCCAACAGACAGACGGACGGACAGAAAAAGCTGGAGCATATACGCTTCTTCAACCTACGGATGGGAAGCGTAAAAAAAGAAGTTGAAACACTAACGTTGGCAGCACGTAAAAACCATCAGAATGCCTTCCAGAAGAAAATCAAACCGAGAATCCACGTTGCAGTAGACAGATATTACACAGCTATAAATGCTCCTCTCCTCCGTAAAGTATTCTGTTCTATCAGCTCTTGATTTCAAGAGAACGATTCTGAAACAATGCAGGTCGCAGTAAATAGTAACGATCAAAATATCTTCAAGATAAAATCCAAACCGAGAATCCACATTGGAGTAGACAGATATTAGACAGGTGTAGACAGATATTAAACAGGTGTAGACAGATATTAGACAGGTGTAGACAGATATTAGACAGGTGTAACTGCTCCTCCCCGGTATCCCGTTCTTTCTTCGTGCCCAATTCGTCGCGCGTCAAATTGTAGCAGTTACCAATTCATCGCAGGCAAATTGATCGGGAGCAAATTCGTCGAATACTAAATTTGTCGTGGACGAATTCGTCGTATTTCGGCCCTCCTCAGTGAAATACTTTGGAGTTTTGTAAGAGGTATTTGAGCTCTCCAACCTGAAAAAGTCCTTTGGGAGATGGTGCCGTTACGATTTTGAATTTTGCATAACTTGTGAATCTTTCATGTTTCATGTGACATGTCTGCTCCTTTCCAGGGCCCCTGTGAAGTCTTTTTGAGGGATATAGTGGTTCAGGAGGGTGGGGAACACTTGTCTCTCGGTTGCTCTTGCAGTATTAGATTTACCTCTTGTACACTGCATTGATTTATTTTTAGTGTATTTTACATTGTTCTGCAGGTCCATGACATTTCGGAGGACCTCTGTGATCTCCTCGGGGATCGCAGGACGGGGATCGCAGGACGGGGATTTGTATAAGCCTAACGAAAGTGATTTGTCCGCATTTTTCGTGTTTAGTGTTGTATCGAGTAGCAGACTCTACTTGTGGGTATGCCCTTTCCTCAGAAATTTGAAGTCTGTAAAAGGGATCCGAGGTGCTTGGGTTGGTAAGGGGCGCTACCCCTAACTTCCGTAATTTATATTCTGGACCGCTAGAGTAGGTCAGTGTATCTGTGATGTTTCCCCCTGAAGCGCCAGCGAGGTTCGCGAGCTTCGACGGGGCTTTCCCCTAAAACGTTGAAATGGACGTAGAGCTGAAAACATTGGTATCATGCTTTATATGACGATTCTGTACACGACCGCGAATTTTCAGGAGGGTGGTGAGTATTCACCCCTTCCCCTAGGTTTCTAGGAGAGAGAGAGAACGTGTTTTAACTTTCCGTGTGAAGGAACACCAAACCTACGTACGGAATTGTGAACTGAAGAAGTCGCTATAGCCCAGCATTGTCGCGAAAGCAACCATAAATTTCTGTTCGGAAACGCTATGCTCATTGATAAACCTGATTCAACGATGAAGCTTAATGTACACTGCTGGACAATTGCTAAGGACGGATCCTAAACGACTATATAGCGCATAAAAAAGTAAGTGTGGTTGGATGCCAAGTGAAATAAAATAATGTCAGAATGCCAGGACATAACAAGAAAGACAATTTATTGTGTTCTGAAATCCAGAAGGCTTTGGAACGTGTTCAAGGGACAAACAGGCCATTTTGTGCAGAATACGTAAACGTGAAAAAAACGCAATTACCGTCCGCAGGCGTTCCGGCGTAAGATGTCAATACGGGATATGGCCACCATGGGGGGGCGATGCAAGATTCCACACGTCGTGCCATGCTTTGCACAACATTATCAAGCAGCTGTTGGGGTAATTTATCCCATTCCTCTGTCACTGCACGGATGAGGGTGTCCTTGTTTATTGGAGGGCATTGGCGACCAGCAAGACTCCTCCCCAAAGCATCCCACACATTTTCAATGGGATTCAGATCTGGAGAACGTGCTGGCCATACGAGGCGTTGAATATCCTTGCTCTCAAGACACTCCTGGACAGCGACTGTTCGATGACATGTTGCGTTGTCGTCCATGAAAATGAATCTATCACCGACCGCACCACATAACATGTGAACATGAGGTAGCAGAACATCATTAAGGTATCGTTGGCCAGTCATAGTCCCAGTTGGAAGCACATAGAGGGACGTACGGCCATTGATCATGATGCCAGCCCATACCATGACACTACATGTCGGATATCGGTCCCTTTCGTGTATGTTTGCTGGACAATATGCAGTACCACTATCACGCCAGATCAGTTGTCGTCGACAATCAGACGATAGACTGTATCTACTCTCATCTGAGAAGAGGACAGCAGACCAGTCGTTATCAGTCCAATTGCGATGTTGATGGCACCATTGCAAACGGGCGGTACGGTGACGTCTGGACAATGGGATGCACACAACAGGACGGCGGGCGTATAGTCCTCCTTCATGCAAACGTCTGGCGACAGTTTTTCGGGAGATCCGCTTGCCAGTAGCAGCCATAAACTGATTTGCTACCTCACTAGCTGTGCTCCGCCGGTGTCTTTTTGTTGATATCACTATGTACCGATCTTCTGCAGGTGTCGTACTGCGAACACGACCTCCCCCGTGACGTTTGCTACACTCTCCATTTGTTTGAAATGATTTCCAAAGCCTTGAAACAACACTGTGGCTGACGTCGAACTCCCTGGCAACATCTGTTATTTTTCGCCCTTCTTCAATCTTGCCAATAATACGGCCACGCGTAAAATCATCTAAGTGATGTCGGGAAGACATACTGAAAATTGCAAGTTCGTCAATTGATTCTTTCCCTTTCAACTTTGCGTTTGAACAACAACGGTCAATACGCGTCAAATGCTTTATATCTCTTATCAGCGCTATGACGTCACGAACAAGTTCGGCAATCCAAAATTTGCATACGCACAACACGTCTTACTGTATCCCGCTCTTATGCTAATTTCCACATTTTCCTGACTTCCATTTTATGGTTGCTATCGTTGCTATTGTCATCCGTCCTTAGCACTTGTGCGGCAGTGTATTAGAAGCTTTTCACATATACAGGAACTCTTCATTGCTTGTCAACGACATGACGTCGACTATATTTCTTTCAAGCGCGTGGAAACAACTTACCAAAACCCGTGACCGTCAGAATTCTAATGATGTCACAATGATTTGAATGCTTCGATTTTCACGTTTATTATAAACCGACCGCAGTACCGAACCTTGTCCCTCCTCATTAGCAATGCCCAAAGGAGTACAAACTTTCGCATTTAGAGCGTGGTTCCATAGAGCATACAACGTATGCAAACCCGACTATCTAAATAATAAAGAAGTTGGGAATATCTATAGCAAAGGTCTAAAGGCTGGATATAAGAAGGATGATATAGACAGAGTACATAAGAGTGTGAGAAATCATATAATATCAGCAATAGAAAAATCGCCTAGTACGACAATGAGATACGCAGGATCCATCACATATATCTCAGGCTTTACATATTGGTTAAAGAATTTATTATTACGCAAATACAGCAATGCCGTCCCGGTGGCGCAGTGGTCTAAGGCGCTGGCCTCTGATCATTCGTCCGTAAGGGGTCCGGGTTCGAATCCCGGTGAGGCATGGATGTTGTGTTGGTCTTACGGCACTGGCTCTCTCCCTTCCCTGCAACCAGTGACCCTAAATTAGGGACGGGCGAATCGACTGCTTATAGCCCATTGAGTTGCTCACGGTGGTCGTTAAACCTCCAATCAAAAAAAAAAAAAAATCAAATACAGCATATTAATAGCAATGAAGTCCCCGACCCCGTTATCACATATAGTTTCAAGCTGCAAGGAGAGACAGTGTGAGAAAGAAAAGGCGGGTGTGTACGCTATACCATTGGTATATCCTGACAACACGGAAAAGATATACACTGACGAAAAAAATCCCAACAGCAAGAAGGGGTTGTATTAGATAAACGACAGTTGGTAGGCGGTGAGAGTACATCTGTAAGATGACGTCTATGCAAATTTCGCGCTTGGCGCATACGTGTGGCGCTAGTAGCGCCCCTCGGAACATGCAAAGCAGGTTTGCTGTAAATACGCGCTGTAACGTTCGTGAGCGTTAGTTATCGTTGAGATTCGACGTAGTGTGTTGATGTTAGTCACGAATGCCTTTAAGAAGACGAAGAAGCCATTATCAACAGCACACGGAGTTTGAACGAGGTCGTGTAATAGGGCTACGAGAAGGTGCATTTTCTTTCCGCAGTATTGCAGAACGACTTGGCAGGAATGTAGCCACTGTGCATGATTGTTGGCAGCGGTGGTCAAGGGAAGGTACTGCCTCAAGAAGACCGGGTTCCGGCCGGCCACGTGGCACTACTAAGAGGGAAGACCGCAGTGTACGGCGTATGGCCGTGGCGCATCGTACCGCGTCTGCGGCAGCAATTCGAGCTGCAGTTGCCACCACAGTGACACAACGAACAGTTACAAATCGGTTACTTGAAGGACAGCTCAGAGCCAGACGCCCTGTAGCGTGCATTCCACTTACTCCAAACCACTGCCGTTTGCGACGTCAGTGGTGTCAAACTAGAGCTCATTGCAGGACGGAGTGGAGATCTGTTGTGTTTTCTGATGAAGGCCGGTTCTGCCTGGGTGCCAGTGATGACCGTGTGTTGGTTAGAAGGAAGCCAGGTGAGTGCCTGCAACCAACCTGTCTGCGGCCGAGACACACTGGACCTACACCTGGAGTTATGGTCTGGGGAGCAATTTTCTATGACAGCAAGAGCGCTCTCGTGGTTATCCCACGCACCCTGACGGCACAGTTGTACGTCGGTCCTGTTGTGCTGCCATTCATGAACAGCATTCCAGGGGGTGTTTTCCAACAGTATAACGCTCGCCCGCATACCGCTGTTGTAACCCAACATGCTTTACAGAGTGTCAACATGTTGCCGTGGCCTGCTAGATCACCAGATCTTTCACCAATCGATCACGTATGGGATATCATTGGACGACAACTCCAGCGTCCCCCCCAACCAGCATTAACCGTCCCTGTATTGACCGACCAAGTGCAACAGGCATGGAACTCCATCCCACAAACTGACATCCAGCACCTGTACGACACAATGCATGAACGTGTGCGTGCTTGCATTCAACATTCTGGCGGTTACACCGGTTATTAATGTACCAGCATTTCACATTTAAAATGGCTCTTCTCGCGCTTACATTAAGCTGTGATCTAGAAACTTTAATCGATTAAATATGTTACCTATACAAATGTATTGCCGCCATTTCATTCCTCTACAACTATTTTTTCGTGGTGTTGGGATTTTTTTTCCGTCAGTGTATATCGGAATGACAAAGCCATCCTTGGACACTAGATGTAAAGAACACATACGAAGTGTGAACCAGGACATGCAGAATGCAGCCCTCGCCAGAGAAGTCATGCATTGCTCGGCCGCTCCTGTATGGAATAATATTAGAAGAATTGCCCCTTACACGAATTTCAAGCAATTTCCGTAATTTTATATTCTGGACCGCTAGAGTTGGTCAGTGTATCAGGAGTGTTCCCCCTGAAGAGTTCGCGAGCTTTGAGGGGATCCCCCACAAAATGTTAAAATGGTCGTAGAGATGTAAACATGGGCACCATGCTTTATTTTGATTCTACACACGACCACGAATTTTAAGGAGGGTGGAGTGAGTTCACACACACACACCCCTCCTTCGGGTACCTAAGACCGGAGACAATGTGTTCAAGGTAAGTGATTTGCTCCCAATTTTCATGCTTCATGTTTTGTTGAGTGGAAGACTCAGCTTTTGGGTTTGCCCTTCCCTCAGCTGTTTGGTGGTTTGTAACAGGAATCCAAGGTCCTTGGGTTTGGGGGACCCAGCCCCCAACTTCCGCAATTTTATATTCTGCACTGCTAGAGTCGATGTTCCCAAATACAATGACTGACTCTAGCGACACTGACCGAATGATGTTGGGGGTAGGGCCCCCGAACTCAAGCACCTCGGATCCCTGCTATAGACCCAAATGACATGGGGCATACTTGGTGGCACTGTGAATTGAGCTGTTGTACCGTAACATTAGTAGGGCCAATTCCTCATGCCAGTTATCCTGGTCACTGTTTACCAAGCAATTAAGTGATTTATTGAAGAACCTATGAGATGTTTCGTTCATACTATTACGCTAAGGAAACCAAGGACTTGAATTTAATCTTCTAGTCTCTAGCCTAGTCAATAAACCTGTGAATAAATCTGAAGTAAAATTTCTCCCGTTGTCTGTGAGATTTTCCTCCACTAAGCCAAACGGTCCTATAAGTGTCTTAAGGCTGTCTTTGAATGAGTGAAACAGAAATTCTGTCGTATATCTGTAATGCAAATTCTTTTGTACACATTTTCTCGAAAACTATTACTTTGTAGAGTTTGAAATTTTGAGCACAAATAAAAACGACCCATAGCTAATACGTGTCGCAGTTATTTTCCCGAAAACGTTTTTAGAATTTCTTTTAAAATTCAATTTATCTGACTCGAAAGTATTCCGATTTGGCACTAGATGGCGCCAGATGTTAGCTTGGCAGTGTTTCTGTGTTGAAGAAACGATATCACTCATTTCTGGCTGTTTTTTTTTTAATTATCTAAGCCAAATAGAAATCAAAGAATGGGCACTGAAGTGAGATTGGAATCTTGTCTTCTATTGATCATCTTAAATTCCACTGTACATTCATTTTTTGAAGAGAAAATGTGGTAATGTACACTTGAATTTGAGACAGAAACCACGCCTCCCCACTAAGCTCCACCCCCAAATAATGTCATTGGTTAAAACGTAACCACGCGTATTTTGTCTTTTCATTGTGGAGCCAACGAGAGACCACTTCCATTCTGAATATGGTAAGGTCTTCAGTCATTCGCTGACGCCAACTTCTGGGACAATTCCTCAAGACGTAAAAGCTACGCCCAAGGAGTGATATTTTGCGCCATCTATCGCAGAAGATGAAGCCTAACACTCATTCAAAGACAGCCTTAAATAATCATTTCCTAACGTGCTAGCCTGGCAAAGCTACCAATACGGCATACCTTTAAAACTATCAATTATTACTAAAATATATTTGTTACCCTTAGCTGAAGTGGGAAAGGGTCCACAAATTCCACCAAATTTCTGAGGCAAGTGCTTACCCACCTACTACTCAACGCAACATGAAGCATGGAAATTGCGATCATAGCTTACCCTGAACACCTGGTTTCGCTCTTAGAAACCTGGGGGGAGAGGGATGAATTCAACCCACCCTCCTGAAAATTCGTTGTTGTGTACAGAACCATCATACAAAGCATGGAGCCAATGTTTACAGCTCTACGCCCATTTTAACATTTTGGGGGAAGCTCGCGAACCTCGCTGACGCTTCAGGGGGAACACCCCGGATACACTGACCTACTCTAGCGGTCCAGAATATACAATTACAGAAGTTTGGGGCACCTATCCCCCCCCAACCCAAGCACCTCGGATCCCTCTTACAGATTTCAAATTTCTGAGGGCAGGGCATACCCACAAATACAGTCTTCTACGATACAACAGTAAACATGAAAAATGCGGACAAATCACTTTCGTTAGGCTTCTACAAATCCCCGCCCTGCAATCCCCGGGGCCGCCCCGGTGGCGCAGTGGTCTAAGCGATGGCCTCTGATCGTTCGTTCGAACGGGGTCCGGGTTCGAATCCCGGTGAGGCATGGATGTTGTGTTTGTCTTACGGCACTGGCTCTCTCCCTTCCCATGGAACCATTGACCCTAAATTAGGGACGGGCGACTGCTTATAGCCATTGAGTTGCTCACGGTGGTCGTTAAACCTTCAATCAAAAAAAAAAAAAAAAAAAATCCCCGAGGAAATCACCGAGGTTTCCCGAGATGCTATGGACCTACAGAACAATGTAAAGTACACTAATAATAAATCAAAGCAACGTACAGGAGTTAAATTTAACACTGCAAGAACATCTGAGGAAAAGGGGACCCCACCCTCCTGAACTACTATATCACTCAAAAAGTCTTCACCGGGGCTCCGGGAAGGGGGAGGCATGTCACATGGAGCATTAAAGGCCACAAGTTATGCGGCATTCAAATTCGTAACGGCAGCCTACACCCAACCACCTCCCGAGGGACTTTTTTCAGGTTGGAGAGTTCAAAAACCTCTTACAAACTCCAAAGTATTTCACTGAGGGAGGTCGAAATACGACGAATTTGTCCACGACAAATTGAGTAGTTCACGGATTTGCTCGTGATTATTTTGCATGCGATGAATTGGTAACTGCGACGAATTGACACGCGATGAATTTGCATGCGATGAATTGGTAACTGCGACGAATTGACACGCGATGAATTTGCATGCGATGAATTGGTAACTGCTACGAATTGACACGCGATGAATTTGCATGCGATGAATTGGTAACTGCGACGAATTGACACGCGATGAATTTGCATGCGATGAATTGGTAACTGCGACGAATTGACACGCGATGAATTTGCATGCGATGAATTGGTAACTGCTACGAATTGACACGCGATGAATTTGCATGCGATGAATTGGTAACTGCGACGAATTGACATGCGATGAATTTTTTTTATTGGAGGTTTAACGACCACCGTGAGCAACTCAATGGGCTATAAGCAGTCGCCCGTCCCTAATTTAGGGTCACTGGTTCCAGGGAAGGGAGAGAGCCAGTGCCGTAAGACAAACACAACATCCATGCCTCACCGGGATTCGAACCCGGACCCCTTACGGACGAATGATCAGAGGCCAGCGCCTTAGACCACTGCGCCACCGGGGCGGCGCGATGAATTTGCATGCGATGAATTGGTAACTGCTACGAATTCACACGCGATGAATTTGCATGCGATGAATTGGTAACTGCGACGAACTGACACGCGATGAATTTACATGCGATGAATTGGTAACTGCGACGAATTGACACGCGATGAATTTGCATGCGATGAATTGGTAACTGCGACGAATTGACACGCGATGAATTTGCATGCGATGAATTGGTAACTGCTACGAATTGACACGCGATGAATTTGCATGCAATGAATTGGTAACTGCGACGAATTAACGCGCGACGAATTGTCGCTAGACGAATCGGGCACGAAGAATTGACGTACAACCCTCCTCTCTCTCTCTCTCTCTCTCTCTCTCTCTCTCTCTCTCTCTCTCTTTCTGCAAGGTAATCTGTTCTATCAGCACTTGGTTTAAAGATGTAAAGATGACGATACTGAAACACTGTAGTTGCGAGCAAATAGCAACGGTCAGAATGTCTTCCAGATGAATTGAAACAGGAAATCGTCATTGCACTATACAAGATGGTTTTGGGATAACTAAAACAAGGAATGAAGGCACGGGTAAGTTGTCTTTCTTTGGTAGAATAGCTCACCAAAACTTTAAAAGGAGAATGAAGTAAAACACCAACATCCGCCCTATTGAAATTGAATAAAAGTTTTACACGACTTATTACAAAATTCAGTAGTGGCAAACAATAATCAACACCCTTATCAATTATTGCATTATCTTGCGTCCTTGAGTTATCACATGGTTTTATACTTTTGTAGGGAAACGTGAACTTACATTTCCTTATCTTATTCGGAGATCGTAATTTTAAAATATTTCACTCACTTTTCAAAATGGGATGAAAACCATGTGTGACGTACACTGAAGAGCAATTGAATTAGAGACAGGACAGCTGGCGTTATGCAAATGTGGCGCTGTTGGCGGTCCTGTAAACGGGAACGATATGACGTATGCAACGATCCGACAATATAAGGAGTGATGCGACGGGAATCATTAAGAGTCGGACGCAGTATGGGTAAGACGAAGGATCTAAGCGCATTTGATCGTGGGCAAATTGTCGGCGCCCGACGAATGGGTCACTCCTTCTCGGAAGTCGTGCAGGCACTGGGATTTCCACGAGCAACTGTTTCACGAGTGCACCGTGAGTACATCGAATCCGGTAAAACCATCCCTGCAAGGGTCAACTGCCGTGGACAACAGCGTGTGGATGAGCGGGGTCATCGTCGGCTAGCTCGCTTTCTAACAGCGGATACACGGGCCACAGTGCACGCAATCACTCGGCAATTTAACGCTGGTGCACAAAAACGTGTAAGCAGCCACACCATCCAGAACCATCTCCTCGCTATGGGGAACAGAAGCCATCGTCCCACGAGGGTACCGCTGCTGACCGCACATCACAGGGTCCAAAGATTAGCATGGTCGCGGGAACATCGCCACTGGACCCTAGACATGTGGAACAATGTTGCCTGGACTGATGAGTCGAGATTCACGTTGGTACATGCGGATGGCAGGATACGAGTATGACGCAAACCACATGAAGCGATGGACCCTTCTTGCCAGCAGGGTACTCTTCAAGCTGGTGGGGGTGGCATTCTCGTCTGCGCACTGTTTACGTGGACTGAAATGGGACCCCTGGTACGTGTGACATTGTCCCTCACAGGTCAACGTTACCGGGGTATCCTGGACGACCATTTGCTCCCGTTTGTGGGTCTTCAACATCCTACTGGGGACTTCATCCTGCAACAAGACAATGCACCGTGTCATTGCTTCCGAATTGTATCCGAATGATTGGATGAACACTCCACCGACGTGGCCTCGCTTCCTTGGCCAGCTATGTCACCTGACCTCAACCCCATCAAGCACATCTGGGATTCCATCGAGAGAGATGATCAAATCTTTGTGATGTGAACTGTGGGAGCTTGTTCAAGGGTTGTTGATCCGTATGGCTTCCCAACGCTTCCGGTGTCTTGTCGAGTCCATGCCGAGACGAATCGCCGCCGTCATCAGGGCGAAAGGTGGTGCTACACGTTACTTGACAGGTATCTCTAATTCAATTGCTCTTCAGTGTATATTCTAAATTAACTTTCGTTTTTAGTTTCTTTCCCTATGTAAATTTTGAGTTTATTCTCAGTTATACTTTCCAACTTAACGTGGCATCTTCTCTCTCACGAGAATACTGTTGGCAACACAATTGAGGTCAGAGTGAACGTGACGTATCAATGTATGAGATAAGAACGATAGATAAAAGGACGAGATAACCGCTGCTGTGGTGGATATGCGGTGGATATTGATCTGTTAAGTAAAATGTGAAGTGCGATATTGTGCCGATGACATAGTGGTGGAACAAATCAATTACCGTAAGTTGACTTCTGTCTAATGTTTCGTCTGGACGCAAAGATTTAAATTAGGAATGAATGCATCGTATTCTTATCTAATGATTTAGACATAACGTAAGAACGACAATATTTCAGCATGAAAAGAAATTTCGTTATACATATCTTCAACATTTTTCTTTCAGATATTGTTAATCACTTGGTCACCACTCCCGCTGACTCCCTTTCAGGCCCCAAGTATCGATCCTTTCAGGTTTCGATTCATTCTCCTTACAGCGTAGCGAATCCCTACATCGAAGGATTTGAGGTGAAAGCTGGAATTTCATATAAGGTTCACGCAAGAGAAGTAAGTAAGAAATTTGCTATTTCTGATACAAAGTCTACACCCACAACATGTTCAAGGAAAACATTTTACTTAGGATAGGTCAAAAGTTTTGCAATATTTGGATCACTTTTTATCTTCATACGTACCTTTACGGCAAAAGCTGACTAGCATTCAAAGTATAGGCCATCGTGTTGCATCCTCTTTAGCCAGCATCTGCCTGCCAGTTTTTCGATTCCGCGGAGTTTTGTTGCCCTTCGAGCCGAAGAACTCCTTCACCCCAGCTGCCACTTCCTCCTAGTTGTTGAAGTGCCACCAGCGAAGGAAGTGGGCCCTGAATCGGAACAATTAATAATCCGACGGGACAGGGCGTTACCTCCGAGATCTTGAAGGCCTATCAAGTCGTGACGTCATTTTCAGTGACGTCACACCTCATGGGTCTACTGATCTAACAGTCCGTGTCTGCATTACCACTGTACGCCTAACCGTGTGACTTGTGATTATACACTATCTACCAACAAGTAATTGGACACCAGTGATAGCAAAGGAAAACGAAGTTTATTCACCTTCAATAGTTGGTGGAGCCTCCACGAGCGGCGATTACAGCTGCGACCCTCCGGAGCATACTCTCAACCAGGCGTTGTACGACGGCTAGCGGTATTTTCTTCCACTCGGATTGGAGAAGACAGGTCAGTTCCTTCACCGATTTCGGACGGAAGGGCCACCCCTTAAGTCGACGCTCTAACTCGTCCCAGAGGTGCTCGATAGGGTTAAGGTCCGGGCTCTGCGCAGACCAGTCCACTCGATTAACCCCATTGTCACCATACCAAGCCATGGTGGACCTCGCAACATGACAGATGGCATTGTCATCCTGAAAGTAACATGGGTCCACCCCGTAAAACTGCCACAACGTAGGAAGCGCATTGTCATCCAAAATGGTGCATTAGGTCTCGGCGTTGAGTCTACCAGGAATTGCGACCAAGAGTCCCGTGCCACACCAGGAGAAACACCCCCATAGCATAATTCCACCGCCGCCGAACTTCACAGTTGGCACAATACATTCCGGCAGGAGGCGTTCTCCAGGCAGACGCCAAACCCAGACCCTGCCATCCGAACGGTAGAGGGTGAACCTTGATTCGTCGCTCCAGAGAACCTGTTTCCACTGTTCAACGGTCCACTGTCGACGTTCTTTGCACCACGTTAGCCGAGCAGCGCTATTGGACTTGGTGATCAAAGGCATGTGGGCGGCAGCACGTCCATAATAACTGAGCAGATGGGCTTCCTTACGGATGGTATTCATCGAAAGAACACTCCCGGATGACTGTTGAAACTCCTCGCGGATGTGGCCCATCGATTTGGTGCGGTTCTTTCGAATTTCTCTCGCCAGCATCCGTCGGTCTCTAACTCCCAATTTTGTGGGTCTGCCGGGTCGGGGCACATTCCGACAGTCACCTCTCATCTTCCACTTGCCAATCACGTAGGCCACTGTCGATTTTGGGTACTTCAACTCGCTGGATATGTCACGTATGGATCAGCCATTTCTGTGATACCCGACGATTACACTTTTCTGGAAATCAGAGAGCTCCGAACTGCGTGGCATCTCGCATGCGACTGGTTGCGTTGTTGTTTCCCACACGATATTTAACGGCGGCGGCCGTGACGTGTATCAGGACCGCAGATATCGTCGATTGCAAGGGTGTCCAATTACTTGTTGGTAGATAGTGTAGTTGGCCATGCTTGCGTGAAATAAATAGGGTATGGTTTGCTTCAACTAACATTTTAATTACAATTTTCATATACCAATAATTGAATGAGATCGGTATTTGATTATGCCACAGCCGTGTTGTGTTCCCAGCTGCCGTAGAAATTATAAAACAGGACCCAAAGTTTGTGTATGGATTTCAGAAAGACCAAGCTTTGTGTTCTAAGTGGATTTGTGCCATTAAAAGGGATACCTTCACAGTAACACCACATACTAAGGTATGTACAGAGAACATTTTTCAATCGAATTTAAATACAAGACATTAGCTAATAACAGAAGAACTTAGTTAATTAATTTTGTCAAGCATTTGGAAAAAAGGCATTTTAACAAATGGATATTGTTGAGGTCTACTTTGAAAGTGAAATAAATTTTTACATGCCTACTGCCCATTATGGTAACAGTGAACACTATATATACATATAGTTTTCATTACAATTAGTTCAGGTATTTTTTTATAACAGCTAAAATCAATGACATAGTCTTTGGAAATATTCTCCCACGATCGTTCATTCCTGTTAATAAAGCTTTATTGACTGAAAAAAGAAAAGAAAGAAGAACATATGGAATACGCAAATTGATTTGCAGATTTAAAAAATGGGAACTACAACATCGTAAATACGTTAAGGCTCTACGAGACCCGCCATCTTGTATTGCTGCCTTCTCTTGTTAACCAACGGGCAACCGTATTTCACAAATTGCTCGTGCAATTTTGCACATTTTTGGAACACCGTTTGTGGCTAACGCAAGATATATGATAAATAAAGAGTTCCCTGGTTTCAGATTTCCATTTTGGACTCTTTAAGTATTTTTTTATTAATTAATAAAACTATGGAAGACGCCTTGGTACGACTTTCGCTGCAGATAAAAAATGAATGGAAAGGTCAATAAAAATTCTGAAACCAGAGAACTCTTTATTTATCATATATCTTGCGTTAGCCACAAACGGTGTTCCAAAAATGTGCAAAATTGCACGAGCAGATTGTGAAATACGCATGCCCGTTGGTTAACAAGAGAAGACACAATACAAGATGGCGGGTCTCGTAGAGCCTTAAGCATTTTCAGCGATATGTTACATTTGTGACCCAATTTTTCACTGTAATACCGAAATTCTAAAACAGCGATCGTTATCATCGGTAATATGCTCCTATACGCCCAGGCTCTCTCTCTCTCTCTCTCTCATGGGCTGCGACAATCCACCGCCAGTGACGTCACAAACCTGCGCGATGGCCTTCTCTTTCCGGGTGTCGCGGACAAGGTCCGGACTATATACTGGATGGGACATCAATCCGCAGCCATCAAGTTCCTGGAGTTTTGCCCCTGTCGTTTGCGCGGTATGAGGCCCAGCGTTATCCTGCTATAGGAGAGCGCGCTTTCTGTTCACCAGAGCAGGGTGCTTCTCCTCCAAAACGGCATACATCCGCTCCAGCTGTCTAGAGTAGAGGTTAGCGTTGATGGTCTGACCGTCTGGCACAAATTCGTAATGGATTTTCCCCTCGAAATTCCGCCAGACGCAGAGCGTCACCTTGTGCTCGAAGCCCCCACGTTTTGGCAACAGGTTCTGGAAACTGGCCTGCGCTCAACCACTGCCATTGTGTACGGGAATTGACCCACTTTTCGTCGCACGTAACAATTCTCTTGATGAAACCCATATCGCGCGGGTTTTCTCGGAGTTTCACGCACACTTCGACTCGGCGGTTTGCTTCAGCTGGCGTCAGTTCGTGAAGAACAATGGGGCAGCTCCTGTAGACCTTGCCGAGGTCCTGAAGGTGACGAACCACGGTGGTCCGTGATATGCCCAGCTCTCCTGATAATCTCCGAGTGCTGGTTGTCGGATTTGCCTCTACGGCCTGGCACACGTCCTCCGAGTCCACGGTTCTCGGCCTACCTCGCCTCTGCTGATCGTCGAAGATTCTGTCACCTGCGCGAAATTTCTTGAACCATCTGGTTGCGGTGCTGTGGTCCACGGAACCTTTCGCTTTCCTATGATAAATGTTTCGTGTTGTTTGAGTAGTCTCATGGCCGAGTTCAACCTCCTAAAGCAAAAGCTCCCTTATTAGCCGGTTGTGGCTGTTCATCTTTTAGCCGTCCCAATCATAGACAGAACGACGATACGCAATGCTCTACACAACAACGACTACCACTTTATATCCCTTTCGACTGACTGCAGTGCGCGACTTTAATTAGTTTAAACACGTGGCATGCCCGCCGAAACACATGCGTTTTCTTTATTTGGCAGCATAGACAAGCTAGCCTACGTGATTTTGTCGCCGGAATGAACGCTGCGCATCCAGACATTACATTCACAGCTGAATATGAATCCAGAGGTGCGTTACCTTTTCTTGATGTACTGGTAAGAAGATTACCCTTTGGAGCACTTAGCACAGAGGTCTACTACAAACCAACGTGCTTTTCGGGTACCGAGCAAAGCAAGCCTTGGAATTTGCATCGAACAAGGCCACATGCGAGGAGGAGATCCGTTGCCTTAGTAACCTAGCGGCTGCAGGGGGATACGACATGCTCACAATAGTCAGAAAAGCAGCAACAACTGCGCGCACACAGCCTCGTGCCAACCCCCCAGATCAGCCCGCCCGGTTCGAGGGTTCCATTCCCTCGATCTTGATCCAGACACAAGAACGACACGGCATTTATGCAGTCCCGTTGAAAGTCTTGGAACCAGACCTGGAAGATCGATTATATATCGGATCGACCACCCGTAATTTGAAGACTCCCTTATCGGAGCACAAATATAATATTAAAACTAGATCTACCTGCACGGCTCTATCGCGCTCAGTTCGTTAAGATGCATATCAACCTAAATGGGATAAGACAAGTATACACTGAAGAGCAATTGAATTAGAGATACCTGTCTAGTAACGTGTAGCACCACCTTTCGCCCTGATGACGGCGGCGATTCGTCTCGGCATGGACTCGACAAGACACCCGGAAGCGTTGGGAAGCCATACGGATCCACGACCCCTGAACAAGCTCCAACAGTTCACGAAGATTTGATCGTGGGGGTCACAGCCTCGAACATCTCTCCCGATGGCATCTCAGATGTGCCCGATGGGATTGAGGTCAGGTTACCTAGGTGGCCAAGGAAGCGAGGTCACGTCGGTGGAGTGTTCATGCAACCATTCGGATACAATTCGGGAGCGATGGCACGGTGCATTGTCTTGTTGCAGGATGAGGTCCCCAGTGGAATGTTGAAGACGCACAAACGGGAGCAAATGGTCGTCCACGATATCCCGGTAACGTTTACCTGTGAGGGACAATGTCACACGTACCAGGGGTCCCCTTTCAGTCCACATAAACAGTCCCCAGACGAGAATGCCACCCCCACCAGCTTAAAGAGTACCCTGCTGGCAAGAAGGATCCATCGCTTCATGTGGTTTACGCCGTATTCGTATCCTGCCATCCGCATGTACCAACGTGAATCTCGACTCATCAGTCCAGGCAACATTTTTTCACATGTCTAGGGTCGAGTTCCGATGTTCCCGCGCCCATGCTAATCTTTGCACCCTGTGATGTGCGGTCAGCAGCGGTACCCTCGTGGGACGATGGCTTCTGTTTCCCATAGCGAGGAGATGGTTGTGCATGGTGTAGCTACTTACATGTTTTTCTGCACCAGCGTTAAATTGCCGAGTGATTTCTTGCACTGTGGCCCGTCTGTCCGCTGTTACAATGCGAGTTAGCCGACGATGACCCCGCTCATCCACACGCTGTTGTCCACGGCAGTTGGCCCTTGCAGGGATGATTTTACCGGATTCGATGTACTCACAGTGCACCCGTGACACATTGGCTCGTCAAAATCCCAGTGCCTGCACGACTTCCGAGATGGAGTGACCCATTTGTCTGGCCCCGACAATTTTCCCGCAATCAAATGCGCTTGCATCTTTCGTCTTACCCATACTGCGTCCGACTCTTACTGATTCCTGTCGCATCACTCCTTATATTGTCGGATCGCTGCATACGTCATGTCATTTCCGTTTACAGGGCCGCCCACAGCGCCACATTTGCATAACGCCAGCTGTCTCTAATTGAATTGCTCTTAAGTGTATTAACCAATCCATTGTCACGAAATTTAGCATTATTTACAGAAAGTTTGCAAATTTTTTATCACCAGCCATTATGCTGTAATGAGGACCTTAATTGCATTATTCCAAACCCCTGGAAAGAACTATTTAAAAAGACTCATGAATAATTGACTTTATTTTTTACGTTTATTTGTTACCTCATTACAATATCACCTATATGCGCATGTCTGTACTACGCATGCGTACGTTATATCCATACCCAGTGTATTTAACCACAACATTCACATGCTACTAATCACATCTGAGGAAGGGTCCGATGTGGACTTGAAAGGTCTTATGTGCTTTTAATCTACATATATGATTTTAACTAAAGTTTTTATATTAAATATTTTATAAATCAAGATCGTGCTAAGACGGCAATTATCATTTAACTTCGATTCCCTCTACATTCCTAGGCTAACGTACTTCCTGAAGAAAACTCTTCGAAGACTGGGTTACGATATCGGCGTGAGAGCGCCTAGACCTTTGTCTGATTACCTCACAACAGACCAGCGCATCAGCTTCTACGCTATCTAACGCCGTGGTCTATGCTATTCCTTCCCAGCAAAAACACAAGTGCTGGGAAACTGCTGGCCACCAGCTGGTAGTGATGGGTCACTGCTGGCTGAAATCTGCCGCTCACGGCCCGGTAGTGGTCCGTTGGTGGCAGCGCTATCAGTTGGCGTGCCATTGATGGCCCTGCACAGCATCGCCGTGAATTGTGGGACTCCAAGCAAGTGCCACTAGTGGCCAGTTGCTGGCAACCAATGCAACCCCAACAGCAGGTGGAAGCAACGGGACTGCGCATGCGCAGAAGAAACTCTTGCTGTGTCTCTCATGGTACCAGTTATTTCAAGAGGACACTATGGCCATCGTGTGATTTTTAGTGGATGCTAAGAAAAAAAATCCATATGTGGAGAGGCGAATTAATTTCCTAATGAAATTTTACGTCGACGAAGATATCAGATTAAGCCGTGAAATACTAGATTACAGCCATGAAATACACCAACTTCATTCCCATGAATAACAATTCATGGAATGGAATGGATGAATAACAAGAAACAATTTGAAACCGTTTGAAACAAATGTCCTGGAAAACCATTAAAACAACGTTTGTTGGAAAAAAAAAGAATTATACGCGTACATTTATTAATTATTTGAAAGAAGAAAAACCAACCCTATGTGGTGTACTCATCCATGGGTTGAATATACAAAACTGGGAGGAATTCGCTTCTAAAAATAACGAGAAACGTTAAAAATGTAACAGAATGTGACATGAACCCGGGTAAATATATATTTATTCAACAATCTCGTTTCAAGACAAAGACAGTACAAAACTTTGGAAAGCGACTCTAAGTATGCACACTCCTTGAAAATGAGTGAAGTTCCCTTAAGGTAAAAAAAAACTATCGTTACATTGAAAAAATTAATTTATGAATTATATGAAACTGACTTTTATGAAAAATACCTCGCAATATTGTAAAATGAAAGAGGGAAGCATTCGAAACACATTGCATACTAAACAGACAGCTACAAGCATACGCTCCAGCGTGGCGAATTAGTCCGGTCGGTAAAAGCTTAGCTACCAAGCCAACGGCACTGGTTCTAATCCACTCAGATACAAGTGAACGTTTTTCCGGTCTGTTAAGAAAATTTCTCCAGCGCAGTGCGATAGTTCACAAGTTTCGTAAGGGTAGAAAAAAAAATTGTAGCTTTGGGAAACTGCGGTTATCCTTGATTTCTTTTTCTTTTTTAATATGGCTGCTACTGGGAAATTGGCGGACAAGATTCGACAAGCCACCAATTACGTCACGTGGTTGCCGGCTGCCACTACCGGCAAACTAGCGGACCACATTAGGTTAGCCATCATTTCTGGCACGTGCTTGCAGGGCCACTGAAGGACCACTTGTGGCAGCTACTACCTGTGATGGACAACTGATGGGGTGCCAACTGTTGGCCAGCTATTGGCCTGAACTGCTGGCCCTTCTGTTGGCCGCCCGGTCATTTTATTGACGGTTCGGCAGCGGCAACATAGTGCTAGGCCATTGCTGGCAGTGCTGGATGCTAGCAATGGCCCAGTGTTGGCCCATCAAGGCTGTTTTTGCTGGGTTTAGATTACCCTGACGCATCCGTTAAGTTGTCCATCAGGATGGCAAAAATATCGATCCAGATTTCTGAGCACCAAAGGGACGTTAACGCAGGAAAACTTACGACGGCCTTAGCACGTGATGTTGCAATTGAGGGGGCAGTACCCAGATGGAGAGATGTTAAGAAACTAGCATCTTTTTTTTTTATTGAAACTTTAACGACCACCGTGAGCAACTCAATGGGCTATAAGCAGCCGCCTGTCCCTAATTTAGGGTCACTGATTCCACAGAAAGGAGAGAGCCAGTGCCGTAAGACAAACACCACATCCATAGCTCACCGGGATTCGAACCCGGACCCATCACGGACGAATGGTCAGAAGCCATCGCTTAGACTACCGCGCCACAGGGGCGGCAACTAGCACCTTACTATAGTGGCTAGAAGAGATAGTGTGCCGTGCGATAATACCTCCCTGTTTAAATTTAAGTTATCTCTTTTCGTGAAACCGCTAGATGGCGCTCCTGCGAGCTTCGATGCTATGATTTCGAAACGTTAGCATGAACGTCATTTTGATGAACGTTTTATGGAAAGAAATTTTAAAACACTTATAAATGGTAAAATAATATTAACGCCCAGAGCTCGGCCAGTACTTTTAGATAATGCTGTGCCTACAATTTTCCCAGTACAAAATAAAAATTAAAAAAAAACTACATTTATTTTGTTTTATCTAATATACAGTATAAGTTCGTGAGGACATGTTTTTTCATGTTATTTAAACAATAAAAAATTCACATTTTCGGAGGCGAGGGCTCCATGCTCCCTCTTATGTACTCTTATGTATTGTATAGGAAAATCAGTACCGTGAATTTTAATTTTTTCTGTAAACTTCATGCAAGATGTATCACTTTATCAAGTCGCTAATATGACACATACTTTCCATTTTTTACTAAATTTCTGTCTGGATTTGTGGCGAGAAATATGGTTGTCTCTGAAATCGTTTGAGCAAGTTACTAATAGTATTATTCGATCCAGGGTTTAATAAAATCAGATCTCAAACAATGATTTTTATGTTTCAATTTACCAATAAAATTTTGTTTTGGGAAATCAGTGAATTTCAGTACTTTTAATCGCGAGCGAGATACGAACGGGACAGTAATTTAAAATCCTTACTGAGATAGAGATGTTTCCTGGAGTGCTCATGAACGATCGAGCGTTCTAAGGGGCATATAATTGGAGAAACTTGGTGTCCAGTAATGTATTTGTACTTATCAGCCTTGTAAACGCGTACATTCAATGCGAGATTTCGCATTTCCCGATTAAAGTTGACGAAGATTCCCCAAAATCCCCATTTGGAAGAATACTCACTTATATCTGCCCACGCATGATATTAATAACTTTTAGTGTAACTGCAGGATAACGAAAAAGATATTTTTTTTTTGGTAAAGTTTTAGTGAAGTTACTATACTGCACGGAACAAGAAGCACGTATATCTATGAGCGTAGTTCACAGCAATAGCATCGAAGCTGCCTTCAGCGCCCTCTGTGATTTCATGATTTTAAGAACCCGTCTGCAGAAGCTCATGGCACACTATCTCTTCTAGCCACTATAACATTACGATAGCGCAAGATCTACTGCATTGCACGAAACCATTGAGATCATCACGTGACGGAATGTGTGCAACAAGGACCTAACCATGAGCCTTCCTTTTGTATGGCAAGGGCTTCTTAAAGTGACACGTGAGCACCCGGCCCTGAGATCAAACCACTCGTGACATCGTGCAAGTGTCTTGCTTTTTTGAATTTGCTTATATTCTTAGAAGTACTTTTTCCAGTTGTTTCTACGATCTGAACTACTAAATGCCTCATGAAGTTACCCGAAGGTAGCGAAACCTAGCGTCTCCTTATTTTCTCACCTCTTATACGCCTAATAAACAGAGTTCACTTTTCATCGTCTTCTCAAGTGGTCATAATGTTTTGGCTCTTCGGTTTTGCATAGTCGAGTCACATTATTGTGACCACATCCTAATTTTGACATCAACAGCGCTTAGCCAATGAAAGTAGGTACGTGTCGTGTGCTGACTTGAGGGATATATAAGGTGTGCTGTAGGCAATCTTAAAACACGGGGCCGCGGGTAGCCTATTGGGCAACGTTCGTGACTACCGCGGAAAGGGCCCAAGGTTCGATACCAGGCAGGTACGAACGCTCGAACTACTAAATATCCGCCGTGCATTAGATGGGTATGTTAAGCAGTCGGACTCCAGATACTGGTCTCCCGGTAATAAATGAGGGCGTCTTTCTCCCCCTTTCTACCTTGCTTCCGTGTCACTTTCCTATCGCGCACTCTAGCCCAAATCTCCTAGCTTCCTATTTCTAACGGTTGTTTAAGACCTGGGGTCAGACACTCCCTTCCTAAAATCCTCTACATATGATCTGATCTGATCTACAAGAGCATTGTGGGCACGTTAAGCAATCGGGCCACAGGTACTGGCCGCCCGGTAGTAAATAAGGGCGTCTTCTACCTCGCTGTCGTGTCACTTTCCTATCGGGCACTCTAGCCCAAATCTCCTAGCTTCCTATTTCTAAGGGTTGTTTAAGACCTGGGGTCAGACACTCCCTTCCTAAAATCCTCTACATATGATCTGATCTGATCTACAAGAGCATTGTGGGCACGTTAAGCCCTCGGGCCACAGGTACTGGCCCCCCGGTAGTAAATAAGGGCGTCTTCTACCTCGCTTCCGTGTCACTTTCCTATCGGGCATTCTAGCCCAAATCACCTAGCTCCCTATTTCTAAGGGTTGTTTAAGACCTGGGGTCAGACACTCCCTTCCTAGAATCCTCTACATATGATCTGATCTGATCTACAAGAGCATTGTGGGCACGTTAAGCCCTCGGGCCACAGGTACTGGCCCCCCGGTAGTAAATAAGGGCGTCTTCTACCTCGCTTCCGTGTCACTTTCCTATCGGGCACTCTAGCCCAAATCACCTAGCTCCCTATTTCTAAGGGTTGTTTAAGACCTGCGGTCAGACACTCCCTTCCTAAAATCCTCTACATATGATCTGATCTGATCTACAAGAGCATTGTGGGCACGTTAAGCCCTCGGGCCACAGGTACTGGCCCCCGGTAGTAAATAAGGGCGTCTTCTACCTCGCTTCCGTGTCACTTTCCTATCGGGCACTCTAGCCCAAATCTCCTAGCTTCCTATTTCTAAGAGCTGTTTAAGACCTGGGGTCAGACACTCCCTTCCTAAAATCCTCTACATATGATCTGATCTGATCTACAAGAGCATTGTGGGCACGTTAAGCCCTCGAGCCACAGGTACTGGCCCCCCCAGTAGTAAATAAGGGCGTCTTCTACCTCGCTTCCGTGTCACTTTCCTATCGGGCACTCTAGCCCAAATCACCTAGCTCCCTATTTCTAAGGGTTGTTTAAGACCTGGGGTCAGACACTCCCTTCCTAAAATCCTCTACATATGATCTGATCTGATCTACAAGAGCATTGTGGGCACGTTAAGCCCTCGGGCCACAGGTACTGGCCCCCGGTAGTAAATAAGGGCGTCTTCTACCTCGCTTCCGTGTCACTTTCCTATCGGGCACTCTAGCCCAAATCACCTAGCTCCCTATTTCTAAGGGTTGTTTAAGACCTGGGGTCAGACACTCCCTTCCTAAAATCCTCTACATATGATCTGATCTGATCTACAAGAGCATTGTGGGCACGTTAAGCCCTCGGGCCACAGGTACTGGCCCCCGGTAGTAAATAAGGGCGTCTTCTACCTCGCTTCCGTGTCACTTTCCTATCGGGCACTCTAGCCCAAATCACCTAGCTCCCTATTTCTAAGGGTTGTTTAAGACCTGCGGTCAGACACTCCCTTCCTAAAACCCTCTACATATGATCTGATCTGATCTACAAGAGCATTGTGGGCACGTTAAGCCCTCGGGCCACAGGTACTGGTCCCCCGGTAGTAAATAAGGGCGTCTTCTACCTCGCTTCCGTGTCACTTTCCTATCGGGCACTCTAGCCCAAATCACCTAGCTCCCTATTTCTAAGGGTTGTTTAAGACCTGCGGTCAGACACTCCCTTCCTAAAATCCTCTACATATGATCTGATCTGATCTACAAGAGCATTGTGGGCACGTTAAGCCCTCGGGCCACAGGTACTGGCCCCACGGTAGTAAATAAGGGCGTCTTCTACCTCGCTTCCGTGTCACTTTCCTATCGGGCACTCTAGCCCAAATCACCTAGCTCCCTATTTCTAAGGGTTGTTTAAGACCTGGGGTCAGACACTCCCTTCCTAAAATCCTCCACATATGATCTGATCTGATCTACAAGAGCATTGTGGGCACGTTAAGCCCTCGGGCCACAGGTACTGGCCCCACGGTAGTAAATAAGGGCGTCTTCTACCTCGCTTCCGTGTCACTTTCCTATCGGGCACTCTAGCCCAAATCTCCTAGCTTCCTATTTCTAAGGGCTGTTTAAGACCTGGGGTCAGACACTCCCTTCCTAAAATCCTCTACATATGATCTGATCTGATCTACAAGAGCATTGTGGGCACGTTAAGCCCTCGGGCCACAGGTACTGGTCCCCCGGTAGTAAATAAGGGCGTCTTCTACCTCGCTTCCGTGTCACTTTCCTATCGGGCACTCTAGTCCAAATCACCTAGCTCCCTATTTCTAAGGGTTGTTTAAGACCTGGGGTCACACACTCCCTTCCTAAAATCCTCTACATATGATCTGATCTGATCTACAAGAGCATTGTGGGCACGTTAAGCCCTCGGGCCACAGGTACTGGTCCCCCGGTAGTAAATAAGGGCGTCTTCTACCTCGCTTCCGTGTCACTTTCCTATCGGGCACTCTAGCCCAAATCACCTAGCTCCCTATTTCTAAGGGTTGTTTAAGACCTGGGGTCAGACACTCCCTTCCTAAAATCCTCTACATATGATCTGATCTGATCTACAAGAGCATTGTGGGCACGTTAAGCCCTCGGGCCACAGGTACTGGTCCCCTGGTAGTAAATAAGGGCGTCTTCTACCTCGCTTCCGTGTCACTTTCCTATCGGGCACTCTAGCCCAAATCACCTAGCTCCCTATTTCTAAGGGTTGTTTAAGACCTGGGGTCAGACACGCCCTTCCTAAAATCCTCTACGTATGATCTGATCTGATCTACAAGAGCATTGTGGGCACGTTAAGCCCTCGGGCCACAGGTACTGGCCCCACGGTAGTAAATAAGGGCGTCTTCTACCTCGCTTCCGTGTCACTTTCCTATCGGGCACTCTAGCCCAAATCACCTAGCTTCCTATTTCTAAGGGTTGTTTAAGACCTGGGGTCAGACACTCCCTTCCTAAAATCCTCCACATATGATCTGATCTGATCTACAAGAGCATTGTGGGCACGTTAAGCCCTCGGGCCACAGGTACTGGCCCCACGGGTAGTAAATAAGGGCGTCTTCTACCTCGCTTCCGTGTCACTTTCCTATCGGGCACTCTAGCCCAAATCTCCTAGCTTCCTATTTCTAAGGGTTGTTTAAGACCTGGGGTCAGACACTCCCTTCCTAAAATCCTCTACATATGATCTGATCTGATCTACAAGAGCATTGTGGGCACGTTAAGCCCTCGTGCCACAGGTACTGGCCCCCTTGTGGTAAATAAGGCAGTCTTCTACCTCGCTTCCGTGTCACTTTCCTGTCGGGCACTCTAGCCCAAATCTCCTAGCTTCCTATTTCTAAGGGTTGTTTAAGACCTGGGGTCAGACACTCCCTTCCTAAAATCCTCTACATATGGTCTGATCTGATCTACAAGAGCATTGTGGGCACGTTAAGCCCTCGTGCCACAGGTACTGGCCCCCTTGTGGTAAATAAGGCCGTCTTCTACCTCGCTTCCGTGTCACTTTCCTGTCGGGCACTCTAGCCCAAATCTCCTATCTTCTATTTCTAAGGGTTGTTTAAGACCTGGGGTCAGACACTCCCTACCTAAAATCCTCTACATATGGTCTGATCTGATCTACAAGAGCATTGCGGACACGTTAAGCCCTCGTGCCACAGGTACTGCCCCCCCCCCCGGTAGTAAATAAGGGCGTCTTCTACCTCGCTTCAGTGTCACTTTCCTGTCGGGCACTCTAACCCAAATCTCCTATCTCCTATTTCTAAGGGTTGTTTAAGACCTGGGGTCAGACACTCCCTTTCCTAAAATCCTCTACATATGATCTGATCTGATCTACAAGAGCATTGTGGGCACGTTAAGCCCTCGTGCCACAGGTACTGGCCCCCTTGTGGTAAATAAGGCCGTCTTCTACCTCGCTTCCGTGTCACTTTCCTGTCGGGCACTCTAGCCCAAATCACCTAGCTTCCTATTTCTAAGGGTTGCTTAAGACTTAAGGTCAGACACTCCCTTCCTAAAATCCTCTACATATGATCTGATCTGATCTACAAGAGCATTGTGGGAACGTTAAGCCCTCGGGCCACAGGTACTGGCCCCCGGGCAGTAAATAAGGGCGTCTTCTACCTCGCTTCCGTGTCACTTTCCTGTCGGGCACTCTAGCCCAAATCTCCTATCTTCTATTTCTAAGGGTTGTTTAAGACCTGGGGTCAGACACTCCCTTCCTAAAATCCTCTAGATATGATCTGATCTGATCTACAAGAGCATTGTGGGCAGGTTAAAACCTCGGGCCACAGGTACT
Source organism: Macrothele yani (assembly GCA_039090855.1). Taxonomy (NCBI): domain Eukaryota; kingdom Metazoa; phylum Arthropoda; class Arachnida; order Araneae; family Macrothelidae; genus Macrothele; species Macrothele yani. The sequence goes on along the minus strand of CM076999.1, from coordinate 105,361,978 downwards.
GGCCCTCTTGTGGTAAATAAGGCCGTCTTCTACCTCGCTTCCGTGTGACTTTTCTATCGGGCACTCTAGCCCAAATCACCTAGCTTCCTATTTCTAAGGGTTGCTCAAGACCTGGGGTCCTCCGCATATGATCTGATCTGATCTACAAGAGCATTGTGGGAACGTTAAGCCCTCGGGCCACAGGTACTGGCCCCCGGGCAGTAAATAAGGGCGTCTTCTACCTCACTTCCGTGTCACTTTCCTATCGGGCACTCTAGCCCAAATCTCCTAGCTTCCTATTTCTAAGGGTTGTTTAAGACCTGGGGTCAGACACTCCCTTCCTAAAATCCTCTACATATGATCTGATCTGATCTACAAGAGCATTGTGGGCACGTTAAGCCCTCGGGCCACAGGTACTGGCCCCCGGTAGTAAAAAAGGGCGTCTTCTACCTCGCTTCCGTGTCACTTTCCTATCAGGCACTCTAGCCCAAATCTCCTAGCTTCCTATTTCTAAGGGTTGTTTAAGACCTGGGGTCAGACACTCCCTTCCTAAAATCCTCTACATATGATCTGATCTGAACTGCTTATAGGACATTGAGTTGCTCACGTTGGTCGTTAAACCTCCAATAATAAAAAATTATAAATAAATGTGCTCAGATGTAGACAGTGTAACGTAGGTATAGACATATTGATCAAGTAACATATTGGCCGTCCCGGTGGCGCAGTGGTCTAAGCGATGTTTTCTGATCATTCGTCCGAAAGGGGTCCGTGTTCGAATCCCGTTGAGGCAAGGATGTTGTGTTTGTCTTACGGCACTTGCTCTCTCCCTTCCCTGGAACCAGTGACCCTAAATTAAGGAAGGGCAACTGCTTATAGCCCGTTGAGTTGCTCACGGTGGTCGTTCAACCCCCAATCTAGAAAAAAAAAGTCACCGCCGTACTATTCGACCATTTCTTTGTGAGTTTCCGTCTGAGTTTACCCCTTTATCCCACAAAAATCGGACTACACCGCGTTGCTTTTCATTCGTAGATAAAGCCAACAAATGCGAGATCTTTGTGCCGTCGTTCACATTGTCTTCCATCACGGCGACATCCAAAGACATTTAAGATACATAGACTGGAAAACCGTATGTTAACCGTGCGACCTTTGAAGTTCAACGTTGTACGGCAAGAATCTGTCACATATCGTTCTTTACTTAATTCTTTCGCGTGTTTATATCAGCTACATCCATTGATATTTAGTAGGTAAATGACCCACCACAAGTCATCCTGAAGAAGAAATTGAAGAATTTTATGAGGAAATTCGTCATCTAAATAATAAAGGTAAGCAGCACTTGAAGATAATTATGGGAGATTTCAATGCAAAAATAGGGCAACGGCAACAGAATGAAACTTCAGTAGGTAAATTCGGTCACGGCAACAGAAACCAGCGTGGAAATACTCTCGTTGAGTTTGCAGAGGCAGAAGGATTTTTCATCTTGAACTCCTTTTTCAAGAAAAATCCACACAGGAAATGGACATGGAGACATCCAATTGTGACGACAAGTGAAATTGATTTTATTATGTGTAACAAAAAATTCGTCATCGAAGACTGCAGTGTGCTGAACAAGTTCAACACAGGTAGTGACCATAGATTGGTGAGATGTAAGATGCACCTCAACACTAAACTGGAACGTGGCAAGCTCATAAGACAAACAAAATGTATTGACATAACCAACCTTAAAAAACACCATAATACTTTCAAGTTAGAACTGAAGAACAGATTCTCTGCTTTAGAAGGCCTAACATCGGAAGAAGTGGATATTTCGGAAGTTAACAGAAAAGTAACCAAAGCTCTAATGGAAACAGCAACAAAATTAGCTGGGTCTAAGAACAAGTTGCATGTGAACAAATTATCAGGAAAAACCAAAATGTTGATGCAAAAAAGAAGAGAGATGAGGACAACTAAAGAAGATGTGACTTCCAAAGTGGAATATATAGAGCTATGCAAGACAACACGAAAAAGTATCACTGCAGACGTAATGAAATTCAACTGTGAGCTAGTGAGGAAAGCAATTGAAAACAACCAAAGCCTTAAGATAGCAAAGGGACATCTCAGTAAGGGAAGAAAACAGATTATGGCACTGAGAAAAGAAGATGGTTCTATAACAAGAAATAGAGGCGAAATTTTGACAAGAGTGAAAGATTTCTACTCCAAATTATATGAAAGGGATGATACATGTACTCCAGACATCATGAAAGGTACCAGAGTTCTTCCAGTCCTCCCAGCAGACGTTGCTCATGCAATCAAGAACATGAAGCGGGGGAAAGCTCCAGGAGAAGATGGAATTACTATAGACATCATACAAGAAGCAAGTGGAGAAATCGAAACAGTACTCGCCCAAATTTTCACTCGATGCCTTAATGAAGGGAAGATTCCTGAGGATTGGAACAATGCTACAATGATCCTGCTACATAAAAAAGGTGACATTGAGGATCTCAGGAACTACAGACCTATCAGCCTCCTATCAGTGGTTTATAAAATCTTCACTAAAGTTCTTTCACACCGCTTGAAGGTAACACTGGACACGGCTCAACCGAGAGAACAAGCTGGATTCAGGAGTGGCTACAGCACAATAGATCATATCCACGTACTGAGAGAACTAATTGAAAGAGCGAGGGAATATGAACTTCCATTGTGCATGGCTTTTATCGATTATGAAAAAGCCTTTGATTCGGTGAAACCATCAGCAGTTACCACGGCTCTGAAATCCTGCGGTATTGAAGATGCATACATTAATATTATTAATAACATCTAATGAAAATGCAAGTGCAAAGATTCGGCTGTTTGAAAATACAACACACATAAAAATTGGAAAGGGAGTGAGACAAGGTGACACCATATCTCCGAAGCTCTTTAATGCCACATTGGAAAATGTCTTTCAATCACTGAACTGGGAAAACAAAGGGATAAAGATTAATGGAGATTATCTAACCCACCTTCGTTTTGCTGATGACGTAGTCATTTTTGCAACTACCCCATCAGAGCTGCAGAGTATGATCCAGGAACTTGCTGACAAGAGTAAAGAAGTGGGATTAAAAATGAACTTTCAGAAGACAAAAGTGATGTTCAATGCTTTTACAAGAAATGAAGATTTATCGATTGATGGAGAAAAACTGGAGATAACAGATACGTATGTTTATCTTGGACAGCAGATATCAAGTGAGGGTCACATTGATGAAGAAATTAATCGGCGTACAAAACTTGCCTGGAGAGCTTTTGGAAGAAACAGCATAATTTTCAAGAGCAATATGCCATTATGTCTTAAAAGAAAAGTGTTTGATCAATGCATCCTTCCAGTGCTTACGTATGGTGCAGAGACGTGGACCTTAACTAAAAGAGACATACAAAGGCTGCAGACAACTCAAAACAGCATGGAGAGGTGCATGCTTGGTATAACCAGGAGAGATAAGAAGAGAAACTCGTGGATCCGAAAAATGACGAGAGTGGAAGACATCATGATCAGGGTTAAATCCCTGAAATGGCAATGGGCTGGACATACTGCCAGAAGGACAGACCATAGATGGACAGCCGAAATTTTAGATTGGATTCCAAGGGACAGGAAAAGACCCAGAAAAAGACCACATGGGAGATGGGTGGATGAAATTCGTAAATATGCGGGAGTGACATGGAGGAGACTGGCACAAGACAGACCGTTGTGGAGGAAACTTGGGGAGACCTTCGTCCAGCAGTGGATTGATAATGGTTGACAATGATGATGATGATGATATATATATATATATATATATATATATATATATATATATATATATATATATAACCAGTAAGAATTATAATTTTTTGCTTTTATCATCATCATCATTGTCAACCATTGTCAATCCAGTGCTGGACGAAGGTCTCACCACGTTTCTTCTACAACGGTCTGTGTTGTGAAAGTCTCCTCAATGTTACTCCCGCATACTTTCGAATTTCATCCACCTATCTCCCACGTGGTCTTCTTCTGGGTCTTTTCCTGTCCCATGGAATCCAGTCTAAAATTTCGACTGTCCATCGATGGTCTGTCCTTCTGGCAGTATGTCCATTCCATTGCCATTTCTGGGATTTTACTCTCATCATGATGTCTTCCACTCTCGTCATTTTTCTGATCCACGAGTTCCTCTTCTTATCTCTCCTGGTTACACCAAGCATGCACCTCTCGTGCTGCTTTGAGTTGTCTGCAGCCTTTGTATTTCTCTTTTAGTTAAGGTCCACGTCTATGCACCATACGTAAGCACTGGAAGGATGCAATGATCAAACACTTTTCTTTTAAAACATATAGGCATATTGTTCTTGAAAATTATACTGTGTCTTCCAAAAGCTCTCCAGGCAAGTTTTATACGCCGATTAATTTCTTCATCAGTGTGGCCCTCACTTGATATCTGCTGTCCAAGATAAAAGTACGCATCTGTTATCTTCAGCTTTTCTCCATCAATCGATAAATCTTCATTTCTTGTAAAATCATTGTACATCACTTTTATCATCTGAGAGTTCATTTTTAATCCCACTTCTTACTCTTGTTTGTTTTTATGATAGTATGTATATATTGTAGAGCATTTCAGAAAATAATATAGCCAGATTTAATGAGCTATACGAATTTTCAATTAAACAAAACTTTTTAATGAGCTACAATTTCAATTTAGACAGTTCTCTTTGCAGAGAACTTCAATCCCTGAGATTTGAAATTGCCTAAACTCTAAATCATGTAAACAGGGCATTTCGTTCTACCATATTTAATTTTCTATTTATATTTTCTCCCGTTGAGCAGCTATTATACGAACTCATAATACTGTGCGAAAAACTTCCAATTAAAAGGTCTGTTCTCGGCAACTTCTCTTAAGAATAAACAAATGGAAATGATTTTTGACATTACGTAGACAGTTAAATACGAATTCCATGCAACTAGATCACGCAGTTTGCAAGTAGCTAAAGCCGAAATGTATTATACACGTAGAGCATGGGACGTTTCCCCTTCAGTTAATTCATTTCCCCCAAAATTACGATAATGATGTTTTCTTTAATCGTACATTAAAAGGTGCAACGTACAATTTACCCCCCATTGAAAGAAAAGTAATACGCAGTAATATAACAACGTAAAATTATTTCTACCCCGCAGATAAAGGAGTTTAATTAACATTGTTTACATGGGAGAACCATATCTCAAAAGCTCTTTAATGCCACATTGGAAAATGTCTTTCAATCACTGAACTGGGAAAACAAATGGATAAAGATTAATGGAGATTATCTAACTCACCTTCGTTTTACTCATGACGTAGGCATTTTTGCAACTACCCCATCAGAGCTGCAGAGTATGATCCAGAAACTTGCTGACAAGAGTAAAGAAGTGGGATTAAAAATAAACTTTCAAAAGACAAATGTGGTGTACAATGCTTTTACAAGAAATGAAGAATTTATCGATTGATGGAGAAAAGCTGGAAATAGCAGATGCGTACGTTTATCTTGGGCAGCAGATATCAAGTGAGGGTCACATTGATGAAGAAATTAATCGGCGTACAAAACTTGCCTGGAGAGCTTTTGGAAGAAACAGCATAATTTTCAAGAGCAATATGCCATTACGGCTTAAAAGAAAAGTGTTTGATCAATGTATCCTTCCAGTGCTTACGTATGGTGCAGAGACGTGGGCCTTAACTAAAAGAGACACACAAAGGCTGCAGACAACTCAAAGTAGCCTGGAGAGGTGCATGCTTGGTGTAACCAGGAGAGAGAAGAAGAGGAACTCGTGGATCAGAAAAATGACAAGGGTGGAAGACATCATAATGAGAGTAAAATTCCTGAAATGGCAATCGGCTGGACATACTGCCAGAAGGACAGACAATCGATGGACAGCCGAAATTTTAGATTGGAATCTAAGGGACAGGACAAGACCCAGAAGAAGACCACATGGGAGGTGGATGGATGAAATTCGAATGTATGCAGGAGTAACATGGAGGAGACTGGCACAAGACAGACCGTTGTGGAAGAGGCTTGGAGAGACATTCATCCAGCAGTGGATTGATAATGGTTGACAATGTTGATTATGACGATGACATATGACACATGGCGTTTTGTCGCACAAGCTCTGCAATCAAAATGTCGCCAGCTGCTGCCATTCATTTACACGAGAATTTCCAGTCTATGTTTCTTAAAGATCTTTGGCGACACTTGATCCAGCCAAACCGGTCTGTTATGTGATATTCAAACTCGTCTGCCAAACCGCAATCCGCAATTAGAAAGAAAATTCCTGTGCGTTACCTTTCGATTCTTCCCGGTAAAAATTTAATAGCACCAAAAGATTCTACATGCGTTCAGATTTGCACGACTGGAGTTTTTTTAAGCTTTTAAACTTAAGGAGCTCTTTCTTAATTTTGATATTTATCTGTTCCCTCTGCATTTACCTATTTGTAGATCGTAAAAGAGTTACTGCCGGCCCCCTATGAGACCGATTGTGTGGAATACATGGACATCAGAAAGCAAAGGGGAGGTCACGGTCCAATGAACAAAAAGGTACAGAATATATTTACGTAAAATGAAACATGAACTTTCTTCTTTCTTGCTCGTTTAATCACAGTTTCACACAAAATCTCTTTTTTTCGGTAACAGGCAATCACTGAATTTCCGCACTTCAATAAGGATGTCAAGAGTTGGCCAGAAAAATGAGGAGATGCGGAAGCATGAAATACTCTAAATGATCACTGAATTCTGACCACCAATCTAATTCTTTGTATGTCTTCCTTCTCACTCGGTACAGCAGCTATCCGACGTGGCATCGGATTCAACATACACTGAGTGATCACTGAATTATGACCACCTACCTAATACTCCGTAGGTTCTCCTTTCGCCCTCAGTACAGCAGCTATCCGACGTGGCATCGATTCAACATACACTGAGTGATCACTGAATTATGACCACCTACATAATTCTTCGTAGGTTCTTCCTTTCGCCCTCAGTACAGCAGCTATCCGACGTGGCATCGATTCAACATACACTGAGTGATCACTGAATTATGACCACCTATATAATATTTCGTAGGTTCTCCTTTCGCCCTCAGTACAGCAGCTATCCGACGTGGCATCGATTCAACATACACTGAGTGATCACTGAATTATGACCACCTACATAATATTTCGTAGGTTCTCCTTTCGCCCTCAGTACAGCAGCTATCCGACGTGGCATCGATTCAACATACACTGAGTGATCACTGAATTATGACCACCTACATAATATTTCGTAGGTTCTCCTTTCGCCCTCAGTACAGCAGCTATCCGACGTGGCATCGATTCAACATACACTGAGTGATCACTGAATTATGACCACCTACATAATATTTCGTAGGTTCTCCTTTCGCCCTCAGTACAGCAGCTATCCGACGTGGCATCGATTCAACATACACTGAGTGATCACTGAATTATGACCACCTACATAATATTTCGTAGGTTCTCCTTTCGCCCTCAGTACAGCAGCTATCCGACGTGGCATCGATTCAACATACACTGAGTGATCACTGAATTATGACCACCTACATAATATTTCGTAGGTTCTCCTTTCGCCCTCAGTACAGCAGCTATCCGACGTGGCATCGATTCAACATACACTGAGTGATCACTGAATTATGACCACCTACATAATATTTCGTAGGTTCTCCTTTCGCCCTCAGTACAGCAGCTATCCGACGTGGCATCGATTCAACATACACTGAGTGATCACTGAATTATGACCACCTACATAATATTTCGTAGGTTCTCCTTTCGCCCTCAGTACAGCAGCTATCCGACGTGGCATCGATTCAACATACACTGAGTGATCACTGAATTATGACCACCTACATAATATTTCGTAGGTTCTCCTTTCGCCCTCAGTACAGCAGCTATCCGACGTGGCATCGATTCAACATACACTGAGTGATCACTGAATTATGACCACCTACATAATATTTCGTAGGTTCTCCTTTCGCCCTCAGTACAGCAGCTATCCGACGTGGCATCGATTCAACATACACTGAGTGATCACTGAATTATGACCACCTACATAATATTTCGTAGGTTCTCCTTTCGCCCTCAGTACAGCAGCTATCCGACGTGGCATCGATTCAACATACACTGAGTGATCACTGAATTATGACCACCTACATAATATTTCGTAGGTTCTCCTTTCGCCCTCAGTACAGCAGCTATCCGACGTGGCATCGATTCAACATACACTGAGTGATCACTGAATTATGACCACCTACATAATATTTCGTAGGTTCTCCTTTCGCCCTCAGTACAGCAGCTATCCGACGTGGCATCGATTCAACATACACTGAGTGATCACTGAATTATGACCACCTACATAATATTTCGTAGGTTCTCCTTTCGCCCTCAGTACAGCAGCTATCCGACGTGGCATCGATTCAACATACACTGAGTGATCACTGAATTATGACCACCTACATAATATTTCGTAGGTTCTCCTTTCGCCCTCAGTACAGCAGCTATCCGACGTGGCATCGATTCAACATACACTGAGTGATCACTGAATTATGACCACCTACATAATATTTCGTAGGTTCTCCTTTCGCCCTCAGTACAGCAGCTATCCGACGTGGCATCGATTCAACATACACTGAGTGATCACTGAATTATGACCACCTACATAATATTTCGTAGGTTCTCCTTTCGCCCTCAGTACAGCAGCTATCCGACGTGGCATCGATTCAACATACACTGAGTGATCACTGAATTATGACCACCTACATAATATTTCGTAGGTTCTCCTTTCGCCCTCAGTACAGCAGCTATCCGACGTGGCATCGATTCAACATACACTGAGTGATCACTGAATTATGACCACCTACATAATATTTCGTAGGTTCTCCTTTCGCCCTCAGTACAGCAGCTATCCGACGTGGCATCGATTCAACATACACTGAGTGATCACTGAATTATGACCACCTACATAATATTTCGTAGGTTCTCCTTTCGCCCTCAGTACAGCAGCTATCCGACGTGGCATCGATTCAACATACACTGAGTGATCACTGAATTATGACCACCTACATAATATTTCGTAGGTTCTCCTTTCGCCCTCAGTACAGCAGCTATCCGACGTGGCATCGATTCAACATACACTGAGTGATCACTGAATTATGACCACCTACATAATATTTCGTAGGTTCTCCTTTCGCCCTCAGTACAGCAGCTATCCGACGTGGCATCGATTCAACATACACTGAGTGATCACTGAATTATGACCACCTACATAATATTTCGTAGGTTCTCCTTTCGCCCTCAGTACAGCAGCTATCCGACGTGGCATCGATTCAACATACACTGAGTGATCACTGAATTATGACCACCTACATAATATTTCGTAGGTTCTCCTTTCGCCCTCAGTACAGCAGCTATCCGACGTGGCATCGATTCAACATACACTGAGTGATCACTGAATTATGACCACCTACATAATATTTCGTAGGTTCTCCTTTCGCCCTCAGTACAGCAGCTATCCGACGTGGCATCGATTCAACATACACTGAGTGATCACTGAATTATGACCACCTACATAATATTTCGTAGGTTCTCCTTTCGCCCTCAGTACAGCAGCTATCCGACGTGGCATCGATTCAACATACACTGAGTGATCACTGAATTATGACCACCTACATAATATTTCGTAGGTTCTCCTTTCGCCCTCAGTACAGCAGCTATCCGACGTGGCATCGATTCAACATACACTGAGTGATCACTGAATTATGACCACCTACATAATATTTCGTAGGTTCTCCTTTCGCCCTCAGTACAGCAGCTATCCGACGTGGCATCGATTCAACATACACTGAGTGATCACTGAATTATGACCACCTACATAATATTTCGTAGGTTCTCCTTTCGCCCTCAGTACAGCAGCTATCCGACGTGGCATCAATTCAACATACACTGAGTGATCACTGAATTATGACCACCTACATAATATTTCGTAGGTTCTCCTTTCGCCCTCAGTACAGCAGCTATCCGACGTGGCATCGATTCAACATACACTGAGTGATCACTGAATTATGACCACCTACATAATATTTCGTAGGTTCTCCTTTCGCCCTCAGTACAGCAGCTATCCGACGTGGCATCGATTCAACATACACTGAGTGATCACTGAATTATGACCACCTACATAATATTTCGTAGGTTCTCCTTTCGCCCTCAGTACAGCAGCTATCCGACGTGGCATCGATTCAACATACACTGAGTGATCACTGAATTATGACCACCTACATAATATTTCGTAGGTTCTCCTTTCGCCCTCAGTACAGCAGCTATCCGACGTGGCATCGATTCAACATACACTGAGTGATCACTGAATTATGACCACCTACATAATATTTCGTAGGTTCTCCTTTCGCCCTCAGTACAGCAGCTATCCGACGTGGCATCGATTCAACATACACTGAGTGATCACTGAATTATGACCACCTACATAATATTTCGTAGGTTCTCCTTTCGCCCTCAGTACAGCAGCTATCCGACGTGGCATCGATTCAACATACACTGAGTGATCACTGAATTATGACCACCTACATAATATTTCGTAGGTTCTCCTTTCGCCCTCAGTACAGCAGCTATCCGACGTGGCATCGATTCAACATACACTGAGTGATCACTGAATTATGACCACCTACATAATATTTCGTAGGTTCTCCTTTCGCCCTCAGTACAGCAGCTATCCGACGTGGCATCGATTCAACATACACTGAGTGATCACTGAATTATGACCACCTACATAATATTTCGTAGGTTCTCCTTTCGCCCTCAGTACAGCAGCTATCCGACGTGGCATCAATTCAACATACACTGAGTGATCACTGAATTATGACCACCTACATAATATTTCGTAGGTTCTCCTTTCGCCCTCAGTACAGCAGCTATCCGACGTGGCATCAATTCAACATACACTGAGTGATCACTGAATTATGACCACCTACATAATATTTCGTAGGTTCTCCTTTCGCCCTCAGTACAGCAGCTATCCGACGTGGCATCGATTCAACATACACTGAGTGATCACTGAATTATGACCACCTACATAATATTTCGTAGGTCCTCCTTTCGCCCTCAGTACAGCAGCTATCCGACGTGGCATCAATTCAACATACACTGAGTGATCACTGAATTATGACCACCTACATAATATTTCGTAGGTTCTCCTTTCGCCCTCAGTACAGCAGCTATCCGACGTGGCATCGATTCAACATACACTGAGTGATCACTGAATTATGACCACCTACATAATATTTCGTAGGTTCTCCTTTCGCCCTCAGTACAGCAGCTATCCGACGTGGCATCGATTCAACATACACTGAGTGATCACTGAATTATGACCACCTACATAATATTTCGTAGGTTCTCCTTTCGCCCTCAGTACAGCAGCTATCCGACGTGGCATCGATTCAACATACACTGAGTGATCACTGAATTATGACCACCTACATAATACTTCGAAGGTTCTCCTTTCGCCCTCAGTACAGCAGCTATCCGACGTGGCATCGATTCAACATACACTGAGTGATCACTGAATTATGATCACCTGCCTAATACTTCGAAGGTCCTCTTTTCGCCCTCAGTACAGCAGCTATCCGACGTGGCATCAATTCAACATACACTGAGTGATCACTGAATTATGACCACCTACATAATATTTCGTAGGTTCTCCTTTCGCCCTCAGTACAGCAGCTATCCGACGTGGCATCGATTCAACATACACTGAGTGATCACTGAATTATGACCACCTACATAATATTTCGTAGGTTCTCCTTTCGCCCTCAGTACAGCAGCTATCCGACGTGGCATCGATTCAACATACACTGAGTGATCACTGAATTATGACCACCTACATAATATTTCGTAGGTTCTCCTTTCGCCCTCAGTACAGCAGCTATCCGACGTGGCATCGATTCAACATACACTGAGTGATCACTGAATTATGACCACCTACATAATATTTCGTAGGTTCTCCTTTCGCCCTCAGTACAGCAGCTATCCGACGTGGCATCGATTCAACATACACTGAGTGATCACTGAATTATGACCACCTACATAATATTTCGTAGGTTCTCCTTTCGCCCTGAGTACAGCAGCTATCCGACGTGGCATCAATTCAACATACACTGAGTGATCACTGAATTATGACCACCTACATAATATTTCGTAGGTTCTCCTTTCGCCCTGAGTACAGCAGCTATCCGACGTGGCATCGATTCAACATACACTGAGTAATCACTGAATTATGATCACCTGCCTAATACTTCGAAGGTTCTCCTTTCGCCCTCAGTACAGCAGCTATCCGACGTGGCATCGATTCAACATACACTGAGTGATCACTGAATTATGATCACCTGCCTAATACTTCGAAGGTCCTCTTTTCGCCCTCAGTACAGCAGCTATCCGACGTGGCATCAATTCAACATACACTGAGTGATCACTGAATTATGACCACCTACATAATATTTCGTAGGTTCTCCTTTCGCCCTCAGTACAGCAGCTATCCGACGTGGCATCGATTCAACATACACTGAGTGATCATTGAATTATGATTACCTACATAATATTTCGTAGGTTCTCCTTTCGCCCTCAGTACAGCAGCTATCCGACGTGGCATCGATTCAACATACACTGAGTGATCACTGAATTATGACCACCTACATAATATTTCGTAGGTTCTCCTTTCGCCCTGAGTACAGCAGCTATCCGACGTGGCATCGATTTAACATACACTGAGTGATCACTGAATTATGACCACCTACATAATATTTCGTAGGTTCTCCTTTCGCCCTCAGTACAGCAGCTATCCGACGTGGCATCGATTCAACATACACTGAGTGATCACTGAATTATGACCACCTACATAATATTTCGTAGGTTCTCCTTTCGCCCTCAGTACAGCAGCTATCCGACGTGACATCGATTTAACATACACTGAGTGATCACTGAATTATGACCACCTACATAATATTTCGTAGGTTCTCTTTTCGCCCTCAGTACAGCAGCTATCCGACGTGGCATCGATTCAACATACACTGAGTGATCACTGAATTATGACCACCTACATAATATTTCGTAGGTTCTCCTTTCGCCCTCAGTACAGCAGCTATCCGACGTGGCATCGATTCAACATACACTGAGTGATCACTGAATTATGATCACCTGCCTAATACTTCGAAGGTTCTCCTTTCGCCCTCAGTACAGCAGCTATCCGACGTGGCATCGATTCAACATACACTGAGTGATCACTGAATTATGATCACCTGCCTAATACTTCGAAGGTTCTCCTTTCGCCCTCAGTACAGCAGCTATCCGACGTGGCATCGATTCAACATACACTGAGTGATCACTGAATTATGACCACCTACATAATATTTCGTAGGTTCTCCTTTCGCCCTCAGTACAGCAGCTATCCGACGTGGCATCGATTCAACATACACTGAGTGATCACTGAATTATGACCACCTACATAATATTTCGTAGGTTCTCCTTTCGCCCTGAGTACAGCAGCTATCCGACGTGGCATCGATTTAACATACACTGAGTGATCACTGAATTATGACCACCTACCTAATATTTCGTAGGTTCTCCTTTCGCCCTCAGTACAGCAGCTATCCGACGTGGCATCGATTCAACATACACTGAGTGATCACTGAATTATGACCACCTACATAATATTTCGTAGGTTCTCCTTTCGCCCTGAGTACAGCAGCTATCCGACGTGGCATCAATTCAACATACACTGAGTGATCACTGAATTATGACCACCTACATAATATTTCGTAGGTTCTCCTTTCGCCCTGAGTACAGCAGCTATCCGACGTGGCATCGATTCAACATACACTGAGTAATCACTGAATTATGATCACCTGCCTAATACTTCGAAGGTTCTCCTTTCGCCCTCAGTACAGCAGCTATCCGACGTGGCATCGATTCAACATACACTGAGTGATCACTGAATTATGATCACCTGCCTAATACTTCGAAGGTCCTCTTTTCGCCCTCAGTACAGCAGCTATCCGACGTGGCATCAATTCAACATACACTGAGTGATCACTGAATTATGACCACCTACATAATATTTCGTAGGTTCTCCTTTCGCCCTCAGTACAGCAGCTATCCGACGTGGCATCGATTCAACATACACTGAGTGATCACTGAATTATGATTACCTACATAATATTTCGTAGGTTCTCCTTTCGCCCTCAGTACAGCAGCTATCCGACGTGGCATCGATTCAACATACACTGAGTGATCACTGAATTATGACCACCTACATAATATTTCGTAGGTTCTCCTTTCGCCCTGAGTACAGCAGCTATCCGACGTGGCATCGATTTAACATACACTGAGTGATCACTGAATTATGACCACCTACATAATATTTCGTAGGTTCTCCTTTCGCCCTCAGTACAGCAGCTATCCGACGTGGCATCGATTCAACATACACTGAGTGATCACTGAATTATGATCACCTGCCTAATACTTCGAAGGTTCTCCTTTCGCCCTCAGTACAGCAGCTATCCGACGTGGCATCGATTCAACATACACTGAGTGATCACTGAATTATGATCACCTGCCTAATACTTCGAAGGTCCTCTTTTCGCCCTCAGTACAGCAGCTATCCGACGTGGCATCAATTCAACATACACTGAGTGATCACTGAATTATGACCACCTACATAATATTTCGTAGGTTCTCCTTTCGCCCTCAGTACAGCAGCTATCCGACGTGGCATCGATTCAACATACACTGAGTGATCACTGAATTATGACCACCTGCCTAATATTTCGAAGGTTCTCCTTTCGCCCTCAGTACAGCAGCTATCCGACGTGGCATCGATTCAACATACACTGAGTGATCACTGAATTATGACCACCTACATAATATTTCGTAGGTTCTCCTTTCGCCCTCAGTACAGCAGCTATCCGACGTGGCATCGATTCAACATACACTGAGTGATCACTGAATTATGACCACCTACATAATATTTCGTAGGTTCTCCTTTCGCCCTGAGTACAGCAGCTATCCGACGTGGCATCGATTTAACATACACTGAGTGATCACTGAATTATGACCACCTACATAATATTTCGTAGGTTCTCCTTTCGCCCTCAGTACAGCAGCTATCCGACGTGGCATCGATTCAACATACACTGAGTGATCACTGAATTATGACCACCTACATAATATTTCGTAGGTTCTCCTTTCGCCCTGAGTACAGCAGCTATCCGACGTGGCATCAATTCAACATACACTGAGTGATCACTGAATTATGACCACCTACATAATATTTCGTAGGTTCTCCTTTCGCCCTGAGTACAGCAGCTATCCGACGTGGCATCGATTCAACATACACTGAGTAATCACTGAATTATGATCACCTGCCTAATACTTCGAAGGTTCTCCTTTCGCCCTCAGTACAGCAGCTATCCGACGTGGCATCGATTCAACATACACTGAGTGATCACTGAATTATGATCACCTGCCTAATACTTCGAAGGTCCTCTTTTCGCCCTCAGTACAGCAGCTATCCGACGTGGCATCAATTCAACATACACTGAGTGATCACTGAATTATGACCACCTACATAATATTTCGTAGGTTCTCCTTTCGCCCTCAGTACAGCAGCTATCCGACGTGGCATCGATTCAACATACACTGAGTGATCACTGAATTATGATTACCTACATAATATTTCGTAGGTTCTCCTTTCGCCCTCAGTACAGCAGCTATCCGACGTGGCATCGATTCAACATACACTGAGTGATCACTGAATTATGACCACCTACATAATATTTCGTAGGTTCTCCTTTCGCCCTGAGTACAGCAGCTATCCGACGTGGCATCGATTTAACATACACTGAGTGATCACTGAATTATGACCACCTACATAATATTTCGTAGGTTCTCCTTTCGCCCTCAGTACAGCAGCTATCCGACGTGGCATCGATTCAACATACACTGAGTGATCACTGAATTATCATCACCTGCCTAATACTTCGAAGGTTCTCCTTTCGCCCTCAGTACAGCAGCTATCCGACGTGGCATCGATTCAA
The DNA here is from genome assembly GCA_039090855.1 of Macrothele yani. Taxonomy (NCBI): domain Eukaryota; kingdom Metazoa; phylum Arthropoda; class Arachnida; order Araneae; family Macrothelidae; genus Macrothele; species Macrothele yani. The sequence goes on along the minus strand of CM076999.1, from coordinate 105,345,894 downwards.
CATACACTGAGTGATCACTGAATTATGATCACCTGCCTAATACTTCGAAGGTCCTCCTTTTCGCCCTCAGTACAGCAGCTATCCGACGTGGCATCAATTCAACATACACTGAGTGATCACTGAATTATGACCACCTACATAATATTTCGTAGGTTCTCCTTTCGCCCTCAGTACAGCAGCTATCCGACGTGGCATCGATTCAACATACACTGAGTGATCACTGAATTATGATCACCTGCCTAATACTTCGAAGGTTCTCCTTTCGCCCTCAGTACAGCAGCTATCCGACGTGGCATCGATTCAACATACACTGAGTGATCACTGAATTATGACCACCTACATAATATTTCGTAGGTTCTCCTTTCGCCCTCAGTACAGCAGCTATCCGACGTGGCATCGATTCAACATACACTGAGTGATCACTGAATTATGACCACCTACATAATATTTCGTAGGTTCTCCTTTCGCCCTGAGTACAGCAGCTATCCGACGTGGCATCGATTTAACATACACTGAGTGATCACTGAATTATGACCACCTACATAATATTTCGTAGGGTCTCCTTTCGCCCTCAGTACAGCAGCTATCCGACGTGGCATCGATTCAACATACACTGAGTGGTCACTGAATTATGACCACCTACATAATATTTCGTAGGTTCTCCTTTCGCCCTGAGTACAGCAGCTATCCGACGTGGCATCGATTTAACATACACTGAGTGATCACTGAATTATGACCACCTACATAATATTTCGTAGGTTCTCCTTTCGCCCTCAGTACAGCAGCAATCCGACGTGGCATCGATTCAACATACACTGAGTGATCACTGAATTATGATCACCTGCCTAGTACTTCGAAGGTTCTCCTTTCGCCCTCAGTACAGCAGCTATCCGACGTGGCATCGATTCAACATACACTGAGTGACCACTGAATTATGACCACCTACATAATATTTCGTAGGTTCTCCTTTCGCCCTCAGTACAGCAGCTATCCGACGTGGCATCGATTCAACATACACTGAGTGATCACTGAATTATGATCACCTACATAATATTTCGTAGGTTCTCCTTTCGCCCTGAGTACAGCAGCTATCCGACGTGGCATCAATTCAACATACACTGAGTGATCACTGAATTATGACCACCTACATAATATTTCGTAGGTTCTCCTTTCGCCCTCAGTACAGCAGCTATCCGACGTGGCATCGATTCAACATACACTGAGTGATCACTGAATTATGACCACCTACATAATATTTCGTAGGTTCTCCTTTCGCCCTGAGTACAGCAGCTATCCGACGTGGCATCGATTTAACATACACTGAGTGATCACTGAATTATGACCACCTACATAATATTTCGTAGGTTCTCCTTTCGCCCTCAGTACAGCAGCAATCCGACGTGGCATCGATTCAACATACACTGAGTGATCACTGAATTATGATCACCTGCCTAGTACTTCGAAGGTTCTCCTTTCGCCCTCAGTACAGCAGCTATCCGACGTGGCATCGATTCAACATACACTGAGTGACCACTGAATTATGACCACCTACATAATATTTCGTAGGTTCTCCTTTCGCCCTCAGTACAGCAGCTATCCGACGTGGCATCGATTCAACATACACTGAGTGATCACTGAATTATGACCACCTACATAATATTTCGTAGGTTCTCCTTTCGCCCTGAGTACAGCAGCTATCCGACGTGGCATCAATTCAACATACACTGAGTGATCACTGAATTATGACCACCTACATAATATTTCGTAGGTTCTCCTTTCGCCCTCAGTACAGCAGCTATCCGACGTGGCATCGATTCAACATACACTGAGTGATCACTGAATTATGATCACCTGCCTAATACTTCGAAGGTTCTCCTTTCGCCCTCAGTACAGCAGCTATCCGACGTGGCATCGATTCAACATACACTGAGTGATCACTGAATTATGATCACCTGCCTAATACTTCGAAGGTCCTCTTTTCGCCCTCAGTACAGAAGCTATCCGACGTGGCATCAATTCAACATACACTGAGTGATCACTGAATTATGACCACCTACATAATATTTCGTAGGTTCTCCTTTCGCCCTCAGTACAGCAGCTATCCGACGTGGCATCGATTCAACATACACTGAGTGATCACTGAATTATGATCACCTGCCTAATACTTCGAAGGTTCTCCTTTCGCCCTCAGTACAGCAGCTATCCGACGTGGCATCGATTCAACATACACTGAGTGATCACTGAATTATGATCACCTGCCTAATACTTCGAAGGTTCTCCTTTCGCCCTCAGTACAGCAGCTATCCGACGTGGCATCGATTCAACATACACTGAGTGATCACTGAATTATGATCACCTGCCTAATACTTCGAAGGTCCTCTTTTCGCCCTCAGTACAGCAGCTATCCGACGTGGCATCAATTCAACATACACTGAGTGATCACTGAATTATGACCACCTACATAATATTTCGTAGGTTCTCCTTTCGCCCTGAGTACAGCAGCTATCCGACGTGGCATCGATTCAACATACACTGAGTGATCACTGAATTATGATCACCTGCCTAGTACTTCGAAGGTTCTCCTTTCGCCCTCAGTACAGCAGCTATCCGACGTGGCATCGATTCAACATACACTGAGTGATCACTGAATTATGACCACCTACATAATATTTCGTAGGTTCTCCTTTCGCCCTCAGTACAGCAGCTATCCGACGTGGCATCGATTCAACATACACTGAGTGATCACTGAATTATGACCACCTACATAATATTTCGTAGGTTCTCCTTTCGCCCTGAGTACAGCAGCTATCCGACGTGGCATCAATTCAACATACACTGAGTGATCACTGAATTATGACCACCTACATAATATTTCGTAGGTTCTCCTTTCGCCCTCAGTACAGCAGCTATCCGACGTGGCATCGATTCAACATACACTGAGTGATCACTGAATTATGATCACCTGCCTAATACTTCGAAGGTTCTCCTTTCGCCCTCAGTACAGCAGCTATCCGACGTGGCATCGATTCAACATACACTGAGTGATCACTGAATTATGATCACCTGCCTAATACTTCGAAGGTCCTCTTTTCGCCCTCAGTACAGCAGCTATCCGACGTGGCATCAATTCAACATACACTGAGTGATCACTGAATTATGACCACCTACATAATATTTCGTAGGTTCTCCTTTCGCCCTCAGTACAGCAGCTATCCGACGTGGCATCGATTCAACATACACTGAGTGATCACTGAATTATGATCACCTGCCTAATACTTCGAAGGTTCTCCTTTCGCCCTCAGTACAGCAGCTATCCGACGTGGCATCGATTCAACATACACTGAGTGATCACTGAATTATGATCACCTGCCTAATACTTCGAAGGTCCTCTTTTCGCCCTCAGTACAGCAGCTATCCGACGTGGCATCAATTCAACATACACTGAGTGATCACTGAATTATGACCACCTACATAATATTTCGTAGGTTCTCCTTTCGCCCTCAGTACAGCAGCTATCCGACGTGGCATCGATTCAACATACACTGAGTGATCACTGAATTATGATCACCTGCCTAATACTTCGAAGGTCCTCTTTTCGCCCTGAGTACAGCAGCTATCCGACGTGGCATCAATTGAACATACACTGAGTGATCACTGAATTATGACCACCTACATAATATTTCGTAGGTTCTCCTTTCGCCCTCAGTACAGCAGCTATCCGAGGTGGCATCGATTCAACATACACTGAGTGATCACTGAATTATGATCACCTGCCTAATACTTCGAAGGTTCTCCTTTCGCCCTCAGTACAGCAGCTATTCGACGTGGCATCGATTCAACATACACTGAGTGATCACTGAATTATGATCCCCTGCCTAATACTTCGAAGGTTCTCCTTTCGCCCTCAGTACAGCAGCTATCCGACGTGGCATCGATTCAACATACACTGAGTGATCACTGAATTATGATCCCCTGCCTAATACTTCGAAGGTTCTCCTTTCGCCCTCAGTACAGCAGCTATCCGACGTGGCATCGATTCAACATACACTGAGTGATCACTGAATTATGACCACCTACCTAATACTCCGTAGGTCCTCCTTTCGCTCTTAGTACAGCAGCTATCCGACGTGGCATCGATTCAACATACACTGAGTGATCACTGGATTATGACCACCTACCTAATACTCCGTAGGTCCTCCTTTCGCTCTTAGTACAGCAGCTATCCGACGTGGCATCGATTCAACATACACTGAGTGATCACTGAATTATGACCACCTACCTAATACTTCGTAGGTCTTCCTTTCGCTCTGAGTACAGCAGTTATCCGACGTGGCATCGATTCAATAAGATGCCGGAAGCAGTTGGGAGGTATGGTCAACCAAGCTGTGTGTAATGCGGCCTTCAATACAGGTATGGAGGCGATTGGTGTATCCAGAAACCTGATATGCCGTTCCATAGTGTCCCACAAGTGCTCTTTGGGATTGATATCGGGGGAGTGTGGAGGCCAATCGCTATGCTGGAAGTCTGAACGGTGTTCCTCAAAAAATTCCTGCACAGCGTTGGAGGTTCTGCGCACTGTCATGTGGGATGATACCGTAGCCATTCGGAAAAAATTGCTGAATGTTCAGAGTCAGCAAGCAATTTACGATAGTGGGAATCAGTCATACGTTTTTCGACATGCACCTTGGGTGCATGTTCCGGCCAGTAAGAATCCCCCACACCCCAAAACTCCCTCCACCAGCTTGCATTGTGGTGACCATGCAGGATGGAGCGAATGCCTCATGTTGCTTGCGCCAAATACGTACACAACCATCCACGGAGTGGAGTAAAAACACAACCCGTGAGACCAGCACACTTTTTTCCAGTCATCTGACGTCCAACTTACATGTCTTTGCAACAGGCAAGTCTTTTGCGCCGATGAACTGAGGTTAGGAAAGGATGTCGTCCGGTTTGTCTCCTGCTCTAGCCCATACTTGTGGGTGTGTGACGTATGATCATGGCAGATATTGTTCCGGGTTCACCTCTGTCGTATTGGGTAGTCAACTGTTGGTCTGTACGGGTCGTCGGACCCGACGCTCACATCTCACATCAACCTTTCGCTGCCTGTGAAGTTTTGCCTCCGGGTCGTGTTTTGACAGTTTTCACGCCAGTCCGTATGCGACACTAAGTACGGCGGCTTGCGAACAATCCATCAGTTCACCCGTTTGGGAAATCAAGGCACCCTCTCACAGAGTTACCATAATCTGTCGTTTCTCAAAGTCCGATTATTTCTTCCATTTACTCATCACGCTCCGAATTTTGCTACCTACTGCTCCACTCACACCTAATATACACTGAAGAGCAATTAAATTGGAGATACCTGTCTAGTAGCGTGTAGCACCACCTTTCGTCCTGATGACGGCGGCGATTCGTCTCGGCATGGACACGGCAAGACACCGGAAGCGTTGGGAAGCCATACGGATCCACGACCCCAGAACAAGCTCCCACAGTTCACGAAGATTTTATGGAGGGGGTCATCTCTTTCGATGGAATCCCGGATGTGCTCGATGGGTATGAGATCAGGTGACCTAGCTGGCCAAGGAAGCGAGGTCACGTCGGTGGAGTGTTCATACAACCATTCGGGTACAATTCGGGAGCTGCATTGTCTTGTTGCAGGATGAGGCCCTCAGTGGGATGTTGAAGGAGCACAAACGGAAGCAAATGGTCGTCCGGGATATCCCGGTAAGGTTGACCTGTGAGGGACGATGTCACACGTACCAGGGGTCCCATTTCAGTCCACGTAAATAGTCCCCAGACGAGAATGCCACCCCCACCAGCTTGAAGAGTACCCTGCTGACTAGACGGATCCATCGGTTCAAGTGGTTTGCGCCGTACTCGTATCCTGCCATCCGCATGTGCCAACGTGAATCTCGACTCATCAGTCCAGGCAACATTTTTCTACATGTCTAGGGTCCAGTGGCGATATTCCAGCGCCCATGCTAATCTTTGCAACCTGTGATGTGCGACCAGCAGCTGTACCCTCGTGGGACGATGGCTTCTGTACCCCATAGCGAGGAGATGGTTCTGGGTGGTGTGGCTGCTTACACGTTTTTGTGCACCAGCGTTAAATTGCCGAATGATTTCTTGCATTGTGGCCCGTCTATCCGTTGTTACAACGTGAGCTAGCCGACGATAACCCCGCTCATCCACACGCTGTTGTCCACGGCAGTTGGCCCTTGCAGGGATGGTTTTACCGGATTCGATGTACTCACGGTGCACCCGTGACACAGTGGCTTGTGAAAATCCCAGTGCCTGCACGACTTCCGAGATGAAGTGACCCATTCGTTGGGCCCCGACAATTTGCCCACGATCAAATGCGCTTAAATCGTTCGTCTTACCCATACTGCGTCCGACTCTTACTGATTCCCGTCGCATCACTCCTTATATTGTCTGATCGATGCATACGTCATGTCGTTTCCGTTTACAGGGCCGCGCACAGCGCCACATTTGCATAACGCCAGCTGTCTGTAATTCAATTGCTCTTCAGTGTATGCTACGTCGGTCGTCCAATCGCGCCCTCTTTCAAATCACGTGGTCAACGAGTTGCGTCAGCTTTTGACACGGTTGATCGTTAAAACCCTCTAGGTGGCAGGAACTTTGGGAGTGGCAATGCAATTTTTTTTTATGTGTGTAACGGAAGACTCCCCTTTCTGTAGTATTCGTAATTGTTAAGATGCGCAAATATGCGTTCTCGCTCCTAGTAGTCTGGAAATTTTTTTCGATGCAGTGTTGCGTTCTTACGGCATTTTAACAGGTTTTCGACGAACGCATTATTGTGTCGTCGCCGCTTTGGTCACGGAAACCTCCGAACGTATATATGCGTGCTTGCCACCCAGAGGGTTAGTTATCGGTCGGTTCAAAGACCATTATGTGCCAATGAGCTAGGCATGTTGCTAGGAATGACGACCGTTAAACCATCGAAGTACTAGACTGGATACAAAAGGAAAGGAAAAGTTTCAGACGAAAACGAGAAAAAGGACCGGTGAATGATATTCGAAAGAATGCCGGGATGACAACACACGGACTTGTGTTATGAACGACTATTTCATCTGCATTGAGAATTGCGGCCAATACTAATGATGATGATGAAAAGAAATACCACTACCCAACACTTTTTTCGAGCTCACTTAATTAATTACCACAATGATCGCCTTCCCTTAGTCCATGGACTGTTGGAAGAACTGTGTTTAGATAAAGATAAAAACTCTTGGAGATCGGAAGGCGACGTCAGATGTCAAAAATCAATTATATTCACCAATGAGACCACCATTATGATCACCTACCTAATAAGCTGTAGGACCCTCTTTAGACCGCATATCAGCAACCACTTGGCCAGACATCGATTCGATGAGGTGGCGATAGGTGTTCTGGGGTATTTAGTACAATAATGTCAACAGAAGGTCCAGCAGTGTTCCCGTAAATTTCGGGGTTGTGGTGATTTAACGCAAACCCACTTTCCCAAATCGAACCATAAGTTTCCGTTCGATTAGACTCCTCAGGTGAATTTGGAGGACAGGGCATTAACAGAAAGTCAACAGCATGTTCCTGGAACCAATTCTTGACGATTCTGGCAGTGTGGCATGGCGCATTATGCTATTGGTAATGACCATCACCAGCAGAGAACACAGTTGCCATGAATAGGTGAACTTGGTCCGCAACGATGTTCAGATACTTGACTGCTGTCAGTAGTTGTGCTATTGGGATGATGGTGCCTAAAAGTGTCCCAAGAAAACATGACCCACAGCACAAAACCGCCGCTGCCGTCCTGTTTCCACCCAACAGTGCATCCAGGTGCCATAGCCTCCGTTGGTAATCGGCTTATTTGCGCTTGGCCGTCTACGTGATGCACTAGGAATCAAGATTCATACAGACCAGGCCACTTTCTTCCAATCATCCACGGTCCAATCTCGATGATCTTGGGCCCATTTCATAAGTTGTTTGCTATGACGTGCAGTGAGCATATGTACCCGTCTGGGTCTTCGGCTACACAGGCCATGCGCAGAAGACTATGATGAACTGTGTGCTGTGACACGTTGCCCGATCACCACTGTTGTAGCTGCAGGTGATTTGTTGCACTGTGGGGCTGCGGTCGCTGTGAACAATGCGCCACAGTCTCCGCTCCCTTCTGGCATCAATAAGCTGCGGACCACACATAGCTGGAGAACGGTTCGTCGTTTGGCCATATCTGCACCACTTTTTATACGTACTCACCTCAGCGGCACGTGTACAACCCACAAGCCGAGCCGTTTCCGAGGTCGTGCTTCCGAGGCGTCGTGCATCAAACTCCGATAAATCGGCAGCTTTTCCCATTCTACAACCTGAGGATCGGCTTTCTGCTAACAGAAAGCCGGTCCTCGGATTGTATATATACTGCTCTGTGAACTTCCCCTGCACCACCGTTTGGCCTCCAGGCAAGCTCCTTTCTCTAGGCTGGGGGTGAACATAATGGAATGGCGCAGCAGTATCTATCTATCTATCTATCTATCTATATATATATATATATATACATTGACATTGACATAACCAACCTTAAAAAACACCATAATACCTTCAAATTGGAACTAAAGAACAGATTCTCTGCTTTAGAAGGCCTAATATCGGAAGAAGTGGATATTTCTGAAGTTAACAGAAAAGTGACCAAAGCTCTTATGGAAACAGCAACAAAATTAGCTGGGTCTAAGAACAAGTTGCATGTGAACAAATTATCAGGAAAAACAAAAATGTTGATGCAAAAAAGAAGAGAGATGAGGACAACTCAAGGAGATGTGACTTCCAAAGTGGAATATATAGAGCTATGCAAGACAGTACGAAAAAGTATCACTGAAGACGTAAGAAAATTCAACTGTGAACTAGTAAGAAAAGCAATTGAAAACAACCAAAGCCTAAAGATAGCAAAGGGACATCTCAGTAAGGGGAAAAAACAGATTATGGCATTGAGAAAAGAAGATGGTTCTGTAACAAGAAATAGAGGCGAAATTTTGACAAGAGTGAAAGATTTCTACTCCAAATTATATGAAAGGGATGATACATGTACTCCAGACATCATGAAAGGTACCAGTACCAGAGTTCCTCCAGTCCTTCCAGCAGAAGTTGCACATGCAATCAAGAACATGAAGCGGGGGAAAGCTCCAGGAGAAGATGGAATTACTGTAGACATCATACAAGAAGCAAGTGGAGAAATCGAAACAGTACTCGCCCAAATTTTCACTCGATGCCTTAATGAAGGGAAAATTCCTGAGGATTGGAACAACGCTACAATGATCTTGCTACATAAAAAAGGTGACATTGAGGATCTCAGGAACTACAGACCTATCAGCCTCCTATCAGTGGTTTATAAAATCTTCACTAAAGTTCTTTCACACCGCTTGAAGGTGACACTGGACATGTCTCAACCGAGAGAACAAGCTGGATTCAGGAGTGGCTACAGCAGAATAGATCATATCCACGTACTGAGAGAACTAATTGAAAGAGCGAGGGAATATGAGCTTCCATTGTGCATGGCTTTTATCGATTATGAAAAAGCCTTTGATTCGGTGAAACCATCAGCAGTTGCAATGGCTCTGAAATCCTGCGGTATTGAAGATGCATACATTAATATTATTAATAACATCTATGAAAATGCAAGTGCAAAGATTCGGCTGTTTGAAAATACAACACACATAAAAATTGGAAAAGGAGTAAGACAAGGTGACACCATATCTCCGAAGCTCTTTAATGCCACATTGGAAAATGTCTTTCAATCACTGAACTGGGAAAACAAAGGGATAAAGATTAATGGAGATTATCTAACCCACCTTCGTTTTGCTGATGACATAGTCATTTTTGCAACTACCCCATCAGAGCTACAGAGTATGATCCAGGAACTTGCTGACAAGAGTAAAGAAGTGGGATTAAAAATGAACTTTCAGAAGACAAAAGTGATGTACAATGCTTTTACAAGAAATGAAAATTTATCGATTGATGGAGAAAAGCTGGAGATAACAGACACATACGTTTATCTTGGACAGCAGATATCAAGTGAGGGTCACATTGGTGAAGAAATTCATCGGCGTACAAAACTTGCCTGGAGAGCTTTTGGAAGAAACAGCATAATTTTCAAGAGCAATATGCCATTATGTCTTAAAAGAAAAGTGTTTGATCAATGCATCCTTCCAGTGCTTATGTATGGTGCAGAGACGTGGACCTTAGCTAAAAGAGACATACAAAGACTACAGACAACTCAAAACAGCATGGAGAGGTGCATGCTTGGTGTAACCAGGAGAGATAAGCAGAGGAACACGTGGATCCGAAAAATGACAAGAGTGGAAGACATCATGATCAGAGTTAAATCCCTGAAATGGCAATGGGCTGGACATACTGCCAGAAGAACAGACCATCGATGGACAGCCGAAATTTTAGATTGGATTCCAAGGGACAGGAAAAGACCAAGAAGAAGACCACATGGAAGATGGGTGGATGAAATTCGAAAGTATGCGGGAGTGACATGGAGGAGAGTGGCACAAGACAGACCGTTGTGGAGGAAACTTGGGGAGACCTTCGTCCAGCAGTGGATTGATAATGGTTGACAATGATGATGATGATGATGATGATATATATATATATTAATTTCTGAAAACTGCAGCGTGCGCTTAAGTCAAAATCAAATAAACTGCACTTGAACAAAATTCTAAAAACAGAAATACAGGGTGTCCGAGAATTATTGGACACATTACAAAATTATGTAAAACAAAACATTAAACAGATAGAAAGAAACTGACTGTACTAACTACACAAGTTAATAAATTTCGATGTGAGATCTCTTGGTTGCTCGTAGTACGTCCAAGCGATACTCGATTTCATGCCATGTATTGCAAGCATCTGAGGAGTTATGGAATTAATAGCAGTTGTGATACGCTGCTTCAGTTCCCGCAAATTAGTACAAGGCGTCTGATAGACACGATCCTTCACATAACCCCACATGAAATAATCCAATGGAGTTAGATCTGGAGAGCGAGGAGGCCACGGAATGGGACCACCACGCCCAATCCATCTGTTGGGGAAATGCTCATTTAGGCACTTACGTACACACGTTGACCAATGCGGAGGAGCGCTGTCTTGTTGGAAAACGACGTTGTCATATCTTTTGATCTGGGGTAGAGCGAAATTTTCTAGCATATCCAAGTAAATGTCACCATTTATGGTTTTTTCGCAGAAGAAGAAAGAGCCAATCACTTTTCTTTTTGATAGGGCGCACCCCACATTAACTTTTAGAGAATCACGTTCCAGTTCAATTGCAGCATGAGGCGGTTCACTGCCCCATATCCTACAGTTGTGACGATTCACAATACCTGATACATGAAATGTGGATTCATCACTAAAAATTACAGTACTGAGAAAGTTTTCGTCGTTTTCCACTCGATTCAGCATATCCACAGCGAAATCGTATCGCAGAGTGTGATCATTTACATGCATCTTTTGCACTATTTGAATTTTATAAGCATGAAACTTTAATTTCTTGTGCAAGATATCGTGAACTGTCGATTTCGGAACGCACAGTTCTCTGCTTGCTTTACGAACGGATTTCCTGGGGCTTCGTTGGAAACTTTCATTAACTTGGTCAACCGTCTCACCACTGACGCTAGGCCTACCGGCTCCTCCACGATGTTCTAGATTGTCAGGTTCTTTAAACTGTTTCATCCACCGCTTAATTGAATTCGTTGATGGAGGATTACAACCATACTCTAAACGGCACCGTCTTTTAACTTTAATGACAGACTTTAATTCCGCAAGCCATAACACACACATCGCCTTCTGCTGTACGGATGACATGACTACTGATTGCGCATTTCACATACATTGCTCATTAGGCCACACCTATCGCCATCTATCGGATTCTGAGAGTAACAGTTCTGCAAAACAAACATATAGAAACCGTGTGATACAGTAGTTGTCCTTAATATGGATGCATTTTATGCTCGTAGTTGTTGTTTTTTGTACATAATTTGTAATGTGTCTAATAATTCTCGGACACCCTGTACAATAGAGCTGTGTACCATAGACTTGTCTTTCATCATCAGTTCTCTAGAACAACAATAAAATAATTGCATTATTAGTGGTGATATTAATATTTCGGTAAGAATTATATTTTCATGCTCCCGATATGTGATAGATCTATGTTTTCAACTCTTTAAAGCTTCGGATATGTATAAAACCTGTCAGAGAAATACCGAACACTTTTATTATCCATAATATGCATTCTTCTAAACAGACAGAGTTGAATATCGATGAAATATTATTTCTTTCTTTTATACAGCAATGCATAGAGGAATGCAAAATGAATCGAAGTTTGGCTGACTACGGATGCGTTATTCATACAATTTGGTATCCCCATTACGAAAGCAGATGTGACCCAGGTGAATATTACGAATTTGTTTTACATATACTCGTATTACATTAGCTGTGCATTCCTTTAGAGGTATATAGTTAACATATTTCAATCAATAAACCATTACATTATGACCAGAGATGGAAACGGGTCACGGGTCAACGGGTCGACAATTTGTTGCGGGTCCAACGGGTCGGGTAAAGGTGCTCCTGGCCCGATTTTGACCCTGGTTTTTTTTCCCGTTTTATTTTTGAAAAGAGAAAAATATATTCCAAAGAAAAATGCGCGTTGTGGAATTCGGTAGTCGATACCGGTGCCCACGGAGTGAATAATGATTTGCCATGCAAAAATATTGTTGTCTCTTTCTTAAAGCAACGGATATTTCCACCGACCGACGTCAGACAGCATACCGACTCCATATCGTAAAAAAAAAACTTCCTTTGCGTTCTTTTACAGTGCGATTGTCCAGAGCAAGGTACAGGCAAACGCCATTCGTCTGCTTCTCAGCTGATTCACTCTCTTCGTGCGAAGTTCACTGTATGACTAAGAGTTACTTTTCACATCGCAACTTTTACATTGAGCATTCAGAGGTTTTCGATTGATGTGCTAACATCCCGTTCCCATGACATGTCATGTCGAAATTAACTCCTTAATATGGATGCATTTAATATTAAGGAGGTTAAAAAAGGCATCGAGGCCAACAAATACGTGCTTGTTGAAAACCACAAGGGGAAGAGTGAAAGCTGGAAATTGTTTCGTCTCATTAAGGAACCGGTGAATAATTCTGTGTTGTTTGGTCTTGCTTTTTGTTCAAAATGTGGAAAGTGTATGTTTAATAAGGAATTACGGAACCAAAAATGTAACTGACCATATGAAAGTATGCGTACCTCCATCAAAGCGTGGAACGAGTGAAAATCTAAATACATTTAAAAAAATATCTTTGTGTAATCGTAAATAATGATTCCCATTTGTAATATACTCACGCTCACGGTCATAGTCAGCCGTTACTTCTGGATTAGGCAAAATTGAATAGTGCCGCTAAAAAATGGAACTAAAATTTAGCAAGCAACCACATTTTATTATTAAAAAAGGATTTCAGTTATTACACTGCTGGCCACCCAAAATGCAACGCCAAAGAAGTACACGAGATAGCAAAGCCAGATTTACTGGACACATAACAACAGATACAAAGATGAAACGATTGAGCTTACAGGCCCGTGGGAATTGCGGAACACGCAGACACCAATAGTTCGTGTGGCCCTCATGGCTGGCAATAACGGCCGCTACACGCCGCGGCATCGAACGAAAGACGCTTTGGATGTGGGCTTGGGTATGTCGGTCCAGGCTGCTCCCACACGTTAAAACAGTTTATCAGGCGTAGCCGCGGGTGCTGCTTGCCGGACCACTCGGTTGCCGATCAGCGACCAGACATGTTCGATGGGCGACATATCGGGAGAACAGGCGGGCCACGGCAGCAGTAACACCTACTGGGCCGTAAAGAATTATTGCACGATGCGTGTCACGTGCGGGCGCGCATTGTCCTGTTGAAACGTGGCCGCTGGCAGTTCCTGCAGATAAGGGAGGAGGCTCCAAAACGTCGGAGATGTAGCGGTGGCTGTTGAGCGTACCGGAGATGCGTACCAGAGGGGTGCGGGTGTCATATTCAATTGCGCCCTAAACCATAACGCCAGACGACGGACTGGTATGGCGATGCATGATGTAGGCGTCATACAGTCTCTCGCCGCGGTGCCGCCACACACGGGTCCGACCATCTTGGTGTTGCAGACAGAAACGGGATTCTTCGGAGAAGACAATGTCGTGCCATTCCGTAGTCCAGGTGCGGCGTTCAACGGTCCACTGCTGCCGCACTCACCGGTGGTGTAACGTCAATTGTAATCGGAGCAATGGGCGCCGTGCGCCAAGTTCCCGGGCCTGCAGACGACGTCGAACGGTACGTGCTGACACAGGTTGTTGCACAACATACCCTAATTCCTGCGCTAAGGTTCGTGATGTGGCGGTGCGAGCCGTCAATGCCCACCGCACAACATGCCGGTCCTCTCGTTCGGTGGTGTACCGCGGCTGCGGAAACCGTTCACGTCGGTCCGTCCGTCCCTCCTGCACCCACCGAATCCATACTTGCCTCACTGTGGCTGGATGTCGTCCCACACGGGCGCCGATGTCTTGGTACTATAAACTGGTGTCGCGATAAGCCTCTATTCGTACTCTGTCGAACTCCGAAACGTGCTGGAATGACTGCCGTATTCTGCGACGAGGCATCAGGAAGCTTCCCACTCACAGGTCCGGCAGCACAACACACTTCCACTACTCACACCCCGCCTTCTGTGCACCCTTCTTATAGTGCTTCTCGGTGGCGTGCCGGGCGTTCATGATTTTCATATGCCCTGCAATGCTAATCGTTTGCATGTCCTCTCGCAGGCGACGCATGCTGCGAATTTCAGGAAAATCGGATGCTTCTTTCTTGGCGTTGCATTTTGAGTGGCCAGCAATGTAAATATGAAGCAGTTATTGGGATCAATATATAAATATATATATATATATATGAAATTCGAAAGTATGCAGGGGTGACATGGAGGAGACTGGCACAAGACAGACCGTTGTGGAGGAAACTTGGGGAGACCTTCGTCCAGCAGTGGATTGATAATGGTTGACAATGATGATGATGATGATGATAGGGATGTAAGGTCAGGTGATGCGTAACATCACAGCCTCTCCTTGACAAATGTCAACCCCGCCTTCTCGTGGTGCATCCTGTTCCCACTAAAGGGGCTCTGACGACCGCCCATAGCGGTATAACTATACCATCGGGATCAGAGGAAATTCTATCCCACACTCACTAACCCGCTTGGCCAGCGTGGTGAGTTATGGCCAAACCCCTCCAAAATGATTCCACAACTTAAATCTTGGCCCTCAGTCTCCGGCAGCTGGAATGTACCTGGCCAAGGCAGCGGCCAGTGCGACATGAAGGCAGAGGGTGCTAAGAATCCCCGGAGGACCGGACTAGGCTGCCATCTGATGCTGACCTTGGCTACTTACAATGGACGCTCCCTATCTTCTGATTCAAGGCTTCTTGAATTGGAAGAGGAACTACAAAGGATCAAGTGGGACATCGTGGGGCTAAGTGAGGTAAGGAGAAAAGGAGAAGATCTCATCGAACTGAAAAGTGGACATCTCTTCTACTATCGTGGGACAGATACTGGCAGAACTAGTGGTGTTGGATTTATAATAAACAAGAAACTGAAGGATAAAGTTGTAGAAGTTGAAAGTTCCTCTGACAGAGCTGCACGACTTGTTATCCAACTCTCGAAAAGATACCAGGCTCAGATTATTCAAACTTATGCACCCACCACAAGTCATCCTGAAGAAGAAATTGAAGAATTTTATGAGGAAATTTGTCATCTAAATAATAAAGGTAAGCAGCACTTGAAAATAATTATGGGAGATTTCAATGCAAAAATAGGGCAACGGCAACAGAATGAAACTTCAGTAGGTAAATTCGGTCATGGCAACAGAAACCAGCGTGGAAATACTCTCGTTGAGTTTGCAGAGGCAGAAGGGTTTTTCATCTTGAACTCCTTCTTCAAGAAAAAGCCACACAGGAAATGGACATGGAGACATCCAAATGGGACGACAAGTGAAATTGATTTTATTATGTGTAACAAAAAATTCGTCATAGAAGACTGCAGTGTGCTAAACAAGTTCAACACAGGTAGTGACCATAGATTGGTGAGATGTAAGATGCACCTCAACACTAAACTTGAACGTGGCAAGCTCATAAGACAAACAAAATCTATTGACATAACCAACCTTAAAAAACACCATAATACCTTCAAGTTAGAACTGAAGAACAGGTTCTCTGCTTTAGAAGGCCTAACATCGGAAGAAGTGGACATCTCTGAAGTTAACAGAACAGTAACCAAAGCTCTTATGGAAACAGCAACAAAATTAGCTGGGTCTAAGAACAAGTTGCATGTGAACAAATTATCAGGAAAAACCAAAATGTTGATGCAAAAAAGAAGAGAGATGAGGACAACTAAAGAAGATGGGACTTCCAAAGTGGAATATATAGAGCTATGCAAGACAGTAAGAAAAAGTATCACTGAAGACGTAAGGAAATTCAACTGTGAACTAGTGAGGAAAGCAATTGAAAACAACCAAAGCCTAAAGATAGCAAATTGACATCTCAGTAAGGGAAGAAAACAGATTATGGCACTGAGAAAAAGAAGATGGTTCTGTAACAAGAAATAGAGGCGAAATTTTGACAAGAGTGAAAGATTTCTACTCCAAATTATATGAAATTGATGATATATGCACTCCAGACATCATGAAAGGTGCCAGTACCAGAGTTCCTCCAGTCCTTCCAGCAGAAGTTGCACATGCAATCAAGAACATGAAGCGAGGAAAAGCTCCAGGAGAAGATGGAATTACTGTAGACATCATACAAGAAGCAAGTGGAGAAATCGAAACAGTACTCGCCCAAATTTTCACTCGATGCCTTAATGAAGGAAAGATTCCTGAGGATTGGAACACCGCTACAATGATCCTGCTACATAAGAAAGGTGACATTGAGGATCTCGGAAACTACAGACCTATCAGCCTCCTATCAGTAGTTTATAAAATCTTCACTAAAGTTCTTTCACACCGCTTGAAGGTAGCACTAGACATGGCTCAACCGAGAGAACAAGCTGGATTCAGGAGTGGCTACAGCACAATAGATCATATCCACGTGCTGAGAGAACTAATTGAAAGAGCGAGGGAATAAGAACTTCCATTGTGCATTGCTTTTATCGATTATGAAAAAGCCTTTGATTCGGTGAAACCATCAGCAGTTACAATGGCTCTGAAATCCTGCGATATTGAAGATGCATACATTAATATTATTAATAACATCTATGAAAATGCAAGTGCAAAGATTAGGCTGTTTGAAAATACAACACACGTAAAAATTGGAAAGGGAGTGAGACAAGGTGACACCATATCTCCGAAGCTCTTTAATGCCACATTGGAGGGTGTCTTTCAATCATTGAGCTGGGAAAACAAGGGGATAAAGATTAATGGAGATTATCTAACCCACCTTCGTTTTGCTGATGACGTAGTCATTTTTGCAACTACCCCATCAGAGCTGCAGAGTATGATCCAGGAACTTGCTGACAAGAGTAAAGAAGTGGGATTAAAAATGAACTTTCAGAAGACAAAAGTGATGTACATTGCTTTTACAAGAAATGAAGATTTATCGATTGATGGAGAAAAGCTGGAGATAACAGACACGTACGTTTATCTTGGACAGCAGATATCAAGTGAGGGTCACATTGATAAAGAAATTAATCGGCGTACAAAACTTGCCTGGAGAGCTTTTGGAAGAAACAGCATAATTTTCAAGAGTAATATGCCATTATGTCTTAAAGAAAAGTGTTTGATCAATGCATCCTTCCAGTGCTTACGTATGGTGCAGAGACGTGGACCTTACCTAAAAGAGACATACAAAGGCTGCAGACAACTCAAAGTAGCATGGAGAGGTACATGCTTGGTGTAACCAGGAGAGATAAGAAGAGGAACTCGTGGATCCGAAAAATGACAAGAGTGGAGGACATCATGATCAGAGTTAAATCCCTGAAATGGCAATGGGCTGGACATACTGCCAGAAGAACAGATCATCGATGGACAGCCGAAATTTTAGATTGGATTCCAAGGGACAGGAAAAGACCCAGAAGAAGACCACATGGAAGATGGGTGGATGAAATTCGAAAGTATGCGGGAGTGACATGGAAGAGACTGGCACAAGACAGACCGTTGTGGAGGAAACTTGGGGAGACCTTCGGGCAGCAGTGGATTGATAATGGTTGACTGTGATGATGATGATGATGATGATGATATATAATTGAGTTATATATATATATATATATATATATATATCATTATCATCATCATTCATTATAAATCCACTGCTGGACGAAGGTCTCTCCAAGCCTCTTCCACAACGGTCTGTCTTGTGCCATGTCACTCCCGCATACTTTCGAATTTCATCCACCCATCTTCCATGTGGTCTTCTTCTGGGTCTTTTCCTGTCCCTTGGAATCCAATGTAAAATTTTGACTGTTCATCGATGGTCTGCCCTTCTGGCAGTATGTCCATTCCATTGCCATTTCAGGGATTTTACTCTGATCATGATGTCTTCCACTCTTGCCATTTTTCTGATCCACGAGTTCCTCTTCTTATCTCTCCTGGTTACACCAAGCATGCACCTCTCCATGCTTCTCTGAGTTGTCTGCAGCCTTTGTATGTCTCTTTTAGTTAAGGTCCACGTCTCTGCACCATATGTAAGCACTGGAAGGATGCATTGATCAAACACTTTTATTTTTAGACATAATGGCATATTGCTCTTAAAAATTAAACTGTATCTTCCAAAAGCTCTCCAGGCAAGTTTTATACTCCGATTAATTTCTTCATAAATGTGAGCCTCACTAGATACCTGCTGTCCAAGATAAACGTACGCATCTGTTATCTCCAGCTTTTCTCCATCAATCGATAAATCTTCATTTCCTGTAAAAGCATTGTACATCACTTTTGTCTTCTGAAAGTTCATTTTTAATCCCACTTCTTTACTCTTGTCAGCAAGTTCCTGGATCATACTCTGCAGCTCTGATGGAGTAGTTGCAAAAAATGACTACGTCATTAGCAAAACGAAGGTGAGTTAGATAATCTCCATTAATCGTTATCCCTTTGTTTTCCCAGTTCAGTGATTGAAAGACATTTTCCAATGTGGCATTAAAGAGCTTCGGAGATATGGTATCACCTTGTCTTACTCCCTTTCCAACTTTTATGTGTGTTGTATTTTCAAACAGCCGAATCTTTGCAATTGTGTTTTCATAGATGTTATTAATAATATTAATGTATGCATCTTCAATACCGCTGGATTTCAAAGCCATTGTAACTGCTGATGGTTTCACTGAATCAAAGGCTTTTTCATAATCGATAAAAGCCATGCACAATGGAAGTTCATATTCCCTCGCTCTTTCAATTAGTTCTCTCAGTACGTGAAAATGATATATTGTGCTGTAGCCACTTCTGAATCCAGCTTGTTCTCACGGTTGAGCCATGTCCAGTGTTTCCTTCAAACGGTGTGAAAGAACTTTAATGAAGATTTTATAAACCACTGATAGGAGGCTGATAGGTCTGTAGTTCCTGAGATCCTCAATGCCACCGTTTTTATGTAGCAAGATCATTGTAGCATTGTTCCAATCCTCAGGAATCTTTCCTTCATTAATGCATCGAGTGAAAACTTGGGCGATTACTGTTTCAGTTTCTCTACTTGCTTCTTGTATGATTTCTACATTAATTCCATCTTCTCCTGGAGCTTTTCCCCGCTTCATATTCTTGATTGCATGTGCAACTTCTGCTGGGAGGACTGGAAGAACTCTGGTACTGGTACCTTTCATGATGTCTGGAGTACATGTATCATCCCTTTCATATAATTTGGAGTAGAAATCTTTCACTCTTGTCAAAATTTCGCCTCTATTTCTTGTTACAGAACCATCTTCTTTTCTCAATGCCATAATCTGTTTTTCCCCTTACTGAGATGTCCCTTTGCTATCTTTTGGCTTTGGTTGTTTTCAATTGCTTTCCTCACTAATTCACAGTTGAATTTCCTTGCGTCTTCAGTGATACTTTTTCGTACTGTCTTGCATGGCTCTATATATTCCACTTTGGAAGTCACATCTTCTTTAGTTGTCCTCATCTCTCTCCTTTTTTGCATCAACATTTTTGTTTTTCCTGATAATTTGTTCACATGCAACTTGTTCTTAGTCCCAGCTAATTCTGTTGTTGTTTCCATAAGAGCTTTGGTTACTTTTCTGTTAACTTAAGAGATGTCCACTTCTTCTGATGCTAGGCCTTCTGGAATAGAGAATCTATCCTTCAGTTCTAATTTGAAGGTATTGTGGTGATTTTTAAGGTTGGTCACGTCAACGCACTTTGTTTGTTTTATGAGCTGGCCACGCTCGAGTTTAGCATTGAGGTACATCTTACATCTTACCATTCTGATAACGAGTCTACCTGTGTAGAACTTGTTCAGCACACTGCAGTCTTCCATGACAAATTTCTTGTTACACATAATAAAATCAATTTCACTTGTCCATTCATTGGGATGCTTCCATGTCCATTTCCTTTCCGGCTTATTTTTTAAAAAGGAGTTCATGATGAAAAACCCTTCCGCCTGTGCAAACTCTACGAGAGTATTTCCACTCTGGTTTCTGTTGCCGTGACCGAATTTGCCTACTGAAGTTTCATTCTATTGCCGTTGCCCCATTTTTTGCATTGAAATCTCCCATAATTATCTTCAAGTGCTGCTTGCCTTTATTATTTAGATGAAGAATTTCCTCATAAAATTCTTCAATTTCTTCTTTTTCAAGTTGACTTGTGGTGGGTGCATAAGTTTGAATAATCTGAGCCTGGTATCTTCTCGATAGTTGGATAACAAGTCGTGCAGCTCTGTCAGAGGAACTTTCAACTTCTACAACTTTATCCTTCAGTTTCTTGTTTATTATAAATTCAACACCACTAGTTCTGCCAGTATCTGTCCCACGATAGTAGAAGAAATGTCCATTTTTCAGTTCAATGAGATCCTCTCCTTTTCTCCTTACCTCACTTAGCCCGACGATGTCCCACTTGATCTTTGGTAGTTCCTCTTCCAATTCGAGAAGTCTTGAATCAGAAGATTGGGAGCGTCCATTGTAAGTAGCCAAGGTCAGCATCAAATGGCAGCTTAATCCGGCCCTCTGGTGGTTCTTAGCTCCCTCTGCCTACATGTCGCGCTGGCCGCTGCCTTGGCCAGGTGCATTCCAGCTGCCGGAGACTGAGGGCCAAGTTTTGAATTGTGGAGTCATTTTGGAGGGGTTTGGCCATAACTCACTACGCTGGCCAAGCGGGTTGCTGCGTGTGGGATAGCATTTCCTCTAATCCCGATGGTATAGTTATACCGCAGTTGGCGGTCGTCAGAGCCCATTTGGTTGGAACAGGATGCACCACGAAAAGACGTCGTTGACATTTGTCAATGAGAAGCTGTGATGTTGCGCATCACTTGACCTTACATCCCTATATAAATACACTGCTGGTCACCCAAAATGCAACACCGAGAAGGAAGCATCCGGTTGGCCTGAAATTCGCAGCATGCGTCGCCTGCGAAAGGACATGCAAACGATTAGCATTGCAGAGTAAATGCAAATCATGTACGCCCGGCACGCCACCGAGAAGTACTATAAGAAGGGTGCACAGAAGGCTAGGTGTGAGTAGTGGAAGTGTGTTGTGCTGCCGAACCTGTGCGTGGGAAGCTTCCTGATGCCTCGTCGCAGAATACGGCAGTCATTGCAGCACGCTTTGGAGTTCGACAGAGGACAAATAGTGGCTTATCGCGACAGCGGTTTATCGTACCGAGACATCTGCGCCCATGTGGGACGACATCCAGCCACAGTGAGGCGAGTATGGATTCGGTGTGTGCAGGAGGGTAGACGTACCGACGTGAGCGAATGCCGCAGCCGCGGCACACCACTGAACGAGAGGACCGGCATGTTGTGAGGCGGGCATTGACGTCTCGCACAGCCACATCACGAACATTAGCGCAGGAATTAGGGTGTGTTGCGCAACAACCTGTGTCAGCCCGTACCGTTCGATGTCGTCTGCAGGAGCAGGGATTTGTCGCACAGCGCCCATTGCTCCGATTACCATTGACGTTACACCACCGGCGAGTGTGGCTGCAGTGGGCCGTTAAACGCCGCACCTGGACTACGGAATGGCACGACATTGTCTTCTCCGACGAATCCCGCTTCTGCCTGCAACACCACGATGGTCAGATCCGCGTGTGGCGGCACCGCGGCGTGAGACTGTATGACGCCTGCATTATGCATCGCCATACCGGTCCGCCGCCTGGCGTTATGGTTTGGGGCGCAATTGGATATGACTCCCGCACCCCTCTGGTACGCATCGCCGGTACTCTGAAAAGCCACCGCACCATCTCCGACGTTTTGGAGCCTGTAGTCCTCCCTTACCTGCAGAACCTGCCAGCGGCCACGTTTCAAGAGGAAAATACGCGTCCGCACTTGGCACGCATCATACAACCATTCTTTAGGGCCCACCAGGTGTCAATGCGGCCGTGGCCCGCCTGTTCTTCCGATATGTCGCCTATCGAACACGTCTGGTCGCTGATCGGCTACCTAGTGACCTGGCAAGCACCACCCTCGGCTATGCCTGATGAACTGTGGCAACGTGTGGAAGCAGCCTGGACCGACATAACCCACGCTCACATCCAAAGCCTCTTTCGTTCGATGCCGCGGCGTGTAGCGGCCTTTATTGCCAGCCATGGGGGCCACACAAACTATTGATGTCTGCGTGTTCCGCAAGTCGCGCGGGCCTGTAATCTTAATCGTTTTATCTTTGTATCTGATGTTATGTGTCCAGTAAATCTGGCTTTGCTATCTCGTGTCCTTCTTGGTGTTGCATTTTGGGTGGCCAGCAGTGTAGTAAGGTCTAGTGTATGTATAGAGCTGTGAACTTTAAAGTAGATACAACTTTATTATTATTATTATTATTATTATTATTATTATTATTATTATTATTATTATTATTATTATTAATATAGATGATTCCACCTCTTCCTGAAGTTTGAGGTTTTTCTCTTCCTTCCGGGACGGGTACGACGTACCAAGTCTGGGAAGTGGTATTTGTTTCTCTCAGTTGTCCAGGAACTTCCTTACTATCCTACAAGTGTTCAGGACAGCTGCCTTCTAGAGTACCATGTAGATGTTAGGTTGAAGTTCTAGTGTCTGTATAGAGCTGTGAACGCTCTTAGGTACAACTCCTGTGGCTGATATTACTATGGGGGCAGTGGTGACGTTCTCCATAGGACACATTTCCTGGACTTTGTATCTTAGATCGTTATACTTTTACAGCTTCTCTTCGTGCGTCTTCTGGATATTGCACGCGTTGGTCACGGCTATGTCTACTTCTTCCCCTTGTCGACCAAGACAATGTCGGGTCTATTGTGGAGGATGGTCTTACTTGTTCTGGTGGATCTGTCTGAAAACATCTTGTGGGTTTTGTTCTATAGAAGCGTTGCTGGCTCATACTTGTAGTAAAGGATAGGCTCACATGTAATGAGATGGTGCTTTCACGCCAATTTCCGATGGAGGATCATCGCGACTTGGTTGTGCCTGTTCGTGTCCTCTGTTTGTGTGAGGACTCTGCACCCAGCTGGGATATGTTGGATGTTCTCTAGCGCTTGATGGCATTTCCAACATGTGACGACAGGTGTCCTTCAGGATATGCTTCCGATAGCTTCTGGTGTTCACAACTTGAACTTGTATAGCCATCAGAAGCTGAAAATCCTCCAAATACGTGGCGACAGTAAATAAATAAATAAATACATCGCTCTTTCCACATTCCAGAAACACATAGCAACGGAAAAATTGTATTTCAGCCGCCGCTGTGGAATTGAACCACAGAACTCTCGATATCTAGCCGAGTGCGTTACATTTACACGACGGTGGCCAACAATCCACTGTGCTATGTGTATTTTTAAGTCAGCTTCTGACATCATAAATCCGTAAGATGGGCTCAGCTACTGAGACGTCTCCATTTGGTGGGCATTAACGTCACTGGCTATATATATATTATAGCAGTTAAATCTAAAGGGCGAAATCCAAGGTGAAAATCCTCCAAATACGTGGCGACAGCAAATAAAAAATACATCGCTCTTTCCACGTTCTAGAAACACACAGCAACCGAAAAATTGTGTTTCAGCCGCCGCTGTGGAATTGACCCACAGAACTCTCGATATCTAGCCGAGTGCGTTACATTTACACCACCAGATGGAGACGTCTCAGTAGCTGAGCCCATCTTACGGATTTATGATGTCAGAAGCTGACTTAAAAATACACGTAGCACCGTTCATTGTTGGCCACCGTCGTGTAAATGTAACGCACTCGGCTAGATATCGAGAGTTCTGTGGTTCAATTCCACAGCGGCGGCTCAAATACAATTTTTCGGTTGCTGTGTGTTTCTGGAACGTGGAAAGAGCGATGTATTTATTTATTTACATCAGAAGCTCTTCGGTTTCGGGGAAGAGTGATCTGTTTATTAGCCATGCATTGGAGGCAGTCTTATCCACATGGTCGGATATCAGATCGTTGTAGTACATTCCGTGTAGAACTTCCTTTCCCCAAGCTTCTTTTTTTATCCTTGGATCATGGAGCAGAGAATAAAGTACTAGAAGAAACTCGTTGGTTAGTGGAATTTTGGGGCACAAGAGCTATATTTGTCCAAAAAGTGCTAAAAACAGGACTAGAAGAAACTGCTTATCCGTTGTAACAGGTTTATGGTAGGTACTTTTGAGATTAAAGGAGGGGTTTGCCGCAGCTTTCTTAAACCTAGGGCACAATGTGGTCATATCGGTTTGCGGAGGACAGAACCTTTTGGACATCGTTTGGATCAGAAATATACACTATATTGACAAAAGTCACCGGACACCACTTCAAACACAAATGAACGTATCTGCTGCGTTGCTAAGATGCGCGGTACAACTGGAAACGGTATAAAACCAAGCCTGCAGATGACTGCGATCATATCGAAATGTGAGGTTGAGTGAAAATGTCGCGGAGTGAGTGAAGCGACTTTGAGAAAGCAAAGATTGTTGGGGGTTATATTAGTGGGTTGTCCATAAGAGAAACCGAGTGGCGTTTAAACATACCCAAGTCAACTGTTTTGGATGTACTGAATAAGTGGAAGACACATGGCGCGTCTGAAACAGCAAAACGTACCGGCAGACCAAAGAAAATCAGTGATAGAGGACGTCGAAGCCTCAGGAGAGTCGTTACAGCTAATCGACGATGTCCTGCACAAGACCTCAGTGTACAGGTGAGTAAAAATGATGGAATCTCGGTATCTACACGTATCATTCACAGAGAACTTCGTTCCAGGGGTTACCGTGGACGTGCGGCTGCTCATAAGCCTTTCACCTCCACTCGGAATGCTTAGCATGGTGTAAAGAACATTTATCGTGGACCGTAGATCAATGGAAACGGGTCCTATGGACTCATGAATCCAGATACAAGATCCCTCAGTCTGATGGTCGTATGTGGGTATGGTGGCAGCCGGGGAACGCTATTTACCACAGTGTACTGTTCCCACAGTCAAGTTTGGATCTAACAGTGTACTCGTATAGGGGTGTTTTTCGTGGTATGGTCACGGCCCATTGGTTATCGTGGACAAATCTGTTAACCATCACGTCTACCTCGATATTCTGGATAATTATGCCCTGCCAAGTCTGTGGCAATGCTATGGAACCGAGCCTTTATGGTACCAACAGGATAATGCACCGAGCCATAAAGCAAGGACTGTTACGGCGTGGTTTGACGATAATTCTGTATCATGTGTGGACTGCCCAGCACAGAGCACTGATCATAATCCCATAGAGCACCTATGGGATGAATTAGAGCGCAGCATTATAAGTTTGGAACCAAGGCCTACTACTAAACAACAGTTAGCGGCAGCATTATGAACTGAATAGAAACGCATACCTATCGCTGTGTTCCAAAACCTTGTCGAAAGCATGTCTCGAAGGGTCAGTGCGCATGCGTTAAGGCCAAAGGTGGACCGACAATGTGCCAATAAATGCTATGTTGTGTTTCCCTTCTAGATGTCCGGTGACTTTTGTCAATATAGTGTACATCGGCCGTTTAAAGGGTTACAGCAGCATCACGTGGTTAGTGTTTTGGTAGAGATGACGCGATGCATACATGGCTTCGAAGGCATCGGAAATCCTTCTGCTCTGATGAGATCGAGAAGATTGTGTCGGGCAGTTATAAAGAGTGTGATAAACTGTGTACGCAGGAGGTGCACAATAAAAATAAAATGCTAATTTTCATTTTATCTTTGGTAAATACAACGAAATTTCCTTTACTTTTTGATTTACCCTTGCAATTGGTAATGGGTTTAACAAAATACATGTATTCTTTCAGTCGAAGGAAAGGAAAAGCTTCTGAAGTACACTGCAGAATGTTCGAAGACTTGCAAGCAGGCTTGCAGGTAATAAAATCTACATTTCTTAATGCATAGTAGTTTCCATATCACCCGTTCGTCATCACTAACAGCTGTAAAGAAGATACAAGTACTAAACTGTACCTTTTTAAAACAAGTTAGTAAAGTCATGCAAAGCATTGATTATGATACGCTTTCCAACATACCAGAAATTATTACTCAAGTTATGTGGATAATGGCTGTGGAATAAATCTTGCTCCTGTGTCCTGACTTTTGATCCCATTTCAAAGATATTCAACAGAACCGGTTCACTATACCTCCGAAACAACATTATAAAGTTTTGTTGCAATAGAAGCAGTTTTACGCAAGTTGTGAGAATAATGCCTGTGGAATAAATCTGGCTTTTGTGCAATGACCTTTGATCCCATTTCGTTGATATTCAACAGATCCAGTTCACTATACCTCCGGAACAACATGATAAAGTTTTGTCGCAATCCAAGCATTTTAGATAAAGTATGATGCACAAGGGCAATTGAATCGATCCTACTCCAGTGTCTTGACCTTTGACCTAATTTCGCCCATTTTCAATAGGGTTCGTCCCCAGTGGCTCCCTACCACATACTAAAATTTCATCGAAATCGAACCATTTTTACGCAGGTTATGACGCATAAGGGCAATGTAATATATCCCGTTCTTATCCCTGTCTGGCCTTTGACCCTATTTCGCCTATTTTCAATAGGGTTCGTGCCCAGGTGGTTCCCTACCACATACTAAAATTTCATCGAAATCGAACCATTTTTACGCAAGTTATGACGCATAAGGGCAATGGAATATATCCCGCTCTTATGCCCTGCCTGACCTTTAACCCCATTTCGCCCATTTTCTATAGGGTTCGTGCCCAGGTGGCTCCCTACCATATACTAAAATTTCATCGAAATCGAACCATTTTTACGCAAGTTATGACGCATAAGGACAATGGAATATATCCCGCTCTTATGCCCTACCTGACCTTTAACCCCATTTCGCCCATTTTCTATAGGGTTCGTGCCCAGGTGGCTCCCTACCATATACTAAAATTTCATCGAAATCGAACCATATTTACACATGTTATGACGCATAAAGGCAATGGAATGGATCCCGCTTTTATGTCCTGACCTTTGACTCCATTCCGCCCATTTTCAATAGGGCTCGTGCCCAGGTGGTCCCCTATCCCATACTAGAATTTCATCGAAATCGAACCATTTTAACGTGAGTTATCATGCGGACAGAGGGACGGACAGATGGACTGACAAAGCTGGAGCATATACGCTTCTTCAACCTACGGTTGGAAAGCATAAAAAATCGAGTAAAAAGTGTTACCACTACTTTTTCGATTGAAGGCTTATGGACCACCGTGAGCAACTCAGTGGGCTATAAGCAGTCGCCATTCCCTGATTACGGGTTATTGGTTCCAGAGAAGGGAGAGAGTCAGTGCCGTAAGACAAACACAATATCTATGCCTCACCGGGATTCGAACCCGGACCCATATCGGTGGAATGGTCATAAACCAGCGTTTAGACCACTGCACCGTTGGCGTGACTACCACTATTTTCCGCAGTCTGTTTAGAAAACACATGCACTGAAGAGCAATTGAATTAGAGACAGCTGGCGTTATGCAAATGTGGCGCTGTGGGCGGCCCTGCAAACGGAAACGGCATGACGTATGCAGCGATCCGACAATATAAGGAGTGATGCGACGGGAATCAGTAAGAGTCGGACGCAGTATACAAAGAATCTAAGCGCATTTCATCGTGGGCAAATTGTCGAGGCCCGACGAATGGATCACTTCATCTCGGAAGTCGTGCAGGCACTGGGATTTTCACGAACCACTGTATCACGGGTGCACCGTGAGTACATCGAATCCGGTAAAACCATCCCTGCAAGGGCCAACTGCCGTGGACAACAGCTTGTGGATAAGCGGGGTCATCGTCGGCTAGCTCGCATTGTAACAGCGGATAGACGGGCCACAGTGCAAGAAATCACTCGGCAATTTAACTCTGGTGCACAAAAACGTGTAAGCAGCCACACCATCCAGAACCATCTCCTCGCTATGGGGAACAGAAGCCATCGTCCCACGAGGGTACTGCTGCTGACCGCGCATCACAGGGTGCAAAGATTAGCATGGGCGCGGGAACATCGCCACTGGACCCTAGACATGTGGAACAATGTTGCCTGGACTGATGAGTCGAGATTCACGTTGGTACATGCGGATGGCAGGATACGAGTACGTCGCAAACCACATGAAGCGATGGGCAAACCACATGAAGCGATGGATCCTTCTTGCCCGTAGGGTACTCTTCAAGCTGGTTAAGGTGGCGTTCTCGCCTGGGGACTGTTTACGTGGACTGAAATGGGACCCCCTGATACGTGTGACATCGTCCCTCACAGGTCAACGTTACCGGGATATCCTGGACGACCATTTGCACCCGTTTGTGCGTCTTCAACATCCCACAGGGGACCTCATCCTTCAACACGACAATGCAGCTCCCGAATTGTATCCGAATGGTTGGATGAACACTCCACCGACGTGACCTCGCTTCCTTGGCCAGCTGCTAGGTCACCTGACCTCAATCCCATCGAGCACATCTGGGAGGACATCGAGAGAGATGACCCCCTCCATCAAATCTTCGTGAACTGTGGGAGCTTGTTCAGGAGTCGTGGATCCGTATGGCTTCCCAACGCTTCCGGTGTCTTGTCGAGTCCATGCCGAGACGAATCGCCGCCGTCAGCAGGGCGAAAGGTGGTGCTACACGTTACTAGACAGGTATCTCTAATTCAATTGCTCTTCAGTGTATAAGTATAGTGGGTACAACGATAGCATGACGATACGTCGGTGAGATGCTGCATCCCTTTTGTTAACATATTGCAGTCATATCCTTCATCCCCAGTTTCAAGAAGGTAATACCAGCCCGCACACTGTCAACATCAGCAAACAGTGCCTACACCATGTCCAGATGCTGCCCTTGCCAGCGCGATACTCAGACTTCTCCCCAAAAGAGAACGTGTGGGATGTCATTGGCAGACGAGTTAATGCCTCCGCACAACGCCTTCCCAATGTAGATGAACTGTGGACACAGATGAGTGACGCATGGTCAGTGATACCACAGGACACCATGCGGGAGTTTGCCACTTGATGTCACTTCCTGTTGCCGAATATATAGCCCTACATGTAGGTACTACGACTTATTGACTCAGGCCATATATGACCGATACTCTAATTTAACTTCCTTTTTTAGTTGTCTTTCTCAATTTAAATTTTGAGTTTGTCCCCTTTTAGCGTTTCATCCTTAACGTTATACACTGCCGGACAATTGCTAAGGACGGATGACAATAGCAACGATAGCAACCATAAAATGGAAGGCAGGAAAATGTGGAAATTAGCATAAGTGCGGGATACAGTAAGACGTGTTGTGCGTATGCAAATTTTGGATTGCCGAACTTGTTCGTGACGTCACAGCGCTGATAAGAGATATAAAGGATTTCACGCGTATTGACCGTTGTTGTTCAAACGCAAAGTTGAAAGGGAAAGAATCAATTGACAAACTTGCAATTTTCAGTATGTCTTCCCGACATTACCTAGATGATTTTGCGCGTGGCCGTATTATTGGCAAGATTGAAGAAGGGCGAAAAATAACAGATGTTGCCAGGGAGTTCGACGTTAGCCACAGTGTTGTTTCAAGGCTTTGGAAATCATTTCAAACAAATGGAGAGAGTAGCAAACGTCACGGGGGAGGTCGTGTTCGCAGAACGACACCTGCAGAAGATCGGTACATAGTGCTATCAACAAAAAGACACCGGCGCAGCACAGCTAGTGAGGCAGCAAATCAGTTTATGGCTGCTACTGGCAAGCGGATCTCCCGAGAAACTGTCGCCAGACGTTTGCATGAAGGAGGACTATACGCCCGCTGTCCTGTTGTGTGCATCCCATTGTCCAGACGTCACCGTACCGCCCGTTTGCAATGGTGCCATCAACATCGCAATTGGACTGATCACGACTGGTCTGCTGTCCTCTTATCAGATGAGAGTAGATACAGTCTATCGTCTGATTGTCGACGACAACTGATCTGGCGTGATAGTGGTACTGCATATTGTCCAGCAAACATAAAGGAAAGGGATCGATATCCGACATGTAGTGTCATGGTATGGGCTGGCATCATGATCAATGGCCGTACGTCCCTCTATGTGCTTCCAACTGGGACTATGACTGGCCAACGATACATTAATGATGTTCTGCTACCTCATGTTCGCATGTTAAAGCCTTCTGTATTTCAGAGCCCAATAAATTGTCTTTCTTGTAATGTCCTGGCATTCTGACATTATTTTATTTTACTTGGCATCCAACCACACTTACTTTTTTCTGCGCTATATAGCCGTTTATGATCCGTCCTTAGCAATTGTCCAGCAGTGTATTTTCTCACTCACTGAGTGTTATGTTGGCAGCAGTCTTTGAGGTTAAGAGTGGATGGCATGTGCATGTTTGACAAGGTAAGAACGAGATACAATGTATGAAGCTAGCAGACAAAGTGTGGTGTAGTATTCGCGGATGCTGTCTTACGCTGAAACGGTCTGTTCTTGAAGTTTGCGTGTTCAAGTGATGTTATAAATTCCCTATTAGAGTTCGTTGATCTACTATTGTGTTTACTAACTCACGTTAATAAGCTGTTGTTGGAACTATTGCTGTTGCCGAAATAATTACCTAAAATTTCTTCATTAGTGAAGTGTCTAGAGAGTTCTGGCTGAATAAAAGATGAACAGAAAGTAACTTAATACACACAACTGACGTGGACTAGGAACATCAAACAGAGGTTATCGCTCTTTCCACGTTTAACTGTGAGTCACGGAAAAATTCTCATCGGCCGACACCGTGAATCGAACCCAGGGTCTTCCAGTTACGCGCCGAACATGCTACCACTGCGCCACAGCGGCCTCGAAATTCTCCAGACTCACATACGACTAACTGCCAAACCACATAGCAGGTTGCTTCATGGAACCCCGCACAATGCTGGCGTTCACTAAAGATGGAAAGCAACAACTGAACAAATAACTAGGAGGCGAATGAATAAGAATTACACTGCTGGACAATTGCTAAGGACGGATCATAAACGGCTATATAGCGCACAAAAAAGTAAGTGTGGTTGGATGCCAAGTGAAATAAAATAATGTCAGAATGCCAAGGCATTACAAGAAAGACAATTTATTGTGCTCTGAAATCCAGAAGGCTTTGGAACGTGTTCAAGGGACAAACAGGCCATTTTGTGCAGAATACGTAAACGTGAAAAAAATGCAATTACCGTCAGCAGGCGTTCCGGCGTAAGATGTCAATACGGGATATGGCCACCATGGAGGGCGATGCAAGATTCCACACGTCGTGTCATGCTTTGCACAACATTATCAAGCAGCTGTTGGGGTAATTTATCTCATTCCTCTGTCAGTGCACGGAAGAGGGTGACCTTCTTTATTGGAGGGCATTGGCGACCAGCAAGACTCCTCCCCGAAGCATTCCACACATTTTCAGTGGGATTCAGATCTGGAGAACGTGCTGGCCGTACGAGGCGTTAAATATCCTCGCTCTCAAGACACTCCTGGACAGCGACTGTTCGATGACATGTTGCGTTGTCGTCCATGAAAATGAATCTATCACCGAGAGCACCACGGAACATGCGAACATGAGGTAGCACAACATCATTAATGTATCGTTGGCCAGTCATAGTCCCAGTTGGAAGCACATAGAAGGACGTACGGCTATTGATCATAATGCCAGCCCATACCATGACACTACATGTCAGGTATCGGTCCCTTTCCTGTATGTTTGCTGGACAATATGCAGTACCACCATCACGCCAGATCAGTTGTCGTCGACAATCAGACGATAGACTGTATCTACTCTCATCTGAGAAGAGGACAGCAGACCAGTCGTTATCAGTCCAATTGCGATGTTGATGGCACCATTGCAAATGGGCGGTACGGTGACGTCTGGACAATGGGATGCACACAACAGGACGGCGGGCGTATAGTCCTCCTTCATGCAAACATCTGGCGACAGTTTTTCGGGAGATCCGCTTGTCAGTAGCAGCCGTAAACTGATTTGCTACCTCACTAGCTGTGCTGCGCCTGTGTCTTTTTGTTGATAGCACTATGTACCGTTCTTCTGCAGGTGTCGTACTGCGAACACGACCTCCCCCGTGACGTTTGCTACACTCTCCATTTGTTTGAAATGATTTCCAAAGCCTTGAAACAACACTGTGGCTGACTTCGAACTCCCTGGCAACATCTGTTATTTTTCGCCCTTCTTCAATCTTGCCAATAATACGGCCACGCGTAAAATAATCTAGGTGATGTCGGGAAGACATACTGAAAATTGCAAGTTCGTCAATTGATTCTTTCCCTTTCAACTTTGCGTTTGAACAGCAACGGTCAATACGCGTCAAATCCTTTACATCTCTTATCAGCGCTATGACGTCACGAACAAGTTCGGCAATCCAAAATTTGCATACGCACAACACGTCTTACTGTATCCCGCACTTATGCTAATTTCCACATTTTCTTGCCTTCCATTTTATGGTTGCTATCGTTGCTATTGTCATCCGTCCTTAGCAATTGTCCGGCAGTGTAATACACACAATTGACGTGGACTGGGAACATCAAACAGAAGTCATCGCTCTTTCCACGTTTATAAGTGAGCCGCGGAAAAATTCTCAATGATATGTATTAATTATTCATTCGCCTTCTAGTTATTTGTTCAGTTGCTGCTTACCATCTTTGGTGAATTCCCAGCATTATGCGGGGCTCCAAGATGCAACCTGCCATATGGTTTGGCAGTTAGTCGTATGTGAGTGTGGAGAACTCGAGGGTGCAGTGGTAGCATGTCCGGCGCGTAACTGGAAGACCCTGGGTTGGGTTCCCCGTGGCCGCCGATGATATTTTTTTCGTGACTCACTTATGAACGCCGAAAGAGAGATGACTTCTGTCAGAAAGTAACTCTTAAACTTTGAGTGTATCCTGTTTCACATAAAGTAAGTGAATAAGAAGAACAAACTTTATGTAGTGTTCCCTAAGCTACGTATACACGTTTTTGAACATTGAGGTACACTGCACAGTCTGTTTTATTCCAATAAGAAATATTTAAATTCCGATTTTTCAATCGGAGGTTGCTTATTGTGGCTACCCACAATAAGCATGTACTGTATTTATTGCATCCCTTTAAAATCAAACGTTTCGGAACATGAAGACCGGGTGTATATAGTATCCACTCTACGTACACACGGAGTAAGACTAGCAGAACACACGTTTCGGAACATGAAGATCGGGTGTTTATAGTATCCACTCTAGGTACACCCGGAGTAAGACTAGCAGAGCACACGTTCGGAACATGAAGACCGGGTGTACATATGGGATCCACTCTACGTACACCCGGAGTAAGACTAGCAGAGCACACGTTTCGCAACATGAAGACCGGTTGTATATAGGATCCACTCTACGTACACCCGAAGTAAGACTAGCAGAACACACGTTTCTGAAAATGAAGACCGGGTGTATATGGTATCCACTCTACGTACACCCGGAGTAAGACTAGCAGATCACACGTTTCGCAACATGAAGACCGGTTGTATATAGGAACCACTCTACGTACACCCGAAGTAAGACTAGCAGAACACGCGTTTCTGAAAATGAAGACCGGGTGTATATGGGATCCACTCTACGTACACCCGGAGTAAGACTAGCAGAGCACACGTTTCGCAACATGAAGACCGGTTGTATATAGGATCCACTCTACGTACACCCGAAGTAAGACTAGCAGAACACACGTTTCGGAAAATGAAGACCGGGTGTATATTGGATCCACTCTAGGTACACCCGGAGTAAGACTAGCAGAGCATACGTTTCGGAACATGAAGACCAGGTGTATATAGGATCCACTCTACGTACATCAGGAGTAGGACTAGCAGAGCACACGTTTCGGAACATGAAGACCGGGTGTATATAGGATCCACTCTAGGTACACCCGGAGTAAGACTAGCAGAGCACACGTTTCGCAAAATGAAGACCGGTTGTATATAGGAACCACTCTACGTATACCCGAAGTAAGACTAGCAGAACACGCGTTTCTGAAAATGAAGACCGGGTGTATATGGGATCCACTCTACGTACACCCGGAGTAAGACTAGCAGAGCACACGTTTCGCAACATGAAGACCAGGTGTATATAGGATCCACTCTACGTACATCCGGAGTAGGACTAGCAGAGCACACGTTTCGGAACATGAAGACCGGGTGTATATAGGATCCACTCTAGGTACACCCGGAGTAAGACTAGCAGAACACAAGTACGATATTAAGTCTAAACAAACATCGACCGCCCTCTGGCGTCTTGTAAGTTAGGGAACTCATACCCCTATATCAACTATCTTGGCTTCCAATTCTAATAAGAGCTCTTGTTCATTTACTGAAAGTTTGTATATCCACAAATTCTCTGACAAGTGCTGTAACGATGACACTCCGTACTCAGTTCCCGCCCCTTGGAGATTCCTCATTGAGAACTGTAATAGAATCTACGATGCTCGTTTTATTCACCCTTCACCCTTGACTAATGAATAAACTGTTCCACCTGGGCGTCTGTTTAACTATTATACGTTGCTTAAGGCTCCTACGTCACAAACAATTCACTATATATATAATGCTTCTTCTGTATGTGTTCATACGATGTAAACACCTGATGATGGGTTGGTGGCGAACCCGAAAGATCTCGCGATATTTTTGATCTCTTTTCTTTTAACTTGTACAGTTTTTAATTGTAAATAACTCATCTTTTTGTACTTAGCGCAATTGGAGCTTTGCAAGTTATATCAGGGGTATGCAAACGTTTCCATCGTTTTAAGGAGAAAAAAGACAGGAACAATCAGGAAACCAGTACCCATTTATTCAACGAAATATTTGCCCCAAACAGAAGTCATAGCTCTTTCCACGTTAATTAATGACTCGCGGAAAAAATTCTCATCTGCCGCCACCGGAAAGCGAACCCAGGTCTTCCAGTTACGCGCCAGACATGCTACCACTGCACCACAGCGGCCTCGAATTCTCCAGACTCACATGGGATTAACTGCCAAACCACATGGCAGGTTGCTTCTTGGAGGCCCGCACAGTGCTGAGGATTCACCAAAGATGGAAAGCAGCAACTGAACAAATAACTAGGAGGCGAATAAGTAATTAATTTGTACACTCGACGTGGATCAGGAACACCAAACAGAAGTCATCGCTCTTTCCATGTTTATAAGTGAGTCAGGGTCTTCCAGTTACGCGCCGGACATGCTACCACTGTACCACAGCGAAGATTCGCTTACAGTTCCCAATGAGGAAATTCCATGGGGCGGGAATTGAGTACGGCGTGTCACCGTTACAGCACTTGTCAGAGAATTTTTCCGAGACTCACTTATTAACGTGGAAAGAGTGATGATTTCTGTTTTGAGTTCCTCATCCACGTCGAGTGTACGATTTAATGAAATATTTGCCGTTAGCATCAATGAGCTTTTGCCATTTTTCAGGCAACAAATGAATGCTCCTGTGATAGAAGGACTAGGGTTTTGAGCTGAAGAACGCAGTGACAAAAATTTCCACCTCTGTGACTGTGGTGAACCGCTGTTGGGCTAGGGAATGTTGCACAGAGCGAAGCAGATGAAAGTCAGATGGTGCAATATCTGGGGAGTAAGCCGGGTTCGGTAAAAGCTCGCAGTGTAACTGTTCAAGGGTTGATTTCGTGGTGGCACCGACATGTGGTCTGGCATAGTCGTGTAACAGGATGACTGGGAGGCGTTCTTTAGCTGTCCATGGGCGTTTTTTGTTCGATTACCGCGTTCAGTTTCATCAACTGATCGCTATATCGTTGTGCAGGGATTGTTTCGCCCGGTTTCAACAGTTCAAAGTACAGCACTCCATGCATATCCTACCACACACACAACAGCAACTTTACCCCGTGGATATCCTGTTTTGCAGTGGATGTTGATCGCTTGCATACGGGGTTGTCGCAATCGATCCATTTTTCATCCCCGGTGACAACCTTCCACAATAAATTCTTCCCTTGAAACCTCTTCAGCAATGACATGCAGATGTCCAATCGTTGACCAATGTTACGCTCCATTAAAGTATGCGGAACCCACTTATGAATCTTCTGGATCTTCCCCAAGGCCTGTAGACGCCGTACCACCGTCGATTGAGCCACTTTCAAACGTTTCGCCAGTTGCGTGGTCGATTGTGTGGCATCCTCTTGCAACAGCGATTCCAGTTCCTCGTTCTTGCGGTCTACCTGCACGTGGCTTGCCTTCCACGCTTAGATCACCTTTCTTAAATCTGAGAAACCATTCTCGACACGTCAGATCACCCATAACCTTTATCCATACAATAGACATTTTGAACCATATGCTTCACTCGCACTTTTCCCTAAATTAAACATCAATAACAAACAGTGCCGCAAATGAACTTCATCGACCGCCATGATTGGCTTCGTGTACGAATTGACAGCACGGGTCGCCGGCCGGTTAGACCCCTACAGCGCCCACTGGCGGGGGCGGCAGAAACTTTTGCACACCCCTAATATTATCGTGCAATGACAGCAGTATGCACTCATTTTTTATGAAGGTTGTTTACCATGCATAAGAGTTTTATGAGCTGCAAAACAAAGTTATGAAAATGAACGGTCTTCATTTAAAATGTATATAAAATGTCAGAAGATCTGTCTTGCCGAAAAAGTTTTTCCCTATTGTTATTTCGTTACCTCGATATGTAGAATATTAAATGCCTCAGTAAAAATATGAATTTAACTACGAACGATTTCTCTTTTATCCTTTTTGTTCTAGAGAGGTGACATATGATTTAGCAAAGGAGGAATTCAATGCTTACTTTAGGGTATGTATGTATGTTGAGCTGAATAATACAAGCCAATATTGTTAAAAATTTACTAGAAAAAATATATGAATATATCTCAAAATTCTTTTACGGGATGAAATCATATTCATGTTAAGTAGCAGATTAGTAGAGAAAATTTAAGCATCGCAGCTGCAATTCTTTCAAATCTTAAATTTTCGAACTGGTTTCAGTCACACTAGTCGAAACCCGTCGGAATCGACGGTAATTGTTTTTGTTTTTGTTTTTGTTTTTTTAATAATAAACTGATAAGAAACAACAAATGTAAACTTTATTTGCTTGACAGATTCATTCAACCACTTTAGTTCCAGGTTCGCGATTTTTTTACAAGATTTAACGACCACTGTGAGTATAATTTAGTCAGTGGTTCCAGGGAATGGAGAGAGCCAGTGGCGCAAGTCATACACAACATCCATGTCTCACCGGGATTCGAACCCGGTAGACGAAGCCCGTCGGAATCAATGAATAGTTTCTTTTTTCCCCGATAGACGAAACCCATCGGAATCGACGATAATTTTGTTTGTTTTTTTGTTTTTTTTTAAAGGATAAACTCATATGAAACGTTTTGTTTACATCTTTACATAATGGGAAACGTCTTACCTACGTGAATAAACTGGATCGAATGAATGTTAAATTGCATATATACATCACACAGTCCAATGACACAACGCAATCAGGTCTTCGAGTGTTCGCTGTTCCGATAAGAACTTTCAAACAAATTCCTGCTAGCGTTGTTTTGCACAACGGTTCGCTGAGAAGAGAGACTTTGGACTAGCTGGGTACCTCCATACAACCGCCTTCAACAGCGCGTGAGTCAACTGCAAGCGATCGGATGTCAACCGCACGCTTCTCCCATTGACTTTGCATGGGAACTTTGCCGCCCCAGAACGCCCGAACCATTACTCCAATCTCATTTTTCTCTTCGACTGGCACATTTACATGGTGAGACCTTTATTTTGATACCTCAACCCTATGATTACGTTCAGCCATTCTCTCACAACTGGTCTTACAGTAAAAAACCTTATGGAATTAATATATAGATGTTTGCAAGCTAATCTTTCAAAATTTTACTTCATACTAAAGTGAAACATTTTATAAACTTAAACTGCACTTCTTGCTTACTTGAAAACTTTGCTTCATCATTTGCTCATATCGAACAATTTTTACTTAATCTTCTTTCTCAGACTGAAGCTACCTGATGCAGTTGTTGAGACAACGGTCACTTAATGCATTTGCTGAGAGTGAATTATTATTCGATACACTTCCTAAGAAAAAAATTTATTTCTGAATCTGCCTTCTGAGCACGAAATCTTTACTTCATCACTTAGTCATATAGAATAATTTTTACTTAATTACTCTCGATGAGACTGAGTTTAACTGATGCAGTTTGGGGGACAATAGTTATTTTACACACTTCGTGAGAGCGAATGTTCCCTCAGGCTAAACTATAACCAGGTCCTCTTGCTGAGAATGACTTGGTCCAATTAGCCTGATCAATTGGACCACGATTGGTCATTTCGTGGTCCAATTGAGCAGGCTAAATTATTATTTGGGCCACTTCAGAAAACTGAAGTGTACCCAATAATAATTCACTCAGTTGCTAAATCTAAATTACTTTTTGATCCATTTATCTAGAATGAACCATTACATAGTCCGCTACTTTTTGAAA
Source organism: Macrothele yani (assembly GCA_039090855.1). NCBI lineage: Eukaryota > Metazoa > Arthropoda > Arachnida > Araneae > Macrothelidae > Macrothele > Macrothele yani. The sequence continues at coordinate 105,306,827 of CM076999.1, read as the reverse complement.
CTAAATTCTTTCTTGATTCACAGAGAAGCTTGGAATTTCACCTAACTGCAGAGACCAAACTACTTGATCCACTTGCTTACACGGAGCTATAAATTTCATATTCCTGATGAGACTAAATTCATATTGACATTTGAGTACGTAAAATAAAATTGCGACATGATTCATGTGCTGAAATGAAACTCTTTCTTAATCCTTCTGCTGAAACTGCATGTCTTTTTCTGATCTCGAATACATTACAAGCTTTCATTTCAGTTTTAAATAATTCGTTACAGGTCTTGAAAATTACAAAGATTTTATAGTAAAGCATTTGCTGAAGACAGCTTTCTTGTGATGTAACACAAAAAATGAAGCACCTCAAAACTTGTATGTAAATTGTACAATCAACAAATGCGCAAACCACGTTTGGTTCACAACGAGTGCTTATGTACCATGTTCTGACTGCAATAACTCAACCACACATTTCCCTAAAGACTTAGCTCCCTTCCTAATGCGCGGGAATACATATCACACTTATGCTTTTCTGGAACCTGTAACTGTTGCCAAAAACAGCTAGTTTACCACTGTTAAGATCAGACAACCCCGAAACCTACTGTTTCGTAGAATACCATACTTTATATAAATATCAAAGTTTATAAACCAGTTACACGAAAACCAGCAAAATCTCAAAGATTATTTCCTACAGTTGCTCAGCTGTTAACTTCTGAAATCAAATTTTTCATTTTCTACAACGCTTTTTGTTTATTTTAGAATATAACCGATAGAAAAAACCAAGATCGGTCTGTATAATTCATTTTCCAGACAATTACTTCACTGAAGTGTCACTTGAACGGAAATAACTTCACCGAAGGGTCACTTGATCGAAACCTTCATCTCACCGAAGGGTCACTTGACCGATAATCACTTCACCGGAAAAATCATTTCACTGAAGGATCACTTGATCGGAACGTTCATCTTACCGAAGGGTCACTTCTTCTAAATCCTTTTATAGTAGAGTCATTTGACTAAAAATCACTTCACCTAAAGAATCATTTCACTGAAAGGTAACTTGACCGAAAATCACTTCACTGAAAAAATGATTTCACTGCAGGGTCACTTGACCGAAAACCACTTCACTGGAAAAATCATTTCACTGAAGGGTCACTTGACTAAAAATCACTTCACCGAAAGAATCATTTCACTGAAGGATCACTTGACCGAAAATTACTTCACCGAAAAAATCATTTCACTGAAGGGTCACATGACCGAAAGTCACTTCACCGGAAAAATCATTTTACTGAAGGATCACTTGATCGGAGCGTTCATCTTACCGAAGGGTCACTTCTAAATCATTTCATTGTAGGGTCATTTGACTAAAAATCACTTCACCGAAAGAATCATTTCACTGAAGGGTCACTTGACCGAAAATCACTTCACTGGAAAATCATTTCACTGAAGGATCACTTGATCGCAACGTTCATCTTACCAAAGGGTCACTTCTAAATCATTTCATTGTGGGTCATTTGACTAAAAATCACTTCACCGAAAGAATCATTTCACTGAAGGATCACTTGACCGAAAATCACTTCAACGGAAAAATCATTTCACTGAAGGATCACTTGATCGAAACGTTGATCTTACCGAAGGGTCACTTCTTCGAAATAATTTCATTGTAGGGTTATTTGACTAAACATCATTTCACCGAAAGAATCATATCACTGAAGGGTCACTTGACCAAAAATCACTTCACCGAAAAAATGATTTCACTGCAGGGTTACTTGACCGAAAATCACTTCACTGGAAAAATCATTTCACTTAAGGGTCACTTGACGGAAAATCACTTCACCGAAAATATGATTTCACTGCAGGGTTACTTGACCGAAAATCACTTCACTGGAAAAATTATTTCACTGAAGGGTCACTTGACGGAAAATCACTTCACCGAAAAAATAATTTCACTGCATGGTTACTTGACCGAAAATCACTTCACTGGAAAAATCATTTCACTGAAGGGTCGCTTGACGGAAAATCACTTCACCGAAAAAATGATTTCACTGCAGGGTTACTTGACCGAAAATCATTTCACCGGAAAAATCCTTTTACTGAAGGATCACTTGATCGGAACGTTCATCTTACCGAAGGGTCACTTCTAAATCATTTCGTTGTAGGGTCATTTGACTAAAAATCACTTCACCGAAAGAATCATTTCACTGAAGGATCACTTGACCGAAAATCAATTCAACGGAAAAATCATTTCACTGAAGGATCACTTGATCGAAACGTTGATCTTACCAAAGGGTCACTTCTTCGAAATAATTTCATTGTAGGGTCATTTGACTAAACATCATTTCACCGAAAGAATCATATCACTGAAGGGTCAGTTGACCAAAAATCACTTCACCGAAAAAATGATTTCACTGCAGGGTTACTTGACCGAAAATCACTTCACTGGAAAAATCATTTCACTGAATGGTCACTTGACGGAAAATCACTTCACCGAAAAAATGATTTCACTGCAGGATTACTTGACCGAAAATCACTTCACTGGAAAAATTATTTCACTGAAGGGTCACTTGACGGAAAATTACTTCACCGAAAAAATGATTTCACTGCATGGTTACTTGACCAAAAATCACTTCACTGGAAAAATCATTTCACTGAAGGGTCGCTTGACGGAAAATCACTTCACCGAAAAAATGATTTCACTGCAGGGTTACTTGACCGAAAATCACTTCACCGGAAAAATCCTTTTACTGAAGGATCACTTGATCGGAACGTTCATCTTACCGAAGGGTCACTTCTAAATCATTTCGTTGTAGGGTCATTTGACTAAAAATCACTTCACCGAAAGAATCATTTCACTGAAGGATCACTTGACCGAAAATCACTTCAACGGAAAAATCATTTCACTGAAGGATCACTTGATCGAAATGTTGATCTTACCGAAGGGTCACTTCTTCGAAATAATTTCATTGTAGGGTCATTTGACTAAACATCATTTCACCGAAAGAATCATATCACTGAAGGGTCAATTGACCGAAAATCACTTCACCGAAAAAATGATTTCACTGCAGGGTTACTTGACCGAAAATCACTTCACCGAAAAAATGATTTCACTGCAGGGTTACTTGACCGAAAATCACTTCACTGGAAAAATCATTTCACTGAAGGGTCACTTGACGGAAAATCACTTCACCGAAAAAATGATTTCACTGCAGGGTTACTTGACCGAAAATCACTTCACTGGAAAAATCATTTCACTGAAGGGTCACTTGACGGAAAATCACTTCACCGAAAAAATGATTTCACTGCATGGTTACTTGACCGAAAATCACTTCACTGGAAAAATTATTTCACTGAAGGTTCGCTTGACGGAAATCACTTCACCGAAAAAATGATTTCACTGCAGGGTTACTTGACCGAAAATCACTTCACCGGAAAAATCCTTTTACTGAAGGATCACTTGATCGGAACGTTCATCTTACCAAAGGGTCACTTCTAAATCATTTCATTGTAGGGTCATTCGACTAAAAATCCCTTCACCGAAAGAATCATTTCACGGAAGGGTCACTTAAAAGGAAATCACTTCACCGAAAAAAATCACTTCCCCGAAGAATCATTTTATCGAAACGCTCATCTCGCCGTAGAGTCGCGTGATCAAGAGGTACGTTTCACCGAAGGGTCACTTGATCGAAAGGTACATTTTATCGAAAGAGCACTTCGCCGAAAGTGTCAGTTTATCGAAAACTAACAAAATAATCAATCAAAACAATGAAAGCACTGGATGCGGTTGCAAATTACAGGGACGACATCACCCGCGATGTGAGGTATATAAGGGGAAAGTGCGTCGGCTATCACGAAGCCGTGTCGCAGTCGCAGGTAAAACATGTGTTGTGAAGTAATTTTCGACAGTGTAAAATGTAAGTGACCTCAAAAGAAGGCATGATCGTTGGTGCGCGCCTTGCAAGATTTTCACTAAATAGAATGATAGAAATCCCAGGGACATCCTGAAAGTAATGCCTCCTCCTTAATAACTTTTGAAATTGATTTTAATGAAACTGCACTGACTTGTACTATGATATGTTACCAATGTGGGAACGAATTTTTTTCAGAATCTCAAATAAAGATCATGAATGGCAGAGAAAAGCAGTGAGCCGTAATTGAATTCCTGGAAAAAGAGGGATGTGAGGCTCCAGAAATCCACATAAGGTTTCTGACGGTATATGGAGCTGCCACAATCGATATCAGCAATGTCCGAAGATGGATGAAGAGTTTTCGAGACGGAGAAATTCAGTATCGGACAAACAACACAGTGGAAGACCCGCAACTGCAGTGACAAATGCCAACAGGCAACGGGTGAAGGACCTCATCACAGATGATCGTCGTGTCACCATCCAAAAGTTGCAAAAGTAAACAGTGCTCACGATGTACCGACATTGAAGAAGCTAAAGGAAGCTATCAGAAGAAAAAGACGTGACATTCCACTTCATAGTGTTGTTTTACACCGTGATAATGCACGTCCCCACACCTCAATGGATACTTCACAGGCTATTTCCAAAATGGGGTCGACGGTGAGCCCCAATCCCCTTACAGTCCTGATTTGGCTCTCAGACTTTTTCCTGTTTGCCCCTTTAAAAACCCCCTTCGTGGGGAACGTTTCGACAATGTGTTAAACTGGATGTTTACTCATGGGTGAAACTACAGCCTTAGGAATTTTTCCAAAATGGATTTCACCAATATGTTCAATGATGGCGGAAATGTACAGAAACTGATAAACAACAATATGTCCAAGTATTTTGCCACCAAGTTTCACATTTTTGCTGCTACAAATAAAACTCTTATCATGGACATGGCATTATTTTCAGGATGCCCTTTGTAGTAGGTGTAAAACGAGGAACTGTACCGAAGATTACGACTGCCTATCAGAAAAGGGCACGGCATTGCCTGCGGACGTGAAATTTGTGGACGCTGTACGATTATATCAAACAGGGACATGCGAATGTTTTTTTTTTGTTGTTGTTGTTTTTTTATTGGAAGTTTAACGACCACCGTGAGCAACTCAATGGGTTATATAAGCAGTCGCCCGTCCCTAATTTAGGGCCACTGGTTCCATGGAAGGAAGAGAGCCAGTACCGTAAAACAAACACAACATCCATGCCTCACCGGGTTTCGAACCCGGCACCTTTCGGACGAATGATCAGAAGCCACCGCTCAGACCACTGCGCCACCGGGACGGCAGGCGACCGTTGGGACAGCTTGTACAGTGTAATGGAAGCAAAAGACCATAGCACAGCAAATAGCAGCACCAGTCGAAATGATCCAATTTCCATCCTTACAGTTCGTCGAGAATTCCATCGCCCCGGTATTTATAGCCGTGCAACAATCCACAAACCTCTAATTACCAACATCAATGTATCAAAACCTGTAAGGTGGTACAAAGTACATAAAAACCGGGATGCTAAAGATTGGAAACATAATAAATCGGACTTCACATTGTTTTTCACCACTGGTAGAGTGTAAATCTGGCGAAAACCTTCAGAATCTTAACACTCTGACTGCTTCGTTCCGAATGTGAAGTATGTAGGTGGATCCCTAATTCTGTGGAGGGGGTGGCATATCATCGCATTCTTTAGATCCTTTGGTTATTCTGCTGGGTCGAGTTACATATGCAACGTACAAATTCATTCTTGGTGACCATCTGCACGCAGTGTGGCAGGAATTCTTCCCTAATGACCGTCAACGTGTCAAGTTGTGGTTTGCAGAGCATCACAATGAGATACAGCAGCTACCCGTTCACCCCAATCTCCAGACCTCAATAGCATCCAAGATTTGTGGGAATATCTGGAGCGAAAGGAGGGATCACACTTTTCACCTCCAACATATCTGGCACATTTGGGACACACACTGCTCAAAATAATAGCATGTGACTTTGCCGGCATTATGCAAGCCAATCGTGTGGTACCTTACTGAAACGTTGAAAACTCAAATCGTGTGTGGCGTAGACAACATAATCATGCATATCCTTTTGTAAATTAGCATCTGTGACGTCAGAAAACATAAATCAGAAGTTGGGATAAAAAATAAGGTTTTCCGGGAGCTCCGTTATTCTTCTTCATTTATGGTGACATTTCGTTTCTCGAATGATGTCTCAACAGCATGATTTACCGTAATCAACGGAGTGGAGAGCTATTGGCGGGATGGAAACAGGTCAGACACAGCAGGTGCTAGCAAAGCCATTAAATTGTCACTGAGTATCATTTCCCGATTGTGGACACGATTCCAAGATACGGGAAGTGTTCGAAGAAAGCAAGGTCCAGTCCACGAGCAGCAAGGGACGATCGTTATCTGCTGTTAACATCCCGTCGGAACAGGCGATAAAATGCTACTCCGCTCTAGCGAGATCTCGTGTCAACTGGACACAGTTTTTCAACTCAAACTATCCTCTACCGCCTTCACCAAGGTGACCCTTATGCACGTACACTGATGGTGTGTGACCTTTTAACCTCACGACACAGTACAACCCATAGAAACCGGGCTCAGGAACGTCGTGTTTGGAGGCATAACGAGTGAAATCAAATTATCTTCTTTGACGCGTCGATATTCAGACTGAAGTCTGACAATCGACGAGTTCCTATCTGGAGGGAAATCGGCACATTAAATAACCTTAGCTTTTGGGTGAGAAAATGACATTACGGAGGACATGGATTGATGGTATGGGTAGGCATACGTATCGGGGGACGTACGGACCTGTACGTCATCCGAAACAGCAGTAGAATAACCTAGAGATGCAAAGACGAGATTCCAGACTTATTGTCATTCTGTATGCTGCAGCCCTCGGTGATTCGTTCGTTTTTCATTGTCGGTAACGCTCTATACCTCGTACAGCTGGACTGGTATACAACACGCTTCAAGAGGAGAAAATTGAGCGTATGGCCAGCATGCTCCCTGGACTAATCCAACTGAGCCTGCCTGGGACGGACTTGACAGATGCATTGCAGCTCAGCCAGCGCCTCCGTTGACTCTTCGTGAACTGGAGACTGGCCTCATTGAGGAGTGGCGAATATGCCCCCCCCCCCCCGAAACGTCCTCGATAACCTTATTAATTCCGCGTTACACGTGTGTGTAGCTGTCTTAACCGTTCGAGCAGACCACGCGTCCTGCTAGAGATCGCTTACCACATACAAAAAGTCAGTTTTTCATGTTGTACAGTTTTTTAAGTTCAATAAATAATATTCTTCTATAGTTCAATAATAATATTCTCCCATAGTTTTTCAAGTTCAATAAATAATATTCTTCTATAGTTCAATAAATAATATTCTTCTATAGTTCAATAAATAATATTATCCTATAGTTTTTCAAGTTCAATAAGTAATATTCTTCTATAGTTCAATAATAATAATATTCTCCCATAGTTTTTCAAGTTCAATAAATAATATTCTTCTATAGTTCAATAATAATATTCTCCCATAGTTTTTCAAATTCAATAAGTAATATTCTTCTATAGTTCAATGAATAATATTATCCCATAGTTTTTCAAGATCAATAAATAATATTCTTCTATAATTCAATAATAATAGTCTCCCATACAGTTTTTCAAGTGCAATAAATAATATTCTTCTGTAGTTCAATAATAATATTCTCCCATACAGTTTTTCAAGTTCAATAATAATATTCTTCCATATAAATAATATTCTCCAGTAGTTTTTCAAGTACAATAAATAATATTCTCCCATAGCATTTCCATCATGTGCAAATCATAATATTGCATAAAAATTCACTAATGTTCTTTTTCTTACAAATATTTCTGAATATTCTACTGTATATTACAGAAAAATAATATTTTACCTTGAACAACCGTGTCGTACATGATTTATTTTTCTTAAGATATCTCATGCTCCTGTAATTCTTTGGAGCTGTGTACAGGGTGATTCATAAAGAAGTATACAGTTTCAACGCACTATAAAACAAGAACAATGTAAGATATTTTATGTTACCTGTAACAGAATTGTAGGGGAATGTTTCAAGTTTTTTTTTTAGAGACAGCCACAGATGTTCTATGTGTGCACTCTTAGTCACACGACACATATCGAGCCGATAATCCATTTCCTTCCAAACGCGAGGTCAGGTATCTGAATCAAGTGCAGTGATAGTGGCTGTGATACGCTGTTTCAGCTCCGCTAGATCAACAAGAAGGGGAGGGGCGGATACCTTGTCCAGATAGTGGGCTGTGAAATCTGCACTTCACGACTCACCCTCCGCATTGATTTTTCCCGGGCTTCGTTTGAATGGCGGTGCAAACACTATCGACGACTTCTTCCGATACACGCGGTCGTCCAGAATTTTTAAGTTTGCACAAACAGCCCGTAGTTTCAAATTTTTTATGCCAATCGTAGATGGCGGAGGTTCTTTTCCGAATCGTGATCGAAAATGCCGTTGCGCAACAGTTACAGATTCCGTTTTGCTCAATTCAAGAACACAAAACTCCTTCTCTACTGCACACGCTGCCATTTTGACTGTCTAGTCACGTGGCACGCGCTCTATCGCCTACGTCAATTCCTCAGTAGCGGGACACAAACTTCATGAGTACATCTACCTAACAGTTCGCAGTTGTGGTCCGTGTCTTCAACTGTTACTGTTTTACAGCACCTAGAAACTGTATACTTCTTTATGAATCAGGGTTTATTTTACGGGAATAATTGTTCTAAATCTTATTATCGTATGTGCATGAGTTGCATAGTCTATTCCTAGTCGAACATCTGTTCTGTAAGCCGAAGGTTATTAATAAAAAGTTTTCCGCAAACAGAAGGTGTTTCCATTATTTTGATAAACAGCTGTAGTTTTTGTAATGTAATAACTGAATGTCATGCTAATTCATGGCTATCATAGGGATTAATTAAAAGGGACGAAACAAAAGTTTCTTTAGAAAGATATGGCTACTACCTGAAGTTTGTTTATCTGTCTGATGGTTTTTGTTTTAGTAATATCGTTACTGATTATTTTCCTGTTTATCTTCCATTGCAGACACTCTAATAATAAGAATGTGTCTTATATGCTATGTTTATTCTGTCTCTTTTAGTTTCGCTGTACCTTTCATTGGCCTATAGTCAGGTAAAGAGAAAAAAACTGCAATATTACTGAAGTTAAAAAAGTTGCTTTCCAATTTTATATCAAAACTGCATTGAGAATTTGGTTCATATTCTACACTCATGGTGCATGTTCTGGCATACAGTATATCTAATTTAACCTTCCTTTTTAGTTCCTATCTAATTTCTTATATGCATTTATCAATTCATGATGCACGATGTTGCTCGTACTCTAATTTAACCTTCCTTTTCAGTTTGATAAATTTGTATAAGAACATACACTCAAGTGCCAGAAAAACTAGAAGACCCAAGAAACTGCAACCCAGAAACAGGAGAGTGTTGCAGAGGGAGATCCGAAAAACCAGGTCTCCACCAATCTACGCCATAACACATGAGTTCCAGATGACCATAGATGTTATGGTGTCCACCAAGAAACTTCGAAGAGAGACCCCCCCTGCTGCCCCGGTGGCGCAGTGGTCTAAGGCACTGGCCTCTGATCATTCGTCCGTAAGGGGCCCGGGTTCGAATCCCGTCAGGCATGGATGTCGTGTTTGTCTTACGGCACTGGCTCTCTCCCTTCCCTGGAACCAGTGACCCTAAATTAAGGACGGGCGACTGCTTATAGCCCATGGAGTTGCTCACGGTGGTCGTTAAACCTCCAATCAAAAAAAAAAAAAAAAAAAAAGAGAGAGAGAGAGCCCCAAGCCCCTAGAATATCATGGCCGAGAATCAGCCCATGAACCTCTCATGACCTAGAGACCGTAGGGTGCTGTGACAGGGAGATCCGGAAAACCAGGTCTCCACCAATCCACGACATAGCACATGAGTTCCGGATGGCCATAGATGTTATGGTCTCCACCTAGACACTTCGAAGAGAGTTCCATGCACTACAGTATCATGGCCCAGAATCCGCCCATGAACCTCTCACGACCTAGAGACCTAAAGTGCTGCGACAGGGAGATCCAGAAAACCAGGTCTCCACCAATCCACGACATAGCACATGAGTTCCGGATGGCCATAGATGTTATGGTCTCCGCTTAGACACTTCGAAGAGAGTTCCATGCACTAGAGTATCATGGCCGAGAATCCGCCCATGAACCTCTCATGACTTAGAGACCGGAGGGTGCTGCGACAAGGAGATCCGGAAAACCAGGTCTCCACCAATCCACGACATAGCACATGAGTTCCGGTTGGCCACAGATGTTATGGTCTCCACCTAGACACTTCGAAGGAAGTCCCATGCACTAGAGTATGATGGCCCAGAATCCGCCCATGAACCTCTCATGACCTAGAGACCGAAAGTGCTGCGACAGGGAGATCCGGAAAACCAGGTCTCCACCAATCCACGACATAGCACATGAGTTCCGGATGGCTATAGATGTTATGGTCTCCACCTAGACACTTCGAATAGTCTCATGCGCTAGAATATCATGGCCGAGAATCTACCCATGAACCTCTCATGACCTAGAGACCGGAGGTTGCTGCGACAGGGAGATCCGGAAAACCAGGTCTCCACCGATCCACGACATAGCACATGAGTTCCGGATGGCCATAGATGTTATGATCTCCACCTAGACACTTCGAAGAGAGTCTCATGGGCTAGAATATCATGGCCGAGAATCCGCCTATGAACCTTTCATGACCTAGAAACCGGAGGGTGCTGCGAGAGGGAAATCCGGAAAACCAGGTCTCCACCAATCCACGACATAGCACATGAGTTCCGGATGGCCATAGATGTTATGGTCTCCCCTTAGACACTTCGAAGAGAGTCCCATGCACTAGAGTATGATGGCCCAGAATCCGCCCATGAACCTCTCATGACCTAGATACTGGAGGGTGCTCTGACATGGAGATCCGGAAAACCAGGTCTCTACCAATCCACGCCATAGCACATGAGTTCCAGATGGCCACAGATGTTATGGTCTCCACCAATCTATGCCATAGCAGATGAGTACCAGATGGGCATAGATGTCATTGTCTCCACCAAGACACTTCGAAGAGAATCCCATGCAGTCGGGTATCGTAGCCAAGCGGCCTCCCGTAAACCTCTCATCCCAAAGACCAATAAAGTCACGCGGCTACAATGGTGTCAATAACACAGAAATTGGACATTCGAGCAATAACGGCAGGCGTTATGAAACGATGAATCCCGCTTTACGTTATTCGATCGGATGGACGTGTCTGGGTTTGGCAGTTACCCGGGGAACCTCTGTTTCGGGAGTATACAATGCCGACTGTTAAGCAGTGGGTTACACTATGTAGACAAAAGTGATTGGACACTCGCACGCAGGCGCAATTCTATGGGGCTGTTTCAACTGGTACTGTGTGGATCCACTGGTTGTTATACATGGCAACACGGACTGAATGCTGTGTAGAGATATCCTGAATAACTCAATGCTCCCAACGCTGTGGCAGTTCTACGGACACGAAGATTGTTTCTTCCAGAAAGACAATGCCACTTGTCATGTGCCCAGGGCTACAATAGAATGGTTTGACGAAAATCAGAACTCGTGGATGAACTGGCCTACTCAGAGCCCGGGCCTCAATCCCATTGGACACCTAAGGGATGAACTTGAACGACGGGTTAGGTCTGCACCAACACGACCTTCTTCACTCACAGAGTTGGTCGACGTACTCAAGACTGAATAAAGGAACATCCCGCTCACCCCGTACTCAATGGGCTAGTAGAGAGTTTACCTCGACGGGTGGCTGCTATGATCTCTGCAAATGGATAACCTACCCACTAATGATGTAGATCATCATCATCATTGTCAACCATTATCAATCCACTGCTGGACGAAGGTCTCCCCAAGTTTCCTTCACAACGGTCTGTCTTCTTCCAGTCTCCTCCATGTTACTCCCGCATACTTTCGAATTTCATCCACCCATCTGACATGTGGTCTTCTCCTGGGTTTTTCCCTTTCTTTTGGAGTCCAGTCTAAAATTTCAGCTGTCCATCGATGGTCTGTCCTTCTGGCAATATGTCCAGCCCATTACCATTTCAGGGATTTTACTCTGATCAGGATGTCTTCCACTCTTGTCATTTTTCTGATCCACGAGTTCCTCTTCTTATCTCCCCTGGTTACACCAAGCATGCATCTCTCCATGCCTCTTTGAGTTGTATGCAGTCTTTGTATGTCTCTTTTAGTTAAGGTCCACGTCTCTGCGCCATAGGTCAGCACTGGAAGGATGCATTGATCAAACACTTTTCTTTTAAGGTATAATGGCATATTGCTCTTGAAAATTATACTCGACATATTCTATTTACTTCCAATCACTTTTGTCCACATAGTGTACAATATTTCGTTTTCTAGATTTACTAAGACAGCTTCTATTTAGGAATGCGTACAGTGATATGCTTTGTTTTTAAACGTGTTCCAAAACTAAAGTATTACAACCGTCTTTTTCCTAGATTTACCACAACAGCTTTTGATATTTAGAAATTCGTATGCGTAGTGTGATATGCTTTCTTTTTAAACGTATTCCAAAACTGAAACAGTACAATCGTCCTCTTCCTAGTTTTATTACGACAGCTTCCACTATTTAGATATACACCGATGAGCTATTCCATAATGATCACCTCCACCTTAGAAAAATGAAGGCGCCTGGATACCGAACGGTGGCGTAGATCAAGTTCACGGAGCCGTATTTATACAATCCGAAGACCGGCTTTCGGTTAGTAGAGTGTTCGGAGTCAGAATGGGAAAAGTTGTCGATTTATCGGAGTTCTATAAAGAATAAATTGTGATGGCACACCGCCTAGGAAATCGTGCGACTTGTAGGTTGTTCAAGTGCCGCTGTAGTGAGTATGTATCAAACGTGGTGCACAGATGGCCAAACGACGAACCGTGATCCAGCCTTGTGTCTTCCGCAGCTCCTTGATTCCAGAGGAGAGCGGTGACTGTCGAGCATTGTTCACAGCGACCGCAGGGTCACAGTGCGACAAATCACCCGCACCCACAACAGTGGTTATCGGGGCAATGTGTCACAGCACACAGTTCATCGCAGTCTTCTGCGCATGGGCCCGCGTAGCCGAAGACCCTACGGGATCCCCATGCTAACTGCACGTCATCGCCAACAAAGCATGAAATGGGCCCAAGATCATCGAGATTGGACAGTGGATGATTGGAAGGAAGTGGCCTGGTCTGGCGAATCAAGATTCCTGGTGCATCACGTAGACGGCCGAGCGCGTATACGCCGATTACCAATGAAGGCTATGGCACCTGGAGGCACTGTTGAGCGAAAACAGGCCTGCGGAGGCGGTGTTATGCTGTGGGCGATGCTTTCTTGGGACTGTTTAGGCCCCATTATCCGAACATCACAATCCCTGATAGCTGTTAGGTATCTGAACATCGTTGCTGATTAAGTTCACCATTCATGGCAACTGTTCTATGCTGGTGATGGCCATTACCAACAGGATAACGCGCCATGCTACCTGCTAGAATTGTCAAGGAGTTGTTCGAGGAACATGCTTGCGACTTTCTGTTAATGTCCTGGCTTCTAAATTCATCTGACATGAACCCAACCGAACATTTGGGGTTCGACTTGAAAAAACGAGTTCGCGCTAAATCACCACCACCCCGAAATGTACGGAAACTGGAGGACCTTCTGTTGACATTATGGTACCAGATACCCTAGGATACCTATCGCCACCTCATCGAATCGATGTCCCTCCGAGTGGCTGCAGTTTTAAGGAGGTCCTACAACTTATTAAGTAGGTGGTCTTAATGTAATATCTTATTGGTGTACATGTGCGTAGTGTGATATGCTTTGCTTTTAAACATTTTCTGAAACTAAAGTAATATGCAATTTTCCCTTTTCTAGATTTTCAATGAGTGCAATATATGTACATTTTTCACCTATGGAACGGACAGTTTATGAATACAAACCTAAGTACGAGGTAAGTTTCATGCACTTTAGTTATGTCAACCTTAGAAGGTTAAATCATTGTTCACAATCGAATTCTAATACACTACCGGACAATTGCTAAGGACGGATGACAATAGCAACGATAGCAACCATAAAATGGAAATCAGGAAAATGTGGAAATTAGCATAAGTGCGGGATACAGTAAGACGTGATGTGCGTATGCAAATTTTGGATTGCCGAACTTGTTCGTGGCGTCATAGCGCTGATAATAGATAAAAAGGATTTGACGCGTATTGACCGTTGTTGTTCAAACGCAAAGTTGAAAGGGAAAGAATCAATTGACGAACTTGAAATTTTCAGTATGTCTTCCCGACATCACCTAGATGATTTTACGCGTGGCCGTATTGTTGGCAAGATTGCAGAAGGGCGAAAAATAACAGATGTTGCCAGGGTGTTCGACGTCAGCCACAGTGTTGTTTCAAGGCTTTGGAAATCATTTCAAACAAATGGAGAGTGTAGCAAACGTCACGGGGGAGGTCGTGTTCGCAGTACGACACCTGCAGAAGATCGGTACATAGTGCTATCAACAAAAAGACACCGGCGCAGCACAGCTAGTGAGGTAGCAAATCAGTTTATGGCTGCTACTGGCAAGCGGATCTCCCGAAGAACTGTCGCCAGACGTTTCCATGAAGGAGGACTATACGCCCGCCGTCCTGTTGTGTGCATCCCATTGTCCAGACGTCACCGTACCGGCCGTTTCCAATGGTACCATCAACATCGCAATTGGACTGATAACGAATGGTCTGCTGTCCTCTTCTCAGATGAGAGTAGATAGAGTCTATCGTCTGATTGTCGACGACAACTGATCTGGCGTGATAGTGGTACTGCATATTGTCCAGCAAACATACAGGAAAGGGACCGATATCCGACATGTAGTGTCATGGTATGGGCTGTCATCATGATCAATGGCCGTACGTCCCTCTATGTGCTTCCAACTGGGACTATGACTGGCCAACGATACATGAATGATGTTCTGCTACCTCATGTTCGCATGTTCCGTGGTGCTGTCGGTGATAGATTCATTTTCATGAACGACAACGCAACATGTCATCGAACAGTCGCTGTCCAGGAGTGCCTTGAGAGCGAGGATATTCAACGCCTCGTATGGCCAGCACGTTCTCCAGATCTGAATCCCATTGAAAATGTGTGGGATGCTTTGGGGAGGAATCTTGCTGGTCGCCAATGCCCTCCAATAAACAAGGACACCCTCATCCGTGCACTGACAGAGCAATGGGATAAATTACCCCAACAGCTGCTTGATAATGTAGTGCAAAGCATGACACGACGTGTGGAATCTTGCATCTCCCTCCATGGTGGCCATATCCCGTATTGACATCTTACGCCGGAACGCCTGCGGACGGTAATTGCATTTTTTTCACGTTTACGTATTCTGAACAAAATGGCCTGTTTGTCCTTTGAACACGTTCCAAAGCCTTCTGGATTTCAGAGCACAATAAATTGTCTTTCTTGTAATGTCCTGGCATTCTGAAATTATTTTATTTCACTTGGCATCCAACCACACTTACTTTTTTTTTTGCGCTATATAGCCGTTTATGATCCGTCCTTAGCAATTGTCCAGCAGTGTATATTGGGGTTTTAAATGTTTAACAGTGCAACTGCGAAAAATGCAATGCAAACGACACTTACAGGCCACTGAATTAGCAACTTTTATTCAATACCCGGTTGGACCTCCTTTAGCCAGAATTAGGGCATGTATGCTGTTAGGCCTAGATTCCACAAGATGTTGGAATGCATCTAAGTCTACAGCATACCAGGTATTCACCAGACAATTCTTTAACTGGCTCAGATTTGATGGAAGAAGACTTTGCTCACTGATCTGTTCTTCTGGCTAATTACATCATGTATGCTGTTTGGCATAGATTAAACAAGGTGTCGGAGTGCATTTACGTCTACAGCATAGCAGGCATTCGCCAGACAGTCCTTTAACTGACTCTGATTTGACGGAAGAGAATTTTGTTCCCGGATATGGTTTTCTAATGTGTCCCGTATATTCTAAACGGGGTTCAGACCCGGGTTTTGTAGTGGCCAGAGAAGATGGTGGTAGTACCTGTGATACTCGCTGAACTAGAGACCTTCCTAATCCGGATCGGGCTTTTTCCCGGACACTTACGACCGCGTCAAGCTCACCCATCGTTATTACAATGGTAAAGAAAGAAAATAGTCTTGTCTCCCGATTCTTAATCTGTGTAATTTTATTGCTGGTTTTACATATTTCCATAACATACCCAGGGTATAATCACAGAGGTGAGGAGAGGCACTGACAGTGTTTTTACCATCTGTAGGTATTAAGATGGAAAAACCACTTTAGGGCTTGTTGACAACAAAAAGACTGGACCCCGAGAGAGTGTGTGTATGTGTGTGTCTTTTGTGGAGATGGGGACGAAGGGTCTGCAGTAAGAGGGTGTGTGTGTGTGTGTGTGTGTGAAAGAGAGTGGGATGACATCGTTTGTTTCTCCTATCCCTAATCGGTATAGGAATGGACTTTTGTAGTTGCTAGTTCAAAAAAAGGGAGATTTTGAACGCGCTTAGTCCTCACTCTCTCTGTGTCGCTCTCTTATTTCCATAACATACCCAGAGGATAATCACGGAGACGAGAAGAGGCACCAACAGCGTTTTTTTATCATATGTAGGTATTAAGATAGTAAACCCAATTTGGGGCTTGTTGACAACAGAAAGATTCAACACCCAGCGATTGTGTGTGTGTGTGTGTGTGCTGTGTGGAGTGGGGGACGGAGGGGTCTGCAGTGAGATAGCGTGTGTGTGTGCGTGCTCGTGTGTGTGTGTGTGGGAGAGAGAGAGGAAGAGAGAGAGTGGGACGACATCGATTGTTTCTCGTATTCCTAATCTGTATAGGGATTGACTTTTGTTGTGCTCGCTAGTTCAAAGAAAGGGGGATTTTGAACGACCTCAGTCTTCTCTCTCTCTCTCTCTCTTTCTTTCTCTCTCTCTCTCTCTCTCTGTCTGCCTCTCTCTCTCTCCTCTCTGTCTCTCTCTCTTTCCTGTCTCTCTCTCTTTCTGTCTCTCTCTTTCTCTCAATCTGCCTCTCTCTCTCCTCTCTGCCTGCCTCTCTCTCTCTCTCCTTTCTGTCTGCCTCTCTCTCTCTCTCTCTCTCTCTCTGTCTCTCTTCTCTTTCTTGCTCTCTCTCTCTCTCTCTTTCTTTCTCTCCAAGTTATATTTTCGATAATTGCCAAAGTTTAGTTAATAATTTTAGGCTTACATTCAACTAAATATTTTCACTGATATCTCATTTCATTATTTGATTTCCACAACCTCATAAAATACATTGATAAGACAGAATTATGCAAAATGGCACATGGCTGGTATGGTAGGGCCGGGCCTAAATAATAGCTGTAACTGATAGGCCGGGCCGGACCTTAAACGAACGGACTACAGCCGGGCCGGACCTTAAACGAACGGACTACAGCAGGGCCGGACCTTAAACGAACAGGCTGCAGCAGGGCCGAGCTCACAAAATAAGACCCGTGAAGAACTGTACGCTGAACCGCTGCTGAATACAACCTGCGCCATGGACAATGGCATTTCTGTCCATGAAACCGCCGTCAGCTGCGGGATAAAAAGTCGCAATTGCAGGATGGGCTTGATCGACAACAATGTTCAGGTAATCCTTGGAGGACATACAACCTTCCAGCAATGTCAGAGGACCAGTTCTGCACCAAAACAACATTCTCCACACCATGATACTACCACCATTACCTCGAGTTCTGTTTACAAGGCTAGCCAGTACCATTTCTCTATAGGGTCTTTATAAAACTGTCAACCTACCTTCGGTGCAGGACAAGCTATACCGCGACTCGTCGAACCACATGACTTGTCTCCAGTCTTCTAGTGTCTAGTCAAGGTGATCTTGACAACAAGGTGCTCGAACATTCCAGTTCTTCGCAGAAATCATTGTTTTCCGTATAGTCACGTGACTGCCAATAACGATTCTCTTCGATTCCCTGCACATAGTTCGCTGAGAATGGGTCCAAAGCACCCTAAATTGAATGCTTCGGTCAATTGATGCCCAGAGAAAGTCCTATTTCTGCATACAAGCCTTCTCGGACTACCAAGATTTCGTTCCTGACAGACTGTCTATGCGCCACAGTTACGCCTCTTCGATAAGCAATGTAGGTTATTTTTCTACTGATTAAAGACCCGAGATATCTCAACTTTTTAGGAACCAGTCAGCACTGCTGTTTTTAATATAGCCGCTCCAGCCAGACGGGAACCCAAAATAAGCCCTTTATCGAACTCCTAAAGATCATTTGTTTTCCCTATGTGATCACTACTGACGATTACTGACGAGCAGCAGTCATATATCGTTGGCAAGATCACGTGGCGACGCATGTGACCACGCTGAAGATCCTTTATTTTTCCCATGTGATCACTACTGGCGATTACTGACGAGCAGCAGTCATAAATCGTTGGCAAGATCACGTGGCAACGCATGTGACCACGCTAAAGATCCTTTTTTTCCGCATGAGATCACTACTGACGATTACTGACGAGCAGCAGTCATAAATCGTTGGCAAGATCACGTGGTGAAGCACGTAACTACGCTAAAAATCCTTCATTTTCCCTATTTGATCACTACTGACGATTACTGACGAGCAGCAGTCATAAATCGTTGGCAAGATCACGTAGTGACGCACGTGACCACGCTAAAGATCCTTTATTTTCCCTATGTGATCACTATTGACGATTACTGACGAGCAGCAGTCATATATCGTTGACAAGATCACGTAGCGATGCATGTGACCACGCCATAGATCCTTTATTTTTCCCATGTGATCACTACTGACGATTACTGACGAGCACCAGTCATAAATCGTTGGCAAAATCACGTGGTGACGCACGTGACCACGCCAAAGATCTTTTATTTTTCCCATTGTGATCACTACTGACGGGCAGCAGTCATAAATCGTTGGCAAGATCACATGGTGACGCACGTGACCACGCTAAAGATAATTTATTTTTCCCATGTGATCACTACTGACGATTACTGACGAGCAGCAGTCATAAATGGTTGGCTAGATCCCATTGTGACGCATATGACCACGTTTCACGTACCTCAGCGTAAATCTTTCTAATTCAGTGGCCGGCATATGTATAAAATACTTCAGAGTGTACCTCGGTCATCGCAAGTTCGGTTTTTCTGTTTAAAACGAATTGACCAAATTCATTTTCCTTTGTCTTATATAACACAAATTTTCAAAATAAAACTTTTATCAACATGTGATCTTTTTTTTATACACAGTCGAGTCGTTTTTTGTGACCACCTCCTACTTTCGATATCAACAGCGCGTAGCCAATGAAAGAAGGCACTTGTCGTGAGCTGGCTAGGAGGGTATATACGGTGAGCTGTAGGCAATCTGAAAACACATCACTCGTTTCTGTCATGGATAAAAGAAGCGATTTATCTGATTTGCAAACAGGGATGACTATCGGATTTCGGGCCAAATATGGCAGTATTTCTGAAACAGCGCAGTTTGTGAACAGTTCACATGTTGCGGTGGTTAAAGTGTATCGTGGTTGGAGAAATGACGCCATTACGAATAAACGAAGTGGAAACTGCGAAGCATCACGTGCCACAGATGTGAGAGGTTAACGTCGGCTTCGAAGGTCCGTGAAGGCCGAGCAACTCACCGGCCGAATGAACCAAAGGCTACCGGAAGTTGGTCTAAAGTGGGGTAATGAACCAAAGTCTACCGAAAGTGGGTTTAAAGTGGGGTAATGAACCAAAGGCTCCCGGAAGTGGGTCTAAAATGGGGTAATGAACCAAAGGCTACCGGAAGTGGGTCTAAAGTGGGGGAATGAACCAAGGGCTACCGGAAGTGGGTCTAAAGTGGGGGAATGAACCAAGGGCTACCGGAAGTGGGTCCAAAGTGGGGAATGAACCAAAGGCTACCGGAAGTGGGTCTAAAGTGGGGGAATTAACCAAAGGCTACCGGAAGTGGGTCTAAAGTGGGGTAATGAACCAAAGTCTACCGAAAGGGGGTCTAAAGTGGGGTAATGAACCAAAGGCTACCGGAAGTAAGTGGGTCTAAAGTGGGGGAGTGAAACAAAGACTACCGGAAGTTGGTCTAAAGTGGGGAATGAACCAAAGGCTACCGGAAGTGGGTCTAAAGTGGGGGAATTAACCAAAGTGGGTCTAAAGTGGGGTAATGAACCATAGGCTACCGGAAGTGGGTCTAAAGTGGGGGAATGAACCAAAGTGGGTCTAAAGTGGGTAATGAACCAAAGTCTACCGAAAGTGGGTCTAAAGTGGGGGAATGAACCAAGGGCTACCGGAAGTGTGTCTAAAGTGGAGATGAACCAAGGGCTACCGGAAGTGGGTCTAAAGTGGGGAATGAACCAAAGGCTACCGGAAGTGGGTCTAAAGTGGGGAATGAACCAAAGGCTACCGGAAGTGGGTCTAAAGTGGGGTAATGAACCAAAGGCTACCGGAAGTGGGTCTAAAGTGGGGGAATGAACCAAAGGCTACCGGAAGTGGGGCTAAAGTGGGGGAATGAACCAAAGGCTACCGAAAGTGGGTCTAAAGTGGGGAATGAACCAGGGCTACCGCAAGTGGGGGTCTACCGGAAGTCTAAAGTGGGGAATGAACCCAAGAACTAAAGGCTACCGGAAGTGGGTCTAAAGTGGGGAATGAACCAAAGTGGGTCTAAAGTGGGGTAATGAAGTGGGTCTGAAGTGGGAATGAACCGAGGGCTACCGGAAGTGGGTCTAAAGTGGGGGAGTGAACCAAAGGCTACCGGAAGTGGGTCTAAAGTGGGGGAGTGAACCAAAGACTACCGGAAGTGGGTCTAAAGTGGGGTAATGAACCAAAGGCTATCGGAAGTGGGTCTAAAGTGGGGCAATGAACCAAAGGCTACCGGAAGTGGGTCTAAAGTAGGGGAATGAACCAAAGACTACCGGAAGTTGGTCTAAAGTGGGGTAATGAACCAAAGGCTACCGGAAGTGGGTCTAAAGTGGGGGAATGAACCAAAGGCTACCGGAAGTGGGTCTAAAATGACAGTTCAGCGAACTCTGCTGCGTACGGGCTCCGATGCAGACGTATTGTCACTGCACCTATGCTGGTGAAGGTGCATCGGCAGAACAGGCTTACATTTGCACTGCGGTATCAGAATTGGACAGCTGCTGATTGGCAAAGGATTGCCTTCTCCGATGAGGTACGGTTTCTGCTTCATCTAACGGATGGACGTTGGCGTATAAGGCGAGAAACATCGGAGAACAAACACTCGTCAACTACTGCTGGAAGAACACAACCTGGTGGGGGCAGCGTTATGATCTGAGAAATGTTTTCGCGGCATCCACTCATACTTGTGGAAGGCAGTATAGACCGAATTCGTTATGAATCCATCCTTGCAGACCACGTACATCCATACATGCTGATTGTCTTCCCTGGGGCGGATGGGTTCTTCCAACATGACAATGCGACGTGTCACACAGCTAGGAATACCTGAAAGTGGTTGGAAGTGCACGATGAAGACTTCAATTACTTCCCTGGCTCTCTAATTTCCCAGACTTAAACCCAATTGAGCGTCTTTGGGACCACCAAGATCCTGTTGGATCCTCCACCACGTACCCTCCAGCAGCTGTCAGATGCACTGCAGTCAGTATGGCTGTGAACACCTTATTGAGTCACTCCCAGTCTGTCTAGTTGCTGTCAGCGCTGCAAACGGCGGTTACTCGGGATATTAGCTGATGGTCACAATAATGGTACTCGACGGTGTATGTTCATGAAGAAAATTTTAATATGCAGTTTTTGTCTTTTTTGCAGTTCATCGAGACATTTAGTTACATTGGTGGATACATTGGTATATGGCTAGGTGTCTCACTTATTGCACTGTTCAACTTTCTCGAAAGCGTGACAATGGTCGCTCGGTATCCGTTTCAGAAGATAAGGAAGAAGAAAAGAATTCGAAATAATGACGACGTGGAAACTCAGTTGTTCCAGAGAAGGAGGATTGTGAACCAATGAACTGTAATACTGGGACATAAGATCTGCATCGGAATTTCCCTCAAATTTAATAACGATTCCCGTATGAATGCAGAATCCTTCAAATTCACTTGTCATTCTTAGCATGCGCCTTGAAATTCGCTTAAAGAGGAACTGCTGGTTTTAGAGCATTTTTTTTGTCATGACATTTATTTAAAAATATTAATGAAAATATTTAAAGCTTCTTCTTTCATTTATGTTAAATATTTTAATTTGGAATATTTCAAAATGAAATTCTGTGCAAACACTGGCTGTAAAGCACAAGCTTATAAAACGGTTTTGCTCATATATTCGTAGTGACTTACTTCATAACATAGTTTCTCATTTTATTAATATTCCAATGGCAAAGCTGCGTATTAAGTTATAAAGCTATAAAAGCTAAAGCTACGTATTTCGAAAAAACCCGAATTTCTCTGATCGAAACGCCCTAGTGCGAAAAACTTGTGGGTGAGCAGCACTAAGAATTGTATAACATATTTTTCGATTCGGTTAATATCTTTTGCTCTGATCAGAGGCTCAAAGTTTAAAATTTTCACAAAAAAACGTGAAATTTTCGAGTGTCAGTCGAAAATACCAGAATTACTCGGATCGAAATGCCCTAGGTTTTAGTAACCATCAAAAACAAATGTATAAAATATAACTCCAATCAGTTAATTTATTCGGCTTTGACCAAAGGCTCGAAGTTTTGAAATTTTACATAAAAAACGCTAAATGTATAAGACTGTTTTTAGATTAAAACTCGACCACTACGTCTCATCATAGTCTCATGATTATTCAGTTTTACGAAGCCTTGAGGGGATTTGTTGAAGTCAAATTTGTGATCAAACTATGGCATGATCTTTCTGGGAGTGGATATTAAATTCAAGTTTCTGGGGGTGAATATTAAAGTCTCTGGGAGTGGATTTTCAAGTCTCTGGGTGTCTTTAGGGATGGATTTTCAAGTCTCTGGGTGTCTTTAGGGCTGGATATTCAAGTTTTTGGGGTAGATATTCAAGTATTTGGGGTAAATATTCAAGTCTCTGTGGTGGATATTTGAGTCTTTGGGAGTGTGTATTCAAGTCGATGGAGTGGATATTCAAGTATCTGGGGATGGATATTCGAGTCTTTGGGATGGATACTCGAGTCTTTGCGGTGGATATTCAATTCTTTGGGGGTGGATCTTTCAGTCTGTGTGGATGGATATTCAAGTCTCTGGGAGGTGGACATTCAAGTCTTTGGGGATGAATATTCAAGTTTCTTGGAGTGTATTTTCAAGTTTTTGTTTTTTTTTGATTGGGGGTTTAACGACCACCGTGAGCAACTCAATGGGCTATAAGCAGTCGCCCGTCCCTAATTTAGGGTCACTGGTTCCAGGGAAGGGAGAGAGCCAGTACCGTAAGACAAACACAACATCCATGCCTCACCGGGATTCGAACCCGGACCCCGTCGTTCGGACGAATGATCAGAGGCCATCGCTTAGACCACTGCGCCACCGGGGCGGCATTTTCAAGTTTCTGGGGTGTCTTATGGGGTGGCTATTCAGGTCGATGGGGATGGATATTCAAGTCTTAGAGGTAGATATTCAAGTCCCTGGGGTGGAACTTTGGGTCTTTGGGAGTGTGTATTGAAGTCAATGGGGTGGATATTCAAGTATCTAGGGATGGATATTCGAGTCTTTGAGGGTGAATACTCAAGTCTTTGGGGTGGATATTCAAAACTTTGGGGGTGGATTCTCAAGTCTTTGGAGGTTGGCTATTTAAGTCTGTGTGAGTGGATATTCAAGTCACTGGAAGTGTATATTCAATTCAAGTATTTGGGGGTGGACATTCAAGTCTCCGGGGTTGGATATTCAAGTCTTTGAGGGTAGATATTCAAGTCTCTGGGGGTGGATATTCAAGTCTCTAGGAGTGAATATTTAAGTCCTCCGAGACCTGAGCCTGAAAAGACCTGCTCCTATTAGTCCTATCTTTCGTCACTGTACAGCGTCGGATACACGTACATGAGGCATAAGGAAAACAAAAACTCTCTGTAGAAGAAGGAATTCTTATAAATTCCAGACGTCGTGTTGAAGAATCGTCACACACTTTTCGAAGCGTAGAAGGAATTCCGATTAATTCCAGACGATGTGTAAGAGAATCGTAAATTTTTCTCGAACCTCACTGCCAAGAGATTCATTTTTATGTTCGGGAGCCAATGTAAAGAACGTGCCCATTTCTTCCCTCTCCGGAGTCGGATATTCTGTCACTTCAAATACATCGTCGAAGGCTTATCGCTTCAACTTGCTGTTCTGACACTTGCGTCACCGCAGTGGTGCCTCATAAATTGTTTTGCCTGAAATATGCATTCTTACGGTACTTTTGCACGTTATTTATATTTACATGCACTAACGCCAAAAATGGTTAAAATACGCAGCTGTACTCATATACGTAAATATTCATGAGACTCCGTTTCGATACCATGTCCTCAAACGAATCTTGCGTGTAATCTTGCATAGAATCTGGACTCTTTTTTTTTTTTTTTTTAATATATTGGAGGTTTAACGACCACCGTGAGCAACTCAATGGGCTATAAGCAGTCGCCCGTTCCTAATTTAGGGTCACTGGTTCCAGGGAAGGGAGAGAGCCAGTGCCATAAGACAAACACAACATCCATGCCTCACCGGGATTCGAACCCGGACCCCTTGTGGACGAATGATTAGAGGCCATCGCTTAGACCACTGCGCCACCGGAGCGGCAATCTGGACTCTAATTATTATCCTTAGAAAATATCTTGTCCACCATTAATATCTGAATTCCAACATGTCCACAAATATTCTTTGTTTACAAGATGTTTTAATATTGTGTACCTTTCGCTCTTTTTTTTTTTTTTTTTTTTTGATTAGAGGTTTAACGACCACCGTGAGCAACTCAATGGGCTATAAGCAGTCGCCCGTCCCTAATTTAGGGTCACTGGTTCCAGGGAAGGGAGAGAGCCAGTGCCGTAAGACAAACACAACATCCATGCCTGACCGGGATTCGAACCCGGACCCCTTACGGACGAATGATCAGAGGCCAGCGCCTTAGACCACTGCGCCACCGGGGCGACACCTTTGGCTCTATTTTTTTTTTTTTTTTTTTTTTATTGGATTTTTAACGACCACTGTGAGCAACTCAATGGGCTATAAGCAGTCGCCCGTCCCTAATTTAGGGTCACTGGTTCCAGGGAAGGGAGAGAGCCAGTGCCGTAAGACAAACACAACATCCATGCCTGACCGGGATTCGAACCCGGACCCCTTACGGACGAATGATCAGAGGCCAGCACCTTAGACCACTGCGCCACCGGGGCGACACCTTTGGCTCTATTTTTTTTTTTTTTTTTTTTTTTTATTGGATTTTTAACGACCACTGTGAGCAACTCAATGGGCTATAAGCAGTCGCCCGTCCCTAATTTAGGGTCACTGGTTCCAGGGAAGGGAGAGAGCCAGTGCCGTAAGACAAACACAACATCCATGCCTGACCGGGATTCGAACCCGGACCCCTTACGGACGAATGATCAGAGGCCAGCACCTTAGACCACTGCGCCACCGGGGCGACACCTTTGGCTCTATTTTTTTTTTTTTTTTTTTTATTGGATTTTTAACGACCACTGTGAGCAACTCAATGGGCTATAAGCAGTCGCCCGTCCCTAATTTAGGGTCACTGGTTCCAGGGAAGGGAGAGAGCCAGTGCCGTAAGACAAACACAACATCCATGCCTCACCGGGATTCGAACCCAGACCCCGTTCGGACGAATGATCAGAGCCCATCGCTGAGACCACTGCGCCACCGGGGCGGCCTTTGGCTCTATGACAGCCTCTATTCTTTGTGGAATATTCTACAATGTTTTGCAAGTGTCTGCCGATATGGTTCTCCCTTCGGCTTTTTTTTTCTATTGATGGTTTAACTACCACCGTGCCGCCCCGGTGGCGCAATGGTCTAAGCGATGGCCTCTGATCATTCGTCCGAACGGGGTCCGGGTTCGAATCCCGGTGTGGCATGGATGTTGTGTTTGTCTTACGGCACTGGCTCTCTCCCTTCCCTGGAACCAGTGACCCTAAATTAGGAACGGGCGACTGCTTATAGCCAATTGAGTTGCTCACGGTGGTCGTTAAACCTCCAATCAAAAAAAAAAAGAAACTACCACCGTCAGCAACTCAGTGGGCTACTGACTGACAGTCGCCGTTCCTAATTTAGGGCCAGTGGCTCTAGGGAAGGGATAGAGCCAGCTCCAAAAACAACTCCCGTGCCTCACCGGTATTCGAACCCAGATCCACTTGGAAGCGTTGAGGCATTTTAGTCCAGAGCGAAAGCCTCAACGCTTAGACCACTACGCCACCTTCGGCCTTCGAAGCAGTGACAAGTTCTACTTTGTTTATTGGACAGTTTCTTCCTCGACGCTAGCGACGATCCATTTTGTCTCAGAGATAATGGGATTCAGATAAGGATTATGGGTTAGCCAGTCTAACATTTCAGCGCCCATGTCCTCAAACAAATCTACAACAATGCTAGGAGTATGACATGGTGCTTTGCCTTGCTGAGAAAGTATGCCTTTCCCAAAGCAGTACCATAACGTTGATAGTACATTATTGTTCAGAACGTATAGGTAATGCTCAGAAATCATGGTTCTGTCCAAAATAACTAATGAGCACAAGCCGAATCACGAAAATCAGCTGCGTACCATTACGCTATCTCCATCAAACTTTATTTGCTTTACGATACAGTCTGGAAGACACCTTTCTCCCGCCGCATCCATCATACCCAGGAACGGCCGCCCCGGTGGCGCAGTGGTCTAAGCGATGGCCTCTGATCATTCGTCAGAAAGGGGTCCGGGTTCGAATCCCGGTGAGGCATGGATGTTGTGTTTGTCTTACGGCACTGGCTTTTTCCCTTCCCTGGAACCAGTGACCCTAAATTAGGGACGGGCGACTGCTTATAGCCCATTGAGTTGCTCACGGTGGTCGTTAAACCTCCAATAAAAAAAAATACCCGAGAACGATAGTTAGACTGGTAGACTGTGTGCTGTAACTACTCAGTCCTAAGCATAGTTGTCGATTAGTCTACAGTCCTAAGTACATTTCTCGATTGGTCTACTGTCTTAAGCACAGTTCTCGATAGGTCTAAAGTCCTAAATACAGTTGTCGGTTGGTCTACAGCCCTAACCAAATATCTCGCTTGGCCTTCAGTCCTAACCAAATATCTCGCTTGGTCTACAGTCCTAAGCACAGTTCTCGGTTGGTCTACAGTCTTAAGCACAGTTTCCGATTAGTCTACAGTCCTAAGCAGAGTTCTCAATTAGCCTATAGTCCTAAGCAGCCGCCCCGGTGGCGCAGTGGTCTAAGGCGTTGACCTCTGATCATTCGTCCGTAATGGGTACGGGTTCGAATCCCGTCAGGCATGGATGTTGTGTTTGTCTTACGGCACTGGCTCTCTCCCTTCCCTGGAGGCAGTGACCCTAAATTAGGGACGGGCGACTGCTTATAACCCATTGAGTTGCTCACGGTGGTCGTTAAACCTCCAATCAAAAAAAAAAAAAAAGTCCTAAGCAGAATTCTCGATTGGTCTATAGTCCTGAGCACAGTTCTCGATTGGTCTGTTATCCTAATCACAGTTCTCGATTGGTCTACAGTCCTAAGCCAGTTCTTGATTGGTCTACAGTCCAAGCACAGTTCTTGTTTATTCTACAGTCCTAAGCCAGTTTTCCTTTGGTCTACAGTCCTAAGCCAGTTCTTGATTGGTCTACAGTCCAAGCACAGTTCTCGTTTATTCTACAGTCCTAAGCCAGTTTTCCTTTGGTCTACAGTCCTAAGCACAGTTCTCGATTAATCTACAGTCCTCAGCGCCGTTCTCGATCGGTCTACAATCCTAAGCTCAGTTCTCGAGGCGTCTATAGTCCTAAACACAGTTTTCTATTGGTCTACAATCCTAAGCACAGTTCTCGATTGGTGTACAGTCCTAAGTACAGTTCTCGATTGGCATATAGTCCTAAGTACAGTTCCCGATTGGTCTACAAGACTAAGCACAGTTTTTGATTGGTCTACAGTCCAAGATCGATGTTTCTTACATCATGCTAATTGGCCTGTGATATTAGTACAAGTGATTAGCGGCTTGTAAACGGCTGCTCGACCGCGGCAACCCATGTCGTGCAGCGTCCTGCCTACTGCGCAGTGACGCTCAATTATCCATTATCTGCGAAGATTAAGGTTGAAGGCGGTACGACACATAGTTGTACCTCAGTCATTTAAAGATCGTCAACGAGGACCTGGTGCCCACGTACACTTTTATGAGTCGACTGATGAAGGCAAAAGTCTTGCCGGAAGACGTTTGGATGTGTGTTGCGGTGGTGAAATAGGTTTGGTCCTTTTTTATCGTTTTTATTCCTTTGGGGTTTTTTACTTTCATGTTTTAATTGCCATTTTCATCGAGCATACTTCCCTGTCTCTACTTGATGAATTTACTGAATGTCTTTCCTCCCAGTTCCCATCTGTTAAGTTTACGAAGGAACTGGAGAGAGGAAGGCAGCTGCCTTTCCTGGACATTTTACTGTCTCGGGATCTGAATTCCCACCAAATTAAGTTTTCAGTTTATCCAAAACCGGCTTTCACCCCTTGCATTATCCCTTTTGCCTCTTCCAATCCTCCAGAACATAAAACTTCTGCCCTTCGTTTTTTAATAAAACGTGCCTTTGCGCATTATTCATCTTGCAGGGCTCGATATGAGGAATTGTCTAGGGTCTTGTCTTTGGCCCGTACCTTTGGTTTTTCGGATCACTTCTTTCATGGACTATTACAAAAAAAACTTTCAGCGGTTGAGATTTACGACTTTGTCAACTCCGACTAAGTACGTAGGAAAAGTTAAATTTCTCCCCCCCCCTCTGGCGTCCATTTTGAAAAAAAGCTTGCCATAAACATAACTTAAATTTTGGAGTGAGCACCAGAAATATTTTTTTCCTTGGTACGGAATGACAGGGATAAAGTCTCAACTTTCAACAAACCGGGTGTATACTGCATTCCACTTACCCATGAGGATACCAATGACGCTGTTAAGTACTACATCGTATCTACGCTTAGGACTTTAAATATCAGGATGTCTGAACACAAATACGTTCTTCGAACAGGATCCACTACCACGGCTTTAACCACTGCTGGTAACCAGGGGATTCTCCCCGAATTGGGCTAATGCCAAAGTGCTTAATTCTAATGTTAACAAGCGTACAATTATTATCAAAATGGAAAGCCTCTTCATTATAAAATATGGAATGACCTGTTATAACACTGAGCTCCCTGCTTTCGTTCCTATGGAGTGGAGACGCTTTGTTGCCCTTTCTACATAGCAGCTCGAAGACGAGAAATTTGCATAATATTTTTTACTGTATTCTTTTGAACTTTAATTCATTGTAAATGGCATCACTTGTGATGGTGACTAAGTGCATTGTGGGTTATCGTATGTGTTATGTAATGGTGTTGCATCTCTGTGTCTAGTGGCACTTATGAAGTCTCGAAAGATCTCGCATTTTAACTAGTTTTCAATTTGTAAATAGAGTGATTTTAATTCGCAGTTTGGTTTTAACTTATCGTACATAGACAGCTATTTGGAAACTATTATGACCATTCCGTACGAAAAGCTTCTGTATTATCATTCATTCTTCCATAATTGCAGAATTTTAACTGGAAACATTGTTTTACTCAATTCGTGAATCTCCTGTTTCATTTCACAAGCACTGAACTAACCTTCGCAAGCAGTAGGCCTAATCTACCGTGAGTGAGATGAGTCTTACCACTAATGTTCAGTCTTTTTATATTCGCGGTGGCAACACTTTGGGTCACGTGGTGAGAAGAAATCATCATGATCTGGAAGGGGCCGCCCCGGTGGCGCAGTGGTCTAAGGCGTTGGCCTCTGATCATTCGTCCGTAAGGGGTCCGGGTTCGAATCCCGGTGAGGCATGGATGTTGTGTTTGGTTTACGGCACTGGCTCTCTCCCTTCCCTGGAACCAGTGACCCTAAATTAGGGACGGGCGACTGCTTATAGCCCATTGAGTTGCTCACGGTGGTCGTTAAACCTCAAAAAAAAAAAAAAAAAAAAAAATCTGGAAGGGACGTCACAGGTGGGCGTGGTCCTTTTTTCTGCGTGACGTCACCTACCTCGTGATTCTCGTCGAAGCAACTTTTAATTCTGAGGTTATCTTTTTTCGCCCGCCATTTTATATTTTGAAATAATCGAATATATTTATTTTCGAAAAAGCAATGAGTACATGTGAAACTGGGTGGATACGAACCCAGACAGTTCATGTGGTAGTCAACTTCTGTATCGATTCGGCTGCCGAGACATCATTTGTGGTAGTCAAGGGTATTAAGAGATGTGGTTCGCCGAATGCGGGGAAGACTGCCTGAGGGACTTGCTGTAGGACGCCTTCAGATTGAATACACGAAGGAGGGTGTATGACACACTCAAACAAGTGCTGACATGATTTTCACAACCACGCAGGTATAGTGGCTATGACGCAAGTGTGTTCCCACAACCATGGAGAAATACTGCAGTGCCGTGTTATTGCTACTGGTCAGTCTCGCGTTCGGACACAGTGACAGGGAAGTGTATTTTCTCTGTGCACAGGAGCTCATTATTTTTTTCATGACGTATTATTCCTAATAATCCTAAACATAATTTTTTTCTTCACGAATTTCTAAATGTAAGGTGTTGTGTAAACTTTTTCCCCGACGTGATTCACACGCGTTTAATCCGCGTCATATATTTTCTTGCGAAATGAAGAACTTTTCTTTTCATGTTTTAGAATTATTTTTTTCTGTAGGGGTTTTGTATAATTTATTTTTTTCAATCGGAGGACCTATGACTTTTTTTTCATTACTTTTCTATGCAACATGTAATTTTCAGTAATTGAGATCTTCTTTCTATCATGTTCATGCTCGTTGATATTTTTGTCTTGTAAACTGAAGAACTTTATTTTCTTCACGTGTTTAACATTACTTTGATTTGTGTGGAAGTTTATTATAATTCATTTTTCTACATTAAGACTCAGTGGTTTCTTCTTCATGAATATTCCATGCAACATGTTGTTTTCAGTAATTGAGATTTTTCTACCATACTTTTTGTTCATGTTTTTATCTTGCAAAATGAAGAACTTGGTTTATTTTTCTTGATGTCTTCAAAGTAATTTTTTTCTCTTCATGGGTGTACTGTACTTTATTTTTTAAAGGAAGACTTAATAATTGCTTCTTCGTTTTTTTTATTTGGCGCAACGTGTTGTGTTTAAGAATTCATATTCTTTTGTATCACATTTGTGTTCGTTCTTATCTTTTTTCTCCTGCGAAATTTTGGGGGAATTATTTTTTTCTTTCAGGTTGAAACACTTTTTTCATAGAGCTTATTATATTTTACTTTTTCTATAGAGGAACAATTTTTTTTTCGTTCGTAATATTTATTTCGCTATTTTGGACCTAACTGCTTCAACCTACGCATGCATGTACAAGAACATACGTGATGAACAGTATTGTTACAGCTTTTAATAGTACTTATGCTGCAAAGAGCACAATTATAGTTGGGTCTGAGAACTGGTGTTAGTGTAGGACTATTAACAGAGCTTTTTTGTTTGTTTGGGAGTTTAAGATGGTTCCACCTAAAATCTCTGCCTTATGTTTCCAATGCTAAAACTTCTTTGCATATTTTTTTCGCAATAATGTATTCCCAAGGATGAAAATCTGCACATCGATAAAACTAACTTTAAGTTAAAGCATGGGATGCCTAACAGTTGCTAAAACATAACTATAATTAAGAATTCCAACATTTGTTTGTTTACTGACGTCATCAATGTACAGGTCGCTCAATCTACACTGAAGAGCAATTGAATTAGAGACAGCTGGCGTTATGCAAATGTAGCGCTGTGGGCGGCCCGGTAAACGGAAACAACATGACGTATGCAGCGATCTGACAATATAAGGAGTGATGCGACGGGAATCAGTAAGATCCGGGCGCAGTATGGGTAAGACGAATGATCTAACCGCATTTGATCGTGGGCAAATTGTCGGGGCCCGACGAATGGGTCACTCCATCTTGGAAGTCGTGCTAGCACTGGGATTTTCACGAGCCACTGTGTCACAGGTGCACCGTGAGTACATCGAATCCGGTCAAGCCATCCCTGCAAGGGCCAACTGCCGTGGACAACAGCGTGTGGATGAGCGGGGTCATCTTCGGCAAGCTCGCATTGTAACAGCGGATAGACGGGCCACAGTGCAAGAAATCACTCGGCAATTTAACGCTGGTGCATAAAAACGTGTAAGCAGCCACACCATCTAGAACCATCTCCTCGCTATGGAGTACAGAAGCCATCTTCCCACGAGGGTACCGCTGCTGACCGCACATCACAGGGTGCAAAGATTACCATGGGCGCGGGAACATCGCCACTGGACCCTAGACATGTGAAAAAATGTTGCCTGGACTGATGAGTCGAGTTTCATGTGGTTTGCGCGAGTACGGCGCAAACCACATGAAACGATGGATCCTTCTTGCTAGCAGGGTACTCTTCAAGCTGGTGGGGGTGGCATTCTCGTCTGGGGACTGTTTATGTGGACTGCAATGCGACCCCTGGTACGTGTGACATCGTCCCTCACAGGTCAACGTTACCGGGATATCCTGGACGACCATTTGCTCCCGTTTGTGCGTCTTCAACATCCCACTGAGGACCTCATCCTGCAACAAGACAATGCAGCTCCCGAATTGCTTCCGAATGGTTGGATGAACACTCCACCGACGTGACCTCGCATCTTTGGCCAGCTAGGTCACCTGACCTCAATCCCATCGAGCACATATGTGATGCCATCGAGAGATATGACCCCCCCCCCCCTCCATCAAATCTTCGTGAACTGTGGGAGCTTGTTCAGGTGTCGTGGATCCGTATGACTTCCCAATGCTTCCGGTGTCTTGTCGAGTCCATGCCGAGACGAATCGCCGCCGTCATCGGGGCGAAAGGTGGTGCTACACGTTACTAGATAGGTATCTCTGATTCAATTGCTCTTCAGTGTATTAATAGGTCGCAACATCACTCAAAAAAATAGGATTGATTTTTAATATAATTATGATCAGTGTTTTTTTTCTGGCGGTACGCAGTACCTGCACCTTTTTTTCTTAATGTGTTAAAAAATTGCGACATATTGACAGCAAAATGTATTATAAATATTCCGGCAGATGGTACTGTGTTCACGAATTGAGGCTAAAGCAAGACAAAGTGGTCACGAATCCACGCTACAAGTTTCCTAATGTTATTTTCTGACGTTGTGCTAGCCATCCATCGCCTTGCATTGTCTGTTAGTGAGACAGCAGTGAACAATGCGGCAGCAGTGAATCGCTCTAACAGTTTCATGGACAAACTTTATGTGACTTATCATGTTTCACCTAAGAATGCTAGCAAACTACAGAAATGTGCAGCGACTCTAGAACTTCAACTTTTTTAACTTTTGCAGAATTTTAAGCACTCGCGGGGTTGCTTCTAGCTTTCGGACTGTTTCTGCAGTGTGGCAAGACTGAAAACCTCGTCCATCACTTTCAGGAGGCAAAAGAAGACAGCAGAAGAAGCAAAACAGATGGCTGTCTTCATGAGGGTCTTTTAAGAAAAATAACGTCATGCGAGTTTCTTTCTCATTTGAGCCTTATGTGTGAAATTAACCCTAAATTTGCAAGAGATAAATATTGACTTGTACAAAGCAGACAGGAAGATAAAGAATACACTTCAACTTTTTTAGGAAAGAATTGAAAATCCTGGTCCGTACTACAGTATGTCTCTTCAAAGTCAGAAGAACATGAAGTTCAAAGGGATTGAGCTCCACGCAAATGAAAGAATTGAAAATCCTGGTCCGTTCTACAGTATGTCTCTTCAAAGTCAGAAGAACATGAAGTTCAAAGGGATTGAGCTCCACACAAATGAAAGAATTGAAAATCCTGGTCCGTACTACAGTATGTCTCTTCAAAGTCAGAAGAACATGAAGTTCAAAGGGATTGAGCTCCACACAAATGAAAGAATTGAAAATCCTGGTCCGTACTACAGTATGTCTCTTCAAAGTCAGAAGAACATGAAGTTCAAAGGGATTGAGCTCCACACAAATGAAAGAATTGAAAATCCTGGTCCGTTCTACAGTATGTCTCTTCAAAGTCAGAAGAACATGAAGTTCAAAGGGATTGAGCTCCACACAAATGAAAGAATTGAAAATCCTGGTCCGTTCTACAATATGTCTCTTCAAAGTCAGAAGAACATGTAGTTCAAAGGGATTGAGCTCCACACAAATGATAGAATTGAAAATCCTGGTCCGTACTACAGTATATCTCTTCAAAGTCAGAAGAACATGAAGTTCAAAGGGATTGAGCTCCACACAAATGAAAGAATTGAAAAT
Source organism: Macrothele yani (assembly GCA_039090855.1). Lineage (NCBI taxonomy): Eukaryota > Metazoa > Arthropoda > Arachnida > Araneae > Macrothelidae > Macrothele > Macrothele yani. The sequence goes on along the minus strand of CM076999.1, from coordinate 105,272,431 downwards.
CCTGGTCCGTACTACAGTATGTCTCTTCAAAGTCAGAAGAACATGAAGTTCAAAGGGATTGAGCTCCACACAAATGAAAGAATTGAAAATCCTGGTCCGTACTACAGTATGTCTCTTCAAAGTCAGAAGAACATGAAGTTCAAAGGGATTGAGCTCCACACAAATGAAAGAATTGAAAATCCTGGTCCGTACTACAGTATGTCTCTTCAAAGTCAGAAGAACATGAAGTTCAAAGGGATTGAGCTCCACACAAATGAAAGAATTGAAAATCCTGGTCCGTACTACAGTATGTCTCTTCAAAGTCAGAAGAACATGAAGTTCAAAGGGATTGAGCTCCACACAAATGAAAGAATTGAAAATCCTGGTCCGTTCTACAGTATGTCTCTTCAAAGTCAGAAGAACATGTAGTTCAAAGGGATTGAGCTCCACACAAATGAAAGAATTGAAAATCCTGGTCCGTACTACAGTATGTCTCTTCAAAGTCAGAAGAACATGAAGTTCAAAGGGATTGAGCTCCACACAAATGAAAGAATTGAAAATCCTGGTCCGTACTACAGTATGTCTCTTCAAAGTCAGAAGAACATGAAGTGCAAAGGGATTGAGCTCCACACAAATGAAAGAATTGAAAATCCTGGTCCGTACTACAGTATGTCTCTTCAAAGTCAGAAGAACATGAAGTTCAAAGGGAGTGAGCTCCACACAAATGCAAGAATTGAAAATCCTGGTCCGTACTACAGTATATCTCTTCAAAGTCAGAAGAACAGGAAGTTCAAAGGGATTGAGCTCCACACAAATGAAAGAATTGAAAATCCTGGTCCGTACTACAGTATTTCTCTTCAAAGTCAGAAGAACATGAAGTTCAAAGGGATTGAGCTCCACACAAATGAAAGAATTGAAAATCCTGGCCCGTACTACAGTATGTCTCTTCAAAGTCAGAAGAACATGAAGTTCAAAGGGAGTGAGCTCCACACAAATGGAAGAATTGAAAATCCTGGTCCGTACTACAGTATATCTCTTCAAAGTCAGAAGAACAGGAAGTTCAAAGGGATTGAGCTCCACACAAATGAAAGAATTGAAAATCCTGGTCCGTACTACAGTATGTCTCTTCAAAGTCAGAAGAACATGAAGTTCAAAGGGAGTGAGCTCCACACAAATGGAAGAATTGAAAATCCTGGTCCGTACTACAGTATATCTCTTCAAAGTCAGAAGAACAGGAAGTTCAAAGGGATTGAGCTCCACACAAATGAAAGAATTGAAAATCCTGGTCCGTACTACAGTATGTCTCTTCAAAGTCAGAAGAACATGAAGTTCAAAGGGATTGAGCTCCACACAAATGAAAGAATTGAAAATCCTGGTCCGTACTACAGTATGTCTCTTCAAAGTCAGAAGAACATGAAGTTCAAAGGGATTGAGCTCCACACAAATGAAAGAATTGAAAATCCTGGTCCGTTCTACAGTATGTCTCTTCAAAGTCAGAAGAACATGTAGTTCAAAGGGATTGAGCTCCACACAAATGAAAGAATTGAAAATCCTGGTCCGTACTACAGTATGTCTCTTCAAAGTCAGAAGAACATGAAGTTCAAAGGGATTGAGCTCCACACAAATGAAAGAATTGAAAATCCTGGTCCGTACTACAGTATGTCTCTTCAAAGTCAGAAGAACATGAAGTGCAAAGGGATTGAGCTCCACACAAATGAAAGAATTGAAAATCCTGGTCCGTACTACAGTATGTCTCTTCAAAGTCAGAAGAACATGAAGTTCAAAGGGAGTGAGCTCCACACAAATGCAAGAATTGAAAATCCTGGTCCGTACTACAGTATATCTCTTCAAAGTCAGAAGAACAGGAAGTTCAAAGGGATTGAGCTCCACACAAATGAAAGAATTGAAAATCCTGGTCCGTACTACAGTATTTCTCTTCAAAGTCAGAAGAACATGAAGTTCAAAGGGATTGAGCTCCACACAAATGAAAGAATTGAAAATCCTGGTCCGTACTACAGTATGTCTCTTCAAAGTCAGAAGAACATGAAGTTCAAAGGGAGTGAGCTCCACACAAATGGAAGAATTGAAAATCCTGGTCCGTACTACAGTATATCTCTTCAAAGTCAGAAGAACAGGAAGTTCAAAGGGATTGAGCTCCACACAAATGAAAGAATTGAAAATCCTGGTCCGTACTACAGTATGTCTCTTCAAAGTCAGAAGAACATGAAGTTCAAAGGGAGTGAGCTCCACACAAATGGAAGAATTGAAAATCCTGGTCCGTACTACAGTATATCTCTTCAAAGTCAGAAGAACAGGAAGTTCAAAGGGATTGAGCTCCACACAAATGAAAGAATTGAAAATCCTGGTCCGTACTACAGTATGTCTCTTCAAAGTCAGAAGAACATGAAGTTCAAAGGGATTGAGCTCCACACAAATGAAAGAATTGAAAATCCTGGTCCGTACTACAGTATGTCTCTTCAAAGTCAGAAGAACATGAAGTTCAAAGGGAGTGAGCTCCACACAAATGGAAGAATTGAAAATCCTGGTCCGTACTACAGTATATCTCTTCAAAGTCAGAAGAACAGGAAGTTCAAAGGGATTGAGCTCCACACAAATGAAAGAATTGAAAATCCTGGTCCGTACTACAGTATGTCTCTTCAAAATCAGAAGAACATGAAGTTCAAAGGGAGTGAGCTCCACACAAATGGAAGAATTGAAAATCCTGGTCCGTACTACAGTATATCTCTTCAAAGTCAGAAGAACAGGAAGTTCAAAGGGATTGAGCTCCACACAAATGAAAGAATTGAAAATCCTGGTCCGTACTACAGTATGTCTCTTCAAAGTCAGAAGAACATGAAGTTCAAAGGGAGTGAGCTCCACACAAATGGAAGAATTGAAAATCCTGGTCCGTACTACAGTATATCTCTTCAAAGTCAGAAGAACAGGAAGTTCAAAGGGATTGAGCTCCACACAAATGAAAGAATTGAAAATCCTGGTCCGTACTACAGTATGTCTCTTCAAAGTCAGAAGAACATGAAGTTCAAAGGGATTGAGCTCCACACAAATGAAAGAATTGAAAATCCTGGTCCGTACTACAGTATGTCTCTTCAAAGTCAGAAGAACATGAAGTTCAAAGGGAGTGAGCTCCACACAAATGGAAGAATTGAAAATCCTGGTCCGTACTACAGTATATCTCTTCAAAGTCAGAAGAACAGGAAGTTCAATGGGATTGAGCTCCACACAAATGAAAGAATTGAAAACCCTGGTCCGTACTACAATATGTCTCTTCAAAGTCAGAAGAACATGAAGTTCAAAGGGAGTGAGCTCCACACAAATGGAAGAATTGAAAATCCTGGTCCGTACTACAGTATATCTCTTCAAAGTCAGAAGAACATGTAGTTCAAAGGGATTGAGCTCCACACAAATGAAAGAATTGAAAATCCTCGTCCGTACTACAGTATGTCTCTTCAAAGTCAGAAGAACATGAAGTTCAAAGGGATTGAGCTCCACACAAATGAAAGACACAGTCCTGCAATAAGTTCATCTGCTTTTTATAAAAGTCTGAAACAGGCTGTTGGAAATCGTTTGCTTGAAGAAGATGATGCTGATTTGCCTGAATGTGCCAAGATTTTATATTCCAAGTCCAGAAAATCCTGGGAAGCATCTGATATTTGGTGAAGCTGAAATTAAAAAGTTAGCCCGCAAATGCCGCTTAAATGAAAGGAAAGCAGTTCGTTGTTTCCGTGAGTATCTTCAAGTAAAAAAAGTCCCTCACATACTATTTCATTTAAAGCACACTTTGAGCACAGTTGCAATATCTTCCAGTGAATGTGAAAAGGGTTTCTCTGATATGAATCTTATAGTAACTTCATTTAGGTCATTTCCGTTTGTGCGGACAACTTCTGCACTGTTGTTCATCAGGATAGTAAGACCTCCTCTCACTCATTTCAATCCTAGAAAATATGTGGACTCATGGGTGCTCCGAGGTCGTCATTCTGCGGTTCAAACCAAAAGCAAGAAGCGATCTAGAGACGACGAGGGTATACCGCAGGATATGTTAAAAGTATGGAAGTTGCTGTACTAACATCTTCATGGTGAATACCGGCACCTTTTCTTCCAGAACAAAAGCACTGATTATGGCTATGTTTAAGCAAGTACACTGGCGGAAAGTGACAAAATAACACCAAGAAGGAGACGTCTGATACCAACAAAATTTATACAGCATAATAACGGAATACAGAGGACAACGTGATCAAAACATTATGGCAAAATACAGCTGTATTTCCTGGTAAACTAAAAAATAACATTTCCATGTAACATGGTTAGTACGAGGTTGAACCGCCATGAACTGCGTCACACTGTGCAATTCTGGCATGGACGCTGTCGTTCAGATGTTGGATGTAAGTTTGGGGTATTGAGTTCCAAGCATCCTCAACCTGGACGCGTAAATCGGGGATGGTCGTGGCTGGCCGTGGAGACCGGATAAGTCGTTGTCCCATAAAATCCCACACGTGATCAATGGGGGACAAATCCGGTGAACGTGCAGGCCATGGAAGTTGTCTCACACCCTGAAGTGCATGTTGCGTTGCACGTGCCGTGTGTGGGCGTGCGTTATCTTGCTGGAAAACACCACGATGGACCGATCTTACAAATGGCACAACAACTGGCTGAATGATGTTGTTGATGTAGGAGGTGCTGTTTAACGTACCCGGTACAAACACTAGTTGTGTACGGGAGTGATAACTGATCGCTCCCCACACTAGGATACCAGGTGTAGGCGCTGTGTGTCACTGGCGGATGCAAGAAGGGTGGAGACGCTCCCCTGTGCGTCTGCGAACACGCATATGGCCATCGGAGGCTCCCAAGCAGAATCTGCTTTCATCGCTGAACACGACAGATCGCCATTGTGTTCTCCAGTGCAGACGTCGGCGACACCACTGCAGCCGTTCCTGATGTTGGGCTGGAGTCAGAGGTACACATGCCAGAGGCACACGTGCACCTAGTCCTGCATCCAGTAGACGGTTGCGGATTGTTCGCACAGTCACCTCAGGTGCAACGGCAGCTCGGATTTGCGTCGCAGTGGATGTTCTGCTTGACAACGCCGCTCTTCTTATGCGTCGATCGGTCCGCTCATCAGTCCATCTTTGACTCCCGGTTCCACGTCTTCACGTGTGGGAATGTTCCTCGGACCATCTACGCCACCATCGTACCCCCACCGATACTTCGCGTCCAATTCGCTCCGCAATACGACGATACGACCACCCGGCCTCGCGGAGTCCGACTAGACGACCTCGCTCAAAGTCCGATAACTGCTGAAATCGTACACGTCTTCCATGTCCAGTCATTTCATCTTCTTCAGGGCCATCGCACGTGTCCGTACGCCGACGACTGATTACATTAACTTCGCCGTACTCCTTAAATACCACCGACGATAATGTGCCGTGCTGTGGCGTAAGCGCTCACCGGTTGGTCCCGAAATTAACATCACACCTGCGTCAACTCGACCCCATTAACATATGTAAATTTCATGATCGTCCGCCAATTCCTTCTTTCAGTTCTTTTTTCACTTTCCGCCAGTGTATTAAGTATCATCCCATGCTATAACTTAAAGTTAGTTTTATCGATGTGCAAATTTTCATCCTTGGGAATACATTTATAGCGAAGAGCATATGTAAAGAAGTTTTACCATTAGAAACATAAAGCCGAGACTTTAGGTGGAACCACCTAAACCGACCACCGGCCGCCCCGGTGGCGCAGTGGTATAAGCGATGGCTTCTGATCATTCGTCCGAACGGGGTCCGGGTTTGAATCCCGGTGAGGCATGGATGTTGTGTTTGTCTTACGGCACTGGCTCTCTCCCTTCCCTGGAACCAGTGACCCTAAATTAGGGAGGGGCGACTGCTTATAGCCCATTGAGTTGCTCACGGTGGTCGTTAAATCTCCAATTACAAAAAAAAAAAAAAAAAAAACAGTGGGCTATAAGCGGGCGGCCGTCACTAATGTAAAGTCAATGGCTGCAGGGAAGGGAGAAAGCCGCTGCCAAAACGAAACACAATATCCATACTTCACCGAGATTCGAACCCAAACTCATTTCGGATAAATGATCGGAAGCCTGAGCCACCGGGATTACTTGAAAGAGCTTGTACTGAGAGTGCAGTTATGCGCGAATTATCCATAACTTATAGGGCACGATGTCTCATAGACTACGATAGGCTCATGTTTGTGTCAGAATAATGACAACATCGGCTCCGTGGGTCAAACGCACAGTCTATTCATCACTCGAACTCGACTCAAATGATTCCATGGAAATCCAAAACTTTGACCACGTGGCGATTTAACAAAAGTATTTTCTCCCACGGAATCGGAAAGCCGCTCCGGTAGCACAGTGATCTATGCCATGGCTTCTGATCATTCGTCCGAGATGGGTCCAGGTTCGAATCCCGGTGAGGCATGGATGTTGCGTTTGTCTTACGGAGCTCTCTTTCTCCTTTTCCAGGAACCAGTGGCCCTAAATTAGAGGCGAGCAACTGCTTATAGCCCACTATGTAGCTCATGGGGGTCTTTAAGCTTCCAATCAAAAATAGCCGCCCCGGTGGCGCAGTGGTCTAAGTGATGGCTTCTAATCATTCGTCCGAGATGGGTCCAGGTTCGAATCCCGCTGAGGCATGGATGTTGCGTTTGTCTTACGGAGCTCTCTTTCTCCTTTTCCAGGAACCAGTGGCCCTAAATTAGAGGCGAGCAACTGCTTATAGCCCACTATGTAGCTCATGGGGGTCTTTAAACTTCCAATCAAAAATAGCCGCCCCGGTGGCGCAGTGGTCTAAGTGATGGCTTCTAATCATTCGTCCGAGATGGGTCCAGGTTCGAATCCCGCTGAGGCATGGATGTTGCGTTTGTCTTACGGAGCTCTCTTTCTCCTTTTCCAGGAACCAGTGGCCCTAAATTAGAGGCGAGCAACTGCTTATAGCCCACTATGTAGCTCATGGGGGTCTTTAAACTTCCAATCAAAAATAGCCGCCCCGGTGGCGCAGTGGTCTAAGTGATGGCTTCTAATCATTCGTCCGAGATGGGTCCAGGTTCGAATCCCGCTGAGGCATGGATGTTGCGTTTGTCTTACGGAGCTCTCTTTCTCCTTTTCCAGGAACCAGTGGCCCTAAATTAGAGGCGAGCAACTGCTTATAGCCCACTATGTAGCTCATGGGGGTCTTTAAACTTCCAATCAAAAATAGCCGCCCCGGTGGCGCAGTGGTCTAAGTGATGGCTTCTAATCATTCGTCCGAGATGGGTCCAGGTTCGAATCCCGCTGAGGCATGGATGTTGCGTTTGTCTTACGGAGCTCTCTTTCTCCTTTTCCAGGAACCAGTGGCCCTAAATTAGAGGCGAGCAACTGCTTATAGCCCACTATGTAGCTCATGGGGGTCTTTAAACTTCCAATCAAAAATAGCCGCCCCGGTGGCGCAGTGGTCTAAGTGACGGCTTCTAATCATTCGTCCGAGATGGGTCCAGGTTCGAATCCCGCTGAGGCATGGATGTTGCGTTTGTCTTACGGAGCTCTCTTTCTCCTTTTCCAGGAACCAGTGGCCCTAAATTAGAGGCGAGCAACTGCTTATAGCCCACTATGTAGCTCATGGGGGTCTTTAAACTTCCAATCAAAAATAGCCGCCCCGGTGGCGCAGTGGTCTAAGTGACGGCTTCTAATCATTCGTCCGAGATGGGTCCAGGTTCGAATCCCAGTGAGGCATGGATGTTGCGTTTGTCTTACGGAGCTCTCTTTCTCCTTTTCCAGGAACCAGTGGCCCTAAATTAGAGGCGAGCAACTGCTTATAGCCCACTATGTAGCTCATGGGGGTCTTTAAACTTCCAATCAAAAATAGCCACCTCGGTGGCGCAGTGGTCTAAGCGATGGCCTCTGATCATTCGTCCGAGATGGGTCCAGGTTCGAATCCCAGTGAGGCATGGATGTTGCGTTTGTCTTACGGAGCTCTCTTTCTCCTTTTCCAGGAACCAGTGGCCCTAAATTAGAGGCGAGCAACTGCTTATAGCCCACTATGTAGCTCATGGGGGTCTTTAAACTTCCAATCAAAAATAGCCGCCCCGGTGGCGCAGTGGTCTAAGTGATGGCTTCTAATCATTCGTCCGAGATGGGTCCAGGTTCGAATCCCAGTGAGGCATGGATGTTGCGTTTGTCTTACGGAGCTCTCTTTCTCCTTTTCCAGGAACCAGTGGCCCTAAATTAGAGGCGAGCAACTGCTTATAGCCCACTATGTAGCTCATGGGGGTCTTTAAACTTCCAATCAAAAATAGCCACCTCGGTGGCGCAGTGGTCTAAGCGATGGCCTCTGATCATTCGTCCGAGATGGGTCCAGGTTCGAATCCCAGTGAGGCATGGATGTTGCGTTTGTCTTACGGAGCTCTCTTTCTCCTTTTCCAGGAACCAGTGGCCCTAAATTAGAGGCGAGCAATTGCTTATAGCCCACTATGTAGCTCATGGGGGTCTTTAAACTTCCAATCAAAAATAGCCGCCCCGGTGGCGCAGTGGTCTAAGTGATGGCTTCTAATCATTCGTCCGAGATGGGTCCAGGTTCGAATCCCGCTGAGGCATGGATGTTGCGTTTGTCTTACGGAGCTCTCTTTCTCCTTTTCCAGGAACCAGTGGCCCTAAATTAGAGGCGAGCAACTGCTTATAGCCCACTATGTATCTCATGGGGGTCTTTAAACTTCCAATCAAAAATAGCCGCCCCGGTGCGCAGTGGTCTAAGCGATGGCCTCTGATCATTCGTCCGAGATGGGTCCAGGTTCGAATCCCGGTGAGGCATGGATGTTGCGTTTGTCTTACGGAGCTCTCTTTCTCCTTTTCCAGGAACCAGTGGCCCTAAATTAGAGGCGAGCAACTGCTTATAGCCCACTATGTTGCTCATGGTGGTCTTTAAACCTCCAATCAAAAATAGCCGCCCCGGTGGCGCAGTGGTCTTAGCGATGACTTCTTATCATTCGTCCGAAAGAGGTCCGGGTTCTAATCCCGGTGAGGCATGGATGTTGTGTTTGTCTTACGGCACTGGCTCTCTCCCTTCCCTGGAACCAGTGGCCCTAAATTAGGGACGGACGACTGCTTACAGTCCATTTAGTTGCTCACAGTGGTCGTTAAACCTCGAATCTAAAAAAAAAAAAAACAAGCAATCAAAAATAATCGGAAGATGACGAATGTTACCACTATGTTCCTGAACTTCACCAAAAGCAGCTTTGTTTGATTTCTTTTTTATTGGAGGTTTAACGGTTTAACGACCACCGTGAGCAACTCAATGGGCTACAAGCAGTCGCCCTGTCCCTAATTTAGGGTCACTGGTTCCAGGGAAGGGAGAGAGCCAGTGCCGTAAGACAAACACAACATCCATACCTCACCGGGATTCGAATCCGCACCCATTTCGGACGAATTATCAGAGGCCACCGCTTAGACCACTTCGCCGGCTGTTTGATTTTAAAAACCTATTCTATCATAATGCTAAAAAACTAAACCGTCTTCAACGCGATTATAAGTTAAAACCTTTAATTTAAGCACAAGAGCTAAAAACACATGGTTAGAAACACACAAGAACTTTCGAAACTGTGCCCGTTTCTTCTTCAGGTGTGAGTGTTAACGTGATGACAACGGGTTATATACATATTGGAGAAGGCGTGGTTCACAACAGACATGCGCGATAAAGCAAGGTAATGAATCTCTAAAATTCAGTTGTTTTTATAGAATTTAGAGTTGATTAGAAACAATATTTTGCAATTCATTCTGTAGTAATAGTTTCCATGGGGTAGGTACAGCATAGAGGAGATCGTCATTACAACAGTGGTACTGATTGGCAGGAATTATTAAAATCACTGTGAGGAGAGTGAGTTCTTGCCAATCAGAATTCCATGGGGTTGGTACAACAAAGGGGAGATCGTCGTTACAACAGTGGTTCTGATTGGCAAGAATTATTAAAATCACTGTGAGGAGAGTGAGTTCTTGCCGATCAGAATTCCATGGGGTAGGTACAACAAAGGGGAGATTGTCGCTACAACAGTGGTTCTTATTGGCAAGAATTATTAAAATCACTGTGAGGAGAGCGAGTTCTTGCCAATCAGAATTCCATGGGGTAGGTACAACAAAGGGGAGATCGTCGTTACAACAGTGGTCCTGATTGGCAAGAATTATTAAAATCACTGTGAGGAGAGCGAGTTCTTGCCAATCAGAATTCCATGGGGTAGGTACAACAAAGGGGAGATTGTCGTTACAACAGTGGTTCTGATTGGAAAGAATTATTAAAATCACTGTGAGGAGAGTGAGTTCTTGCCGATCAGAATTCCATGGGGTAGGTACAACAAAGGGGAGATTGTCGTTACAACAGTGGTTCTTATTGGCAAGAATTATTAAAATCACTGTGAGGAGAGTGAGTTCTTGCTAATCAGAATTCCATGGGGTAGGTACAACAAAGGGGAGATCGTCGTTACAACAGTGGTTCTGATTGGCAAGAAATATTAAAATCACTGTGAGGAGAGCGAGTTCTTGCCAATCAGAATTCCATGGGGTAGGTACAACAAAGGGGAGATCGTCGTTACAACAGTGGTTCTGATTGGCAAGAATTATTTAAATCACTGTGAGGAGAGTGAGTTCTTGCTAATCAGAATTCCATGGGGTAGGTACAACAAAGGGGAGATCGTCGTTACAACAGTGGTTCTGATTGGCAAGAATTATTAAAATCACTGTGAGGAGAGCGAGTTCTTGCCAATCAGAATTCCATGGGGTAGGTACAACAAAGGGGAGATCGTCGTTACAACAGTGGTTCTGATTGGCAAGAATTATTTAAATCACTGTGAGGAGAGTGAGTTCTTGCTAATCAGAATTCCATGGGGTAGGTACAACAAAGGGGAGATCGTCGTTACAACAGTGGTTCTGATTGGCAAGAATTATTAAAATCACTGTGAGGAGAGCGAGTTCTTGCCAATCAGAATTCCATGGGGTAGGTACAACAAAGGGGAGATCGTCGTTACAACAGTGGTTCTGATTGGCAAGAATTATTAAAATCACTGTGAGGAGAGCGAGTTCTTGCCGATCAGAATTCCATGGGGTAGGTACAACAAAGGGGAGATCGTCGTTACAACAGTGGTTCTTATTGGCAAGAATTATTAAAATCACTGTGAGGAGAGTGAGTTCTTGCCGATCAGAATTCCATGGGGTAGGTACAACAAAGGGGAAATCGTCGTTACAACAGTGGTTCTGATTGGCAAGAATTATTAAAATCACTGTGAGGAGAGTGAGTTCTTGCTAATCAGAATTCCATGGGGTAGGTACAACAAAGGGGAGATCGTCGTTACAACAGTGGTTCTGATTGGCAAGAATTATTAAAATCACTGTGAGGAGAGTGAGTTCTTGCCGATCAGAATTCCATGGGGTAGGTACAACAAAGAGGAGATCGTCGTTACAACAGTGGTTCTGATTGGCAAGAATTATTAAAATCACTGTGAGGAGAGTGAGTTCTTGCCGATCAGAATTCCATGGGGTAGGTACAACAAAGGGGAGATCGTCGTTACAACAGTGGTTCTGTTTGGCAAGAATTTTTAAACTCTCTGTGAGGAGAGTGAGTTCTTTCCAATCAGAACCACTGCTGTAACGACGAACTCCCCCATGTTGTACCTACCCCATGGAAACTATTACTACAGAATGAATTGCAAAATATTGATTCTAATTAACTGTAAATGCGTTAGAAACGACTTAATTTTAGGTATTCATCACTTTGCTTTATTGCGCATGTCTGTTGTGAACCACTCCTTCTCCCACATGCATATAACCCGTTGTCATCACGTTAACACTCACACCTGAAGAAGAAACTGGCGCAGTTTCGAAAGTGCTTGTGTGGTTTTAACCATGTGTTTTTAGCTCTTGTGTTTAAATTAAATGTTTTGACTTATAATCGTGTTGGCTTAGTTTTTTAGCTTATCAATGCAGCACGAAATTCAACCTTGATTTATAACCTCTTCCATCATTTCTTTTATTCCATTTAAAGTAAGTGGCCTCCAGTTTATGTTTCAATCTTTTTATTAAGTTTGTCATTTGCTGCGGCAGTCGATCAATGTCTTTTTCTGTACAACGCAGAAGTAAAAAATCTCGGCCACTGTAATTTTAAAGCATTTCTCCAGTATTCTAAGAGCAGTTAGTCCAAACATATTCATCTACACGACAAAAAGGATAAAACACTTTATTTTAATGAACCCTTTTCTCGAAGAAAGGCGGAGAAGCTTTCGAGATATTTGTATGAATGAAAGGCGCCAGGTGTTTCCCTGGAGCTTTGTTGTCGGATCAATTGAAAAAGATAACTATTAGGAGACTGTGTACTCAGTGTTTCCTGAACATCACTAAAAAATCAATGATTTGATGAAACGCTTTGGATATACTCTATGAAGCAGAAACAGCTTAACGCTGAGCTTGTTTTTTCGGAAATTTGACGAAAGACGCGCCAATCGGAACGTATTTGTTGACAAAAGAAGAGTTTTAATGTTGTCTTGCAACACAAGAGGTCTCGGAAAACACAAATAGCTCTCGTGAGACATTTAATTTGCCTAAATTTCAAATCATATAAAATTAACCTTATCGCAGATAACATTTCGTGCATGTAATTACATGTGATGCATAACTCGATCATCCTAAAAGGTTTCAGCGCCGAATCTCTTACCGAAAGGACATGCGTGTTCACGATTCAACATAAATGAAAAGTAAACTCAGGTTTTCCGATTTGGTTTCCTCCAAGGATAACGACAGTTAAGTTACCGTTTTATGCTAAATATCGAATTCATTTTGACACTGGAAGAAATGCATAGCATCAGAAAATAAAGTTCAAATAAAATGCCCGGGGTTTTTAAAGTGAACTGATTGTATTCCAGTCTTTTCAAGTACTGTTAACATCTGATTGGTATTCTACGCAGAACTGGGATTTTTTAAAGTGCATATGCTTTTCAAGTGATTCCTCTCTGTTCATCAGCAGCCGTCAGTGATACATTGCAAAGGCATTTGGTTTTGAGGTGAGAGAACATTCTAGTTATCTATTCGAAGGTGCCATCACTACAGGCGAAACAATTCAAAGTTAATGTCGCTGCTAATTTTAAATCAAGTTTTATTGTTCATAGGAATTGTTGTTACTTACTTGTTCGTAAGTTACTACATGACTGGACTCAGAGTGTGATCAAAGTTTCGAAAGAATTTTAAAACATTGAAATTTCGTAGAGAAATTTCCCCAGATATGCGTCTAATGAAAAATTGATTATTTGCTACCATTTACATCAAGACCCTTAAAGCATTATGAGTATTAGATTTCAAAAGATTTACTTGTGTGCTCCTCAAATTTTCTTTTGAGTTAAAGAGACAGCAGTTGGTTTACAAGCACATCAGTTAAATCTTTGAACAACTATGATTGGCTTCTTTAGCAGAAGGAAAACTGCTTACGATGTGAATATGCATTTGATTGTCAATGGTTTACACAATTTGGGTATAAACCTCTGCAATGAAACATTTCCATTAAAGAAATGCCAAGAGATCCTGGCTGGAGTGTGTTGCTTACTTCACTTAGGAGTGATATTTCACATGTTTTCCATGGCAGTTTACAGCTTCCAAGTGTGGGGATTATCTGCAGTAATCGTATTTACTTTCGCCATGTACCTAATGCTCTTTTCACTTTGGATATCTCTGAAGATAAAGAGATTAGACATAAAAAAGACGATGGAAAGTATCCAATTCTTGAAGAATGAAACCTGCAACATTGTATCAACTAAGGACTTGTCAACACAGCCACATTGGATAGCATTCGTGTGCTTCACCTCTTCACTTCTACCGCCTTTTCTTTCCCTGGTATTAACCTTTCTTGCCCTTTGTTATCCTCAAAATGGCATTCCCAAAATTGTCAAATTGTTTACCCTCGGTTTTTATGAAGATGTCGCAAAAGATGTTCGGTATGCATGTCTTTTCATATTTATGTCCTGCCACGTACACTATGTTTTTACGCTGATCAATTATTCATCCCTGTTTCTTGCTGTTTTGTCCTTGGAAATCCGTAAAATAATTGATGCTTGTACAAGCAGGTTGAAGGTCAAAGAGGAAAATCTGTTTTTCTCTTCTGAAGGACGCTTGATTTTGAAAGTTTACAAGCGTCTGCAAGATCTGATTCAAGAGATGAATTCTGTTTTTCGATTTCCAGTTCTTTTCATTCTACTTATTCTGGTAACAAATCTGTTTACTTCTGCGACATGGATACTGATCAACATACGACGCAGTGATAAATCAGTTTTCTTTTACTGCGACATTTGTTTCGTAATATTCACTATTTTATTACTTTTTATTAATATTTTATCACTGTCTTCTGTTTACGAAAAGAATCGAGATCTGACCAAGATTCTAGCAAAAGCAAAACAATATTATCCCTCTAAAACAGGAGAATTGACGAAGGATGAGTTCGTAATCAATCTTATTTGTTCTGATGACCTAGGTCTAACGATTATGGGAATGATTCCCATTTATAGAAGTCTAATTTTAACCCTTTCCAGCTTCTTTGTTACATACATGGTCCTTATAGCGCAGTTTCAGTGAGCTAAACACTTAGAGTGCTCATCTCTTTATACAGAACATTGTAGTTCACTTAGAGTGCTCATCTGTCTATAGAGAACATTCTAGTTCACTTAGAGTGTTCATCTGTCTATACAGAACATTCTAACTCACTTAGAGCGTTCATCTGTCTAACGAGAACATTATATTTTATTTAGAGTGCTCATCTGTCTATAGAGAACATTCTAGTTCACTTAGAGTGCTCATCTGTCTATACAGAACATTCTAATTCACTTAGAGTGCTCATCTGTCTAACGAGAACATTCTAGTTTACATAGAGTGCTCATCTTTCCATAGAGAACATTCTAGTTTGCTTAGAGTGTTTATCTGTTTATAGAGAACATTCTAGTCTGGTGGTATAAACGTATCCTGTTAGTTCTCTGAATAACGACGTGAAATTTCTGAAATTCTGATTTTCCGTGATAAGAAAACACAGAAATGAGTTTCGTTTCTGTAGACAGCCTGTGATTTCGATTTACATTTCATTTCATGAAAACGTTTGGTTTACATTTCATTTCGTTTTTGTTCACAGCCTATAATTTTGGTTAACATTTCACTTCGTTTTTGTTGACAGCCTGTGATTTTAGTTTCCACTTTATTTACATGTCATTTCATTTTTGTTGACAGCCAGTGATTCAGCAGCTTTAATTCTAATATTTATTGATTTACTGACTTTCTCGTTTTTATCGAGGGGAAATTTTTCGGACAGGAAAACAAGCTTACGCTGAAGTCAGGCATTTTCGTTAACGTTTCTTGAACGAACGAACAAATTAAAGGAAAAAAACTCTTAGACTTTTTCTGTATAAGAAGCATTTGGATTTCCTCATATTGAGGTCTTCCAGGAAAAATTCCTGTTAGAAAATCAGCACCAAATTACAAACTGCATTTGTTGCTCATCTTGTGAATTAAAAGAATAACTGCTTCTAAAGGTAAACATTAATAAAAATGCCTCATCTTAAAGAAATTAATAAAAATACAGGACCTTAGTGAAATGTGAACATTAATTCTTTCAGGAACATCAAACAGAAGTGATCGCTCTTTCCACATTTATAAGTGGAACATCAAACAGAAGTCATCGTGAAAAGAGCGATGACTTCTGTTTGATATTCCTATTCCATGTCAATAATGTGTATTAATTACTTATTCGCTTCCTAGTTATTTGTTCAGTTGCTGCTTTCTATCTTTGGTGAATCCCCAGCATTGTGTGGGTCTCCAAAAAGCAACCTATCTTGTGGTTCGGCAGTTAGTTTTATGTGAGTCTGAAAAATTCGAGGCCGCTGTTGTGCAGTGGTAGCATGTCCGGCGCGTAACTGGAAGACCCTGGGTTCGATTCCCGGTGGCGGCCGATGAGAATTTTTCCATGACTCACTTATAAACGTGGAAAGAGCAATGACTTCTGTTTGATGTTGAACCTCAACCAATAGTGCGCAACGTTTTTGTAGGTGCGACCCCACTGAAGAATTATTTAATTATGGAGACCCCCATGTCACCATGTAAATAAAACAAGGGCTTAAAAATTATAATTATATATGCATTTTTAAATGTTTTTTTATATTTACCAATATTTGTTACATTTATTAATTAAAAATTTCAAACTATTTCATCTAACTAGAAATAATATGTAGGAAATATCTCTCTATTCTAAAAAAAGTAATTGCTGCAGTTGCTGCTGCTGTTTTAGAAATTTCGCAACACTCTTGCTTTCCTAGCTCGCAGCGCAAAACGTATTGAGCACATAATTATGAACACAAAAACATAAAATTTACATCGTTTGTAGAGAATTGTTTGGAGAACACTCTGAAATAAACCTTTTCTCGATTCCAGCGATACTTCAAGAGCTATTGTATTTCAAATTTAAGGTAAGCAAAAAAGTGCTATCAGGTCGCGTTCCGGACACACTAACAGCAACAGAACCACGAAACTTTGTAGGCATGTAGTGCCGTGACTGAGGTTTTTGCACCTCGTCGCCCTTTTTTTGAATCTCGATTTAGTTTACGAGAAATTAAATTTCACAAAAATTCCCTATTTCGCGATGGGATCCATTTAAAATAACCGATATATGGCAAACTATAAATCATAACGCTTTGCAATATTTACAGCATAAACTTAGAACTGTCGTCCTTTTTTTACAAAAAACAAAATTAAGAAAAAGCCATTTTCTGATTTTTTAGCATTTTTTAGAGACACAAAGGAAAAACACGAACGGCTTGTCTGTCTTCTCGATAGCCACAGAAAAAAGTTCTGGTCCCATGACCTGCTGCCATGGTGACGGAGAGAATTTGTTATGCATATGTTTTGTTGGAAAAGCTATCTCAGTTGTTTAAGGTGGACGTCAAGTAATTTCGCTTCCTATATTTCCAATGGAAAAACTAACACATTTTCTTCAAAATTAATTTGTTCTCAAGGATGAAAATTTGAACATCGATTAAAATAGCTTCATTTTATAACTTGGAATATTTGATATTTTCTAAAACATAACCATAATTATGCAATCCAACATTAGTTTGTCTACGGGCGTCATCAAAGTACAGGTCGCGCCATCTTTTTTCTGGTTCCAACACCACCAAAGGAAAAGTTATTGATTTTTTATATAATTATGGCTATTTTTTAGAAAATATTAAGTATTCCAAGTTATAATATAAATTATTTTAGTCGATGTTCAAACTTTCATTCTTGGGAAAACAATAATTGTGAAGGAAATGTGTACAAAAGTTTTTCCATTGGAAGTATAGGAAGCAAAATTACTTGACGTCCACCTTAACGGTTTACGGAAATGCTTTGTGGGCCACTTTTGTTTTCCTTAGTGGTAAATTTAGTAAGTGCTATAAGTTCAAACGACAAAAGTCCGACCTTCCAAAAATTAACGACAGTAAAGAAAACTCTGAAATTTCGAAATAACAAGCCTTATTTGCTGAGACATGCAATAAAAATTGAAATTTTTATGAATTTTCCAGTTTTTATTTCATGTGATATACTTGGAGATCGGGCTGCAGGGCCCCAGCGCTACTCTGGAAACGAGCGTAGCGAGCCTAGAGGCGCAGCCCCTAGTTGAAGCATAAAATAAACAGAATTAGTGGGAGGAAAAAAACTACACAACCTTTGTTTGACAGTCCTAATGTGAAATATGAGCTCGAATCTTGGAAATTATGCTCTTCATTCTTGGTTTTACATTTGAGATCGCCACTCTGAGATCATCTTCAACTTTTATTTTTTAAGGGTGTTTGGTCTCGATCGTCGTGAGAGCAGAAAAGGCAGTTTCGCACAAGTACGTTGACGCAAAAGGAAGTAAAGATTGCAACGCTCTTTTCACTAATAATGAATGTTCCTTCTGCACGGATAGCCAAAATTCAGTCAATGTCGATGTTCTAAACTTGATTTGTAGAGTTTCATCTGTAGATATTTCAATTAACCCCTCCTTTTTCTTTCAGAGTTAGTCTTGAGGAGGAATCAATGTTAAGTGAAAATGGATCTGGAATCCAGCAAACATCTTCATCAGGAATCAGAGGAAACTGGTTTTTGATGTTGAACTTCAGCTTTAGTAAACGGAGGCCGCAAATTTTGTCGCACCAGCAGACGCAGACTGTTAAACAATAGGAAGGCAAGATGAGGCGGAGACAGTAGCAACTCCTGCGCTGGACGTACCGCGTTTTTTGCACATGCGCGCACCCAAGACAGTTCGCGAGAGTATTTTTGAGACAGCTCAGGGTTACAAAGATTGCATATTATCTAATTGTAATAGTATTCTTTTGGTACTCACTCTGTTTTCTATAAAAAAAAAGTGGAAGAAATTGAGACCCCTTAATAAACCCTTGCGACCCCAAAATGGGTCCCAACCCAAAGGTTGCGCATCCCTACGTTTTTTTTTTTTTTTTTTTTGATTGGAGGTTTAACGACCACCGTGAGCAACTCAATGGGATATAAGCCGTCGCCCGTCCCTAATTTAGGGTCACTGGTGCCAGGGAAGGGAGGGAGCCAGTGCCGTAAGACAAACACAACATCCATGCCTCACCGGGATTCGAACCCGGACCCCTTTCGGACGAATGATCAGAGGCCATCGCTTAGACCACTGCGCCACCGGGGCGGCCCCCTACTTTAAGCGACCAACATGCCTGGATAAAGTGGTGCCCAGAAGTTTTTGTGCTCCTTAAAGAGAAATGTTTATAAGGGCGACCAGGTTCAACGAAAGCTACAGCAAAACAATTCCCTTTCCTCTTTCATCTCAAAAGTACCAACGATGAACTTGTCACTCATAATAAGCATCCGCTTCTAGTCCTTTGCTGATCCATTACCCAAGACATAACAGTGAATGGTTAGTCCTCTGATATGGACATCATGTCACTGCGTAGGAAACAAGTTACTCAAGCATCTCCTCCTTTCTTAGGCTCCGTATATGTCATTGTTGTAGCCCTCCTGGCAAGTAAACTGTCAGCGAGGATTAGTATCAATAACCGCGCTTCAAATTACCACTTTGAATTACAAGCTAAAGAAGAAAATAACGCATTCTGATGCGCAGGTTCACTAGTTCCAGCCGCGTTTGGGCCACTTCTCAGACAGCAAATCTTTGAAATGATTACAGCCTATTTTTCTAAGCACGTGTTAACTTGTTCCAACCGGTTAAAGGATTAGTTAAAATCCTATAATGAAAATTAACAAACATGCCTGGCTTAGTTGAACTTTAATAAAAATGCCTGACCATAGTGAACATTAATAAAAATGCCTGCCTGACCTTAGTGAACATTAATAAAAATGCCTGACCTTAGTGAACATTAATAAAAATGCCTGACCTTAGTGAACGTTAATGAACACGCCTGAACTCAGTGAACATTAGCAAAAATGCCTGACCTCAGTGAAAATTAATAAAATGCCTCACCTTAGTAAAAAATGAATGAAATGCCTGACCTTAGTGAAAATAAATGAAATGCCTGACCTTAATGAAAATTAATGAAATGCCTCACCTGAGTGAAAATTAATGAAATGCCTGACCTTAATGAAAATTAATGAAATGCCTGACCTTAGTGAAAATAAATGAAATGCCTGACCTTAATGAAAATTAATGAAATGCCTCACCTGAGTGAAAATTAATGAAATGCCTGACTTTAGTGAACATTAACGAAATGCCTGACCTCATTGAAAATTAATGAAATGCCTGACCATAGGGAAAATTAATAAAAATTCCAGGATGGGCTGTCTATGTGGGAATGCTCATTGTCGTGGTGTGTAATTCACTATCCTGAAGACATTTTTGGGTTCTCTTGACGAATTATTTGTCTTTAAAGTTCCAAAACTTGCAAATAAATGGTTATGTTAACAGTCTGTCTTGAAGAAATAAACTCTGGGTGCACTATCAATTTGAAGTCCGAAAAACAGGGTCATCACAGTCTTCTTTGATTTTGACATGTGTCTGTTTATGGTACATGGTCAATTAGGCTATTTCCACGGCATGCCCTGTGTTTTATTCTCAAGATCATGTTCGAAAGCCAAGTTCCATCTCCAGTGTTGACTCTTTAGAAAAATACATTCTTGTTTGTTCTCTGTGGGAGATTGGAGCAAATGCATTCTCATTTGTTCACTGCGAGAGATGGACGCAAATTCTTTCTCGTTTGTTCACTGCGAGAAATCGGCGCAAAGTCATTCTCGTTTTTTCACTGGGAGAGATCGTCGCAAATTCATTTCTCGTTTGTTCATTACGGGCTATCGGCGCAAATTCACTCTCGTCTGTTCACTGCGGGAGATCGGCGCAAATTCATTCTCGTCTGTTCACTGCGAGAGATGGGCGCAAATTCTTTCTCGTTTGTTCGCTGCGAGAAATCGGCGCAACGTTATTCTCGTTTTTTCACTGGGAGAGATCGCTGCAAATTCATTTTCGTTTGTTTACTGCTGGAGGTTGTCGCAAATTAATTTCTCGTTTGTTCACTGCAAGAAATCGGCATAAATTTACTCTCATTTTTTCATTGTGGGAGATAGTCGCAAATTCAGTCTCGTTTTTTTAACTGCGCGAGATCGTCGCGAATTCATTCTCGTTTGTTCATTGCGGGAGATTGTCGTGAACTCATTTCTCGTTTGCTCACTGCGAGAGATCCAGATCGGCGCAAATCCTTTCTCGTTTGTTCACTGCGAGAGATCGGCGAAAATTTATTCTCGTTTGTTCACTGCGGGAGGAGTGCACAAATTCCTTTCCTCTCTTACATTTCTTCATCAGTGAGGTTCTTGCGAACCATCTTCGCACAAACTTTTCTCGTTCGCAAGGTTTGCTTCCCAGTGAATCGGAATGTTTCTATGTTGATGTTTCATTCTTTTTTAATTATTCTAACTATCAGACGACGATCATTCCTAACTAAGTTTCTTACCTTTCCCACATGTTCATCTTTCTTCGTTGTCTTTGATCGTCTAGGACGGTTATCATACTGCACTCTTTCTCTTCCTTCTGAAAACCGTCTACCCTACCCAAACACGCGTTTTCTTGACATGATTTCATTCTCGTACACGTCTTTTAACATTTTGAGCAATTCCATGGTTTCTCTTCAAGTTTTACAAAACATTTCATGTTATTTTCTTTGTTCAAAATATTTATCATGCGTTCTCATGACGAACAGACGGAACACAGCCTTCCGAAGCGTTTCACAACTGCGCGTGCGCTACGTTTTTAACTAAGATTCTGCTACAGTATACAGTACCGTAATTCCCTAGTCAGGTGCCGCATCGGCTTAAGAGCTGCACCTGACAAAAATTGCTTTTTAAAAACAAGTTCTTTGTAAGAGCCAGACCGGCATAAGCGCAGCTCCCCAAAATTTTAAAATCTCTTAGCTATCTATATAAGAGCATTAAGAAATATCATGGTAATACATTTAGACCGCCCTTTGAATTACCTGCATATTTTTAAAGCCATATTCCTTAAATTTCACAATACCTTTTCAGTAATTTTTGAAAATTTAATGAACTAAAATATGAAAAGGATGATGGCATTGACTATCCTGAATGTTCTTTCTTTTATTATCTTCTTTACTTATTTTCTAATTCGTTCTCAGAGGGTAATACTGATTATAAATTTCAGACTCTAAGTGCAATTTGCACGGCATTAAGTTCTGGTGTTGTTTGTAGTTTGATGAATATCCAAACGAAAATGAAGTGAGAAATATTAAATAACCATAATAGAATGTTCATAATAGAAGTTCAAATAAATCGATGAATGAAAAGAAACATTCCGGAAAGAAGAATTCAAAATCCAGTTTCCAATTTTTCAATTTGCCTGTGTGAAAATCACGAATGCCATTCTTGATAACAGTTTTAACTCAGTTTTCTTTAACAATACTAACACCTCACCAGTGCTGTAGGTTGCAACATGAGAAATGTTCCAGTATAAGTTGTGATGTGTATGACAGAAACGTCCAAATATAAGTTGTCACGTGTATGAGAGAAATGTTCAAATATAAGTTGTCACGTGTATGAGAGAAATGTCAAAATATAAGTTGTGACGCGCATGAGGGAAATGTCGAAACATAAGTTGTGACGTGCATGAGAGAAATGTCCAAATATCAGATGTGACGTGCATGAGGGAAATGTCCAAATATAAGTTGTGACGTGCATGAGGGAAATGTACAAATATCAGTAGTGACGCGCATGAGAGAAATGTCCAAATATGAATTGTGACATGCAACAGAGAAATGTCTAAATATAAGTTGTGACATGCATGAGGTTGGGAGAAATGTTCAAATATGAATTACGACATGCATGAGAGATGAGAGAAATGTCCAAAAATAAGTTGTGACGTGCATGAGGGAAATGTACAAATATCAGTAGTGACGCGCATGAGAGAAATGTCCAAATATGAATTGTGACGCGCATGAGGGAAATGTCGAAATATAAGTTGTGACGTGCATGAGGGAAATGTACAAATATCAGTAGTGACGCGCATGAGAGAAATGTCAAAATATAAGTTGTGACGTGCATGAGAGAAATGTCCAAATATCAGATGTGACGTGCATGAGGGAAATGTCCAAATATAAGTTGTGACGTGCATGAGGGAAATGTCCAAATATAAGTTGTGACGTGCATGAGGGAAATGTACAAATATCAGTAGTGACGCGCATGAGAGAAATGTCCAAATATGAATTGTGACGTGCATGAGGGAAATGTCCAAATATAAGTTGTGACGTGCATGAGGGAAATGTACAAATATCAGTAGTGACGCGCATGAGAGAAATGTCAAAATATAAGTTGTGACGCGCATGAGGGAAATGTCGAAATATAAGTTGTGACGTGCATGAGAGAAATGTCCAAATATCAGATGTGACGTGCATGAGGGAAATGTCCAAATATAAGTTGTGGCGTGCATGAGGGAAATGTACAAATATCAGTAGTGACGCGCATGAGAGAAATGTCCAAATATGAATTGTGACATGCAACAGAGAAATGTCTAAATATAAGTTGTGACATGCATGAGGTTGGGAGAAATGTTCAAATATGAATTACGACATGCATGAGAGATGAGAGAAATGTCCAAAAATAAGTTGTGACTTGCATAAGGGAAATGTCCAAATATAAGTTGGGATATGCATGAGAGAAATGTTCAAATATAAATTTTGAAGTGTATGAGAGAATTGTCCAGGTGTAGTTTGTCACGTGTAAGAGTAAGATGGCCCCCCAACTCCATTATTAATGGTAGCGTCAGCAGCACGAATCGATAACTCTTAACTGAGTAGCGTTGACCGCAGAAGCTGGAAAAGCCGCAGCGGTGGGGCAATGGTCTAAGCGATTGCCTTTGATCATTCGTCCGATAGGGGTCCGGGTTCGAGTCCCGGTGAGGCATGGATGTTGTGTTTGTCTTACGGCCCTGGCTCTCTCTCTCCCTTCCCTGGAATTAGTGGCTCTAACTTAGGGACAGGCGACTGCTTATAGCCCTCTAAGTTGCTCACGATGGTCGTTAAACCTCCAATAAAAAAAAAGAAGCTGGTGAAGGCGGCGTAATGGTCTGTGGTCTGTGTTTCAAGGCAAGCATTGGGTACTGCAATATATCTGGAACAGCGTTTGAATGCCAGGAAATGTTTTTGCAACAGTGTATACCAAGCACACCAGTGTACCTGCCTGGTGTTTCCTGATGGAAAAAGCTACTTCCAACAGGATAACGCTCCATGTGAAAAAGCTCGAATCGTCATACAATGGTTCCAAGATTATGACGGTAACTTCAAAGTTCTAAATGACCAAACAGTCGCCAGATCTTCACCCAGTTGAGTATCTATGGGATGAGATTAAGAGACCAATCGTAATAGAGATCCTCCTCCAGAGAGCGTTATGCGACTGACGGACGATATCACACCCGCTTTACGGAACATACCTGTTGAAGGATGTGGGCACCTCATTGAATCCATGCCATTCCCTGGAACCAGTGACCCTAAATTAGGGACAGGCGACTGCTTATAGCCCATTGAGTTGCTCACGGTGGTCGTTAAACCTCCAATCAAAAAAAAAAAAAAAAAAAAAAAAAGAGAATCTATGTCACATTCAATCAAGGCTGATTTGAAGGCCAAAGGTGACGCAACACGTTATCAGGTAGCTGTTCCTAATATTATACTACTCCAGTGTATTTTGACAGTAATGATACATTTGTGTTGTACATAAAAATTTTGATGGCGAAAATAATTTTTAACAAGTTAGTAAAATCATGCAATGCATTGATTATGATACGCTTTCCAACATACCAGAAATCATTACTCAACTTATGAGGATAACGGCTATTGAACAGAACCGGTTAAGTATACCTCCGAAATAACATGATAAAGTTTTGTCGCAATCGAAGCATTTTTACGTAAGTTATGATGCATAAGGGCTATGGAATAGATCCCGCTCCTGTGTTCTAACCTTTGACCCCTTTTCGCCCATTTTTAATAGGATACGTCTCCAGGCAGGCCCCTACAACATACTAACATTTCATCCAAATCGAAGTATTTTTACGTACGTTATGACGGATAACGGCGATGTAAGTGATTTCGCTCCTATGTCCTGACCTTTGACCCCATTTTGCCCATTTTCAAAAGGGGTGGTCCCCTATCACACACTAAAATTTCATCGAAATCGAACGATTTTTACCCGAGTTATCGTGCGGACGGACATAGGCACACAACGCGTGACGTAATGAGGCAGATGGGACTCGCGACCACCTTCTCGCAAGAGTGTGACGTCATAAAACTTTAATAGGATCCACACACAACGCGTGCCGTAATGAGACAGATGGCGTGACCGTGCGTGAACATCTCAATCGCGAGACGCCATGACACTAAAAACGTGGTAATTCCGGGTGTTTACTTAATCCACTAAAAGAGTTTTCCTAAAGTCGAGATCAAGCTAAATCGATTTCTAGTACCAGAAAAAGGTAGGTTAACGACTTTCATCAAAATCATTAGAGCCGTTTTCAAAATAAAATTTGCGAACATACATTGTACAAGAATTGCTCCTTTAATAGTATGGGATAAGGGCGATGGGATGGGTCCCGATCCTATGTCCTGACCTTTGACCCCATTTCGTCCATTTTCAATAGGGTTCGTCCCCAGGTGGTCCCCTACCACATACTAACATTTCATCGAAATCGAACCATATTTACGCACGTTATGACGCATAAGGGCAATGGAATGGATACCGCTCTTATGTCGTGACTTTTGACCCCACTTCGCCCATTTTCAATAGGGTTCGTCCCCAGTATTCCCCTACCACATACTAAAATTTCATCGAAATCGAACCATTTTTACGCGAGTTATCGTGCGGACAGACGGAAGAACGGACGAAAAAGCTCGAGCACTTACGCTTTTTTAACCTACGGTTGGAAAGCGTAAAAAAGAGGGGGAAATGTACACGCATTTAATACAATTTACGAAATTCAATTTCAGAAGATATTATCGGTGCAGAAGATTGTTAATTGTTTTAACCCTATCTGAACCTCAGCGCCCAAAGCGTCCTTGTATGCAGACTACCAGAAGCGCCCGAGTCGTCCGGTTAGCATGAGCAGGATATTTTTGAATTTGCTCGTCATTGGACGAATTAGCAAAAGTCACCCTCAGTCGTTATTGTTGTCGCTAAACAGAGAAGTGATATGGGAGTTGTTTAGTCCCGGAACTATAGCATTTAGCTTTCTGACATCGCTCAGTAGAACTTTTGCTTTGTTGACACTCCTTCTGTGACATTTTGCATTGTCCCAAACGCGAAGTTTATAGGAGAAAATTTGTCGTAAAAATTGTTTTATTTTGCTCAATCCAAATAAATCAATTGGGGACACATTTTGACAAGAAAGAACAAGAAAAGGGTAAGGTAAACAAGATTTTCCAGCACTCCCTCCTATCCACTTAAGGATCTCAGCAGATGGGTGCAGTGGCTCCCATATGAGTACTTTTATTAGGAGGGGTGCTGAGAAAATCCTTATCTCCTTCAAGGCTGTCAAACATTTTAGTAAATGTACAAGATACTAAAATACAACAAAAATAATTGATACTGTTTGACAATTAGTAAATAGCTGACAAGTACCTTATTTTAAAATGTGAAAGGTCTATCAAAAACTGACAATTTTTTTCTGTTCTGTTCATTATATTTATTTATTAAGTTACAAAAAAA
This sequence comes from Macrothele yani, assembly GCA_039090855.1. Lineage (NCBI taxonomy): Eukaryota > Metazoa > Arthropoda > Arachnida > Araneae > Macrothelidae > Macrothele > Macrothele yani. Next base: position 105,246,240 of record CM076999.1, on the reverse strand, counting down.
CTGAACCAATAAATGTTTTAGCTGATTGAAAAAATTGTCATTGCAACTCCATATTGCACGTGTGATGATGGTACGTAAAAACCACATTTCAAATGAATTAAAAGTTCGTAGCATTTTTTTTTTGTCAATGCATAAGTTATAACTGAACTATACAATTAACGTTATAATTAAAATTTAGAACATTGTGATGGGAAAAGTTCATTCCATCATGATACCAAATACTTTTCAGAGAAAGCAACTGCAGACTTCGTAATCAGATGTGTTGAAACTGTCACCTACAATTGATTGTCGTACTTTTGAAAGTAAACGCATAGCAGAATCGAGTAAATCAAATTTTTAAAATAAAGACGTTTGGCAATTGCAATCAATCATTAAAATCTTATTATTTTTAAAATTGCTTTAAAAAAAAAATTTTTCGTCTAATTTAGTGTTTTAAATTTATCCAAAATTTGGCTATACCAACGGCTGGGGGGGCTCGTGGCCCCCTCCTCGGGGCGCCCTTGTATGGATGCACTGATTGCCCCCGGGGAAACGTCTGAAGATCAATGCATGTCAAGCCTAGAGATCGGAAGCTTCGAGTAGTGACCCACACTAATCCTTCTTTTGTTATTGCAGAATGGAGGGGGAATGAAATTTGGAAACGAGCAGCAGATATTTTCGGGCGTTGTGGCATTTTGAGCGACAAAATGTTTTACGATCGTGGTCGTTAAAGGGTTAACTGAGTGCTCCCCTCTTAGCCAAACTGCACAATTAAAACCACGTAGGTGATCAACATGCCAGATAATTATTAAATCAGACTTCTAGTAACGGGAAACATGTCCAAGTTAGTGAGACCGATATCTTCCGAGCACATGAAACTAATCATCGTGGTAACTATACGAGTTTCTTTCCAAACACCCGAAGGCCGCCCCGGTGGCGCAGTGGTCTAGGCGATGGCCTCTGACCATTCGTCCGAAAGGGGTCCGGGTCCGAATCCCGGTGAGGCATGGATGTTATGTTTGTCTTACGGCACTGGCTCTCGCCCATCCCTGGAACCAGTGACCCTAAATTAGGGACGGGCGACTGCTTATAGCCCATTCAGTTGGTCACGATGGTCGTTAAACCTCCAATAAAAAAAATAAAAAAAACGCCGGAAGAACATCCGTTCAAAGACAACATTTGTTTAAGAAGATTTCGGTTCATTTCATAAACACGAGAAGCAGATAGAATTAGCGTTAGTATGTAAATTGCGTTAAAGAAGATAAACCAAATACACTGACGGAAAAAAATCCAAACATCACGAAAAAATAGTTGTAGAGGAATGAAATGGCGGCAATACATTTGTATAGGTAACATATTTAATCGATTAAGGTTTCAAGATCACAGCTTATTGTAAGCGCGAGAAGAGCCATTTTAAATGTGAAATGCTGGTGCATTAATAACCGATGTAACCGCCAGAATGTTGAATGCAAGCATGCAAACGTTCATGCATTGTGTCGTACAGGTGCTGGATGTCAGTTTGTGGGATGGAGTTCCATGCCTGTTGCACTTGTTCGGTCAATACAGGGACGGTTGATACTGTTTAGGGGTGACGCTGGAGTTGTCGTCCAATGATATCCTATACGTGCTCGATTGGTGAAAGATCTGGTGATCTAGCAGGCCACGGCAACATGTCGACACTCTGTAGAGCATGTTGGGTTACAACAGCGGTATGCGGGCGAGTGTTATCCTGTTGGAAAACACCCCTTGGAATGCTGTTCATGAATGGAAACACATCAGGTTGAATCACCAGACCGACATACAACTGTGCCGTCAGGGTGCGTGGGATAACCACGAGAGTGCTCCTGCTGTCATAGGAAATTGCTCCCCAGACCATAACTCCAGGTGTAGGTCCGGTGTGTCTCGGCCGCAGACAGGTTGGTTGCAGGCGCTCACCTGGCCTCCTTCTAACCAAGACACGGCCATCACTGGCACCCAGGCAGAACCGGCTTTCATCAGAAAACACAACAGATCTCCACTCCGTCCTCCAATCAGCTCTAGCTGGACACCACTGACGTCGCAAACGGCAGTGGTTTGGAGTAAGTGGAATGCACGCTACAGGGCGTCTGGCTCGGAGCTGTCCTTCAAGTAACCGATTTGTAACAGTTCGTTGTGTCACTGTGGTGGCAACTGCAGCTCGAATTGCTGCCGCAGACGCGGTACGATGCGCCACGGCCATACGCCGTACACGGCGGTCTTCCCTCTCAGTAGTGCCACGTGGCAGGCCGGAACCCGGTCTTCTTGAGGCAGTACTTTCCCTTGACCACCGCTGCAAATAATCATGCACAGTGGCTACATTCCTACCAAGTCGTTCTGCAATATTGCGGAACGAAAATCCACCTTCTCGTAGCCCTATTACACGACCTCGTTCAAAATCCGTGAGCTGTTGATAATGGCTTCTTCGTCTTCTTAAAGGCATTCTTGACTAACATCAACACCTTACGTCAAATCTCAACGATAACTAACGCTCACGAACGTTACAGCGCGTATTTACAGCAAACCTGCTTTGCATGTTCCGAGGGGCGCTTCTAGCGCCACACGTATGCGCCGAGCGCGAAATTTGCATAGACGTCATCTTACAGATGTACTCTCACCGCCTACCAACTGTCGTTTATCTAACACAGCCGCTTCTTGGTGTTGGGATTTTTTTCCGCCAGTGTAGCTATAGCAAACTAATACCACTCTCTGTTTTGTCGGATGGCATTAAGTATCATTCTAACGAGGAGAACATGAACATCACCTATTTCGAAAGAATCAAAAATAATGGTACTCCGGAATTCAGCGCTGCGATACGCTCTTGAAATTCTTCGTAAATTTTTAACAAACGGTTATAACGAAGTAAATTTCTCCGTCATTTTTATCCGCGCCAGGATTCGAACCCGGATCCCCTCATTCCGGAATAAGTCACTCTACCAATTGAGCTACGCGGACGTTTTATTCTGATTCCTATCTGCCTTTATGTCATGTGCGTCCTTCTGGCAGGTACGTCACATCTCCTGGTACGTTACATCATCTCCCCCTTATTTTTATTTTTTTTTTCTGAAGTGCTGGAGAAGGGATTCTCTTATTTTTCCTATCTCGCGGTGTGGAAATAACATCACACCATTGCGAGATTTTGAACGGTCGGGTCATCCGGATAGTTCGGGCGCCATTATAACGAAGTAAATTTCTCCGTCATTTTTATCCGCGCCAGGATTCGAACCCGGATCCCTTCATTCCGGAATAAGTCACTCTACCAATTGAGCTACGCGGACGTTTTATTCTGATTCCTATCTGCCTTTATGTCGTGTGCGTCCTTCTGGCAGGTACGTCACATCTCCTGGTACGTTACACGGTGGAGATTAAAATCGTTTTCTTTCAACCAATTTCTCATAGTATCAATTATCTCGCAAATTTTTCCAACAACGGGCGGATGTAAAAATGGCAAAGACAAAGGTACATTAAAGTAAAAATGCAGTTCACAGGGAACAATATGAAAAAGTACAAGTAACGGATATAACCTTGAACTTCACGCATGTATCCAAAAGCATGATATTTCATAATATGTAGTTTATCCGGTTGAAAGTGCCGTAAAAGGAGGTCAAATGTGAGTGCTGTTGTGCTCATTGTAAGGCGCGTGATCGAAGTGGCCAATCTTACCCAGCGGAATTCTGATAGTGGCTTTATTTGAAGATGAATATGGATTTCCATTATTGCTGCACAAAGATTTTTGAGAAACATCTTCATTTCAGTTCGCTTAAAGACCATTGAAATCCACAAAGTGAAAGCCAGAACGCTTCAAGCGGAGGCAAAGATGGCCCTGGATTTTGAATGGCGTTCTCTAAATTTAGAATAAAATAAAGCCAATATATATATATATATATATATATCATGACAGTGCAATGCAGAAAACAGCATGCATTGGTTAACGTTCTCTGGCACAAATTTCTTTTTCCCGACGCCTGACATGAGACGTCTAACTCCCAGTTATGTGGGTCTGCCGGGTCGGGGCACATTCCGACAGTCTCCTCTCATCTTCCACTTGCCAATCACGTAGGCCACTGTCGATTTTGGGTACTTCAACTCGCTGGATATGTCACGTATTGATCGGCCATTTCTGTGATACCCGACGAATACACCTTTCTCGAAATCAGAGAGCTCCGAACTGCGTGGCATCATGCATGCGACTGGTTGTGTTGTTGTTTCCCACACGTTATTTAACGGCGGCGGCCGTGACGTGTTTCAGAATCGCAGATATTGTCGATTTCAGGGAGTCCAATTACTTTTTTTTTTTTTTTTGATTGGAGGTTTAACGACCACCGTGAGCAACTCAATGGGCTATAAGCAGTCGCCCGTCCCTAATCTAGGGTCACTGGTTCCAGGGAAGGGAGAGAGCCAGTGCCGTAAGACAAACACAACATCCATGCCTGACCGGGATTCGAACCCGGACCCCTTACGGACGAATGATCAGAGGCCAACGCCTTAGACCACTGCGCCACCGGGGCGGCGTCCAATTACTTGCTGGTAGATAGTGTATTTTACAAATCAATTAAAACCTTGTGAATTTCTTATTACTGTATGAAATATACTAATACATCTCGTCGACCCGGTGGCACAGTGGTCTAAGCGCTGACTTCTGACCATTGGTGCTAGAAGGGTTCGGGTTCGAATCCCGGTGAAGCATGGATGTTGTGTTTGTCTTACGGCACTGGCTGCTTCTCACAGGCATCTGACAGCTGAAGTCTAATTAGCAGTTTCTCAATCATAAAAACAAACATCTTGAAGCAGCACAATTTCAGATAAAGGATTCTGCATTCACATGTCTCCTGATTGTGCCACATCTTCAAATGCGCAGACAATCTTTTTCAATCTTTAAAAACCTTTTAAGGCACACATTTGTAGTCAAAATGATGACAAACCTTCCATGTTCTTTTTTATTCTCAGTTGGAAGCTTTTTGTAATCGTTTCTCTGCTATTCAGGAAACAAGTTGATCTGACGCCTTACTACCCACGCGTCTGCGCCCTTCGCCTACCTAGACGCCCCTCACTTCAATTACTTCACGTGAAAACGTTGTTCTGTGGTTTTCTCACGAAGTAGTATTTATGCAAGGTCTCTTACAGAATTTATTAGTAATCAATATGAAAAGGAATATGTTAGGTGTGGTTCTTTCTGAAAAATATAATGTCGTCTGTTATCCGTGTTAAAAAGGAACAAATGTTTTCAAATAAAAAAAATGCTAAATACATACACAGTGCGTCAAAGAATTTTTAAGACTGGGTCTGTAAAATGAAATAGAAACAAGAAATTATAATTTGTTTTGGTTTGTTATTCAAAATAAGTCCCTCCGGCTTCAATACACTTGTTACAGCGATTTAATAGTGATTCGAATGCTTGTTCCAATTCACTTTGCGGAATTGCCTAGAAAGCACACGTCGAAGATGTTTGTATGGTCGAAATACCATAAAAAAACACCCTTTTAACATCATTTAAAGTTTTCAGAACCAAAAAAGTCACAGGGTGCTAAATCAGGCGAATACGGTGGATGATTCAAACACACAGACGTTATTTTTCGCCAAAAATCTACGAACAACAAGTGAGGTGTGACTGGGTGCATTATCGTGCGACAAACACCAACTGTTTTCATCTCGACATTCTGGACGAATGCGACAAATTCTGCCCATCAAACGCCTCAAAACATTTAAATAAAACTCACCAGTAATTGTTTGTCCACTTGGAACAAATTCTTTCTGGATAATACCCTTACTATCGAAGAATGTAATGAGCGTTGTTTTGATTTTCAATGGAACTTTTTTTTTTTTTTTTTGGCTTGTGGTGAGTTTTTTACTTCCATTCCGCACATTGTTGCTTTGTTTTAGGATCATATTGAAAACACCATGTTTCATCGCCTGTAACAATCGATTTTAAGAAGTTTGGCTCATTTTCAGCGGCTGAAATGATGTCTCTGCAATGATTTTTGTTCATTGGTTAACGTGTGTGAAACAAATTTAGCACAGACTTTTGTTTTGCCCAAATCTTCATGCAGGACGGTTCGAATAGTTTCTTTTTTTATGTTTAAAGTCTCTTCCATCATTCTTCGTGACGCACATCGATTGTTTGCCACGAAATCACGCCCTTTTTTAATAATCTCAGGTGTCCTAGATGAACTTGGTCTTCCGGTATGCTTATCATCTTCTAGCGTATCTCTTCCGTCCAAGAAAACGTTTGTACCACAGGAAAACATTTGATCTACTTAAACAATACTCACCGTAAACTTGTTTCATCATTTGGTACGTTTCCGAGGCACTTTTACCAAGTTTTGCATTAAATTTAATAACAGCCCTTTGTTCCATCTTAATAATTCAACATAAAAAAATTTTTACTTCTCTAATGAACGGCCATTTTGTTTGAGTTACTTTAACAACTGCGCAGTACTTTTGGCAGAAAGCAAGCAGATGGTCACGGTTTATAACGCATTCGCGATTACACTGGTGGTGCCACCGTAGGCTGAAATCTAGCGCCAGTCTTAAAAATTCTTTGACGCACTGTGTATAAGCCTTTCTCCGATTTTATTAATAACAAAAAAAAACAGTTTTACAAGAGGGAGCTCAACTGAGTTTCACTCCGGCTCTGTTTACCTTACTTTATTTTCTGCTTTCTAACGATCGCGATAGGTTTTCATGGAAGAAAATCTCATAAGGCAAGGTGATGTAATCGCCTAAAGGAACTTTTTAAGCAGTGTGCTAGACAGAAATACGTGATATAGTGCGTCGCATAAATATAGAGACAGAACAAATTCTCGAATAAAAAAGAAACAACAACGAGCTGAAATGTACAGCTCATATTTATAGCAAACATTTCATAGGACACGCAGCTGCACACGAAGTTTGACGGAAACATAACAATTCCCACGCCAAGTACAAGAAAAAACAAGAAAGATGACACCGAATTTTCGGGTGTAATAAGCACGTCTTTTGAATCCGTTCTGACGCAAATTAAAGTTATCAAAGCTATTCAAAGTCAATGGAACCGGTATTGAAAACAATAGTATCTGACCCAAGAAAGAAATTTTTCAATCGGGTCTTTAATCCCTCAGATATTGCTGTAAACGGAATCGTGAGCTTACGAAATCTTAGAAATAGAGTTATCGACAAAAATAACATGTGACTTTACGTCCCTTGGTGGGAAAACCATGCATTATTTTAGGAAGAAAGTATTCACAAAAGGTTTATCCATATGAGCAGAATCGGTCCTAGAAAAAAAAATTTAGTCGAGTTTTCAGGAGCCCAGATTTTGCTACAAATACATCAGAAGTAGAAATTAACACTTATGACCCCTGGTGGCCAAACCATTATTTACCAAACATTAGAAATTACGTGAAAAACATTTTCCGTCAGGTCTTGTATGCGATACAGGATGAATTTTTCAAATCGGAGTTTTAGGAGCAGAAAACGCAATTTACCATTGTGCGCCCTAGCGGTAAGTCTACGATTTACTTGAAAATTCTGAATTTATAGGAAAAACATTTCGCATCGGAAACACTATCCAACAAAGAAGGAATTTTTCAAATTGGGCTTTTAGAAGTAGAGATATTGACAAAAATAAGATATACATCTACGCCCCTGGCATAGAAACCATGCATTATTTCAAGAAGAAAATGTCCCTAAAATGTTTGTCGACATGAGTAGTATCGGTCCACAAAAGACTTTTTTTTCAATCGAGATTTTAGAAGCTCATATTTTGCTGCAAATACATCAGAAGCGGAAATTAAGGTTTACGTCCCCTGGTGACCGAACCATTTTTTTTAGAAAAATTAGAAATTATGTGCAAACGATTTCCCATCAGGAGCTGTATCCGGGGCAGAAAGAATTTTTCAGATCGGAGATTTAGAAGCAGAGATATAGGGGAAAACGCAATTTACCTTTACGCCCCCTAGCGGAAAGTCTATGAATTATGTGACAATTTTGAAATTATATGAAAAACATGCGACACGGAAAACACTATCCAACAAAGAAGGAATTTTTCAAATCGGACTTCTAAAAGTCGAGATATTGACAAAAATAAGATGTACTTCTACGCCCCCTGGCGGAGAAACTGTGGAATATTTTAGGAAGAAAATATTCCGAAAAGGTTTACCGATGTGAGTGGCATCAGTCCACGAAAGAATTTTTTCAATCGATATTTTAGAAGCTCAGATTTTATGGCAAATACATCAGAAGCGAAAATTAACACTTACGTCCCCTGGTGGCCAAAGTATTTACTAAAAATTCCAAATTATATGCAAAAGATTGTGCATCAGGAGATGTATCCGCTGAAAAATAAAAATTTCAAATCGGAGTTTTAGAAGAAGAGTTATTCGGAAAAAAAAATGCAATTTATTTTTACGCCCCCTAGCGGAAAATCTATGCGTAATTTGAAAAAGAAACTATATCCAAAATACTCTTCTACATAAATGGAATCGAAAGATAAAAGATTTTTTTCAATCGGATGTTTAGAAGCAAATATGTGGAATAAAACGTATTTTTGAATTCGACATCATCTGCATTTACGCCCTCTAGCGGCAAATTGTACATCGTAAAAAAAACGAAATGAAGGATCATCATTCGCATATTTCAAGCTTTCGAATGCAAAAAAAAATTTCAAATCGGACTAATAGTTGCAAAGATATCGTGGGTACAGACGGACGGACGGACGGACGGACAAACCGATAACATGTGCACGATCTTTTTTTTACAAAAGACGTGCTAAAAACAGAAATATGCTGTCTCAAAAATATAAAGACTTACCAGTTATGAGCACCTCCGCTACGAATAATGGAGCCGTTGTTCCGAATAACACTAAAACCCCGATTGGGCATGCTGGTCCACCATGTGATGTAAGTGTTCTGGACGGAGTGCGTACCAGCTTCGTTCAATCTGCTCTTTCAATTTTTTTTTTTTTTTTTTATTGGAGGTTTAACGACCACCGTGAGCAACTCAATGGTCTATAAGCAGTCGCCCGTCCCTAATTTAGGGTCACTGGTTCCAGGGAAGGGAAAGAGCCAGTGCCGTAAGACAAACACAACATCCATGCCTCGCCGGGATTCGAACCCGGACACCTTCCGGACGAATGATCAGAGGCCATCGCTAAGACCACTGCGCCACCGGGGCGGCCTCTCTTTCAATGCCACTACACTTGAGAACTGCCGTCCATTCGCATACACATCACGAGCTAGGATACCCCAGAGGTTCTCGATAGGGTTCAGACCTGGACTGAGTGCTGGCCAATCCATTACGGTCACATGATGAGTGTTAAACCAACTTTTCGTTGATCCAGACCGATGGATAGAGGCATTGTCTTGCTGGAACAGATAATCAACACCCGCTAGAGTTTCGGCAAACGGTAGAACATGGCTGCTGAGTATGTCCTGGTACGTTTCGGTGTTTTGCCTGCCTTGCAGAAAAGCGATATCCGTTGTTCCATTGAACGTAAAAGCTCCCCAGACCATCACAGATCCCCCTCCTTTCTGTCTGCTGAAGAAGGTGCGTGGCTCGCGTCGTAAATCATGCCAATAGCAGTTCCAGCCCTCAGGGCCGTCCAGGTTGAACTTTTTCTCATCGGAGAAAACAGTTGTGGTCCACTCGTGCGTCCAGTGCATGTGGCTGCTTGCCCATAACAATCTAGCTTCCTTGTAGCGCCGCGTGAGGTGTGGCAGAGCGTATTTTACGGAGCACAATGTCGCGACTTTCCTTGATTCGTCGATGAACTGTGTCCTTTGAGACCGTGACACCAACAGTCCGAGAAACTTGGCGTGGTGATAACCTTTGGGATGAAACTAAACACATGATGGCACGATCATCTCGTTTGGTTGTTATTCGAGGCCTTCCAGGCCGTTTTCTGGCAGTTAACGCACCGCGTTTCGATAAAGTCTTATAAATGACTGCCCTACTCCTCCCCATGGCTTTACACATTTTCTCTACAGGCATCCATTTGCTCTCAGTCTCCAAATTTTCGGCACCTCCTCACCAGAAAGTTGACTGTTGCGTGGCATTTCGGCAAATGAATGTCTGACCGCAGGTCCGCTGTTTTTTGTAGGCTGGACTGAATTACAGCCCATGCGCGTGCGTACAACATGCTAATTTGTACATCTCATTTGCATGTGGCTACTTTACATAGTTGTCTTTATATTTATGAGACACCTAAAATTACACTACTTCACTTTGTGGTGTTCTTTTCACACAATCCGGTCATCTCGACGGATCGAAACGTTTGTTGGAGGGTAATGTCTAATTAGGTACCACTTCAGCTTCCTACCTATATTCGCATTGCGTTCACAGCGCAAAGTCGACTATCTCTATATTTATGCGACGCACCTTAGCCATTTTACAAACGGAAATGTATAGAAAGTGATGGACAATACTTTGAATAGGCTGGCATTATTAAAAATATGTCCAAGTATAAAGATGGTGGAAATGTATAGAAAGTGATGGACAATACTTTGAATAGGCTAGCATTATTAACAATATGTCCAAGTATCAAAGATGGTGAAAATGTATAGAAAGTGATGGACAACACTTTGAATTGGCCAGCATTATTAATAATATGTCCAAGTATCAAAGATGGTGGAAATGCATAGAAAGTGATGGACAATACTTTGAATAGGCTAGCATTATAAGTATCAAAGATGGTGGAAATGTATAGAAAGTGATGAACTTTGAATAGGCTGTTAACAATATGTCCAAGTATCAAAGATGGCGGAAATGTATAGAAAGTGATGGACAATACTTTGAATAGGCTAGCATTATTAAAAATATGTCCAAGTATCAAAGATGGTGAAAATGTATAGAAAGTGATGGACAACACTTTGAATTGGCCGGCATTATTAACAATATGTCCAAGTATCAAAGATGGTGGAAATGCATAGAAAGTGATGGACAATACTTTGAATAGGCTAGCATTATTAACAATATGTCCAAGTATCTGTTAACAATATGTCCAAGTATCTATTAACAATATGTCCAAGTATCTATTAACAATATGTCCAAGTATCTATTAACAATATGTCCAAGTATCAAAGATGGTGGAAATGTATAGAAAGTGATGGACAATACTTTGAATAGGCTAGCATTATTAACAATATGTCCAAGTATAAAGATGGTGGAAATGTATAGAAAGTGATGGACAATACTTTGAATTGGCCAGCATTATTAACAATATGTCCAAGTATCAAAGATGGTGGAAATGCATAGAAAGTGATGGACAATACTTTGAATAGGCTAGCATTATTAACAATATGTCCAAGATTTTGCCACCAAGCTTCACATTTTTGCTGCTAGAAATAAAAATCTTACGAGGGACGAGGCATTACTTTCAGGATGTCCTTTGTACAACATAAAGATATGTTCAACTTTTATTACATTTTGTATGAATCTTGATAATATTCGTAATAAGAGATTGTACGATCGGTAAGTTGGTATTATATACTCAGTATAGGCAGAACATAGAGATAAAGGTGATGGGCAGTTCACATGGGCATCCCTCGCGCAGAGTGGAACAGGCCCAAATTGAATACAGGCGATAATTAGGCGGACAACAGGGCTTCTCAACAGTGTATGGCAATCGACGAACATTGGTGTCAGAATCGTGCTGTCACGATCGTTGTTGTATTTTTCTGTTTATGTATTTGGTGTGGGATAGTGGAAGGTATTGCATGGTGAATGATATTGCATTTTATTTCACTGCGATACTCTTACCATCCAGGTGCACTTACTTTTTCTCGCAGCCACCAGTCTAGATTGAGATAAGGTGTAGACGTTTTACGTAGATACACTTTATTGGAGAGATACGTGGTTGAAGACTTCCAAGCTGAAGATATTTAACAAATAACAACGATGAATATATTTCAAATACATGGAGATAATGTAAATATAAGATGCCATCGCTCTGTCCACGTTATTTTATAAACCACAAATAGCAACTGAAAAATTGTACATCCGCCACCGCTGGGATCGAAGCCTAGATCTCTCGATAACTAGCCGAGTGCGTTCACTTTACGCTACGGTGTCAACAATTCACAGCGCTATTGTGAATTGTTAGCACGATAGCGTAAAGCGAACGCACTCCGCAAGTTATCGAGAGACCTTGGGTTCGATCCCAGCGGTGTCGGATGAACAATTTTTCAGTTGCTGTTCGTTATTTATAAAATAACATGGACAGAGCGATGACATCGCATATTTAAATAACAACGAATTAGGTTAGAATGAGTGTTGGTTTTACACCTTGCAACAGAACATACAGTAGATACTCGTCAGGGCTTGTGGTACAATAGGGCCTGAGCTGAACAGATAGAAACATACATTAGATACTCGTCAGAGCTTGAATTGACAATAGAGCTTGAGCTGAACAGATAGAAACATACAGTAGATACTCATCAGAGCTTGAATTGACAATAGGGCCTGAGCTGAACAGATAGAAACATACAGTAGATACTCATCAGAGCTTGAATTGACAATAGAGCTTGAGCTGAACAGATAGAAACATACAGTAGATACTCATCAGAGCTTGAATTGACAATAGAGCTTGAGCTGAACAGATAGAAACATACGTTAGATACTCGTCAGAGCTTGAATTGACAATGGAGCTTGAGCTGAACAGATAGAAACATACAGTAGATACTTGTCAGAGCTTAAGGTGACAATAGAGCTTGAGCCGAACAGATAGAAACACACATTAGATACTCGTCAGAGCTTGAATTGACAATAGAGCTTGAGCTGAAGATAGAAACATACAGTAGATACTCATCAGAGCTTGCATTGACAATAGAGCTTGAGCTGAATAGTTAGGAATATGGTGCTTCCTTCTTAGCACCTTTAGCTTTACAAGAGTTCAGTGATGTTAAATTCAGTTCTTGTTTGAGTCCATAAGCTAAGCAGTATTCAGTACACATGGTAACAATAATAACGTTCCATCTTATACAGAAAATTATGCAGCAGTTCTGACATTAGATTGTCCGATCTCAGGTATCATGGATCTAGACCGCAACCGTTGGAAATCTAACCATAGCTAACTCGACAGCAGCCGAGCGCTTTTCTTAAGTCAAAATCATCCGACGCAGTGATCTGATATTTTACACCTGTGGAAGCTATACAAAAAGAGAGCCAGCCAAAAAACTAACTTCCCGAGTCCTCACAAACTTTTATGAGCCCCGGCGAGCGCTCAGCCAATCACAAAGACGCATTTGATCTACCTTGCTGGGCATCCTTCACTCTCAGCGTCTTAAGTTCTCACGGTTACATCCGCCAGTTGACCCCTTCCTTTGCTATTGATTTGCTCTCTTGAAGAATTCCACGCTCAAAGTTCTGAGAATCCATGGGCTCGTCCTGACCTTGTGAACTAGTCACCAAGATGGCCGTCATCTCCCTTCCTTGCTTTTCACTTCAAAAACGCATCCCATTGCCAATTTCTGATTTTTACACATTTACTTTTTTTAAATTCAGCAGTTCCCATGTTCCTGTGCATCACTGGCATTTTTTCCAATCCTTATTTTTTTCTAACAATTTCCACATCATCACAATTGGTAAACGTCGTGATCTGAGTGGCTTTGATCGTGGACACATTGTCGGCGCAAGACAGATGGGCCATTCTATCGTACAAGCGGTAACAGCCATTGAGTTCCCAAGGGCAACCGTATCAAGGATGTACCGCGATCGACGGACATACCAGCGATCAGGCCGACCAGCAAGCTGTGGCCGCCCACACGCTATTGATGACAGGAGTCGACGTAGACTGTCCAGGCTCGTACAGACCGGCCGCTTAGAAACGGCGGCACAAATCACATCCAGGTTTAATGTCGGAGAGCCCAGACTGAGTCAGTTTGCGAACGATACGACGCACTGTGGGATATGGGACACAGCGTCCTATTCGTATGCCATTGGTGACTGCTCGTCATCAGAAATTACATCTCGTCAAGTGCCGGGAGCATCAAAACTGGACCATATCAGAGTGGTGCCGCATGGTGTGGTCAGATCAATCTCGTTTTCAGCTGCACCGATCAGACGTAAGGGTGTGGGTGTGCAAGAATATCGCCAAGTGGATGCGAGGGTGGGCTCCCCAGCCCACCCTGAAAATTTTCTTGCCCACCTTGTCGCGCACTCAGTTAAAGATGCGCCGTTTTTCATTTTGTTTTTTTAATTTAAAATATATTCTGGATTTTAATACAGTCATTTGACGTGTACCAGGAACATCAAACAGAGTTCATCGCTCTTTTCAAGTTTATAAGTGAGTCACGGAACATTTTTCATTGGCCGCCACCGGGAATCGAACCCAGGACCTTCCAGTTACGCGCCAGATATGCTTCCACTGCACCACAGCGACCTCGAATTCCTCCAGCCACTCGTGCGAGATTTGGGTTCAATTCCCGGTGGCGGCCAATGAGAATTTTTCCGTGACTCACTTATAAACGTGGAAAGAGCGATGACTTCTGTTTGATGATCTGGACTTTGCCAAGTAATGCTGGGTCTGGTGTTTTTCTTCGTGTAGAGCTACGTATTTTCCCCCTATAGAAGTGCTATGTTTACTTCTTTGTAGAAAAGTTATCAAAATAGAATCCGCGGGGCCATGAAATTTCAATCATTCCTTACTCTTCTAAATCCTAAGATTAAGCAGTTTTTCATGTTTGTATCGTCAAGAGCGAACGAGAAGGATGGAGAGGATTTCACTGAGGGTAGGCTTTACTAATTATTCTGCTGCTAGTTTGTGCTACCAAGTATGGTATTCCAACACGGAAAGTGAAGTCTAAAGCTATACCAAAGCTTTCAAGCCTGCCTCGGGGAAGTGAGTGAGAGAGCAAGACGTGGTTGTCGACTACTTTGGGACAGGTGAGCGTAAGACAAGGTCGCTGTCTTGCAGGAAGGGATTTAAAGCTGAGGAAGGTATTGTGTTTGAGTGTTGTTACTTCCTCTCAACCCTAATCCACGAAAACATTTACTCTCAGACTCTTTTCGTAGGAGTAAGATTTTCTTTTAAACAGTGCGTGGTGCTGGTGGCAGTGTGTCTCGTTTGTTACACGGTATGTAACTCTCCAGATTTTACTGATTTATTAATTAAAAATGGGTAAACGGAACATTCAATAAAAAGGACCCCCAAAATTGGATTCTTTTTTATTCCACAAGGTGCAAAAACTTCAAAGCAGTTCCAAAACTAATGAGCATGTAAGCACACCGGACAAATAATTAGTCACCGCTGTTAGAACTTACCTAATAACGTGTGACGGCGCATCTTGCCTTGATAACAACATGAATCAGGTGTGGTAGATATTCCACGAGGTTGTGGGTGTGTTAAACAGCGATTTGAAGCCACTCGTGCGACATTTGGTCCCGAAACTTCCCCAGAGTACATGGGTGTCTATTCCAGCGTTTCATCTTCTGTTCCAAATGAGCCCACAGATTTTCAAAGGATTTTAATCTGGGGATTTGGCGGACCAGTCGAGGTGAGACAGTGTTGCTGATTGTTCGTCGTCATGCCACACAGACACAGTTTTAGCCCTGTGTACGCGGCAACTCTCGTTTTGGAAGATAGTAGTGGCAATGGGATGCTGCTTCTGGAGATGTACGGCAAAGGGCAACACTTCGTCATTCAGAATGCCGAGCTACTCATGATGGTTCAAATTCATCGTTACTGCAACGAGAGGATCCATTTCGTGGTACGGAAAACATTCCTAAAACATCGCAGAACCCCCTCCAGCTTGACCAACACTTTCGACATAATCAGGATTAAAGGCTTCATTGGGCCTGTGATACGCTCGTCGGCTCCCATCATTGGAGTACAAAAAAAAACGAGACTCATCAGACTAAATTACTCGTTTCCAATCCTCCACAGTAAAGTTCGACACAATCAGGATTAAAGGCTTCACTGGGCCTGTGATGCACTCGTCGGCTCCCATCATTGGAGTACAAACAAAAACGAGACTCATCAGACCAAATTACTGGTTTCCAATCCTCCACAGTAAAGTTCGACACAATCAGGATTAAAGGCTTCATTGAGCCTGCGATGCACTCGTCGCCTCCAATCATTGGAGTACAAACAAAAACGAGACTCATCAGACCAAATTACTCGTTTCCAATCCTCCACAGTAAAGTTCGACACAATCAGGATTAAAGGCTTCACTGAGCCTGTGATGCACTCGTCGCCTCCAATCATTGGAGTACAAACAAAAACGAGACTCATCAGACCAAATTACTCATTTCCAATCCTCCACAGTAAAGTTCGACACAATCAGGATTAAAGGCTTCACTGGGCCTGTGGTGCACTCGTCGCCTCCAATCATTGGAGTACAAACAAAAACGAGACTCATCAGACCAAATTACTCGTTTCCAATCCTCCACAGTAAAGTTCGACACAATCAGGATTAAAGGCTTCACTGGGCCTGTGATGCACTCGTCGCCTCCAATCATTGGAGTACAAACAAAAACGAGACTCATCAGACCAAATTACTCATTTCCAATCCTCCACAGTAAAGTTCGACACAATCAGGATTAAAGGCTTCACTGGGCCTGTGATGCACTCGTCACCTCCAATCATTGGAGTACAAACAAAAACGAGACTCATCAGACCAAATTACTCATTTCCAATCCTCCACAGTAAAGTTCGACACAATCAGGATTAAAGGCTTCACTGGGCCTGTGATGCACTCGTCGCCTCCAATCATTGGAGTACAAACAAAAACGAGACTCATCAGACCAAATTACTCGTTTCCAATCCTCCACAGTAAAGTTCGACACAATCAGGATTAAAGGCTTCACTGGGCCTGTGATGCACTCGTCGCCTCCAATCATTGGAGTACAAACAAAAACGAGACTCATCAGACCAAATTACTCATTTCCAATCCTCCACAGTAAAGTTCGACACAATCAGGATTAAAGGCTTCACTGGGCCTGTGATGCACTCGTCACCTCCAATCATTGGAGTACAAACAAAAACGAGACTCATCAGACCAAATTACTCATTTCCAATCCTCCACAGTAAAGTTCGACACAATCAGGATTAAAGGCTTCACTGGGCCTGTGATGCACTCGTCACCTCCAATCATTGGAGTACAAACAAAAACGAGACTCATCAGACCAAATTACTCATTTCCAATCCTCCACAGTAAAGTTCGACACAATCAGGATTAAAGGCTTCACTGGGCCTGTGATGCACTCGTCGCCTCCAATCATTGGAGTACAAACAAAAACGAGACTCATCAGACCAAATTACTCGTTTCCAATCCTCCACAGTAAAGTTCGACACAATCAGGATTAAAGGCTTCACTGGGCCTGTGATGCACTCGTCGCCTCCAATCATTGGAGTACAAACAAAAACGAGACTCATCAGACCAAATTACTCATTTCCAATCCTCCACAGTAAAGTTCGACACAATCAGGATTAAAGGCTTCACTGGGCCTGTGATGCACTCGTCGCCTCCAATCATTGGAGTACAAACAAAAACGAGACTCATCAGACCAAATTACTCGTTTCCAATCCTCCACAGTAAAGTTCGACACAATCAGGATTAAAGGCTTCACTGGGCCTGTGATGCACTCGTCGCCTCCAATCATTGGAGTACAAACAAAAACGAGACTCATCAGACCAAATTACTCGTTTCCAATCCTCCACAGTAAAGTTCGACACAATCAGGATTAAAGGCTTCACTGGGCCTGTGATGCACTCGTCGCCTCCAATCATTGGAGTACAAACAAAAACGAGACTCATCAGACCAAATTACTCATTTCCAATCCTCCACAGTAAAGTTCGACACAATCAGGATTAAAGGCTTCATTGGGCCTGCGATGCACTCGTCGCCTCCCATCATTGGAGTACAAACAAAAACGAGACTCATCAGACCAAATTACTCGTTTCCAATCCTCCACAGTAAAGTTCGACACAATCAGGATTAAAGGCTTCACTGAGCCTGTGATGCACTCGTCGCCTCCCAATCATTGGAGTACAAACAAAAACGAGACTCATCAGACCAAATTACTCATTTCCAATCCTCCACAGTAAAGTTCGACACAATCAGGATTAAAGGCTTCACTGGGCCTGTGATGCACTCGTCGCCTCCAATCATTGGAGTACAAACAAAAACGAGACTCATCAGACCAAATTACTCGTTTCCAATCCTCCACAGTAAAGTTCGACACAATCAGGATTAAAGGCTTCACTGGGCCTGTGATGCACTCGTCGCCTCCAATCATTGGAGTACAAACAAAAACGAGACTCATCAGACCAAATTACTCATTTCCAATCCTCCACAGTAAAGTTCGACACAATCAGGATTAAAGGCTTCACTGGGCCTGTGATGCACTCGTCGCCTCCAATCATTGGAGTACAAACAAAAACGAGACTCATCAGACCAAATTACTCGTTTCCAATCCTCCACAGTAAAGTTCGACACAATCAGGATTAAAGGCTTCACTGAGCCTGTGATGCACTCGTCGCCTCCAATCATTGGAGTACAGACAAAAACGAGACTCATCAGACCAAATTACTCATTTCCAATCCTCCACAGTAAAGTTCGACACAATCAGGATTAAAGGCTTCACTGGGCCTGTGATGCACTCGTCACCTCCAATCATTGGAGTACAAACAAAAACGAGACTCATCAGACCAAATTACTCGTTTCCAATCCTCCACAGTAAAGTTCGACACAATCAGGATTAAAGGCTTCACTGAGCCTGTGATGCACTCGTCGCCTCCAATCATTGGAGTACAAACAAAAACGAGACTCATCAGACCAAATTACTCGTTTCCAATCCTCCACAGTAAAGTTCGACACAATCAGGATTAAATACTTCACTGGGCCTGTGATGCACTCGTCGCCTCCAATCATTGGAGTACAAACAAAAACGAGACTCATCAGACCAAATTACTCATTTCCAATCCTCCACAGTAAAGTTCGACACAATCAGGATTAAAGGCTTCACTGGGCCTGTGATGCACTCGTCGCCTCCAATCATTGGAGTACAAACAAAAACGAGACTCATCAGACCAAATTACTCGTTTCCAATCCTCCACAGTAAAGTTCGACACAATCAGGATTAAAGGCTTCACTGAGCCTGTGATGCACTCGTCGCCTCCAATCATTGGAGTACAGACAAAAACGAGACTCATCAGACCAAATTACTCATTTCCAATCCTCCACAGTAAAGTTCGACACAATCAGGATTAAAGGCTTCACTGGGCCTGTGATGCACTCGTCACCTCCAATCATTGGAGTACAAACAAAAACGA
Source organism: Macrothele yani (assembly GCA_039090855.1). Lineage (NCBI taxonomy): Eukaryota > Metazoa > Arthropoda > Arachnida > Araneae > Macrothelidae > Macrothele > Macrothele yani. The sequence continues at coordinate 105,227,000 of CM076999.1, read as the reverse complement.
GACTCATCAGACCAAATTACTCGTTTCCAATCCTCCACAGTAAAGTTCGACACAATCAGGATTAAAGGCTTCACTGAGCCTGTGATGCACTCGTCGCCTCCAATCATTGGAGTACAAACAAAAACGAGACTCATCAGACCAAATTACTCGTTTCCAATCCTCCACAGTAAAGTTCGACACAATCAGGATTAAATACTTCACTGGGCCTGTGATGCACTCGTCGCCTCCAATCATTGGAGTACAAACAAAAACGAGACTCATCAGACATCAGACCAAATTACTCGTTTCTAATCCTCCACAGTAAAGTTTTGGTGACTCTGATCCCATTGATAACGTGCGACTTTGTGACTCGCTGTTAAAGGAGAAATCTTCCGTGGTACTCTGCTCCAGATGTCCATTGCATGCAGTTCTCGTCGCAATGTCCTTTCGGAAATTGGTTGGAGTGGACTTTCATTGACTGTTTGGAGCAATTGTTGCCTGGATTTAAACCGACTTGCAGTTGAAACATGGCGGCAGTTCCTGTTGGTGAGAATCGTTTTCGGGCCACAGTTATGTCGCCGATTTGCCCTTGACTGCGAACTACACCACTGTTTATAAACCCGCTGGACAGTACGCTTTAACACACCAACAAATTGGCAAACTTCATTCCCTTTGTGTCCTTGGGCTCACTCAAACACGATAGCTGCTTTTTGCCACTCAGCAACGTTTGTCCTAGGACCCATATTGCAGACTAAATTCAACACACACGTTGCTCTTCGCCACTGCACGAGACAGAAATGATCCTGTAGACCACGTCAGTGCTATTTATCTCCCGACAATGCTATCACGGCGCTTTCTATGCAAGCGGTAACTTCCTACTGTCATTTCTGTTAGAGGTGACTAATTTTTTGTCCAGAGTGCTTATCCAAGGAAGTGGGGATTACACGAATTCCTTTGCAGCCAGAAGTAAAAGGCATTAAAAGCTATTTCTTTCAGTGTATCGTAAATAAAGTTGCTGTCAAACTTGCCCCAGCAAAAGTGTTACTTGCCCACCCTGATTTCGAAGTCTAGGGGCCGCCCCAGTGGCGCAGTGGTCTAAGCGATAGCCTCTGATCATTCGTCCGAAACTGGTTCGAATCCCGGGGAGGGATGGATATTGTGTCTGTCTTACGGCACTGGCTCTCTCCCTTTCCTGCAACCAGTAGCCCTAAATAAGGGATGGGCGACTGCTTATAGCCAATTGAGTTGCTCACGGTGGTCGTTAAACCTCCAATAAAAAAATCTAGGGACGTCCCTGCGGCTGTGGCGTCGACAGCATGAGGCCATGGGCCTCGTCCTGTCTGGTCGACTCTGTTCAACGCGGTGGTGGCTCTGTGATGGTTTGAGGAGCCTTCTCATAGAACACTTAGCCTCCCTTAGTGTGTCTGGAGAGATTATTAACCGCTGCGAGCTACCAACACGTGCTAGCTGATCACCTACACGCTTTCATGGCCTTCGCGGATCCTGCGGCCGATGGTCTGTTTCAAGGACAATTCCCCGCCCCACCGGGTCGCAAACATCCAGGTATTGCTCGAGGAACACTCATCTGAGTTTGAAACCATCCAGTGACTGCAGTCTCCGGATTTAAACCCCGTGGAAGCTCTCTAGAATGCCGTGGAGCGTGACATCAGATCCATGGATACTGGACCGATGTCTCGGACATAGTTGTGGACAATGCTTCAACATGCATGGGTAGCATTACCACCGGAAACCCTCCAGCGTCTTGTGGAGTCGATGCATCTGCGTGTACAGGCTGTTATTCGAGCTAGAAGAGGACCAACACGCTGTTAGTTAGGGATCTCTGATGTTTTGTCTGTTGAGTGTATAATGACCTTTGGAAACCCTCCGGCATCTGGTGGAGTCGATACATCGGTGTGTACAGGCTGTTATTCGCGCTAGACGAGAACCGGCACGCTATTGGGTAGGTATCTCTAATGTTTTGTCCATTAAGTATATTTAGTTCGGACGCAGTGATTTGAACTGACATGATGCTCATTAATCCAATTTTTTTGTATGCCTAGCTGAGCAACGTCTGGCGCTGGGTGTGCTTAAATTTATTGCCTCCGAGTTTTGGGGGAGTAATACTTCCAGGCATATATCGGTAAGCGTAATATACAGTAGTGTTTGTACCGAATTTTGTTGTAAAACATAGAGCTCAAGTAAAATGCTTTGTTTATCAGAAAGATTTATTTACAACCGCAAATGAGTTCGCTTTTCTTGCCTTTTATAACAATTATTATCTGTAAAGCCCGTTGAGATAAGAATACAACGGGTTCTAGAAATCACATTGCTATTCAAGCGCTTATTATTATCTTTTGCGGAGTCACTGAAAATGATGAGTGTGCATTGAAAAATATCCTTAATGTGCTCCATTGCTTATGCATAGATATAACAAATACCTAAGCGTTTGATAATCCTCCATTGGCAAGGAACAAGGACTCCCTTTCGCAAGCTACCCCAAGTTTTGGGAGGGGAGGAGTTTTATTTTTATTTTTTGTGATTTTTTAGCATTTATCAATTAAGTCATCTTTTCGTAATCTGGAAGTATTTTTCCTTGTAGTTGTTTGTTTATGGTTAAAAGTGATCCACGTCGTCGCAAGTCTGGCCCTTTATCTAGTAATTTCTGGTATGCTCGGCATTGCGGCGGTTAACTTATTGTCTTTCGACTGCAGTGCGTTGTATCAGCCGTGTTCGATCGTAATCGGCCTTGCGGTGTTCAGCTTCAATCTCTTCATCTAATGAAAGAGGAAACTTTCTTCTTTGACGCGGCGTAGTCAAGTTCGCGAAGGATAGTGACGTTCGTCCTTGGCTTACTCAGCGCCAGTTAAGTAAAACACCTTACAACCTACAACTGTGTATTTCCGCTTCCATCGCACCCGAAACAAAAACTCTAACTTCGAACGAAAGAAAAAAGATGTAAACAAAACATTAAACAGGAATTATTACGGATAACACAGTATGAACATCGGAATGTAGATGTTCGTCTTCTTCTGTTAAACACCGTACGTAGTTGCTTGTTTACGGTTAAAAAGTTATCCACATCGTCACCAGTTTTGCCTTTTATATAATAAGACAACAGCCGCGCATGTGGTTTGCGAACATTTATTACCATGGAGAAGGTATATTTCGCTGTCTTTTGTGTATTTGGTGCGTGTCTGGGTTTAACGATCACCAGGAGAATATGGAAGTGTTACAAATAGTGGCCAATTCTTAATTTCGGGTTCCTGTTTCCAGAGAAGGCAGAGCGCCCGCAACATGGAACACGTGCACTACCCACGCCTCATCAGGACTGGAAACACGGCTCATTTCGGGCAAATGGTCAGCAGCTAGTGCCCCAGACCACTCGCTCATATAGATGGACTCTCTGTGGAAGCTCATACGAGGATTTGAATTTACGCTCCCTAGCGGCATACTGTTAAACAAAGCAAATCAAAAGTTGAGCCCAGCCGGAAAAGTGAGAATCCTTATAAAAGTTAAAAGTTATGAGAAGTTGTTTTCCTTTTAACTCTCTAAGCGTCTGATATAACTGAACCAAATGGTACACAAACATTTTTGCGCGCCCAAAACAAAAATGTTCATATAGGGTACCGATTTTGCAACAATTCAGTAAAGCAATTCCTTTCCCTCTCTCACCTCAGCAGCACTAGACATAGACCTGTTACTTGTAGTTAATGCTCCCTTCTAACCCTTAATTCTCTGCTCCATGACCCATATAGAAGGGATAATCCCCTCGCCAATCATGCTACTGGGTTGAAGAAAGTTACTCAAACATCCCTATCTCACCTCAGTAGCACCAACCACAGACCTGTCACTTATGGTTATTGCTACCTTCTAACCTTCTATTCTCTGCTCCATGACCCATATGGAAAGGATAATCCCCTTGCCAATCATGCTACTGGGTTGAAGAAAGTTACTCAAACATTCCTATCTCACCTCAATAGCACCAGTCACTTATGGTTAATGCTCCCTTTTTACCTTTTATTCTCTGCTCCATGACCCATATAGAAGGGATAATCCCCTGACCAATCATGCTACTGGGTTGAAGAAAGTTACTCAAACATCCCTATCTCACCTCAGTAGCACCAACCACAGACCTGTCACTTATGGTTAATGCCATTTTCTAACATTCTATTCTCTGCTCCATTACCCATATCAAATTGATAATTCCCCTGACACGTACGTAATGCTACTGGGTTAAAGCAAGTTACTGAAACATCCCTCTCTCACCTCAATAGCACCAAACACGTACCTGCCACTTGTGGTTAATGCTCTCTTCTAACGTTTTATTATCTGCTCCATGACCCATACGGAAAAGATAATTCCCCTGACACGTTTATCGAAGAAGGTTACTCAAACACCCCTGTCTCCCCTGAGTAACACCAGCCATAGACCTGCCACTTGATGTTAATGCTCCCTTCAAACCTTTTATTCTCTGCTTCATATGAAAGGCATAATCCCTCTGAAACGTATATTATGCTACTGGGTTGAAGCAAGTTACTCAAACATCCATGTCTCGCCTAAGTAGCACCAGCCATTGACCTGTCACTTGTGGTCAATGCTCCCTTCTAGCCTTTTATTCTCTGTTCCATGACCCATATGGAAGGGACAACCCCCCTGACACGAATACCAATCTACTGATTTGAAGTAAGGAACTCAAACATCCGTGTCTCGTCTCTGCTGTTGAGACGACACAGGGATGTTTGAGTAACTATTGTCTATGACACGTACATCATGCTACTGGGCTGAAGAAAGTTACTCAAACATCCCTCTCTCACCTCAATAGCACCAACCATAAACTTCTCACTAGTGGTTAATGCTCCCTTCTTACCTTTCATTCTCTGCTCCATGACCCATATGAAAGAGACAATCCCTTTGACACGAATACATAGCTACTGAGTTGAAGCAAGTTACTCAAAGATCCCTGTCTCGTCTCTGCTACTGAGACGACACAAAGATGTTTGAGTAACTATTGCCTCTGACACGTACATCATGCTACTGGGTTGAAGAAAGTTACTCAAACATCCCTCTCCTCACCTCAGTAGCACCAACCATAGACTTCTCACTTGTGGTTAATGCTCCCTTCTTACCTTTTATTCTCTGCTCCATGACCCATATGGAAGAGACAATCCCTTTGACACGAATACCAATCTACTGAGTTGAAGCAAGTTACTCAAACATATCTGTATCGTCTCTGCTACTGAGACGACACAAAGATGTTTGAGTAACTATTGCCTCTGACACGTATATCATGCTACTGGGCTGAAGAAAGTTACTCAAACATCCCTCTCTCACCTCAGTAGCACCAGCCATAGACTTCTCACTTGTGGTTAATGCTCCCTTCTTACCTTTTATTCTCTGCTCCATGACCCATATGGAAGAGACAATCCCTTTGACACGAATACCAATCTACTGAGTTGAAGCAAGTTACTAAAACATATCTGTATCGTCTCTGCTACTGAGACGACACAAAGATGTTTGAGTAACTATTGCCTCTGACACGTATATCATGCTACTGGGCTGAAGAAAGTTACTCAAACATCCCTCTCTCACCTCAGTAGCACCAACCATAGACTTCTCACTTGTGGTTAATGCTCCCTTCTTACCTTTTATTCTCTGCTCCATGACCCATATGGAAGAGACAATCCCTTTGACACGAATACCAATCTACTGAGTTGAAGCAAGTTACTAAAACATATCTGTATCGTCTCTGCTACTGAGACGACACAAAGATGTTTGAGTAACTATTGCCTCTGACACGTATATAATGCTACTGGGCTGAAGAAAGTTACTCAAACATCCCTCTCTCACCTCAGTAGCACCAGCCATAGACTTCTCACTTGTGGTTAATGCTCCCTTCTTACCTTTCATTCTCTGCTCCATGACCCATATGGAAGCGACAATCCCCCTGACACGAATATAATGCTACTGGTTTGAAGAAAGTTACTCAAACATCCCTCTCTCACCTCAGTAGCACCAGCCATAGACTTCTCACTTGTGGTTAATGCTCCCTTCTTACCTTTTATTCTCTGCTCCATGACCCATATGGAAGCGAAATCCCCCTGATACGTATATAATGCTACTGGGCTGAAGAAAGTTACTCAAACATCCCTCTCTCACCTCAGTAGCACCAGCCATAGACTTCTCACTTGTGGTTAATGCTCCCTTCTTACCTTTCATTCTCTGCTCCATGACCCATATGGAAGCGACAATCCCTTTGACACGAATACCAAGCTACTGGTTTGAAGAAAGTTACTCAAACATCCCTCTCTCATACCTCAGTAGCACCAGCCATAGACTTCTCACTTGTGGTTAATGCTCCCTTCTTACCTTTTATTCCCTGCTCCATGACCCATATGGAAGGGATAATCCCTCTGATACGTATATCATGCTACTGGGTTGAAGAAAGTTACTCAAACATCCCTCTCTCACCTCAGTAGCACCAGCCATAGACTTCTCACTTGTGGTTAATGCTCCCTTCTTACCTTTTATTCCCTGCTCCATGACCCATATGGAAGGGATAATCCCTCTGATACATATATCATGCTACTGGGTTGAAGCAAGTTACTCAAACATCATTTCTTTCCTTTCTTAGGTTCGTCGCTATTGTTATAGCCCTTTTTTGTACGTAATCAGTGAGAAAGGATGTGTCAATCATTCTTTTGAAATAACCACTTTATGATGACGTGTTTAGGGATTTAACGACCACCGTGAACAACTCATTCTGGAAGGCAAATAACTTGAAAATGTGGAAAAGGTCACTTATTTCGGAAGCTGTATAACGTATGACTTAAACAGCAAAAACGAAGTTTGAATTAGAATTGAAAAGGCTATAACACTGTTGAAAGCCATGGATAAAATTTAGAAGCGCAGAGCTATTAGCCTCCAAACGAAGTTAAGTGTTCTAGATACATGCATCTTCAGCAGCATGCTATATGGATGCTATACTAGGACACCGACAGAGGAACCAGAAAGAAGCATACTTGCTTTTGAAAGAGAGTGCTGTAGTAAAATCTTACGAATCGGATAGGCCCAGAGGAAAAGAAATGAAGACGTGTACAGAAGAACACAACTAAAAGAGATCCTGTTCCAAAAAAATCATACAAAGACTCTTTGGACACATCTGTAGAATGAAAAATGACGTGCATCTTCAGCACCATGTTATATGGACGCGAGACTTGGACACTGACAAAAGAGTCAGAGAGAAAGATACTTGCTTTTGAAAGAAAGTGCTGTCGTAAAATCTTACGAATCGGATGGACCCAGAGAATAAGAAATGAAGAAATGTACAGAAGAACACAACTAAAAGAGGTCCTGTTCCAAAATATCATACAGAGGAAACTAAGAGTCTTTGGTCACATCTGCAGAATGAAAAATGACAGAAAGATAAAGACATTGTTGTTTGGCTTAATGAACGAAGGAAATTCCAGAGGACGCCCTCAACGTGTGTGGGCTTATGATATTAAAGACTGGTGCGGTGGAACTCTTCAAGAACTGAGCCATTCTGCAATGAACAGATTTCAATGAGGCAATATAGTTAAAATGGCAACAGACACCTACGGGAATTGTACCCATGGTTAATGATGGTGATATGAGCAACTCAATGGATTATAACCAGTCGCCCGTTCCTAATTTAGGATCATTTGTTCCAGGGAAGGGAGAGAGCCCGTGCCGTAAGACAAACACATCATCCATGTCTCACAGGGACTCGAACCCGAACCCCGCTTGGACGTATGGTCATAAGCCAGCGCTTAAACCACTGCGCCACTGGGGCGACTGACCAATTTGAATAACAAAACTAAAGTAACGTTTCCTGATGCGCACGTTCACTGATTCCATCCGCGTTTGGCTCACTTCTTAGATCACGAATATATTGGTTTCAATTGATCTGTTGCTTTATTCCCATTTTTCTAACCACTAGTAAATTCGGTCTAGCGGCTAGACAGAATGACTCTACACTAAAAATGACATACTCTTCCGAAACTCTGCCACAGGTTTGGAACAGTGTGGCAAAGGAGTACCCAAAATTGAGCAAGAAAGACGTGAGAGTAATTCTCCCTTTTGCCACGTCCTACCTTTGCGAGGCAGGATTTTCAGCTCTAGCGGTAATACAATCTAGATATAGGAGCAAAGTTAACGCTGAGGAGGAAATCCTCGTTACTGTATCGAACATTGTCCCCAGATGCGACGTTTCGTGTGACGACAAACAAGCTTCCCCATCCCATTAAGACGCAAATACCTCTGTTTGGTAGTTTCTAAAATTACTGTAAAAATGTGAAAGTCAAATGCAGTGTTACCATTGTGAAAAATGCTTATCTTATCAATTTCTTTTTATTCAGTTCTGTAGTTTTATTCAAATTTTGTATTTTTAAATTAAAAAGAATACAAACTAGTAATGTATATGACTATGTTCTTTTGCAAACTACCGAAAACTCGAATTTGGGCAATTTGTTTTTATTTTGTATACAGGGGCGTAGCACTGAACATGTGACCGGCAGCGCGGTTTCAAAAAGTTTCGGAATCCCTGGTGTATCTGGCTTAATCATGCGAATAAATAAATTATTTTAAAATAAGTCATTTGGAAAGACAGAGGTGGTATAGCTAAACTAGTGCACCTGAAAAATTAAGACAATATACACTATCTACCAACAAGTAATTGGACACCTGTGATAACAAAGGAAAACGAAGTTTATTCACTTTCAATAGTTGGTGGAGCCTCCACGAGCGGCTATTACAGCTGCGACCCTCCGGGGCATACTCTCAACCAAGCGTTGTACGACGGCTAGCGGTATTTTCTTCCACTTGGCTTGGAGAAGACAGGTCAGTTCCTTCACCGATTTCGGACGGTGGGGGCACACCTTAAGTTGACGCTCCAACTCGTCTCAGAGGTGCTCGATAGGATTAAGGTCCGGGCTCTGCGCAGGCCAGTCCATTCGATTAACCCCATTGTCACCATACCAAGCCATTGGGGATCTCGCAACATGACAGAGGGCATTGTCATCCTGAAAGCAACATGGGTCCACCCCATAAAACTGCCACAACGTAGGAAGCGCATGGTCATCCAAAATGGTGTAGTAAGTCTCCTCGTTGAGTCTACCAGGAACTGGGACCAAGGGTCCCGTGCCATACCAGGAGAAACACCCCCATAGCACAATTCCACCGCCGCCAAACTTCACAGCTGGCACAATACATTCCCGCAGGAGGCGTTCTCCAGGCAGACGCCAAACCCAGACCCTGCCATCCGAACGGTTGAAGGTGCACCTTGATTCGTCGCTCCAGAGAACCTGTTTCCACTGTTTAATGGTCCACTGTCGACTTTCTTTGCACCACGTTAGCCGAGCAGCGCTATTGGACTTGGTGATCAAAGGCTTGTAGGCGGCAGCACGTCCTTGATAACCGAGCAGATGGGCTTTCTTACGGATGGTATTTATCGAAAGAACACTCCCGGATGCCTGTTGAAACTCCTCGCGGATGTGGCCCATCGATGTGGAGCGGTTCTTCCGAATTTCTCTGGCCAGCACCCGTCGGTCCCTAACTCCCAGTTTTGTGGGTCTGCCGGGTCGGGGCACATTCCGACAGTCACCTCTCGTCTTCCACTTGCCAATCACGTAGGCCACTGTCGATTTTGGGTACTTCAACTCGCTGGATATGTCAGGTATAGATCGGCCATTTCTGTGATACCCGACGATTGCACCTTTCTTGAAATCAGAGAGCTCCGAACTGCGTGGCATCTTGCATGCGACTGGTTGTGTCGGTCTCTAACTCCCAGTTTTGTGGGTCTGCCGGGTCGGGGCACATTCCGACAGTGATCTCTCATCTTCCACTTGCCAATCACGTAGTCCACTGTCGATTTGGGGTACTTCAACTAGCTGGATATGTCGCGTATGGATCGGCCATTTCTGTGATACCCGACGATTACACCTTTCTCGAAATCACAGAGCTCCGAACTGCGTGGCATCTTGCATGCGACTGGTTGTGTTGTTGTTTCTCACACGATATTTAACGGCGGCGGCCGTGACGTGTATCAGGACCGCAGATATCGTCGATTGCAGGGGTGTCTAATTACTTGTTGGTAGATAGTGTATGTTATATGGGGTGTGTGCATAAGTTCTACCCGCTTTTGTAGGCTACAAATTAAGGAGGAGAACGGAACAAATAACGCACCTAGAATTTCACATAATTGCCATCATTCTGTGTGGCCTATTGCCATCTGTCTATGAGTAGGTGAATCCCACGCGGGAAAAACTCCTGTGTTTTAGAGTAAAAAAGTTATGTAATGCCGTTTTCACATCGTCTACATCATCGAAGGTTTGGAGAGCAAAAGCGTTTTGTAACGATCGAAAAAGGTGGTAGTTCGTAGGTGCCAGGTCAGGGGAATACGCCGGATGAGGTAACACTTCCCAACCAAAGTCCAGTAATTTTTGCCGAGTGATTAAAGCAGCATGAGGTCTGGCGTTATCATGATGAAGGATCACGCCTTTGCGATTGACGAGTGCTGACCGCTTTGATGTCAGTTGTTCTCGCAATCTGTCCAACAGTTGGCAGTAGAGATCAGCATTTATCGTTCTGTTAGGTGCCAACATCTCCCACTGGATTATTCTCTGGACATTTCACCTAACACTCAACAAAACCTTTTTGGAATGCAGTCCTCCTTTTGAGGTCGATGAAGCAGGTTCCGCACCTTGGCACACAGTCCGTCGACTCTTTACATTACGGTACAGTACCCATTTCTCACCACCCCTTACAGTTCGTCCCAAAAACGGTTCATTTCTTTCTCGAGAAAGCAGAACAAAAAACAGATGGCTAAAATTTAGCGTTTGTTTTCCAAAATTACCAATACGTTTTGCTACAAATGCGTTGCTGTCAGGCTAAGATACGTATTTGAAACTCATTGAATCTACTTTTGCCGCCCCGGTAGCGCAGTGGTCTAAGCGATGGCCGCTGATCATTCGTCCGTAAGGGGGTCCGGGTTCGAATCCCGGTGAGGCATGGATGTTGTGCTTGTCTTGCGGCACTGGCTCTTTCCCTTCCCTGGAACCAGTGACCCTAAATTAGGGACGGGCGACTGCTTATAGCCCATTGAATTGCTCACGGTGGTCGTTAAACCACCAATCAAAAAAAAAAAAAGAATCTACTTTTCACCTGTGAAGGAGGAAATCATTCGGAGGGGCTGGCTTTTTTTTTTTTTTTTGATTGTAGGTTTAACGACCACCGTGAGCAACTCAATGGGCTATAAGCAGTCGCCCGTCCCTAATTTAGGGTCACTGGTTCCAGGGAAGGGAGAGAGCCAGTGCCGTAAGACAAACACAACATCCATGCCTGACCGGGATTCGAACCCCGACCCTTACGGACGAATGATCAGAGGCCAACGCCTTAGACCACTGCGCCACCGGGGCGGCAGGGGCGGGCTTCAATCAATAGCCTTGTAAAACAGGAAATATTGAAAACTTGCTTCCTTGTTATCATGCATGCAGTGCTTTTGTCGGAGACGCTAAAGTCAACAATGCTTCACATGTCACTTTCTTCATGCGTTTGCAGGTGATAGTAACGTTTCACGTTTTCATTCGTTATCGTAACAAAAGAGCAGACCTCAACCCCTCTGCATTGACATTTCTCATTTCTTTTCGTCGTATTCTGGGAACAAATGTGTCCGTCAATCCCACGCTGTTTTCCTTACATTAAGATGATGTACTTTCTTTCTGAAAAGAGACAGTGGGTTACACTTTGCTGGATACTCTCGTTCTCAAAGCACTATTGACTACAAAAGAGGCAATCATTTCTGGATCGATAAATTCTTGTTTCTTTACAGCTGAGGAAAAGCTTGTTGAAAAAAAAACAGTAGAAAGAGAAACAAATCTCAATGCAATGCAGTGTATTCATGCTTCTTATAGTCCATACAGTCTCGAGGTCACAAGAATAACGTTTGCCTGTTAGTACGATTCTGATATCCCTATATTTCGTTGAGATCGCCTATGTATTACCATTTGAAATACGTCCGTTCTTTAAGTTTGGTAGAAAGCGTTCCATAGGAAGTGGATGACGATGAAAGAAAGTTCACACAAGGAGAGATATTGTTAAAATGTATATTTGCCTTCCCGCAAACTTCTTTAAAATGGACACATCAGGTGTTAAAGGATTTTCAACCTTGGTGTAATAAAAGGTTATGCATCGCACATTTTGCCAAGAAGGTTTGTTCTTTTATTATCAATGAGTATCGTGGTTTTTTTTGTGCATTGCCTAAATAATCTCGTCGGTGATTTTGAGTAAGAAAAAGCAGAGTGAGATTCAACTGCTGTAAAAACCTTTAATGTGAGAGAACATCTTACTTTACATATCAGTTCCTAGCTACAAGGGTTAGCTGAAAAAAAAAACTCCATAAAATTTTAATACAAAATGTCCTCCACAAGCATCTGTTGAATTGTTTGAAATCCATTTCCATTCACAACAAAAAGGAGATGTGCTGAAGATAGCATTCGCGAACTGGTCTTGCATATTCCTTTTAAAAATGTCCTAAGAACAAATCAAATGCAGGTGCTATTAACCATGACCAAGATATTGTGTGTTAATGCACGTATATCACCCCCACGCTTTATATATATTATATACAACTGCAATAGTACCTGACATAAACAACTCTTTAAAATCTTAATAAGAAATACCTACGCTTGCAGTAAAGACCAGCAGAATTGTTCGATACCCTTTTCCCAGCTACAACAGTGCGGAGACCTGCTGGATACCACACTCACAAACTGATGTAAAACTGTAATTAACTGCAAGTGTGATTAACCGTAAGTGACCGTCATGTTGTGTGTTCGGTGCATATTAAACTTGCTAATATAAATTGTTTAAAATGTAGTAAAAGCCATTAGAATGTCGAATCTTCAGAAGGAAATGCAGAACGAAATAGTAAGCACTACATTTCAACTACATAAGTGAATGTCTTAAGTACTGTAATTAAATTCAAGACATAAGTGAATGGTTTTAAGACAGTAATTAAATTCAAGACCTACGTGAATGTCTTAAGGACTGTAATTAAATTCAAGACGAACGTGAATGTCTTAAGGACTGTAATTATAAATTCAAGACCTACGTGAATGTCTTAAGGACTGTAATTAAATGCAGGTGTTATTAACCGAAAGTGACTGGCATGTTGTGTGTTCAGCACATCTTAACAATGCTAATGGAAATTGTTTAAACAGCAGTAAAAATCATTAGAATGTCAAATCACCTAAAGAAAATGCAGAACGATGTTAAGCATTACATTTCAACTACGCACTTCAACGCATCCACCTGCGACTATAATCAATACCACTGGCTGGAGTATGTCTTGAACGTAATGCAACTTTGAAAAAAATGTCACTGAAAGCTATTTCTGTAAATCATTCAAAGTTAAAAAGAAATGGTAGCAAACTAGCTGTGAAATGTCGATCTGCAATCACAGAGCAACAAGTGTCTTTTGACATTTCACGTGGAGCGTAACATCTAACGAAGCATATCTATTTAATATTTTTTCTTGCCTAATCATATGATACCTCATAACAGGAAGAAGGAATCAGAAGGTAAATACGTTAGACAGAGTTTTAAATATTCGCGTGATTTTCGTATGCTCAAAGGAAATCCGTAAAGATCGTATTGAAGAAGGACTTGGAGAAAGAAAGTATTAACGTGAATGACGTGCACCTTTGTCAAAAGAATTGGTAATAATAATCCTTCCATTCGTTTTTCTCCTTTTCAGAATTTTTGGAACCAGGCAACATGATCCAGTTTTTTAGAGTAACGAAAAGTCATATCGTAAGAACCATAGAACCTATCATTAGCTGTTTTCATAACGTGGGTATAAATTTGAATCCAGAAGATGTAGCACCACCATCGAATTTATTTCGGATGGCTTTGTCTAAACTGTTTTTCTTGTTGCATATCAGCGCTCATGTGTATATCTTACTCTTTGTGATATGCGAACTGAAAGAGAACGGATTTGTAACTAGTCCTCTGTTTCGTATGGTTTTGTGGATGAACTCTATTTTTCTCTGGACATCGCTTCGTCTAAAAACCGCAGCATTTCGAAAATTATTTGGGTACTGTGCACAGATCGAAGGTGAAATTAGAGACTTCCTTCACAAGACGCCCCTTCCAGCGGTACTCTGGTTAAAACCTATGACTTATGCTGTCTCGTTGATGCCTATTATTTTATCTGTAGTATGCTCCCTCATAGTTATCTTCACGAAAGAAGACATTTCAGAAACCTTCAATCTGTACTGTTTTCGTATGAACATTAACATTCACTGGGCTACATATTATTCCTGTTTCTTTTCGGTTATATCAGTATATTTCCATTTTCTTCTCACCCTTGTTGGTTATTCCTCTTTGCTTTTGTCTGCTCTATGCTTGGAATTCTGCAAATTTATAGATGCTTGCACGGATATTTTGCGAAACAGCAGTTGTTCACCGCTTGGAGCGAATGATATGCTCGTCGTGTTAAGAATTTACGAGCAACTACAGGAACTCATAGTTGCAACGGATACCGTGCTAAGTCTTCCGTTGTTTTTAATGTTGTCTTTTCAGATATGTACCTTGTTTGTTTCCGTTACTATAATCCAAACCTTGATTAGATATTCAATTGTTTCATTTTGGTTTTGGTACACTGTTCTCTTCGTCTCCGCAGTAGTAACAACCACACTGTTGATCATCTTGTCTGCTTCTCAACTTTATCTGAAAAACAGAAATCTGACAAAGCAAATGGCAAAACTAAAAGAATGTTTCGTGTTCAGGCAATGTGAAGAAAATCGCAATATCTTATTAACAAATCTGATATGTTCAGATGAATTGGGTCTAACAGTTATGGGAATGTTCCCCATAACTAGAAACATGGTCCTGACATTGTTCAGTTCTCTGGTAACTTACACGGTATTGCTGGTTCAGTTTGGATGAAGACGAAGTATATTTGGGGATGAAATCACATCCTTCAGGTATTAGGAGCATCTAGTGTAGTGTTTTTAGTTGAAGTAGTTGCTGTTTTTGAATTAACTGGTTTCCTTAGCTGACAACTAGTGTGGGACATACGCCACACTAGAATTAAACTGCCACAGTGAAAGTAATGAACACTTAAGTAACTTTAACTGGTTTTCATTGCCAACGAAGTTATAACCCACAGAAAGTTTCCCTCACCACTAAATTTTAGTCAACTATGAATTCGTAATATATCAGATGACTCATAACCCTCTAGCTCAGTGATCCCAACTGTTTTAAGCCCGCATGAATGATTACAAAATAAAAATAAATCCCCCTTTTTTCAAGTATATTATAATATATCAAATATAATATAAACTATAACGGAATTCTCCGTCATTTTTGGTCTACGCCGGGATTCGAACCCGAGGCCGCTTATTCCGGAACAAGTCGCTCTACCAACTGAGCTACGCAGACGTTTATTCTGATTCCCATCTGACTTTATGTCGTGTGCGTCCTGCTGGCAGGTACGTCACATCTCCGCCCCCCCCCCCGAAAGAGGGCCGGGGGCATGGCCCACGGGTCAGTCGTGACCATGAATCGTTGCAGGCAGCCATCCACTGTAGTGGAACGTGCACGTGAGAATTCCCAGTCAATCTGCTGTGTGGAATGCAACATCACACATTTTTATTTTTCGAAGCGGTGGAGAAGGAATTCTCTGATTTTTCCTGTCTCGCGGTGTGGAAATAACATCACACCAATGCGAGATTTTGAACGGCCGGGTCATCCGGATAGTTCGGGCGCCATTATAACTAAGTAAATTTCTCCGTCATTTTTAGTCTACGCCGGGATTCGAACCCGAGGCCGCTTATTCCGGAACAAGTCGCTCTACCAACTGAGCTACGCAGACGATTATTCTGATTCCTATCTGCCTTTATGTCGTGTGCGTCCTGCTGGCAGGTACGTCACAAAACGTAGTAATGCTTAGCAAAGCCATCCTCTTTATAAGTAACAAGTTTTTGGGATTTGAGAGATGAAATAAAAATGTTCCTTGAAAACAAAATCAAGACATCTAGCTTTCGATGATCCAAAATTGTTTCATGATTTAGCATTCAGCACAGATATAACTGGATACTTAAACGATTTGAATATCAAACTGCAAGGTCAAAATAATCTGGTTACTTATATTATTGATAATGTTAACGCATTTCAGAGGAAGCTTCAGCTTCGGGAAAGTTCTCTCTTGCTCGCTTTCCCGCTTTAAAAGCTTCAGCTGAAGAAGAAGAAATCAACTTTTGTGAATTTTCTACGTAGATAGCTATGTTAAAAGAGCATTTTAATAGGCGGTTTAAATGTTTCAAAGACATGGAAAATATTTTCAACATATTCAAGTCTCTATTTTCCTATAATGCTGACAACGCATCTGAAGAGCTTAAATTAACAGACTTTCAGCGTGATTCTTTCTTAAACGAGAATTCAACAGTTGCAATCTAACAGAGTTTTAACAGTTAGTTTCAAACGACAACTACGTAAGCATTCATAACCTATCTGCACGGGTTCTGGGTATGTTTGGAACAACATACTCATGTGAACAGTTGTTTTCAAGAATGAACCAAGTATATGTTGTACAAAACAGTTGTTTTCAAACGAACCAAAAACAACTGTAAACAGTTGTTTTCAAGAATGAACCATGTCTTGAAAGGAATAGGTTAGGTGAAAATCATTTATGCTCCCTTTTAAAAGTAGCATGCTCAAAGGACATTATTCCAAATATCGATAAGTTAGTAACACAAAGGCGAGCCGAAGTTTCTGGTAAGAACATATAATATTTTATGTACCGTGTTCAGTTGGTAAAATGTGATTGTTTTAAGATTTAAGTGAAAATAATTATTACATGAAAGTGATTGTTTTCAGTAATTGACGAAGCATTTGTTTTTACTATTTATCGATAATAAGAAATAATGTTCCAGTCTAGTACCAATCCATTGGAGTAGTTTTGCAAAGTTGATATGTATTCATAAGAAATTTATCAATATTCCTGTGGTTCACTAAGTTCCTTCAAAACTGGAAAGTGGCCCTTCCAAAGGTCTGAGTTTGATACCACTGCTCTAACCGGCTAGAACGAATTAACTCGGGACAGAGAAAAGTGGGCTGATATCAGCTCTAACGAACATATTCGCCGCCAAAGAAGAGAGTCGGACACGGCTAGAACAAGTGAACCTGCACTTAAGAAAGAGTTGCTGTTCCCTTAGCTTTTTTGCAAATTGGTCATTTAGGGGGATGATTGACACTAATTCTTTCTGACTGCTAAAATGCTATAACAGTGGCGACGAAACTAAGGAAGGAGAAGATGTTTAACTGGTTGTTTATTGTCTACGAAGTGATAACGCACAGGAAGTTTCGCACAGGAAGTTTCACTAACCACTAAACTTTGGTCAATTATCAATTCGTAATTTATCAGATGACTCATAACCCTCTAACCCGGCTAAAACGAATTCACTCGGGTCAGAGAAAACTGAACTTAAATCTGCTCTAAAGAACATATTCGCCTTCAAAGAAGAGAGTCGAACACGGCTGGAACAAGTGAACCTGCACTTTAGAAAGTGTTGTTCTTCCCTTAGCTTTGTTATTCAAATTGGTCATTTCGGGGAATGATTGACACTAATTCTTTCTGACTGCTAAAATGCTCTGACAGTGGCGACGAAACTAAGGAAGGAGAAGATGTTTAACTGGTTGTTTATTGTCTACGAAGTGATAACGCACAGGAAGTTTCACTAACCACTAAACTTTGGTCAATTATCAATTCGTAATTTATCAGATGACTCATAACCCTCTAACCCGGCTAAAACGAATTCACTCGGGTCAGAGAAAACTGAACTTAAATCTGCTCTAAAGAACATATTCGCCTTCAAAGAAGAGAGTCGAACACGGCTGGAACAAGTGAACCTGCACTTTAGAAAGTGTTGTTCTTCCCTTAGCTTTGTTATTCAAATTGGTCATTTCGGGGAATGATTGACACTAATTCTTTCTGACTGCTAAAAGGCTATAACAGTGGCGACGAAACTAAAGAAGGGAAAGATGTTTATCTGGTTGTTTATTGTCTACGAAGTGATAACGCACAGGAAGTTTTCACTAACCACTAAACTTTAGTCAACTATCAATTCGTAATTCATCAGATGACTCATAACTCTCTAACTCGGCTAAAACGAATTAACTCAGGATAAAGAAAACTGAACTTAAATCAGCTCTAACGAGCATATTCGCCGTCTAAGAAGATGGTCAAACGCGGCTAGAACAAGTAAATCTGCACTTTAGGAAGTGTTGCTGTTTCGTTTCTTCAGCTTTGTTATTGGTCATTTAGAGGGGTGGTTGACACTAATTCTTTCTAACTGCTAAAAACGGCTATAACAGTCGCGACGAAACTAAGAAAGGAGGATGAAAATGTTAAACTGAATGTTTATTGTCTACGAAGTGATGACGCACAGAAAGTTTTGATTACCACTGAACTTTAGTCAACTATCATTTCGTAATTCATCAGATATGACTCATAACCCTCTAAATCGGCTAGAACAAATTTACTCGGGATAAAGAAAACTAAGCTGAAATCAGCTGTAACGAACATATTCGCCGTCTAAGAAGATGGTCAAACGCGGCTAGAACAAGTAAATCTGCACTTTGAAAGTGTTGCTGTTTCCTCACATTTGTAATTGGTCATTTAGAGGGGTGGTTCACACCTGAATTCTTTCTGACTGCTAAAGGGGCTGTTGGTAAGAGGTGAAGCACGTGGCAAGACGACAAATCTCTAGTGATACATTCCGTCGGTGTAGCTTACTCGGTTAGAGCAGCTCACTCTGGAGCGAGTCGACTCGGGGCTGATCCCGTTACAGACAGATTCCAGTTTTCACATTAGGCTGCCTAACGTAAAAGTGGATCTACTGGCGGTTGGGTTCTTTTCAAAAATGTGTGATGTTCGTTCCACACATCGTCTGGAATTAATGAAAGGTTCCTGCTTCACTTAAAAAAAAAATTAAGAGTGAGATGCTGTGACGTAGTACTGAGGTGAAGCACGTGTCAAGACGACTAATCTGCAACGATACATTCCGTCGGTGTAGCTTAGTCGGTTAGAGCAAGTTACTCGGAGCGAGAAGACGCGGTTTCGACAGATTCCGGTATTCACAGGTCTACAGAAATGGCGACGACACTAAGAAAGAAGAAAGAAGACGCTTGAGTAACTTGCATCTATCCAGTGGCATGATATCCGTGTCAGGGGGACCAGCGCTTCCCCATCAAGCCTTGGATCATGTTATAACAATCTATACAAATGTACGTATTATAAACAGAAATACACTATATTAAGAAAGAAGAAAGAAGACGCTTGAGTAACTTGCATCTATCAAGTGGCATGATATCCGAGTCATGGGGAACAGCGCTTCCCCATCAAGCCTTGGATCATGTTATAACAATCTATACAAATGTACGTATTATAAACAGAAATACACTATATTAAGAAAGAAGAAAGAAGACACTTGAGTAACTTGCATCTATCAAGTGGCATGATATCCGAGTCATGGGGAACAGCGCTTCCCCATCAAGCCTTGGATCATGTTATAACAATCTATACAAATGTACGTATTATAAACAGAAATACACTATATTAAGAAAGAAGAAAGAAGACGCTTGAGTAACTTGCATCTATCAAGTGGCATGATATCCGAGTCAGGGGGAACAGCGCTTCCCCATCAGGCCTTGGATCATGTTATAACAATCTATACAAATGTACGTATTATAAACAGAAATACACTATATTAAGAAAGAAGAAAGAAGACACTTGAGTAACTTGCATCTATCAAGTGGCATGATATCCGAGTCAGGGGGAACAGCGCTTCCCCATCAAGCCTTGGATCATGTTATAACAATCTATACAAATGTACGTATCATAAACAGAAATACACTATAATAAGAAAGAAGAAAAGAAGACGCTTGAGTAACTTGCATCTATCCAGTGGCATGATATCCGTGTCAGGGGGACCAGCGCTTCCCCATCAAGCCTTGGATCATGTTATAACAATCTATACAAATGTACGTATTATAAACAGAAATACACTATATTAAGAAAGAAGAAAGAAGACGCTTGAGTAACTTGCATCTATCCAGTGGCATGATATCCGTGTCAGGACGACCAGCCCTTCCCCATCAAGCCTTGGATCATGTTATAACAATCTATACAAATGTACGTATTATAAACAGAAATACACTATATTAACAAAAGTCACCGGACATCCCTTCAAGAGCAAATGAATGGATCCGATGTGTTGTTAAGACGTGCAGTAAAGCTGCAAACGGTGTAAAAACAAGCATGCGCCTGACCGCGACCGCACTTTGAGGTTGAGTGAAAATGTCGCGGAGGGTGAGAAAACTAACTTTGAGAAAGGAAAGATTGTTGGGTGTTATATTAGTGGGTTGTCCATAAGAGAAACCGAGAGGCGTTTAAACATACCCAAGTCAACTGTTTTGGACGTACTGAATAAGTGGAAGACACATGGCGTGCCTGAAGCAGCAAAACGTACCGGCAGACCGAAGAAGCCGCCTCGGTGGCGCAGTGGTCTAAGCGATGGCCTCTGATCATTCGTCCGAACGGGGTCCGGGTTCGAATCCCGGTGAGGCATGGATGTTGTGTTTGTCTTACGGCACTGGCTCTCTCCCTTCCCTGGAACCAGTGACCCTAAATTAAGGACGGGCGACTGCTTATAGTCCATTGAGTTGCTCACAGTGGTCGTTAAACCTCCAATCCAAAAAAAAAAAAGAAAAAAAAAAAGAAAAGACAGAAGAAAAAACTCCCTAACGTAAATGCTATTTCCAGTTTGGCAACGCCATTTGTTACTCCATGATTGTATATAAATGCCTGCCACCTACCTTTCACGCAATTCGGCCCGATGACGAGGCTAAAGTAGATTCGAAAGTGCTTGCCAGTGTAGCTGATTTTAGTTTTTAACTTGTAAATAAATATACATTTTTAAATGCAAGTTTTTAACGTTTCAATCGTGCATACGGCAGCCTTGGGTTCTTGGTCATACCATTTAGCACTAAGTCTTTTAATCACTTAACTTTTGCTGCTGTTAAAATTTTCGACAGGTTGTCATCTTTAACCTGGTTTACTGACCTGCACGAATAGATCGAGCTTACAGGGGTTTTTTTTCACAATCTTCGGAAAACGTTATCTTCAGAGGACCTACATCTGGCTCTCTTAATGAACTGCAAACTACTACAGGTAATTCCCAAATTTCTTAAACCCCTTGTTGACCTCGCTCACGACGGGATTTACGTGTGCTTACTGTTGCAGAAACCAAGCGCCTTCATGTGGAAATTAGGGCTAAACGTGGATATTTGGATTACCTAAATCGCAAGACCTATCTTGCATATCAAATTTTTGCAATTAGGACAGACTCCATCACGTTCGGAAGATCAATGATTCTGATCAGTAGTAGGACTGCCTCGGTCATACAACGCATTCAGGCTACTCATGTTCACAAACTCCGTTCAATGATGTCGGCTAACGAAGTTCCTTGCTACTACTCAAGTACGTCGAAACCTGAATCTACAACCTCATCCACTTCACTTCCGTTTATCAACCTGTGCTCTGCTCCTTCGACTCAACCACAGATTAAGAACTTGTCTCATGAATATAAATTTGCTTTCCCGTTGTGTTTTAGGCATATGTTTACACTGTTACCCAGGTTGAACGATTAGTTAGGGCCTTGGAGGAAACTCATCGAGATCCTGTTAGAAACTCTATCGCCAAGGTGTTTGATAGACCTGACTCTCAACCCTTCAGGTCCCATTCCTCACAATCTGCTCGTTCAGAATCTTCTTACCTGTGCTATGAAAGAAGTCAGCTTACAACAATTGCCCGTAATACTACTCTCGCTGTTATCAGTGCTGATAAATCACAGCAAATACACTGCTGGCCATCCAAAATGAAACACCAAGAAGGAATCATCCGATTGGCCTGAAATTCGCAGCATGCGTCGCTCGCGAGAGGACATGCAAACGATTAGCATTGCAGGGCATATGCAAATCATGTGTGCCCAGCACGCAACCGAGAAGCACTATAAGAAGGGTGCACATAAGGCGGGCTGTAAGTAGTGGAAGTGTGTTGCGCTGCCCGACCTGTGCGAGGTAAACTTCCTGATGCCTCGTCGCAGAATACGGCAGTCATTCCAGCAGGTTTCGGAGTTCGACAGAGGACGAATAGTGGCTTATCGCGACAGCGGTTTATCGTACCGAGACACCGGCGCCCGTGTGGGACGACATCCAACCACAGTGAGGCGTGTATGGATTCGATGGGTGCAGGAGGGTCCGACGGACCGACGTGAGCGATTGTTGCAGCCGCGGCACATCACCGAACGAGAGAGCCGGAGTGTTGTGCGGCTGGCATAGACGGCTAGCACCGCCACATCACGAACGTTAGCGCAGGAATTAGGGTATGTTGCGCAACAACCTGTGTCAGCACGTACCGTTCGCTGTCGTCTGCAAGAGCGGGGACTTGTCGCACGGCGCCCATTGCTCCGATTACCATTGACGTTACACCACCGGCGAGTGCGGCGGCAGTGGGCCGTTGAACGCCGCACCTGGATTACGGAATGGCCCGGCATTGTCTTCTCCGACGAATCCCGCTTCTGCCTGCGACACCACGATGGTCGGATCCCCGTGTGGCGGCACCGCGGCGAGAGACTGTATGGCGCCAGTGTTATGCATCACCATACCGGTCCGTCACCTGGAGTTATGGTTTGGGGCGCAATTGGATATGACACCCGCACCCCTCTGGTACTCATCGCCGGTACACTCAACAGCCACCGCACCATCTCCGACGTTTTGGGGCCTGTAGTCCTCCCTTACCTGCCGGACCTGCCAGCTGCCACGTTTCAATAGGATAATGTGCGCCCGCACGTGGCACGCATCGTGCAGCAATTCTTCACGGCCCACCAAGTGTCACTGCTGCCGTGACCCGCCTGCTCTCCCGATATGTCGCCCATCGAACACGTCTGGTCACTGATCGGCAACCGAGTGGCCCGGCAAGCACCAGCCGCTGCTACGCCTGATGAACTGTGGCAACGTGTGGAAGCAGCCTGGACCGACATACCCCAAGCCCACATCCAGAGCCTCTTTCGTTCGATGCCGCGGCGTGTAGCGGCCGTTATTGCAAGCCATGGGGGCCACATGAACTATTGATGTCTGCGTGTTCCGCAAGTCGCACGGGCCTGTAAGCTCAATCGTTTCAGCTTTGTATCTGTTGTTATGTGTCCAGTAAATCTGGCTTTGCTATCTCGTGTCCTTCTTGGATCTGCATTTTGGGTGGCCAGCAGTGTAGTAGTACTGGATTCCAGTGACTACAACACTAAAATGCATGCAGCTATCCAAAAGATTCCTCATAAGGTAGTCTCTCAAGATCCGACTAAGGCCTTAATCTTGGCCATTTTATGACTAAACAGTCAGGGTTGTTTACCCCAGGCAATCTCTGCAAACTTACATCCGCCCGCTGGACCCAGTATCCCGCTTGCATTTCGTAAAATGAAGTTACATAAACCAGGTCATCCAGTTCGTCCCCTGGCCTCAAGTGCAAATAGCCCATCTCGGCCCCTTGAGTCAGCTTTGGCGAAGTTTTTGGCTCCCCTGACTAGATCTTCGCCATATTCTATCAGAAGTTCCACCAAAGCTCTGGATATCATTCGAGCATTTACTTATTCAAGGCAAATTTCTTAGGGCTTCATTGGATGTGGTCTTTATTTCCAAATGTGCCCATCCCTGCCGTTCATAGCATTATCGAGAGGAAACTTTCCACTTACCCTGGCCTTTTTCCCCTCGAAGTGGAGGCCATTACGTCAGCTTTACAGCTTGTGACCTCACGCTCTTTTTACGCTTTCCAACCGTAGGTTGAAGAAGCCTATATGCTCCAGCTTTGTCCGTCCGCACGATAACTCACGTGAAAATGGTTCGATTTCGACGAAATTTTAGTATGTGGTAGGGAACCACCTGAGGACGAACCCTATTGAAAATGGGCGAAACAGGCTCAAAGGTCAGGACATAGGAGCGGGATCCATTCCATTGCTCTTATGCGTCAGAACTTGCGTAAAAATGGTTCGATTTCGATGGAACTTTAGTATGTGGTAGGGAACCACCTGGGGACGATCCTTTTTGAAAATGGGCGGAATGGGGTCAAAGGTCAGGACATAAAATCGGGATCCATTTCATTGCCTTTATGGGTCATAACATGCGTAAATATGGTTCGATTTCGATGAAATTTTAGTATGTGGTAGGGAACCACTGGACACAAACCCTATTGAAAATGGGCGAAATGGGGTCAAAGGTCAGGCAGGGCATAAGAGCGGAATTTATTCCATTGCCCTTATGCGTCATAACTTGCGTAAAAATGGTTCGATTTCGATGAAATTTTAGTATGTGGTAGGGAGCCACTGGGGACGAACCCTGTTGAAAATGGGCGAAATGAGGTCAAAGGTCAGGACACTGGAGTGGGATCCATTCCATTGCCCTTGTGCATCATAACTTACCTAAAAATGTTTTGATCATTCGTCCGTAAGGGGTCCGGGTTCGAATCCCGGTGAGGCATGGATGATGTGTTTGTCTTACGGCACTGGCTCTCTCCCTTCCCTGGAACCAGTGACCCTAAATTAGGGACGGGCGACTGCTTATAGCCCATTGAGTTGCTCACGGTGGTCGTTAAACCTCCAATCAAAAAAAAAATGTTTCAATTGCAACAAAACGTTATCATGTTGTTCCGGAGGTATAGTGAACTGGTTCTGTTGAATATCAGCGAAATGGGGTCAAAGGTCATTGCACAAAAGCAAGATTTTTTCCAGAGCCATTATTCTCATACCTTGCGTAAAACTGCTTCCATTGCGACAAAACTTTAGTATGCTATTCTTGAGGTATACCGAACCGGTTCTGTTGAATATCTTCGAAATGGGGTCAAAGGTCAGGACACAGGAGCGATATTTATTCCACAGCCATTATCCTCATAACTTGAGTAATAACTTGAGTAACGATTTCTGGTATGTTGGAAAGCGTATCATAATGCATTGCATGATTTTACTAACTTGTTTCAGATTTATTAATGTCATCTACCAACAACAGGGGGAACACCTATGGGCTCCCCTCTGTCTCCCGTTCTTTCAGAGTTTCTCTTACAGGAATTAGAAAATACCGCTCTTTCAGTTTTTTCTTTCAAACCCCTTCTGTATATCCGTTATGAAGATGACATTCTAGTTTTTTGGTCCTTTGCTGTTGAACAACTTCATTCCTTTACAGGTTTTTTATCCTCATAGTATCCTACGATTACATTAACTATTGAGTTGGAGTAGCAAGGCTCGCTACCTTTCTTAGACTTCCTTTTTTCATATAGTTCTACAGGTTTACAATATTCCGTGTACAGTAAGCCTTCTGCGTGTCCCGTACTTATTCCTTGCGACTCTTCACAACCATGGAGCCATAAGTTAGCTGCGTTTAGATTTCTACTCAACCGCTCCTATTCCCATTCTTTTTTTTTTTTTTTTTTTTTGATTGGAGGTTTAACGACCACCGTGAGCAACTCAATGGGCTATAAGCAGTCGCCCGTCCCTAATTTAGGGTCACTGGTTCCAGGGAAGGGAGAGAGCCAGCGCCGTAAGACAAACACAACATCCATGCCCGACCGGGATTCGAACCCGGACCCCTTACGGACGAATGATCAGAGGCCAGCGCCTTAGACTACTGCGCCACCGGGGCGGCTCCCATTCTTCGAACGCCTCTTTACAACGTGCAGAATTTCGGAAGATTTGGACAGTTGCTTCCACGTTTGGATACTCTCGCGACGACATATCCCGCTTGGACAGAAGGATAAATCGTCTTCAATTCACAGCATTACAACGGGAGTCGCAAACCGTACGATTGACTACAACCTAGCCATTGTCAACATCCTTGGGAATGTCTGCACTAGGTTTCATATTTTTTTTTTTTTTTTTCAATACGCACCTTCAATTTATTTAATTTGCTGCGCAAGGACCGTGACAAGATTCATCCACTACATACACTGCTGGCCACCCAAAATGCAACACAACCACTTAGTAACAACTTTATGGCCGTTACTGTTCAGCTGAGAGGGGGAAGGAATAGTTTTGCCGTGTCTTTCGTAAAAACTGGCACTTATGGGAAATTTTCGATTTGGAAGGTCGTACAAAATTTTGGGCCCCGTTTAGCTTAAGGTACATCATCCGCTTAAAGGGTTAATGGTATTATTATTATTATAAATTTGCATAAAAATCTTAACTACATACTTACAAGATTCATCTATCCATATAATATAAATCTACATTGAGTTTTTCATCTTTCTGTGACTTCACCGCTCTACGTAGTCAATTTTCTTTGCTGACTGCCAAGATTGCCAAAACAAAGAATCTGCTCAGGGAAGTAATGTGTCGTTCAGCAAGAAAATCTTTAAGCTAAGCAGGAAATTTAAAACTCAAAAGAAAGGCTAAATTAGAGGTAAAAGTAGCACCAATTTCCAAGTGTTAAAGGAAAATCCCTTAGTTAATTTAAGTGAAAAGTTCTGGCTAGCAAACAGAAAATAAGGCACTAAAAAAAACAAAAGCAAAAGAAATTTTCACGCTGCACTAAATTCTTGCTAACTCCTTTGTGATCATCCAAATGCTTATTTCGAGCAGTGTGTTGCTCTCTATGTGATTTCAAAGAGCTAAGGTTCTCGTCACAATGCATTCATCCTGACGCGACAACTTTCACAGACGACTGTCGTTTCCACTAACATTTCTGAATTTGTCCTCTGACCATTCTCTGAAAATTCAATTTTATTGGTGCTTACCCTTGAAACAAAGTATCATAGACGCTATGTCGTTAAATTGCAATTTTAGCGGTAATAAACCATCCTGAGATCGAGGCTCAGAAAGTACGATTTTATTCGTAGTTGCGGAAATTTAATTTGAAAAAAAGAAAACACCATGAGAACGTAGACTTTGGAAACATATTTTTTTTGATTGGAGGTTTAACGACCACCGTGAGCAACTCAATGGGCTATAAGCAGTCGCCCGCCCGTAATTTAGGGTCACTGGTTCCAGGAAAGGGAGAGAGCCAGTGCCGTAAAACAAACATAACATCCATGCCTGACCGGGATTCGAACCCGGACCTCTTACGGACGAATGATCAGATGCCAGCGCCTTAGACCAACTGCGCCACCGGGGCGGCCATATTTTTTAGAAATTACCTTCAGAGATTCAGTACTGAAAATAATTATTTCGCTATGGAAACATCCCCTGGAATAAACCAACTTAATGAAAGTGGACTATGAAAACTTAAGTGCATTGAACTTTTATTTGATTAAAGAGTATGGACTAAAAATATAGCTCTATTGTTAAAATAGCCATCCCGAAACGGAAGTTCTGAAATAAGATTTTACTGTACTTACTCGAATCTAACGCGCACTTTTTGTTCAAAAAACTTTGTGGTAAAAAGAAGGTGCGCGTTTTAATCGAGTACGAGCATTTGCAAATACGTAAGGTTGACGCGCCTTTTCATTCTTCCAAGCATGCAGGGCAAATGTGCTGGGTAGGGCGGAACCGGAAAGAGCAGAAGCAGATGACCTTGAGTCTACGCACACATCAATCACTCATTGTTCCTGCCTCCGCTTTTTTTTTTTTTTTTTTTTTTTTGGAGGTTTAACGACCACCGTGAGCAACTCAATGGGCTATAAGCAGTCGCCCGTCCCTAATTTAGGGTCACTGGTTCCAGGGAAGGGAGATAGCCAGTGCCGTAAGACAAACACAACATCCATGCCTCACAAGAATTTGAACTCGGATCCTCGGACGAATGATCATAAGCCATCGCTATGACCACTGCGCCACCGGGGCGGCCAACGTGTTACTTGATCATTATGTCTATATCTGTGCACATTTATTTATTATTTTTTTTATTGGAGGTTTAACGACCACCGTGAGCAACTCAATGGGCTATAAGCAGTCGCCCGTCCCTAATTTAGGGTCATGGGTTCCAGGGAAGGGAGAGAGCCACTGCGGTAAGATAAACACAACATCCATGCCTCACAGGGATTCGAATTCGGATCCTCGGAAGAATGATCATAGGCCAGCGTTTACACCAACCACTGCGCCACAGGGGCGGCAATTCGGTTTTCCTGAGTGACGGTTGCAGGTTAATAATCAATCTGTAAATCAAACTCATCTTTGCAAGGAGTAGCTTGTAAAGCAACTTGCAGCTGTGGAAAATATTACACATGTGAAACAAGTCGTAGGCTGGAAGCTCGCATCGCAGAGAGCAAGGCAGCAATAAAAAATTGTTCAAACAAGACAGGAATAGACAGGCACTTTAAAGAAACAGGACACCGCATGAACTGGGACTCTTTAACTGTCATTGGACATCAGTCCAACTTCCTGAAACGTAAATTGAAAGATGGACTTGAATTTGGAAAATACCAGAACTTCTTCATTAATTACTGTAAGGGATGTTCGTTTCCTAACATCTGGCAAGATATATTGCAGAATTACTGTAACCGTCAAGGTTAACCGCAACCGAAGACCAAGATGGAGGTTAAACGAAAGACTGCCTGACGAAGGATATATCGAACGTTATTCCTAGATTCGATGTTTTGTGAGACGAGAAACAAGCTACCCCATCCCATTAAGATGCAAATACCTCTGTTAGGTGGTTTCAAAAAATTACTGGGCCGCTCCCTTGGCGCACTGATCTAAGCGATGCCCTCTGATCATTCGTCTGAAAGGTGTCCGGGTTCGAACCCCGGTGAGACATGGAGGTTGTATTTGTTTTACGGCACGGGCTCTCTCCCTTCCCTAGAACCAGTGCCTCTAATTTAGGGACGGGCGACAGCTTAAAGCCCATTGAGTTGCTCACGGTGGTCGTTAAACCTCCAATAAAAAAAAAAAAGTACTGTAAAAATAGGAAAGCAAATGAAGAGTGTTACCATTGTGAAAATAGGCCAATATCATCAATTTCTTTTTATGGAGTTCTTTTTTTTTTTTTTTTTTTTTTTTTTGATTGGAGGTTTTACGACCACCGGGAGCAACTCAATGGGCTATAAGCAGTCGCCCGTTCCTAATTTAGGGCCACTGGTTCCAGGGAAGGGAGAGAGCCCGTGCCGTAAGACAAACACAACATCCATGCCTCACCGGGATTCGAACCCGGACCCCTTTTGGACGAATGATCAGAGGCCATCGCTTAGATCACGGCGCCACCGGGGCTGCTCTTATGCAGTTCAGTAATTTTATTATAATTTTGTATTTTTACATTAAAAAAGAATACACGCTAGTAATGTAGTGACAATTTTCTTTTTAAAAAATACCATAAATTCGAATTTGGGCAGGTATTTATAAATTTTGGGTACAGGAGCTACGCAGTCTCAAACAGTTTGGGAAACCCTGGTTTAGCCGGTTAAACGCTCAATCGAGCGAATAAATAAATAATTTTAAAATAAGACGTTTAGAAGGACAGATGTGGTATTACTTAACTAGTGCACCAGAAAAATTTCGAAAATATGTGTTATATATTCACCAAATCAGAATTAATGAAAGTATTTCCAATACGGTTGGTCACATATTCGTTGCTGTCAGGCTAAAATATTTAAAACTCATTAATTCTGCTCTTCACCTCTGAATAAAGTAATCATTTGGGGAGAATTCAATCAATAGCCTTGTGAAACAGAAAATATTGAAAAACTTGCCTCCATGTTATCATGCATGCCTTGCTTTTGTCAAAGACACTTAAGTCAGCAGTGCTTCACATATGACATTCTTTTTGCGTTTACAGATGATAGTATCGTTTCCCGTTTTCATTCATTGTCGTAACAAAAGAAGCTAGACCGAAAAGAGATATATCAGTGCAAAAGGCCTCAGTCCTATTGCACTGATATATCTTTTTGTCGCATTCTGGGAACTTACGTTTCCATCAAGACAACGCTTTCTTCCATCCATTAAGCTGATATCTTGTTCTTTCTGAAAAGAGATAATGCCTTACACTTTGCTGTATAGTCTCGTTCTCAAGGCACTATTGACTACAAAGGAAGCAACTATATTTTTTACACTTTCTGGATCGATAGATTTTTGTTTTTCTTTACTGCTGAGGAAAGGCTTTTTAGAAAAAAAAACAGAAAGAAAAAACGATCAATCTAATGCAATGCTTCTTATAGAGTAGTTCATACAATATCGCGGTCACAAGAATAACGTTTGCCTGTAAGTACGATTCTGATATAATTTCGTTGAGATCACCTATATATTACCATTTGAAATACGTCCATTTTTTCATGTTGGTGTCAGTTTGGCAGAAAGTGTTCCGTAGAAAGTGGATGACGAGGAAGAAAGTTTACACAAGGAGAAAAATTGTTGAAAGGCACGGAGAGAAATTGTTGAAGGTTGCCCTCCTCAAATTTCTTTTAAACGGATACATCAGGCGTTAACGGATTTTCAACCTTAAGGTAATAAAAGGTTATGCATCACACATTTTGACAAGAAGGTTTGTTCTCTTATTATCAATGAGTGCCGTGGTGTTTTGTGTATTGCCTAAGTAATCTCGTCGATGATTTCAGTAAGAAAAATCAGAGAGAGATTCAACTGGTGTAAGAAATTTTAGTGTGATAGAACATCTCACTTTTTATATCAGTTTCTAGCTATTAGGATTAGCTGACAAAAACAACTCCATACAGTTTTAATGGAAAATGCTCTCCACAAGCATCGGCTGAAATGTTTGAACCCCATTTCCATTTACAACAATACGCAGATATGTTGAAGAAAATATGCGCAAACTGGTCTTACATACTACTTTTAGAAATGTCCTAAAGACTAATCAAATGCTGGTGCTGTTAACCATGACTAAAATGTTGTGTGTTAAAGCATATATATCACCTCCACGTTTTATATATATATATATGTATATATTATATATCTTGAAGATGATTATGGGAGATTTCAATGCAAAAATAGGGCAACGGCAACAGAATGAAGCTTCAGTAGATACATTCGCTCACGGCAACAGAAACCAGCGTGAAAATACTCTCGTAGAGTTTGCCGAGGCAGAAGGGTTTTTCATGTTGAACTCTTTTTCAAGAAAAAGCCACACAGGAAATGGACATGGAGACATCCAAATGGGACAACAAGTGAAATTGATTTTATTATGTGTAACAAAAAAATCGTCCTAGAAGACTGCAGTGTGCTAAACAAGTTCAACACAGGTAGTGACCATAGATTGGTGAGATGTAAGATGCACCTCAAGACTAAACTCGAACGTGGCAAGCTCATAAGACAAACAAATGTATTGACATACCAACCTTAAAAAAACACCATAATATCTTCAAGTTGGAACTGAAGAACAGATTCTCTGCTTTAGAAGGCCTAACATCGGAAGAAGTGAATATTTCTGAAGTTAACAGAAAAGTAACCAAAGCTCTTATGGAAACAGCAACAAAATTAGCTGGGTCTGAGAACAAGTTGCATGTGAACAAATTATCAGGAAAAACCAAAATGTTGATGCAAAAAAGAAGAGAGATGAGGACAACTGAAGAAGATGTGACTTCCAAAGTGGAATATATAGAACTATGCAAGACAGTACGAAAAAGTATCTCTGAAGACGTAAGGAAATTCAACTGTGAACTAGTAAGGAAATCAATTGAAAACAACCAAAGCCTAAAGATAGCAAAGGGACATCTCAGTAAGGGAAGAAAACAGGTTATGGCACTGAGAAAAGAAGAGGGTTCTGTAACAAGAAATAGAGGCGAAATTTTGACAAGAGTGAAAAATTTCTACTCCAAATTATATGAAAGATATTATACATGTACTCCAGACATCATGAAAGGTACCAGTACCAGAGTTCTTCCAGTCCTCCCAGCAGAAGTTGCACATGCAATCAAGAACATGAAGCGGGGGAAAGCTCCAGGAGAAGATGGAATTACTGCAGACATCATACAAGAAGATTCCTGAGGATTGGAACAACGCTACAATGATCCTGCTACATAAAAAAGGGGACATTGAGGATCTCAGGAACTACAAACTTATCAGCCTCCTATCAGTGGTTTATAAAATCTTCACTAAAGTTCTTTCACACCGCTTGAAGGTGACACTGGACGGGGCTCAACCGAGAGAACTAGCTGGATTCAGGAGTGGCTACAGTACAATAGATCATATCCATGTACTGAGAGAACAAATTCAAAGAGCGAGGGAATATGAACTTCCATTGTGCATGGCTTTTATCGATTATGAAAAAGCCTTTGATTCGGTGAAACCATCAGCAGTTACAATGGCTCTGAAATCCTATGGTATTGGAGATGCGTACATTATCGTTATTAATAACATCTATGAAAATGCAAGTGCAAAGATTCGGCTGTTTGAAAATACAACACACATAAAAATTGAAAAAGGAGTGAGACAAGGTGACACCATATCTCCGAAGCTCTTTAATGCCCCATTGGAAAATGTCTTTCAATCGCCGAACTGGGAAAACAAAGGGATAAAGATTAATGGAGATTATCTAACCCACCTTCGTTTTGCTGATGACGTAGTCATTTTTGCAACTACCCCATCAGAGCTGCAGAGTATGATCCAGAAACTTGCTGACAAGAGTAAAGGCGTGGATTAAAAATGAACTTTCAGAAGACGAAAGTGATGTTCAATGCTTTTGCAAGAAATAAAGATTTATCGATTGATGGAGAAAAGCTGGAGATAACAGACACGTACATTTATCTTGGACAGCAGATATCAAGTGAGGGTCGTATTGATGAAGAAATTAATCGGCGTACAAAACTAGCCTGGAGAGCTTTTGGAAGAAACAGCTTAATTTTCAAGAGCAATATGCCATTATGTCTTAAAAGAAAAGTGTTTTATCAATGCATCCTTCCAGTGCTTACGTATGGTGCAGAGATGTGGACCTTAACTTAAAGAGACATACAAAGGCTGCAGAGAACTCAATGCAGCATGAAGAGGTGCATGCTTGGGGTAACCAGGAGAGATAAGAAGAGGAACTCGTGGATCCGAAAAATGACAAGAGCGGAAGACATCATGATCAGAGTTAAATCACTGAAATGGCAATGGGCTGGACATACTGCCAGAAGGACAGACCATCGATGAACAGCCGAAATTTTATATTGGATTCCAAGGGACAGGAAAAGACCCAGAAGAAGACCACATGGAAGATGGGTCGGTGAAATTCGAAAGTATGCGGGAGGGACATAGAGGAGACTGTCACAAGACAGATCGTTGTGCAGGAAACTTGGGAAGACCTTCGTCCAGCAGTGGATTGATAATGGTTGACAATGATGATGATGATGATGATATTATATATAACTGCAAGAGTACAAGACGTAAATCATTCTTTAAAATTTTAATATGAAATACCTACGCTTGCAGTAAAGACCTGCTGAATTGTTCGAAACCCTTTTTCCATCTACAACAGTGCAGAGATCTGTTGAATACCACATCCACAAACTGATGTAAAACTGTAATTAACTGCAGGCGTGATTACCGTAAGTGACAGTCATGTTGTGTGTTCAGTGCATCTTAAACATGCGGATATAAATTGTTTAAAATGTACTAAAATCCTAGTAAGCCCTACAATTCAACTACATGTGTGAATGTCTTAAGGACTGTAATTTAATTCCAGACCTACGTGAATATTTTAAGGACCGTACTTAAATTCAAAACCTACGTGAATGTCTTTAGGACTGTAATTAAATGCAGGTGTTATTAACGGTAAGTGAACGTCATGTTGTGTGTTCAGTGCTTCTTAAGCATGCTGATATAAATTGTTTAAAATGTACTAAAAACCATTAGAATGTCGAATCTTCAGAAGGAAATGCAGAACGAAATAGTAAGCATTACATTTTAACTATATACATGAATGTCTTAAGGACTGTAATTAAATTTAAGACCTACGTGAAAATTTTAAGGATTGTAATTAAATTCAAGACCTACGTGAATGTCTTGAGGACTGTAATTAAATGCAGGTGTTGTTAACCGTACGTGACTGGCATGTTGTATGATCAGCACATCTTAACAATGCTAATGGAAATGTTTAAACAGCAGTAAAAACTATTAGAATGTCAAATTACCTGAAGAAAATGCAGAACGATATTAAGCATTACATTTCAACTACGCACTTCTAAAAAACGCATCCACGTGAGAATACAACCCCGCCTTCTCGTGGTGCATCCTGTTCCCACTAAAGGGGCTCTGACGACCGCCCATAGCGGTATAACTATACCATCGGGATTAGAGGAAATTCTATCCCACACTCACCAACCCGCTTGGCCAGCGTGGTGAGTTATGGCCAAACCCCTCCAAAATGATTCCACAACTTAAATCTTGGCCCTCAGTCTCCGGCAGCTGGAATGTACCTGGCCAAGGCAGCGGCCAGTGCGACATGAAGGCAGAGGGTGCTAAGATACCCCGGAGGACCGGACTAGGCTGCCATCTGATGCTGACCTTGGCTACTTACAATGGACGCTCCCTATCTTCTGATTCAAGGCTTCTTGAATTGGAAGAGGAACTACAAAGGATCAAGTGGGACATCGTGTGGCTAAGTGAGGTAAGGAGAAAAGGAGAAGATCTCATCGAACTGAAAAATGGACATCTCTTCTACTATCGTGGGACAGATACTGGCAGAACTAGTGGTGTTGGATTTATAATAAACAAGAAACTGAAGGATAAAGTTGTAGAAGTTGAAAGTTCCTCTGACAGAGCTGCACGACTTGTTATCCAACTCTCGAAAAGATACCAGGCTCAGATTATTCAAACTTATGCACCCACCACAAATCATCCTGAAGAAGAAATTGAAGAATTTTATGAGGAAATTTGTCGTCTAAATAATAAAGGTAAGCAGCACTTGAAAATAATTATGGGAGATTTCAATGCAAAAAATAGGGCAACGGCAACAGAAGGAAACTTCAGTAGGTAAATTCGGTCATGGCAACAGAAACCAGCGTGGAAATACTCTCGTTGAGTTTGCAGAGGCAGAAGGGTTTTTCATCTTGAACTCCTTCTTCAAGAAAAAGCCACACAGGAAATGGACATGGAGACATCCAAATGGGACGACAAGTGAAATTGATTTTATTATGTGTAACAAAAAATTCGTCATAGAAGACTGCAGTGTGCTAAACAAGTTCAACACAGGTAGTGACCATAGATTGGTGAGATGTAAGATGCACCTCAACACTAAACTTGAACGTGGCAAGCTCATAAGACAAACAAAATCTATTGACATAACCAACCTTAAAAAACACCATAATACCTTCAAGTTAGAACTGAAGAACAGGTTCTCTGCTTTAGAAGGCCTAACATCGGAAGAAGTGGACATCTCTGAAGTTAACAGAAAAGTAACCAAAGCTCTTATGGAAACAGCAACGAAATTAGCTGTATCTAAGAACAAGTTGCATGTGAACAAATTATCAGGAAAACCCAAAATGTTGATGCAAAAAAGAAGAGAGATGAGAACAACTAAAGAAGATGTGACTTCCAAAGTGGAATATATAGAGCTATGCAAGACAGTAAGAAAAAGTATCACTGAAGAAGTAAGGAAATTCATCTGTGAACTAGTGAGGAAACCAATTGAAAACAACCAAAGCCTAAAGATAGCAAAGGGACATCTCAGTAAGGGAAGAAAACAGATTATGGCTCTGAGAAAAGAAGATGGTTCTGTAACAAGAAATAGAGGCGAAATTTTGACAAGAGTGAAAGATTTCTACTCCAAATTATATGAAAGGGATGATATATGCACTCCAGACATCATGAAAGATACCAGTACCAGAGTTCCTCCAGTCCTTCCAGCAGAAGTTGCACATGCAATCAAGAACATGAAGCAGGGAAAAGCTCCAGGAGAAGATGGAATTACTGTAGACATCATACAAGAAGCAAGTGGAGAAATCGAAACAGTACTCGCCCAAATTTTCATTCGATGCCTTAATGAAGGGAAGATTCCTGAGGATTGGAACACCGCTACAATGATCCTGCTACATAAGAAAGGTGACATTGACTATCTCGGAAACTACAGACCTATCAGCCTCCTATCAGCAGTTTATAAAATCTTCACTAAAGTTCTTTCACATCGCTTGAAGGTAACACTGGACATGGCTCAACCGAGAGAACAAGCTGGATTCAGGAGTGGCTATAGCACAATAGATCATATCCACGTGCTGAGAGAACTAATTGAAAGAGTGAGGGAATATGAACTTCCATTGTGCATGGCTTTTATCGATTATGAAGAAGCCTTTGATTCGGTGAAACCATAGGCAGTTACAATGGCTCTGAAAACCTGCGGTATTGAAGATGAATACATTAATATTATTAATAACATCTATGAAAATGCAAGTGCAAAAATTAGGCTGTTTGAAAATACAACACACGTAAAAATTGGAAAGGGAGTGAGACAAGGTGACACCTCCGAAGCTCTTTAATGCCACATTGGAGGGTGTTTTTCAGTCGCTGAGCTGGGAAAACAAGGGGATAAAGGTTAATGGAGATTATCTAACCCACCTTCGTTTGGCTGATGACGTAGTCATTTTTGCAACTACCCCATCAGAGCTGCAGAGTATGATCCAGGAACTTGCTGACAAGAGTAAAGAAGTGGGATTAAAAATGAACTTTCAGAAGACAAAAGTGATGTTCAATGCTTTTACAAGAAATGAAGATTTATCGATTGATGGAGAAAAGCTGGAGATAACAGACACGTACGTTTATCTTGGACAGCAGATATCAAGTGAGGGTCCCATTGATGAAGAAATTAATCGGCGTACAAAACTTGCCTGGAGAGCTTTTGGAAGAAACAGCATAATTTTCAAGAGCAATATGCCATTATGTCTTAAAAGAAAAGTGTTTGATCAATGCATCCTTCCAGTGCTTACGTATGGTGCAGAGACGGGGACCTTAACTAAAAGAGACATACAAAGGCTGCAGACAACTCAAAGCAGCATGGAGAGGTGCATGCTTGGTGTAACCAGGAGAGATAAGAAGAGGAACTCGTGGATCCGAAAAATGACAAGAGTGGAAGACATCATGATCAGAGTTAAATCCCTGAAATGGCAATGGGCTGGACATACTGCCAGAAGGACAGATCATCGATGGACAGCCGAAATTTTAGATTGGATTCCAAGGGACAGGAAAAGACCCAGAAGAAGACCACATGGGAGATGGGTGGATGAAATTCGAAAGTATGCAGGGGTGACATGGAGGAGACTGGCACAAGACAGACCGTTGTGGAGGAAACTTGGGGAGACCTTCGTCCAGCAGTGGATTGATAATGGTTGACAATGATGATGATGATGATGTCTTGAACGTAATGCAACTTTGAAAAAAATGTCACTGAAAAGCTATTTCTGTAAATCATTCAAAGTTAAAAAGAAATGGTCACAATCTATCTGTGAAACGTCGATCTGCAATCTCAGAGCAACGAGTGTTTATGACGTTTCACGTGGAACGTAACAACTAAGAAAGTATATCTACTTAGGATTTTCTCTTGTCTAATCATAGGGATACCTCATAACACGAAGAAGGAATCAGAAGATCAATAAGTTGAACAGATTTTTAATTGATCACGTGATTTTCATAGGCTCAAAGGAAATCCGTAAAGATCGTATTGAAGAAGGACTTGGAGAAAGAAAGTATTAACGTGAATGACGTGCACCTTTGTTAAAAGAATTACTAATAACAATCCATCCATTCGCTTTTCTCCTTTTTAGAAGTTTTGGAACCTGGCAACATGATCCAGTTTCTTAGAAGAAATAAAAGCCATTTCGGAAGGACCATAGAACCTATTACTAGCTGTTTTCATAACGTGGGTATACATTTGCATCCAGAAGTTGTAGCACCACCATCGAATTTATTTCGGATGGCTTTGTCTAAACTGTTTTTCTTGTTGCATATCAGCGCTCATGTGCATATCTTACTCTTTGTGATATGCGAACTGAAAGAGAATGGATTTGTAGCTAATCCTCTGTTTTGTATGGTTTTGTGAATGAACTCTATTTTTCTTTGGACATCGCTTCGTCTAAAAGCCGCAGCATTTCGAAACTTATTTGGATACTGTGAACAGATCGAAGGCGAAATTAAAAACTTCCTTCACGGGACGCCCCTTTCAGCGGTACTCTGGTTAAAACCTGTGACTTAAGCTGTCTCGTTGATGCCTATTATTTTATCTGTGGTATGGTTCCTCATAATTATCTTCACGAAATATTGAAAAACTTGCCTTCATGTTATCATGCATGCCATGCTTTTGTCGGAGTCACTAAAGTCAACAATGCTTCTCATGTGACATTCTTTTTTGCGTTTAAAGGTGATAATAACGTTTCCCGTTTTCATTCATTATCGTAACAAAAGAGCAGGCCTCAGCCCCATTGCACTGACATATTTTTTTGTCGTATTCTGTGAACTAACGTGTCCATCAAGACAACGCTTTCTTCCATCCATTGAGCTGATGATTTGTTTTTTTCTGAAAAGAGATAATGCCTTACACTTTGCTGTATACCCTCGTTCTCAAGGAACTATTGAATCCAAAAGAGGCAACCATATTTTTTGCACTTATCGATCGATAGATTTTTGTTTCTTTACTGCTGAGGAAAAGCTTCTTGAAAACAAAACAGTAGAAAGAGAAAAAACGATCAATCTAATGCAATGTTTCTTATAGTTCATACAATCTCGCGGTCACAAGGATAACGTTTGCCTGTTAGTACGATTCTGATATCTCCGTATCTCGTTGGGATCACCTATGTATTACCATTTGAAATACGTCCGTTTTTTCATGTTGGTGTCAGTTTAGTAGAAAGTATTCCATAGAAAGTGGATGACGAGGAAAGAAAGTTCACACAAGGAGATAAATTGTTGAACTGTATGGAGAGAAATTGTTGAAATGTATGGAGAAAAATTGCTGAAGGTTTCCCACTGCTACCTTCCTTTAACTGGACACATCAGGTATTAACGGATTTTCAACCTCAGGGTAATAAAGGTTATCCAAGAAGGTTTGTTCTTTTATTATCAATGAGTGTCGTGGTTTTTTGTGTATTGCCTAAAAAATCTCGTCGATGATTTTGAGGAAGAAAAATCAGAGAGAGGTTCAACTGGTGTAAGAAATTTTAGTGTGATAGAACATCTCACTTTATATATCAGTTTCTAGCTATTAGGGTTAGCTGACAAAAACACCTCCATACAGTTTTAATGGAAAATGCTCTCCACAAGCATCGGCTGAATTGTTTGAACCCCATTTCTATTTACAACAATAAGAAGATGTGCTCAAGAAAACATTCGCAAACTGGGGTTACATATTCTTTTTAAAAATGTCCTGAAGACTAATCAAATGCTGATGCTGTTAACCATGACTGGAATGTTGTGTGTTAATGCATATATATATATCACCTCCACGCTTTATATATATATATATATATATATATAACTGCAAGAGTAACTGACATAAACCACACTTTAAAATCTTATGAAATACCTACGCTTGCAGTAAAGACCTGCTTAATTGTTCGAAACCCTTTTTCCATTTACAAGAGAGCAGAGATCTGCTGGATACCGCATTCACAAACTGTTGTAAAATTGTAATATACTGCAAGTGTGATTGACCGTAAGTGAACGTCATGTGTTGTGTGTTCAGTGCTTCTTAAGCATGCTGATATATATTGTTTAAAATGTACTAAAAACCATTAGAATGTTGAATCTTCAGAAGGAAATGCAGAACGAAATAGTAAGTATTACGTTTTAACTACATACGTGAATGTCTTAAGGATTGTAATTAAATTCAAGACCTACGTGAATGTCTTAAGGACTGTAATTAAATTCAAGACCTACGTGAATGTCTTAAGGATTGTAACTAAATTTAAGACTTACGTGAAAAGTTTAAGGGCTGTAATTAAATTCAAGACACATGAATATTTTGAGGACCGTAATTAAGTTCAAGACCTACTTGAATATCTTAAGGACTGTAATTAAATTCAAGACCAAACTGAATGTCTTAAGGATTGTAATTAAATTCAAGACGAAACTGAATGTCTTAAGGACTGTAATTAAATTCAAGATCTACGTGAATGTCTTGAGGACTGTAATTAAATGCAGGTGTTATTAACCGTAAGTGACTGGCATGTTGTGTGTTCAGCACATCTTAAAGATGCTAATGGAAATTGTTTAAACAGCAGTAAAATCCATTAGAATCTCAAATCACCTAAAAAATGCAGAATGATATTAAGCATTACATTTCAACTACGCACTTGTATAAAACGCATCCACGTGAGAATATAATCATATACATAATCAGGAGTATGTCTTGAACGTAATGCAACTTTGAAAAAAATGTCACTGAAAAGCTATTTCTGTTAATCATTCAAAGTTAAAAAGAAATGGTAACAATCTATCTGTGAAACGTCGATCTGCAATCTCAGAGCAACGAGTGTTTATGACGTTTCACGTGGAACGTAACAACTAAGAAAGTATATCTACTTAGGATTTTCTCTTGTCTAATCATAGGGATACCTCATAACACGAAGAAGGAATCAGAAGATCAATAAGTTGAACAGATTTTTAATTGATCACGTGATTTTCATAGGCTCAAAGGAAATCCGTAAAGATCGTATTGAAGAAGGACTTGGAGAAAGAAAATATTAACGTAAATGACGTGCACCTTTGTCAAAAGAATTGGTAATTATAATCCTTCCATTCGTTTTTCTCCTTTTCAGATGTTTTGGGACCTGGCAACATGATCCAGTTCTTTAGAAGAAATAAAAGCCATTTCGGAAGGACCATAGAACCTATTACTAGCTGTTTTCATAACGTGGGTATAAATTTGCATCCAGAAGATGTAGCACCACCATCGAATTTATTTCGGATGGCTTTGTCTAAACTGTTTTTCTTGTTGCATATCAGCGTTCATGTGTATATTTTACTCTTTGTGATATGCAAACTGAAAAAGAACGGATTTGTAACTAATCCTCTTATTTGTATGGTTTTGTGGATGAACTCTGTTTTTCTCTGGACATCGCTTCGTCTAAAGACCGCAGCATTTCGAAACTTATTTGGGTACTGTGAACAGATCGAAGGCGAAATCAAAGATTTCCTTCACGGGACGCCCCTTCCAGCGGTACTCTGCTTAAAACCTGTGACTTATGCTGTCTCGTTGATGCCTATTGTTTTATCTGTGGTATGCTCCCTCATAGTTATCTTCACGAAAGAAGACATTTCGGAAACCTTCAATCTGTGCTGTTTTCATATGAACAGGAACATTTACTGGGCTACATATTACTCCTGTTTCTTTTTGGTTATATCAGTATATTTCCATTTTCTTCTCACCCTTGTTGGTTATTCCTCTTTGCTTATGTCTGCTCTATGCTTGGAATTCTGCAAATTTATAGATGCTTGCACGGATATTTTGCGAAATAGCAGTTGTTCACCGCTTGGAGCGAATGATATGCTCGTCGTGTTTAGAATTTACGAGCAAATACAGGAACTGATAGTTGCAACAGATTCCGTGCTAAGTCTTCCGTTGTTTTTAATGTTATCTTTTCAGATATGTACCTTGTTTATTTCCGTTACTATAATCCAATTCTTGATTAGACATTCAATGGTTTCATTTTGGTTTTGGTACACTATTCTCTTTGTCTCGGCAGTAGTAACAGCCACACTGTTGTTCATCTTGTCTGCTTCTCAACTTTATCGGAAAAACAGAAATCTGACGAAGCAAATGGCAAAACTAAAAGAATGTTTCGTGTTCAGGCAATGTGAAGATAATCGCAATATCTTATTAACAAATCTGATATGTTCAGATGAATTGGGTCTAACAGTTATGGGAATGTTCCCCATAACTAGAAACATGGTGCTGACATTGTTCAGTTCTCTGGTAACTTACGCGGTCTTGCTGGTTCAGTTTGGATGAAGACGAAGTATATTTGAGGATGAAATCACATCCTTCAGGTATTAGGAGCATCTATTGTAGTGTTTTTAGTTGAAGTAGTTGCTGTTCTTGAATTAACTGGTTTCCTTAGCTGACAACTAGTGTGGGACATACGCCACACTAGAAATGAACGGCCACAGCGAAAACAAATCAGCACTTAAGTGCCTTTAACTGGTTCTCGTTGTCTACGAAGTGATAACACACAGGAAGTTTCACTCACCACTAAATTTTAGTCAACTATCAATTCGTAATTCATCAGATGACTCATAACCTTCTAACTGGCTAGAACAAATTAACTCGTGAAAAAGAAAAAACTGGGCTGAAATCTGCTCTAACGAATATTTTCGCCGTCTGAGAAGATGGTCAAACGTGGCTAGAACAAGTGAACCTGCACTTCAGAAAATGTTGCTGTTTCCTTAGCTTTGTTATTGGTCATTTATAGGGGTGGTTCACACTAATTCTTTCTGACTACTAAAGAGGCTGTAAGTAATAAAGAGGGGAAGCACGTATCATGACCACAAATCTGCAGCAATACATTCCGTCGGAGTAGCTTACTTGGGTAAGCAGCGCACTCCGGAGCGAGACGCGGTTCTGATGCCGTTACAGGTAGATTCCTGTTTTCACTTAGCGCTCTAAAAGTGGATCTACTGGCGGTTGGGTTCTTCGAAAAATGTGCGATGTTCGTTCCACACATCGTCTGGAATTAACGAAAGGTTCCTTCTTCACTTAAAAACAAAAATTACGAATGAGATGGTGGGACGTAGTACAGAGGTGAAGCACGAGTCAAGACGACTAATCTGCAACGATACATTCCGTCGGTGTAGCTTAGTAGGTTAGAGTAACTCACTCCGGAGCGAGGAGACACGGCTTCGATCTTCCACGCGACAGATTCCTC
The DNA here is from genome assembly GCA_039090855.1 of Macrothele yani. Taxonomy (NCBI): domain Eukaryota; kingdom Metazoa; phylum Arthropoda; class Arachnida; order Araneae; family Macrothelidae; genus Macrothele; species Macrothele yani. Next base: position 105,184,201 of record CM076999.1, on the reverse strand, counting down.
TTTTCACAGGCCTACAAAAATGGCGACGAAACTAAGAAAGGAGAGAGAAGAGTTTTAGTAACTTGCTTCTATCCAGTGGCATGATATCCGTGTCAGGGGAACCAGCGCTTCCCCGTCAAGCCTTAGATCATGTTATAACACTTAACATACAAATGTACGTATTATAAACATAAATACACTATACTGACAAAAGTCACCGGACATCCCTTCAGAAGCAAATGAATGTATCCGTTGTGTTGTTAAGATGTGCGGAGCAACTGCAAATGGTATAAAAACAAGCATGCAGCTGACCGCGATCATATCGCACTTTGAGGTTGCGTGAAAATGTTGCGGAGGGGGAAAGTACTGACTTTGAGAAAGGAAAGATTGTTGGGTGTTATATTAGTGGGTTGTCCATAAGAGAAACCGAGAGACGTTTAAACATACTCAAGATAACTGTTTTGGATGTACTGAATGAGTGGATGGCACATGGCGTGCCTGAAGCAGCAAAACGTACCGGTAGACCAAAGATAATCAGTGATAGAGGACGTCGAAGACTCAGGAGAGTCGTTAGAGCTAATCGACGGAATACTGCACAAGACCTCAGTGTACAGATGAGTAAAAATGCTGGAACCACGGTATGTACACGTACCATTCGCAGAGAACTTCATTGCATGGGCTGCCGTGGTCGTGCGGCTGCTCATAAGCCTTTCATCTCCACTCGGATTGCTACTCGTTATTTAGCATGGTGTAAAGAACATTAATCGTGGACCGTAGATCAATGGAAACGGGTCCTATGGACTGATGAATCCAGATACACGATCCATCAGTCTGATTGTCGTGTGTGGATACGGCGGGAGCCGGGGTAACCCTATTTACCACAGTGGACTGTTCCTACGGTCAAGTTTGGAGATGGCAGTGTACTCGTGTGGGGGTGCTTTTCATTGTATGGTTCCGGCCCATTGGTTATCGTGGACAAACCTATTAACCAGCACGTCTACCTCGATATTCTGGACAATTATGCCGTACCAACTCTGTGGCAATACTACGGAACTGAGCCTTGTAGGTACCAGCAGGATAATGCACCGAGCCAGAAAGCAAGGACTGTTACGGCATGGTTTGACAATCATTCCGTATCGTGTGTGGACTGGCCAGCACAGAGCCCTGATCCTAATCCCATAGAGCACCTATGGGATGAATTAAAGCCTACTGCAGAGCAACAGTTAGCTGCAGCATTATGTACTGAATGGAAGCGCATACCTATTCCTGTGTTCCAAAACCTTGTCGAAAGAATATCTCGAAGGGTCAGTACATGCATTAAGGTCAAAGGTGGACCTACACCGTACTAATGTATGTTAATAAATGCTATGTTGTGGCTCTCATATAGGTGTCCGATTACTTTTGTCAATATAGTGTATGTTTTGAAAATATTACTTTTGTCAATATAATGTATGTTTTGCCCTCTATTGGCAAGACTGTGAATTAGGAAAAATCAGAAATTACGGGCAAAATATTGTAAAATATTTCCGGGCGCTTATCACCAGAAACACGTTTCAGGCCGCTACTGTTCAGCTGAGAGAGGGATTGAGGAACAGTTTTGTCGTGTCTTTCGTAAAAACTGGCACTTACGGAAAATTTTCGATTTGGAACGGCGCAGAAAATTTTGAGCTCTGTTTAGCTTAAGGTACATCAGCCGCTTAAATGGCTAATGGTAGTATTATTATAAATTTGCATAAAAATCTCAACTACATATTTACAAGACGTTATGCATCTATCCATATAATATAAATCTACATCAAGTTTTTCATCTCTCTGTGACTTCACTGCTCCACCACATCACATTCGGCGTAGTCTATTTTCTTTGCTGACTGCCACGATTTCCAAAACAAACAATCTGCTCGGGAAGAAATGTGCCGTTCAGCAAGAAAATCTTTAAGCTAAGTAAGAAATTTTAAACTCAAAAGAAAGGCTAAACTAGACGTAATTGACAAGAAAATTTCCTAGTGTTATAATACTTTGAGGGAGATCATAGCCAGAGTTAAGTAACGTAAGTACTTTTGCTGTATGTAGGCCTAGTCTCGGAATTTTTTGATCGGACCTCGTAACCCATATAGTTGCTCACGGTGGTCGTAAAACCTTCAATAAGAAAAAAAAATTGTTAAACGTTGGCGTATCTGTATCGAGCATGAGGAGAACTATGTAGAAAAATAAAATATGTAAATTAAAGTAGAAATTCTGAGCTTTGTTCTTGCTTTGTTTCAATTTGGCATCTTGCCACTGGGGTTGTATATTAATATAAAGGTATTACTTTCTGAATACCCTCCGCATTAGATATGTGGCTGAAATTCGATGAACACTCAGCGTACGTCAGTATTTGTGTCAGCGAAGCTTGCGCACGATTGGACTCGTATTTTAATCATTTGCGTACATCGATACATCCCATGTTTGGAAGACGTGAATCCGTTTATTGGTGTAAATATATATGACATAAATGTTAAGTCAGAGAATATCCGAAAACTTGAAAGTTTGGTCACCCTGGAGCGGGAATCGAATCCGCGTCTCTCGGATAGCGCTCGAGTATGCTAGCCACTATGCCACCTAGAACGACCAAGTTTCAAGTTTCCAATTAATTTGAATATAACCATCACAGGCTTCGCTAGTCGAAGCAACAGGCCATTGACATTCTGTGGCATTTCCGCAGAATATCAATGAATTTTATTCATTGATATTTTGTGCCTCCGGGCAATCACGGGAATGAATTAAATCCTACAGATTCGCTATGTATGAACACTGGTTGCTTCGACTAGCGAATCCTGGGATGGTTATATTCAAATTAATCGGAAACTTGAAACTTGGTCGATTTGGGCGGTGTAGCATACTCGGGCGCTATCCGGGAGACGCGGGTTCGATTCCCGATCCAGGACAATGAAATTTTCAAGTTTTTGGATATTATGTGACTTCTCATCCATGTCATATTTATATCAATAAACGTATTTACATCTTACAAACATGTATTGTACAATGGTGTATTGTCCAGTATTTCATTCTTCCACACATTTCTTCCGCCTGCCGATTTGCGAGCGCGTGCGTCTGATGACCCCTTGTGTGTGCTGCAGTTTCAATATGGCAGAATGTATTTATTGATAAATTTTGATTTCTTCCCACATGTTTTACGTTTCTCGTGGAACACTTTTATCTACGTTTATGCATAATAAGAACAATTCTCGCGTAAGAGAGATTTTCGTTTGTTTCGTATACCTGAAATTTCATTCGAAACGTAAATAACACCCTGTTGGAAAGAAAGTCATCGGCAGATGAACACAGCTCTTGTCACGAAGAAGAGAAAATAAGGAAAGACGACACCGAATTCTCAGATGCAGTGTGCACGTTATCTGAATTCTTCACTACATAAAACAAAAACGAAATTAAAGAATATTTTCAAAAAAAAGAAAAAAAAGTAAAGAACAAGCAAAAAACTGGGCAGTGTTTTCATAGTGGGTGTACAGAGTTACATAATTAATTTGTTCAACCTGATTCCTATGATGGATAAAAAAATTTGACCTATTTATATTGGCATAAATCAAGCTGTTTTTTCCATGTAATGTAGAAATTTAAACTTTTGATTATCCTTGAAAAGAATTTGAATCTTCCCATTTGCGCTCGAGTATGCTAACCATTACACCATCCAGGACAATGAAATTCAAACATCTGAGGGATTGATCTGAAACGTCAGACTTTGAAATCCGTGCGCCAGTCGAAACAAACGTGTCTCATTGTAATGCTAAGTTAGGTCACCAGCAAATGAGTGAACATCAAGTTGGAAATACATGGAATAATTAATATAGACATAAATCAAACTGTCTTTCCATTTAATATATCTACAGAAATTTGAAAGTCTGATTTCGTCCTGAAACGGGAATTGAACCCACATCTCAAACTTGGGAATCGAACTTCAGCACAAATCGGGAAATGAGGGTTCAATTCCCATTCCAGGACAATCAGTTCTTCAAATTTCTGTGGTTATGTTACATGGAAAGAACAGCTTGATTTATGTCTATATTAATTATTCCATGTGTTTCCAGCTTGATATTTACTCATTTGCGGGTGACCTACATATTTACGCCGTTATCTTACTCCGTCTATTCTAACCTATTTATTCCTTCATCCTTACTACATCTGTTCTAACCTCCTATTTATGCCTTCATCTTTACCTCCATCGATTCTAACCTCCTATTTATGCTGTCATCCTTACATCCATCTATTCTAACCGCTTTGTTTTGTCTTACTCCATCTATTCTAACCGCTTTGTTTTGTCTTACTCCATCTATTCTAACCTCCTTGTTTTGTTTCACTTCATCTATTCTAACCTTCTTGTTTTGTCTTACTCCATCTATTCTAACCTCTTGTTTATGCCGTCATCCTTACTCCATATATTCTAACTTCCTTGTTTTGTCTCACTCCATCTATTCTAACCTCCTATTTATCCCGTCATTCTTACTATATCTATTATAACCTCTTATTTATCCCGTCATTATTACTCCATCTGTTCTAACCTCCTGTTTATGATGTCATCCTTACCTCCATCTATTCTAACCGCTTTGTTTTATCTTACTATATGTATACTAACCTCCTATTTATGTCGTCATCCTTACTTCATCTATTCTAGCCTCCTTGTTTTGTCTCAATCCATCTATTCTGACCTCCTATTTATCCCGTCATCCTTACTCCATCTATTCTGACCTCCTATTTATCCCATCGTCCTTACTCCATCTATTCTAACCTCCTGTTAATTTCGTCATCCTTACTCCATTTATTCTAACCTCTTATTTATGCTGTCATCCTTACCTCCATCTATTCTAAACGCTTTGATTTGTCTTACTCCGTCTATGCTAACCTCCTATTTATGCCGTCATCCTTACTCCATCTATTCTAACCTCCTTGTTTTGTCTCACTTCATCTATTCTAACCTTCTATTTATCCCGCCATCCTTACTCTATCTATTCTAATCTCCTTGTTTTGTCTTACTCCATTTATGTTAACCTCCTATTTATGCCGACATCCTTACTCCTCCACCTATTCTAACCTCCTTGTTTTGTCTCACTCCATCTATTCTAACCTCCTATTTATTCCGTCCTCCTTATTCCGACTATCCTAACCTCCTTGTTTTGTCTTACTCCATCTATTGAAACCACCTTGCTTTGTCTCATTCCATCTATTTACCTCCTAGCACCCATATCATCTGACTAGGCGGATGTCTCCATGTGCTAACGGTGTATTTTTCATCAAGCCTTTTGCCTTTTGGTCGTTGAACATGTGCTTCACGTGATTCAAATTGACGCACAGTTGATTCATCCGAAAAAAAAAATTTGGCTTCAATTTTCAGTAGTCCACGATTGATGACTCTTCCCAAGCTGGAGTCTCTTCTTTTTCATGACAGAGGTTAGTCTAGGTCAGTGGTTCCCAAACTTTTTTGGCCATGCCCCACCTAAGCATCTCAAAAAACGTGATGACCCCTCTGTGACATATAATTCTTATTATTAAAAAAATGAACTTCTATCGTCCACGTATAATAACATATACGTATAATTCTGTGACATAATTCTTATTATTCTAAAAATGAACTCCTATTCACGTGGAGGATAGGAGTTACATATAATTCTTATTATTCAAAAAAGAATTATACGTAACTCCTATCCTCCACGTATAATGACATATAAGTATAATTCTGTGACACAATTATTATTCTAAAAATGAACTCCTATTCACATGTTCTTTGAAAGCTTCTTAATTTCCTAAAAGGCCATTAACAAGCTGCCAAAGAACATGGCATCCGTGAAAGAAAAAAATAAAAGAACGAACTTACAGTTGAAGTACTGAGGAAGAAATCACTAAGAAATTGTTAAAAAAATAATAATATGAAGTGATATGAAAAAACAGCAAATAAAGTTTCAAAACTTATAATAGAAAACTGAAATGCATAAATATAAAGTAATTTTAATGGAAGCTTTTTCTGTAATACTTTGATCATTTTAATTAAAAATACAATTTGAGCTCACCTCAAGATAAGTAGACTAAAGTTAGTGTGATCCTTGTGCTGCATGCCTCTGCAGCAGGCATGCAGCACAAGGATCGCACTAACTTTAGATATTAGAAGAAAGTAAAAGTATTTAGTGTGTTCATTCTCGAATTGCCCCCCATAAAAATCAAATTGCGCCCCACGTTGGGAACCACTGGTCTAGGTTTATGTGTACGTTTATAAGACTTTCATCCAAAATATTTGCTAAGACGTCGTGAAACAGTACGGATACTAATATCAGACCCTTTGAATGCAGAAAGGCTTTGATTTTCTTGCACGAACTCTTCGGAGAGCGCATAACCAATCATCTTATGGTATTGCCATCACGTGGGGTTGTTTTTCTTGGACATCCACTTCTCTTTCGGTCGCTAAATTCACCTGTATCTCGATATTTCATGATCGTTATATGAATAGCAGTCTTGCTCACATTCACCTTTCTGCTTATGTCACGTTCGGAGTATCCTTCATGATATAAAGTCACTATTTGTGTCCCCTGAGTAACATTTAATGACGCTGTGAAGTGCCTGCCCTGCAGGACGCACACGACATAAAGGCAGATAGCAGTGATAACCAACGTTCGCGTAGCTCAATTGGTAGAGCGACTTATTTCGGAATGAGGGGATCGGGTTCGAGCCCCGGCGTGGACAAAAATGACGGAGAAATTTACTTCGTTATCTCGCTTTTTTTGCCCATTTTTCGCTATATACAAAATACGTACAAAACCTCTCAGCATGAAAACCAGAAGCAAACTGACACTCGCACGCTTCCCCGAACTCTATCAACAGCTACCTCTGGAGGATAATGCAACACCGACAGGAAGTTGAGTAATACAGACAGTAGCTGACGCAATCGGCAGAAATCTCCTAATTCCAACAGGTGGTCTTCAACATTTTCGAATGACTGTAATTATAACTGTAGTCATAACATTTAGATAGCTTCAGTATAAAGTACTCGGTTTTGTTAATAGTATCCTACTTTCTCTAAACATTCAATAGCATTTACTGGAGAAGCATCAGAATAACAGTTTAGATTTTCCGTCTCATCTTCCTAGGGTGAATCCTCATTTTCTTCAAAGTTTTCTTGCGAAACGTGCAGTCACTTTTGTTCTTTTGTTAGCGTTCCATGGCAGCTAAATAGTTTAGAATTCTAAAGAGAAGAAGAAATGCGCTACGTATAAAGTTTGGCCCAGCATTTTTCCAAAGAATTTTAGTTTGTAATAAGGTGTTTTTCGTTATAAAGTACTTCGTTATAACGTTTTATATTTCTTATGTAAATACAATAAGCCAAACAAGTTCACGGTTTCTTTTTTCGTTGTGTACTTTTTGGTATGACGTGTTTCGTTATAACGAACTTTGATTGTATGTAATAATGTATCCTTTCAGTGCATATCGCACTTATCGATGGATCTGTGTTTTTCGGATGATATGAATTTACCATGAAAACGTATGCAATAGTTTGTGTTTGTGAATAACTTATTTCGTGAAAATCTAAGCTACGTGATTATGGTATTGCTTGCTTCTCTTTATGTGCAAAACTCTTGTTCAGTTTTCAGTTTTTTTCAAACATTGATGACTTTTTCTTCTCTGCTTTAGAGCCGATGTTATTTTCTCATTTCTTTCCGGTAATGAAAGTTTGTAGCACTTACCCTTTGTTCCCGTATGGAAGAAAAAGAGAAGACAATTTGAGAGGAACTAAAAAGTTTTTTCAGGTGTTACACTAGATTTTGATGAACTCACACGCAGGCGTAAGAAAAAATCACATTAAAAAAATTCATTACCAGGACTTACTCGGTATGTTTTGTTCAACATGACCTCGTATAAAAAGGAACCTCAGTCGTACGCAATAATTGTGCAGCGCGCTAAGGCGAAAAATAAAGTTAACGTCCCGCACTAAGTAATTGATAGAACAAGAAAAAGCATTTACTACACAACTGGCAGCGCACTGTTCGAAACAAGTACCTACGTAACCTGAACTGGCAAACTAGATGCGTAGATGTTGAAAATGATTCGTTAAAATGCACAGAACTCTCGGAATTCTGTCGGATGCACAACTTGTTTTTCGCGATTTCTTCGTCTTCGGTTCATCATCCTTTTTGAGTTGCTTCGGTGCTGGATTTAATAAAGTGTGAGAAACAAGTCATTTGTAAAAGGGACAAGGGAGTTCGACAAAATTTAAAAAAGGCTTCATTCTGATGAAAGGACGAATTGCAGTATGAATACCAGTTTTAGATTCGACTGAAGTAGACTTTTTACAACGAGCACGAATAAGAAGAATCTATTGGTATAATTTTTGAAGGACGTTTCTTTGCTATTACAAATCGCTGAATTCAAGAGAATACTTCCGACGTAGCGTCTTTGCCTACACTACTCTGAAACTTTATTGCATTTCCGTCGATGCGTGGGTATTACGATAGATCTGTAAAATAAGTGGAACATATTATTACTAGAGCTGTAAAAAAGGAAAAGAACGTATGAATATCCTCTTGGTTTTGTTCTCGCACATTTCCCGAGAAATACAAACTAAATAAAATTCCATATGTGTGTACGAAATCAGTTCTTAAAATTTTCCAAAGCTCATGAATGCAAAAAAACAGAAAGGCAATAAATAGATATGCTGATTTTTCAAATGATATAAATAGATCTGACACTATGCCACTGTGATATAAAAAGACCTCATGATTTTTCAAGTGATACAATACACTGCTCATTTTTCCTATGATACAAATAGGCCATCTAATTTTCCAAATGATGTAAATAGACTTGCTCATTTGAAAAATCATCAGGTCTATTTATATATTTTTCATATATAAATAGACCTGATGATTTTTCAAATGCTGTAAGTAGACCTGCTGATTTTTCAAATGATATGAATAAACCTGCTGATTTCCAAAATGATATAAATGTAAATGGACGATGTAATCACTCTTTCCACGTTATTTTTTAAACAACACATAGCGACTGAAAAATTGTATTTCGGCACTGCTGGGATCGAACCCCAGAACTCTCGATAACTAGTCGAGTGCGTTCGAATTTACGCTACAGCGCCAACAATTCTCAGCGCAATGCGTGGTTTATCAGTCAGCATCTGACTATACGAATGCGTATTGATGGTCTCAGCAACTGAGATGTCGTCATCTAGTGGCATTTAACGCAACAGCTATTTTAATTGTAGCTGATAAATTATAAATGTACCTGCTGATATAAATGTACCTGCTGATTTTTCAAATGATATGAATAAACCTGCTTATTTCCTAAATGATATAAATGTACCTGCTGATTTTTCAAATGATATAAGAACACCTGTAAAATTTTCAAATAATGTAAATACACCTGATTATTTTCCAAATGATATTAAATAAACCTGACGATTTTTCAAATGATATAAAAAGACCTGTTCATTTTTCATATGATTGCATACGCCCAACGAGATAGAAATACATAGAGTGCTTCTGCGATTGGTTCTCTGCCGTGGCAGCTGAAGCCAACGCAGGGAGAGCCCGCCATCTTTGATGAGGTACAAATTCTGCGTGTGTCAAGGAGTCACCTCGGTTCTTTCAGCTGTTCGGCGATCGTGTTATGCTTCATTACAAATTTAGTGCTACAGTTTCGTGAATAATCACAATTATCAGCACATTTTGATATTTAAAATGCCATATTACTGCGCAGCTTTTGATTGTAAGAATAAAAGGAACAAGGATTGTGGAACTACATTTCACAAGTAAGCATTTTAAAATAAGGTTGAGCTGTAAATGCTCAGTTAATCAAACACAAAAAATAAAACATCTAATCCGTGTAGCTGGTGATTAAACCAGCAGATAAGCCATTTCAATATTTGTGTTATCTTAAGACTTTTTATTTCTTATATTTTGTAAACAGTCGTACTCAATGTGAAAACTGAATGATGTTTACTCTGGGAAGCTGAGGTTAACTGTGGGTTACCAACTTTGAGGCTTTTTGGGTACAATTTCTACCTATGTAAATGTTTTGTTTTTTTCAATATACTGAGGATGTCTTGCAAATGGCATTTGCATATATATTCTAGAATCTGTACAGTGTACATGCAACTTGTCTGACAAGACAACAAATATTTCAAAATCTTAGGAAGCAGCAATTTCTTTTTATGTGATAAAGATCATGTACCCATGGCTAATGTCCATTAGATAGCAAATACTGGTAAAGCAATCAATTTATGGTTACTTAAATTGCAGAAGTAATAATTGTGATTGGTAATATAAATTTATTGCTTGCTGACACCTGTCAGGAAACAATCTAGTATTTTATCTGAAAGCACAGGGTCACCCAGCTTGTGTTCTAGGCATTTGTCTCTGATTAGTGATTAATCTGTAGTATTACTGCAACAAAGTGAGAATGGGGAGCTTGAAAATTTCTTGACAGAATACTGTTTATTTATGAATGTGCAAGTACAATGTGTGTGATCTATCTCTTAGCAAAAAAACCTACAGGCAATATTGATTTAAAACTGAAAATAGGAAACAGGGAGTACAATGGTACCTCAAAAATGCAAACAACATAAAATATTTATGAAAACTGGCACAAACGATTATGAAATGACAATTGAAAAAAAATTATGGAATTATACAAAAGAAAGGGACTAGCAACATTTTGTAATAACTACTTGCATTTGATTTTTGCGTGATAGGTGGTTTTTTTTTTTTTTTTTTTTTTGAAGAATGTGACCTCCTGATTCATGATGAATGTACAGTCAGTATGTCCATGTATAAATTGCCAGTTATTCCTTTTGCATCAACCATATATATGAGAGGTTAGTATTGAACAAATATCACTCACGTAAATCAATCTTTCTTTGAATTGAACAAGTTGTGCCTGTATTTCTCTAAAATACAAATCAGACGCACTTGTATTTCCAGCAAGACTGCTGAAGGAACCCACAAAATAACAACACAAAACATAAACATTTGCTCGCCAAACTTTTTGCACATCATGAATGCAAATCAGTAGTTGTTAATTTCTCACTTCATATTAATAAGAGGTTGTGCTCTTAAAATTGAAACAAAAAAAAACTATGTGCAGTACATCTTAACAATTGCCAAAATGTGTCCAAATATCAGGTGAAAACTACAAAATTTCAGCTTTGGGACAACAAAAAACTAGGCTTCTCAAAAAAAAGTAAAATATGAAAGTGCAAATAAAAAATATTAAATACTTAATACTGAAACAAAAAAAATACAATTATTTGTCCCATAAAAAAATTAAAGTCCATAATCTGAATTTTTTGGTCACTCAGCCCAGAGCTTGAATAATATCTAAAATAATACATGCCCACAGAAAATTTACCTGCCCAGATATTAAAGGCAGGATGTGTAGAAAGATTTTTTTTTTATACCAAAAATTATGTCTTTTTAGGTTGAAAAAGTACATAAAACTATTTTTAGCTACTCGGTACTGGTGTTGCTAACTGTAAATACCATTTGGAGAGAAACTTGGGGAGACCTTCATTCAGCAGTGGATTGATAATGGTGTATATATCATCATCATTGACAACTATTATCATTACAATATATGTATACTGTATATAATCAAAATATATATCATTATCATCATTGTCAACCATTATCAATCCACTACTGGATGAAGGTCTCCCCAAGTTTCTTCCGCAATCGTATGTCTTGAGCCTATCTCCTTCATGTTACTCCGACATGCTTTCGAATTTCATCCACCCATCTCCAATGGGATCTTCTGGGGTTTTTTCGGTAACACCTAAGCTATGATTTAACTTCCGGGGCTCCAGATGTCTTTCCCTGAAGAGTGGTTTGGGGTTCCTGAGTTGTTTTATTCCATGTCATTTTTGTTTAGAACCATGAAAGTGGGTTACTTCTGGTTAATTCTATGTTTATTTCTACTACGTCTGATTCCTGCAGCAAGGTGAAGTGTTGACGTGGTCTAATTACTACATGAGTGTGCTTTTACTTCTTTTTACTGATAAATATATAACATCAACCATTATCAATCCACTGCTGGATGAAGGCTTCCCCAAGTTTCTTTCACAGCTGTCTGTCTTGAGCCTGTCTCCGTGTCACTCCTGCATGATTTCGAATTTCATCCATTCATCTCCCATGGGGTATTCTTCTGGGTCTTATATATACATAGAGAGAGAGAGAGAGTGAGAATTATATTGTGTTAAGTATTTAGTGTATGTGCTGGGAGATACCTTTATTATGGTCAAGTTACCACAATTGCCTTGCGTACCCACGAATAAGGCTTACAGATTTGTGTTGTTGAATGTCAAGACTAACAAACAGATTAGAAACATGCCCAGTGCTAAGGACTTTTAATTTTTATTAAATAAAAACCAGGTAAGTAGTAGTTTTCTTCTGATTATATAAGATAGGGGCAGTTGGTAAAAGTATTTTAATATTGGTACCTCTTGGCTGTGTAAACTCATTGTTTGTTTTCCGTTTTTCTTCGAACTTTTTTTTTTCATTTAAAACTCTCATAAAATATTTGGCGTCTATGTATTTGGAGTGATAAGCTGTGGGATGATTCAGCATTCTCATGGTGATGACCCACGAATATCTAAAATTTTTACCGAAATTGCGGATTGACTGCAACTGTATTTTTTATTTTTGTATTTCTTTTTTTTCATTTACTCTATTACCGCTGACTTATATTTCTCTGAAAATTTGTTCCAAAAAATTTGTTAAATGTCAAAAAATTACGGCATGAGATTTTATTCAACGACAGCAAGCTGCATCCATTAAAATATCATTTTTTTTTTTAAAAACACTATTGCCGTCAACTAACAATGAAAAGCGTTATTTGATACGTTAAAGTTTTAGTCTCACCCCCTAGGTGTTTATAACAACACTTCTGAGTTATATCCTTATTTAACATCAAACCATATATTACGAAAACTCCCTTGCTTAACACGGAACGGAAATCGTTCTGTACCTCATCAAACATGGCTGCCACTTGTTTCCGGTGGCTTCACCCGTTCCCCGACGTAAGCGCTCTACGTATTTCTATCTCGTTGCATACGCCTCATGGTTTTTAAACTAATATAATCAGACCTACTCAGTTTTCATGATATTAATAGACCTGCTCAATTTCCAAATGACATAAATACACCTGCTGATTTTTAAATGATATAAGTACATCTGCTCATCTTTCAAATGATATAAATGGACCTGGTGATTTTTCAAATGATATAAATAGACCTGACGATTTTTCAAGTGATATAAGGAGACCTAATGATTTTTAAAATGACATAAATAGACTTGATAATTTTTCAAATGATATAATAAGCCTGTTAATTTTTCAAATGATATACTCGTAAATAGACCTGTTGATTTTATAAATGATATAATAATTCTACTCATTTTTCAAATGATATTAATAGAACCTGCTCGCTTTGCAAATGATATAAATAGTCCTGCTCGTTTTCCAAATCATGTAAATAAATTTGCTCGTTTTTATATTAAATAAATAGACCTGATTATTTTTCAAATGATATAAATAGACATGCCGATTTTTTCAAATGATATGAACACTGCTGATTTTTCAAAATTATATAAATAGACCTGATGACTTTTCAAATAATTTAAATAGACCTGGTGACTTTCGAATGATATAAATAGACTTGCTCATTTTTCAAATGATATAAACATGTCTGATGATTTTTAAAATTATTACAATAGACCTGGTGATTTTTTGAGTGATATAATAGGCATGCTTATGTTTCAAATGATATAAATAGGCCTGCTAATATTTCATATGATATAAATAGACCTAATCATTTTGTAAATGATAGGAATAGACCTAATTATTTTCCAAATGATATAAATAGACTTGCTTGTTTTACATATGATCTCAATACACAGTGTGGCAAAGAATTTTTAAGACTGGGTTTGTAAAATGCCATAAAAACAAGAAATTATAATTTGTTTTGGTTTGTTATTCAAAATAAGTCCCTCCGGCTTCAATACACTTGTTACAGCGATTTAATAATGATTCCAATGCCTGTTCCAGTTCACTTTGCGGAATTGCCTCCAAAGCACGCGTCGAAGCTGTTTGTATGGTCGAAATATCATCAAAATAACACCCTTTTAACGTCATTTTAAGTTTTGGGAATAAAGAAAAGTCGCAGGGTGCTAAATCGGGCAAATACGGTGGATGATTCAACACACAGACGTTATTTTTTGCTAAAAATCTACGAACAAGAAGTGAGGTGTGACTGGGTGCATTATCGTGCAACAAACACCAACGGTTTTCATCCCGATATTCTGGACGAATGCGACGAATTCCGCCCATCAAACGCCTCAAAACATTTAAATAAAACTCACCAGTAATTGTTTGTCCACTTGGAACAAATTCATTGTGGATAATACCCTTACTATCGAAGAATGTAATGAGCATTGTTTTGATTTTCGATTGAACTTTTCTTGTTTGTTTTTTTTTTTTTGGCTTGTGGTGAGTTTTTATTTCCATTCCGCACTTTGTCGCTTGGTTTTAAGATTATATTGAAAACACCATGTTTCATCACCTGTAACAATCGATTTTAAGAAGTTTGGATCATTTTCAGCGGCTGAAATGATGTCTCTGCAATGTGCACTTCTCCTTGATTTTGGTTCATTGGTTAACGTGTGCGGAACAAATTTAGCACAGACTTTTGTTTTGCCCAAATCTTCATGCAGGACGGTTCGAATCGTTTCTTTGTTGATGTTTAAAGACTCTTCCATCATTCTTAGTGACGCACATCGATTGTTTGCCACGAAATCACGCCTTTTTAAATAATCTCAGGTGTCCTAGATGAACTTGGTCTTCCGGTATGCTTATCATCTTCTAGCGTATCTCTTCCGTCCAAAACGTTTGTGCCACAGGAAAACATTTGATCTACTTAAACAAAAATCACCGTAAACTTGTTTCATCATTTGGTACGTTTCCGAGGCACTTTTACCAAGTTTTGCTTTAAATTTAATAACAGCCCTTTGTTCCATCTTAATAATTCAACGTGAAAAAAAATGTACTTCTCTAATGAACGGCCGTTTCGTTTGAGTTACTTTAACAACTGCGCAGTACTTTTGGCAGAAAGCAAGCAGATGGTCACGGTTTATAACGCATTCCCGATTACACTGGTGGCGCCACCGTAGGCTGAAATCTAGCGCCAGTCTTAAAAATTCTTTGACGCACTGTGTAGACCTGATGATTTTTGCAAATCATGTAAATAGACCTGATGATATTCCAAGTGATGTAGTCCTTCATAATGAGCTGAAACGAACTTTTGAACAAAGAGATACAAATACAGTATTATTTTAAGAGTTCCTGGTGTATTAATACGAATAACTTAGTCTTCAACAGAAAGCGAAATCGCGCTAATGATATTTAAAAGCACCACAGTTAAACAGGGCTTCCTGCTTTTTTTTCAATATTTAATTGACATAAAGCTGTACTAAGGAATAAAGAATTCATACTTTAAATATTATTTTATTTTAAGGCATTGTAAACATGAATCGGGTCTTTCAGAAAGCAGAAGCTGGTATTCAAATCAATTTAAGGTCGGCTATAAGCTTTCTGAAGAACACTGGCGTTGATTTCGACGTTTCGACGTTTTCTGTAAAATATTACAAACCGTTGCACCTTTTTTTCTGCTACATTTCTTTGGGGAAATACATGCTGGAAATATATTAGTGCGCGCGGTGTGCATTCACGATACACAGACGTTTTATTTAACATTTCGTTTTATTTTGTGGTTCATGTCATTTGCTTTATGGATTTCACTGCGTGTGAAAAGAGTGGAAGATTAGCTAACGGTACGAAATATTCAGCACCTTCAAAATGATGTATCTATAGACAACTCGGCGTAACCGTACTGACCCGCTTAAAGCACATGAGGATTTTTGCTTATTCCATCTCGTTGTCTTTACTTTTTATGTCAGTAATGATGATTCTTTTAGCAGCCTATTTTAAACTTATTTCTTTGTCTAAGTCCGTTAACGTTTCGGCTGTTGGCATATGACGGGAAATCCGTTCTTCGGGAATCAGAACTATTTTCTTGGCAAAATCCATTCTTTCGTAAGCAGAGTCGTTAATACACTGAGAGCAGCAGGAATTTTTTTCTTTATTGGAGGTTTAACGACCACCGTGTGCAACTCAATGGGCTATAAGCAGTCGCCCGTCCCTAATTTATGGTCACTGGTTCCAGGGAAGGGAGAGAGCCAGTGCCGTAAGACAAACACAACATCCATGCCTCACCGGAATTCGAACCCGGACCCCTTACGGACGAACGATCAGATGCCATCGCTTAGACCACTGCGCCACCGGGGCGGCCACAGCAGGAATCAACGTGCCTAAAAATCCCCCTTATGAATAAGGAGTTTCCTCTTTTTACGCTTTCCAACCGTAGATTGAAGAAGCGTATATGCTCCAGCTTTGTCCGTCCGTCTGTCCGCACGATAACTGGCGTAAAAATGGGTGGATTTCGATGAAATATTAGTATGTGGTAGGAGACCACCCGGGGACGAACCCTATTGAAAATGGGACAAATGGGGTCAAAGGTCACGACGTAGGAGCGCGGTCATTCCCTTATGATCGCGCTCCTACGTCGTCCATTACCCTTATGCGTCATAACTTGCGTAAATATGGTTCGATTTCAATGAAAGTTTACTATGTGGTAGGAGACCGCCTGGAGACGAAACCCTATTGAAAATGGGTGAAGTGGGGTCAAAGGTCAGGACATAGGAGCGGGATCTATTCCATTGCCTTTATGCGTCATAACTTGTTTGGATTCCGATGAAATTTCAGTATGTAGTAGGGGACCACTGGGGACGAACCTTATTGAAAATGGACGAAATGTGGTCAAGGGTCAGGACATAGGATTGCGATCCATTCCATTGTCCTTACCCCATATTATTAAGGTGGACGTCAAGTAATTTTGCTTCCTATACTTACAATGGAAAAACTTTTGTACACATTTCCTTCACAATTAATGTGTTCCCAAGGATGAGAATTTGAATATCGGTCAAAATAACTTCATAATATAACTTGGAAAACTTAATATTTTCTAAAACATAACCATAATTATATTAAAAATCAATAACTTTTCCTTTGGTGGTGTTGAAACCAGAGAAAAGATGGCGCTACCTGTATTTTCATGACGTCATGTAGACAAACAAATGTTGAATTGCATAATTATGGTTATGTTTTAGAAAATATTAAGTATTGCAAGTTATAAAATGAAGATATTTTAATCCATGCTCAAATTTTCATCCTTGGGAACGCATTAATTGTGAAGAAAATGTGTACAGAAGTTTTTCCATTGGAAGTATAGGAAGCTAAGTTACTTGACGTCCACCTTAAAGTAGCAATTCTTGTATGTATGTATGTACATTTTATTTTGAAAACGGCTCTAAGAATTTTGATGAAAGTCGTTAACCTACCGTTTTCTGGTACTAGAAATCGATTTAGCTTGATCTCGACTTTAGGAGAATTCGTTTAGTGGGTTAAATAACCACCCCGAATTATAACGTTTTTAGTGATGGCGTTGTTCCATTAATGTTACCAATGCTTAGAAATCTTATGACGTCACAACTCGCGTTTGAGAATGTTGGCGCGCGGTCATGCCATCTATCTCATTACGTCACGCGTTGTTTGTGGATCCTATTAATGATTTATGACGTCACACTTTGCTAGCAGATGGTCACGATTCCCATCTGCCTCATTACGTCACGCGTTGTGTGCGTATGTCCGTCAGCACGATAACTCGCGTAACAACCGTTGGATTTTGATGAAATTTTAGTATCTGCTAGAGGATCTCCTGGGAAGGAACCCTATTTAAAGTGAACGAAATGGGGTCAAAGGTCAGTTCATAGGAGAGGGATCCATTCCACTGCATTTATGCGCCATAACTGACGTAAAAACGGTTCGATTTCGATGAAATTTTAGTATGTGGTAGGGGATCACCAGGGGACGAACCTTATTGAAAATGGGTGAAGTGGGGTCAAAGGTCACGCCATAAGAGCGGGATCCATTTCATTGCCTTTATGCGTCATAACATGCGTAAATATGGTTCGATTTCGATGAAATTTTAGTATGTGGTAGGGGACCACCCGGGGACGAACCCTATTATAAATCTGCAAATTGGGGTCAAAGGTCAGGCAGGGCATAAGAGCGGGATTTATTCCATTGCCCTTATGCGTCATAACTTGCGTAAAAATGGTTCGATTTCGATGAAATTTTGGTATGTGGTAAGGAACTACCTGGGAACGAAACCTGTTGAAAATGGGTGGAATGGGGTCAAAGGTCAGGACATAAAAGCGGGATCCATTTCATATCCTTTATGCGTCATAACATGCGTAAATATGGTTCGATTTCGATGAAATTTTAGTATGTGGTAGGGAGTCACTGGGGAGAACCCTATTGAAAATGGGCGAAATGGGGTCAAAGGCCAGGACACTGGAGTGGGATCCATTACTTACCAAAAAATGTTTTGATAGCGACAAAACGTTATCATGTTGTTCCGGAGGTATAGTGAACCGGTTATGTTGAATATCAACGAAATGGGGTCAAACGTCATTGCACAAAAGCAAGATTTATTCCACAGCCATTATTCTCCTAACTTGCGTAAAACTGCTTCTATTGCGACAAAACTTTAGTATGTTATTCTTGAGGTGTACTGAACCGGTTCTGTTGAATATCATCGAAATGGGGTCAAAGGTCATGACACAGGAGCGAGATTTGTTCCACAGCCATTATCATCATAACTTGAGTAATAATTTCTGGTATGTTGGAAAGCGTATCATAATCAATGCATTGCATGATTTTACTAACTTGTTATACAGATGCGTCTTTCTTCAAGAGAGAACTCACAAGGTGTGCTTATGCCGTTGCAATGAATGTTTCTGGGCGGGAGGAAGCGGAACATTTCCTTTTAGCGTATTCATACAAACTTCACACATAGCCATTCGATGTTTTGTGAGACGAGAAACAAGCGACCCCATCCCATTAAGGCGCAAATACTTCTGTTAGGTGGTTTCTATAATTACTGGGCCGCCCACGTGGCGCAGTGGTCTAAGCGATGCCCTCTGATCAGTCGTCCGAAAGGAGTCCGGGTTCGAATTCCGGTGAGGCATGGATGTTGTGTTTGTCTTTCGGCACGGCTCTCCGTTCCCTTGATCCAGTGCCCTTAAATTAGGGACGGGCGACTGCTTACAGCCCACTGAGTTGTTCACGGTGGTCGTTAAACCTACAATCAAAAAATAATAATAAAATTACTGTAAAAATGTGAAAGCAAATGAAGACCATTGTGAAAATATGCCGAATCATAATTTTTTTCTTATGCAGTTCGGTAATTTTATTCTAATTATGTATTTGTACATTAAAAAAGAATACAAGCTAGTAATATAATGACTGTTGTCTTTTTAAAAATTTCCCAAATTCGAATTTGTGCATTTTTTTTATAAATTTTACGTACACCAGTTACGCAGTCTCAAACAGTTTGGGAGCCTCTGGTCTAGCCGGTTAAAGGCTTAATCCTGTGAATAAATAAATAATTTTAAAATAAGACGTTTAGAAGGACAGATGTGGTATAACTTAACTAATGCACATGAAAAATTTAGCCAACATGTGTTAGATATCCACCAAGTCAGAATAAATGAATGGCAACAAAATATTAAAAATAACAAGTTAGTAAAATCATGCAATGCATGGATTATGATACGATTTCCAACATAACAGAAATCATTACTCAAGTTATGAGGATATTAGCTGTAGAATAAATCTCGCTCCTATGACCTCACTCTTGACCACATTTCGATGATATTCAACAGAACCGGTAAAGTATACTTCCGGAACAACATGATAAAGTTTTGTTTCAATCGAAGCATTTTTAGGTAACTTTTAACGCATAATGGTGATGGAGTGGATCCCACTCCTGTGTCCTGACTTTTGACCCCATTTCGTCCTCCCAATTTTCAATAGGTTTCTTCGCCTGGTTGTCCCCTACCAACATACTAAAATTTCATCGAAATCGAACCATATTTAAGCAAGTTATGAGGCATAAGGGTAATGGAATGGATCCCGCTCCTTTGTCCTGACATTTGACCCCATTTCGCCTATTTTCAATAGGGTTCGTCCCCAGATTGTCCCTTACCACATACCAAAATTTAATCAGAAGCCAGCCAAGTTATGACGCATAAAGGCAATGGAATGGATCCCGTTCCTATGTCCTGACCTTTGACTCCATTTCGCCCATTTGCAATAGGATTCGTCCCCAAGTGGTCCCCTGCCACATACTAAAACTTCATCGGAATCGAACCATTTTTACGCGAGTTATCGTGCGGACGGACAGACGGACAGACGGACAAAACTGGAGCATATACGCTTCTGCAACCTACGGTTGCAAAGCGTAAAAAATGGGGATATCACTGACCTATGCTAAATTTTAGCAACCTGCTGTTTGTTTTGCTTACTGAAAATTAAAACCTTTCAGCTGGAAGTATTTCCAATAGGTTTTGCTACATGTTGCTGTTAGGCTAAGATATTTTAAACTCCACGATTCTGCACCTGTGAATGAAATAATCATTGGAGAGAATTCTATCAATAGCCTTTTAAAACAGGAAATATTGAAAAACTTGCCTTCATGTTGTCATGCATGCCATGCTTTTGTCGGAGACACTAAAGTCAACAATGCTTCTCATGTGACATTCTTTTTTGCGTTTAAAAGTGGTAATAACGTTTCCCGTTTTCATTCATTAACGTAACAAAAGACCAGGCCTCAGCCCCATTGCACGGACATACCTTTTTGTCGTATTCTGGGAACTAACGTGTCCATCAAGACAACGCTTTCTTCCATCCATTAAGCTGATGTTTTGTTCTTTCTGAAAAGAGATAATGCCTTACACTTTGCTGTATACCCTCGTTCTCAAGGCACTATTGACTACAAAAGAGGCAACAATATTTTTTGCACTTTCTCGATCGATAGATTTTGTTTCTTTACAGCTGAGGAAAAGCTTCTTGGAAAAAAACAGTAGAAAGAGAAAAAACGATCAATCTAATGCAATGTTTCTTATAGTTCAAACAATCTCGCGGTCACAAGGATAACGTTTGCCTGTTAGTACGCTTCTGATATCTCGGTATTTCGTTGGGATCACCTATGTATTACCATTTGAAATACGTCCGTTATTTCATGTTGGTGTCAGTTTGGTAGAAAGTATTAAATAGAAAGTGGTTGACGAGGAAAGAAAGTTCACACAAGGAGAGAAATTGTTGAAATGTATGGAGAGAAATTGTTGAAGGTTACCCTCCGCAAGCTTCTTTTAAATGGACACATCAGGTGTTAACGGATTTTCAACCTTAAGGTAATAACGGTTATCCAAGAAGGTTTGTTTTTTTATTACCAATGAGTGCCGTGGTTTTTTGTGTATTGCCTAAAACATCTCGTCGATGATTTTGAGGAAGAAAAATCAGAGAGAGATTCAACTGGTGTAAGAAATTTTAGTGTGATAGAACATCTCACTTTATATATCAGTTTCTAGCTATTAGGGTTAGCTGACAAAAACAACTCCATACAGTTTTAATGGAAAATGCTCTCCAAGCATCAGCTGAATTGTTTGAACCCCATTTCCATTTAAAATTAGATGTGCTGAAGAAAACATTCGCAAACTGGTGTTACATATTCCTTTTTAAAATGTCCTGAAGACTAATCAAATGCTGGTGCTGTTAACCATGACTGGGATGTTGTGTGTTAATGCATATATATCACCTCCATGCTTTATATATATATATATATATATATATATATATATATATGTATATATTATATATTTTTATAGGGATGTAAGGTCAGGTGATGCGTAACATCACAGCCTCTCCTTGACAAATGTCAACCCCGCCTTCTCGTGGTACATCCTGTTCCCACTAAAGGGGCTCTGACGACCGCCAATAGCGGTATAACTATACCATCGGGATTAGAGGAAATTCTATCCCACACTCACCAACCCGCTTGGCCAGCGTGGTGAGTTATGGCCAAACCCCTCCAAAATGATTCCACAACTTAAATCTTGGCCCTCAGTCTCCTGGCAGCTGGAATGTACCTGGCCAAGGCAGCGGCCAGTGCGACATGAAGGCAGAGGGTGCTAAGAATCCCCGGAGGACCGGACTAGGCTGCCATCTGATGCTGACCTTGGCTACGTACAACGGACGCTCCCTATCTTCTGATTCAAGGCTTCTTGAATTGGAAGAGGAACTACAAAGGATCAAGTGGGACATCGTGGGGCTAAGTGAGGTAAGGAGAAAAGGAGAAGATCTCATCGAACTGAAAAGTGGACATCTCTTCTACTATCGTGGGACAGATACTGGCAGAACTAGTGGTGTTGGATTTATAATAAACAAGAAACTGAAGGATAAAGTTGTAGAAGTTGAAAGTTCCTCTGACAGAGCTGCACGACTCGTTATCCAACTCTCGAAAAGATACCAGGCTCAGATTATTCAAACTTATGCACCCACCACAAGTCATCCTGAAGAAGAAATTGAAGAATTTTATGAGGAAATTTGTCATCTAAATAATAAAGGTAAGCAGCACTTGAAAATAATTATGGGAGATTTCAATGCAAAAATAGGGCAACGGCAACAGAATGAAACTTCAGTAGGTAAATTCGGTCACGGCAACAGAAACCAGCGTGGAAATACTCTCGTTGAGTTTGCAGAGGCAGAAGGGTTTTTCATCTTGAACTCCTTCTTCAAGAAAAAGCCACACAGGAAATGGACATGGAGACATCCAAATGGGACGACAAGTGAAATTGATTTTATTATGTGTAACAAAAAAATTCGTCATAGAAGACTGCAGTGTGCTAAACAAGTTCAACACAGGTAGTGACCATAGATTGGTGAGATGTAAGATGCACCTCAACACCAAACTTGAACGTGGCAAGCTCATAAGACAAACAAAATCTATTGATATAACCAACCTTAAAAAACACCATAATACCTTCAAGTTGGAACTGAAGAACAGGTTCTCTGCTTTAGAAGGCCTAACATCGGAAGAAGTGGACATCTCTGAAGTTAACAGAAAAGTAACCAAAGCTCTTATGGAAACAGCAACAAATTAGCTGGGTCTAAGAACAAGTTGCATGTAAACAAATTATCAGGAAAAACGAAAATGTTGATGCAAAAAAGAAGAGAGATGAGGACAACTAAAGATGATGTGACTTCCAAAGTGGAATATATAGAGCTATGCAAGACAGTAAGAAAAAAGTATCACTGAAGACGTAAGAAAATTCAACTGTGAACTAGTGAGGAAAGCAATTGAAAACAACCAAAGCCTAAAGATAGCAAAGGGACATCTCAGTAAGGGAAGAAAACAGATTATGGCACTGAGAAAAGAAGATGGTTCTGTAACAAGAAATAGAGGCGAAATTTTGACAAGAGTGAAAGATTTCTACTCCAAATTATATGAAAGGGATGATACATGCACTCCAGACATCATGAAAGATACCAGTACCAGAGTTCCTCCAGTCCTTCCAGCAGAAGTTGCACATGCAATCAAGAACATGAAGCGGGGAAAAGCTCCAGGAGAAGATGGAATTACTGTAGACATCATACAAGAAGCAAGTGGAGAAATTGAAACAGTACTCGCCCAAATTTTCACTCGATGCCTTAATGAAGGAAAGATTCCTGAGGATTGGAACACCGCTACAATGATCCTGCTACATAAGAAAGGTGACATTGAGGATCTCGGAAACTACAGACCTATCAGCCTCCTATCAGTAGTTTATAAAATCTTCACTAAAGTTCTTCCACACCGCTTGAAGGTAACACTGGACATGGCTCAAATGAGAGAACAAGCTGGATTCAGGAGTGGCTACAGCACAATAGATCATATCCACGTACTGAGAGAACTAATTGAAAGAGCGAGGGAATATGAACTTCCATTGTGCATGGCTTTTATAGATTATGAAAAAGCCTTTGATTCGGTGAAACCATCAGCAGTTACAATGGCTCTGAAAACCTGCGGTATTGAAGATGCATACATTAATATTATTAATAACATCTATGAAAATGCAAGTGCAAAGATTAGGCTGTTTGAAAATACAACACACATAAAAATTGGAAAGGGAGTGAGACAAGGTGACACCATATCTCCGAAGCTCTTTAATGCCACATTGGAGGGTGTTTTTCAGTCGCTGAGCTGGGAAAACAAAGGGATAAAGATTAATGGAGATTATCTAACCCACCTTCGTTTTGCTGATGACGTAGTCATTTTTGCAACTACCCCATCAGAGCTGCAGAGTATGATCCAGGAACTTGCTGACAAGAGTAAAGAAGTGGGATTAAAAATGAACTTTCAGAAGACAAAAGTGATGTTCAATGCTTTTACAAGAAATGAAGATTTATCGATTGATGGAGAAAAGCTGGAGATAACAGACACGTACGTTTATCTTGGACAGCAGATATCAAGTGAGGGTCACATTGATGAAGAAATTAATCGGCGTACAAAACTTGCCTGGAGAGCTTTTGGAAGAAACAGCATAATTTTCAAGAGCAATATGCCATTATGTCTTAAAAAGAAAAGTGTTTGATCAATGCATCCTTCCAGTGCTTACGTATGGTGCAGAGACGTGGACCTTAACTAAAAGAGATATACAAAGACTGCAGACAACTCAAAGAAGCATGGAGAGGTGCATGCTTCGTGTAACCAGGAGAGATAAGAAGAGGAACTCGTGGATCCGAAAAATGACAAGAGTGGAAGACATCATGATCAGAGTTAAATCCCTGAAATGGCAATGGGCTGGACATACTGCCAGAAGGACAGATCATCGATGGACAGCCGAAATTTTATATTGGATTCCAAGGGACAGGAAATGACCCAGAAGAAGACCACATGGAAGATGGGTGGATGAAATTCGAAAGTATGCAGGGGTGACATGGAGGAGACTGGCACAAGACAGACCGTTGTGGAGGAAACTTGGGGAGACCTTCGTCCAGCAGTGGATTGATAATGGTTGACAATGATGATGATGATGATGTCTTGAACGTAATGCAACTTTGAAAAAAATGTCACTGAAAAGCTATTTCTGTAAATCATTCAAAGTTAAAAAGAAATGGTAACAATCTAGCTGTGAAATGTCGATCTGCAATCACAGAACAACGAGTGTTTATGACTTTTCACGTGGAGCGTAGCAACTAAGAAAGTATATCTAAAGATTTTCTCTTGTCTAATCATAGGGATACCTCATAACACGAAGAAGGAATCAGAAGATAAATAAGTTGAACAGATTTTTAATTGATCACGTGATTTTCATAGGCTCAAAGGAAATCCGTAAAGATCGTATTGAAGAAGGACTTGGAGAAAGAAAGTATTAACGTGAATTACGTGCACCTTTGTCAACAAAATTACTAATAATAATCCTTCCATTCGTTTTTCTCCTTTTCAGAAGTTTTGGGACCTGGCAACATGATCCAGTCTCTTAGAAGAAATAAAAGCCATTTCGGAAGGACCATAGAACCTATCATTAGCTGTTTTCATAACGTGGGTATACATTTGCATCCAGAAGATGTAGCACCACCATCGAATTTATTTCGGATGGCTTTGTCTAAACTGTTTTTCTTGTTGCATATCAGCGCTCATGTGCATATCTTACTCTTTGTGATATGCGAACTGAAAAAGAATGGATTTGTAACTAATCCTCTTATTTGTATGGTTTTGTGGATGAACTCTGTTTTTCTCTGGACATCGCTTCGTCTAAAAACCGCAGCATTTCGAAAATTATTTGGATACTGTGAACAGATCGAAGGCGAAATTAAAGACTTCCTTCACAAGATGCCCCTTCCAGCGGTACTCTGGTTAAAACCTGTGACTTATGCTGTCTCGTTGATGCCTATTGTTTTATCTGTGGTATGCTCCCTCATAGTTATCTTCACGAAAGAAGACATTTCGGAAACCTTCAATCTGTGCTGTTTTCATATGAACAGGAAGATTCACTGGGCTACATATTACTCCTGTTTCTTTTTGGTTATATCTGTATATTTCCATTTTCTTCTCACTCTTGTTGGTTATTCCTCTTTGCTTATGTCTGCTGTATGCTTGGAATTCTGCAAATTTATAGATGCTTGCACGGATATTTTGCGAAACAGCAGTTGTTCACCGCTTGGAGCGAATGATATGCTAGTCGTGTTAAGAATTTACGAGCAAATACAGGAACTGATTGTTACAACGGATTCCGTGCTAAATCTTCCGTTGTTTTTAATGTTGTCTTTTCAGATATGTACCTTGTTTGTTTCCGTTACTATAATCCAACCCTTGATTAGACAATCAAAGGTTTCATTGTGGTTGTGGTACACTATTCTCTTGGTCTCCGCAGTAGTAACAGCTACACTGTTGTTCATCTTGTCTGCTTCCCAACTATATCTGAAAAACAGGAATCTTACAAGGCAAATGGCAAAATTAAAAGAATGTTTCGTGTTCAGGCAATGTGAAGAAAATCGCAATATCGTATTAACAAATCTGATATGTTCAGATGAATTGGGTCTAACAGTTATGGGAATGTTCCCCATAACTAGAAACATGGTCCTGACATTGTTCAGTTCTCTGGTAACTTACACGGTATTGCTGGTTCAGTTTGGATGAAGACGAAGTATATTTGGGGATGAAATCACATCCTTCAGCTATTAGCAGCATCTAGTGTAGTGTTTTTACTTGAAGTAGTTGCTGTTTTTGAATTAACTGGTTTCCTTAGCTGACAACTAGTGTGGGACATACGCCACACTAGAAATGAACGGCCACAGCGAAAATAATCAGCACTTAAGTGCCTTTAACTGGTTTTCATTGTCTACGAAGTGATAACGCACAGGAAGTTTCACTCACCACTAAACTTTAGTCAACTATCAATTCGTAATTCATCAGATGACTCATAACCTTCTAACTGGCTAGAACGAATTAACTCGTGAAAAAGAAAAAACTGAGCTGAAATCAGCTCTAACGAACATATTCGCCGTCTGAGATGGTCAAACGCGGCTAGAACAAGTGAACCTGCACTTTAGAAAATGTTGATGTTTCCTTAGCTTTGTTATTGGTCATTTAGAGGGGTGGTTCACACTAATTCTTTCTGACTGCTAAAACGGCTATAACAGTCGCGACGAAACTAAGAAAGGAGGGAGAAAATGTTAAACTGATTGTTTATTGTCTACGAAGTGATGACGCACAGAAAGTTTTGATTACCACTAAACTTTAGTCAACTATCAATTCGTAATTCATCAGGTATGATTCATAACCCTCTAAATCGGCTAGAACAAATTAACTCGGGATAAAGAAAACTGAGCTAAAATCAGCTCTAACGAACATATTCGCCGTCTAAGAAGATGGTCAAACGTGGCTAGAACAAGTAAATCTGCACTTTAGAAAGTGTTGCTGTTTCCTTAGCTTTGTTATTGATCATTCAGAGGGATGGTTGACACTAATTCTTTCTGACTACTAAAGAGGCTGTAAGTAATAAAGAGGGAAGCACGTATCAAGACCATAAATCTGCAGCGATACATTCCGTCGGCGTGACTTACTTGGGTAGGGTAGCACACTCCGGAGCGAGTCGACGCGGGTCCGATGCCATTACAGATAGATTCCTGTTTTCACTTAGCGCTCTAAAAGTGGATCTACTGGCGGTTGGGTTCTTTTAAAAAATGTGTGATGTTCGTTCCACACATCGTCTGGAATTAATGAAAGGTTCCTTCTTCACTTAAAAAAAAATTAAGAGTGAGATGGTGTGACGTAGTACAGAGGTGAAGCTGGTGTCAAGACGACAAATCTGCAACGATACATTCCGTCGGTGTAGCTTAGTAGGTTATAGTAACTCACTCCGGAGCGAGGAGACACGGCTTCGGCCGCCCCGGTGGCGCAGTGGTCTAAGCGATGGCCTCTGTGATCATTCGTCCGAACGGGGTCCGGGTTCGAATCCCGGTGAGGCATGGATGTTGTGTTTGTTTTACGGCACTGGTTCTCTCCCTTCCCTGGAACCAGTAACCCTAAATTAGGGACGGGCGACTGCTTATAGCCCATTGAGTTGCTCACGGTGGTCGTTAAACCTCAAATAAAAAAAAATAAAAAAATAAAAAGACACGGCTTCGATCTTCCACGCCGACAGATTCCTCTTTTCACAAGCCTACAAAAATGGCGACGAAACTAAGAAAGGAGAGAGATGTTTGAGTAACTTGCATCTATCCAGTGGCATGATATCCGTGTCAGGGGGACCAGCGCTTCCCCATCAAGCCTTGGATCATGTTATAACAATCTATACAAATGTACGTATTATAAACAGAAATACACTATATTAACAAAAGTCACCGGACACCCCTTCAAAAGCAAATGAATGGATCCTCTGTGTTGCTAAGACGTGCGGTACAGCTGCAAACGGTATAAAAACAAGCATGCACCTGACCGCGATCATATTGCACTTTGAGGTTGAGTGAAAATGTCGCGGAGGGAGAGAAAACTAACTTTCAGAAAGGAAAGATTGTTGGGTGTTTATTGGTGGGTTGTCCATAAGATAAACCGAGAGGCGTTTAAACATACTCAAGACAACTGTTTTGAATGTACTGAATAAGTGGAAGACACATGGCGTGCCTGAAGCAGCAATACGTACCGGCAGACCAAAAACATCAGTGACAGAGGACGTCGAAGCCTCAGGAGAGTCGTTACAGCTAATTGACGGAATACTGCACAAAACCTCAGTGTACAGGTGAGTAAAAATGATGGAACTCCAGTATGTACACGTACCATTCGCAGAGAACTTCATTGCATGGGTTACCGCGGTCGTGCGGCTGCTCAAAAGCCTTTTATCTCCACTCGAAATGCTACTCGTCGTTTAGCCTGGTGTAAAGAACATTTATCGTGGACCGTAGATCAATGGAAACGGGTTCTATGGACTGATGAATCCAAATACACGATTCATCAGTCTGATGGTCCGTGTGTGGGTATGGCGGCCGCCGGGGTAACGCTATTTACCACAGTGGACTGTTCCTACGGTCAAGTTTGGAGCTGGAAGTGTACTCGTGTGGGGGTGCTTTTCATGGTATGGTTCCGGCCCATTGGTTATCGTGGACAAACCTGTTAACCAGACCTGCTCAATTTCCAAATGACATAAATACACCTGCTGATTTTTAAATGATATAAGTACATTTGCTCATCTTTCATATGATATAAATGGACCTGGTGATTTTTCAAATGATATAAATAGGCCTGATAATTGTTCAAGTGATATAAGGAGACCTAATGATTTTTCAAATGACATAAATAGACTTGATAATTTTTCAAATGATATAATAAGCATATTCATTTTTTCAAATGATATACTCGTAAATAGACCTGTTGATTTTATAAATGATATAATAGGTCTACTCATTTTTCAAATGATATTAATAGAACCTGCTCGCTTTGCAAATGATATAAATAGTCCTGCTCGTTTTCCAAATCAT
Organism: Macrothele yani; assembly: GCA_039090855.1. Classification (NCBI taxonomy): domain Eukaryota; kingdom Metazoa; phylum Arthropoda; class Arachnida; order Araneae; family Macrothelidae; genus Macrothele; species Macrothele yani. The sequence goes on along the minus strand of CM076999.1, from coordinate 105,154,711 downwards.
GTAAATAAACTTGCTCGTTTTTCACATTAAATAAATAGGCCTGATTACTTTTCAAATGATATAAATAGACATGCCGATTTTTCAAATGATATGAACACTGCTGATTTTTTCAAAATTATATAAATAGACTTGATGACTTTTCAAATAATTTAAATAGACCTGGTGACTTTCGAATGATATAAATAGACCTGCTGATTTTTCAAATGATATAAACAGATCTGATGATTTTTCAAATTATTTCAACAGACCTGGTGATTTTTTGAGTGATATAATAGGCATGCCCATGTTTCAAATTATATAAATAGGCCTGCTAATATTTCATATGATATAAATAGACCTGATCATTTTGTAAATGATAGGAATAGACCTGATGATTTTCCAAATGATGTAAATAGACCTGGTGATTTTCCAAATGATATAAATAGACCTGCTTGTTTTACATATGATATAAATAGACCTGATGATTTTCCAAATGATGTAGTCCTTCAAAATGAGCTGAAACGAACTTTTGAACAAAGCGATACAAATACAGTATTATTTTAAGAGTTCCAGGTGAAGTAATACGAATAACTTAGTCTTCAACAGAAAGCGAAATCGCGCTAATGATATTTAAAAGCACCACAGTTAAACAGGGCTTCCTGCTTTTTTTTTCAATATTTAATTGACATAAAGCTGTACTAAGGAATAAAGAATTCATACTTTAAATATTATTTCATTTTAAGGCATTATAAACATGAATCGGGTCTTTCAGAAAGCAGAAGCGGGTATTCAAATCAATTTAAGGTCGGCTATAAGCTTTCTGAAGAACAATGGCGTTGATTTCGACGTTTCGACGTTTTCTGTAAAATATTACAGACCGTTGCACCTTTTTCCTGCTACATTTCTTTGGGAAAATACATGCAGGAAATACATTAGCGCGCGCGGTGTGCATTCACGATACACAGACGTTTTATTTAGCATTTGGTTTTATTTTGTGGTTCATGTCATTTGCTTTATGGATTTCACTGCGTGTGAAAAGAGTGGAAGATTAGCTAACGGTACGAAATATTCAGCACCTTCAAAATGATGTATATGACAACTCGGCGTAACCGTACTGACCCGCTTAAAGCACATGAGGATTTTTGCTTATTCCATCTCGTTGTCTTTACTTTTTATGTCAGTAATGATGATTCTTTTAGCAGCCTATTTTAAACTTATTTCTTTGTCTAAGTCCGTTAACGTTTCGGCTGTTGGCATATGACGGGAAATCCGTTCTTCGGGAATCAGAACTATTTTCTTGGCAAATTCCATTCTTTCGTAAGCAGAGTCGTTAATACACTGAGAGCAGCGGGAATCAACACACTTAAAAATCCCCCCTTTTGAATAAGGAGTTTCCTCTTTTTATACAGATGTGTCTTTCTTCGAGAGAGAGGTCGCATGGTGTGCTCATGCCGTTGCAATGAATGTTTCTGGGCGGGAGGAAGCGGAACATTTCCTTTAAGCGTATTCATACAAACTTCACACATAGCCATTCGATGTTTTGTGAGACGAGAAACAAGCGACCCCATCCCATTAAGGCGCAAATACTTCTGTTAGGTGGTTTCTATAATTACTGGGCCGTCCACGTGGCGCAGTGGTCTAAGCGATGCCCTCTGATCAGTCGTCCGAAAGGAGTCCGGGTTCGAATTCCGGTGAGGCATGGATGTTGTGTTTGTCTTTCGGCACGGCTCTCTCCGTTCCCTTGATCCAGTGCCCTTAAATTAGGGACGGGCGACTGCTTACAGCCCACTGAGTTGTTCACGGTGGTCGTTAAACCTACAATCAAAAAATAATAATAAAATTACTGTAAAAATGTAAAAGCAAATGAAGACCATTATGAAAATATGCCGAATCATCATTTTTTTCTTATGCAGTTCGGTAATTTTATTCTAATTATGTATTTGTACATTAAAAAAGAATACAAGCTAGTAATATAATGACTATTGTCTTTTTAAAAAAATTTCCCAAATTCGAATTTGTGCATTTTTTTTATAAATTTTACGTACACCAGTTACGCAGTCTCAAACAGTTTGGGAGCCTCTGGTCTAGCCGGTTAAAGGCTTAATCCTGTGAATAAATAAATAATTTTAAAATAAGACGTTTAGAAGGACAGATGTGGTATAACTTAACTAATGCACATGAAAAATTTAGGCAGCATGTGTTAGATATTCACCAAGTCAGAATAAATGAATGGCAAAAAAATATTAAAAATAACAAGTTAGTAAAATCATGCAATGCATGGATTATGATACGCTTTCCAACATAACAGAAATCATTACTCAAGTTATGAGGATATTAGCTGTAGAATAAATCTCGCTCCTATGACCTGACTCTTGACCCCATTTCGATGATATTCAACAGAACCGGTAAAGTATACTTCCGGAACAACATGATAAAGTTTTGTTTCAATCGAAGCATTTTTACGTAAGTTATAACGCATAATGGTAATGGAGTGGATCCCACTCCTGTGTCCTGACATTTGACGCCATTTCGCCCTGCCATTTTCAATAGGGTTCGTTGCCGGGTTGTCCCCTACCACATACTAAAATTTCATCGAAATCGAACCATATTTAAGAAAGTTATTAAGCATAAGTGCAATGGAATGGATCCCGCTCCTTTGTTCTGACCTTTGACCCCATTTCGCCCATTTTCAATAGGGTTTGTCTCCAAGTGGTCCCCTGTCACATACTAAAATTTAATCGGAATCCAAACAAGTTATGACGCATAAAAGCAATGGAATAGATTCCGCTCCTATGTCCTGACCTTTGACCCCACTTCGCCCTCCCATTTTCAATAGGGTTCGTCTCCAGGTGGTCCCTTACCACATACTAAACTTTCATCGAAATCGAACCATATTTACGCAAGTTATGACGCATAAGGGCAATGAAATGAATCCCGCACCTATGTCCTGACCTTTGACCCCATTTCGCCCATTTTCAATAGGGTTCCTTCCCACGTTGTCCCCTACCACATACTAAAATTTCATCGAAGCCGAACCATTTTTACGCGAGTTATCGTGCGGACGGACAGATGGACAAAACTGGAGCATTAAACGCTACTCCAACCTACGATTGGAAAGCGTAAAAAATGAGGATATCACTGACCTATGCTAAATTTGAGCAACCTGCTTTTTGTTTTGCTTACTGAAAATTAAAACCTTTCAGCTGGAAGTATTTCCAATAGGTTTTGCTACATGTCGCTGTCAGACGAAGATATTTTAAACTCCACGATTCTGCACCTGTGAATGAAATAATCATTGGGGAGAATTCAATCAATAGACTTTTAAAACAGGAATTATTGAAAAACTTGCCTTCATGTTATCATGCATGCTATGCTTTTGTCGGAGTCACTATAGTCAACAATGCTTCTCATGTGACATTCTTTTTGCGTTTAAAAGGTGAAAGTAACGTTTCCCGTTTTCATTCATTATCATAACAAAAGAGCAGGCCTCAGCCCCATTACACTGACATATCTTTTTGTCGTATTCTGGGAACTAACGCGTCCATCAAGACGACGCTTTCTTCCATCCATTAAGCTGATGTTTTGTTCTTTCTGAAAAGAGATAATGCCTTACACTTTGCTGTATAGTCTCGTTCTCAAGGCACTATTGACTACAAAAGAGGCAACCATAATTTTTGCACTTTCTCGATCGATAGATTTTTGTTTCTTTACTGCTGAGGAAAAGCTTCTTGGAAAAAAACAGTAGAAAGAGAAAAAACGATCAATCTAATGCAATGTTTCTTATAGTTCAAACAATCTCGCGGTCACAAGGATAACATTTGTCTGTTAGTACGATTCTGATATCTCGGAATTTCGTTGGGATCACCTATGTATTACCATTTGAAATACGTCCGTTATTTCGTGTAGGTGTCAGTTTGGTAGAAAGTATTCCATAGAAAGTGAATGACGAGGAAAGAAAGTTCACGCAAGGAGAGAAATTGTTGAAATGTATGGAGAGAAATTGTTGAAGGTTACCCTCCGCAAGCTTCTTTTAAATGGACACATCAGGTGTTAACGGATTTTCAACCTTAAGGTAATAACGGTTATCCAGGAAGGTTTGTTCTTTTATTACCAATGAGTGCCGTGGTTTTTTGTGTATTGCCTAAAACATCTCGTCGATGATTTTGAGGAAGAAAAATCAGAGAGAGATTCAACTGGTGTAAGAAATTTTAGTGTGATAGAACATCTCACTTTATATATCAGTTTCTAGCTATTAGGTTTAGCTGACAAAAACAACTCCATACAGTTTTAATGGAAAATGCTCTCCACAAGCATCAGCTGAATTGTTTGAACCCCACATTTCCATTTAAAATTAGATGTGCTGAAGAAAACATTCGCAAACTATTGTTACATATTCCTTTTTAAAATGTCCTGAAGACTAATCAAATGCTGGTGCTGTTAACCATGACTGGGATGTTGTGTGTTAATGCATATATATCACCTCCACGCTTTATATATATATATATATATATATATGCATATATTATATATAACTGCAAGAGTACCTGGCATAAATCACTCTTTAAAATTTTAATATGAAATACCTACGCTTGCAGTAAAGACCTGCTGAATTGTTCGAAACCCTTTTTCCATCTACAACAGTGCAGAGATTTCTTGGATACCACATTCACAAACTGATGTAAAACTGTAGTTAACTGCAGGCGTGATTACCGAAAGTGACAGTCATGTTGTGTGTTCAGTGCATCTCAAACATGTGGATATAATTTTTTTAAATGTACTAAAAACATAGTAAGCACTACAATTCAACTACGTTCGTGAATGTCTTAAGAATCGCAATTTAATTCATGAACTACGTGAATATCTTAAGGACTGTAATTAAATGCAGGTGTTATTAACCGTAAGTGACCGTCATGTTGTGTGTTCAGTGCATCTTACGCATGCTGATATAAAGTGTTTAAAATGTACTAAACACCATTAGAATGTCGAATCTTCAGAAGGAAATGCAGAACGAAATAGTAAGCACTGCATTTCAATTACGTGAATTTCTTAAGGGCTGTAAATAAATACAAGACCTACATGAATATCTTAAGGACTGTGATTAAATTCGAGACCTAGGTGAATATCTTAAGGACTGTAATTAAATTCAAAACCTGCGTGAATATCTTAAGGATTGTAATTAAATTCAAGACCTACGTGAATATCTTAACGACTGTAATTAAATTCAAGACCTACGTGAGTATCTTGAGGATTGTAATTAAATTCAAGACCTACGTGTATATCTTAAGGACTGTAATTAAATTCAAGACCTGCGTGAATATCTTAAGGACTGTAATTAAATTCAAGACACGTGAATATCTTAAGGACTGTAATTAAATTCAAGACCTGCGTGAATATCTTAAGGACTGTAATTAAATTCAAGTCCTACGTGAATATTTTAAGGACTGTAATTAAATTAAAGACCTACGTGAATATCCTAAGAACTGTAATTAAATTCAAAACCTACGTGAATATCTTAAGGACTGTAATTAAATGCAGGTGTTATTAACCGTAAGTGACTGGCATGTTGTGTGTTCAGCACATCATAACAATGCTAATGGAAATTTTTTAAACAGCAGTAAAAGCCATTTGAATGTCAAATCACCCGAAGAAAATGCAGAACGATGTTAAGCATTACATTTGAACTACGCACTTCTACAAAACGCATCCACCTGCGAATGTAATCAATACCACTGGCTGGAGTACGTGTTGAATGTAATGCAACTTTGAAAGAAATGTTACTGAAAGCTGTTTCTGTAAGTCATTCAAAGTTAAAAAGAAATGTTAGCAAACTAGCTGTGAAATGTCGATCTGCAATCACAGAGCAACGAGTGTTTATGACGTTTTACGTGGAGCGTAACATCTAAGGAAGCATATTTACTTAATGTTTTCTCTTGCCTAATCATAGGATACCTCATAACAGGAACAAGGAATCAGAGGGTAAATAAGTTGAACAGATTTTTAAATGTTCGTGTGATTTTCGTTGGCTCAAACGAAATCCGTAAAGATCGTATTGAAGAAGGACTTGGAGAAAGAAAGTATTAACGTGAATTACGTGCACCTTTGTCAACAAAATTACTAATAATAATCCTTCCATTCGTTTTTCTCCTTTTGAGAAGTTTTGGGACCTGGCAACATGATCCAGTTTCTTAGAAGAAATAAAAGCCATTTCGAAAGGACCATCCAACCTATCACTAGCTGTTTTCATAACGTGGGTATACATTTGCATCCAGAAGATGTAGCACCGCCTTCGAACTTATTTCGGATGGCTTTGTCTAAACTGTGTTTCTTGTTGCATATCAGCGCTCATGTTTATGTGTTGGTCCCTGTGATATGCGATTTGAAGGAGATCGGATTTGTAACTAATCCTCTGTTTTGTATGGTTTTGTGGATGAACTCTATTTTTCTCTGGACATCGCTTCGTCTGAAGACCGCAGCATTACAAAAATTATTTGGAAACTTTGCACTGATCGAAGGTGAAATCAAGAACTTCCTTCACATGACGCCCCTTCCAGCGGTGATCTGGTTAAAACCTGTGACCTATGCTGTCTCATTGATACCTATTGTTTTATCTGTGGTATGCTCTTTCATAGTTATCTTCACGAAAGAAGACATTTCGGAAACCTTCAGTCTATGCTATTTTCGTAAGAACACGAACATTGAATGGGCTGCATATTACTCCTATTTCTTTTTGCGTATATCAGCAGATTTCCATTTTTTTCTCACTCTTGTTGGTTATTCCTCTTTGTTTATATCTGCTCTATGCTTGGAAATTTGCAAATTTATAGACGCTTGCACGGATATCTTGCGAAACAGCAGTTGTTCGTCGCTTGGGGCAAATGATATGCTCGTGGTGTTCAGAATTTACGAGCAAATACAGGAACTGATTGTCACAACGGATTCGGTGCTAAATCTTCCGTTGTTTTTAATGTTGTCTTTTCAGACATGTACCTTGTTTATTTCCGTTTCTACAATCCAATTCTTGATTAGACATTCAATGGCTTCATTTTGGTTGTGGTACACTATTCTCTTTGTCTCCACAGTAGCAATAGCCACGTTGTTATTCTTCTTGTCAGCTTCCCAACTATATTTGAAAAATTGGAATCTGACAAAGCAAATGGCAAAATTGAAAGAATATTTCGTGTTCAGGCAATGTGAAGAAAATCGCAATATCATATTAACAAATCTGATATGTTCAGATGAATTGGGTCTAACAGTTATGGGAATGTTCCCCATAACTAGAAACATGGTCCTGACGTTGTTTAGTTCTCTGGTAACTTACACGGTCTTGCTGGTTCAGTTTGGATGAAGACGAAGTATATTTGGGGATGAAATCACATCCTTCAGGTATTAGGAGCATCTATTGTAGTGTTTGTAGTTGAAGTAGTTGCTGTTATTGAATTAACTGGTTTCCTTAGCTGACAACTCGTGTTGAATATATGCCACACTAGAAATAAATGGCAACAGTGAATAAATCAGCACTTAAGTAACTTTAAGTGGGTTTCCTTGTCTACGAAGTGATAACGCACAAGAAATTTCACTCACCACTAAACTTTTGTCAACTATCAATTCGTAATGCTGCAGATGACTCTTAACCCTCTAACCTGCTGGAACGAATTAGCCCATGTTAGAAAACAATTAGCTAAAATCAGCTCTAACGAATATATTCGCCTTCTAAGAAAAGTGTCGAATGCGGCTAGAAGAAGTAATCTTGCGCATCAGAAAGGGCTGCTTTTCCCTTAACTTTGTTATTCAAATTAGTCATTTAGGGGTGATTGACACTAATTTTTTCTGACTGCTAAAAGGTTTACAACAGTGAAAATCTGTCATATACGTGGAGACAGTGTAAATAGACAAAGTAATCGCTCTTTCCACGTTTTTCTTTAAAGTCTCCACGTACTTGGAAGATTTTCATCATTTCTCTCTCCCTTTGCATTTATTAGCTATAATTAAATAGCTTGTATCGTTAAGCCCCTCCATAGGAAGATGTCTCAGTTGCTGAACCCATCCGTACGAATTTGTGGAGTCAGATGCTGAGAGATAAACACACATAGCGCCGTGGATTGTTGTCACCGTAGTGTAACGCAAACGCACTCAGCTACAGTTACGGAATAATTAATAGCAACTCTAGAAATTTCTGACGTTTTTGGGTTTCAGTGTTGCTACAAAAGTAGATATGCATATAATACTCACAATACATATATCATTTTAAAGCACATTTCATGCAGAAGCCAATTCAATTAACAGAATGGGGATATCTTTAATAGAACTCACGTTATAACCAGAAATGTGCTGCGAAAAAAGCACACTTCGTTATGTTAAATGTCATCGTCGTTGCTACAAGCCGACGGAGCTTGCTTGTACGCCAGCGTACAGGCGATATAAAGTGCAGGCGATGTGAGTGCAGTTATTCCAGACGTTTTCGCAGTTCGCGTAGATAGTTCGTTTGCATTGGTTAGTGTGCACTCGTTACTCCTGTGGACTGAAGTGCAAATCTGAAGTTCAGATGCCGCCCCGGTGGCGCAGTAGTCTAAGCGATGGCCTCTGATCATGCGTCCGAAAGGGGGTCCAGGTTCGAATCCCGGTGAGACATGGATGTTATGTTTGTCTTACGGCACTGGATCTCTCCCTTCATTGGAACCAGTGGCCCTGAATTAGTGACGGGCGACTGCTTATAGCCCATTCAGTTGCTCACGGTGGACGTTGAACCTCCAATTTAAAAAAAAAGGTTTAAGTGCATTTCGTTCATTCTGTGCAAACTGTGTTGCAGTTATGGGGATATTAGGTGATATTTCACCACGTGAAGCTTTGCGAATGGTGATTTTACGTGAATTCAGCAAAAGTAATGCAGAAATTGCTCGGATAACTGGGGTGCACAGGAGTACACTTGGACGGAAGCTGGTGAAGATCCGTGATATGGGTGAAATCAAGAATGGCAGACTGGGTAAATGTTTCCGAAAAATGAAAAAACGCCTAGAAGTAACAACGCATTGAAACGGTTATGTTTGCGAAACAGGTCCTCAACAATTATTTCCGAAAAATTTGTGGGAGAGCTGTGGTACTGCTGTTTGTCCACGAATAGTGAGGAACAGGTTACGTTCTATGGGTCTAACGTATCATGGGACGGTAGAAAGCCATTGCTAACCAATGCACAATGCAAGAAATGTTTAAAATGGGCAAAGGAACACAAGGAGTGGAACACTGATAGGTGGCATCATGTGTTATTCAGTGATGAGACAGAATTCAACATCGACGGTAATGACGCGCGGTGCCGAGTGTTTCGAAGAAAAAAAAACGAGGCGTTTGCATCGCTCTTGCACACTTTAAGACAAGAAAGTATATATGCAGAGTTGTGATTTAGGGTTGTTTTGCTGCTGCTGGAGTGGGAAGAATCCATGTGTGTGTGAAAACACTGTTAATGCACAGGTGTACAAAATTATCCTCCAGGACAAGATGGTGCCTTCAGGACGTGATTTGTTTTAGTGTCAGTCAAACATCTTCCAGGCCGATTCAGCCCCATGTCATCTTGCAAAAATCATTTTAAAGCTTATGTGACGTCTTTAGGTAATGTTGCGCCTCTCCCTTATCCTGGTAATTCGCGGGACTTGAACCGGATTGAGAATTTGTGGCGCATACTGAAAAGAAAAGTGCTGGAGCGTCACCCCACAAATAAAGTAGAACTGATTAACGCAATTACTGACGTTCAGCACAACTGTATTTCATCCGATATGTTGCGTAAGTTGGTTGACTCCATGCTCAACAGGTGTGCAGCCGTTGTTAAATCAAAAGGTCACCCAACGAAATATTAGGTACGTAACTGTATTTGAATTTGAACAAGATACTTTGCCATGATTTCTGTTTCACAGCAGATTTTTGTTCAAAACTTGAGTTCTGTTAAAGATATTCCCATTCTGTAAACTGATTTGGCTTCTGCATTAAATGTGTTTTAAAATTATATATACACTGTATAACGAAGTAAATTTCTCCGTCATTTTTGTCCACGCCAGGATTCGAACCCGGATCCCCTCATTCCGGAATAAGTCACTCTACCAATTGAGCTACTCGGACGTTTTATTCTGATTCCTATCTGCCTTTATGTCGTGTGCGTCCTTCGGGCAGGTACGTCACATCTCCTGATACGTTACAACTGGAGTGCAAAAAGTAAGGACTAGACGGTTTTTCGAATGTAACGCCGTGCAGAAGTGCCCCACATCGACTCAAATCATACAATAAGATCCCCAAGATGTAAGAATATGGGACAAGTGAGCAAAACCGTCCAAACAAGGAATCCAAAGGGCACAAAGGCACTTTATTGAAAAGGTAGCTTCGAGCACTACTGGACAGAAGACAGAAACGTCCATGTGACAGGCGGCTGCCAAGAAACATCCAGTCTTTAGTAGGGTATATGATCACTCCTGACTACGTTGCAGGATTTACAACGTCTGTCCATGCCGAGGACGAGGTTGTCAAGGAGCTGTTGAGGCATCGCGGCCCACTCTTTTTGTAGCGCCAATCGCAGCTGCGGAATCGTTGCTGGCGGCTGGTGACGTGCTGCCAAGCGTCTCCCGAGAAGGTCCCACACGTGTTCGATTGGATTTAGGTCCGGGGATCTTGCGGGCCAATCCATGCTTTGAATATCTTTACTCTCCAACAGCTCTGCGACAGCCACTGTACGATGAGGTGTAGCGTTGTCGTCCATGAAGATGAACTCAGTACCCACAGCACCTCTAAACAGACGCACGTGAGGCAGGAGAACCTCGGTACAATAGCGGACACCAGTTACTGAACCTCCTTGGAAGATGTGGAGGTCAGTACGGCTACCAAGCATGATACTGTCCCAAACGAGAAATCCGCCACCTCCAAACCGGTCCCTTTCGATGATGTTGCAGGTGTGATTGCGTGTTCCCTGCTCTCTCCAGATGTGTATACGTTCAGAATCGCTCGTCAGACTAAATCGGCTCTCATCCGTAAAGAGAACTCGACCCCATTGCTCATGTGTCCAGTTCTTGTGTTCCTGACCCCACAGAAAACGCCGTCTCCGATGAGCAGGCGTTAATGGCACACACCGTACTGGTCGTCGTGCAAATAGACCACCTTTGTGCAGCCTTCTGGCCACAGTAAAACGCGATAACGGACGTCCAGTTGTCTGTTGCATGTGCCATGCGATTTTTCCAGCTGTCTGCCGTCTGTCTCTTCTCGCCTGTAGGACAATATACCGGTCGTCCGCCGCCGTGGTTTCTCGTGGACGATCACTGCAAAACTCTCGAACATCTATTCCTGTCGTTTGAAATGCTCTCCAAGCTCGTGAAACGATGCTGTGAGCGATCCCGAACTGCTCTGCCACACTAGTCACACTTCGATCTTCTTCCAACTTCCCAATGACGCGACCTCGGGTAAAGTCATCCAGATGTCGTCTACTGGATTGCCTGTTGGCCATATCACACGGTGGCAGCAACTCGACGTCGTTCAAACCGATGTATACCGTGCAATAGCTTTCACCGAATTGGTGAGCGTACACTGCCCATGTGCTTTATACCCTTCCGGACCCCCCTACGTTATGCTTATATGCGCGTGCCCTACCGTACCGGACCCTAGTCTATCTCCTGAGTGGTCTTTCGGTCCGTTCTGCCTGCTCGTTCCGCTGTTATGCTAATTTCTCCTCTTCGTCCTTAATTTTTGCACAGCAGTGTATATTGTGAGTATTGTATACATATTTACTTTTGTGGTAACACTGAAAACCCAAAAACGTCAGAAATTTCCAGAGTTGCTATTAATTTTTCCGTAACTGTAGTTATCGAGAGATCTAGAGTTCGATTCAAGCGGTGTCGAAATACAATTTTTCGGTTGCTGTGTGTTAATTAAAGAAAAACGTGGAAAGAGCGATGACTTTGACTATAACAGTACCGACGAAACTAAGAAAAAAGAGAGAAGATGTTTAACTGGTTGTTTATTGTATAGGAAGTTTCACTCATCACTAAACTTTAGTCAACTATAAATTCGTGTTTCATCAGATGACCCTTAATCTTTTAACCAGCTGGAACGAATTAACTCGGGGTAAAGAAAACTGAACTGAAATCAGCGGTAAGGAACATAGTCGCTAAGAAGAGGGTCGAACGCGGCTAGAACAAGGGAACCTGCGTATTATGAAAAGTACCTTTTCCCTTAGCTTTGTTATTCAAATTGGTCATTTAGGGGATGACTAACGCTAATTCTTTCTGACTGCTAAAAGGTCTATGACAATGGTTACGAAACAAAGAAAGGAGAGAAAGGATGTTTGAGCAACTTGTTTCTATCCAGGGGCATGATATCCATGTTGGGGGGGCTAGCCTTTCCCCATTATGTCTTGGGTCATGAAATAACTATCTATACAAATAGTTTATAAACAGAAATATGTGCTTACGCCCTCTTATAGCAAGATTGTAAATTAGGAAAAGTCAGAAATTACGTGCAAAATATTATAAAATTTCCCAGTACGTTTATCACCAGTAACAAGTTTATGGTTGTTACTGCTGAGCTGAAAGGGTGGAAAAGGAACTGTTTTGCCGTGTCTTTAATAAAACCTGGATCTTATGTAAAAATTTAGGTTTGAGGAGCGCAGAAAATTTTGGGTGCTGTTTGGCTAAGGTACATCTGCCACTTAAAGGTTTAATAGCGGTATTATAAATTAGCATAAAAATCTGAACTTCAAAAGATGACGCTTGACGATCCCCCCCAAAAAAATGTGGCCATCAATTTGTTTTCTGACCTAATATAGTGGAAAGACGTTATTCATTTAACCATATAGATCTACAAGTTTTCATCTCCACGATTCCACTGCTCTATCCATATCGCATTCGGCGTAGATCATTTTCGTCAAGCTTTGCCCAAACAAGCAAAACTAAAATCGGCGCTTTTGATATGGTAATTCCGTATCCTTTCAGCAACAGAATGTGCGACTGATACATATTTTTTTATATCAGCATGTCGGACAAGTACACATCTAAATATTTTATACAAAATAAGGCGAAACAGAACTGGACAAAAAAACAACGCATAATGATTAATGAAACGTTGCTAAGCGTAATGATTCGTGAAACGCTGCTTAAGCCTAATCATACATGAAACTAATCTTCTAGGTTGCTGAAACCTACTTAGTTTCTCACGAACTATTATGTTTGAAATAAAGTAGCCTAGTTGATCAATTCATAAGAAATATGAAATCTAAATTAATAAAAACACTAACTTCTCTTCTAATCCAGATATCACACGTCAAGCCTTCAACACTATCAGTACAAGACACACGCCGAGCATACAGACTGTTTCTCGGTTTCAATCGTAGCGGATTTGGTTTGTTATGACCCGGTTGGTGACGTCACAAACGGGAAAAATCACGTAGCTTATGCTATAGTGGCTAGAAGAGATAGTGTGCCGTGCGCTTCTGCAGACGGGTTCTTGAAGTCATGAAATCAGAGAGGGCGCTGTAGACAGCTTCGATGCTATTGCTATAGTGGCTGGAAGAGATACTGTGCCGTGCGCTTCTGTAGACGGGTTCTTGAAATCATGAAATCAGAGAGGGCTCTGAAGACAGCTTCGATGCTATTGCTGTAAACTGTGCTGATAGATGTACGTGCTTCTCGTTCCCTGCAGTACAGTAATTTAATTCAAATTTCACTAAAGAATCTCTCTTATTTTTTATCCTGCCGTTATACTAAAATCGATTAATGTAATATATGGACAGGTATATGTGAATATTCTTCCAAATGTTAAATTTTGGGGAAGCTTCGTCAACTTTATTCTGGAAATGCATTATCTCGCATTGAATCTACGTGTCACAAGGCTGGTTACTACAAATATATTACTGGACGCAAATCTGCTCCTAATTATTGGAATTTTTGCTAAATCATCATATTGAATTCTGTTCTAATCCTTTTGCAACTCATTTCTCTATCTCTACAGGAGACAAAATGTTTAATTGGGTCTCACAGGATACTGTACTTAGGCCTAATTTTGCCATGATAAAGTTTACAGAACTCTGGACAAACACACACACACAGCTGATATATAAAAGACTAAAAAAAGTGGCATATTTAACTAAATAATTAACTCAGTGGTTTTAGTACAAGTAAAAAAATTGATTCGAGCCGCCTTGCCGCATCTTCCGGCACGGAAAATAGTTACCTATTTGTTTACAGGACCTGTAACCACTGTTGCATCCAGGTACGAAACACGTTCTCAGCCTTACACTTCTTACTACTACTTTTCATGACCGATCTAACAAATAAATCGCCTTTTAAATAGCTATCCACCGAACACGCCATAGAAAAGCATGCTAATGTTTAGAAATCATAGCATCGAAACTCGCAGGAGCGCCATCTCACGGTTACGTGAAGAGAGGAAACTAAAATTTAAACAGTGCAGTATTAACGCACGGCACACTATCTCTTCTTGCCACTATACTTAAGTACTCGAGACGGTTTTGATGTGAAGCAATGTTTTCTTTTTCAACGACGATTATTAGAACATTATTCCAGGAGCTGCTGAGTGAACGTTGCTGTGTGAAGGAAGGTTGGTGCCTTGTGTGAACCAGAGCAGAACTTGTGTGATTCAACGAATTAACATGAATGCTGTTTTAAACTGTTCTATATTATTATTGTTCTTTCTTCATGTGCGTGGAACATATAATCTTCGAATTACATCTTAACCTTCTTTTAAATTAAACCATTTTTTGATACAGGAAGGGCCTTCGATCTTTCTATCATATTCTCGTACGATTTGTCATGTTCATTTTATCACAAAGTGAAGCGCTATAGACGGTATTCACTGACGTCACGAAACCGCGGTTCGCGTCACTTTTTCGTCTGCTGCTTTCTTGCAGAACAACTGGTGTACAAGTGATATCAAAGATGCTTTTTTTTTTTTTTTTTTTTTTTGATTGGAGGTTTAACGACTACCGTGAGCAACTCAATGGGCTATTGGCAGTCGCCCGTCCCTAATTTAGGGTCACTGGTTCCAGGGAAGGGAGAGAGCCAGTGCCGTAAGACAAACACAACATCCATGCCTCACCGGGATTCGAACCCGGACCCCGTTCGGACGAATGATCAGAGGCCATCGCTTAGACCACTGCGCCACCGGGGCGGTAAAGATGCATTGCATGTGCTACGTAAGTGAGTTATCTGGTGATCAAAAACAGCTTTATTCTGATAAAGTTATTGGGCAATTGTGGTGATCCATATGATATTCCATATTCAATTTTCCTGAACAATATTGTAGGAAGGGGAATGTTTTTGCTTGAAAGGAACTCGAAATTCTGCATTCCAGCACAGCCACCAGCTTCTGTGCTAACAGCATATTCACACAGTTAATTAAGATAAAAAAATCCTGCCATCTTGGCTAATTATTTTATTTAAAAGTTTACCTTTCAATTATTTAAATAATTCCCCAACCTGAAACTTAATCTAAGGTAAAAGCCCTTAGCTTTACACAGGTAAGGCTATAATAATAATAATAATAATAATTCTGGCGAGTAGCACTAAGTCTCTGTACCTTATATATAATAATGACAATAAGAATAAGCTGGTGAATGTTATCATATCCTTTTTCCAAAATCGGCCTGGGAACCCAACATATGAAGATTCCATAAGATGTTCACTCCCCTATAACAGTGGGTTTATTCACGATAAAGAACAGTATAATCTTACTCATAAGAAAGGTAAATTCTACAGTTTAAAGATCTTCATAGAGTTTTTAAATAGGTAATGCATCAGTAAATTTATGAACATACCTGTTACAAAATGTAAACTACACACTCCAGTGTTCCTTCGTTTCCTGTCACCAATGTCAACATACGTGATAACCACAAATTTTGGCGCTTCTGAACTAAATTTTCATAATTCTGATCCCACTTCGTTCGTTCAGACGGTAATCTATAATAGGACATATGATTATCTCTCCCACTTCGGTTACTTCAGCTGAAAAATGCACATAACACCATTTTCCCTAACGCTCCACAGTGCACATCGTACACCAGTTGATCACCAAGACGTCTGCTACGATGGTTTACCTCGCTGTGACGTCATATGCATA
Organism: Macrothele yani; assembly: GCA_039090855.1. Lineage (NCBI taxonomy): Eukaryota > Metazoa > Arthropoda > Arachnida > Araneae > Macrothelidae > Macrothele > Macrothele yani. The sequence continues at coordinate 105,138,634 of CM076999.1, read as the reverse complement.
CGGTCGTCAGCCTCGATACGGTCTATGGAGTGAAATATTCAAAAGGAAATCAATCTCACGACCTTACAATGATTGTGAGACTGAAGCGCTGGAAATATTCTGTTGAAAATATTATTATATCGAAGTGATATATCATCTAGTAGGTGAAAGGAAAGAATTTTTTAAAGAATAGCTAAGTGACAAATATAAAGTTCAAGATGGCGTTTTATCGTGAAAGTGCACAAATAGAAAAACTAAACAATAACAACTTTGCAATATGGAAATTTAAGCTTAGCCAACTGTTAATAAGAGATGGTCCAGATTAGTGGTCGTCAACCTGGTCTCTACCGCCCACTAGTGGGCGATTCAAGCTTTCATGGTCGGCTGTGGGGGGCTTTGTCCGTTGTTACAATGAGTACCCTGACTTACAAGACGTGAGAAAGGGCGGTCGATGTCGGTTTAGACCAGTGGTCGTCAACCTGGTCCCTAACCGCCCATTAGTGGGCGATTCAAGCTTTCATGGTCGCCTGTGGGGGTTTTGTCTGTTGTTACAATGAGTACCCTGACTTACAAGATGTGAGAGGGCGGTCGATGTCGGTTTAGACCAGTGGTCGTCCACCTAGTCCCTACCGCCTACTAGTGGGCGATTCAAGCTTTCATGGTAGGCTGTGGGGGTTTTGTCCGTTGTTACAATGAGTACCCTTACTTACAAGACGTGAGAGGGCGGTCGATGTCGGTTTAGACCAGTGGTCGTCAACCTGGTCCCTACCGCCCACTAGTGGGCGATTCAAGCTATCATGGTGAGTTGTGGGGGTTTTGTCCGTTGTTACAATGAGTACCCTTACTTACAAGACGTATGAGGGCGGTCGATGTCGGTTTAGACCAGTGGTCGTCAACCTGGTCCCTACCACCCACTAGTGGGCGATTCAAGCTATCATGGTGAGCTGTGGGGTTTTGTCCGTTGTTACAATGAGTACCCGGACTTACAAAACGTAAGAGAGCGGTGGATGTCGGTTTAGAGCAGTGGTCGTCAACCTGGACCTTACCGCCCACTAGTTGGCGACTCAAGCTTTCCTGGTCGGCTGTATGGGTTTTTGTCCGTTGTTAGAATGAGTACCCTGACTTACAAAACGTGAGAGGGCGGTCGATGTCGGTTTAGACCAGTGGTCGTGCACCTAGTCCCTACCGCCCACTAGTGGGCGATTCAAGCTTTCATGGTGGGCCGGGGTGGTTGTGCGTTGTTACAATGAGTACCCTGACTTACAAGAAGTGAGAGGGTGGCCGATGTCAATTTAGAATAGTGGTCGTCAACCTGGTCCCTACCGCCCACTAGTGGGCGATTCAAGCTTTCATGGTGGGCTGGGGGAGGTTTGTCCGTTGTTACAATGAGTACCCTGACTTACAAGACGTGAAAGGGCGGTCGATGTCTGTTTAGAGCAGTGGTCGTCAAGATTGTCCCTACCGATCACTAGTGGGCGGTTCAAGCTTTCATGGTGGGCTGTGGGGGTTTTGTCCGTTGTTACAATGAGTACCCTGACTTACAAGACGTGAGAGGGTGGTCGATGTCGGTTTAGACCAGTGGTTTTCAACCTGGTCCCTACCGCCCACTAGTGGGCGATTCAAGCTTTAATGGTCGGCTGTGGGGGGTTTGCCTGTTGTTACAATGAGTACATAGACTTATAAGACGTGAAAGGGCGGTCGATGTCGGTTTAGACCAGTGGTCGTCAACCTGGTCCCTACCGATCACTAGTGGGCGATTCAAGATTTCATAGTGGGCTGTGGAGGGGGTGGGTTGTCTGTTGTTACAATGAGTACCCTGACTTACAAGACGTGAGAGGGTGGTCGATGTCGGTTTAGACCAGTGGTCGTCAACCTGGTCCCTACCGATCACTAGTGGGCGATTCAAGCTTTCATAGTGGGCTGTGGGGGGCGTTGTCCGTTGTTACAATAAGTACCCTTACTTACAAGACGTGAGAGGGTGGTCGATGTCGGTTTAGACCAGTGGTGGTCAACCTGGTCCCTACCGTCCACTAGTGGGCGATTCAAGCTTTCATGGTGGGCTGTGGGGGTTTGTGCGTTGTTGCAATGAGTACCCTGACTTACAAGACGTGAGAGGGCAGTCGATATCGGTTTAGACCAGTGGTTTTTAACCTGGTCCCTACCGCCCACTAGTGGGCAATTCAAGCTTTCATCGTGGGCTGTGGGGTGTTTTGTCTGTTGTTACAATGAGTACCCTGACTTATAAGACGTGAAAGGGCGGTCAATGTCGGTTTAGACCAGTGGTCGTCAACCTGGTCCCTACCGATCACTAGTGGGCGATTCAAGCTTTCATAGTGGGCTGTGGGGGGGGGTGTCCGTTGTTACAATGAGTACCCTGACTTTCAAGACGTGAAAGAGCGGTCGATTTCGGTTTAGACCAGTGCTCGTCAACGTGGTGCTTACCGCTCATTAGTGGGAGCTTCAAGCTTTCATGGTGGAGGGATTTTTTCCGTTGTTACAAATTTTGTTTAATACATTATTAACAATTTCGCGAGTTTGACTTTTTAAAATATGTTTTTGCAATTTACTTTCGAATTCAATCTCTAATCGTTTGATATAGATAATAATTAAATCAAGGTAATCCGTAAATGCAGAGTGTTGAGGATAATACAAAACACGTTTTATTAATGATGTAGATCAGCAACTCCCTGCACCAGAAGGTGCTGTATCGATGGAGATGTAGAAATTCAATAAATTGAAATTATCTATGTGTAAACGTACGTAAAGTATAAATAAAAAGATAAATTTAAGTACACATCTTTTACAAACCTTCCCTCTAAAACCTACTTCGCACTTGCGCTAAATTGATTTACTGCGGCACTGGTGGGCGGTAAGGAAATTTTACCATCAACAGAGATACAAAATGAAAATCCTCAAAATAGGTGGCGTCAGTGAATAAACAAAGACATCTCTCTTTCCACGTTAAGCAACGCACCGCAACCGAAAAATTTTTATTCGGCCATCGTCGGGGAAACGAATCCCGAATCTCTCGATATTTAGCCGAGAGCGTTAGCCTTACACCACGGTGGCCAATAATCCACGGTGCTATGTCATCACCCCCTAATAGCTTAGCAGGCCCGCGCACCGGTTTGTGACGTCACTAGAGTAGTCCATAGCCGCGGAGAGGGAGCATTACGGCGAAGTGCGAAACGAACGCGTCTTTACGTACACCAACTAACCAGGTCGTGCGTTCTTTAAGAGTTTCACTGCATTTAAATAAGAACTTCTGTGTTAGTGATTAAATAACTGCAGAGTTAACACATTTGTTTTTTAATCTTTTAAAATACAGAAGAAAAAGAAATTACAGCGTAAAATTTAGTGTAGCAATCATTTCGACTTGAAAGGATAAGCAAGACAGATTCGTCAACTTAATGAAAGCATCGCTATCATTTCACTGGAAGTGATAAACCATTCCTATAATCGAAATTATAAACTGTTGTAGTTTCACTTGAAGTTATAGTGTCTTTATAATTAACCGAATGATTCCTGTACTTGTGAACAAATCGTTCTTGTACTTGAAAGATTAGTTTGAGGGTCCATTACGAAGTAACGCCGTCGTTTCAAAAGATGTCAATTGACTAATTTAAGGGATCAGATTTTTCATTCATTGCAAACTTATGACTGAAAATTTTAGTAATGAAATAATTCCTTTTGTGAAAATGTATTTTCACATCAGACAGTAACGAGCAATTTATGTGCAATCCGTGATCACTAATATATAAAAAAAGTCAGGAGAAACTGAATTTTTTTCTGTGTTTTTTAATTATTACCAAATGCTCAATAAAACACTTTTTAACATACATACAGTGAATTGCTGCTTGATCCACTGATTGCATGAAATAAATTAAGATTTCAAGAAAATTATGCAATTGCTACATTATTAAACGTACAATAATGACATAACAAGTTTTCCTAATTTTAGTACCATATAGTTACGTGTTTGGACAACTTCATTTTGATAAGCAAATATAAAGTTTATAATTTTTGTCTTCCAGAGCACTATTTCAAAAAAGTTACCTTGTCAAAGTTCAACACTTCTGTATTAAGTATATTAGTAGCATTAAGCAAAACTATTTGGATCTACAATATAAGCATTTCTTTTTATCTGGAAAAATACAAGTAACTTATTGGCAGAAATTTCCTGAAATTTGATTTTCAAGAAGTATTCAGGAAAACTGCCAATGTACAAATAATTATGGTTGTGTAGTTCTTTGGGTATCACAAACACAATTTAATTATGTGTCCGTTAGCTTTTCCTTGAAGAATTTCAAAGACACATTTCTAAGAAAATCTGAAATTTGTTCCAATAATTTCTTAAAGTATTTTTACAGATAATTATTATATTTTTTGAGAACCTGACAAATGCACATGCAGTTATTGTACTGAATAAATCTAAGAGATTGTTTTGGTACTATAGGATGTATTTTAGAAGCTGTACATGTCTCATTATAAATTGACAAACTCGATGTACCATTTTCTCAGAAACTATAAAAAGCAATGGTATAAAATTTTGCACAAATGCTTCGTCATTACTAAAGCTATTGAAAAATATTGTTTCTTCCTTTTTTTAAGATTTTAGTTTCAAAATAAATTCTATGAAGGATTGGAGAAGTTTATCCCCATACAAAGATTAACACCCACCCCCACGTTTTGAAGCACACTTTCCAGTAGTTATCGGATAATATGAGATATATTAGTTCCAGTTACTATAGCTGTAGCTTGCAAAGACACAGTGCAGCAAGTTTGGAAACAGATAAGTCTAGATAAATGAATAAAAAGTTGATCTCTCATTTTAAGCAAATGTTTCAAAAAAAAAAAAAAAAAAAAAGAAGCGAGTATATATTTCTACTTGTATTTTAAAAACCTTTCTTGTTTATAACATAGTTTCTACAATATGTGGATTCATGTCGATCCAGGTACTTTTTTTCTCTTAAAAATAGCAATATCCAAGGCTTAAAAATACCATGCCAGAGATGCCCAGGGTATGTAAATCATTCGCCTGGGCAGGTAAATAAAAAATCTAATTGCCTGTGCATGGCAACTAAATTTTAAAATAAAAAGTTTGAAATAAAATTTCCTACTACACAAGAAAAAAAAAAGATAGTCATCGCATGTCTTGTTTCATGTCATTGTTAATTAATGGAAGTTGTATTATTGTTACGAAGTACCAAGGAAAGAGCAATATCACATCTTTAATTATGTTATGCTTTACGCCCAGAAATCGGAAACCATATGTAGTTTTGCTCCAAATTTTTTTGTTTATAATCAACAACAGGATGCATGCATGGCTCTGATGTAACTGGTTTCTCATGTTTAGTGACAAAGGGAGAAAACTTTAACAAAAGGAACATGGCAGAATCACTAAATTTCCGAAACACCAGTTTCATCTTCGTACCATTTATACCAATTTTAGCATTAGCATATTAAAAATTGATATACACACTTTTGTTCATTGAACATTTGTAATACAGACCATTAAAATGGAAGTGCAAACATGTTAAAACAGATCATATTTTTAACTTTAAAAAAATTAGGGTTCTGGTTTGTTATCTTAAAAGATAAATTTTCCTGCGCATCCAGCTTTTACTACCTGGGCAAGTAAATAATTTCTTGCCCAGCTAGTAAATAAACACCTAAAAGTTACATGCCCAACTGGGCACGTAGGCATGTAACTTTTCCCATATTTTTCAAGCCCTGATATCTATAGATTTCTGATATATTTAAAAAGTATGATTAGTATCTTTTAGAAAATTACTGATTTTGCTTTAGCCAGCTGCTTTCACTATGCAAAGTGTGAAATTACTCTTACTAATTAAAATAATTACTTGAACAATTTAAAACATATATCTAGTCGCCTTCCTTAATCTCCTGAGTGTGATAACCGTTTTGACACTTAAGCAATAAAAACAATGCAAACCAGAGTTCCACTTACCCTAGAGTTCTTCGTCACTTGAAAAATTTCTCGCATAATTGCTCTAATCCATTTTTTGAGAACCTCCCCATTAGTAGGGTATTTGAAGACGCTTACGCGTGGTCCATCATCATAATTACCGCGACAATGCGGTACACAGCACTTAAAAGGCATATTGATTTTACTTCTGGTGCCGTTTTTCCTAAAATTATTCCTTTATGAAAATAAATTTGACGACGACCACGCACATCGACAGTTAGGCTTACACAGAGTGATCAGCACATGCATGCTCGCCGCCCCGGTGGCGCAGTGGTCTAAGGCGATAGCCTCTGATCATTCGTCCGAACGGGGTCCGGGTTCGAATCCCGGTGATGCATGGATGTTGTGTTTGTCTTACGGCACTGGCTCTCTCCCTTCCCTGGAACCAGTGACCCCAAATTAGGGACGGGCCACTGCTTATATCCCATTGAGTTGCTCACGGTGGTCGTTAAACCTCCAATCAAAAAGCCCCGCACGGGGATAACCGGTTTTCCAGTTATTTGGGGAGCGGCGCCCCCACGGCCCGAGCTGACCTTGTGACTGGTCAACATCTGATGTCATGCCACCGCTTGTTTTTTGTTTCGGTGCTGTTGGTGTTTGCAGGGACGGCTGTTCATCCAGCTGTTGGGGAGTCGCGTCCCCACGTTCCCGAGCTGGTCTTGTGTCTCGCTTTTTCGTTTTTATTTATTTTCTCCACTGGCTAGTTGCCCGTGTTGTATTCTCTACCTAATCGCTACCACGTTATGTACTAACACCCCGGTCTTGTGGTTTTGTTACCCTCCACCACTAACTGATTTATATTAACCGCTCAATTCGTAGGTTGCTGAGATTCCGTTTAGGTTCCCTGCCAGGATTTGTCTTCTTTGGATTTCTTTTTTTTTCCTTTTAGCTGGTTTGGGTGCTAGACCTACCTGCATGTTTGCCGCGTGCGGAGACCCGTGAGGCGGAAATGGGATGTCTGGCGGCTGAGGTCGCAGGAGACCGGATAAGTGCCTCCTGTGTACCAACACTCCTCTTCGACCCCGGCTTCGCTGTAAACGGGAGGCTAGAGACTAACCCACCTCTAGTCAGAAGTCTTGTACCAAGTTGTGTGCAGGGCTTTAGCGGCTTTTTTGTCGTATAGCACGGCAGGGTGAGCCCGGGGGCTGTGGGATCATGCCAAAGGCGTTGGCATGACGGTACCCGGAGGCCGAAGTGTCCGCCGAGTGCGTGTGATCACAGCCAACGGACTATATCTGCAACGTATAAGCCCCAGAACTGTGTCCAGCGTCATTTTCTTGGCTTGCAGACCTCCAGTTCTCCCTTGTATGGCTCGGTGGTGGGTGGAGTAGTCTGCAGACGAATCTTCCTCCTTTTTTCCATGGGTAAAAACAAGAACAAAAACTCCAAATTTAAGTCACCTGAGAAAATGATAGTTGACAACGACTCTATTTCGTCTTCTCAACCTACCAAGTCTCATACCCTTAAACGGTCTTTAGACCTTGACCTGGACCAAGAATGTGGAACCTCTTCTTCGGCGGCTGTACCAGTCGCTCCGAAGCGTCGTCTCCCCTCAATTGCTGTGACTACGCATGCTACTCACTTGCTTGTAGAATCCATCGATCCGCATGAGAGACTGTCCACCAGATCTCCCTTTTTCATTTCTAAAGCTTTGGACCCTGCGGTTGGCCCCTTGAAGTCTGTGAGGAAGCTTCGCTCTGGGGACCTGCTTGTCCAAACTTGCAGTGTTTCTCAGAGTAACACTTTTCTGAACCTCACTAGTCTTCAAGGCATTCCTGTAAAAGTGACACCTCACCCGTTTCTTAACACCTCTCGGGGTGTTATTTCGGAGTTTGATCTCTTGCCATGCAGTGAAGACGAATTCGTGACTGAACTTGCTGATCAAGGTGTTATTGCTGCACGTCGTATGATGTTCCGGCGTGATGGTTCCATGATTAAGTCAAAAAATGTCATCTTGACTTTTAACTCCCCGAAAGTTCCGACCGAAATCAAGGCTGGCTACTTGGTCTGTGGAGTTCGCCCGTACATTCCCAGTCCTCTGCGCTGTTTCAGGTGCCAGAGGTACGGGCATTCACAACGTTTCTGTAAAAGTTCCGCTCGTTGCGCAAATTGTGGCTCCAGTGAACATGACGGGGAAGGTTGCACTTCTGCGGCCTGCTGTGTTAACTGCGGTGAGGCCCATGCAGCTTACTCCCGCAACTGTATGAAATGGAAGGACGAGATGGCGATCCAGCGCCTCAAGACCCTGGAAGGCCTCTCGTACCCTGCTGCCAAGGCCAAGTTGGGTATACCCACCACCAGACAGCGTACTTTTGCCGCAGTAGTTCAGTCTCTGCCACAACCCGTGCAGCCCTTTGTTCCGCGCCCTGTAGCTCTCGCCGCCCTTGCCAAGCGATCTACAGCTGACCAAGCGACACAGGTGTTTTTCCCCGAGCTCGAGATTTTTCGAATACCTGATTCTGGGCCTTCTCTTTTGCTGCCGACCGTCTCTTCCAGTTTCCAGCCGAAAGCCTGCACGTGCGGAAGACCCGGCCCTCAATCCGCAAAGGTGTGCAGTGTCCATCCAACTGTCTCGGCCTCAGCGAGGTCCCCACCCTCAACCAACATTATAGAGGAACATAGGGGGGAGGAGAGTGACAGTTCGTCCCCAGCCTCAAACAACATTGCAGAGGAACATGGGGGGAAGAGAGTGACAGTTCGTCCCCGCCCTCTGCCAGCATTGCAGAGGAGTGGGGGGGGAGGAGAGTGACTCATCCTTTGTGTAGTTGTGTTTAAAAAAAAAATTATAATTATAATAGTAAATTAATAAATTTTTATATAAACCTAATTAACTACCTTGTCTTCACAGCTTTCATCATACTCTTTTTCAACTTTTACCAAGCCTGTCTGCTCTTAATCATTTTCCACGTTTTTAAAAATCTGTGGCTGATAGTTCTTTGTCTGGCGCTCTTTGGCCAAACCTGGCCCTTGCGCCAATAAAATCCAACAACCAACCAACCAACCAATCAAAAAAAAAAAAAACAGGCATGCTCGACCACCCACCACGGACATCAGCCTACTCTCCCCTACGTCATGCAGCTTCCGTTGTTCGGTGCGCGGGCCTGCTAAGCTATTAGGGGGTGATGGATCGGCTCAGCTACTGAGACGTCTCCATCTAGTGGGCATTACCGGTACTGGCTATAGAGCCTTTTAACGTGACGTCACAAAACCGTCTGCTAGACTTCCGGGTGGTTAGAAAGTACCCGAGCTGGTCTCTCCCCATGCTTTTCAATGGCTGCTGCTGCTGTAAATAGAGTTAAAACAACTGTTCTTTCTGACAAAACTTGCCGTCTTAATTTGGTGGAAAAGCAACGTTACGAAGAAAAGCTTTGAAATAATGGCATAGAAGATCCATATTTACTTATTTACTTATTTTTTATTTATTTATTAAAACTCTCTTGCTGTACAATATCACAATGCAACACACAAAAGAACGAACAATATGTCGCATACTCTAAGGTTAATAATAACAAGAATATACATAATACACCAATGAAACCAATGTAAGTAAGGCAGTTTTCCAGTTTTTAACAATATAATTCCCACGTTACGAAGATAAAAATTTTGCAACATAAAATACAGGAAAAAATTCTCACTCAAATGTAAACCTGACATATTTTTATCCTCTGGAAGTTTGTGTTGCTACGGACCTCCCTGATCTAAACTATCACGATATTTATAACTATTTAATAATCAGTTTTTCGTGTTACACTGTAAAAGCTCTAAAAGCTTATAAAAGCCTTGACGAATATAAATATTTTACGAGTGGGTGGGTTAGAAATGTTTTAATTCTGGAGACTGAAAACGAAAAATTTCTTACTCGGTCTAAGATAAGTTGTTACATTTCTGACTGGTTCCAGTGTGTATGGGCGGTTCCAGTGTGTATTGCAATTAAAAAAAAGAAAATGCCGACTTATCATATCCCGAAAAACGGACTATTGTTTCACCAGAAAAAAAAACAGATCCGGGAAAACGGACATCACAATGTATGACAGCCCCCTCTAATTCTATGTAGACGTATATCTTTAAATTTTGGTTCGGAAAAAAGGCTTCTGTTTCAGTATTTAGAAATCAGTAACAGTACAAAATCTTGAAAGTTCACGAAAGCTTAATAGCAATTTCCAATTAGACAGCAAAGTTAATCCGTCATGCATTCGGAGTATTTTTAACAGAATAACAAGGATTTACGTAAAAACTTGAAAATAATACATAAGAGTGAGCAAGAAAATGTACCGATATAAATTTACGACTATTAAGGTAGACGTTAAGTAATTTTGCTTCCTATACTTCCAATGGAAGAACTTTTGTACACATTTCCTTCACAATTATTGTGTTCCCAAGGATGAAAATTTGAACTTCAATTAAAATAATTTCATATTATAAACTTGGAATGCTTAATATTTTCTAAAACATAACCATAATTATATTAAAAATCAATAACTTTTCTTTTGGTCGTGTTGAAACCAGAAAAAAGATGACGCTACCTGTACTTTGATGACATCAGTAGACAAACAAATGTTGGATTGCATAATTATGGTTATGTTTTAGAAAATATTGAGTATTCCAAGTTATAAAATGAAGCCATTTTAATCCATGTTCAAAGTTTCATCCTTGGAAACGCATTAATTGTGAAGAAAATGTGTACAAAAGTTTTTCCATTAGAAGTACAGGAAGCAAAATTACTTGACGTCCACCTTAACGTAGTGCCGCCCCGGTGGCGCAGTGGTCTAAGCGATGGCCTATGATCATTCGTCCGAACGGGGTCGGGTTCGAATCCCGGTGAGGCATGGATGTTGTGTTTGTCTTACGGCACTGGCTCTCTCCCTTCCTTGGAACCAGTAACCCTAAATTAGGGACGGGCGACCGCTTGTAGCCCATTGAGTTGCTCACGGTGGTCGTTAAACCTCCAATCCAATCCTTAACGTAGTAAAATATGCAGATTTACGATACCTAAAACGAAGTTATTACTACAGATCCTGTCGGCCTGGGTGACCATGCCTTCCGATTTACTGCTATTTTCCACATAAGCAAGCGTTTTTCTGCCGTTGGAAAGCGATAAAAGGAAATTCTATTACCTTACTTGTACTTTGAGAAGCACCCATACGCCACATAACTTTTAACCATTTCTAAAACTTCAGACAATCGAGTTACACAAAGTCCAGAAACCGCTTCCCCATGTTAATCCAATGGGAACCTTAGCAGCTGAACTTTCTCTTAACCACCCGGAAGTAACCGTGATGTCAAAAATGACGTCAGTGCAAAGACTCTATATATGCCCACCAGATGGAGACGTCTAAGTAGCTGAGCCCGCCGCCCCGGTGGCGCAGCGGTCTAAGGCGTTGGCCTCTGATCATTCGTCCGTAAAGGGTCCGGGTTCGAATCCCGGTGAGGCATGGATGTTGTGTTTGTCTTACGGCACTGGCTCTGTCCCTTCCCTGGAACCAGTGACCCTAAATTAGAGACGGGCGACTGCTTATAGCCCATTGAGTTGCTCACGGTGGTCGTTAAACCTCCAATCAAAAAAAAAAAAAAAAAAAAAGCTGAGCCCATCTTACGGATTTATGATGTCAGATGCTGACAGAAAAACGCACATAGCACGTAGATTGTTGGCCACCGTGGTGTAAGGCTAACGCGCTCGGCTAGATATCGAGAGATTCGGGATTCGATTTCCCGGCGGTGGCCGAATAATAATTTTTAGGTTGCTGTCTGTGCGTTGCTAAACGTGGAAAGAGCGATGTCTTTGTTTATTTAAAGATACAAAAGTGGGCGGTAGGTATTAAAAAGTTGACGACCCCTGGTTGATGAAATAGTGTTTGGAATAAAACCAGAAAATCCAGACCAAGAATGGGTGAAGAAAGATAAGTTAGCAAAAGCCCTTATTTGCTTGCACATTGGAGACTCGCAGATCATTTCTGTATTACGTCGGAACTCTGCAACAAGACACTTGGAACAAATAAAAATCAATTCATGAGAGGCAAACTCTTTCTAGCAAATTGTTTCTGGTAAGGAAGCTGTATTTTATGAAGTTCACTAGGGAATCACAATTCAGGAGCACATTAAGGAAGTAATGGAATTGGCAGAAAAATTGAACTACATTGGTGAACGTATTAAGAATTTCCACATGAGTGCTATTCTTTTATGCAGTCTGCCTGAATCATACTCGACATTCATAATTTCACTTGAAAGTAAATCGGAAGATGAACTTTCCATAGAGTGTGTCAGCAGCAAACTAATAGATGAGTATTAGTTTGAGAACATCTATGTGAGAATATCTACTGTAATAATATCATGTGAGAATATCTACTGTGACGAAATTGTTCAAGCCACTGCGAAGAAATGGTTCCGAAAACAACCTTAAAATTTTTACAGAGACAGGTCTAAAAAATCGTTAAACTTTATCGTATCGTTAAACTTTGGCGTATCGGAACTATATAGAAAAATAAAATATGTGAATTAAAGTAGAAATTCCGAGCTTTATACTTGTTCTGTTTCAATTTGATACCTTTTTTTTTTTTAATTGGAGGTTTAACGACCACCGTGAGCAACTCAATGTGCTATAAGCAGTCGCCCGTCCCTAAAATAGAGTCACTGGTTTCAGGAAAGGGAGAGAGCCAGTGCCATGAGACAACCACAACATGCATGCCTCACGGGATTCGAACCCGGACCCTTTTCGGACAAATGATCAGAGGCCATCGCTTAGACCACTGCGGCCCCGGGGCTGCTATCAAAGCTTTCACTATTTTAGATACATGGTGCAACTTTCAGAATATGAATACTTTTGAACACCATACATCACTTCTACCAAATTTTCAAATTTCGTCATTTCCGGTTTTGGAAAATTTCCCCACTCTTATCAAGCTTACGTGCAGACATTCATTGGAGAAAGTTTCATTTAACAACAACACAGGATAGTGAGAACACCATGAGAAGAAAAAATATGAATACGAGAGAAATCTTCGCTTCGACCGACTTCCGTTTTCAGGAACTTTGAAAAATGAAATGCAGAATTTGTGGAATAGATGGACGTTTAAGAACAATATTAGGCAGAAGAAACATCGCAAGAGAAAAAATTCGGTTTTTCGAAAGTTTTAATAGACGGAACTCAGTACTCAAACGGAAAATGAATCCTGTCTTCCACCATTACCCCGCAAAATTTCTGTTCAGTTGTGCATTGATCTCAAGATTGCTCACAATGATAACGAAAATGGCGGAATTCTTTGAATCTACAGAAGAATCGCATGCCTATAAACTACAGTGAAATCTTTGGTTCGTCTAAACTTCCATTTTCGGAAATCGTTGGTCACAGTTTCATGCTGAAATACTAACATTTGTGCAATAAAATGATATTTAACAACAATACTGGACATGTTCAACATGGTGAGAAAAAAGAAATTATGATTACAGAGAAAATCTTTACTTCGTTTAGCTTCCATTTTCAGAAATTTTGAAAGACGAAATACCGCGCTCGTTTTTTTTTTTTTTTTGATTGGAGGTTTAACGACCACCGTGAGCAACTCAATGGGCTATAAGCAGTCGCCCGTCCCTAATTTAGGGTCACTGGTTCCAGGGAAGGGAGAGAGCCAGTGCCGTAAGACAAACACAACATCCATGCCTGACCGGGATTCGAACCCGGACCCCTTACGGACGAATGATCAGAGGCCAGCACCTTAGACCACTGCGCCACCGGGGCGGCCCGCGCTCGTTCCCAGACAGAAAATGACCCCTCCCTACCTAAGCTGACCAAACGTCCCCATTTCTTGAGGACAGTCCTCGAATTTAGTTTACTGTCCCCAAAAACTTCTGGCCGCCCCGGTGGCGCAGTGGTCTAAGGCGCTGGCCTCTGATCATTCGTCCGTCTGGGGTCCGGGTTCGAATCCCGGTGAAGCATGGGTGTTGTGTTTGTCTTACGGCACTGGCTCTCTCCCTTCCCTGGAACCAGTGACCCTAAATTAGGGACGGGCGACTGCTTATAGCCCATTGAGTTGCTCACGGTGGTCGTTAAACCTCCAATCAAAAAAAAAAAAAAAACTTCTGAAGTCTTTGGGGACGCAAATTGTCCTCAAATTTTAATGTTTGTCCCCAAATGTCCTCGAATTTACGCTTCCTCATTAACCTTTTAGATTTCCAATGAAAAATGTTCTTAAAAGTAGTTTCCGTTGTACTAATTTTTTTTTTTTTATTGGAGGTTTAACGACCACCGTGAGCAACTCAATGGGCTATAAGTAGTCGCCCGTCCCTAATTTAGGGTCACTGGTTCCAGAGAAGGGAGAGAACCAGTGCCGTAAGACAAACACAACATCCATGCCTCACCGGGATTCGAACCCGGACCCCTTACGGACGAATGATCAGAGGCCAACGCCTTAGACCACTGCGCCACCGGGGCGGCGTACTAATTTTTAAACATGCTTCTTGTGAAAACAAATTTTGACTTTTTTTTCTTCTTCTTTTTGGGTTTAACGACTATTACGAGCAACTCTAAGGACTATAAGCCGTCACTTGTCTCAAGCACACCACCCATGCCTCACTCGCGATTCGAATCCGTACCAACTTGTACGAATGGTCAGCAGCCAGCACTAGGTCAATGCACCACTGGCGCTGTCAAATTTCGACTGTACTTGTTCTGAGTTTATCCAAAAACTTTGGCAAAATGAAAAATTCGCCATGCAATTACTATGGTGTGCAGCCTAATTTTAATTCAGCGCTTGTACCTAAGGTAAAGCATTTCACTTTTGCTAATATGTTCTCGCCATCATAGTTCTGATTTGTCAATACAAATTACCAACATTCTACAAGATATATCTTTTAAGACACAGATTTTAATGTGTAATATCACACTTATTGAAGCAACGCAGTTTTGTGACAAAAAGATTTGCATATTTATTTTGAGTACGTATGTGTCACCAAATGAACTGCGCCGCCCCGGTGGCGCAGTGTTCTAAGCGATGGCCTCTGATCATTCGTCTGAAAGGGGTCCGGGTTCGAGTCCTGGTGAGGCATGGATGTTGTGTTTGTCTTACGGCACTGGCTCTCTCCCTTCCCTGGAACCAGCGACCCTAAATTAGGGACGGGCGACTGCGTATAGCCCATTGAGTTGCTCACGGTGGTCGTTAAACCTCCAATCCCAAATCCCAATCCCAAATGAACTGCCGAATTGGGGACGCAACGCCCTTTTGTCCTCAAATCGGTGTCCCGATATCTGGTCACCTTATACCTACCTCAAAGGAGAGCACAAGTGATGACTTCGAACATTAACTGAAGTATAGCGTCTAAAAGGGGAAGTGTGCCGTGCGAACTCAAAATCTGCGTTCGAAATATGTCCCACGCCGCATCGCGGCTGCAGACGGCGTCTGTGTCAAAGATTGTGTGTACTGTTGTGCAATGTGAACCAAACAACAGGGGTTGGATTAGGATATGTACGATTTTCTTAAGTGTGTGATTATGGAAACACATTTTATGGTTCAGTGAAATGTCTACGTCTGGCGCAGAGTGCAGCGTCGGCAAATGTAATTGAAAGTATAATTATGCGTGATTTAAATTGATATGCTACCTCCTCGAAGAATGCCTACCAAAAGGCTAACAAATGGCTTGTATGTGCCAAGTAAAGAAGTGCTGTTTGGAAAATTTAAATGTATGTCACTTAGTAGCGGCTAGTGGTAAGCTGAGTCGAATCTGACGAAAAAGACAGGCTACGGTGCGAAATAGTCACGTGCACAACTTAGTGCTGTCGCCAAGTCAATCGGTTGAACAGCCATTGCGTTTCATTGTTGGTTCACATTTGTTTGTATTGAGTGAGTGTTCCGTTTATTGCCATTTGGATACACGTATAGTTTTGTAAGGTAGGTATTATTATATTTCTAAGGTAAGGTTAATTCTTAGTAAACGTTTTATTTAGTTTTAGTAATAATTATAGGTTTAATGAGTAGATCTTAGTTTCACACGTGTTGAAATCTGTTCATGTCTCGTGAATAGTGAAGTATAAAGAAGTGAGTTATTCTGTAGTGTTGAATTCTTATTTCAAATAGAATAATTAATATATTTTGCCAATGCCGATTCACATAGAGCTTGAATATTACCAGAAATCAGGGCAACTTTTCAGGAAATTAGCCTTCGTAATTTGTATAACATTTGCATCTCCAACAATCGTTAGCCCTTTCTTTACGAAATTAATGCTTGAACTGTTGTTGCATTGTAATGTGTCTCTGAATTAAAGAGTACATTTTTTAATTTCGTAACTTAATGCAACTGTGATATAGCATTTGTCTGATTGAATTTACTAAAGCTGTCTGAACAGTGTGGACAGATTATGTTGAAAAACTTGCATGATCAACTTTATTCTAACTGTACAAAACATAGGGAACTACTTTCGATTAAAAATTTCATATCTAGTTCTTCACTTGTATTAAAAGGTGTAATTCTTTTTACAGGAATTGCCAAAATTTGCCATGCCACAGTGTTGCAGTGTTAGTGGCTGCTAGTTAAATTATAGAAGTCAAAAGGAGACTTACAACTTTTGCCATACCAATTGTCTTATACAAAATCTGCTGCATACATTTAAACAGACAAAGTTCTGATTTTAGATTTCCTTGTTCATTTTCCGTGGAATGTTTGTGTATGAGTAGCTTGAAAACTAAATAGGAAAACATAACTCTCCTCAGCTGGAAAATACTCTTGAACAACTTAGTGAAAGCCAAACATGACAACTGAAATTATTTGAAATCACGTGAAAGGAAAATTAAGAAGTTGAAAGTCTGAACGCTTAGTTTTGTGTGCCTCTCCTTAGTGCATAGTGTGCACAGAGTAAGTCCTGAGATAGGAAAAAGAGTTCAAACTTATCAAATATTTTATATGCAAAAGTGTATAGCCAGGTTGGTTAAAGTATTGAAATGTATTTTTCTTCTGTAATAAATGAAGATAACATTTCTGAAAAGTTATCTTTGAAACTGGAAAGTAAAGATCCGTCATATTTGGTTTAATTTTATTTGAAACTTGTATACCAGGAAGCAGTACTTCAGTTAGCTTCTCGTAACATATTTCCAATCTTTTTTCTGCTTCATCACATATTCACACAGTGATGCGGAGTGGTTGGTGGCATTCTGTACTGAAGATTTGTATTTAATATTTGGTGGTGTCTTTTTTTTTTTTTCAAATTGGAACTAATACTGTTTGTGCAGTGGTTGCCCGTCTTCAAAATGGACCAGAGGTCCTCATTTACTAGCAGGTTTGATTTCATCTGTCAAAATTCATTTGAAAATCTATGGACTATTTTCTTTCCGTGGAAGATGATGCTGTACTCCTTCGCGTCATGGGGTCCGGCTAGTCCCTCAACGACACCATACCCGTACGAGTTCCATGTCACTTATTTTCAGATTAATAAATGTTAGCAGTAATATTGTAGCATTTTTGTTTGTTTCAATACTGTACCAAAAAATTCCAGGAAATTTCTCTTATTTTTCATACTTACCACTATGACTTCATTGCCATAAAATTTTTGATAAAAACACCTGTGAGAAATTAACTGAAGTGTTACTGTGTGTGTGTGTGTCAGAGCTGAGTTCGGGCTGAATTTCAAGATCCTGAGCCTGAAGTATGTCAGCTCGAACGAGCCCGAAAACTATGATTAACCTGTTAAGCATTGAAAAAGTCTTCCAGACTTCCACTCTTTCCTACCCATGCAATTAACTGATGTCTTTCTCAACTGCGGAGTGGAGAAGGGATGTCTATCTATTTCTATAGTTACCTTTAACCATTCATTTATTCCCGAAATGTTTTTTTGGGGGAGGGGGGACATCTGGAGGCACAACAAACTATGTCGTATGTTGCTCAATAGAATTAGCAGGGAGCTGCCCCTTTGAGGTAGGGAGCAAAATTCCGTCAGCTTGCTATCTACTATCTATGCTTCTTAAAACTTATCCTTGGCAGAAATCCTGTAATTCATGGCCTATGGTATTTTGTTATCCAAGCCCGGAATGGATAGCCCTGCAGAATTCCTACTCCCCATTTGACCCAGTTGCTGAAGAATTCTCTTTCACAACTAGAAAGTGTAAAAAAAGTCTCGTGTGCTAAATTATATAAAATCACATTAAAAGAAAAAGGAAGAAAATTCTTCCCCTCTCTCCAAGCCCGAACTCCAGTAAGTATTACACAGCCAGCGCCCGGTTCGGGCTCGGCCCGTCTCAGCACTGGTGTGTGTGTGTACTAGTGCTTAGCTTGACATTTATAGTAGGTATATTGAAAGTAAAAATTTAATTTTACTATAATGAGCAAATTTGGCTTCTAGTAAAGAATGTTAGTAAAATGTATAAATTCCCTAGTGTTATGAAAAACTACTAACCAATTCTGCTTAATTCCTTTAGAAATGTGTGGGAAATATTTATTTATACTGTTAAAATGTTGTCTAATCTAAAAAGTGATATCAAATATGTTTTATAAAAAAGTAGATCACAGGTATGAACATTACAAGAGTAGATTTTAGGTAAAGAAAATAATTGACATAACTCATACATAAAATATTCAGATGGTAACACACACTGGAGGATCTAAAGCTGAGATAATTTTGATGTAACTTGTGATGATTCAAACTATTTGAAACAGATGTCTTAATTTCTGCCATTGGTTAGCAAGAATTCTTTTTATTTTGTTGTGTGTATCTATAACTTTGTTGCAGATGCTATCACATAAAGGAAGTTTGGGTAACAATCTGAAGCTGAATACTGTTTAGCTTGTGATGACTTCCTTCTTTCAAACTATTTGAAACAGACATTTGAGGTACATTTATGTAAAAGAATGGACCCATTTGTTTATTTTTAATAGTATTTTTTACTTTGTTCCGCTTGAAGATACAAGACAAATTCATAGTCAATAGGTAAGTTGATACTTTATCCAAATGTAGTATTTATGCTAATTTTTAAAACAAACTAAAAAATTAATTTCTGAATTGTAGCAAAGTGCTTTAATAATATGAGGGTGGATCAAAAAGTTAGTTACACTGTTGAATAAAAAAATCAAGGATATACTCAGGGGATGTATGTTGGTTTACAACATTAATTCATTTTTCGACATAGTCGCCTAAGGACTGTAAACATTTATCGGAACGTGCGATTAACTTTCCCATACCTGTACAAGAAAAGTCCAGTTTGGTGCAACTAGTTAAGGACCGCACTTTTCACAGCCTCATCCGTTGGGAATCATTGTCCACTAAGCTCCTGTTTCATTTTACCGAACAAATGGTAGCCGCATGGGGATAAGTTGGGGCTGTAAGGTGGATGCTGCCACAATTCCGACTTGAATTAATGCAGCAATTCCCTTAGTTTTCCGTGCTGTGTAATGTTCTTGGACATCAGTGTGACACCTTCGCTCAACTTACCCCGGCATCTGTCCTTAATTGAATTTCGCAAATTTAATGGTGTTTGGCAATATGAGTCACTTGATGGTTGTCTCTTTTGACAGAAATTCTGTGTAAACAACAGATTCACAGTCATCATGACCACTCCCGCAGACAGAGACAGTTGGACTTTTCACGTCTTCCTTGTTGGGGAGGTGACATGTTTCCATTCCATGGACGATCGTTTGATTTCAGTTACGTAACAGTAAATATGTGATTTCAGATTGCTTATAGAGATATATTTCCCACGTATAATAAGAAGAAATATTTCTTCCCCAGTGTTTACCTGTATAACTGGGAATTTGCTAAGCATCGACCTGACTCTAAATAGCTGAGCTACGATGAAGCAAGGCTCGCTTTGACTGGCGAAAATCTGATATGAAATGTAAACTAGAACAATCTGTAGGATGCATAATGCTGTATTTAGTTCCAGAACAGTCTGCTGATATACCAAATGTCTTCCACATATTCCTGGTCCAAGAAGCCCCATCACACGTAATGAAATTAACAAACAGACCTGCATTTTCAGTGAGAATAACAGCTTTAATAATTAATTTTGCTAGCAAAGTTCCACTTATATTGTTACTTGTGGCAAAAACACCAATTATTTGGGTCCAATCTCCATTTAATGGCTGAAACACCATTACCAGTCCGTGATTACATGGGGTATACTTAACAGTTTTTGAAGTGTATGGCCCAATATGAACAAACCCTAATATTTCACCAGATGATTTTGCATGCAGTTTTTCTGTAAGCTTCACTTCATCTATTAATATACCACCATGTCTTGCAAAGGCTCCATTTCACTTGTTTTCTTTGAAATAGTTTCAAACGTCAGTGCATTGAATCCAAAACTGCTGTTGTAATTTGAAATATACTTTCTAATAGTTGTTCTATTAGGTAGGATCATGATTTTGTGTTTCCGTATGTGCTCGTACAATTTTGGACTTTTTATGTGCATTAGTAAGCATTCAAGTAACCATTCTTTGGTATATGACATACCTCTTGCAGATTTCTTTTTTGCTGCCTTATAACAATGAATAACCATTTGCTGCTGCTTAATGCGTAATTCTGCTATTTTTTCATTAATGGAAAGTTCTGTAAAATTCCTTTTTTTTTTTATTTTTTTTTTTTTTTTAAGTTTAATTAGAGAGCGAAATAACTAGTTTCTTCAGCCTGTTGATTTTCCGAACTGTATTTTGATACTTATTTTTAAATGTAGCCTTTCTTCTATGATAAGCTATTTTGTGCAAAAGTAAGC
The DNA here is from genome assembly GCA_039090855.1 of Macrothele yani. Taxonomy (NCBI): domain Eukaryota; kingdom Metazoa; phylum Arthropoda; class Arachnida; order Araneae; family Macrothelidae; genus Macrothele; species Macrothele yani. The sequence continues at coordinate 105,117,985 of CM076999.1, read as the reverse complement.
CCTGCAGATACTTACATCTGAGGCAAGTCTTTGTTGTTCCTTTCGTTACACAATTTTTGCTGTACAAATTATTCTAAAAAATAACTCCACTTTCAAGGTACTTCATGTTATTTTCAAATTCTGAAATGGAGCCTGTGCCATGACATACTGTTAGCCTATCAGTGTCTCGAATAATGGATTTTGATTCATCTTTAGAAGTAATATTAGAAACTGAGTTAATTTTTATTCCACGTAAATACACTTTACAGGTAACCTCTGGTTAACTTTTGGTAACAACAACCAGTTTTTCTGTTGTCAATGAATTTGACAATTCACATTTGAATGAATGAACATGGAAAATTATGCACTTTGAATTATTTGCAGGAATTTGCTTACCCCAAAATACTGAAGGCTGTGATATTCAGAAGGCAGTTCCGTGTAACTCTTTGGGAAGTGAATTCCAAGCTATTTAAATTACCATCAGGCTTATCATCGGTTTCCCTAACTTTCCTGTATTTTGCCAGAGTTTTTGACAAATAATGGGGAAGGTTTGGAAATATTGTTGGAATTGCATCTGGTGTCAAGATGGGCCGATCTCTGGGTATTAACACAGTCTCCTCATTTATTTTATGCACAAAATTTCGAACCACAAATCTCTCAAAGTGCAGTTCACATACAGCACTAAATTTGTCGTAAGTTTTTATCTGCACATCTGCACCGGGAATCAATCTTTGCCACTGCTGTAAAAGTTTATCATTTTTGGGTATTCCAAAGAGTGACGGCTTACTGTTTTTGTACTGAGTATTGCAACCTGGCACAAAACTATGGTTATTTCTCTTCCGCATAATGAGCTAAGTATAACTTATATACAATATTTAGGTAATCCACATTCCTTCTAAAACCTAAAACATAACACGTTTTCGTCTAAATTACCGTTCTTTTCACAGTAAGCAACACGAATTTAGTTTCCCGCTCCCATCACAGTAAGAAAGAGGGAAGGGAAGGCGATCGAAGCGCCATCTACGAAGGGGACAAATTTCGGTATCCACGCCAATCATTACGTACGCTAGGCGCTCGGCACACTTTCCCTTCTAGACGCTATAACTGAAGTAAACACCGGCAGGGGACATTCTTCTAGTGTGAACAAATGCGGCCTGAGATCTTAAGTAAATTGAACGCAAGTTTGAATTTTTCATGAAATTTTTGGCATCATACTGACTGAGATTGTTTACAAAAGAAGAGGTAAAATGCGTGTACCTTCTTTCTTTACGAATTTCCGGAATGAACACAGTTAAAGAGTCGTAAATTTGTACACGAAGCATTTGCGGAAAGTTTTTGCAAAACATGTCATACTAGTTTATATTTGTCATCCGAGAAGTAGAAACTCTGAGATACGAGTCATTAAAGGAAATATTATTGTATGTATCTCACATGTATTTTAAGTTCTGTGGTGGTGCTGTATGATCCTGATAAAATATCAACAATTTTTTTTTTTTTTTCGCCCGTGAGTTCATTTGGATTGCTAGAACTATTTAGGTGTAGTGTGTGCTGTCGCTAGAGAACTTTTAAATATATTCCAGTTTGAAATGGAATCTGTAACTACGAAATCACTGGAAGATGTTCCACCGAACCTTGATGACAATCACCTAGTAAAGAAATACGAGTGTACAATATGTTTCAAAAAGTTTACGCAAAAATTTCATTATGTAAATCATCAGAGTATTCACAACGATGATGGCATACTGCAGTGTACCCAGTGTTCCAAGAAATTCCGTGGGAAATTCCATCTTTCAAGACATATGCAGACGCACATAGACAAAAAACCCGTGAAGTGTAGCATATGTAATAAGGTGTTACAGAATCAATCCTCGCTTGCGATGCACATGAATACACATACTGGTGACAGGCCTTACGAATGTGAAATATGTTTCAAAAAGTTTGCTCAGAAGAGTACACTTACCAGGCATTTCTTAGTGCACACAGGTGAGAGGCCATTCGAGTGTGATCAGTGCTCCAAGAAGTTCAGGGAAAAAAGTAGTTTGACAAGGCATATGTATTCCCATACAGGTGAACGGCGTTTTGAGTGCGAGATTTGTCAGAAGAAATTTGTGCGGAAGAGTATTCTTTTGGAACATTTTCTTTCTCACACGGGAGAGCGTCCACATGAGTGTGACTTATGTCATAAAGCCTTTGCATCCAAATCGTACCTTTCAGTTCACATGCGTGCACATGCTGGAGAAAAGCTGTACGAGTGCAAAGTGTGTTCGAAGAAATTTGTGCAGTGCGGTGATCGTATCAGTCACATGCAAAGCCATGCCAAAAGTAAGCTTCACAAATGTGGAGTGTGTTCAAAGGAATTCGCATGGAAATCTAGCCTATCAAAGCACTTAGTAGAACATGAAAGAAAGAAGCTTCATGAATGTAGTGAGTGTGGTGATAAGTTTATAAGGAAATCTGAGCTTTCTTTACATATTATGTCTCACTACCAGAAAAAACAAACATCAGTGTGAAACCTGCTTCGAAAGTTAAACACTGAAAAGCTGTTTTTTGGGGGAAACATCAGACCTGTTTATCATCTGGGTGCAGCCAGGAATTCTGGGTTTTTGTAATATTCGAGACCCAGAAATCTGGGTTTTCAAGTTTTGTGCAGGAATTTGGGAATTCTCAATCGTGATTTATGACAATGCTATGAAGTGGTAAATAAAAGTGCCTTTCCAAATTAAATTTTTTGCATAGTGAAAGGAAGGCTGATTTAACCATTTTGGCAGCTGTATCTATTTATAACAAATGTCATTTCATAAGATTCAATGAATCTAATAAGCTAATTGCAGAATTGACAAAAAGTTAGTGAAGGATGTTATGGCAGCAGGACTTAAGCATTCAGAGCTGGAAAGATCTCATAGTTTGCCTGAATGTTCTGAAATGCAAGATTTTACTTGAAAAATGCAGTTTTTGAAGTCGAACTTCGCAACTTTTGAGAGATCTCTTACATCACATATAAAGTTTAAAACTGCAACTTTTGAAAGATTTCTAATATATTGGGAGAGGGAGAATGGTGCGAATATTTCACATCGGCAGAAAGGCCATTTTACGTTAATAGAATGAATTCAATAATAAAAATGTTCACTCTTATGATTTATTACGTAATTTTGCATTAAAATTCAGTTAGATCTTTCGGCTGAGCATCAGCCTTGGGCACAGTGGTAACAAGTGTTCACATGAAAATATCATCATCATCATCATTGTCAACCATTATCAATCCACTGCTGGACGAAGGTCTCCCCAAGTTTCCTCCCCAACGGTCTGTCTTGTGCCAGTCTCCTCCATGTCACTCCCGCATACTTACGAATTTCATCCACCCATCTCCCATGTGGTCTTCTTCTGGGTCTTTAATATATGAACAATATGCATTATTTATATATGTAGTGCTGAGGTCAGAGTTCAGGGTGTTTTGTTTCATTTCATCACAATCACCCCTGAAACATGCGGGTATGCATGCCTCGGAGGAAAAAACAAGTCTCATTAAGGCAATAAAATAAGTTTCATAAAGAACCATTCATGCAGCTTTTTAAGTACATGTTTGAGTTTTGTGAAAGTTATGCTTTGCCATATACAAATGAGAGAAAAATGGGGTGGGGGGGGGGGCAACCATAGGCCAGGGGTCTGAGGGTGATGTTGGGCATAATCAAATTAATTCAAATATTGAAATGTCTGATAAATCAAGTCAAGTGATTTCTAATTTTACAATTTACCAATAGATGGTGTGATGCTCTCAGTCTTCTTTCGCTTTTGACAAATTGATATATTTATTTGAATGATTTGTAAGTTATTCCGGTAATTTCTTGTTTTTTTGTTTTTGCGTACATGTCCTAAATTATTTTGTCGGAAAAGTTGAAGGGTTTCAAAAAAGTGAGACGTACAGATTTTGATGTATGCAATTTAATGGCAAATGGTGAAAAAATTGCAATGGGACATTTTCAAGATTTTTACTGGGTTATTTACGTGTAAGTATGACGGGTACTTACGTATTAAACCGAGACCCATCTCTTCTGCGATGAAGAATGGCACAAAGAGATGAAAACGTGTTTGAAGCCGTACCTACCGCTATTGCTAATGTTTGGTCGCCATCAGAAAAGCTGGACTGATGCCTGAGTATATGTTTCTTTTTTTTATGTTGAACTGCATGTGTACTTAAGAGTGTTTGACTTTTGTATACCTCTCATCTTTCACTTGCCAATCACGTTGGCCACTGTCGATTTTGGGTACTTCAACTCGCTGGACATGTCGCGTATGGATCGGCCATTTCTGCGATACCCGACGATTACACCTTTCTCGAAATCAGATAGCTCCGAACTGCGTGGCATCTTGCATGCGACTGGTTGCGTTGTTGTTTACCACACGATATTTAACGGCGGCGGCCGTGACGTGTATCAGGACGGCAGATATCGTCGATTGCGGGGCTGTCCAATTACTTGTTGGTAGATAGTGTATTTCGTTTACCATACTGTGCGGTTTTCTTTTTAGGCTGCAAAATAGTGATAGGTTCATGAAATGCTATTGGAAAACAGCTGTTCTTTTTAATAGATAAGTGTAGAAGAAACAACAAATACAGAAAGGCAGTTTCCTAGTCCTTGTCTTGTTATGGCAACAGCTGTTTTTTTTTTACCTCCGTCTCCACTTTTATAATGAGCAGAAGTAATCACAATAAATATCTTGCTCTTCCTTGGATTCGCCTACCCTAGTGAATACAGCAGTTACTGACACCAGACTTGGTTTCTGTCCCAATAAAACACACTAACGGAGGACGTCAATTGGATGTGTGGAGGTAATTTTTGTTAAAGAGCAATTCACATGAAACAGTGTTCAATGAGGGACTGAAACTAACTTTATGGGAAAGTATGAAAGATGAGCAGTAAAACTAACATAAGAAAACAAAGCTAAACCCTGAACAATAGTGCATATAAAAAAAGTTTGCTAATTGTATGTGATTTTTTTTTTTTTTTTTTTTTACCCTTGAAATCTCTTCATTCCTTCTTACTTAAAAACAGATTGGGAATGCACTGTTACTCAGCTATATCACTGATCTATCGGAATCTTATTCTGGAAACATTCTTTTTTCTGTGAGTTGCACTTTCAAATTAGATGTTTTAAGCACAAATACTGGAGATAATTCCATTGAAATCATACTTTATTTTCTACATACATATATTATAAATATCTAAGTTTTTTTTTGGGTTTTTTTTTTTTTTTTTTTTTTTTACAAACCAGTGGGCATTTTGGTGGACCAGGGGGTTTGCAAATTCTAGTGGTCTGCTGGGCCAGTAAAAGATTTATCTCTAATTCTAACACTGCATGTTACATCATCATCATTCATCATCACTACGCTGTTCTCCGAGATTCAGAGGTTAGCTCCACAAAGAAATGCAAACTACTAGATAATTTTTACTTACTGTTGCCGTATCAAACTTCTCCTCCATTTTCAACTCGGGCTTCACGGACATCCAACACACGCCGCACACAAGATCTTCTATACACTCTACTCATAATCTTTTTCTTATGCAGGCACTCCTAAATCTGATTCTCCCATGACTTTCTCTGCCTTTCCTTGACTGCCACTTGGGCTAAAAAGATTTTCTTAGTAAGCATCTCATCGCTCATTCTTTCAACATGGCCAAAACCACCGAAGCATATTAGTCTCCACCTTGCGAGCAACATTTTGCTTCACATTACACAACCGCAACACATCTCTATTATTCCTCACACAATCGGAATGTGTCCTGCCACAAACCAGCCCTTGGGAGTGTCAGTAGCCAAATGGCGGCCAGATATTTTGTAGTGGCTAGTGAATATTTTAATATAGTAGCCAACGATAGCCAACAGATTTTTTCCCCCAGTTAGCAACTATTTTGTCCGACTCCCCCCCCCCCCCCACACACACACACTTGTGAATGAATATACAGTTCAGTTTTCTCACCCGTATTCCTGCAGTTGTTCTGAAAATGAATGGAAGTGAAGGTGGGCTTCGAGAGAAACAATCTGCTGATGGATCAGCCTCGGGCGACCAAAGGGTCAAGGTTACTAAAGCAACCTTTGCCATGGTATACCTTGCACTGTCATCTTCAGGTAAAATAAGTATCTTTGAATCTGTGTTTAGCCACATATATGTTGAACAAACAAAAAAACTGTTATGGCAATGATTTTAAGATGATGCTGCTGATACTTCTAATGCCATGTACTGCTGCTCCTCGTGAGCATGGCTATTCAGAAATGAACCTCATAAGAACGAGTATTCAGGCATGTCTGAATAGTGATACTTTAAATGACTTAATGATGATTAGATGCAATGGCTCTTCAATTGAAGATTTTGTTCCTCAAAATGTTATTCAATTGTAGTGGGCAGATAAGTCAGATAGGAAGATCAGACACAGTACATATCAGTGGTAAACTGTATCAACATTGTTAGTGCCACTTTATGTATATATCCTAGCTTTTGTCCCTTTGTTTTAAATATTATTAAAGAAATCAGACATCTAACTTCAGTGGCCTCGTGAAAATAAATTATGTGTAAATTAAGATCGTAAGAGTAATGATATTACAGCACTGAAAATAAATTGTCAAATAATCAATCATTTTGGAAAAAAGCGTATGCAATACATATTTGCAGTAAATCTAATGATCTTATTCAGTAGCTGCTCTGCATCTGGGGAACGGTCTTATTAGAAATTAAAAAAAAACATTCACCCATTTAGTTTCTTAGAAAGTAAGTAGAGAAGTTACTGAATTATTATTATTATTTTTTTTTTTAACTTGGCATGGCCAGTAGATTTTGTCATTTGGCTAGTAAAATTTTTATTCCATTAGCCACACTAGCTAGTAGAAATTTCAGCAGCTTTGCAAGGGCTGCCACAAACCCCCTATAAGTAACGCATTTCTTCAGCACACAAACGACCCCTATGTTTCTTCTGTACTACCCAGGTTTCACTGCCATTCATCAGAGTGGGAACAATTACACTTTCATACACAGCCATTTGGGACTCCCTTGAGAACCCATCATTCTTGTAAAAACCTCCCAAAGCAGCTATGACTGAAGAATTGCACCTTTATAAATTACACAATTCTACCCAGTCACCTCATTAAAACAACACAAAGTCTTTTCAGGTATTGTTACATTTCCTGAAAGAAAATAAAAAGGTCATTCTATCAATATTCTGCATTTTCTATGTATAAAAGTCATTTTTATTTTCTGTATAAACAAAATATGTTATTTCAGTGTGTAAATTATTACTGCTCTGGAGAACTATATAGATTAAGCACACATTTTATTTTATGCTTCCAGACCTTTATGTGGGCTAATTTTATTTTTAGTATGTAGTACAGCAAGTTTAAAGCTGTGATCAATAGTTTTTACTGTGGATGATTGCCAATGTTTACTTATTAATAGGCATGCCTTTTTTTTTTTTTTTTTTTTTTTTTTGTTCATCATTCCAGACCTTTATGTGAGCTACTTTTATTTTTATTACGTGAAAAGGTAAGTTTAAGGAAGCAGTCAATAATTTTTCCACCATAGAAAAAGTTATTTTTTTTTAGAAAAAAGAATGAAATTTTTGTTGTAAATGAATTTATGGCACCTCTATTCATATTTCACTGTGTAAATAACTATTGTATAGGTCTTATAGAGGTAATTATTTAAAAGAATTGGTGGTCAAATTTTCGAACTTGAACCAAATTCATCATCAGGATTATGTCACTGGAGTAATTGCTGCCACTCAGTCAAAAGCAGGGGCGGATCCAGCTGGGGGCGATCACCCCCACTAAACCCTAACGAAGTTTTTACTTTTAATGCAGCGAAGATCGTAAATGATTAACTCTGCATATTTTGTTTTCAGTTTTTCTAAAAATACATTTACAATTAAACTTAATGTGGAGGATTTAAAATACTTATTACATTTATTTAGGTTCAGTAAAAAAAGAAAGAAGGGAATAGAATATAAAAAGTGAGAGAGAAAGAGTGTAATAGTAAAGGGAAAATGGGGACAGTGGGGGGGGAAAACATGGGGATATTCTTTGTTAGTTCTTTGCTATTGTCTAGTATCTGTAACATCTCAAAACAGGGTAAGGCAGAGCTTGGTACTGAAATCAGAGTAGGTGGGAGAAACTGAATAACAATCTGATCTACGTAAGTATCTTAATTGGGTCGTAAACAAAATTCGTAAAAATGTCCCCACCGCTTCCTCCCAGATGGTATTTTCAGGACTTCTTTCCTTTTTCTTATTTTTCCTGCTCCCTCTCGCCTCACGGGCGCTTTTCGTTGTTCCACCGACTCTGAAATCAATTAATCCCCGCTTGGGTGGGGTGTGCTGGGAGGAGGCAGTGTTGCTAATACAGGGTAATTTTTGGCATCTGCTACTAACATTATATATCATCATCATTGTCATCCATTGTCATTCCACTGCTGGACGAAAGTCTCCCCAAGTTTCATCCACAACGATCTATCTTGTGCCTGTCTTCTCCATGTTACTCCCGCATACTTTCGAATTTCATCCACCCATCTCACATGTGGTCTTCTTCTGGGTTTTTTCCTGTCCCTTGGAATCCAGTCTAAAATTTCGGCTGCCCATCGATGGTCTGCCCTTCTAGGTCGAGAAAAAAGTTTTTACGCTTTTTAAAAAAGTCTTTACACTTTTTAAAATTCCATCCCTTTGTCTACCCGTGCACATCAAACTTTTTCTTTTTAGAAATATTTCAAAAAAAATTTTTTGCGGCTGATAGGAAATCTAAAAATGGATATTAAGTTCGGCAGTTTAAATAACGCTAAGGGCTGTCCAGTCGAAAATTCAGAAAATTATTTTTTTTTGTGAAGAAAGTATTCAATTTAAAGGAAAACATTATTTTGTGCCTCTCAGATTAGGCTTAACTGTTCCTTCTCAAATATTTAAAGTTTCCAATTAGTTCTTTAATTTGCTCTTATAAAGACACTGAAGACCAAAGAATTTGGTTTTCACAGGTTTTTCAAAAATTATTTTTGCGAATGATCGGACATCCAAATTCGTTAAAATTTTCCCGTTTTAAAACACCACGTGTAAATTGTCATAAAATTTCATAAAAATTGGAATGCATTTCAATTAAAAAACGCGCTCTTTCCATTGCTTCAGCTTTATAAAATCATCCTGTTTTTTTGTTTTACATTTTGAGCAAATTACTTCGAAACGAGCACGGTATCAAGCAAAAATAAAATATTTGAGGACAATGGCAACCGGAAAAGTTCTCCACATTAATAAATACGGGTAAAATGCTATTTATGCACAGTGCTTCACTTGAAAAGGGTGGATGACTTTTCGTGGAGGAGTTTGAGCATAGACAAATGCCATGGACCAAGAAAGGTGGGCAGTAAGAACTTCAATCACTGCAGGAAAGCGAGAATGTGAAGAGTTTCTTGAAAGCATCTTTTCTTATTATTTTCATCGGAAAATTAAGAACGTCTGCATTTTTTTTTTTTTTTTGTTTCAGTCTGTGAAAACCAAAACAATACTGGCAATCTAATTATATGTTTTCGGGGCCCCCTCAAGTTCTGGGGCCCAAGGCGCGCGCCTAGTACGCCTAAGTGGAAATCCGCCACTGTTTACCGTCATTCAGTTTTTATGAACAAAGGCAACGAAAATGGATTCTAAATACCAAGAAGGGGATGTGTTAGATAAACGAGAGTTGGTAGGCGGTGAGAGTGCATCTGTAAGACGACGTCTATGCAAATTTCGCGCTCGGCGCAAAATTTGCATAGACGTCATCATAGACTAGTAGCGCCCCTCGGAGCATGCAAAGCAGGTTTGCTGTAAATACGCGCTGTAACGTTCGTAAGCTTTAGTTATCGTTGAGATTCGACGTAGGGTGTTGATGTTAGTCAAGAATGCCTTTAAGAAGACGAAGAAGCCATTATCAACAGCTCACGGAGTTTGAACGAGGTCGTGTAATAGGGCTACGAGAAGGTGGATTTTCTTTCTGCAATATTGCAGAACGACTTGGCAGGAATGTAGCCACTGTGCATGATTGTTGGCAGCGGTGGTCAAGGGAAGGTACTGCGTCAAGAAGACCGAGTTCCGGCCGGCCACGTGGCACTACTGAGAGGGAAGATCGCCGTGGCGCATCTTACCGCGTCTGCGGCAGCAATTCGAGCTGCAGTTGCCACCACAGTGACACAACGAACTGTTACAAATCGGTTACTTGAAGGACAGCTCCGAGCCAGACGCCCTGAAGCGTCCATTCCACTTACTCCAAACCACTGCCGTTTGCGACGTCAGTGGTGTCAAGCTAGAGCTCATTGGAGGACGGACGGAGTGGAGATCTGTTGTGTTTTCTGATGAAAGCCGGTTCTGCCTGGGTGCCAGTGATGGCCGTGTGTTGGTTAGGAGGAGGCCAGGTGAGCGCCTGCAACCAACCTGTCTGCGGCCGAGACACACTGGACCTACACCTGGAGTTATGGTCTGGGGAGCAATTTCCTATGACAGCAGGAGCACTCTCGTGGTTATCCCACGCACCCTGACGGCACAGTTGTACGTCGGTCTGGTGATTCAACCTGTTGTGCTGCCATTCATGAACAGCATTCCAGGGGTGTTTTCCAACAGGATAACGCTCGCCCGCATACCGCTGTTGTAACCCAACGTGCTCTACAGAGTGTCGACATATTGCCGTGGCCTGCTAGATTACCAGATCTTTCACCAATCGAGCACGTATGGGACATCATTGGACGACAACTCCAGTGTCACCCCCAACCAGCATTAACCGTCCCTGTATTGACCGACCAAGTGCAACAGGCATGGAACTCCATCCCACAAACTGACATCCAGCACCTGTACGACACAATGCATGAACGTTTGCGTGCTTGCATTCAACATTCTGGCGGTTACACCGGTTATTAATGTACCAGCATTTCACATTTAAAATGGCTCTTCTCGCGCTTACAATAAGCTGTGATCTTGAAACCTTAGTCGATTAAATATGTTACCTATACAAATGTATTGCCGCCATTTCATTCCTCTACAACTATTTTTTCGTGGTGTTGGGATTTTTTTCCGTCAGTGTATTTTATTTACTGAGAAAAAATGCTTTTCTTCTTAAAACTTCTTTCAATGCTGCGTTAAATCTCGGCAATTTCTTAACCAGTTTCATACGAAGTTTCCGCAAAAAATTTCGCAAATTCTTTTTGCTCTGTCTAGAAGCCCTTCTAACGACGAGGCCACCTCCCGCGCGTTGCGGGGGTATCAGTGCGCCTCTCCCACTGCGACACCTTGGTGTTCGAATGGCACCAATATTCGACGATTGAAGAAACGTTTCTGAGACACTTTCGGAGGTATCACTTCTGTCTCATTATCAGAAGGATAATTAAAAAAACTAACCTACGAGATCCTTGTGTGTTTTACTTGAAACACAGTCATAATTGTTTATAAAAAATAAACAAGAAAGAACGAATGTTCCCATTGAACATGAATATTTTCAAAAACATATTAGCCGTCCCAGCGGTCTACGCGCTGGCTTCTGATCGTTCGGCCGAGATGTGTCCGGGTGCGAATCCCGGTGAGGCATGAATGTTGTGTTTGCCTTACAGAACTGACTCTCTCCCTTCCCTGGAACCAGTGCTCCTAAACTAGGAACGGGCGACTGCTTATAGCCCACCGAATGGTTCACGCTGGTTGTTAGAACCCAAATGAAAAAACAACAACATATGTTCATGAAGTATCCGAATTTTATTTCTTAGCCTTTATGGAAATCATGGGTAATCAGCGAGAATGTTCAAAAAAGGGCAGGAGAAATAAATACACGGTCAAAAGATGACGCTTCGTGCTTTTATTCATTTATTTTATTTCTTGAGAAACGCAACTAGGTGTCACAGACGATTATCTTTATGATACGGTTGTATTGAAAATTCTTTTAAACGTGCTTCAGTTATGAATACTCGTCCGATTATATAATTTACACTATTCCCAAAGAATTCGTTAAAATCTTCGTAAACATCTCAACATAACTTACGTGAACACTCAGAATTTTTAACTTTGCTACAAATTGAAAACACACACAAAATCTAATTAATACACTAAATAATAAGCAAGAAAATCAAAGCACTATGTGCACTATTTATCCACAGTAAATTGTAATGAACGATGAATATTCCAAAAACTTAAGAATTGAAACCCAGGAAATATAAAATAAAGTGATACTAACCAGAGGAATGTGATATCAGGTATTTTCTTTTCATTTATTTTTGCGGCCGAACATCACGCAGGAGCCCATTGCAACCAAAATATGAACACGCGGCAGTATGTTGTCAAACACAGAAGAAATCTACGCAGGCAAACCCGTTTAAAAAGAAGTATGAGCTTCTAAAAATCACAAATTTTCAATGCTTTTCTATAGTAGACAAGACCAAGAGGGTAGTAACGCTCTGTAGGTAGTCAAGCACGCGAATGGGGGCCGCAGGTAGCCTAGTGGGCAACGTTCGTGACTGCCACGGAAAGGACCTCAGGTACGAATGCTCGATTCACTAAATACCCGCCGGATGTGCACGTTAAGCCGTCGGACCCCGAGTACTGGCCCCCCGGTAATAAATAAGGGCGGCTTCCTCCCCCTTTCTACTTCGCTTCTGTGTCACTTTGTTATTGGTCACTCTAGTCCAAATCTCCTGGCTTCTTGTTGCTAAGGGTTGTTTAAGACCTGGGGTCAGACACTCCCTTCCTAACGTCCTCTACGTATGATCATCATGATTAAGCACGCGAACGGATGTCACAACTCGTAAAAGTGTGGAGGGATGATGTACAATGCGTGCATACTAATTTATACAATTATCAGCGAAGTTGTTCCTACTAATCAATGCAATTATATTAGCGATATATATGCATATATAAACTTGCATATATATCGCTATAATTGACGATATCCTACTTGGTACGCATAAAATCCCATGTTTACGAAGTGTTTCAGGTTTTGTTTTTTCAATTCTAAGCAAAATGGCATTCTTAAGAAACGAATACTTCTGCCCCATCATCCTATAAGAAAGCATAGATTCTGTGGAGTAATCGGCCCACGTGTACGTCGCGACCAAGGTGTATGACAAGTCAGCTGATACGACACTCCTTGCTGTCAACAGTTTGAAAAACGGACTGTTTATGTCACAGTTCGCCAGGAGGCGTTGAGGAATTGTGGGCCAATTGTTCACGCTAACCATCATAGGATTGCATGGTGTTTATGATTTCATCTGTACAAAATCGGTATTTATCTCGAATATTTATTATTTATTACTTTGTGTAATTATATTGTATGGAGTTTCAGAAACGCTGACGTTTCTGTACAGCGGGTAAAGCACGTCAACTCTGTTTTTACTTAAGGTGTTTCAACCTAAAATCTCGCCGCCCCGGTGGCGCAGTGGTCTAAGGCGTTGGCCTCTGATCATTCGTCCGTAAGGGGTCCGGGTTCGAATCCCGGTCAGGCATGGATGTTGTGTTTGTCTTACGGCACTGGTTCTCTCCCTTCCCTGGAACCAGTGACCCTAAATTAGGGACGGGCGACTGCTTATAGCCCATTGAGTTGCTCACGGTGGTCGTTAAACCTCCAATCAAAAAAAAAAAAAAAAAAAAACCCTAAAATCTCTGCCTTATGTTTCCAATGGTAAAATTTCTGTACATATTTTCTTCGCAATTAATGTATTCCCAAGGACGAATATGTACACATCGATAAAACCAACTTTAAGTTATAGCATGGGATAATTAATACTTTGCTAAAACCTAACCATAATTATATTAAAAATCAATCATTTTTCTTTGAGTAATGTTCAGACCTGTTAATAGATGGCGCGACATGTACATTGATGACGTCAGTCGACAAACAAATGTTAGAATGCTCAATTATGGTTATCTTTTAGCAAGCATTAAGTATCGCATGCTATAACTTAAAGTTGGTTTTATCGATGTGCAAATTTTCATCCTTGGGAACGCATTAATTGCGAAGAAAATATGTAAAGACCTTTTACCATTGGAAACATAAGGCAGAGATTTTAGGTGGAACCACCTTAATGAGAAATAAATTTATAGTGTAGCTAAATGTCGGACTAGAATATGTTCAGTTCTGTTTTAGGTATGAGCGAAAGTGTTTTGTACCAAACTATCGGTTATCGGACAGGTTATGCGACATAAAAAGAACTTGTATCAACCTTTAATGACCATACAGAATTGGAGAAATGGCGGCAAGCATTAGAATGTGATACATTTTTAGACAGCTTACATGTGGAAAAATTTTCCGTTAAGAGAATTAACTGTTGTTTAAATATAGAGTCACAAACTTTATCCCTTTATATCAAATGTATTCATCGTACTATATACACGCAGGTCGGGAAAGTCTCCGCCGAGAAAAAGCAGCCATTTTTCCGCGATGCACTTTCTCTGCCGTCATCGCCGGCACAGATGGAGGGAAAGCCTTATTTATTAGTATGATTAGGTACAAAAATAAAACAAATGTGTAAGCTATATTGTTTATTACTAAATGAAAACATCAATAGTGAATGATTTCTCAAGCGGAAGATTAATCAAAAGTATTTTTTGCGAAAAAGTCGGCTGCCGCCCCGGTGGCGCGGTGGTCTAAGGCGTTGGCCTCTGATCATTCGTCCGTAAAGGGGTCCGGGTTCGAATCCCGGTGAGGCATGGATGTCGTGTTTGTCTTACATCACCGGCTCTCTCCCTTCCTTGGAACCAGTGACCCTAAATTAGGGACGGGCGACTGCTTATAGCCCATTGAGTTGCTTGCTCACGGCGATCGTTAAACCTCCAATCAAAAAAAAAAAAAGTCGGCTAAGTTTTTTTTTTTTTTGGTTGGAGGTTTAACGACCACCGTGAGCAACTCAATGGGCTATAAGCAGTCGCCCGTCCCTAATTTAGGGTCAATGGTTCCAGTAAAGGGAGAGAACCAGTGTCGTAAGACAAACACAACATCCATGACTCACCGGGATTCGAACCCGGACTCCTTTCGGACGAATAATCAGAGGCCATCGCTTAGACCACTGAGCACCGGGGGGCGGTGGTACTCCAATGACTTGCACAAAAACTGATATACCATGTTAAATTTGCTCCTCCGAATATACAGCACCATCTCATTTTACAAAAAGGACAATTTTTTTGACGATAAATAGTCTATTCTCTATTGCTTCAGTAAAAAACTCAGCATCGTCTGCTCAGAAATCTTGACGTTAGAGTACTCACTCTGTGGTCAGAATATATATATATATCAGATGAAGAGCATGGGTCGGGCCAGGAAGGTTAATGGATGCAAGCGAAATTGTTAACTAGTGCTAGGTCATACAACTCTGCGGAGGACATGACATATATATATATTTTAAAACAATTTTAGGTGGGAATGTTACTTGCATCTATGGCCTTGCAGAAACCCATTTCCAACTAGGTCTTTGTGGAAGTGAGAAAATGCAGAGTTTTTGCTGGTCCTTGATAAAGCCAAGGCTCAGTATTCTCGACACCTTCTACATTCAGTTGTTTTATTTTATTTTTTTATCTTTTCTCCTTTTACTCACACAGGTAGATACATAACCTTTTCTATGTTGTACTTGGCGTGAGTCAAAATTATATATGTATTTTTTTGCTTAGGTATCTTCTTAATAGAATATATATATATATATATATATATATATATAACGCTTTTTCACGAATTCCATGTGATAGGCACAAAAGTGCATGTTTGCGAAGCGTTCCAGGTTATTGGTTTTTTTATTACAAGCAAAATAGCATTTGTAAAATACGAATGTTTCTACCGATTCCTCCCATAAGAAAGCATAAGTTGTGTCAAATCATTGGCCCACACGTTTGCGCGTCATCTAGTGACCAGTGACATTAACGGGCGATTTTTGTTTCCAGAGTCGCATCACGTGACTATCATACACCGTGGTCGCGACATATTTGTCTTCAGAGTTGTACAACCTGACTATTTTTTTTTTATTTATTGGAGGTTTACGAACACCATGAGCAACATGAGCTATAAGCAGTCGTCCGTCCCTAATTTAGGGCCACTGGTTCCAGGGAAGGGAGAAAGTCAGTACCGTACGACAAACAGAACATCCATGCCTCTCCGGGATTCCAACCGGGCCCCTTTCGGACGAATAATCAGAAGCCATGGCTTAGACCACTGCGCCACCAGGGCGGCCATTTGACTATCATATACCCAAGGAGGTTAGAATAAGATATCTGGAGATGTCCTTGTTAACGGAGCAGTACCACTTTGCGTGAAGCCTATAACCGCGAGAGACGGTCGTCAAAGTGTGGGGAAACTGATGGTTTTCAAGGCTATTGCAATGCATTTTCTGTTGGCCGAATCGCCTTCTTTCGTCGCAAATGCTTCCAATTTCGCACTGTAACTTGCTGCCAATGCGTGAGAAAATGTTGAATTTATAAAATCCTTAGTTATTTTGAGGCTTCTTCCTATTTTTATTTTAAACCGAAATACATTGCAAATTCTAAACAAAACGTAACTTTAAAATTGAAAACTTCACTCATTTAAGAAGTATAATTCCTTCCGGTTCTATATTAACACGGTTTCTGCAACCTCAAACCACGCCTATTTCAAAATACACACGCCGCCCCGGTGGCGCAGTGGTCTAAGCGATGGCCTCTGATCATTCGTCCGAACGGGGTCCGGGTTTGAATCCCGGTGAGGCATGGATGTTGTGTTTGTCTTACGGCACTGGCTGTCTCCCTTCCCTGGAACCAGTGACCCTAAATTAGGGACGGGCTACTGCTTATAGCCCATTGAGTTGCTCACGGTGGTCGTTAAACCTCCAATCAAAAAAAAAAAATAAAAAATAAAGAAACTCTTCGTTGAAATTACATAGTGTAATGTAAACAACTTCAGCCACCCCGGTGGCACAGTGGTCTAAGGCGATGGCCTCTGATCATGCGTCCGAAAGGGGTCCGGGTTCGAATCCCGGTAAGGCATGGATGTTGTGTTTGTCTTACGGCACTGGCTCTCTCCCTTCCCTGGAACCAGTGACCCTAAATTAGGGACGGGCGACTGCTTATAGCCCATTGAGTTGCTCACGGTGGTCGTTAAACCTCCAATCAAAAAAAAACAAAAAAACTTCAAATTCCCGCAGTTTGCGGCTCCACGGTTAAAAGACTCCGGGCATCTCCAGAAGTCTTATTCTAATCTCCTTGCATACACCGTGAGATAGTCGTTTGATTTTGCATCTTAGTTGTCCACATTGAAAACTGTCAGATAAATTTTCAACCTGGGGAAATTTCGTCGTAAAAACGGAATTTTACCAATGCATGTGGGAGTTTTCATTTCGAATTGTTGGCATCACTGGTTTCAGCTGCAGTTTGTTTACACGTAAACACTATTTACAGAAGTGGAAGAGACTTTATGTGAGTTCCGATTCCTATCTCGTTCATAAATGCTGGTAAATTGTAGCAAATTGGTATACGAAGCATTTGTAGAAAAGTTTTTGGAACATCCCACGTTATTTATTTTTCCTTGGTGTTTTTTTTTTTTTTTTGTAATTTGTTCCAGATTTGGGACGAAATCAAAACATACTATAATGGTTCATATCTGTCCTCCAGGATGCAGAAACTAGGAGATACGAGTCATCTAAGGAAGTATTATTTATGCGCATGTATTTAAGTTCTGTGATGGTGCTGTGTGATCCTCTTAGAAAAGTAACGATTTTTTTTTTTTTTATTTATTCTTAAGCTCAGTTGGTGTAGGGCGAGAACTTTTTAGGTGTTGTGTGTGCTTTTGCTAGAAAGCTTTTAAATATATTCGAAATGGAATCTGTAGCAATGAAATCACTGGATGACGATGTTCCACCGAACCCTGATGACAGTCACCCGGTAAAGAAATACGAGTGTACAATATGTTTCAAGAAGTTTACTCGAAAATTTCATTATGTAAATCACCAGAGTATTCACAATGATGGCATACTCGAGTGTACCCAGTGTTTCAAGAAATTCCGTGGGAAATTCCATCTTTCAAGACATATGCTGAGGCACATAGAAAAGAAACCTCTGAACTGCAACATATGTAATAAGGAGTTACAGAATCATTCCTCGCTTGTAATGCACTTGAATACGCATACTGGGGACAGGCCTTACGAATGTGAAATATGCTTCAAAAAGTTTGCCCAGAAGGGTACACTTACCAGGCATTTCTTAGTGCACACAGGTGAGAAGCCCTTCGAGTGTGACCAGTGCTCCAAGAAGTTTAGGGAAAAAGGTAGTCTGACGAGGCATATGTATACCCATACAGGCGAATGGCGTTACGAGTGTGAGATGTGTCAGAAGAAATTCGTGAGGAAGAGTTTTTATTTGGAACATTTTCTTTCTCACACAGAAGAGCATCGACACGAGTGCGAGTTATGTCACAAAGTGTTTACATCCAAATGGTACCTTTCAGTTCACATGCGTGCACATGCTGGAGAAAAGCTTTACGAGTGCAAAGTGTGTTCGAAAAGATTTGTGCGGCGTGATGATCATGTCGGTCACATGCAAAACCACGGCATAAGTGAGTTTTACAAATGTGGAGTCTGTTTCAAGGAGTTTGCAGGGAGATCAAGCCTATCAAAACACCTGGTGGAGCATAAAAGGAAGAAGCTTCATGAGTGTTGTGAGTGTGGTGAGAAGTTTTTAAGGATACCTGAGCTTGCATTGCATGTTATGTCTCACTACCAGGAGAAAACAGCATCTATATGAAAACAGCTTGGAAAGTTAAACACTACAAAAAACTGTTTTGGTGGGAAACATTACTGGTATGCATGTCTCTGAAGAAAAAATAAAATCATTAAGTTAAAAATAGAAATTTCAGAAAGAACCATTAATGCAGCTTTTTTAAGTTTATGTTTGATTATTGTGAAAGTTATACTTTACTATAAACCAATGGGAGGTAAATGCTGAGAGGGTAAGACAACTACACTGGCATGCAAAAATTAAGGACAC
The DNA here is from genome assembly GCA_039090855.1 of Macrothele yani. Taxonomy (NCBI): domain Eukaryota; kingdom Metazoa; phylum Arthropoda; class Arachnida; order Araneae; family Macrothelidae; genus Macrothele; species Macrothele yani. The sequence goes on along the minus strand of CM076999.1, from coordinate 105,099,038 downwards.
CGCCCCGGTGGCGCAGTGGTCTAAGCGATGGCCTCTGATCATTCATCCGAAAGGGGTCCGGGTTCGAATCCCGGTGAGGCATGGATGTTGTGTTTGTCTTACGGCACTGGCTCTCTCCCTATCCTGCAGCCAGTGACCCTAAATTAGGGACAGGCGACTGCTTATAGCCCATTTAGTTGCTCACGGTGGTTGTTAAACCTTCAATCAAAAAAAAAAAATTAAGCACGAGACGGTTTTTCGAATGTAACGTCGTGCAGAAGTGCTCCACATCGACTCAAATGATACCATAAGACCCCCAAGATGTAAGAATATGGGGACAAGTGAGCAAAAACGTCTAAACAAGGAATCTAAATGATACAAAGACACTTTATTGAAAAGGTAGCTTTGAGCACAACTGGACAGAAATATCCATGTGACAGGCGGCTGCCAAGAATAATCCAGTCTTTAGTAGGAGATATGATCACCCCTGACTGTCTTGCAGGATTTACAACTTCTGTCCATGCTGAGGACGAGGTTGTCAAGGAGCTGAGGCATCGCAGCCCATTCCTCTTGTAGCGCCAATCACAGCTGCAGAATCGTTGGCGACGTGCTGCCAAGCGTCTCTTGAAAAGGTCCCATGCGTGTTCGTTTGGATTTAGGTCCGGGGACCTTGCGGGCCAATCCATGCATTGAATATCTTCACTCTCGAACAGCTCTGCGACAGCCACTGTACGATGAGCTGTAGCGTTGTCGTCCATGAAGAGGAACTCAGGACCCACAGCACCTCTAAACAGACGCACGTGAGGCAGGAGAACCTCGGTACAATAGCTGACACCAGTGACTAAACCTCCTTGGAAGATGTGGAGGTCAGTACGGCTACCAAGCATGATACCGCCCAAACGAGAACTCCGCCACCTCCAAACCGTCCCCTTTCGATGATGTTGGAGGTGTGATTGCATGTTCCCTGCTTTCTCCAGATGTGTATACGTCCAAAATTGCTTGTCAGACTAAATCGGCTCTCATCCGTAAAGAGAACTCAACCCCATTGCTGATGTGTCCAGTTCTTTTGTTCCTGGCACCACAGAAACCGCCATCTTCAATGAGCAGGCATTAATGGCACATGCCGTATTGGTCGTCGTGCAAATAGACCACCTTTGTGTAGCCACCTGCCCACAGTAAAATGCGATAACGAAAGTCCAGTTGTCTGTTGCATGTGCCTTGCGATTTCTCCCGCTGTGTGCCGTCTGTCTCTTCTCGCCTGTAGGACAATATACCGGTCGTACGCCGCCGTGGTTGCTCGTCGAAGACCTCTGCTGAACTCTCGGACACCTGTTCCTGTCATTTGAAATGCTCTCCAACCTCGTGAAACGATGCTCCTCGGCCACACTAGTCACACTTCAACCTTCTTCCAACTTCCCAATGACGCGAGCTCGGGTTAAGTCATTCAGATGTTGTCTACTGGATTGCCTGTTGGCCATATCACATGGTGGCAGCAACTCGACATCGTTCAAACCGATGTACACCGTGCAATAGCTTTCATCAAATTGCTGAGCGTACACCGCCCGTGTGCTTTATACACTTCCGACCCCTCCCCCAACGTCACGTGCATATATGCGCATGCCCTACCATACCAGACCCTATCTATCTCGTGAGTGGTCTTTCCGTCCGTTCTGCCTGCTCGTTCCGTTGTTATGCTAATTTCTCCTCTTCATCCTTAATTTTTGGACACCAGTGTATATCACGGGGCCGTAGTGATAGCTTAAATCAATAAATGTGTAGTTTAATGTTCTAAATGGTAATTCTTCAGTTTAATTCGGACCTAGGTTTTGTAGCCTTAATTCCACGCAATATGGAATAGTAAGCCCAGAGGTGGAAGAGTTCCGCCAAAAGGCGGAATTCCACCTTCTTGGAAGTCATCTGAGCAAGGATGTCGCCAGACTTCAAAATCAGGATGAGGGCGACAATGGGTGGGTGAGCATGCTTTTTTTTTTTTTTTTTTTTTTTTTGGTGGGGCAAGTTTGATAGCAACTTTTTTTTTTATTGAAAGTTTAACAACCATTGTGAGCAACTCAATGGACCAGTCGCCTGTCCCCAAATTTAAGGTCACTGTTTCCAGGGAAAGGAGAGAGAGCCCATGCCGTAAGACAAACACAACATCCATTCTTCACCGTGATTCAAACCCGGACCCTTCTCGGACAAATGGTCACAAGCCAGCGCTTAGACCACTTCGCCACGGGGGGCGGCTTTAATGCTTTTCAGTACCGGCTACAAAGGAATTCGTACAATCCTCACCCCCTGCACCCGGACACACATTACATACACGGATTTAACTAATTACAGCACTGGTTTAAGATACAAGTGTTGGTAGAATCTCGCTTTCAGATTTTTGCTTGCTCTAAATATATTATCTTAAATTGTTTTTCAAAATTTTGTGCTTTTGCTTACGAAAGTAGTACTGTACTTGAATAATTTATTTAAAAGAAAATGTCGTTCTTGTTTATTTAAATCAAATTTTTAACGTGCCAGGCAAACACAATACCTCCCCACTCCTTAATTTCCTTGCTTCCAGCCAGCGACTTTGCTTTGCGCTCCTCAGCTAGAAAGCAGTCGTCAGCCACTTTCGCTGTCGTGGGAGAGTCTTAAGAGCGCCAGTGTAGCTTTAGACTTCACTTTCCGTGTTGAAATCCCATATTTAGTAACTAAAAGAAACAGCAGAGCAATGAGTAACAATCTCCTCAGTGAATTCCTGTCCATTCTCCCCTGGTCATAGTAACATGAAAAAGAGGCTTAAACTAAGGATTTAGAAGAGTAAAGAATATTCAGATTATGAGGAGAATTTTTCTTCAACTCTGAATACCTAAGCAACTGGAGATTTACTTAACAACACTAGATGGCAGCAGAATCTGCATCGAATTGAAATGCGGTCAGTGAATATTCCAATGCTGTTAACACCCAGATACTTGTGAATTCGCCGTCGTGGGTGGTGCAACAGATAGCACGCTCGAGCAGTAATTGGGAGATGTGGATTCGATTCCCGCTCCACGGCGATGACGTTTTAAAGTTTTCTGATGTGATTTAATTCACGTGTGAAACAAGAATTACAGTCAATTCAGTGATGTCCGAGTGCTGTGTTAATTATCATGATGTATTTACCATGTATTATGAGAAGAATTTTTTGGTAAATGTGTACTTTAGCGTCCTAAATTATTTTGTCGGAAAAATTTAACTGTGTGGGAAAATGCTACGTACAATGTTTTAAGCATGCAAAATAAGGGGGAAAGATGAAAAAATATAGTATTTTTACATGAAAGAAAAATATTTTCCGAAGAACTTGCGTGCGAATACGATGGTTTGCAACAGTTGGTGCGGGAGGCTAAAGCGATGCTAACGACCATGACGTGAAGGGTCTGTGCGTCGGAAGAGGGTAACAGTTGGTAGTCAATGCGCGGATGAATACAGCAAGAGTGGGGTGTATGTCTCGGAGGAGGGTGTTTTGTCGTGTAATCGTGTGCAAAAAGAAGTAGTTCAGAAATGTTTCATTAATTATTAATAAAGAAATGTGCTAAATGTTTTTGTTTTTATTGTAAAAATGTCTTTGAATGTAATTAAATGAAGGAATGTAAAGGATATAATGTACAGGAGAAGTTTTGGTTCCGGTTGACCCTAAGTTTTGGTTATGGTTTCGGAGATGTTAAGGGGTCAGTGATTTCTCATTTGTAGTTCTGTTATTCCGTCCATCGTTCGTCTCCTTTTTTTTCCTTGTGAAATGGATATTGTTGAAAATAAACGATTTTCTTATAATCAGGAATCGTACTATGGCAGGGAGGACCAGAGCTTCGTGTCGCATTGTGGGGGATTATGAAATTTTAAGCGTTTTTGGGAATTTTCTACTTATACATACATACATACATATCACTAAGCTGCTCTCTGAGATTCAGAGGTTAGCTCCAAAAAGAAATACAAACTTCCAGATATTTTTACTTATTGTTGTCGTATCAAACTTCGCCATTTACAGCGATCTTGACACACAACTCGTGCTTCACTGATATCCATTACACGCCGTACATAAGATCTTTTATACTTCATACTCGTAATCTTTTTCTCATGCAGACACTCCTGAATCTGATCCACCCATGTCTTCCTTGGCCTTCCTCTGCCTTTCCTTCCTGCCACTTGGGCTGAAAAGATTTTCTTAATAAGCATTTCATCACTCATTCTTTCAACATGGCCAAACCACCGAAGCATATTGGTCTGCACCTTGCTAACAACATTTTGCTTTACATCACACAACTGCAATACATCTTCATTCCTCACACAATCAGATCGTGTCTTTGCCACAAACCCCACGTAAGTAACGCATTTCTCCAGCACACAAACGACTCCTATGTTTCTTCTGCAGTACCCAGGTTTCACTGACATACATCAGCGTAGAAACAATTACAGTTTCATACACAGTCATGCGGGACTCTCTAAAGAACCCATCATTCCTGTGAAAACCTCCCAGAGCAGGTATGACTTTCAAAGAAGAATTCACTCGCCTACTGATTTCACCATCCAACTTTTTCTCTCTGTCAAACATGCTTCCTAAATACACAAACTCACTCACCTGGTCAATCACAGTGCCATTTATACTTACATTAATTACCCTTGAAAAATTATATTACAATGCAGCATAAAATGGACCTCTTTTCTTCAGCGTATTCATACAACCCTCTTCAATGACTACGTACTGCTGAACCGCTTCCCTTGTGTATTCTTCCGTGCAACTTGCCGTTCTCAACGACGCTTCCATTCACCGGACTCAACCTTCTTGCCATCGCCGCTCTGTCATCTTAGGCCTATCGCACGTACTCTTCTGAACCTTCGCACTGCAAGGTAAGTTCGGAAAATATTTTTCCTTTCATGTGCGTAGTAAATATACTATATTTTTCACCTTTCCCCATTATTTTGCATGCTTAAAAAATTGTACGTAGCACTTTTTCCACACAGTTAAATTTTTCCGACGAAATAATTTTGGACGCTAAAGTACACATTTACCGAATTTTTCTTCAACTCTGAATGCCTAAGCAACTGGAGATTTACTTAACAATGCTAGATGGCGATGGCAGCAGAATCTGCATTAAATTTGAACACGGTCAGAGAATATTCCTATGTTGTTAACACCCACATACTTGCGAATTCGCCGTCGTGAGTGGTGCAATGGATAGCGGGCTCGAATGGTAATCGGGAGATGCGGGTTCGATTCCCACTCCAGGCCGATAAAGTTTTCAAGTTTTCTGATGTGATTTAATTCACGTGTGAAACAGTAATTACAGTCAATTTGGCGTGGTCCGATTGCTGAGTTAATTATCAAGAGTAGAGAATAATTGAATTTTCTCGGCTCTGCGGATTATATTTCGATAACCTTTCTACGGAGAAGTAAATGATTCACTTCCTAGTGGAAAATATGAAATAAAAACATGTCTTATTATTTGCCAAAATGCAGATTACGTTTTAAAGTTTAAATGTACTGAAAAATGATACATTTTGAACTGGGTGGATGGCAGGGTGGGCTTGCATCCCCTTGGCGATGTCCCTGCATCTGGGGAGTTTCTGAGATCATTGCAGAAATGCCATAATTTGCAATAAGACAAATTTAAATTCTTCGGCTGAATTTAAAGATTTTATTGTATATACACGTATAAGAACTTTCAGGTTTCCCTAGAACCCATCGTCAGATACATAAACAGAAAAAAATCAAAAATCGTTCATCGAAGGCAACTACCTCAATTACTTTTGACTATTTGTGCATGAATTTGAATCTCTTAATGCAATAAAACAAATTAGATCAGTATAAACATGGGATTGACATTATTGGTTTGATATAAGCACATGGACTAAAATAAAATTCCTATTCCTTCCTAAAGAAATGTTAGACAATTTTATGGCTTTTATATATGTATATATGGTGCTTAGGGTAGTTAATAAATGCTGAAAGGCTAGTTGTTTTTTCATATTTCTATGAGGAAAATGTTCAGCCTTTTTCTGTTAGAATTTTTTTTAAATTTCACTGAGCCTACACATGCAGCGTTGTTTGTGATTTTGTCTTATATACAGATGTCTTTGTTTATTATTAATATATACATTTAAATTACATTTTTAAAGAAATATAAACATTTTTTTAATATATGCATGTCGTTCTGTAATGAAATCTTGTTCCGAGTTCCTTAGGGAATAGAGGGAGGGTAAACCACCGTTACCGTCTTCCAGAAATAGTGAATCCATTCCTTTTCATCCTGGAACGTACGCTTGAACTGGAACTCTGCTAAGCAGCCTGCTTTTCTTGTAATTTGTCCTATGCATCTGGCAACATTTGAAATGCAAATTTTCCTCATCCAAAGAAATCTGTCGATCACAAGTAGAGCAGGACACTGTTGAAATCATACAGCCATGCCGCTGGGCAAAAGCAATTGTAGCAGTTGACGAACAAGAAACTGTTTCGACAAACTCAAAAAGCGTATGAACAGCCAGCACAAATATCCGATGTGGATGAAGTGGAAGAATTTCCTAGAGTTGACAAAGCCATGCTAAAAAATAAAGACAAACTCATGAATGAAATATGGGATTACACCATATAATACAAATTTTGTAGATGACAATCCGGTTTTTTTTTTTTTTTTTTGTGTAAATATGACAAGGATGGTAAGTCAGATAATATCCAAAAACTTGAAAATTTCGTCGTCCTGGAACGGGAATCGAACCCGTGTCTCCCCGATAGCGTGTGGGTACGCTAACCACTACACCACCCAGAATGACCAAGTCTCAAGTTTTCGATTAATTTGAATATAACCATCACAGGATTTGTTTGTCGAAGCAACCAGCATTCATGTTTAGCAATTCATTTCATTCACAATTTATCTGCTCCTCCAGGCAATCACGGGATAGGATTAACCTTCAGATTCCCTAAACATGAATGCCGGTTGCTTCAACTAGCGAATCCTGTGATGGTTTTATTCAAATTAATCGGAAACTTGAGACTTGGTTGTTCTGGGTGGTGTAGTGGTTAGCATACCTGCGCACTATCTGGGAGACACTGGCTCGATTCCCACTCCAGTACAACGAAATTTTCAAGTTATCGGATATTATCTTACTTACCATCCTTGTCATATTTACACCAAAAAATGGATTGCCATCTTCAAAAAAAAAGACAAGCTCTATTACAATTGGAATACACATCATCAAACAAAGTACTAATACAACGTAACACAAAAATGCTGAGACCTGAGTGGAAGCTGTAAAACCTCTATAACGGAAATGTTGAATCACTTGTGATAATTAGCACTACACGGAGCAAAAAGTAGTCCAAACCTTAAAAGTTCACCGAAAAAAAAAATATATATATATACGCAACTGCCCCACAAACGAATTGCAGAAGTGGCTAATTAATACTACACTATAGCAACATGTAAAAAAAAAAAAACTGGAGAGACGAACTGAAGTACTACCAACCTAAATTATTTGGCTGAATTTTTTGAAAAAAAGATAAAGTACGCCATTTTATGTGAAATGGTGTAAAAATTTCAGTTGTACAAAGCGTTCTAAAGATTTTTACTGCAACATTTACATGCAAGTACGGGGATGTAGGCACATGTTTCGGGCGAGCTTACTCCCAGCACTGCCATATCGTCGAAACAATCTTCAGGTTGTGCTGCGGCTGCCATTTTATGGGCGTAAAATGAGACAGAACAAGCCTTTGCATCTTACAACAATCTGCTTTGTTTCTGGAAAGGAGTTCTAAATTTACCATTTTTGACTGTAAAAAGGGCATTACAACTCACTGTTTAAGCGGAATGCAAAAGGAAGAAAGATATTATATAGATCTTCATTTCGGCAGATTCACAAGATGGTTACCACAGCATGGCTTGAAGTTCATTGCTTCGTCAGAGCCTTTGGTGGCAGCGCTTGGAAGTAAGCTCGCCTCAGCATGTTTTTACATTCCCGTACTTGCAGGTAACTTTTACAATTTTTTTTTTTTTTTTATATAAAGCTGAATTTTTTTCATCATTTCATATCAAATTACATACTTTAAAATATGTATATAACATTTTCTCAAAATTTCTAGCTAAATAATTTAGGACACCAATCAACGTATTTACCCTTAAATCATTCCTTCTTGGTAATTCGTTCATGCAAAAGAGCCATACTCCAACGATCATTCAAACGAATTATCCAATAGCAGTAATACTTCCATCTCTGGCCTGCTCTGTGAGATAGAGGTATTAGCCATGATGTGCTGCCATCTGTTAGTCAATGCAGTGGTGGACTGGCGAGCCATTAACGGCTTTGGAAGCTGATTTTGTGCAGCATACTTTTTGGAAAAAATATCAAGGTACCTATCCCTAAAAATATGGTATGTCAGCATCATCGTTTACTTTTTAAACATATTTTCAACATAAGTCCACGAATCATTGCAGTTTTTTGTATTGAGGCAATAATTAAAAAAATATATCTGGGTAATGCTTTGAAAGTAAGTGATTAAATTAACATTTTCCTGAACTGCATTTAAACATGTTTTCAACATAAGTCCGCAAATCATTGCAGTTTTTCGTACTTAGGCAATAATTAACAACATTTTAAACATTTTCCTGAATTGCAGATCCCCAGTAAAATTAATTCCGTTGTTGAGAAGTAATAGACAAGTTACATTCTCTGAGAGAGGCCATAGAAGACTTTATTCCATTCTTGTGAATTTTTCTGAGATAGCGGAATTCAGATTTTGTAATAGTTTTATCGCTTTTAGTGAGAACAGAAATCCAAATGTGCCAAAAATTAATTTCTTTTTCAAGACTTGCCTATCATCAATAAAATGGTTACGAAAATATATCTTGGAAAAATTTTAAATGTCCAGAATTGCAAGAATTTTAGTGCAAATTTATGAAGTGGGAGAAATTAAAGAATGTGAAAATTATTTTTTTTTTTTTGTTAATTACTTTCAAATGGAAAAAGTATTTTTGCTGTAGCTGAAATAGACTTCTCAAAACTGCAGTTCAAGAATACACAGAACTGTAAGGCCCAAAAAGAAGTAAACCAGATGCAGATCTTCAAGAAATTAAAAAAAAAAAGAAAAAGAAAGAAGCATATGTAAAAAGGGCACCCACCAAAAAATTTTATTGTAGGTGAACCTCAATGTATTAATGTACACAATGAATTTCAAGTTTCTACCCTAGACTGTTGATAGCGCATTTGAATATATTGTATTTATTATTCAAATGCAATTGGAAAAGCATATCAGCCAAAAGGGATGAGGGTTAAATTTGACAGTCGAGAAAGAGGAAGTCTTTTTGTTTATGTTTTCTGAAGCCGTCAAAGTGGTAAACAAGCTTTGCCATTTTAACATAACTTTGTTTTCTTCTACAAGAATATTGAAATGCAAATGTATTTATACTTTTTTTTTTTTTTTTGAGTTAGTTTAAGGTCGACAAGCCCAGAATATGGCAGCCCTCCAGGAATTCTCCTGGTATCCCAATAGTCCAGTCTTTTCCTGGGTCAATGTTAAAGGTAAAAGCATGTTAGGTCTTTATCAATTGCAATTTGTTATTATTTTGGCTGGACTGCTTAAAAGGACCTTTAGAAATGTTTGGAGCACATAAGTTCTTTAGATGCCTTTTTTTACCAAGTTTGTAGATATTCTTCTTGTTGCTGTAAGATGAGCAATTGAAATAGATTTTTTCATGAAACTGGACTGATAAAAATACATTTATTTCATTGTATACACCATGCGGATTACTTCCTATGTCAAGATGTTCTGAAGGGCACCCGACGAGTCTCCGAATGGATTTGTCTCAATGTTTTGGACAATTCGGTCCTCGGAAGAAGCACATTGCAGAGAAGGATTATTTGTGTTCCCATACACTTGGGAGAACCTTTAGCAATGTTAAGCTGTTCTGATTGGTTCTGGTTTGTTTGTAGTTTGTGTGTTTTCTAGCAGGAGTTCTTTTAAATTGGGTAAACATTGTACTAAATCAATGTTTACCCAATTTACATTTGTTCATTTGCTATGAGATGTGGACATGGAAGAGGTTATGGCATTCTCTCTGGTCTGTAGATATGAACATTTTAGTGCGACACTTTCCCCCAAAACATTCTTTGTTATTGCACATTATTGGCCACAAGTTGTATCAGATCCATAATCAGAGCGGAAGGCGATTCTGGGTTCTGCTCTTAGTAATGTATGCTCCTCTGACAAATTTTGAGTCTCTTTGAATTATGAAGCAAAATTTTTTTATTTTTCAATATACATATAAAAAATATATGAACTTTGTTTGTTAGACAAAATAAATGCATATTTTTATATTGAAAAATTACAATTGCTTGTTAAACATAATACATTTATGTATTCACGATGCCAAAATAGGCAATACTACACAGTCGAGTCACATTATTGTGACCACTTCCTACGTTAGACGTCAACAGTGCCTAGCCAATGAAAGAAGGCACGTGTCGTGAGCTGGCTTGGAGGGTATATGAGGCGTCCTGTAGGCAATCTGAAAACATATCGCTCATTGCTGTCATGGATAAAAGGAGCAATTTATCAGATTTGCAAAAAGGGATGATTATCGGCTTTCGGGCCAAGGGTGGCAGTATTTCTGAAACCGCACAGTTTGCGAACTGTTCGCATGCTGCTGTGGTTAAAGTGTACCGTGATTGGAAAAATTACACCATTGCAAATAAGCGATGTGTAAACTGCGGAGCACCACGTGCCATTGATGTGAGAGGTGAACGTCGGCTTTGAAGGTGTGTAAGGGCCTTTCCACAAGCTACAGCGGATTAGCTCACTGGCCAAATGAACCAGGGGCTACCGGAAGTGTATCTAAAGTGACAGTTCAGCGAATCCTGCTGTGTATGAGGCTCCGATTCAGACGGATGGTCACTGCACCTATGCCAATGAAAGTGCATTGGCAGAAAAAACTTACATTTGCACGGCAGTATCGGAATTGGACCTCCGCTGATTGGCAAAGGATTGCCTTCTCTGATGAGTCATGTTTTCTGCTTCATCGAACGGATGGACGTTGGCATATAACGCAAGGAACATCGGAGAACAAACACTCTTCAACCATTGCTGGAAGAACGCAAGCTGGTGGGGACAGTGTTATGGTCCGGGGAATGTTTTCGTGACATTCTCTGGGTCCGCTCATACCTGTGGAAGGCACTATGGACCGAATTCATTATGAATCCATCGTTGCAGACTACGCACACCCATACATGCTGATTGTCTTCCCTGGGGTGGATAGGATCTTCCAGCATGACAATGCGACATGTCTCACATCTAGAAATGTCTGAGAGAGCGGTTGGAAGAGCAGGATGAAGACTTCAAAGTACTTCTCTGCCTCCCCTAATTCCCCAGACTTAATCCCAATTGAGCATCTGTGGGACCACCTCGATTGTGTTGTTCGCTCTATGGACCCTCCATCAGCTGTCAGATGCACTGCAGTCAGCATGGCTCTACATACCTGTGAACAACTTCTGCCACCTTATTGAGTCACTCCCAGCCCGTCTAGCTGCTGTCGATGCTGCACAGAGTGGTTACTCTAGATATTAGCTGGTGGTCAGAATAATGTGACTCCATTGTGTAGTTAATTTCTTTGGCATTTTTTCCTGTGCTGGTTTTTGTATGCTGAAAAATGACACAGTCCTGTTGCCCAAGAGAAAAAGTGAGTTGTACAGGATGATAGATGTACGTGTGTACAGAATTCAAACTATAAGTACATAATATAGAGAAAGGGTAAAACAAAAGTCATGTTGTTTTTTTTAGCGAGAAGCAGTTAGTACTGATTGCAAGGACAGTTTAATGGTACAAAGTTTAGAAGAGATAAACAAGTTTGTGCACGTTTGAGAGGGAAAGTGAATTAGAATGTCAAATTAGTAGGTGAGTGAATTCAGATTTAAAAGTCATAGCTGCTTTAGAAGGATTTCACAGGAAAAAAGGTCCCAAATGGCTGGGTATGATAGTGTAATTGTTCCTACTCTGATGTGCAGTAATGAAACCTGAGTATTGCAGAAGACACCAAGGAGTCATTCGTGTGCTGAAGAGGTGTGCTACTCAGGGGTAGACAAAACCCAAAATTTTCTGGCAGAGGCTTCTTTTCTTCAAGAGCCCGCACATTTTTTTCTAGAAATACAAAGATGATCTGTCTAAATAAAAACCACACATACAGAATTATGACCAACAGTCAAAATTAATGTATTATTCCTCAGATATTGTTCAATAATTCAGTGCAATATCCACAACTAATACTAGGGAACATATTAAACATTTGCATCAATAGTTGCATTTCAAAATAGGTTTTAATTTCATAAAGTTCAGCTTCACTTTATGGTGTATAACATTCAAGAAAACTAATAATGAATAAATACACTTACAGTATGTGCACCACACACAAAATCAATGCCATTGCTACGTACGTCTCTGATGTTCATTCTGCATTGCTGTACATATCGGTCTTGGGTGGAAACGCAGAACTTCTGCTTGAATCATTTCTGCTAATATAGTACTGCATAATGCATAACTCTGATGGTGACAGTGCCAAAAATAGATACTGGCATCTTCATTATTCTGATTTTATGGCAAGTAGTTTGTAAAAAATACGCAAACAGCTTTCTGCATTTCTTAAATTATTTCAACCTTGATACCTTCTGACTGGGTGGCTATAAAATCTTGTGATGGGGGTGAGGCTAGCACTTGTATTCACATCCATACCTGATTCATCCTCCTCAAGAATTTTATCCTGATCATCACCTACAAATCTTTGTGATTTTGGCATTTTGGCACCCGACCAATCAATTGGTCTGCTTCTTTGTTGGCTGTTGTATCTTTTGTATTATTTGATAATTTTGGAAATTCCTCATCATCATTAAGTTTAATCAGCTGATTTTCTTTTTGTTAGTTTCTCAGTGGTGCTAAAAAATTATTACTTCTACAAATTTTGAAGATGGGAATCCGTTTTTTGGTGTAAACATGACATGGATGGTAAGTCAGATAATATTCGAAAACTTGAAAATCTCGTCATCCTGGAGTGGGAATCGAACCTGCGTCTCCCAGCTAGCACTCAAGTATGCTAACCACTACACCACCCAAAACAACCAAGTTTAACGTTTTCGATTAATCTGAATATAAACATCACAGGGTTTGTTATGTTAACACCAAAAAACGAATTCACATCTTCAAAATCTGTATTGTATGGTGTAATCCCATATTCCATTCATGATTATTACTTCTAATTTCTTTGTCTAATTCTGAGTGGTTTTCCTCCACAACATAGCGATATGAAACTTTGTGAAGCAGGACACATAAGATATATGGTATGAGGAGCTGCACTTCTGGCAGTCCAAAGGTCAGACGAAATTCAAATGACCAAAGGTTTGACAGTTTCTACAATTACTCGAAGGGCATTTTCACTAGTTTCCTCGCGGCGGCTTTAAATACTAAATGTGCCCCTCTCCAAAAAAAATCAGATGCTCCCAAGTAAACTATTCTAATGTAACAAATTTACTTCCAATCTAAATTTCATTGTCAAATTCAAATTATGGATTTTTTTAATCACAAACGAATTGGAAATCGGAATATTCTCATGAACAATTATGTAGAATTTTTAGCTTGTGTATTATGTAAAGATGAGCACTAAAATAAAAATTTTAAATATTGTTTTCTGGAAAGTTTAATTTTAAAAATTTTGAAACTTTATTTCATGATCAATTTTTATATTTACAAATGAAATTGCTGGCTTTGAAGATACTTGTAAAAAAATTGCTCATCAAATTTGCATTTATTAAGAAATACTATTTTTATCATTTTTTGTTTAATATAGTGCTACCATCAACATTTTCATTGTAATTGGATTGAATGACTGAGTGAAAGAGGAAATAAATGAACATAAATCAGTAAGATTGCTTACAATTAAATAATTTTTTTCTTCATATCTTTGTGGCAAAGCCTTTCACAGAACCATCAAATGTTGATGTTTGACATTTGTTTTGAGTGACAAGGTGCACATTCACCAGTTTTTCCCTGAGAACAAAATGTACTCAAATAATTATGAATGGTTATCAAAAGAGAAAATTTTGTCTCTCCACAAGAGTTACTGGTGCATATGCATAAGGTGACCTCACGTCTTCATTTTCAGGAGACAGTCCTCAGTTCCATAAAAACTGATTGAGGATGACAAAAGTCCTCAATTTCTTATTTTTGTGTCCTCAATTTTTGAAATTTCTCCCCAAAATTGAAATAGGATAAATTATGCTAAGCAAAAGTCTAGAACTCAATTGAATGTATTAAATGCAAAAAATTTGCTTTAATTGCTTATTTAATTGCAAGAAAGTGGACTCATAAAGGTGTGGGACTATTTTCTGAAGCGGATGAATTTTTCTGTGAATTTAGTTAAAAATCACGCAATATTAATGGGAGATCTGCATCAAACAAAGTCATTTCGATAATTGTGGTGTTATTTCATTTCCATTTTATCTGGATTTGACTAAAACATTTATAGCATGGGGAATAAATTTCATCTTTTTCAGCGTACACTTTCATGCAATTAAATAAGTAATTGATGTTAAATTTGGTGGCATTTGGTGGATCCCATTGAGAGCTCTACAGCATTTGTTCAGGATATTTTTCATTAAACCATTTCTTCAAGTGAAGTTATTGGACTTGGAATATTCCTTCTCATAGACATAACATACATATATTCCATTATTACTGTCTTTTCAGTGTACAGTAATTTTCTGGCTTCAGATTTTTTTTTTTTTTTTTTTTTTTTTACAGAATCACAAGGAAATTTCAGTGAAAAATTAAACTGTTTTGTTTGCATGCGCTGCCACCTATGAGTAACATTTTAAATTTACCAGAAGTAATATTCTGCGTGATATAATCAGACTGATCGTATGCTTTCCTATGAAACTGGACAAAATTATGGTTTGGATGTTCTTTCCTAATCTTTGACTTTAATATAACATGTCAGAGTTGTCTTCAATCATATCCTCATTTTGAAACAGAAGTTGTTCCTCAGTTTTACATTGAAATTGAAGACAACATATGTTATTTTTTCCTCAGTTTCATTTTCAAGAATCTGGTCACCTTAGGTATGCATGGGTGAATCCTTAGGATAACATCAAATTAGGAAAAATTTATTCAATTTTTTTTCCTAGTAATATTGTGACATATCCACAACAGAAACATTTGAATCTGTCATTGGCCTCTTTAAATTAAGCCAGAATTTCTGAAAATTCAGATACATAATTCAACTCATGCTGTGTGTGAAATGTATTGTGTAATTCGTTTGCTTTCCTTCCTTGTCACCTACACTACCCTGAGGGCCTTGGTCCAATTTCAGGCTTTTCACTGTCACCTTCAAATTTGTTAAAATAGCCTTGAAAAAAACCCTATCCATTCCAGCCTAAATTGAAAGAGTACTAATACAATTATATTTTAAATTACTAACTATATTATACTAATGAGTTTTATTTGTAGAAATGCAAAACGCTATTTCATTTGTTTCCATAACAAGGTAAAATGGCTTTTGTCCAATGACGTCAGCCGCTCAGAACTGGAAGGGCTATTAAGGGGGCTAAGCATGGAGGGGGGGGCATAAAGTGCTAGGCAGAAATTTTGGCAAATAATTCTGCTCATACGGATTTTACCTGGTGCTGATAATGTTATCCCTAGTAAAAAAAGAAACTTTCAGGTACATACTGTACATAATGTTATTTGAAGTACATCATAACCTTGAATACTCAAGAAACGCATATATGGTATTAAATTCGTTTATTTGTGTGGTGTAATAAGCACAAAGATTCACCAAGCTTTTGCACTCCACTGGGAGGCTTTTTCAAGGCAATAGGGTTCTTATGTCTACCATCGCCTTAAAAAAGCCCCAAGTGGAGTGCGAAAGCTTGGTGAATCTTTTGTTTATTACACCACAAAAATAAGTGGATTTAATATGCTATATGCATTTCTCGAGCATACTGTATGTATTATTTATTGAACATGTAATATGGGAACCATGGATACAAATCTCAATGGCAAGTTGCTATTTCTTTACAATTTTAGCTAACTTATTTATATAGTTTTTTTCTTTCTTGTTGTAAATGAATTTATGGCACCTCTATTCATAGTGTACTGCGGAATTAACTTTTTTACGGGTCTTATAGAGGTTATTATTCAAAAACGTTGGTGGTCAAATTTTCGAACTAAAGCCTAGTTCGTCATCAGGACTATGTCACTGTAGTAGTTGCTGCCACTCAGTTGGAGGAGTCCAACCGTAATTATCGTTAATTGCGGTACTTCTTCTTCTTGCTATTTCGATCCCTTCTTCTAGTTTCCTCTTTACTAAGTTTGACTGGTGGGCGATTACTCCATATATTGGGACTCGGTAAGTCAAACTTAGTAAAAAGGAAACTAGAAGAAGGGATCAAAATAGCAAGAAGAAGTACCACAATTAATGATAGCTTCCCCCCCCCTTTTTTTTTTGCTGTCATCAAGCTTTTATAAATTTATCTTGTAACCTGACAAGGAATATCGATTTTCTCTCTCTCTCTCTCTCTCTCTCCCTCCCTCACCTTTTAAACTATAATTATAAAAATGATGTTTCTACTATTATCACAAATTCATTCAGAGAACTTCCTCCATTTCCCAGATGTACAAATACTGAATTTAACAAAAAAATCATTTTATATACTTAGTCTTACCATAAATACTGTTACAAAGTATTCAGTGAAATAACAAAAGAAATTTAAAGATATTTTAATATGACATAAGTAGTACACTTGTGAATACATGGCACCAATCACTTTTCAAAATGGCATCCTTTTGCCTTCACACAGTCCTTCAGTCTCTGTGGCCACTCATCAATAGCTTTACGCAGTCTCCACAGGGAAAGCTGCTACTGCACGCACCAAAGAGCATTTGAGACTGTCAATACTGGGGTGTGTCTTTCTGTAGGCCATGTCCTCCAGTGTGGCCCATAACTTGTAGTCCAATAGATTGAGGTCTGGGCTGCATGAAGGCCAATCAGCTGGAGAAATGAAGTCTGGCAAATTCGCCTGAAGCCACTCCTGGGTTAACTTGGCCTTGTGTGCAGGTGTGGAATCCTGCTGAAAGCTCCATTGTCAGTTTTGGAAGAGGGTGTGACTCACATTTTTGAACACTGGCTCCAAAACCTTATCCTGGTAGACTTTGGCTGATGTTTTCACTTCTTTCTCACAGAAATCGAGCTCCGTGGTACTCTCGTAGGAGAATCCCCACCAAGCCATGACAGAAGCAGGATGATGACCCCTCATGATCCTTGGAGTTTTCTCTTGAGCTTCTCATGAGGTTGACGCGTACATCCTGACGGTTGAATGTTGTTGTTTTTTTCTTTTGATTGGAGGTTTAACGACCAGCATGAGCAACTCAATGGACTATAAGCAGTGGCTTGTCCCTAATTTAGGGCCACTGGTTCCAGGGAAGGGAGAGAGCCAGTGCCGTAAAACAAACTCAACATCTATGCCTGAGAGACAGATCTCGGCTGAGTGAATGATAATGTATTCGTTAACTTGATAATGTATTGATAAATATGAAAGACGGTATTAGAGTGAAACAATTAACAATAAAAATCGTCACACACCATTTTAAAAAGTTTAATTAATGGAGTCTAAATGTTGTCAGCGTAAACAAATGGTCACCAGCCGGCAGAGACCTCATACCACTTTGTTTCCAACGAACGGGTCTTTTAAACCGAACGCTTTAGTGACCCGATCTTAAGGAACCAATTCCAGTATACCATCGAATCTGCCCACCGCTATTCTGGAAGTACTCATTCTTCGTGTAATGGAATGATATCTCGCTTCCAGGATCACTCGGGTTTCTGAACCACAATTACAAATGACCCACTCTCTCGGCTTTCCGCGATAAAGTTAACGATAACGTGCTGCCATCTGTCGGCTGATGTGAAAGGTAAAACCACGTAACCTGTATAGATCGCGATTGCTGCTATTTTGACAAGTTTTTAAAAGAACATTTAGGAACATAAATTGCGTCCTTGCTCCGAAATATTTGTTTCGAAGGGAAATTTTTGTTTCTCCATGAATCAGAACCAGTCAGTCTAGCAGAATAAATCACATATATTGATCACCTGCCAGGGAAGTACTGTCCGATGACTCAAATTAACGCCGCAAGGAAACACCTTACTGGTTCTAGCTAGAAAACGTATGAACTGCGACAAAAAAAGCCAACTTTCCAAAATTACTTTTCAAGAGCCAGTCAATAGTAAGGAAACGTGACAAAATGGAAGATTACATGCTTTTTACCTTTCTTATCAGCCGATAGATGGCAGCACGTTGCAACTTTATTGGTGAGAGGGATGCAAGTGTAGCCTAGGTTTCGTGTACTTTGGCTATGATATTCGAAAAAATTTAGGTTGTTTTCGTCTTTCAGCTACGGCTTGTTTTCCTTACTTCAGAAAAAGAGAATATTGCCTCTATAGTCTATTTGCCAAAAGCGGGTGAATACACTGAGCATATCGCGCCATCTATCGGTAAGTTGTAAAATTAGAAATATTTCGAATGAATATCTAGATTCCTTGCCTGTTTTGTTTGAGCAGCGGCTATCAAAGCTGAGACGGGCTGGGCCCAAGCCCGAACTCTTAGATAGAGGGAGAGCGATATAATTTTTTTAATGTAACAATGGGATTTTATATGATTTAGCAAATGAAACACTTTATACTTGGTAAAGGGAATTCTTCCTCAACTGGTTCTGGTTGGGGAGCGGGCATTCGAGATGGTTATATTTATTCCGGGCTTGGGTAGAAAATGCCATAGGCCGCGCATTAGTGTGTTTCTGCAGAGAAGAAAAAGCTTTTTCAAGAACTATAGATATTGGATAATTGATAGCTTGCCGACGATAATTTACCCTCTATCGTCACGCAGTAGCTCCTTGCTAACTATGTTTGGCGACGTACATATTGCAGCGCTTTATGGCGCGATAATATTAGCATTATTTAAGCAACATACAACTGCAGCACCGCCCGATCATTTTGGAAGCCGGCCACCTGAAACACTTAAGGTGAAAACGAACGGTCAAAGAAAATCGTATAGTTACACTGTAAAAAATGATAGAGCTCCCTTTTCCAATCCTCATTTGAGAAATACAGGAGGAGGAGAGAGTGGAAATGTAGAAAAGGAGCTGTTTTTTTTTTTTTTATTAAAGGTTGAACAGGTTAGCCAGTTTTCGGGCTCCGAAAATTGAGCCCAACACCTGTCTATCGTACACCGTGGCCCGAACTCAGCTCTGGTGGCTATGGTTCGAGGCTACTACCTTTCCTTTACTAACCTTGGGTTTGAGGTTAGCAAGTACCAAGTAGCAACGCCATTGAAAAATCTGGTTTTGAGAATTGGATATCTAAAGACCTTGGAATTGGATGCAGATATGTTAGGATGATTAACTTTCTCTGAACTGAACGTGAAATAACGGAAGTTAATTTTGGTGGCTTTAGCATCGTACTGAATATTTATTAAGGTGTCCGTTTGGAATTTCGAAGCAAACACTGTTGAACGTAAATTGGGATGTGAAGTATTTGCAGAAAAGTTTTAGCGGTGTGGAAGGTGACAAGAATTTTATTTTTCATTCCTCGGAAATCAATGCACAGTAGTATATTAAATTCGGAAATCAAACACAGTAGTATATTAAACCTCTGTGGCGGTGCATTATTATGTGGTCATGAAAAACCTAAAGAGAAATAAACTGCCTGTTTTATTTGTTTGTAGTTCGTGTTATGGATATTGTTGCATCTTAGGCAGAAGAATCATTTTGGTGTGATATCTATAGTCTCGTATGCTAAATAGAAAAGCTAAACCGATTTGTGTTGCCTTTGAAATGGAATCTGCCACCACACAGTCGCTGGCTGAAAACATTCCATCAACTCCTGAAGACCCAAAAAAGAAATATGAGTGCCCAACATGCTTCATGAGGTTTGCGGAAAAATACGGTTATCTAAATCATATGAATGTTCACAAAGATGACATGCTCGAGTGCAAGCTGTGTTCCAAGAAATTCCGCGGGAAATATTTCCTTTGGAATCATATGCTCATGCATGTGAAGAAGAAAACTTACACCTGTACCATATGTAATATGAAGTTAAAGGATAAGTCCACATTTACAATTCACATGAATAGGCATACTGGTGAACGACCTCACGAGTGTGAAATATGCTTCAAAAGGTTCTCCCAAAAGAACACACTTAATAGGCATTTGGTAGTGCACACAGGAGAAAAACCGTACGAATGTGAACAGTGCTTCAAAGCGTTTACAGAGAGAAGCAGTCTTAGAAAGCATATGTGTTCTCATACTGGTGAACGCCGTCACGAATGTGAGATATGTCTGGAGAAGTTTACACGAAGGAATACTCTCAAGCGGCATTTTATTACTCACACAGGTGAGCGACCTCATGAATGTGAGGTATGCCACAAAAAATTTGCCTCCAAGTCCTCGCTTTATCAGCATCTGCGGTCTCATGCTGGGGAGAAGCTTTATAAGTGTGAAGTGTGTTCCAAAAGGTTTGTACACTCTAGTGCTTGTATGAGTCACATGCAGACCCATACCAGAAGTAAGCTTCACAAATGTGCAGTGTGCTCAAAGGAGTTTGGCTGGAAAGTTAGTCTTTCAAAGCACATGTTGGAGCATGAGATACCAAAGCTTCATGAATGTATTGAATGTGGGGAGAAATTTGTGAAGAAGCCTGAGCTTGCAAAGCATGTTGTAACTCACTATCGGGAAAAGAAGAACATTAGTGTAAAATGAACTTTGAAAAGTTTCCTCGGGTGTGCACTTTTAAAGGCTTTTTTTTTTTTTTTTTTTGGAGGAAACATTACTTGAATGCATATATAGGATGGGAGGGTAAGTGTGTAGTTTAGCGTCCTTTATCTCGTCGGAAAAATTTAACTGTGTGGGAAAAGTGCTATGTACAGTTTTTTAAGCATGCAAAATAATGGGGAAAGGTGCAAAAATATAGTATTTTAACATAAAAGGACAATTTTTTAGAGTGCGAAGGTTCGGAAGAGTATGTGCGGTAGGCCTAAGGTGAAGGAGCAGAGACAGCGTGAAGGTGGATTCCGGTGAATGGAAGCGTTGAGAATGGCAAGATACGCGTGGAAGGAAGCGGTTCAGCGGTGCGTAGTCATGAAGCGGGTTGTAGGAATACGCTGAAGAAAAAAGGTCTGTTTAATGCTGCATTGTAATATCATTTTTTCAAGGGTGGTTTTGCAAAATGGTAAGTAGCAAATTGCCATGAATTGTTCTGTTTGTGAATAATGTCCTGAACATAAATTCGGATTTGGTCAGGGCTTAAAATTTCATCATCCCCCACAATTCTACACGAAGCTCTGGGCCTCCCTGCCATAGTATGATTCCTGATTATAAGAACATCATTTATTTTCAACAATATCCATTTCACGAGGAAAAAAAGAAGAACGATGGACGGAATAATAGCAGAAGTACAAATGAGGTGCTTGAAGAAATCACTGACCCCTAAACATCTCTGAAACCATAACCAAAACTTGGGGTTCAATCGGAACCACAACTTCTTACTCAAAACTTCTGCCGCACATTATATACACTGACGGAAAAAAAAAATTCCCAACACCACGAAAAAATAGTTGTAGAGGAATGAAATGGCGGCAATACATTTGTATAGGTAACATATTTAATCGATTAAGGTTTCAAGATCACAGCTTATTGTAAGCGCGAGAAGAGCTATTTTAAATGTGAAATGCTGGTACATTAATAATCGGTGTAACCGCCAGAATGTTGAATGCAAGCACGCAAACGTTCATGCATTGTGTCGTACAGGTGCTATATGTCAGTTTGTGGGATGGAGTTCCATGCCTGTTGCACTTGGTCGGTCAATACAGGGACGGTTAATGCTGGTTGGGGGGTGACGCTGAAGTTGTCGTCCAATGATGTCCCATACGTGCTCGATTGGTGAAAGATCTGGTGATCTAGCAGGCCACTGCAACATGTCGACACTCTGTAGAGCATGTTGGGTTACAACAGCGGTATGCGGGCGAGCGTTATCCTGTTGGAAAACACCCCCTGGAATGCTGTTCATGAATGGCAGCACAACAGGTTGAATCACCAGACCGACGTACAACTGTGCCGTCACGGTGCGTGGGATAACCACGAGAGTGCTCCTGCTGTCATAGGAAATTGCTCCCCAGATCATAACTCCAGGTGTAGGTCCAGTGTGTCTTGGCCGCAGACAGGTTGGTTGCAGGCGCTCACCTGGTTTCCTTCTAACCAACACACGGCCATCACTGGCACCCAGGCAGAACCGGCTTTCATCAGAAAACACTACAGATCTCCACTCCGTCCTCTAATGAGCTTTAGCTTGACACCACTGACGTCGCAAATGGCAGTGGTTTGGAGTAAGTGGAATGCACGCTACAGGGCGTCTGGCTCGGAGCTGTCCTTCAAGTAACCGATTTGTAACAGTTCGTTGTGTCACTGTGGTGGCAACTGCAGCTTGAATTACTGCCGCAGACGCGGTAGGATGCGCCACGGCCATACGCCGTACACGGCGGTCTTCCCTCTCAGTAGTGCCACGTGGCCGGCCGGAACCCGGTCTTCTTGAGGCAGTACCTTCCCTTGACCACCGCTGCCAACAATCATGCACAGTGGCTACATTCCTGCCAAGTCGTTCTGCAATATTGCGGAAAGAAAATCCACCTTCTCGTAGCCCTATTACACGACCTCGTTCAAACTCTGTGAGCTGTTGATAACGGTTTCTTCGTCTTCTTAAAGGCATTCTTGACTAACATCAACACCCTACGTCGAATCTCAACGATAACTAACGCTCACGAACGTTACAGCGCGTATTTACAGCAAACCTGCTTTGCATGTTCCGAGGGGCGCTACTAGCGCCACACGTATGCGCCAAGCGCGAAATTTGCATAGACGTCATCTTACAGATGTACTCTCACCGCCTACCAACTGTCGTTTATCTAACACAACCCCTTCTTGGTGTTGGGATTTTTTTTTTCCCGTCAGTGTAATTTACATTCCTTCATTTATTTACATTCCCAGACATTTTTACAATAAAAACATTGCGCACATTTCTTTATTAATAATTAATGAAACATTGCTGAACTACTACTTCTTGCACACAATTACAAGACGCATCACACTCCTCCAAGACATACACCCCACTCTTGTATTCTTCCGCACATTCACTACCAACTGTTACTCCCTTCCGATGCACAGAGCCTTCACATCGTGGCAGTAGCCTCCCACACCAACTGCTGCAAACCAAAATTTTTTTTTCCAAAGAAGGTAAGTTGTTCGAAAAAAGAAAAAACTTCCTTCCATGTAAAAATACTATATTTTTGCACCTTTGGCCATTATTTTGCATGCTTACAAAATTGTACGTAGCTCTTTTCCCCACACAGTGAAATTTTTCCTACGAAATAATTTAGGACACTAAACTACACATTTACCGATGGGAGAATAAATATCATCTTGCACAAAAGTAAAAAGTTTTGTTAAAATATGTGTATACGCAAGTTTTTGGAGCAGTTTTTCTTGCCAAAACGGCACAATAGCAAAATGATACTAACGGACAGTGAAAGTTTGTGGTAACTAAATACAACAAATTTTTATAGTTTGCTGGTAAATAGTTCTGATCATCAGCGCATCAAATAGTTACATTAAAGGGACAAGCAGCCCTTGCAAATGTCAGTGGCCAAATGGCAACCGGATATTTTGTAGTGGCTAGTAAATTTTTTAATATAGTAGCCAATGATGGCCAGTAGATTTTTTCCTCAAGTGAGCAACTTTTTTTGTCCAACTTTTCTCCCCACTTGTGAATGAATATAGAATTCAGTTTTCACGCTCATGTTACAGTGCCTAGAAGAATTAGTGTGACGTGCTCCCTAAGATGTCCCTCACGGTTTTAGACCAATCGTCATGAAATGACAGAGGGCGCTGGCATCGGAAGTTACGTTAGGATGCTTCATCGGCTTCGTGCTATTCAATGGTGGGAAGTTTGTTTGCCAAGGATTTGCTGCCTTACGAAACTTCAAATTTTCACAAAACAAAGGTTAGTGGAAGGAAATCTTTTTGGCAGTATCTTTGCTAATTCGTTGTAGGTCGATCATAACAGTAATACACTAGGTAATTCAACAGTTGATCACTAAAATGCAATAGGCTTATTCGGGTGTTAGTGTGCTAGTTTTATTCAACTGTGGACTGTTTATAACGAAATTTATTTCCGAAATTAGTAACTTTTTATTCGTGAAGATGTAGAAGTTGATCAAGTATTGGCTGTCACGCGTTAAACCTACTGTGTGGTTAAACTTAAGTGCAGTACTGAAATCGACTGCAACAGTTATAAGATCATAGGGAAATAATGTCAGCTATGAAAGGACTGGGAAATTCTGCATTAGCAAATAATAAAAAAACATTGAAAACGGAAAAGGCAAAGCAGCTGTTTTGTGCCAGGATGTAATACTGGCTATAAATCCTGCAAAAATAAAATATCACTCTTTGCTGTCCCCAAAATTCCTGATATGTTGAGCAAATGGGCTAAGGCAATTCCCAGAGCTGATAAGAAACTTGATGAAAGTTGTGTTGTATGTGCCTTGCACTTTGAATCTAAATTCATGGAGATGCATTATCGTTCCACTATTCAAGGTGAGGAAGTTCTAACCTGCCTAGACAAACCATTACTCAAGCCTGACGCCATACCTGCTATTTTCCCAAATTTAAAAGACATTTAAAAGGTGAACGACTAATTAGTTTTTCCAATTTTTAAGTGTGTGTGGGAGGGGGGGGGAAGGGCACGTGCCCTACTGTGCTTTCCCCACATTACGCCTGTGTGTATGCTACATTAATAATTTCCTTTTTTTTAAGGGTAAAAATAGTTTACAGGAACTGCATAGAATTATCCCATTTAGACAGACTCCATGAACACCCACTTCTTAATTTTTACCTTATTAAACTTTTTACTTAAGGTGCAAAAGAATTTTCCTCTCTTCACTGCAAACCCATTTGAATAGCAAATTTAATCACACAATTATTATAAGGTGAAGAAAAGTAAAGAAAAAATGTTATAATTATTTTTCTTTAAAAAAGAATGTCATCATATACATTCAGTTTTTGTTTATCGTATCACAGGCAAAGTTTTTTTTAGGAATGATTTTTATAAATGGGTTACAGTTGGTATATTATTAGAGAATAGACCAATTTTAAAAATAGTAATCACATTTGTTGTATTCTATTTTCAACTCATTAAAAGGCTTCTTTTCAAAGCCAACTAAATGGAAAGCATTAAGTTTCAATATTTATTTTGATCCCATGTTCTTATTAAGAAATTTAGTCACTCATTGCTGAAAAATGAAGTTACATTATTAAATAATTTATAAAGTTTTTAGGTTACTGAATTTCAAGACCTAATTAGATTATTGGAATGCAAATTATAAAGCCGATGTCTCATTGAGAAAATATTTCCCCCTTTTTTTTCCGGTAAGGTTTTGAGGGGCAAAACATTTTCTTTTTTTTTAATTTTTACTTTATACTGTAAGTTGATGTTTCAGTGATTGTAAACTGCATATTGGTCTCCAGTGTTTTTGCATAATGTAACCCATGTACGACTCTAAAACTTCCAAAATATCTAACATTAATGTTGACGTTAGTACAATGCAAAGCTTAACTTAAACTATGATACCCTTATTAATGAATCTTGAGCAGCCTGTTCGTTCTTTTTTTTTTAGGGGGGGGTGAAAGAGGTGTGTCAATTATTTCGTATATACCTAACCTAAGTTATCTGCTTATAAAATATCGTTCCAGGAGTACACATAATACTGATGAGCTGGGTGTGTGTCATGAGAAAGATGTGCGTTTTCGTCGTCCTTCCTCCCTGAAAAGCGACGTGACATCCGATGGCAGCGCCATCTACTGCTTTCATGATTGCGGGCAGCAAGTTTTCTGCGAAGCACGACACACTAATTCTTCTAGGCACTGTACTCGTGTTCCTGCACAACTGCTTCGAAAATGAATGGAAGTGAAAGTGGGATTCGAGAGAAACTTAATCTGCTGTCGACGGATCAGCCTAGACTAGGGATCCCAGACATCCCGTAAAATACGGGATCATCCCATTTTGGCTAATGCATCCCGTTGTCCGGAGAAAACTCTTCGGGGGCGGCTTTCTGTCCTGTATTTTAGAGTTCAAGACTGAAAACAGTATTACCTTGAGAAAATGTTCTTCAAACAGTCCAAACTATTAATCAGATCGCTGCCATATCGAACATTGTTGAATCTGATTTGTTTGATGAAGTAATGGTAGTAATGCCGCCCCGGTGGCGCAGTGGTCTAAGGCGTTGGCCTCTGATCATTCGTCCGTAAGGGGTCCGGGTTCGAATCCCGGTCAGGCATGGATGTTGTGTTTGTCTTACGGCACTGGCTCTCTCCCTTCCCTGGAACCAGTGACCCTAAATTAGGGATGGGCGACTGCTTATAGCCCATTGAGTTGCTCACGGTGGTCGTTAAACCTCCAATCAAAAAAAAAAAAAAAAGAAGTAATGGTAGTGAAAACAGCTCTGAAATCCAAACATTTAGATGAAGTCTGGATGGATCTCTTAAAAAGGTTGAAGGAGAACTATCAAATTTAAAGATAGTAGTGGAGTTTGTTATGTGTATCCCTGGAACAAATGCGTGTGTCAAAAGATTATTTTCTCACATGAATGTACTGTGGACTGATGAGAAAAACAAATTTTCTGTAAAATCAATACTTTTGTAAAATCATTCTTCAATGAAAATTGTGTAGCTTTTCATGACATGATTCTTAAAAGCAAACAATTAAGTGAAATTCATTCTTCAGAAAAGTATTGCAAGATTAATAAGAATATTGATTAATAAGAATAGTTAAAATCATTTTGTAAGACTGCCATATGTGATGGATGCGCATACTAAACTTTCACCCTTAGTCGCAAGTGTCCCGTATTTTTTTTTTTTTCAGTGTATCTGGGATCCCTAGCCTAGACCGAACAAAGGGTCAAGGTTACTAAAGTAGCCTTTGCCATGGCAGTGTTAGTATTAGAAATAAATCTTCTGCTGACGCAGTGGACCACTAGAATTTGCAATCCACTGGTCCGTAAAAAAAGAAAAATGTAAAGACATTTATGTAAAAAATAACATATCATTTCAATGGAATTATTTCCAATATTTGTTTTGACACCTATCATTAGTTTGCAGCCTAAAAAGAAAACCATACAGCAAGGTAAAAGAAGTAGAAATTCATTTTCTAACTTGTGACAAATTAGAAAAAAAAAAAAAAAAAAACCAACAAACTAACTGGCCATCTGGGACAGTAAAATCAATAGTTCAGTGGTCCGACGGAAGTTTTACTAACCAACGGCCAGCGGACCACTGGGTAATTCGAACGTTGCATGGTATCATCATCATCGTCAACCATTATCAATCCACTGCTGGTTGAAGGTCTCTCCCACAACGATCTGTCTTGTGCCAGTCTCCTCCATGTTACTCCTGCATACTTTCGAATTTCATCCACCCATCTCCCATGTGGTATTCTTCTGGGTCTTTTCCTGTCCCTTGGAATCCAATCTAAAATTTCGAGTGTCCATTGATGGTCTGTCCTTCTGGCAGTATGTCCAGCCCATTGCCATTTCAGGAATTTTACTCTGGTCATGATGTCTTCCACTCTTGTCATTTTTCTGATCCACGAGTTCCTCTTCTTATCTCTCCTGGTTACACCAAGAATGCATCTCTCCATGCTACTTTGAGTTGTCTGCAGCCTTTGTATGTCTCTTTTAGTTAAGGTCCACGTCTCTGCACCATACATAAGCACTGGAAGGATGCATTGATCAAACACTTTTCTTTTAAGACATAATGGCATATTGCTCTTGAAAATATACTGTTCCTTCCAAACGCTCTCCAGGCAAGTTTTATACACCGATTAATTTCTTCATCAATGTGACCCTCACTTGATATCTGCTGTCCAAGATAAACGTATGTGTCTGTTATCTCCAGCGTTTCTCCATCAATCGATAAATCTTCATTTCTTGTAAAAGCATTTTACATTACTTTTGTCTTCTGAAAGTTCATTTTTAATCCCACTTCTTTACTCTTGTCAGCAAGTTCCTGGATCATACTCTGCAGCTCTGATGGGGTAGTTGCAAAAATGCCTATGTCATGAGCAAAACGAAGAGGAGTTAGATAATCTCCATTGATCTTTATCCCTTTGTTTTCCCAGTTCAGTGATTGAAAGACATTTTCCAGTGTGGCATTAAAGAGCTTGGGAGATATGGTGTCACCTTGTCTCACTCCCTTTCCAACTTTTATGTGTGCTGTATTTTCAAACAGCCGAATCTTTGCACTTGCATTTTCATAGATGTCTTGTATGATTTCTACAGTAATTCCATCTTCTCTCTGGAGCTTTTCCCCACTTCATGTTTTTGATTGCATGTGCAACTTTTGCTGGGAGGACTGGAAGAACTCTGGTACTGGTGCCTTTCATGATGTCTGGAGTACATGTATCATCCCTTTCATATAATTTGCAGTAGAAATCTTTCACTCCTGTCAAAATTTTGCCTCTATTTGTTACAGAACCATCTTCTTTTCTCAGTGCCATAAACTGTTTTCTTCCCTTACTGAGATGTCCCTTTGCTATCTTTAGGCTTTGGTTGTTTTCAATTGCTTTTTTTATTAGTTCACGGTTGAATTTCCTCACGTCTTCAGTTGGGGATCTAAGGTCAGGTGATGTGCAACATCACAGCCTGTCTTTGACAAATTTCAACCCCGCCTTCTTGTGGTGCATCCTGTTCTCACTAAAGGGGCTCTGACGACCGCCAATAGCTGTATAACTATACCATAGGGATTAAAGGAAATGCTATCCCACACTCACCAACCCGCTTCGCCAGCGTGGTGAGTTTTGGCCAAACCCTCCAAAATGACTCCACAACTTAAATCTGGGCCCTCAATCTCCAGCAGCTGGAATGTACCTGGCAAAGACAGCGGCCAGTGCGACATGAAGGCAGAGAGTGCTAAGAATCACCGGAGGACTGGACTAGGTTGCCATTTGATGCTGTTGATGCATGGTATATTTGATCTTTGCCATGGTATACCTTGCACAAAGGGTAATGTCATCTACAGGTAAAATAATCTTTGAATCTCCGTTTAGCCGCATATATGCTGAACAAAAAGAAACAAACTGTTACGGCAATGTCTTTATGATGATGCAACTGTTACCTCTAATGCCATGTAGGACTGCTCCTTGTGAGCTTGGCTTTTCAGCAATGAACCTCATAAAAATGAGTAATTGGGCAAGTCTGAATAGTGACACTTTAATGACTTAATGATTGGATGCAATGGCCCTTCAATTGAAGATTTTGATCCTCAAAATGCTTTTCAGTTGTGGTGGGCAGATATCTCTAATGGGCAGATCAGACACAGTACATATAAGTGGTAAACTGTATCAACATTATTAGTGCCACTTTATGCATATACACTATCTACCAACAAGTAATTGGACACCTGTAGCAAAGGAAAACAAAGTTTATTCACCTTCAATAGTTGGTGGAGCCTCCACGAGCGGCGATTACAGCTGTGACCCTCCGGGGCATACTCTCCACCAGACGTTGTACGACGGCTAGCGGTATTTTCTTCCACTCGGCTCGGAGAAGACAGGTCAGTTCCTTCACCGATTTCGGACGGTGGGGGGCACCCCTTAAGTCGACGCTCCAACTCGTCCCAGAGGTGCTCGATAGGGTTAAGGTCCGGGCTCTGCGCAGGCCAGTCCATTCGATTAACCCCATAGTCACCATATGAAGCCATGGTGGACCTCACAACATGACAGGTGGCATTGTCATCCTGAAAGTAACATGGGTCCACCCCGTAAAACTGCCACAACGTAGGAAGGCGCATGGTCATCTAAAATGGTGCAGTAGGTCCAGACCTGTTTGTAAACCGAGTGTAGCTCGGGATTCCGGGGTTTTGTCACATTCCAAACCCGTAAATCCGGGTTTTTAAGTTTTAGAACAAATTTGAGATTCTTCGGACATTTCATTTCTAAAAATGCTACGAAATGATAACTAAAACATCAAGTTCCATTTTCTTTGGGAATTGCAGTGTTTGATTAAAAATACTGCATGTCCGTGCAGATGGTGAATGTAGAAGATTTGTGGCACCGTCAGTGTTTCTTTTGTTATCAAACAAGCTCTCAAGATAACAACCTGCTGAAAGGAAGACTTTTTTTTCTTTATTTTGAAAGTTGCATCTACATCAAATAATTTGATTATATTAGATTTAGTTAATCCAATGAGCTGCTTTTAGAAATTGAATGGAATCCACTGTAGGCTTCAAGTAAAACTGATCCACATAGACTACTCAATTAACGTATAATATGAATTGCGAAATTTGATTTCAAAGATGTAATGCCTGAAGGATTTTGCACAGTGAAAGAAAATTGGGTACAAGAAATGGTGCGAAGTTTAACTCCGCAAGCACTAGGGCCTATTTGTTGTGTAGCTAGTTTACATGTGCGTAATATACAGGGCGATTCATAAAGAAGTATTCAGTTTCCAGGTGCTGTAAAACAGTAACAGTTGAAGACACGGACCACAACTGCAAACAGTTAGGTAGATGTACTCATAAAGTATGTGTCCCGCTACTGAGGGAAGTGACATAGGCGATAGCGCGCGCGTCACGTGACTAGTCAGTCCAAATGGCAGCGTCTGCAGTGGAAAAGGCGATTTGTGTTCTTGAATTGAGCAAAACGGAATCTGTAACTGTTGCGCAACGGCATTTTCGATCACGATTCGGAAAAGAACCTCCAACCAGAAAATCTATCTAAGATTGGCATAAAAAATTTGAAACTACAGGCTGTTTGTGCAAACTTAAAAGTCCTGGATGATCGCGTGTATCGGAAGAAGTCATCGATAGTGTTTGCACCGCCATTCAACGAAGCCCGGGAAAATCAACGCGGAGAGTGAGTCGTGAAGTGCAGATTTCACAGCCCACTGTCTGGAGAATTTTGAGAAAGAAGCTGAAAATGATTCCATACAAAGTGCAGATGTTGCAAAATCTCACTGACCTTGACAAGACAAAGCGCTTTGAATTTTGTGCCGAAATGCAGCACCGTTTTGAAAATGGCGATTTTGCCGATCACTTAGTGTTCACCGACGAAGCTACATTTCACGTGAGTGGTCAGGTTAACGAGCGCAATGTTCGCTTTTGGGGAACGGAAAAAAGCGAACATTATGTGCCACTATCACTGCACTTGATTCAGATATCTTACCTCGCGTTTGGGCGGAAATGGATTACCAGCTCGACATGTGTCGTGTGACTAAGGGTGCACACATAGAACATCTGTGACTGTCTCTAAAAAAACTTGAAACATTCCCCTACAATTCTGTTACAGGTAACATAAAATATCTTACATTGTTCTTGTTTTATAGTGCGTTGAAACTGTATACTTTACGAATCACCCTGTATATAAATATTTGTAATATGCATTATATGTATATTGGCATTGAGCTGAGAGTTTCAGGGTTTCTTGTGTCACCTCACAATCACCCCTGAATAGGTCTCGATGTTGAGTCTACCAGGAATTGCAACCAAGGGTCCTGTGCCATACCAGGAGAAACACCCCCATAGCATAATTCCACAGCCGCCGAACTTCACAGTTGGCAGGAGGCGTTCTCCAGGCAGATGCCAAATCCAGACCCTGCCATCCGAACAGTCTCTTAGAGGGCGAACCTTGATTCGTCGCTCCAGAGAACCGGTTTCCACTGTTCAACGGTCCACTGTCGACGTTCTTTGCACCACGTTAGCCGAGCAGAGCTATTAAACTTGGTGATCAAAAGCTTGTGGGCGGCAGCACATCCATGATAACCGAGCAGATGGGCTTCCTTACGGATGGTATTCATCGAAAGAACACTCCTGGATGCCTGTTGAAACTCCTCGCGGATGTGGCCCATCGATTTGGTGCGGTTCTTCCGAATTTTTCTGGCCAGCACCCGTCGGTCTCTAACTCCCAGTTTTGTGGGTCTGCCGGGTCGGGACACATTCCGACAATCACCTCTCATCTTCCACTTGCCAATTACGTAGGCCACTGTCGATTCTGGGTACTTCAACTCGCTGGATATGTCACGTATGGATCGGCCGTTTCTGTGATACCCGACGATTACACCTTTCTCGAAATCAGACAGCTCCAGACTGCGTGGCATCTTGCATGCGACTGGTTGCGTTGTTGTTTCCCACACGATATTTAACGGCCGTGATGTGTATCAGAACCGCAGGGGTGTCCAATTACTTGTTGGTAGATAGTGTATATATCCTAGCCTTTGTTTTAAATATTATTAAAGAAATTAGTCATCTAACTTCAATGGCCTCTTGAAAATAAATTATGAATGTGTAAATTAAGATAGAGTAATGATACACTGCTGGACAATTGCTAAGGACGGATCGTAAACGGCTATATAGCGCATAAAAAAGTAAGTGTGGTTGGATGCCAAGTGAAATAAAATAATGTCAGAATGCCAGGACATTACAAGAAAGACAATTTATTGTGCTCTGAAATCCAGAAGGCTTTGGAACGTGTTCAAGGGACAAACAGGCCATTTTGTGCAGAATACGTAAACGTGAAAAAAATGCAATTACCGTCCGCAGGCGTTCCGGCGTAAGATGTCAATACGGGATATGGCCACCATGGAGGGCGATGCAAGATTCCACACGTCGTGTCATGCTTTGCACAACATTATCAAGCAGCTGTTGGGGTAATTTATCCCATTCCTCTATCAGTGCACGGATGAGGGTGTCCTTGTTTATTGGAGGGCATTGGCAACCAGCAAGACTCCTCCCCAAAGCATCCCACACATTTTCAATGGGATTCAGATCTGGAGAACGTGCTGGCCATACGAGGCGTTGAATATCCTCGCTCTCAAGACACTAATGGACAGCGACTGTTCGATGACATGTTGCGTTGTCGTCCATGAAAATGAATCTATCACCGACAGCACCACGGAACATGCGAACATGAGGTAGCAGAACATCATTAATGTATCGTTGGCCAGTCATAGTCCCAGTTGGAAGCACATAGAGGGACGTACGGCCATTGATCATGATGCCAGCCGATACCATGACACTACATGTCGGATATCGGTCCCTTTCCTGTATGTTTGCTGGACAATATGCAGTACCACTATCACGCCAGATCAGTTGTCGTCGACAATCAGACGATAGACTGTATCTACTCTCATTTGAGAAGAGGACAGCAGACCAGTCATTATCAGTCCAATTGCGATGTTGATGGCACCATTGCAAACGGGCGGTACGGTGACTTCTGGACAATGGGATGCACACAACAGGACGGCGGGCGTACAGTCCTCCTTCATGCAAACGTCTGGCGACAGTTTTTCGGGAGATCCGCTTGCCAGTAGCAGCCATAAACTGATTTGCTACCTCACTAGCTGTGCTGCGCTGGTGTCTTTTTGTTGATAGCACTATGTACCGATCTTCTGCAGGTGTCGTACTGCGAACACGACCTCCCCCGTGACGTTTGCTACACTCTCCATTTGTTTGAAATGATTTCCAAAGCCTTGAAACAACACTGTGGCTGACGTCGAACTTCCTGGCAACATCTGTTATTTTTCGCCCTTCTTCAATCTTGCCAA
This sequence comes from Macrothele yani, assembly GCA_039090855.1. Lineage (NCBI taxonomy): Eukaryota > Metazoa > Arthropoda > Arachnida > Araneae > Macrothelidae > Macrothele > Macrothele yani. Next base: position 105,065,372 of record CM076999.1, on the reverse strand, counting down.
TAATACGGCCACGCGTAAAATCATCTAGGTGATGTCGGGAAGACATACTGAAAATTGCAAGTTCGTCAATTGATTCTTTCCCTTTCAACTTTGCGTTTGAACAACAACGGTCAATACGCGTCAAATCCTTTATATCTCTTATCAGCGCTATGACGTCACGAACAAGTTCGGCAATCCAAAATTTGCATACGCACAACACGTCTTACTGTATCCCGCACTTATGCTAATTTCCACATTTTCCTGCCTTCCATTTTATGGTTGCTATCGTTGCTATTGTCATCCGTCCTTAGCAATTGTCCGGCAGTGTATTACAGCATTGAAAATAAATTGTCAAAAAATCAATCATTTTGGAACAAAAGTGTGTGCAATATTTGCAGTCAATCTAATGATCCTATGCAGTAACTGCTCTGCATGTGTTTTTATGAAGAGGGAACTCTTACAGAAAGAAAGAAAAAACATTCACTCATTTAATTTCATAGAAATGTAAGTAGGGAAGTTACTGAATTATTATTTTTTTTTTTTAACTTTGCATGATTAGTAAATTTTGTCATTTGGCTAGTAGAAATGGCAGCAGTTTTGCAAGGGCTGGGGGTGAGGAAACTTGTTATTTAAATAATTTTGTTATTCAACATTTCATTTCTGTGAAACAAATATTATGTTTCTTTACAAAATTGGTACTTATTAGGGCTGCACTACTGAATCAAGTAGCTCACCCAGAAATTTCCCAAGGGGAGGGGCGTGGAGCCCAGAATTTCTCCCAAGGTGACCCCCCGGGGGAAATGGTCAGGTACCATAGCAATAAAAGGAGGAGGTTGACCTTTGTGCATTTATTCTCGTCCAGTTACTAGTAGTGTTACAGTACAATAAAGTTAAATGATTAGAAGCAGTTGATGAAATTCTTTTTCTGGTTAGATTTTTCTAAATTTATTTAACAGAACTACTCCTTTATAATCATTGAATGTTACATGATTAAGAAGTATATGTAGGTCGTGTATCGTGATTTTTTGTTTCAAACTTCAACGTAATAATTTTCCAATCTACCCCCCCGATTTTTGGAACCATTTTCAAATTCTCAGGAATTTGAAAATGGTTCCAAAAATCAGGAAACCCCAGGAAAAATTACCCCCCTTTTTTTTTCTTTTGTGAAAATCAATGGATACTTTGTTTTGCCAAAAAAAAAAAAAACTTATTTTTCAATATTTCAAACTTTTACTTGCAAGTACTGCCTGCTTAGCATTTGGTAGATCTTACTTTCAGTTTCAGTTATATTAAGTGTTCCCTTTATTCTCTAAAAAAAGATGCAAAATTGAATTTTTAAAATTGCCAGTTATTAAGCTTTTTGCTCAATTTCTGCAGGCAGTTATAACATGGAACAATTAGGCACAATGGCTCCTGCTTGAAGAAACACTTCACAAGAGAATCAACCAAATGATGGATCAAAGTCCTTTGTCTGTTGGTTCTCTTGAAACATGTTTCTTTGAACAGAGCCATTCCATCATTTAGCTTAGCTGCATTGTGTTATAGAAAAACTGAAACTATTCAAGTCACAGATTTTTTCTTACATAAGATCTGTTTCTATGGGAATGTATTTACAAATTCTGTGTGGGTAGTATTCACAAAAGTTCACGGAACTTTGGTACAGAAAATAATGTGCACATTTAGTTGTTATTAATGAAAAGCAGGTAATTTTGTAAAGACAAATTACATAAAGAATTTACAAGTGTGTGCTTTGGTTAGAAAAATGAATGGAATGGAATGGAATGAAATGTAACAATTCTTTGCAACGTGCCACTCTGGAAAACTTTAAAAACCACCTGGAGAACCTGGAAAAGTCAGGAAATTTTTTTATTACTTTTGAGTGGGAACCCTGAATCTTTTTATGTCGTGAATTGGAAGTTTGGTCGCCAATGTTTCGTCGGCAAAATCGAGTTATTTTCCTCCGTACTGCAGGAACCAATACATCGAAAAAAACATCGAAGTTTCCACCAATCCATTGAGCGTTTTAACAAATATTATTGGTTACTCGATTTAGAATGGTGAGTAATAACCGTTGTACTGAAAAGAGAATTTATCCACCGATGTGCCGATTTACATGCTGCAGATGGAAAAGTATGAATTTTTCAGCTTATTATTAAAAATATTGAAACATCGAGGTTTTGACTGATACATCAAAATTTCCCCTATACTATGGATTTTTTGGGAATGAGTAATCCCAGGAGGAAAAAAAGATTTACAAAATGGTTTTTATTTTGGACAGTGGGTGGCTTCTTTTATGTTCAGATAAAGCCATCCATGTAAATAATAGCAGTTTCATTAAAGTTCCTATTAATCCCTCTTCACCTCTTTTTTTATGCTGGAGACTTCTTTTTGGCCACTAAGACATGGTAACTTACCAGCCATGGGGGGGGGGGGGGCACACTAACTTTTTTGGACTTACTGGCCACTTAGCTAAAATTCCAGTCTGTTCCATATGTTTAACATTAATTTTTTCCATTCAATAAAACAAAGTACATCATTCAGATGGATCTAAATTTTGATTTTTTTTAATAAATCGGAGCAAATATTCCATTAGGCTGTCTGCCATTAGTTCTTATTCTTGTTCTCTTGTGAACATACTTTCCCTTTGGAAAAAGGCCATTATCTTCAGCTCACGTACCTAATTGCTGTCTCCGAATCTTTAGTGGTCTCCTGCAGCAATCGCAACCGATTCCTTATCAGCATAATTTGTAAAATCTGAATAAATACTATTGAGAAATGAGGTGTCAGTCTTAGCCACTTTGACTTCTACAACAAAAGTTGGAAAAAGCTTTGCTTAAAAAATACACTAGCTCCAGACAAAAACATAAAAGAAATGTACTGTTATTCGACATATTTCCTACATAAAATGTATTTACAAATAAAAGGATAAATGTGCAGTTTAGCATCCTAAATTATTTGGCTAAAAATTTTGGTGGTGCAGTGGTTTAAGCGCTGGCTTGGGACCATTTGTCCATCATGGGTCCGGGTTCGAATCCCGGTGAGGCATAGATGTTGTGTTTGTCTTACGCCACTGGTTCTCTCCCTTCCCTGGAACCAGTAACCCTAACTTGGAGACGGGCGACTGCTTATAGCCCATTGAGTTGCTCATGGTGGTCCTTAGACCTCCAATCAAAAAAAAAAAAAAATTTAAATGGGATTTACATATTTTAAAGTATGCAGTGTAATAGCAAATAGTGAGAAAATGTCATGTTTAAAATGCATTTTAAATATTTTTGCCGTAAAACTTACCTCCAAGTATGACGATGTCAACATACCTACTCACTCTGGTGCCCAATTCACTGGCAGAAAGCTACAAGAGGAACTGGGTACGTTCTTGCCAAGAAAGAGTTGCATATTGCAGTGCTACATTCCAGAAAATGCATATGATTCCCTGATACAAAATAGAAAGTATATAGATGCCTTTCTTGCTTCTAGAAAAGCATTCAAGTAGATACTGTTATTCGACATATTTCCTACATAAAATGTATTTACAAATAAAAGGATAAATGTGCACTTTAGCATCCTAAATTATTTGGCTAAAAATTTTGGTGGTGCTGTGGTTTAAGCACTGGCCTGTGACCATTTGTAGACTCATTCAATGAATTAGATGATTCCCTTAAGTTCACTATTGAACTTCAAAAAGGAAGAAGAATAAACTTCTTAGATATTACTATCTATTATGAAGATGAAAAATTCCTCACTAGTTGGTATAAAAAACCAATGAATACTAAAAGACTACTGGATTTCAATTCCTATCATCCAGTTTCTATTCAGAAAAATGTAGCAAGTCAGTTTTTAGAAAAAATTAATAAAATAGTTTCTACTGCAGATAAAAAAAGAAGCCAATAAAGAAGAGCTTAAAGTCATACTTGCAGAGAATAACTATCCTAAAGAAGAAATTGAGAAGCTTCTGAATTTTAATGGTACGAAGAACCCACAAAAGCAACAAGTAAAATTCACTAGAAAAATTTCTTATCACAAAGGTTTATTTGAGTCTTTAAAGAGAATTAGTAAGAAATACAATATTAGGCTAGCTCCAAGTTTAGAGAACAAAGTTAAAAAATTTTTCCCTAAAATAGTTCAAAGAGAAGAAGATATTTTAAAAATGCAAGGAGTAGTTTATGAAGTAAATTGTAGTTGTGGACTATCTTACATAGGTGAAACAGGTCGCAGACTAGAAACTCGTATAGCTGAGCATAAAGCAGCTATAAAAAATTGCTCCAACAAGACTGGATTAGATAGGCATGTCAGATAAACTGGGCACAGCATGGATTGGAATTCCCTTAAAGTAATCAGTTTCCAAAGCAATTTCCAAAAAAAGAAAACTGAAAGAAGGAATAGAGATTGAGAAAAATCAAAATTCCATCATCAATGACTGCAAAGGATTTTCCCTGCCTAACATCTGGCAGGATTTGTTGAAAAATAACCTAAACCGTCAAGGTTAACCGTAACCGTTAAGGTAAACCGTAACCGTGATAGTGACAAGTAAAAAGTGACAACAACAAGACAGCCTGAAGAAGGAGAAGAGTTTTCTCCGAAAATTTGCTATTAATGAAAAAAATTCCTAGTAAAATTCCCATAAAAGTTGCTTTAGATTATTAATTCAATTAAACTAGGAAGCCATTTTTCAAGTAGATGTCGCGTTCTCTTCAACGGAAGTTACATGGCAAGCCAGAAAGCACAAGATCATGGTTTGCTGCTCATTTTCTATCCGTGTGCAGTTTTGGTTCTGGTATTTGACATTTCTCAAAATGTGCTGTGAAACACTGAGAGAAATTATGAGCTATTTTCTGTAGCGTAGCACTACAAAGTGGAATGCTTTCCTGGCAAGAACATAACCAATTCCTTTTATAGTCTTCTGCCTGTGAATTGGCAGCCGGAGTGAACCTTCGTTTCAACAGAGCAAAACTTGACGTCTTTGCTGCGGCGTTTGTCGGCAGCATCGTACTTGGAGGTAAGTTTTACGGTAAAAAATTTTAAAGATGAAATTTTTTCACCATTTGCTATTACATTGCATACTTTAAAATATGTATATCTCACTTTTTTGAAATTTTTAGCCAAATAATTTAGGATGCTAAAGTGCACATTTACCAATAAAAAATAGTCATTAAAGCATCTATTATAACAAAATTCAAAAAAAAAAAAAAAAAAAAGGTTCGCATACAATTTAATTTATTGTGAACTACTTTCTTTCACGTCGGGTGTAATCAGGCTGTATGTAAACAAAGCGGAGCGATACACGGGAACTACTTCTGATTTGGTATTCCAGCATTTATTGGAGTGTTCTAATTTTTAAAAAAAAATGTGTGAAATGTATGAAATTATCAGCGCTTAATTCGGTTAATAAAGCAAAGAAACTAGTAATAAATAATTATATTTATTTAACATTTCATTTCTGTAAAACATCTTATTACAAGATTGCTACTTATTAGCATTTGCATTAAAACAAAAATTCACACGAAATGTATGTGAATACATGATGCTCTGGTAATCAGAAGGCTAGCCTAACCTTCCGATTATCAGCTTGGCTGGACTTTCAAATTGTTATGTGTATCCTTTTGCAGCACTTGCAGGTGAGCTTGGTTACATTTAAAGTTGTGGCTCTCATCGTACCAATATGTGATAGTTTTCTGACCTGTCGGTTATATCCTCAATTGTGTGACAATTATTATTCATAGCTGTACCCCGAATTAAGTAAGGGTGCACAACTATGAATAATAACTGACACATATGGTTGTTCTGCTCTTGAGACATTGTAGAGAAATGAACTCCTTTCATCAGCTAATGGAGTATGCAGGTGCCACAGAAGGAGACATTTTCACACTGACGAAGTAAATAGAAAATTATTATTTCAAAAAATTTCACATTCCACTCTTCATATTTTACGAATTTTCCATAGTCACTACAGGAATTGCCAGTCCACTACGGATTATGGAAAACATCGGATATATGCACTGAAGACGACAATCCGTTTTTTGGTGTAATTGTGATAAGCAGAGTCTCAGAATTACATGTGTACGCCGTACGTGGATAGTTTCCAAATTATTAGCAGATTTTGCAGATAGTTTTGGCTTGGAGATTAGAAAAATAAAAATGTTATTTACAGCAATTAAAACACTTACTCAAGGCTTTACTCAGATTAATATATTTAATTCTATCTTAACGTGAGAATGTTCAACTATTTTTCACATCTTCCGATAGTGAGTTCTTTTGTTTTTACAGACGTTTCTGGCCTCTTGATTTTATCAAGGCCTGTTCTCAATATATAGGAACTAACAAAAGTTCCGTTTACACAGAAAGAATTAAAATTTTATTGCCAGGTTTCTCTTGCAGTTGCCAGTTATAAAATTAAAATATTTTCCTTTTGTATTTCATAAGTCTACTATTTTTGAATTAAGTTGTTGAAAATGCTATTTATAATTTTTGAAGGTTCATTAACGGAACTGCTTTTCTAGATATAAAAACTTTCTTTAATTAGTATCTTGTTTTTATGAGGTTCAATGTTTTAAACTTTTGGCCTTAAGGTCCATTTTACACACATTTCTACGCATTCAGTCGTAATGTAATTTTGTCCTCTCTGGAATCTGTAATGTTCTAATAATTATTTATTGTTATATTAATTTTTCTTTAAATTATCTTATTCTATTGTTATCGTGATTCGCGGGTTTGCAGCAAGTTTTCTGTTTTAATGGTTGTGTACGCAGATACATTTTTATTTTTTATACAACTCTGGTGACAAGGGCATTTTTCAAAATGATTACCTGATTACCGTGCAGTAAATTACTCTACTATCTCATGTTATATACGTTGTTAATAAGTCAATTTTTCATTTTATTATTATACCCTCAGGCAAAAATTTGCCCAGAGCTGCCTTAATAATTTCCCCCAAACCTTATTCAGACATATTCTGCACCTCTGACTTCAACTACTATGAATTTCCCCATAGTCACTACAGGAATTGCCAGTCCACTACGGATTATGGAAAACATCGGATATAAATTTTGAAGATGACAATCCATTTTTTTTTTTTTTTTTTTTTTTTTTGGTGTAATTGTGACAAGGATGATAAGTCGGATCATAGGCGCCGACTTCGTGGGTTCGATAGACTTTTGAACCCGCAATGATTTTGTTGTGGGTTCCTTGAACCCCTAATATTTTTGCGCGTATTTCTTGGGGAAAATACACCTATGCGTTTATGTATAAATTTTGTTTTTCATTATCAGTTCTTCAAGTTCTTTTATTATTCATTCCCCGTTTACTATATATGGAAAGTATGTATAGAAATTCACCCCTCACACTGTTTATTGTGCCTCAAAAAAGAATTAGTGTTTGTTCGTGTTCATCAAATTTGACGCGACAGACAATACCTCAAATACCGTTGTTTAAGATCATTTAAAACTGCCTCCTTTATAAAAGAAATTTCTTCGGTTTGCCTGGGTTCCCACAAAATACAAAAGTTTAGCTCTACATTCGGAGACGAGAACCTATTCGAGGTCATAGTGATAAAGGCGGAAATATGTTGTACAGTCAGTTGACCCACCCTATCTTCGGACAGTCGGGGACCAAGGATGTTAGAAAAGAGAGGAGATGGCATCAGCAGCTGCTGGTGAAGCCAAATCTGATCATCTGGTTTCTTGCGCCCTCCAAGTGGGGAGGGTTCCGTGACATAACTTCCTGAAGACCTGTGCTAGAGCACAGGTTGATAGTGGCCGTCTCTGTGCAGCAAGCAGTTCCTGAAGGTCAAGAAGGCTCCCGCAGCTTCAGCAATGCCGTGATTGGCTAATGCGCAATTATATAATATGCACTTCTGCTCTACGAAGCATAATTTTGTTTAATTTTCTTTAGAAAATATTAAACGGCATTTCTGTAATTTTTTTGGCAGATTTTTAGTTATGTGCATGTGTATTTCAGTCTCATTTTTTCCTGACTGTACATGCTACACAGGTGCCTCTAAAACCTCTTCAAAGTCGACGATTTCTCCGTAGAAAGTACAGAAGGAGCCCAAGCCGGGCATACTGGACATTCACAGCTGATACGAAGTGGAGCCCACGGAAAATGCAATGCGTAAGGCTAATGCCATGTCCTTTCCGTTCTAACCTCTCATTTTAACTCAGAAATCATTTGAAAAAAAAAAATTTGTTTGCATATTTGAAATTGGTAAAACAAACTTAAAATAAATTTTACATGTTTTGTTACTTTTATAAAGACAACTGAGTTGGAAATTCACAGTATCTGTGTATTGTATATAATAATGTCGTGCCTACAAAAACAAAATAAATGAAATAAATAATTATCTAGAAAAAAAAAATATTTTTCTGTAATTAACTATAATTTGCTTCATTCAGGCACCTTATTGTGCCAGGTAATCTGACTGAATGAAATTTAAATTAGACTTAAATACTTTGAAAAATGCATGGGTAATTCGATAATTTCCGGAACCCCCAATAATTTTTCAAGTCGGCGCCTATGAGTCAGATAATATCCGAAAACTTGAAAATGTCGTTGTGGAGTGGGAAACGAACCCGCGTCTCCCAGATAGCGCCCGGGTATGCTATACAACTGAAATCAAGAATCATCGGATATACTACAGAAATTGAAAATCTCTGTGAAATTGACCTTTTGAACAATGTGCGTAAAGTTTATTTTCATGCTTTCTAGATTCGAACATTCGTTAAACATTTTAGAAAGTGCTTCTTGAATGTTTCATACATGAGATTCTTCCGCGGATTTGAGGAAATTCCTCTTTTTTCATCATCATTTGGGTCATTCTGTATGTCAGTGCAATACTGAAGAAGTTTGGAGGAGGATTTAATTAGGGGGGGGTAGTTTTCCTTCAGGAAAAGGTATTTTACCTTTCAAAATTTTTAAAAAAGTCGTTAATTTTTTTCTTGAGATGTTTCTTTTGCCCAGTATTGTTAAATACAGGGTGATTCATGAAGAAGTTTACAGTTTCCAGATGCTATAAAACAGTTGATGACACTGACCACAACTGTGAACCGTTATGTAGATGTACTCATAAAGTTTGTGTTCCTCTACTGAGAGAAGTGACGTAAGCGATAGCGCATGTGTCATGTAACTAGTCAGTCAAAATGGCAGCATCTGTAGTGGAGAAGGCATTTTGTGCTCTTGAATTGAGCAAAACGGAATCTTTAACTGTTGCGCAACAGTATTTTCGATCACGATTTGGAAAAGAACCTCCAACCAGAAAATCTATCTACGATTGGCATAAAAAAATTTAAACTACAGGGTTTTGTAGAAACTTAAAAGCCTTGGACGACCGCGTGTCTCGGAAGAAGTCGTCGATAGTGTTTGCACCGCCATTCAACAAAGCCCGGGAAAATCAACGCGGAGGGTGAGTCGTAAAGCACAGATTTCACAGCCCATTGTCTGAGGAATTTTGAGAAAGAAGCTGAAATCCATACATTTTCAGCTTCTTTCTCAAAATTCAGGTATCTTACCTCTTGTTTGGGGGAAATGGATTACCGGCTCGATGTGTGTCGTGTGACTAAGGGTGCACACATAGAACATCTGTGACTGTCTCTAAAAAAACTTGAAACATTCCCCTACAATTCTGTTACAGGTAACAAAATACCTTACATTGTTCTTGTTTTATAGTGCGTTGAAACTGTATACTTCTTTATGAAACACTCTGTATAATTTGATTCCATAAATATATGTAAAATAGTTTGAAAACAGAAAAAAAAAATTCAGAAAACAACGAAATTTTTTCTGTAATATATTCAGGCAGGAAATTATTCTATTTGTGTGGTTCTTGAGACAGTTGCATAACAACAGAATTGGAAGGGCGGATCGGTAGTGGGGAGGTATCGTTTTCGTTGAAGGACGGAACTCCGACTTTTGAAATCGGAAGTTAAACGGAATGAAGATTTCTCCCCTGTTTGTAATTTTTTTTTTTTTACGATGCTCTCCAGTGTTGTTAAATAACGTTTTACTCCATAAATATTTGTATTTCACCTTGAAAATGGAAGAACATTTTCTTAAAACAAGTCAGATGAAGTGAAAATTTACACGCCCCCCTTATGTTTCCTTTGCCCTGTGCTATTGTTAAATGTTAGTAATTTCATATTTTGAGTAGAGTAGTGTGGCTCCAGTCCAGTTCAATACTTACATAAATAAGTTACAGGTGAATGATTCAGTCTTACTCATTCTGCATTATACAAAGTCTCCTTACAAATTTGCACATTTATTACAGGCACCTTGTACAACATAAGTTCATGGTATTTGTTGTATAATATGCTGTAAATATCAAAGTTTTAGTTGACATCTCTTTTTGTAATAGGTCCTCACTGACTTAGCAGCTGCTGTACAATGAAAATGTGGTCCCCACAAGAGAGAATGCAGTGTATCGCTTGGTTTATCCAAACAAAATGTGACGCAACGACATTTCCAAACTAAGTATGGTAAAGCCCCGTCAACTGTTCTATTGGGTTGTCGGAAAAGTCATGACAAATTTTGCCACCTGATGGCGGTTGGCCGGTTTTGAAAGTACTAGAGTCATGCGCAGTTCTGTTACGCTATGGCATTCGACAGGTGCCGGTTCTAGCTGCAGTCAAAAAGGAAGTGAGTGGTTTGGTTGATTTGTGGAGATTTGACATCAAGTTTGAAGATGCAAGTCCAAACTGTGCATTTTCGCCATATTTTACTGTTTTACTTCCTTAAAGGGAAGAACGCGCGTGAAGCTTGTGAAAAATTGCGTAAAGTGTACAGTGATAATGCTCTATTCAAGAACGTCAGTGCCAGCGGTGGTTCGCAAAATTCCGTGCTGGTGATTTGGACCTCAACGATGCTCCTCGGTCGGGGCTACCCACCGAGGTTGATGACGATCAAATCAAGGCATTGATCGAGTCAAACCCACGTTACACCACGAGAGATTGCAGACACATTGCACATCCATCATTCAAGCGTTCACGACCACCTGAAGAAGCTGGGATACGTAAGCAAGCTCGATGTGTGGGTTCCTCATGAACTCAAAGAAAGCCGCCCCGGTGGCGCAGTGGTCTAAGGCGCTGGCCTCTGATCATTCGTCCGTAAGGGGTCCGGGTTCGAATCCCGGTGAGGCATGGATGTTGTGTTTGTCTTACGGCACTGGCTCTCTCCCTTCCCTGGAACCAGTGACCCTAAATTAGGGACGGGCGACTGCTTATAGCCCATTGAGTTGCTCACGGTGGTCGTTAAACCTCCAATCAAAAAAAAAAAAAAAAAAAAAAAAAAAAGAACTCAAAGAAAGCTCAATTTTGACGGCGCGTATAAACATCTGCGATATGCTCATTAAACATGAGAAAAACGATCCTTTTTTGAAGCGACTGATAACTGGTGATGAAAAGTGGATTGTGTACAACAATGTGCTGCGCAAACGGACTTGGTCCCGACGTGCTGCTTCGCCTCAAACGACATCCAAAGCAGACATTCATCAGCGGAAGGTTCTGGTCTCAGTGTGGTGGGATTTTAAAGGTGTGTCTTTCGAGCTCCAACCACGGAACCAAACAATTCGAATGTGTACTGTCGGCAATTGGACAGTTTGAACGAATCCATCATCCAGAAACGTCCAGAGCTCGTTCATCGTAAAGGTGTTGTGTTCCAACGCGAGACCACACATAAGTTTGATCACCCGCCAAAAATGATTGGAGCTTGGTAGTGACACAAGACGGTGTGCCACCACATTGGGGACGGCACATTCGAGAGTTTTTAAACACAACATTCCGTGGCAGATGGATTGGACGGGATGGTCCAATTGCATCGCCACCTCGTTCTCCCGACATCATGGCGCACCTCGACTTTTTTGTATCGGATATGTGAAGCAGTGGCGTAACCATGTTTTAAAATCGGGGGTGGGAGGGGGTCCGATCACGCATACACAGTGATCGGGGAACCCCCCCCCATTATATGTATCATCATCATCAACCATTATCAATCCACTGCTGGATGAAGGTCTCCAAATTTCTTCCACATTTGTCTGTCTTGGGCCTGTCTCCTCCATGTCACTCCAGCATACTTTTCAACTTCATCCTTCCATCTCCCATGTGGTCTTCTGAGTCTTTTCCTGTCCCTTGGAATCCAGTCTAAAATTTCGATGGTCCGTTCTTCTGGCAACATGTCCAGCCCATTGTCATTTCAATGATATCACTCTGGTCATGATGTCGTCCACTTCTGTCATTTTCCTTATCCACAAGTTTCTCTTCTTATCTTTCCTGGTTACACCAAGCATGCATCTCTCCATGCTTCTTTGAGTTGTCTGCAGTCTTTGTATGTCTTTTTTAGTTCTGGTCCATATCTCTGCTCCATACGTAAGAACTAGCAGGATGCAATGATTAAACACTTTTCTTTTGAGACATAATGGCATACTGCTCTTAAAAATTGTGCTGTTTCTTCCAAAAGCTCTCTATCCAAGTTTTATACGCCGATTAATTTCTTCATCAATGTGACCCTCACTTGATATCTGCTACCCAAGATAAATGTAGGAATCGGCTGTCTCAAGCTTTTCTCCATCAATCGATAAATCTTCGTTTCTTGTAAAAGCATTGTACATCACTTTTGTCTTCTGAAAGTTCATTTTTAATCCCACTTCTTTACTCTTGTCAGCAAGTTCTTGGATCATACTCTGCAGTTCTGAAGGGATAGTTGCAAAGATGACTATGTCATCAGCAAAATGAAGGTGAGTTAAGTAATCTCCATTATTCTTTATCTCTTTGTTTTCCCAGTTCAGTGATTGAAAGACATTTTGCAATGGGCGTTAAAGAGCTTGGGAGATATGGTGTTACCTTGTCTCACTCCCTTTCCAATTCTTATTTGTGCTGTTTCCTCAAATATCCGAACCTTTGCACTTGCATTTTCATAGATGTTATTAATAATGCTAATGTATGCATCTTTAATACCGCAGAATTTCAAAGCCATTGTTACTGCTGATGGTTTGATGGAATCGAAGGCCTTTTCATGGTCAATAAAAGCCATGCATAGTGGGAGTTCAAGTTCTTTTGTTCTTTCAATTAGTTCTCTCAATACATGAGTATGATCTATAGTGCTGTAGTCACTCCTGGATACATACATATATACACTATCTACCAACAAGTAACTGGACACCTGTGATAGCAAAGGAAAACGAAGTTTATTCACCTTCAATAGTTGGTGGAGCTTCCGGGGCATACTCTCAACCAGGCGTTGTACGACGGCTAGCGGTATTTTCTTCCACTCAACTTGGAGAAGACAGGTCAGTTCCTTCACCGATTTCGGACGGTGGGGGGCACCCCTTAAGGCGACGCTCCAACTCGATTGAGTTCTCTGATTCAAGTATTTTTTCATTTGTGTTACGTTTTTCATTTTCATCTCTTTTTTTTTCTGGCAGCGCGGTGTGCGCGTGAACGGTGATGCAGGAACGGATGAATAGGGATTACAGCAGTTTTAAAGGTTTCCTTTTGAGACAGGCAAAGGGCCGTCTTATCAAATACAGGGGCCCTGGACCAGAACATTTTTTGGGGGGTCATTTTCACTTTGGCCATTCAATTTGTCATTTTTTTACCAATATTTTTTTTTTGTCTCGGATTACAATTTTGTTTAGTATGCTTATAGCGCCTAGAAGGTAAAGTGTACCGAGCGCCTAGCATACGTAATGATTGGCGTGGATACCGAAATTTGTCTCCTTCGTAGATGGCGCTGCGATCGCCTTCCCTTCCCTCTTTCTTACTGTGAGGGGAGCGGAAAACTAAATTCCTGTTGCTTACTGTGAAAAGAGCGGCAATTTAGACGAAGACGTGTTATGTTTTAGAAGCAATGTGGATTACCTAAATATTGTATATAAGTTATACTTAGCTCATTATGCGGAAGAGAAATAACCATTGTTTTGTGCCAGGTTGCAATACTCAGTACAAAAACAGTAAGCTGTCGCTCTTTGGAATACCCAAAAATTATAAACTTTTATAGCAATGGCAAAAATTGATTCCCTGTGCAGATAAAAACTTAGACAAATTTAGTGCTGTATGTGAACTGCACTTTGATGAGAGATTTGTGGTTCGAAATTTTGTGCATAAAATAAACGAGGAGACTGTGTTAATACCCAGAGATCGGCCCATCTTGACACCACATGCAATTCCAACAATATTTCCAAACCTTCCCCATTATTTATCAAAACCTCTGGCAAAAAAGAGGAAAGTTAGGGAAACAGATGATAAACCTTATGGTAATTTAAATAGCTTGTAATTTACTTCCCAAAGAGTAACACTGAACTGCCTTCTGAATATCAACCTTCCTTCAGAATTTTGGGGTAAGCAAATTCCTGTTAATAATTCAAAGTGCATAATTTTCCATGTTCATTCATTCAAATGTGAATTGTCAAATTCATTGACAACTGAAAAACTGGTTGTTGTAACCGAAAGTGAACCAGAGTTTACCTGTGAAGTGTATTTACGTGGATTAAAAATGAACACAGTTTCTAATATTACTTTTAAAGATGAATTAGAATCCATTATTCGAGACACTGATAGGTTAACAGTATGTCATGGCGCAGGCTCCATTTCAGAATTTGAAAATAACAGGAAGTACCTTGAAAGTGGAGTTATTTTTGAGAATAATTTGTACAGCAAAAAATGTGTAAGGAAAGGAACAAGAGCGACTTGCCTCAAATGTAAGTATCTGCGGCGCTTACTTTTGCACAAAATAGCTTATCATAGAAAAAAGGCTACATTTAAAAATAAGTATCAGAATAAAGTTCGGAAAATCAACAGGCTGAAGAAACGAGTTATTTCGCTCTCTGATTACAAAAAAAAATCCAAAACAAGAATAAGAATTTTACAGAACTTTCCATTAATGAAAAAATAGCTGAATTACCCATTAAGCAGCAGCAAATGGTTATTCATTGTTATAAAGCAGCAAAAAGGAAATCTGCAAGAGGTATGTCATATACCAAGGAATGGTTACTTGAATGCTTACTAATGCACATAAAAGGTCCAAAATTGTACGAGCACATACGGAAACACAAAATCATGATGCTACCTAATAGAACAACTATTAGA
Organism: Macrothele yani; assembly: GCA_039090855.1. Classification (NCBI taxonomy): domain Eukaryota; kingdom Metazoa; phylum Arthropoda; class Arachnida; order Araneae; family Macrothelidae; genus Macrothele; species Macrothele yani. The sequence continues at coordinate 105,050,331 of CM076999.1, read as the reverse complement.
AAGTATATTTCAAATTACAACAGTGGTTTTGGATTCAATGCACTGACGTTTGAAACTATTTCAAAGAAAACAAGTGAAATGGAGCCTTTTGCAAGACATGGTGGTATATTAATAGATGAAGTGAAGCTTACAGAAAAACTGCAAGCAAAATCATCTGGTGATATAATAGGGTTTGTTGATATTGGGCCATACACTTCAGAAACTGTTAAGCATACCCCATGTAATCACGGACTGGTAATGGTGTTCCAGCCATTAAATGGAGATTGGACTCAAATAATTGGTGTTTTTGCCACAAGTAGCAATATAAGTGGAACTTTGCTTGCAAAATTAATTATTGATGCTGTTATTCTCACTGAAAATGCAGGTCTGTTTGTTGATTTCATTACGTGTGATGGGGCTTCTTGGAACAAGAATGCGTGGAAGACATTTGGTTATCAGCAGATTGTTCTGGAACTAAATACAGCATTATGCATCCTACAAATTGTTCTAGAAGTTTACATTTCATATCAGATTTTCCTGGCACACGCATTATTTTTTTTATCTTTAAAACAGGTTCTCTTAACTGAGTGTGTGTTGCTCTTACAGTATCTACATTTATATATAATTTACAACCACTATCTGAATCCACTGCTGGATGAAAGTCTCCAAGTTTCTTCCACAACAGTCTGTTTAGAGCCAGTTTTCTTCTTGCTTCCGAATTTAATCCACCCATCTTCCACATCCTCTTATGGGTCTTTTTTTTTTGTCCCTTGCTATCCAGTTTAATATTTCTCGCTGGCTCTTTTTTCTAGAAATTTGTCCATCCTATTACAATTTCAGGGATTCTGATCATTGCCGTCTTCCATCCTTGTAATTTTCCCGATCCACGAGTTCCTCTTTGTATCTTTCGTGTTCCTGGTTACATCAAACATGTATCTCTCAATGCTTTTTTTCTGTTGACTGCAACCTCGGTATATCTGTTTTAGTTGAGGTCCATGTCTCTGCTCTATGCGTAACAACTGGAAGGATGCACTGATTAATGAGCGTCATGTTACGATCGTTAGCATCATGTTAAGATCGTTAGAATAAGGGTCCTGCAATGAATGTATGTGGAACTAATTTCTTTGCTGTGAAATGGTGCATGCGTGGGTGATGATCAAATGATCATATGTAGAGGATTTTAGGAAGGGAGTGTCTGACCCCAGGTCTTAAACAACCCTTAGAAATAGGAAACTAGGAGATTTAGGCTAGAGCGCCCAATAGGAAGTGACACGGAAGCGAAGTAGAAAGGGGGAGGAAGACGCCCTTATTTATTACCGGGAGGCCAGTACCCGGTGTATACTGTATGCATGAGTACCTCTCCACAAGGTAAACAATGAGGAAATATACACGAAAATATTGGATAGCACTACGATTCGGAAGTTCACATTAAAATGATTTGTGACTATAAAATATGCTAAACACTTTTCTTTTAAGAAATAATGCATCAAATCAAGTTTCATACGCCGATTATTTTCTTCATAAATATGGCCACCCCTTGATATCTGTTCCCTAATTCAGGTATTGGTTATCTCTAGAATTTCCCTATCAGTTGCTAAATATAAAAACTAAATATTCATTTCTACGAGTACATATATAAATTATTATTAAAGGGACAGCATCAGCAGGTTCAGTAACTTAGGTTTCGAAGTGATATCTACAAAATTTGAATGCAGCCCCTCCATCTCAGCTTACCACTAGCCGCTACTGAGTGATATATTTAAATTTTCCAAACAGCACGTCTTTACTTGGCACTTCCACGCCATTTGTTATCGTTTTGGTAGGCATTCTTCGAGGAGGTTGCGTATCAATTTAAATCACGTAGAATTCGATTGTAAATTAAATTGACGACGCTGCACTCTGCGGCAGACTTACGACATTTCACTGAACTGTAAAAGGTGTTTCCATAATCGCACACTTAAGAAAATCGTACACTTACATCCTAATTCAACCCCTGTTGTTTGGGTTACATGCACATCACTACACACATTCTATGACACAGACGCCGTTCTGCAGCGCCGCGATGCGGCGTGGGACATATTTCGAACGCAGTTTTTGAGTTCGCACGGCACACTTCCCCTTTTAGACGCTATAGTATGCTGATAAACAAGTAGACTCGTCTCAAAAGAAGGGGGAGGGAGTTGCTGAAATTTAAAACAGCAATTGAAACTAAAACTAACACAAGTTTAGTGCAGAGAAAAAAGTATCACATTGAAGTCTTTAAAGAAATTTCAGCCGCCCCGGTGGCGCAGTGGTCTAAGGCACTGACCTCTGATCATTCGTCCGTAAGGGGTCCGGGTTCGAATCCCGGTCAGGCAGGGATGTTGTGTTTTGTCTTACGGCACTGGCTCTCTCCCTTCCTTGGAACCAGTGACCCTAAATTAGGGACGGGCGACTGCTTATAGCCCATTGAGTTGCTCACGGTGGTCGTTAAACCTCCAATCAAAAAAAAAAAAAAAAAAAAGAAATTTCATAAAGTAATTTTATTGTCTTACATTAGTTTTTTTTTTTTTTTTTTTTTTTTTTTTGAAGGCGGCGAAGTCTTTAATGACGTCGGAAAAGTCAAGTTTTTAGGTTACTTCAGTTCAAAGACCCAATTATTGGCATAACATTCACAATATTTCTTTTTACATTTTAGGCTTATAAACAAAAATCGGGTTCTCAAAAATGACAGAAGAAAAGAAATGCGGAATTACAGTGCTGGATCACACCCTAAGCAACAGAAATTAACATTTAAAGCTGCAGGAATAGTAGTGGGCCCTTGCACCGACTTCACCGTCACCGTTAAGGCGAACAGCTGAAGTTGAACTCGGAGAGTTTGTCTCTCAAAATACCACAGTGAGTTGAGGGAGATGTAGCTCGGGAGACATTAGTCGAGGATCAGAATGAGATTTATCAAAATAATTATGATTCCACGCCAACTTCTTCAAAACTTCAGTTACCTCGCCGACATATCAAAAAGGAACAAGGACCAGTTCTACCAAAACCATCACGGGAACCAACAACGACAGAGTCTAGCACATCGTCTGCGACAGCCAGTCAGACTATGCCTATCAGTATAACCCACGAAAGCAGAAATCTCGCTGCATTTGCACCTCCTAGAAGCAACGCATGCACATCAGAAAAGCTGAAATTTCTATCGTGCCATCCTATTCAGCCATCAAGTGATAAGAACAGCTTGCTTTCAATGCAAGTAAAATAGACCGTATAAACAATCCTATAGCAGATGTCCTGGTGATCAACTGGTGTACAAGCACTACTTGGATTTGCATTGTGCAGCGTTAGGGAAAATGGTGTTATGTGCTTTTTTCAGCTGAAGTAATCGAAGTGGGAGAGATAATCATGTATCCTATCATAGATTACCGTCTGAACGAACGAAGTGGGATCAGAATTATGAAAATTTAATTCAGAAGCGCCAAAATTTGTGGTTATCACGTATGTTGACATTGGTGACAGGAAACGAATGAACACTGGAGTGTGTAGTTTACATTTTGTAACAGGTATGTTCATAAATTTACTGATGCATTATCTGAAAAACTCTATGAAGATCTTTAGACTAGCATTAACCTTTCCATGAGTGAGATTATGCTGTTCTTTTCATGAATGTATCCACTGCTGTAGGGGAGTGAATATCTTATGGAACCTTCATATGTTGGGTTCCCAGGCCGATTTTGAAAAAATGATATGATAACATTCACCAGTTTATTCTTATTATCATTATTATATACTGTATAAGGTACAGAGACTTAGTGCTACTCGCCGGAATTATTATTATTATAGCCTTACCTGTGTAAAGCTAAGTATTTTTACCTTAGCTTAAGTTTCAGGTTGGGGAATATCTAAATTATTGAAAGGTAAACTTTTAAATTAAATAATTAGCCAAAGATGAAAGGACTTCTTTATCATAACTGTGTAAATATGCTGTTAGAACAGAAGCTGGTGGCTGTGCGGGAATGCAGAATTTCGAGTTCCTTTCAAGCAAAAACATTCCCCTTCCTACAATATTGTTCAGAAAAACTGAGTATGGAATATCATATGGGTCCCCACAATTGCACAATCACTTTAATTTATAAGAATAAAGCTGTTTTTGGTCACCAGATAACCCACTTACATAGCCCGTGCAATGCGTCTTTGATCTCACTTGTACACCAGTTGTTCTGCAAGAAAGCAGCAGACGAAAAAGTGACGTGACGGCGGTTTCGTGACGTCAATGCATACGGTCTATACAGGGTGATTCATAAAGTATACAATTTCAATGCACTATAAAACAAGAACAATGTAAGATATTTTATGTTACCTGTAACACAATTGTAGGGGAATGTTTCAAGTTTTTTAGAGACGATCACAGATGTTCTATGTGTGCACCCTTAGTCACACGACACACATCGAGCCGGTAATCCATTTCCGCCCAAACGCGAGGTAAGATATCTGAATTTTCGGAAAGCCAAGCTGAAAATGTATGGAATCATTTTCAGCTTCTTTCTCAAAATTCTCCAGAAGGTGGGCTGTGAAATCTGCACTTCACGACTCACCCTCCGCGTTGATTTTCCCGGGCTTCGTTGAATGGCGGTGCAAAAACAACTAACGACGACTTCTTCCGATACACGCGGTCGTCCAGGACTTTTAAGTTTGCACAAACAGCCCGTAGTTTCAAATTTTGTATGTTAATCGTAGATAGATTTTCTAGTTGGAGGTTCTTTTCCGAATTGTGATCGGCCGCCCCGGTGGCGCAGTGGTCTAAGGCGCTGGCCTCTGATCATTCGTCCGTAAGGGGTCCGGGTTCGAATCCCGGTCAGGCATGGATGTTGTGTTTGTCTTACGGCACTGGCTCTCTCCCTTCCCTGGAACCAGTGACCCTAAATTAGGGACGGGCGACTACTTATAGCCCATTGAGTTGCTCACGGTGGTCGTTAAACCTCCAATCAAAAAAAAAAAAAGAATTGTGATCGAAAAGGCCGTCATACAACAGTTACAGATTCCGTTTTGCTCAATTCAAGAACACGAAACGCCTTCTCCACTGCAGACGCTGCCATTTTGACTGACTAGTCACTTGACACGCGAGCTATCGCCTACGTCACTTCCCTCAGTAGCGGGACTCAAACTTTATGAGTACATCTACCTAACGGTTCGCAGTTGTGGTCCGTGTCTTCAACTGTTACTGTTTTACAGCATCTGGAAACTGTATACTTCTTTATGAATCACTCTGTATATTTTCGAACATTACCCAATGGCAGACTTGTTAACCATGAATCGCTTTCTTACTGTTTAGCCTTAAACAAACTGTTCTGCACAACTTGTATGTGCTTTGCGGAAGATAATTTTGAAAGTCCCTTTGTAACCGGAATGACTCCATCCCCAAAGCATATATATGCGATCAAGCCGCGAGTCAGTCTCATACGACAGCTGTGTCGGCCCTGTTGCTAGCGAGAAGAATGCAAAATATTGAACAGTGGGCAAGCAAAGAAGCACGGAAGCAATTGCCAACAGGCGTCTGATACTAAGGAGTATAATTGACGTTATATTGTTAGTAGCTAAGCAAGGACTTTCTTACCGAGGTAAAAATGAGTCAGCGTTCTGTTTGGATGAAGCACGTGGACACCATGGAAACTTTCTCAGCTTAGTACTTCTCTTAGCCAAGTACGATCCTGTTATGCGGGACCGTGTTTCCGAGTCAATATCACACAGTCAAGCAAGAAAACAGCTAAAACTAAAGGACGAGGTTCGCTGGTGACGTTCTTATCCAAAACAACAGTCAACAAACGTATTTCTAGTTGTGCTCGTTAAATGAAGCAAATGATTGTAGAAGAAGTTAATGAAATGAAAGCCAGTCTTGAGGTTGACTCATGTCATGACGTTGGTATTATAGATCAAGTGGCGATTTGCTTACGATACGTGATTGATGGAGTAACAGTACGTGAAAGGATAATAAGCATGTTGCCTATAAGAAGAGCAACTGGTGCAGGTTACCAGTCTTATAAAATCAGAATTGGTGGACTTAGGCCTAAATATGCAACATATGATTAGTGCATCGTTTGTGGCGCCACAAATATGGCTGCGCAATACCAGGGTCTCCAGGACATACTAAAGCAGGAAGTGCCGGACTTAGTAATCACGCATTGTTATGCACACGTCCTTAATCTTGTCATAACTGAATCAACAGCGAGCTGTGTGTAAGCAAGGAATTTATTTGGTCTGTTGGAGTCAGTGTGCGTTTTTATCCATGAATCTTACAAACGTACTTCCACAGTCTGTGCGTACTTCAGTCTGGATTGAGACACTAGCGGCAATGACAAATGGGAGAGAGAAGCTGAGACGACTCCAAAATATAGGAAAGACAAGATGGTGGTCGAAAGACAAAGCCTTGGATACTATTCTTGATAAAACACGGTATGTTGTGCTGATCAAAACTCTTCATGAGATCTCTACCAGCAAGGAATTTGAGTCAAAGGTGGCATTCGAAGCAAAACCGCTGAAGTTTGAAACCATTCTCGTCGCATTTGTTTTCAAAGACCTTTTTTCTGTCACAACTCCAGTTACCAAGTACCTACAGACTCCGAAAATGGAATATCTTAAAGCTTGGTACTTGATAAAGGGCTTCCAGAAAACAATATGAAAGAAAGTAGAAGAATTTGAGCACGTGTTTCAGAAAGCAAGGGCGTTTGCATTAGAACTTGAGCAAGAGTTCGAAACTGACGCTACTTTGGCAGAGGAAACTGGTGTGAAAACCGAGTTGCCTTCGCGAAGAATTTCAAAGAAAAAGAAACAATTTGATGAGTTATGCGAAGATGAGTTAGTGCTAATCACCGATCCTAAGAAAAAGTTTTGCATACAAGTTTACAAAGTTGTCATGAAAACAGCGATGCTAAAAATCATCGATAAATTTAACGGCAATGAAGGTCACAGGAAAGCCGCAGCATTTCTGGATCCACGAAACTTTGAAAACATAGTCGCTAAGGGAGTTCCTGAAAGTGCACTACATGCGATTGCTAAGTTGAGCAAAATCGACCGGAATACGCTGGCAGAAGAACTTGAATCGTTTTCAGCGAATTATGAGGATCTGTCCTAAACACTTGGTGAAACATATGAACGGGACTGCGAATATGAGATCGACATGGAGACGAATGAAGATGATGTACTTGAGGTTAATAACCAGGACGAGAGTGACATGACTTGTTTATTGATGGGACATAATTGTAGAAATTGTGTGCCTTGTGCTTGCAAGCTGTTGTCTCAGTATAATTTATGCATTAGTGCATACTGCAATCTCTATGTTGCATATTGTACTTTGCTGACGGTTGCATTTACGCAAGTAACGTGCGAAAGGACATTTTCTGCTTTCAAGTGTTTAAAGACTAGGCTTCGTGCACTGTTAGGACAAGAACTCTTAGAAGCATTCGTAATCTTGAACACTGAAACAGATATTAGCCGCAGTGGTCTAAGCGATGGCCTCTGATCATTCGTCCGTAAGGGGTCCGGGTTCGAATCCCGGTCTGGCATGGATGTTGTGTTTGTCTTACGGCACTGGCTCTCTCCCTTCCCTGGAACCAGTGACCCTAAATTAGGGACGGGCGACTGCTTATAGCCCATTGAGTTGCTCACGGTGGTCGTTAAACCTCCAATCAAAAAAAAAAAAGAAAGGGGTCCGGGTTCGTATCCCGGTGAGGCATGGATGTTGTGTTTGTCTACGGCACTGGCTCTCTCACTTCCCTGGAACCAGTGATCCTAAATTAGGGACGGGCGACCGCTTATAGCCCATTGAGTTGCTCACGGTGGTCGTTAAACTTAACCCCGGCCGCGCAGAGGTCTAAGGCGTTGGCCTCTGATCATTCGTCGGAAGGGGTCCGGGTTCGAATCCCGGTGAGGCATGGATGTTGTGTTTGTCTTACGGCACTGGTTCTCTCCCTTCCCTGGAACCAGTGACTCTAAATTAGGGACGGGCGACTGCGTATAGCCCATTGAGTTGCTCACAATGGTCGTTAAACCTCAAAAAAAAAACTTAACCCCCCCCCCCCCCAAAACAGATATTAATGGCATTGATGTTGTGTTTCATAATAAAGTTATAAATGAGTTTGCAGCAAGGAGGATAGAATAAGGGAGGGAGCATAACAAGCAAACCCTACGTAAAGCTCTGAAGCCGACGCTCTGAGTGGTAGCCATCTTATGTTACCCTTCTGATTGCATTCCCATCGAATTACGTACCTAACAATATAGGCAGGCTAACACTTTTAAAGCCGCCTTGCGAAAAGAAAAATATCATGTGCATTTATGGATGTAGTCTATAATATCACCACTGTTTTCTTTTTCTTTTCTTTCAAAGCACTGCTAAGTTACGTTTTACTGCTGCGTACGACAAAAATCCCTTTAACTCGTCACACGAAAAGTACATGCTGTTTAAAGTAATGCATGAAGCCGTTTACAAACTCTAAAGTGAAGAAGAAAACCCTGATTTATTTCTTTATTTCAGATGATCGAGTGAATGTTTCTGAAGACAGAAACGCAAAGAAATGTTACCTTAGAAACAATAGTTCGTGCTAAACTTTGATAATTTACAAAATTTTAACAAAGAGTACACGGAATATGCAAATTAAAAAACGTTTGAAGCACACAATAAAATCCGTTAGCGTTGATAGATTACTATGTACTAATAAGAAATGCGATAATTTGCGAATTTAAAATAACAGGAAAAAAACAAAAAAAAAAAAAAAAAAACGAAAAAAACAACAAGAGCAACACGGATTTTATGCGCGAGAAACGAATGCTTTTTACAAAGTTTTCGGGAATGTGATCTTTGACCAGGAGTTATTGAAAGCTGGACACATTTCTAATTCGTACTGGAAATGTTTAACTATTCCATCACAAGTTTTTGATCCGCAAATAGATCTCTCTTCAGCTTTTAATGCTAGTTGAACTTCAAATGAACAATTTCATAAATCAGTCATAAGCAAACGCCCTTCCACACGAAATAAAAAACTGAAATCTTCTTTAACTTACAAAACAAAACTGAGGGTAAAGTAACATGGCGGCCACCCCACTTAGCTGGCTTCAATGGTGAGACTACATGCTCTCTCCCCTTATTCTATACTCCTTGATTTTTTTTGATTGAAGGTTTAATGACCACCGTGAGCAACGCAATGGGCTATAAGCAGTCGCCCGTCCCTAATTTAGGGTCACTGGTTCCAGGGAAGGGAGAGAGCCAGTGCCGTAAGAAAAACACAACATCCCTGCCTCACCGGGATTCGAACCCGGACCCCGTTCGGACGAATGATCAGAGGCCATCGCTTAGATCACTGCGCCACCGGGGCGGCAGTTTGTGAACTGTTCGCATGCTGCTGTGGTTAAAGTGTATTGTGATTGGAGAAATGGCACCATTGCGAAACAGCGACGTGAAAACTGCAGAGCACCACGTGCCATCGATGTGAGACGTGAACGTCGGCCGCGAAGGTGGCTGAGGGCCGATCAACCTGCTACAGTGGAGCAATTGACTGGACCAATGAACCAAGGGGCTACCGGAAGTGTCTCTAAACCGACAGTTCAGCGAACCCTGCTGCGTATGGGACTCAAATACAGACGGATTGACAATGCACCTATTCTAACGAAGGTGCATCGGCAGAAAAGGCTTACACTTGCACAGCAGTATCGTAATCAGGCCTCCGCTGATTGGCAAAGGATTGCTTTTTGCAATGAGTCATGTTTTGTGCTTAATTGAACGGATGGATGTTGGTGTATAAGGCAAGAAGCATCAAAGAACAGACTCTTCAACCATTGCTGGAAGAACACAAGCTGGTCGGGGCAGCAGCGTTATTCTCTGGGTCCCCTCATACCTGTGGAAGGCACTATGGACCGAATTCTTTATGAATCCATCCTTGCAGACCACCCATACAGGCTGATTGTCTTCCTTAGGGCGGATGGGATCTTTCAGAACGACAATGCGACGTGTCACACAGCTAGAAATGTCCGAGAGTGGTTGGAAGAGCACGATGAAAGCTTCGAAGTACTTCCCTGCCCCCTAATTCCCTAGACTTAAACCCAATTGAGCATCTGTGGGACCACCTCGATTGTGTTGTTTACTCTATGGACCCTCCAGCAGGTGTCAGATGCACTGCAGTCAGCATGGCTCCACATACCTGTGAACAACTCCCAGCCCGTCTAGCTGCTGTCGATGCTGCACACAGCGGTTACTCTGGACATTAGCTGGTGGACACAATAATATGACTCAACTGTGTATAACCTTTTGAGAATCCATCTGTTTAAAATAGTGAAGTTTTTCCACCATGGGGCATAGATACATATCTTATTTTTGTTAATATATCTGTTTCTATCAGTCCGATTTGAAAAATTCTTTCTTTGTTGGAGAGCATTTTGGTGCGAAATGTTTCTCATATAATTTAAAATTTTTCTTAAAGCACAAGTGTACCACTAGAGAGCGTAAGTTCACGTTTACAGCAATATCTGCAGAACTAAAATTGCCAGATTGGAAAAAAAAAAAAAAAGAAGTCCTTTTTGATCAGATACTACGGCGGTTTCCAACAAAAGAAACAAATAGTAGCCTCATGGTGCCAGGTCTGGCAAATATGGTAGATGTGGTAATAAATCCTATCCAAGCTGCAATAATTTTTGATGAGAGACCAAACTTGTATGTGGTCTTGCATTATCATGGTGAAACACACCTCTTTTGTGATCAGTGTTTCTTTCAGGACTTTTTGCCCGGGGGGGGAGATGGAACCTTAGAGGGGCTAAGTTATCTAGCACAGGGGTGCATTTAGAGAGGGCCTCCCCGGAAAAATGTTAAATTTTTTTTATTTTGGTTAAAATGAGACTCATAAAAAAAAATGCTTTAATGGCGATTACAGCTGCGACTCTATGGGGCATACTCTCAACCAGGCATTGTACGACAGCTAGCGGTATTTTCTTCCACTCGGCTTGGAGAAGACAGGTCAGTTTTTTTTTTTTTTTGATTGGAGGTTTAACGACCACCGTGAGCAACTCAATGGGCTATAAGCAGTCGCCCGTCCCTAATTTAGGGTCACTGGTTCCAGGGAAGGGAGAGAGCCAGTGCCATAAGACAAACACAACATCCATGCCTAACCAGGATTCGAACCCGGACCCCGTTCGGACAAATGATCAGAGGCCAACACCTTAGACCACTGCGCCACTGGGGCGGCACAGGTCAGTTCCTTCACCGATTTCGGACGGTGGGGGCACCCCTTAAGTCGACGCTCCAACTCGTCCCAGAGGTGCTCGATAGGGTTAAGGTCCGGGCTCTGCGCAGGCCAGTCCATTCGATTAACCCCATTGCCACCATACCAAGCCATGGTGGACCTCGCAACATGACAGGTGGCATTGTAATCCTGAAAGTAACATGGGTCCACCCCGTAAAACTGCCACAACGTAGGAAGTGCATGGTCATCCAAAATGGTGCAGTAGGTCTCGCTGTTGAGTCTACCAGGAATGGCAACCAAGGGTCCCGTGCCAAACCAGGAGAAACACCCCCATAGCATAATTCCACCGCCGCCGAACTTCACAGTTGGCACAATACATTCCGGCAGGAGGCGTTCTCCAGGCAGACGCCAAACCCAGACCCTGCCATCCGAACGGTAGAGGGTGAACCTTGATTCGTCGCTCCAGAGAACCCGTTTCCACTGTTCGACGGTCCACTGTCGACGTTCTTTGCACCACGTTAACCCAGCAGCGCTATTGGACTTGGTGATGAAAGGCTTGTGGGCGGCAGCACGTCCACAATAACCGAGCAGATGGGCTTCGTTACGGATGGCAGTCATCGAAAAACACTGCCGGATGCCTGTTGAAACTCCTCGCGGATGTGGCCCATCGATTTGGTGAGGTTCTTCCGAATTTCTCTGGCTAACACCCGTCGGCCTCTAACTCCCAGTTTTGTGGGTCTGCCGGGTCGGGGCACATTCCGACAGCCACCTCTCATCTTCCACTTGCCAATCACGTAGGCCACTGTCGAATTTGGGTACTTCAACTCGCTGGATATGTCACGTATGAATCAGCCATTTCTGCGATACCCAACGATTACACCTTTCTCGAAATCAGAGAGCTCCGAACCGCGTGGCATGTTTCATGCGACTGGTTGCGTTGTTGTTTCCCGCACGATATTTAACGGCGGCAGACGTGACATGTATCAGGACCGCAGATATTGTTGACTGCAGGGGTGTCCAATTACTTGTTGGTAGATATATATATTTATATGAAGCATAATTCGCCCTCCCAGATTTTTCTATCTGTTTCTGCTATGGTCTCTAATTTGTCAGCTCGATAACAAGCAATTCTGCTTCTAGTTATCAAGTTCAGTTATTATAAAGGAAACGTACTTGACTATGTATAATACAGAAGCAAATTATGTTCTGGCTCTAAGTGAATGATCAGCTACTTCTGCATGTTTTAAGAATTCATCATAGATCAGTATCTTTTCTTGAATATAAGAACATTCTTCAATGTAAAATTTTCCGACACATGTATAGAACTTAGAAAGTTCATTTTCGTTTAAAATGTTTCCGCTTAAATACATTCTTGTTTTTACTCCAATTACCAGTTGTCCCCATAAGTAACGCATTTCTCCAGTACACAGATGACTCCTATGTCGCATCTGCAGGTTTCACTGTCGTACATCAGAGTCGGGACAATTACACTTTCATACACAGCAATTTGGGAATTTCTTGAGAACCCATTATTCCTGTGAAATCCTCCTAAAGCAGCTATTGACTTTCAATGAAGAGTTCACTCACCTACTTCTTCGTCAAGACAAGCAAAATTACACATTCAGCTTAAATATTTTATTCAGAGAAATATTCTCTCTCAGAGATACATTTCAATTCGTGGTCAAAATTCCATAAAAAATTTTTTACAACTTCGTTAATTACATTAATTCACCTTTTCTTTCACAACACAATGTGTACAAAGGTCACTTAATGCATTCGAATACAGTTAACACTCATCAAAAACAAACTATGCTTAGTCTTAATCAAGCTGTATCACATCTGCTGAGTTGAATTTCCATTCCATGTGTTGTTATCGTCGTCTTCATTCTGATTATTTATTCGGAAAATGTTTCCATCCTGCCTGTAAAAGCCTTGATCTCTTCGTTGTGGTGGTTGCCTACAGAAAAGTAAGTACTATCAAAGCAAAAACATACCTTTACACATTAATGAATGATCTTATTAACAGCAAAACAACATAAAATCAATGTGGGCGACTTAAATTTTCCAGATTGTTGTCATTTAAATAATTTGAAGCACTAATTTAAATTAGTTTCTTTAACTTCCCAATGCACTTCATACGCAAAGGTGCATCTTCCAAAACCAATTATTAAAACATGTTGGTGCTACATTTGTTTTGCGATGAAATTATTTTGGGGGTATTGATCTGAATTTAATAGGCTCTTCTGGAGCTACAAAACAAAAATAATTTCTACTGGGAGGGCAGAAGTTAACTCTTGAGTTTTACAGAAGTGATGGAAGGACTGTTTAAAAGAATTAGGCACATTAGGCCAGACACTGCAAAGTCAGGTGACTCACTGGTTCTTGCTTTTTTTTTTTTTTTTGATTGGAGGTTTAACGACCACCGTGAGCAACTCAAATGGGCTATAAGCATCGCCCGTCCCTAATTTAGGGTCACTGGTTCCAGGGAAGGGAGAGAGCCAGTGCCGTAAGACAAACACAACATCCATGCCTCACCGGGATTCGAACCCGGACCCCGTTCGGACGAATGATCAGAGGCCATCGCTTAGACCACTGCGCCACCGGGGCGGCGGTTCTTCCTTCACAACAATACACGTGCACATAACACGACCACTGACAAGCAGTTTCTTGCATGACAGGGAATTCCAGTATTTCATCACTTCCCATATTTCCCAACCTTGGCACCTGATTATTGTTTGTTCCCCAAACAGCCTGGCAAGGGTGTTAAACAGGGTTCTACAAGCTCAGTTTTGCAGAAGCTGTACAACTGTGCAAAGAGGTGTATTCGAAGATTAAAAGGTAATGAACCATTTCTCTTGAAATTTTGATTTTTTATGAATGCTGTTTGCTCTAAAACTTGTCAATACCCTCTTCTATGGCAGTGAAAGTTGGGTATGAAGGAAGGGTCTGAATAGTTGGATAGATATGACAGATACGAGCAGTAAAGGAACATCTGGAAAAAATTGGACTGCAGCATAACAGGATTTGACATACCATGTATGCTGGCAGTAGAGCTTGTGTACGAGTGAATGGTGTCGTATCAAAATGGTTTTCCATTGGTGCAGGAGTCGGGCAAGGTTGTGTAATGTCACCCTGGCTGTTTAATATATTTATCGATGCATGCATGTGCGATGCCAAAATGGACAAAACTCGTGTGCGCAGATTGCTGTATGCTGATGTCATAGTGCTATGTTTCCATAGCAGTATGACCACAATGAACTGCATCACAACCCTCCTGGATGGTGACAAGGCAATCAGCTGTGATGAGATCTTTTACTCGTTGCCTGTTGGCATCTGTCACTGCAGTTGCGGGTCTTCTACTCCGTTGCTTGTCCGACACTGAACTTTCTCCCTCTTGAAACCTCTTCATCCATCTTCAAACATTACTGATATCGATTGTGGCAGCTCCATGATTCTGTATCGAATTATTTGTGAGTGATGTAAACCATTTTTCAGTGATTTTAGCATTTTTTCGTGTTAGTTTTGTGGGCGTTTACTGCACTCATTTGTACATATGATCACCCATTGTTATTCTTCTCGATTTCCCCGTATGTGGTGCGCCTGTATCCTCTTTCACGAATAAAATTGTTGTTGAACTCCATACATCGCCAGGAGTCTTCTGTGGATATCAGGAGCCTCACACCCCCTTTCCAGGAATTCAATTATGGCTCGCCGCTCTTCTCTGTCATTCATGATCTTTATTTCCGATTCTGAAATTTTTTTGTTCCCGCATTGGTAATGTATCATAGTACAATGTCAATGCAATTTCATTAAGATCACTTCAAAATTACAAAAGTTCTTAAGGAGGAGGCATTACTTTCAGGATGCCCCTTGCAAATCAACAGGATTTCACAAGGAATACTAAATTCCATATTCATGAATCAACAGTATCAAAAGGAACATCAAAAGTCAATGTTTAATACTGTACACATGAGCAGGGGTGCGGAATTTGTCGGAACGCGCGAACGAGGTTCGGGGGAAATTAAAGCGGCCCTGGGGAAATTTTTGCCCGCGGGTAAAATAATAATAGTAATAATAAAACGAAAAATTGACTTATTAACGAGTATAACGCGAAAGATAAGAGTAATTTACTGCATGGTAATCAGGTGATCATTTTGAAATATGTCATGTCGTTATAAATACCAGAGGTTATAAGCATAGTGACGTACTGCCACTGGCATATGATTCACCGAGCCCAAACGACTTTACTAATGCCAAGGCGTAGACAGCGTGGCACGAGTAATGAGTATGGCGTAACTACTAGTCATGCCAATAAAATTTTTCTGAAACTAATGGCAGCAAATGTGTCGTAGGCGCCGATCTGAAAAATTATTAGGGGGTTACGTACATTTTAAAGCGAATGGCCCATGCATTTTTCAAAGAATTTAAGTCTAATTTAAATTTAATTCAGTAAAATTATCTGGCATCGTTATACGCCTGAAATGCTAGAATGAAATAAATTATAATTAATTGCAGAATTATTTTTAGCTGTTTATTTTCCAGCCTCTCTGCCCCACCACTGTTTTCACCTAGACCCAAAAATGTTTCAGACATTTTGAATCTAAAATAAATATTAGTTTTTTTTTTTTTTTTTTTTTTTTACATTTTGAATTCAAAATAAATATTAGGTTGGTTTTTTTTTTTCAATTTTTTAAGTAATAGGCTTTAAGGATTAGTTCTTAATCATCAACATATAGATCTAATACTCGCTTAAACTTGTATGAAAGTCCGCTACAGTTTTGGGGGAAATTTCTGACAGAAAAAAATCGTGTTCTGGGGAAATATTGGGCCTTGAAAATTTTCTGCACCCCAGCATATGAGATGCTTGATCTTTTCATTGGCATCAGGTATGCCGACTTACCAACAAGGCTCAACCCTCCCCCATTCCAGCAACAAAATGCTACAGAACTTATTCAGGGTTCCCACTCAAAAGTAATTAAAAAATTCCCTGACTTTTCCAGGTTCTCCAGGTTATTTTTAAAGTTTTCCAGAATTGCAAAGAATTGTTACATTTCATTCCATTCCATTCATTTTTCTCACCAAAAGCACTCTTGTAAATACTTTACGTAATTTGTCTTTAATCCTGCTTTTCATTAATAACAACTGTGTACATTATTTTCTGTACCAAAGTTCAGTGAACTTTTGTGAATACTACCCACATGGAATTTGTAAATACATTCCCATAGAAACAGGTCATATGTAAGAAAAAATATGTCGGTTGAATAGTTTGTTTTTCTATAACACAATGCAGCTCAGCTTTATGATGGAATGGCTCTGTTCAAAGAAACATGTTTCTAGAGAACCAACAGACAAAGGACTTTGATCCATCATTTGGTAATTCTCTTGTGAAGTGATTTTTGAAGCAGGAGCCATTGTGCCTAATTGTTCCATGTTATAACAACTGCCTGCAGAAATTGAACAAAAGCTTAATGTATTAATTCTGGTTAAAAACATCTATGGCCGAGGCCAAAGCTGTTCTTAAATTTACTTGCATACTAATATAATATTTACAAGGTTGCTTACCTCTTTTCACATTCTCCTCCCCCTTCCCACCATCTTGGTGGAGGATGCAATTTTGCAACCTGGACAACAACGCATTTCATGAACTTGAGTGGTGGTAAAGCATTTAAAAGAACCTGAAAACCAAAAATGGAACACCGCACCAGAAGCCTGGACCAAGCATGACAGGCAGAAAGAATGTAACGTGTGGAGAAATGTGAAAAGAGGTAAGCAACCTTGTAAATATTAAAAGCTTAATAACTGGAAATTTAAAAAAATCAATTTTGCATCTTTTTTTAGAGAATAAAGGATATACTTAATATTACTGAAAGTAAGATCTACCAAATTCTAGGCAGGCAGTAATTGCAAGCAAAAGTTTGAAATCTTGAAAAATAAGGTTTTTTGGCAAAATAAAGTATTCATTGATTTTTTTACAAAAAGGGGTAATTTTTCCTGATTTTTACAACAAAAAAAAAAAAAAAAAAAAAAAAAAAAAGAAAAGAAAAAAAAAAAAAAGGTAATTTTCCCTGAGTTTTGTTTTGGAACCATTTTCAAATTCCCTGAGAATTCCAGGTTGAGTGGGAACCCTGTTATTGTATCCAGAACACAAAGGGAAGAAAAGAATTGGAGCGAAAAGACGTGCTAATAAGAAAAACGGTACGTACACACACTTACTTATCAGCACCTGGTGTCCTACTCTGATCAGGATTCCTGTTTGATGTCGATGGTTGTTGGGCATCACTATTTCCAGCCTGGGATTGGACTTCACGAGAAGGCGGTGCGGCATGGCCCACTGTGGGACTACTACGAAACCATGATGAAAACATCCTCCAGATAAACAGAAATGGAGTTAATAAGCTCCACATGAAAACATTCAGAAATCCGCCTCCTCTAGGAACAGTGGCTGCCAACTGATAAAAAAAAAAAAAATTACAGATAAATGCAGTGAAATCAATTTAGAAATGAACAAATGCAAATACAGCAGAACTTCTGAATAATAGACACTTAGGGACTTTAACATTTGTACGCCATTCAAGAGGTTGACTTCTGAGCCCAACAAGGCACACAACACAAAAAGCTTCATGTTAAATACGTACATACAATACAATTGATTAAATGTTTTATTTTTTGGAATGATTTTACAGTGAGAAGCATTACAATGCGTGTGGATACATACAGTGCATGTACAATCCTTTCATTTTAAAAGATGGCACATTCAATGTACATATTTCACTGCATGTTGCATGTTTAAAAACAAAATCCTTTACATCATGAACTTTAAAATACACTTACTTACTACTCATTATTTAATTAAATCAGTCAGCAAGTTTCGGCTACAAAAAAACTGACAACAGCGGGGGTGGGGGGATTCATAACATGTTTTCCGAAATATATTTTTAAATTCTTTGATAGTGCTGTTCCTCGCACATCCTCTTTGCTTACAAACTTTTGTATCTCTTCACTACACTTTACAACATCTTTAAAAGAATCCCATACCTTTTCTACAACTGAATCTGATGTTTCTTCAATCAAATCATTTTCTTCCTATGTTTTCAAGGCAACAAACTCGTGCACATTGTTTGCTAGCTCTTCGATTGACAGATCATCAACCGCAATAAAATATTTTGCATTTCTGCCACTGTTTAGACATGAATCCAAAATGGCATCTAAATCCTCTTCTACTGGATTGACAATGAATACCCATTATGTTTGAAAGAAGCTGTTTTGCCCACTTCTAAGAAAAGATTAATCATAGTGAAAACATAGATCAGTAGTTTTTGTAATGGGGATCTGGAGGACAAAAACTACCCTATTTCCATCCAAAGAAACTAAGTAGAATCTTTGTGGCAAAAACTCGTAAATCTCCACCCCTCCGAATGTTCATGTTTTTAACTGTCTTATGACCAAAATCACTGTTATTCGGAGGGTCCGCTAATTGGAAGTAAATATACAGGATCGTGTATACTTCAGGACTGGGGATTACAAAACTATGCTAAATGGAAGTGTTCAGTAATACAGACATTTGAAGTGGACTAGGAACATCAAACAGAAGTCATTGCTCTTTCCATGTTTATAAGTGAGTCACGGAACAATTCTCATTGGCTGCCACCGGGAATCAAACTCAGAGTCTTCCAGTTACGCACCGGACACGCTTCCACTGCACCACAGCGGCATCGAATTCCTCCAGACTCACATACAATAACTGCCAAGGCAGTTAGTGTAATTCCTCCTGACTCACAACTGCTTTGGCAGTTAGTGTATGTGAGTCTGGAGGAATTTGAGGCCGCTGTGGTGCAGTGGAAGCATGTCCAGTGCATAACTGGAAGACTGAGTTCGATTCCGGGTGGCAGCCAATGAGAAATTTTTCGTGACTAAACGTGGAAAGAGCGATGACTTCTGTTTGAAGTGTTCACTATTCAGTAGTGTTCATTCAGGTGGTTTTAAGTGTATCAAAACAGAAAAATAATTCCAATCACTTACAACATAATACAAATCCGTTTACTCAGTGGCGTAATACAATATACAGGGTGTCTACAAATGATAGGAGCGGTGTCACAATTTCATTGTAGGTATATTATTTGACATATGATCATGAAATTTTACAATTACATATAACAATTCACAAAGTTTGTTTTGGGGCATGTTACAGGTGCTCGACATGCACCCCTCGAGTGATTCTGCAAACATCAACTGTGTAATCAAGTTCCTGCCACACGCGAGTTAGCATGTCTCTATCAATGTGAGCAAAGGCACTGATGATGCGAGCCCGCAGTTCTGGTAGATCGGCTGGTAAAGGTGACACAAACACTGAATGTTTCACATAACTCCACACGAAAAAATTGTAGGGGGTTAAGTCAGGGGAGTGTGGAGGCCATAACAGCAGTTGGTGATCATCATTCCCAGCACGATCGATCTACCACTTTCGCAATCTGGCCTTCAAGAATTCCTGAATATCGCGATGGAAATGGGGTGGAGCGTCATCCTGTTGGTAGATGAAGTCCACACTGTCGGTCTCCAAATGCGGCATGAGCCAAGTTCCAAAATGTCCAGATACACAAGTCCGGTAACGGTCTTTTTGCAGAAGAAAAAGGGGCTGTAAACATTAAATTTTGAGACCGTACAGAAAACGTCGATTTTTTGAGAATCCCAAAGGTGCTCTGCGAAGGCGGGGTTTTCTGTGTCCCAGATTTGCACATTGTGCCTATTCGCTTTGCCAATAACAAAAAATGTTGCTTCATCACTGAAGAAAAGTTTATCAGAAAACGCATTGTCTTCTTCCATAAAACTTTGAAATTGCCAACAAAACTCAAAGCGACTCACTTTGTGATCGGGCATCAGGGCTTGTAGCAAGCGCAAGGGCTGCTGCTTCAATCTTTTGTGCAAGATCGTGGAATATCTAGTTCTCTACTCGCTGTGCGCATCAACTTCTGTGGGATGCACACGAAACGTGACCACACGAGTTCCACGGTTTCTTCAGGCACTGATGGGCGACCCGTTGACTTCCCTTTACACAGGCATCCTGTCGCTTTAAAATGCTCATACCATGGCCGAATGGAGTTGGCGCTGGGTGGAGTTTTCCTAAATTTCGTTCGAAAGCGTTGTTGCACTGCTGTCACAGACTGACTAAGCATGAAATTCGAGGACAGCAAATGCCTTCTCACTGTTTGAAGCCATCTTACCGACTATAAGACAAGTACTGCCCTCTCGCGGCTGCTGGCGGTGACCGAAGTAAATTTATGAGCAATGCGTGTCTGGTAACATCCAACTCGAGCAGCATATCGCTAATATTGCAGCTACAAAAAAATCACGAAATCGCTCCAATCATTTGTAGACATCCTGTACATAAATAGCTAACATTTCACACCATTGAATACATGGATTTATACTACACTATAAGCACTTGGAACTTGCATATAGTTAACAGAAATTAAAACTCTTGAAAAAAAAAATGCGTGTAGTTGGTGTATACTTAACTGAGATAAAAAATAAGCTATCAAAAATAAAAATAAGCTGATCTATGCACTTCTGAATATATTTCAAACCCACAACAAAAATGGCAGTCAAATTTCTAAAAATACGAAGATCATTCAATAAATAAGGTGACAAGACATCAGGCATCAAACTTCTGAATGTGTTAATGAATAGTTAGTAATGTCCTAATACAATAAATCAATCACACTAAGCTGTTCTCTGAGATTCAGAGGTTAGCTCCATGAAGAAAGAAAATCTGCCAGATAAATGTTTAACTTAGCATTTACTTACCACACCAAATCTTTCCATTTATTATTATTATTTTTTATTGGAGGTTTAACAACAACCGTGAGCAACTCAATGGGCTATAAGCAGCCGCCCGTCCCGAAGTTAGGGCCACTGGTTCCAGAGAAGGGAGAAAACCAGCTCTGTAAGACAAACACAACATCCATGCCTCACCGGGATTTGAACCCTGACCCGTCTCGGACGAATGATCAGAAGCCATCGCTTAGACCACTGCGCCACCGACAAGGTGGCAGGATTTTCAACCAAATGAGAAGTTGCCGTCAAGCGCTGTTTGTATTTTCAGTCTGATAATTACGTACCTAATGTGAGGTACAAGTGATTGAAGAAAGATGGTGAACCATCTATATATTTCCAGGTTATACACATTATATAGAAAGTGCCTCCTACAAAAAGTATCAGACATGTTCTTAAAAGGAGTGATGACGTAATATACAGGTAAATCTCAGTATACGCGATAGGTATGTTCTGCGAAATCGCCATGTATACCGAATTCGCGTAAAACTGGAGGCATTTTACGCGAACAATATAGGGTTAGGTTCTCACTTATTCACAAATTGATTTTAAATAATCAGGTTATATACACTGGCATGCAAAAATTAAGGACGAGACGGTTTTTCGAATGTAACGTCGTGCAGAAGTGCTACACATCGACTCAAATCATACCACAAGATCCCCAAGAAGTAAGAATATGGGACAAGTGAGAAAAACCGTCCAAACAAGGAATCCAAAAGACACAAAGGCACTTTATTGAAAAGGTAGCTTCGAGCACAACTGGACAGAAGACAGAAACGTCCATGTGACAGGCGGCTGCCAAGAAACATCCAGTCTTTAGTAGGGGATATGATCACCCCTGACTGTGTTGCAGGATTTACAACGTCTGTCCATGCTGAGGACGAGGTTGTCAAGGAGGTGTTGAGGCATCATGGCCCATTCCTCTTGTAGCGCCAAACACAGCCGCGGAATCGTTGCTGGCGGCTGGTGACGTGCTGCCAAGCGTATCCCGAGAAGGTCCCACACGTTTTCGATTGGATTTAGGTCCAGGGACCTTGCAGGCCAATCTATGCGATGAATATCTTCACTCTCCAACAGCTCTGCGACAGCCACTGTACGATGAGGTGTAGCATTGTCGTCCATGAAGAGGAACTCGGGACCCACAGCATCTCTAAACAGACAGGAGAACCATGGCATAATAGCAGCTACCAGTGACTGAACCTCCTTGGACGAGGTGGAGATCAGTATGGCTACCAAACATGATACCGCCCCCATCGAGAACTCCACCACCTCCAAACCGGTCCCTTTCGATGATGTTGGAGGTGTGATTCCGTGTTCCCTGCTCTCTCCAGATGTGTGTATGTCCAGAATCGCTTGTCAGACTAAATCGGCTCTCATCCATAAAGAGAACTCTCCCCCATTGCTGATGTGTCCAGTTCTTGTGTTCCAGGCACCACAGAAACCGCTGTCTCCAATGAGCAGGCGTTAATGGCACACACCGTACTGGTCGTCGTGGAAATAGATACCTTTGTGCAGCCTCCTGGCCACGGTAAAACGCGATAACGGACGTCCAGTCGTCTGTTGCATGTGCCTTGCGATTTCTCCCGCTGTCTGTCTCTTCTCGCCTGTAGGACAATATACCGGTCGTCCGCCGCCGTGGATGAACACTGCTAAACTCTCGGACAGCTGTTCCTGTCGATTGAAATGCTCTCCAAGCTCGTGAAACGATGCTGTGAGCGATCCCGAACTCCTCGGCCACACTAGTCACACTTCGACCTTCTTCCAACTTCCTAATGACGCGACCTCGGGTAAAGTCATCCAGATGTCGTCTACTGGATTGGCCATATCACACGGTGGCAGCAACTAGACGTCGTTCAACCGATGTACACTGTGTGTGCAATAGCTTTCACCGAATTGCTGAGCGTACACCGCCCGCGTACTTTATACCTTTCCGACACCTCTTCATCCCCCCCGGTCATGCGCATGCCCTATCGTACCGGACCCTAGTTTATCTCCCAAGTGGTCTTTTGGTCCGTTCTGCCTGCTCGTTCCGCTGTTATGCTAATTTCTCCTCTTTGTCCTTAATTTTTGCACACCAGTGTAGCATTTAGATTACAAACGAACAATACCATTAACTTAATGCAGAAAATCAAAATATAATGCGTACATACTATGTAAATATGTACATAGTACCCTGAAAGTATAGGGTGTGCGCAAGTAATTATGTACTGTTAATGCTAATGTTCGTTTGTAATCTAAATACAAACGAACATTAGCCTTATTGAACATTAGCATACACGTGTAACGACTTCATTTGCTACAGCTGCCTCCCACATCAGTTTTATTTTGTGGAAGCCAAAATGATGCTTGAAATGATCAAACCACCCTGAACTGGCCGAGAAAGGTGCTGGATCGTCCTCCTCTTTCGTCAGATCTGCATACAAACTCTTAGCTTTAGCTTGAATAGCTGCTCCACTAAGAGGCATGTGCTGCTGGTTATGATACTCAATCAAATAATGGTTTAGCATCTTTTCATTCTTTCAATCGCCTTCGAGCGAGATTTGGCCACTCTGGTCACATTCAAGTTGGTTGAAGATTGAGAACTTTTTCAAACTGATTCCACATTGTAACAAATAGTTCTCACAGTGGATTCACTAAGTCCCAAAGCATGCTGAATGTAAACAATACGATCACCTTTCTCACAACGATCCAGAACTTCTAACCTTATTTCTAACGAATATGACCTTCATACACGCTTCTTCCCCCCAAAAGAACATTTTCTTTCCTTTCGCCTGACATCATATATCATCTCTCACACAGCTTTACAGCTCTACTGATGTGATCCGAGCGATCAGTCACATCTTGACAAAAACATCAAAAAATGCACATGAAGATGTGCAAACCCATTACTGTAACTGTTTCCTCATAGTGTTAATAGATGGCACCACTGAATCGCGCAAATCCGAAAATGAGGGTAACAAAACAGCGTATACCGAGATCTACCTGTAGTGTATAAATGAAAGCAAGGAGTGTAAACATACGTGGATAATACAGAGTTATTACTTTATCTTGTAAATATTGTTAGAAATGACTTTAAACTAGGACAAGCGCCAACAGTAACCGATAACTCGAGTACAGTTGGAAAATTTTGAGCGAAGCTATTGCAAAATCTAAAAATCTAAGCTCATTAAGGAGTCTATTATAACAAATTCTAAAAACAAACGCATAAAATTTATGACTTCCAGAACAAAAGTATGAAACATTCTAAAAGAGAACTAAAATTTATCATGAACTACTTTCCTTCATGCTGGTTGTGATCAGGTTGCATGTAAACAAAGCGGAAAAACACATTCAGATCGGGAACCACTTTTTTTCATTTTGTATTGCAAAAGACAGACACATACACAAACTTCCTTTCATTACTATAGATTAACCAAGTGTTGAGCTAACAGACAGTCTTTCTATTTCTTCGTTTTTCAATTCAAACCATTTTTTTTTTTAATTAATGTTAGTGAGCCGATTTTCACGAAATGGTTCAAGTAAAAGGCCATCTAGTTTTAATTGAAATTCCTCAATGACACAGTATTTTGCGAATCGGAAGGCGTCAAAACCTGACCATGGACGATGTCCAACCGCATGCCAAAAATCACGGTGATCGGAAGTATCGTGTCGTAGCTATGCCCGAACAACTAATTGTCCCAAGTCTCCTATAGAGAGCGGATTTTTTCAATTTTTATCAAAATTGGCCAGTTTTTTAATGGTCATTATTTTTATACGACACAACCAATCACCATGATACCAACCTCATGTCCTTCCCTTTCTCTGTGGCAAGTGTCACGGATACGGAAGATCTTTTGAGGAGATAGGTAACAAACGACCCCTTCTTACAGCCCTGTAAACCCCCTAAAAATGCAAGTTTTTGGACAATTATTCCTCAATGACATGGAATTTCAGGAATCGGAAGGCGTCAAAACCTGACCATGGATGATGTTGAGTTGCATGCAAAAAATAACGGTGATTGGATGTGTCATGTCGTAGCTATGCCCGAACAACTAACTGTCTCGAGTCTTGCAAAGAGAGCTCCATGTCGTAGTTATGCCCGAACAACTAACTGTCTCGAGTCTTGCAAAGAGAGCTCCACTTGGCCTTAGGCCTCGCTTCGATCAATGACTGATTTTATCATGTACTGCTTCATCAGTAACCATGTCAGGCTTGGTTAATCATGATAATGCATTTTATAGAAAAAGTAACCAGTTCGCGTCTTTCATTCTGCAAACTACACTGAAGAGCAATTGAATTAGAGATACCTGTCTAGTAACGAGTAGCACCACCTTTCGCCCTGATGACGGTGGCGATTCGTCTCAGCATGGACTCGACAAGACACCGGAAGTGTTGGGAAGCCATGCGGATCCACGACCCCTGAACATGTCTCTCGATGGCATCCCAGATGTGCTCGATGGGATTGAGGTCAGGTGACCTAGCTGGACAAGGAAGCGAGGTCACGGTGCATTGTCTTGTTTCAGGATGAGGTCCCCAGTGGGATGTTGAAGATGCACAAATGGGAGCAAATGGTTGTCCACGATATCCTGGTAAGGTTGACCTGTGAGGGACGATGTCACATGTACCAGGGGTCCCATTTCAGTCCACGTAAACAGTCCCCAGATGAGAATGCCACCCCCACCAGCTTGAAGAGTACCCTGCTGGCAAGAATGATCCATCGCTTCATGTGGTTTGCGTCGTACTCGTAACCTGCCATCCGCATGTACCAACGTGAATCTCCACTCATCAGTCCAGGCAACATTTTCCCACATGTCTGGGGTCCAGTGGCGATGTTCCCACGCCCATGCTAATCTTTGCACCCTGTGATGTGGGGTCAGCAATGGTACCCTCGTGGGACGATGGCTTCTGTTACCCCATAGCGAGGAGATGGTTCTGGATGGTGTGGCTACTTACAAGTTTTTGTGCACCAGCGCCAAATTGCCGAGTGATTTCTTGCACTGTGGCCCGTCTGTCCACTGTTACAATGCCAGCTAGCCGACGATGACCTCGCTCATCCACACGCTGTTGTCCACGGCAGTTGGCTCTTGCAGGGATGGTTTTACCAGATTCGATGTACTCACGATGCACCGTGACACAGTGGCTCGTGAAAATCCCAGTGCCTGCACGACTTCCGAGATTAAGTGACCCATTTGTCGGGCCCCGACAATTTGCCCACGATCAGATGCGCTTAGATCTTTCGTCTTACCCACACTGCGTCCAACTCTTACTGATTCCCGTCGCATCACTCCTTATATTGTCGGATCGCTGCATACGTCATGTTGTTTCCGTTTACAGAGCGGCCCACAGTGCCACATTAGCATAATGCCAGCTGTCTCCAATTCAATTGCTCTTCAGTGTATTAACAACTTTATAATGCATTAAACGAGAACAGATTTTTCCCTTGCCCAAACGATACGAGTCCACAATGTAAATGAAATCCATCTCTTCGAATGATGTAAATAATGACACAGAAACAACGAATGTACGCGTCTCAGTCACACGTCAATAGATGGTGCTGCGTCCTGACTTCTAACTTTCGTCCTCACTGTGTTTGCTTAATTTTACAGCCTGGTAAGTGATCCAGTTCAGCCTTGGTATACAGGGTGTCTCAAAAATACACGGCAAAACTGCAGGAATGAGTTCCTCATTGGTAGATAAGAAAAAAGTTTATATCAACATAGGTCCGGAAATGCTTGGTTTCCGAGTTATGAAGGTCTGTCTAGATTTCCCAGTTATTCACCGGAATGTTTTGTCTCTCGCAGGTGAATTCCTTCATCACAAGGTACCGACAGAATCTGGTAGCTTTCCTTTCCGACCACGTACTCAAATCAGGAGCAAGCGGATATGCACTTGATGTACGGTTTGGCGGCTGGCAATGCTCTGGAGGCACGTCGTTTGTACCACGAAAGGTTCCCAGGAGGAAGATCTCCAGACAGGAAAATGTTTGAAAGTACTCATTGCCCCCTTTGAGAACATGGGACCTTTACATCTCGTGCTGCCGACACAGGACGACCAAGACCTTCGACTCCTGAAGTAGAGGCGGAGAGCTTGGATGTTGTGCATGCGACTCCTGGAATCAGCACATGCAGATTAGCAATGCACTGCCTGTTCATCATTCGACTATTTGGAGAGTGTTATGAGAACAACACCTGCATCTGTACCACCTGCAACGGGTACAGGCCTTGTCACCAGCAGATTACCCTGCACGAGTAATGTTCTGCCAGTGGTTCTTGCAGCAGTGTGATACAACTCCTAACTTTCCTGCCTTAGTGATATTAATTAAGAAGAAGGTAGTGTACAACACGATAAGTTACATATAAAAGTTTAATGCAAATATATTTCAGCTATTACTATGGCCTTCATCGTAGTCGCACTGATGAAGGCCATAGCAATGGCTGAAATATATTTGCATTAAACTTTTATGCGTAACTTATCGTGTTCTACACTACCTTCTTCTTAATTTGTTTGTTAGTTACGTGCACTGCCTACCACTCACTTAGTGATATTCACCGATGAAGCACAGTTCACACGCAACAGAATCCTAAACTTTCACAATCAGCATGTATGGGCCGAGGAAAATCCACATGCAATTCTTCCATCACATCACATCAACAGCGGTCCAGCCTAAACATCTGGGCAGGTGTTTTTGGTGATAAGTTATTTGGGCCCCATGTGCTTCCCAACAAACTCACGGAGAGGAGCGCACCACACCTTTCTGAAAAAACAACATGCCCGATTTCTTGGACGCCACGCCACTGATCATTCGTCAACAAGCGCACTTTATGCACGATGGTGCTCCCGCACATTTTAGCCACCTAGCTCGCAACTATACTTGAATCGAAAGTTCCCTAGTCGACCTCCACGCTCACCAGATTTAAGTACTCTAGATTTCTTCTTGTGGGGCCATTTAAAATCACCGGTGTATTCAACTTCAGTAGCAGGTGTGGAAACTCTCCGCAATCGAATTGCGGCTGGTTGCGAAACAAAACGACACGTGCCAAGAATTTGGCAGCGTGCTTGCGAGTCCATGAGACATCGACGTGAGGCCTGTATTGAGGCAGAAGGTAGACATTTTGAACAATTACTATAAGGTAATGTGAACAGTTAAGTGTCATAGACAGACCTTCATAACTCGGACCTATGTTGATATAAAAAAAAATTCTTATCTACCTATGAGGAACTCATTCCTGCAGTTTTGCCGTGTTTTTTTTTTAAGACACCCTGTATAATACAGCTGTTCTTTACATATCAATAAGTTGTCCTTAGCTCTTCAAAGGAAGATCTGCCAAATTCAAAGTCACGGGAATGGTGTTAGACTTGACTTACTGTTGATGTAACAAACATCTCCCTTTACAGCAATCTTGGAGCACAACTTGAGCTTCAATGACATCCATCACAGATCTCATACAGTACATTTTGAACTGTACTGTCTTTTCTCACAGGTGCTCCTGTATCTGGCTTCCCATAATTTCCTTGGCCTTCCCCTAAGCTTCTTTTCTGCCACTTAGGCTGAATAAATTCTCTCAGTAAGCATTTCACCACTCATTCTTTCATCATGGCCAGAACACCTACAATATAAATCTAGTAAATAATTCCATTTTAGTGGCATAAAGAGGCAAAGGAACACACTTCCAGCAAGCTTCCGCCGCCTTTGGATGGCTTCGTAAAGCGGATAATATGCTAAAGGACAGATTCTATGATTCCATAAAAGAAATCCAATATTCTATGAGAGGCTTTTTTGATTCTATTCTCTCCTTTAGCATAATATCCGCCTGACAAAGCCGTCCAAAGGTGGCAAATACAACAGAATTATTTACTAGATTTATTCTCTTTTGGTGTATAGCAACCGTCTTCGAGGGGACGTTTTGCTCCGTGCTAGTCGGAGCAAAACGTCCCCTCGAAGACGGTAAAGGAATTTTACTGAAAGTAC
Organism: Macrothele yani; assembly: GCA_039090855.1. Taxonomy (NCBI): domain Eukaryota; kingdom Metazoa; phylum Arthropoda; class Arachnida; order Araneae; family Macrothelidae; genus Macrothele; species Macrothele yani. The sequence goes on along the minus strand of CM076999.1, from coordinate 105,021,378 downwards.
TCGGGTATGAATAAATATTGAAGTAAATGAGGATGCAGCAAAGGAAAAAACTCATTTGGTGATGAGACAAAATAAATTCCAACGGAGAAAAAAAAGAAGAAGAAGCGGACCCGTGGCCAAATGAAAAACCCCCGTGCCGCATCCACATAACGGAAATACGAATTGAAAGCCAAGCCCCACGTGCGGTAAGTGTTCATCGAACTTTACCAACTAAAAGTGAAGTTCAAAAATGCAACCCTTATAATACAACCACCTACAACATTTTGTTGCCACTGTACTAACAAACAATATTTTGCTTTACATTACACATAGGCAACACATCTTGTCAACCCCCGCCCCCACTCCTTGGTAACACATCGCCTGACATATAAAAAACTCCTGTATGCAGTACTCGTGCTTCACTACTGTACAATAAAATAGAAACAATTACACTTTCAACCCAAACAATTAGGACTTTTTCAAGAACCCATGAGAGTAGGTCCTAACTGAAGTCATTCCACACACACAGCCCCCCCTCTCCTCTCCAACAAAAATTCCTGGGTGTACCACTGCACTACCTGACCACCAGAACAGCAAACATTAATCGAATTTACTGGCAAAATCAGTTTATATTACAAGTGAATTTTATGAGAAACACTGATTGTACTTACTGGCAAAATTAGTAGTGTTGCTGAGGGTGCCAACTGCAAATCTCTTAATGTTTCTGCATAGTTGTTTTCAGAAAAATGTCTCCTTGGGAAGGTAGTGCACAATGTGAAGTAACCAAACGGTGGACGCACTTCCTGTAATGCATAAATACAAAAGCATATAGTGCATAGAATTTTTTGCAAACTTCTTCAAATTGCATTAGAAGAAAAATTTAATGTTGACTGCAAAATTCTTCATATCACATAGGTTCCAAGTTTTCATAAACACTTAAAAAAAGCTAAATGTCTTGGTGTCTGCTTAAAAAGGTGATTTTTCAAACATACACATTATACGCTTCGGTTCAACATGTCAATAATTATTTAGGTGTAACTACCATAGCTCAGACCTCGTTGATTTATACTCACAGACAACACGACCATTTACAGTATTTCAGTTGTAGTATTTGTTAAAAGTACTAGAAATAATTTTAAAACATACCTAAAAAAAAAAAAAGCTTTTGTCATCATTACACTTTTGCCTAGATTTTAGTAACAAATTCCTTTTTCTTCAATTTAACCTAAATGAAGTTTCCTTTTACTTCAGAAAAAAGAAGGAAAAGAGGAAGAAGGAAAACTAAGTGAATAGCTCTTCCAAAAAATCCTTCATGGTTTTTTCTCTTTATGTAAGAAATTCTTTCAATTTTTAATCCATAATGAAACAAGGTGTACACAAAGACAATCTAGGTGATCGATTGATGGAATTCATATTCCGAAAGGAATGTAGTGCCAGGAGCATCGACGACTTCGAAGATATGCTTCAGATAATAAGAAATCATGAATGGCAATGAAAGTCTTGTGTTTGAAAACTGCCATTTTCTTTATATTTGTAACATGAATTAAAATACTAAAGCAAAATTTTTTTTATCAGTATCCGAACATATATAGTGGCAAGTTCATTCTTTTTCAGTATCTCATTTATTGTTTCTCATGTAGTCCATGAAATATTTTCTTTGATGAAAGCAACGTCAGTCATCATGATGAAATAAAAAAAAGGAAGCACAGAATGCAAAGATAACCACTTTTCCACTTCCCATAATGTTTGCGTTCGAATATAAACAACAACAGATCCGTTGCCACATCGAAAACAGTAGCTTGTTGCTTCAGGTGCATGCTTGTAGAGCTGTGCTAGTGCTAGTGCTCCGCTGTCTTAGCTGTGAAAAATGAGCCTTGGCCCATCTGCAGAAGAATAGCCCTATGTTGTTACTTGTTATACCTATAAAGACCAGAATATTTTTAAAGCCTTGCACTTATTACTTTTTTTTTCTAGTTCATTAAATTTTGTTACGTTGCTTGTTAAAGGTGATCATCTTAGCTTTCCTCTACCTCGTTAAATCTGGGGAATTCAATAAATTTAGTTTGTTGAAGCCAAATTGAAATAACCATATACCAAACAGAAGTTCTCATTCCACCAGTTAAATCCAAGATCTCACTAAATATGTGTTTGTTAAATGTAGGCTCTCCTGTACTCAATTGTGGAGGAGTTAATGTCATGGATGAACAATAAGTTATGAACATATTACAAAGCAAACAAAGACGATATTAAAGAAGTGACACATTATTTAAATTCTGAAAAATGCAAATACATGGAAACTGTACCTGTAAGACAAACTGTCTGGCATCTTCAAGTGTGGAGTCAGCTGGAAACTGATGTGTAACGGAAGAACCACTGGGAAGACGGAATTGAAGGTGAGCTGTGGTGCTACAAGAACAAGAGGATTATATAATTTCCTCTATCATTAAATGCATAACAGTCAACAGTTTGCCACACATTTAAAAAGAAATCACTTAAGTTGTGTTCTGTTTGTTTTATAATTACTATAATTTGTGTATTTTGTGATATACCATATTTTTCTTTTACCACAAAAAATTTGGTTTCAAAATCCCTCTGAATCTTATATACCAAAGGAAACCGTGAATTTTTAACTCTTTTTTTAACTAACTAATTTTCACAGTTATTTCATTGTTTATCTGTCACTACAAGCAAAATTGAATGTAGATTTCGAAAGTGTCATAATTTTTCTTGTAGCTACTTCTGTTCTTAAGATATGGCATAAAATATGGGTTATATCTAATGTGATTCTATCATAAAGTTCACATACCATTACGTGACCACAAGGTTCTTCAGGAAGACGCTTTGACATCTATAAGTTATGTTTTACACATTCTATAAAGTGGATACAGTCTGCGGTGGTGCATAAACTTATTCAATTAAAATATAAATTGGTTAAAAGTCCTAAAAATGTTACTCACGGAAGTGCGTGTTCAATTCGATGTCAGTAGTTATTAAGAGTTTCTTTGTCCAGAGTTGTATCTTGCTTCATTATGGTCAGTTGTTAGGGTAAGCTCGAGAGCCATTTCGTCAAAAGTTGTACCCTACTTCGATTATGTCTAGTTGTTAGGGTTAACTCCGTTCTGGCTGTGTCGACATCATATTGAATGGGTAAAGGTTTCCAGATAATAATTAAAGATTGAGTTAAGAGTTACTATTTACATACCACTTGAAGTTCCACGTCGTACTTGGCCATTAGGGCTATCTCGTCAATGCTGCACTGAAGATTTCTTCGGCAATTCTACGAGAGTGCAGCATTGACGAGGAAATAGCCCCAATGGCCAAGTACGATGTGGAACTTCAAGTGGTATGTAAATAGTAACTCTTAACTCAAGAATCTTTAATTATTATCTGGAAACCTTTACCCATTCAATATGATGTCGACACAGCCAGAACTGAGTTAACCCTAACGACTGGACATAATCGAAGTAGGGTACAACTTTTGACGAAATGGCTCTCGAGCTAACCCTAACAACTGACCATATTGAAGCAAGACACAACTTTGGACAAAGAAACTCAATAACTACTGACATCGGACTGAACACGCACTTCCGTGAGCAACATTTTTAGGACTTTTAACAGATTTATATTTTAATTGAATAAGTTAATGCACCACCACAGACTGTATCCACTTTATAGAACATGTAAAACAGAACTTAGATGTCAAAGCATCTTCCTGAAGAATAAAATATGGGGTTTGACAAACACATCGACATTCACGTTAGATGTGTATCAGTTGTTACAGCCAATCATAGACATTCTTTTACCTGATTGGCTGCTACCTAATGCTATACTAATCCTACTCCAGCCTTTATAAGGGTTAATGCAGAGCTATGAGAGCTTTGTAGTGGTTGCTTTTTGTTGGTATTAGGATATAACTTGTGTGCGTTCTCAATAATGGTTAAAGCTGAGAAATTTTCCACAGCAGACAGTAAAAATACTTGTTCTGCATGAAGAGGTATATTCTTCAAGACAAATCACTGGACAAGTGGGCTGTCATCAATCTACAGTTATTAGGCAACTGAAGAAAGTAAAAGACTCTGGTGATATTAGAAATATGTGTCGCAGTGGAAGTCCCAGATCCACTACAACCAGGCAGGACAGAGTGTTCAAAAATCTAAGCTTGGCAGACAGGAGGCTCAGTTCACCTGAATTGCTACAAAGATGGTCTGAAGTGACTGATGCTACTGTTATTACACTGAAGTGCAAGAAAAACTGGTACACCAGTCTAATACTTGGTAGGTCCCCCACAGTACTGCAGAAATACGACAGGGCATGGACTCCACTAGCTTCTGGAAATATGCTGTAGGCAATGCACACCAAATTTACTGCAGAGCGTTCCACAATTCGGGTGTATTATAGAGATATTTTATAGCTCTTTTCATTTCTTCCTTATCTTGTAATTCTTTCTTATATTCTGAATATGATGCTTTCATATTTTGGCATAAATCTCTATTTACAGGGTCATGCAAATAATCGTTTTTTTTTTTTGTTTTTTTTTTAATTCCGAGGCTGACTTATATTTAATGGCTTGAACAGATGAAAATGTTTCAATTTTCATGTTGCTGGATTCTTTATCAAGTACATCCCTCATCACACTAAAGGAATTTTCCACTTCAGAGCCAGGAAAACAACTCAACAATGCCTTCATTATTTTTGAGAGGGCACTGAATTTGTTTAATTTAAAAAGTGCATGTTTTGGGGTTCACTGAAATTTATTTATGTAAATATTAAACTGGAGCACATCACTCACTGCATTCAAAGTATAAAATTACTGACATTTAACAACACAGGGTAGAGGGAAAGTCGCGCGAGCGGGGATTACGATTGCTGGCGAAATCTTAGTTCCATCCGACTTCAGTTTTCAGACATTTTCTCTCCCTTTCTCAAGCTAAAATACAAATATTTATGCATTAAAATGAAACTTAATAACAATACTGGGAGAAGAAACATCGCGAGAAAAATAAATTAGGATTATGGGAAAAAATCTTCACTCCGTTTAACTTCTGTTTTCAAAAGTTTTGAAAGATGAAATATACTGTCCCCAGACGGAACCCCCCCCCCCAAAAAAAAACCCCAGCTTTTTTTTAGTTTCACATCGATCTTGAGAATGACCCAATGTTGAGAGAAAAACGGAATTCCGCAAATCCACGAAATAATGTCATGTATGAGTAAGAAGTGACTAAGAAATGGAAAAGCACGAATTTTATGGAAAATGAAAGTGAAAAATCGATACTGCGCTGCTCACTCTGCCGTGAAACAATTTTACGGGACATGGAAACGACGCGGATTAAATACCGATCTGGAAATTTAATTTTGTTTAATAAAGGGAAGAAAACGATTGCTCTCTGTTGATTAGTTTTGAAGAAGTATATATTAGAAATAGGGGTAACATGCATTCCATTAGGGAAAAAAAAAAAAAAAACCGAAGTCGCTTCTTTTCACAATTGCTGAAGATGTTAAAAACAATAAATATGACAAGAAAACATCAAATATATATAATCAGGCAGGCAGGCAGAGAGAGGGGGGGGGGGCTTGGTCGAAAAAATTTAATATGAGGAAACGGAAAACGACGTGACATTCTCAACACCCAAGAAACATTTCCGAAAATATTTAACAAGTGTTAGAATCTTGAAAACACAAAAAATAAACTTTACACAGATGTTTAATAACGTTATTTCACGGAGATTTTCGATTTCCATTGCATACTCGGCGTTTTCCGTCATTCGTAGAGGACCGCCGATTTCCATAGCATACTCTATGCTTTCCGTCGTCCGTAGCAGACCGACGATATCCATAGCATACTCGACGTTTTCCATAGTAACTAAGTAAAATTCCTAGTACTTGGAGCCGCTGAATCATTCTTCCCACCACGTGGACTTACTCAGCGTCAAGCGGAAGAGTGCGCACGGAGAACTTACTGTACCGAAGTCCCGACGATGACGACAGGGCACAGAGGTTCTGGCGCCCAATGGCACAAAACCTGCCTTTTGTAGCAAGATGGCGCAAGACTTTTGTTTTGGCACACTTTGGGCAGAATTTCCACCCCTGGAAGAGGTGATGTCATTTCCAGCTGTAACTTTCCCGTCCGTCGCTCGAAGTCATTACGATTTTGCTTTCCGCAAGAGCAAGGCACCCCCCCTCCCCATAAAATTTTTTATTGCATTTTTGGAATAATATAGGTAACACCAAAAACGGAACACAAAAAAGTGGATTTCTGCGTTTTCGCGGAAGTCTTTCATGCCTGGTGGTTTCAGGAAAACAAGTTCAGCATCTTGATTGGCCACCATAGTCACCAGACTTAAACCAGATCGAAAATTTGTGGTTCAAAGTGTCATATGAACTATCAAAAGAGAAGCCAGCAACCAAAATTCAACTCACTAAAGATGTAATTCAAATTTGGAATTCTATTGTTCAACCCAATCTTTTACAAAACCGTGTTCACGGTATGCCAGCAAGATGCAAAGCTGTGATGAAAGCTAAAGGCTGGGCAACAAAATATTAAGTACATTTTATATTTTGTTTCATTATATTTCTGTATTTAAATGTTTTTTCTTTGCTTATGAATTACACAAATGATTTATTGCTGTAAACCTAAGTATTAGATGATGCTTTTCATAATAATTTCGACTTGGTCATGATTTTTGTAATACAGGGTGATTCATAAGGAAGTATACAGCTCCAACACACTATAAAACAAGAACAATGTAAGATATTTTATGTTACCTGTAACTAAATTGTAGAGGAATGTTTCAAGTTTTTTATAGGCAGTCAAATATGTTCTATGTATGCACCCTTAGTCACACGACACACATCGAGCCAGTAATCCATTTCCGCCCAAACGATATGCTGTTTCAGCTCCACTAGATCAACAGGAAGGGGAGGGGCTGAATACCTTGTCCATTACGCACCCCCACAAGAAAAAGTCACAAGGTGTTAAAAGTCAGGTCTTCTGGGTGGCCATTGGTGAGGAAGATGTTCATCGAGATAATCTCGTCCCTCAGTAGCGGGACACAAACTTTATGAGTATATCTACCTAACGGTTCGCAGTTGTGGTCTGTGTTTTCAACTGTTACTGTTTTAAAGCATCTGGAAACTGTCTACTTCTTTATGAATCACCCTGTATATCTTAAGAACATATTTAATGTTACGCGTTTTTACCCGATCTGAGTGTGTCTTTCCATTTTGTTGACATCAACCTGATCACACCGAACGTTAAGGCGTGCAGAAAAGTAGTTCACCATAAATTTTAGGTGTTTCTTTTTTAGAATTCCGTCGTTAAAACATTTATTACGCCCTTTTTTGTAAGCGTTGTTTGCTGATTGTATTATGACCTTGAGGGCGGAGAAGAAAATAGAACATAGTTTTTCAATCTGTGTTATTAATCCAAAAGTATCATACGTCAGAAGGTCATCATACTGTGACGACGTTGTGAGCTAGAAAATAGAACATTGTTTTAACGTAATTCTAAAAAATAAATGGCTCAAATTTTATCGTGAACTACTTACCTTCGCATTGGGTGTGATCAGGTTGCATGTAAAGAAAGCGGAGAGGCACATTTGTTAAGCGTTGTTTGCCAATTGTATCATGACCTTGTGGGCGGACAAGAAAAAAAAAGAGAAGAGAATAGAACGTTGTTTTCAATCTCCGTTATTAATTCAAAAGTGTCATATGTCAGAAGGTCATCATACTATGCCTCAACCTCCCAGAAAGAAACAATGTGTAAGAAGAACACAAAGAATTGAAAGAGAAAATCAAAGAAGGAGAAGAGAACAAGAAACAGCAGAAGAACGAGAAAGAAGGCTGGAACAAGATAGGATTTCCAGAGCACAATCAAGGGCACAGGAATCATACCAGCAGCGAGAAAAAAGACTGAAACACAATAGGACTTCTACGGCGCAATCGAGGGCACAGGAAACACTCCAGCAACGAGACACACTACTTCAGCACAGGACGTGACAACTACTAAATAATTCAAATACATTTTTTTATCCTAATATTTTATTCCAGGAAGTTGTACTACATGTAAGTCATGTAAGTCATAAAAGCTGTCTACGTACGATAAAAAACATTATCCCTGCTGATACTATAGACTAATTTAAAAAAACTTTATTCACAAGTAAAAGCAAGTTAAAAGGCGAGATCTTTTGGGATCCCTAGATCCCATCTTCAGGCTTAAGGCCATAAAGAACAACAAGTGGTCCACTTATATACGATCAGGTTTGACCCATGATGCAACGCAGTGGGCGTTGACATCGGTCAACATAGCAAATCAAAAAACAATCAATAGTTCGAAGATATGTAAGGTAATACAATATTGTTCGTAGTTGTTCCGGGCATGTCGATGGGGATTAGTTTTTTCCATATGTGAGGAATGAATGACGGAAGTTCTGAGTTACAGCATAAAGGCCCATATGAATGGATATATAAGCTCTCGGAGAGGAAAACATTTCCCCTTGTTACTTTAGAGTTCAAAACCGCTGCGTTCTTCCAGTCAGGTATTTTTCCCTCTTGGTTCACAGTTTCAGTTAGTGCTGTGTTGGTGAAGCCTGACCTCAAGTAATATTGGTGTTCCGATAATCGTACTTTTAAGGTCCTGAGAGTCGAACCTATATAATATTTCACATCCTCTGGATTATTAGGGTTGACTAAAGGTATGCGGTATACACCGGGTCTAGACAGATCGGGAATCACGTCACGATCAGTTCTGATAATAGAAAAGATGTTACGAGTCGAGACTCCAAAACCAAGTCCATATTTCTTGCATGTTTTTCTAAGGATAGTCACAAGTGGTTGAGAAAACTCAGTCTTGCCTATATACCGTAAAGTTGTTTTTGGAGTAGTTAGGGTAGTGGATCGAGTACGTTGAACTATATTCATGAAGCGTCCAAAGTACGAATCCGGGTACCCAAAGGATCGGGCCATAGTCCGAATGTACTTAAGTTCCTTGTAGTTGTATAAAACCTTGATTTACCAGTCTTAATTTAATTGCCAATATAGCTTTTACTTTATACTATCACTAGCCCGTCAACGACTGGCGAAGATCTTTGTTTGATGTTCCTGGTCCACGTTAAATGTCTGTATTAACTAGTATACTATATTTTGATGTTTATCCACTGTTAATTACACGTGTGTGTGTGTGTGTGTGTTTATGAGCCAGGACTGCTATCACGCTAGATGCGTATTTGTGCCTAGGTGCACATCATGAGTTAATGATTTAAAATACAGTTCGAGCATATACCTCGTATGTTGTACATAGTGATCTAGAACAGACATAAAAGGACTATTACAATTCCTTTAAAATGCAAAATGATAGAAAAAGAAGGGAAAGAGCTGCATTTCAGAATGAAACATTGCAACATATGCTCAGGGCATCCAAAACCAAAGTAGGGGTGCAACTGCATTTGTGCTGGCAGCATTATCTCTGCTGCAAATTCTCTTCAGTTTATGCAGAACTTTCACAGGCAAAACGCAACAATCTTATACATTCACAGTAACATAAACACCATGAAGTCATAATTTTGAAATAATTTTTGAAAAAATGCATCTGTGAAATATGCAAGCCTTGCCTGAACTTCAACTGGTGGGAACATACTTTTATTTGCAGTTTTCGGCAAAGGATGCCGCTCTGCCTGACAGATCATGTTGTGGCACTTGATCTTTTGCCAGGGTCCTGCTTCTCGATTCCTTGCTGTTCGCCAACAATGTACAGAGGATTCCACAAAATCGAAGACTACAATCTTTACGATTATTACGTGTGCTAAGGACATAAAATGTTTCTCACAAATGTTTTATTCTTCAAGTCGACCAAGGTTTTGCTGGGTTCTGTCCTAGTTCATCATGATGAATGGCATGAAAATATTCAAATTGTATGTGACATCAATGGCATTTACAGTCACGGGTTTTAGCTCGTTGCTTCCATGTGCTTGATAGAAATGGTGTGGATGCCATGTCATTTACAAGTTGCGAAGAATTCCGATATATGTGGAAAGCTTCCAGAGTATCAAGTTTGGTAGTAGAATCTGGCTTGCCGATTAGTTTTGCTTTTTCAAAGAGAAATTTATGGTCATTTTCGCAAGTGTTTTAGCAGTCAACAACTTCTTTAGGTCACAGTTTTGAATGAAGGTCTTGCATTCCTTCAATCGAAAAAGTAAGGCTCTATGGGTCTATCCTATATATGAAGCACCACATTCACATGGGATTTAATAAATTCCCCATGGGTTTTTATCTTCAACATAGTTCTTTGAATGACACCGAAAGTGCGACACCGAAAGTGCTCATGTGTTTTTAAACTGTATATAGATTTCATTTTTTAGCTGAATAAATATCATCGTGCAACAAGACGGATTTCTTTTAATACTAGTATTCATGCACGAATTATAGTGTCTACCGGAAAATTACCTTTTTTTTTTTTTTTTGTAAAAATCAATGGATACTTTATTTTGCCAAAAAAACTTTTTCAAGATTTCAAACTTTTGCTTGCAATTACTGCCTGCCTAGAATTTGGTAGATCTTACTTTCAGTTATATTAAGTATTTCCTTTATTCTCTAAAAAAAGATGCAACATTGAATTTTTAAAATTGCCAGTTATTAAATTAAGCTTTTGTTCAATTTCTGCAGGCAGTTGTTATAAATAACATGCAACAATTAGGCACAATGGCTCCTGCTTGAAGAAACACTTCACAAGAGAACCAACCAAATGATGGATCAAAATCCTTTGTCTGTTGGTTTTCTTGAAACATGTTTCTTTGAACAGAACCATTCCATCATTAAGCTTAGCTGCATTGTGTTATAGAAAAATTGAAACTATTCAACTGACAGATTTTTTTTTACATATGACCTGTTTCTATGGGAATGTATTTACAAATTCCGTATGGGTAGTATTCACGGAACTTTGGTACAGAAAATAATGTGCACAGTTGTTATTATGAAAAGCAGGTAATTTTATAAAGACGAATTACGTAAAAAATTTACAAGTGTGTGCTTTCGTGAGAAAAATGAATGGAATGGAATGAAATGTAACAATTCTTTGCAACACGCCACTCTGGAAAACTTTAAAAACCACATGGAGAACCTGTAAAAGTCAGGAAATTTTTCTATTACTTTTGAGTGGGAACCCTGTTCCACGTGCTTGATAGAAATGGTACGGATGCCATGTCTTTCACACGTTGTGAAGAATTCTGTTATAAGTGAAAAGCTTCCAGAGTATCAAGTTTGGTGTTTGAATCTGACTTGTCAATGATCAGTTTTGCTTTTTCAAAGAGAAATTTATGGTAATTTTTGCAACAGTGTTTAACCTTTGACAACTGATTTTGGTCAGTTTCAAATGTAGGTCTTGTGTTCCTTCAACCGAAAATGCAAGGCTCTATTGGGTGTGTCCTATATATGAAGCGCCATTTTCACATGGAATTTGATAAATTCCCCCATGAATTTTTGTCTTCGACATAGTCCTTTGATCCTAAAAAGTTCATTTTGTTTATGGGTTTAAAAATCGCTTTAAAATTTAAAGTTTTGAGAAATTTTGAAGGCAGTGTCACAGGAAAATGGAACAATCGCAAAATTCTCTCGTAATGGGCACATCACAGGAGTCAGTGTGGAAATAAACTTCGATTTTCGGAATATTGTTAGAGCCTTGTCTATAATGGAAGGGTTGTATCCTCGCTGTAATAGACAAGGCTCTAACCAAGTTCCAGAAACCAAAGCGTATTTCCACATTGATTCCTGTGATGCACCCTTTACTAGATAATTTTGCCATTGTTCCAATTTTCTGTGACTTTGCCTTCAGAATTTCAAAAATTCTCAAAACTTTTAATTTTAAAGTGATTCTTAAACCCTTAAATAAAATGAACTTTTTTGGATCAAAGAACTATGCCTTCAGAATTTCAAAAATTCTCAAAACTTTTAATTTTAAAGTGATTCTTAAACCCTTAAACAAAATGAACTTTTTTGGGTCAAAGAACTATGTGACACCGAAAGTGCTCGTGTTTTTAAACTGTATATAGATTTCATTTTTTAGCTGAATAAATATCATCGTGCAACAAGACGGATTTCTTTTAATACTAGGTAATTTTCCCCTGACTTTTACAAAAGAAGGGTAATTTCCCCTGAGTTTTTTCCCTGATTTTTGGAACCATTTTCAAATTCCCTGAGAATTCCAGGTTTTCCCTGTTTTCCAGGTTGAGTGGGAACTCTGTGGAAGCAACTAACTAAGCACTGTGACTGTAAATATCATTGATGATGTCACATACAATTTGAATATTTACATGCCATTCTTCCTGATGAAGCTAGGCCAGAGCCCAGCAAAACCTTGGTTGACTTGAAGAATAAAACACCTGTGAGATACATTGTATGTCTTTAATATATGTACAATGTACAGAGGCGTACCCATTGACTTTTTTGACAATATTATTTTATTTCAAACAGTTCTTCGCAAAGTTTAGATTTAAAAAAACAATTCCACGTTCCCACGAAATGTTTATATGCCACAGAATGCTGATGAAATTTGACCAAGGTGATCTTACTTCGGCCCATCATCCATGCAGCGAGGATGACCATGGCATCTGTACCCATAACGATGACCATTGGCTGTACAAACGTGCGACAGCACTGGAAGATCCTAGAGTACATATATGCCATTGGCTGAGCGGCAATCCTGTACATTACTTTCACCAGTGGTGTCGCTCATTGCTAATTTTACCAGTTGCAAGGATTTGACGAGTCATGGACTGCTGTTTTTACGCATAAAGTTAATTTTTTTCTTAATAAAAATTTTTAAAATGCCATTTTATTTTTTTCCTAAAATTTATCACATAAAAAAAGGAGCATCTCATATTCTAAACAAGTTAGTAAAATCATGCAATGCATTGATTATTATACGCTTTCCAACATACCAGAAATCATTACTCAAGTTATGAGGATAATGGCTGTGGAATAAATCTCGCTCCTGTGCCCTGACCTTTGATCCCATTTCAGTATACCTCCGAAATAACATGATAAAAGTTTTGTCGCAATTGAAGCATTTTTATGCAAGTTATGATGCATAAGGGCTATGGAATAGATCCCGCTCCTGTGTCCCAACCTTTGACCCCATTTCGCCCATTTTCAATAGGATTCATCCCCAGGCAGGCCCCAACAACAGACTAACATTTCATCCAAATCGAAGAATTTTTACGTAAGTTATGATGTATTATGGCGATGGAATGGAGCCCGCTCCTATGTCCTAACCTTTGACCCCATTTCTCCGATTTTCAATAGGGTTTGTTCCCAGGTAGTCCCCTTCCACATACTAAAATTTCATCGAAAACAAACCTTTTTTTACATTAGTTATGACGCATAAAAGCAGTGGAATGGATCCCGCTCCTATGTACTGACCTTTCAACCCATTTCGTTCACTTTAAATAAGGTTCCTTCCCATGTGATACCGTACCAGATACTAATTTTTCATTGAAATCGAACGATTTTTACGCGAGTTATCGTGCGGACAGACATACACACACACCGCGTGACGTAATGAGGCAGATGGGAATCGCGACCATCTGCTCGCAAGAGTGTGACGTCATAAAACTTTAATAGGATCCACACACAATGTGCCAACATTCTCAAACGCGAGATTGTGACGTCATAAGATTGCTAAGCATGGGTAACATTAATAGAACGACGCCATGACACTAAAAACGTTATAATTCGGGGTGGTTATTTAACTCACTAAACGAATTTTCCTAAAGTCGAGATCAAGCTAAATCGATTTCTAGTACCAGAAAACGGTAGGTTAACGGACTTTCATCAAAATCCTTAGAGCCGTTTTCAAAATTTTTTTTTACATACATACAAGAAGTGCTCCTTTAATAGTATGGGAAAGGGCGATTGAATGGATCCCGATCCTGTGTCCTAACCTTTGACCCCATTTCACCCATTTTCAATAGGATTCGTTCCCAGGCAGGCCCCTACAACAGACTAACATTTCATCCAAATCAAAGAATTTTTATGTAAGTTATGACGTATTATGGCGATGGAAGTGATTCCGCTCCTATGTCCCGACCTTTGACCCCATTTCGTCCATATTCAATAGGGTTCGTCCCCAGGCGGTCCCCTACCACATACTAAAATTTCACCGAAATCGAACTATTTTTACGTGAGTTATGCCGACAGACGGACGGACAAAGCTGGAGCATATACGCTTCTCCAACCTACGGTTGGAAAGCGTAAAAAACACTGTAATTTTGCAACTCTTTCCATCTCTTAATATCAAAATACTTTCCTACTGAATGTTCGAAAACCACGGAGCAAGTCACAACATATTGGGTTACTGCAAATGAAATGTGCGGCACAAACGAGCAGCGGATACAGCCCCCCCCCTGCCACAGCGGAATGGAACCACCCACAGGTGCTGCGGGTATTACGTCATAGAGTTACTACAAATAGCTAGCAGGTGTGTGAAGAAGAAGGTTCAGGAGTGTTTTGTTTGGACGTAACATGGCTTGCAAAGGAAACATGCAGACGCTGGATTTGGGAGTCATCTTCCTGTATGAATCTAAACTGAGCCATTCTGCAGGATTTGACACTCAAAATGTTAAAGCGTTTGGGGAGAGTACAGCCAACAAACGAACCATTCCGCGATGGTTTGTGAAGTTTCAAAGCGGAGATACGGACCTGCAAAATGAAGCACGTTGGTCACCGACCTGTTGCCGTTTCTGACAATGTTCTGTTACGTGTGGTTGAAGCGGACCCCCGAAAAATGTGTCGTGAGATAGCGGCAGAGGTAGGTGTCCACCACAGGACAGTTGCACAGCATCTGGCTGCGCTGGGTAAGGTAAAAAAACAAACAAACTGGACATGTGGCTGCCGTATGAGTTGACAACTGCCAACAAGACTAGGCGTTTGGAAGTCTGCACGTCGCTGCTTTCCAGGAATAAACAGGAACCTCTACTGCATCAAATCGTTACCTGCGACGAGAAGTGGATCCTTTATAATTGGAAACGATCTGCACAATGGTTAGGCAAGGCACAGCCTGCTGGACGGCATCCTAAGCCAACCCTACACACCAAGAAGATGACGTTTTGTCTGGTGGTCCACAGCCAGGATAATTCATCGCCATTTCTTGGCAAGTGGCCAAACCATCACGGCAGAACGTCATTATGCTGAATTACACCAGATGAAACATTAAAATAACTTATGCTGCAGAAACAACTGGCTTTGGTCAACAGACATGGTGGTGTTCTGCTCCAGGACAACGCTCTCCCTCATGTTGCGCAACGAACGATGCTGACAGTAAGTGCCTTAGGCAATGAAGCACTGCTTTTTCCTTCCTATTCCCCGGACTTGTGTACGACAGACTATCATATGTTTCGTCACCTGGACCACTTCATGTCTGGGAAACAGTTCACGACAGACAACAAGGTTCAACGTGCAGTTTATGACTTCTTCGGGTCCCAGCCACAAGACTTTTTCGTTCCGGGATCATGGCTTTGCCGGACAGATGGCAACTATGTGTCGATGCCGAGGGGGATTACTTTGCCTATGTAAGTTGTCCTACTTTTCCGCTCTCAACGTCCATGTGTGCTGGTTTTTGCAGGACATTTCATTCACACCAATCCAATACAAGGGTTGTTCAAAACATAAGGTAACAGACCTTGTACAGAAGCAATTCTGAGTTGAACAGAGTATACAGTGCACAAGGGTAACTGCTTTTGCTTTTTAATCATACACAACGTCCCGATCTAAACATGTCCCATTGTGTAGTAGGTACGGCATGCATGCCTGCAAAAAAAAAAAAGGATTTTTGGGTCCTCTTGGTGTAGCCATGTAGCTGTGGAGAAATGCTTACTGGCTGGCCAAGTGTTTCCTGAGAGCCAAAGAGATGGATATTACAAGGTCAAGGTTCCACATGGGCTGTTTTGAAACTTCTGAACCACATCATTGAAACCACTCAGCAGGTAGGCTGGATGTAATCCGGCATTATCATGTAACTGCGAAACACCTCAACTTAGTCGTTCAGGTCATTGTGGCAAATGTCATGATTGATTGGAGGTTTAACGACCACCGTGAGCAACTCAATGGGCTATAAGCAGTCGCCCGTCCCTTATTTAGGGTCACTGGTTCCAGGGAAGGGAGAGAGCCAGTGCCGTAAGACAAACACAACATCCATGCCTCACCGGGATTCGAACCCGGACCCCTTTCGGACGAATGATCAGAGGCCATCGCTTAGACCACTGCGCCACCGGGGCGGCACAAATGTCATGACACAACATGTTAAGTACCTGCCAGTACTGTCTGGCTGTTAAATTTGTGCCACAATCCAGAAAATCAATCAGGGGCACACCCTGACTGTCCCAAAACACAGTTTCTACGATTTTTCTTGACTTTTTTTTCCACAGGTGGAGATAATAGGCGCTTTTCATATCATGGGTACTTGTTTGCTTTATGGTGTTGAATGATTCACTAAAACTTTCGTCCCCAACGACAAGCTACAAAGCCTCATCTTGATAATGTATCAAAAGTGTGAGGGAAACACCCATTTGTTTTTCCCTAATGTTCTTCCACAAGATTTTTAAATACCCACCTTGTGTGATTTTTACAATAATGCAGCTGGGCCTGCATAACACTGAAATTTGCAGTTTGTGGGTGAGTTCTCTCACTGTAATGCATCCGTTGAGATGAATGAGAGCATCAACTTATTGCAGCACTTCCTCTTGATGGTACTCATTGGGCATCCATATTGAGGTTTTGTTGTCCATTTGAGTTCAGGCTTAATTTTAGGAGCCAGGGCTTGAAGTACATCAGCTTGAAACTGCTTGAGCTAAAATTTTACAATGTGAGATAAGAGTTCAAAAACTGTGACAAACCTGTTTAGACATTATGAAAAAATATCCTCTTCCAGACCCCCCCCCCACTGCAATTAACAGATGCCTATCTCAGGGATCATAGCATACTTCTGGAAAATTTTAGGAATTTTTAGAAAAATTTTAGGAAAATTTTAGGAGTGTATTTCAATAAAAACTAGATGTATATTTGTATACATCTAGTAAAACAACTTTGTATACATTGTAAAGAGTTTGCTTCACACCCTTCAACCATATATACTGATAGACTGTGCATGACATCAAAATTTCTGGCTCCAACATAAAATCACATGACAACAGTCAAAAAGATGGGTTACACCTGCTGTGCTTATGGTTGCTCTGACCGATATAGTAAAGAAAGTTCTATGATTTTTCATGGGTAAGAAACGAATTAAATACCTAAGTCAATAAAGTTCAATTACTTAACCAGAAACTTGCAGCTATTGATATAAAAATATAGTAACTTAAGAAAAAAATGGAATGCATGTTCCAAATTCTTCGCAAATGTTCATCACATTATAAATCACGAAATGTAAACAACACGATCATGCATGTATATAGCTCATAAGTAAACTTACCTGAAGAGTTTTCATTATATATGAGGCACATTCACATAATACACCGAAAACACTGAAGTTCTGCAGCGTAAATTAGTAATCATAACAGCATTTGTACACGAAATTTGGAGTCTGATGATGACGTGCCCAATGTTTGAGCCATGGCGGCTTTGATGCAGCTATTGCCAATGCGCAGTCCATTAGTATATATGGTCGAAGTTCACACCCAAATTTTTTGCATAACGTCTAATGTCTAAAGTTTAAGTATGATTTACTTCTAATGTTCAGTTCTTATCTTTTCACGTGTTATTATCATATTCAAGTATATTTACCACATTCAAGTTTCACTTTTAACATTAATATGCTGTTGAACCAGAAGCAATTCACGATTTTCACAGTAAAGTTTTCAGGTTTCACATTAAACTATAATATCCTAAAAAGGTAATTGAAAACCAAGAACTATGTACAATTGTTCACTGAATTACTTTTTTCATATTATTGTTTTAACCTTTTCCTGATTAGCCTATCTTTTTCTGCTTCCACCACAACTAATTTACTTTCAGTTTTCTTTATTTCAGCTGAACCTTGTATGATCAAGTTAGAGGCAACTGCTATTTCAACAGTATTTTGTTTTTCTACAGCTTTTCTCATTCTTTCTGTTCCCTCTTGAATTACTGCTAGGGAGGCTTCTTTATCTTTTTTAAGTCTATTTATTTCTGCATCATTTTCTTTTATTTTGTCATCAAACTCAGCTTTTCTTTTTTTCTCTAGCTGCTTTTCCTTATTTTCCCTCTCTTTCTGCTTCCTTTCTTTTACCTTTTTTGATTCTTCTTCCTTCAGCTTATCAACATACTCTTTATAAAATTTATGTGAATCACGAACACTATTTAACAAATTTCTTGTTATGGGAACTTTACTTACACATCCATAGTGTTTAATGGCCCCTTTAACTATTCTTAATGATGTTATAGTTGAGTCTTTTAAGTTAGCCTTGTCCTTCCTTAACAGAGCAGTGTTAACCGAAAATCCGCTTTCTGCATCAGCATTACCATGAGGTAAAACTAAAATTGACTTTATGAGTTTAGCAAGATTTGAGTATTTTTCTTTTCGCTAGAGTCTTTAATACTAAATATATTACGCCACTAATGATCAATCCGCACTGGAATATGCCCTTCCTCTGAAAATTTCACTAGTTCATCTAGAGTTGGCTTATCGCAACTTAAAAGTTTCCACTCTTCTCTTACTCTATCAATTTGTTCCTCAGAAAAACGCAAAACACTTGAAATTCTGGTTATTTCCGAAAGTCCTTCAGTGACTGAAAGTTGAGTTGACTCTTTCTTTGGTTCTTTTACCTTTAAAACTTCTATGTCTCTTAGCTTTTGATTGCAGAATGGCAAATTTGACTTTAAATATTTTGTGGTTGCAATTAGTGATGATCTTACATCTAAGAGAAATAATTTCTGCCTGGTCTCCTGAACATTCCTGAGGAGATTTTTTGTCTTCATACCAACTTCTAACTCCCCTAGTTTTTTCCATGAATTTTTGTTTTCAAAATCTACATTCTTTAGGTCTTCTCCAAATTTCCCTGCAATAACATCATCTTGGATAAACTGAGCCATAACATTCTTCATTAAAGTATTTAAATCAGAATATAACTGGTGTATTTTTGGTTCTTCACTCTGATAACATAATGAAAACTTTTCAAAATTTTGGTGTGAAAATGAAATTAATGCTAAATAGCAAGGAGTTAGCTCATTTTTCAGGAAACAGTGAATTCTTTTATACCTTGCCGAATTGCGTAGTTGTTTTTCAAATATTTTTTGAGATGGCAAGAAGTTTAAAAAATATTCTGTAATATTTAGCCATTGATTCAAGAGCCTCTGGGCTACAGAACCAACGGTTAACCATCTGTTGCTGACATGACGCAAAAGAAATTTGGCAGTGACCAATGTTATATCGTCGACAGATTTATAATCCTCTCGTCTTGCAGCACTACTCTTAAAAAAGTAATGCATATCAGTAGCAAATTCGTCAAAATCTATATTTAAGCTTGTCAAAAAATTTTAAATGCATTACTAACAACATGCAGGTTGCAAAAACCTAGTTCCAAAGATTTCTGGCCTGTTTCTTGTTTTACAACTTCATTGAATTTGCGTAAAAAGCACTTATTTACATTTGGGCTGTCCATGGATACACAAATAATTCTGTTCAACGAAATATTGAAGGATGATAACACATCAAGAATTTCTTTTAGCAAAATATCTGCTGTTGCATGACCCAGAAAAACGCTTGTTAGGTATCGGCAAGAAACTGAATTTATTTCTGAAGACCAGTACCTGAGATACACATCCAACTGCCGTTTCACTTGTGTATTTGTAGTTTCATCAAATGCTATAGTAACCTTTCCTGGGCTACTAGATGCAATGTCTTTTTTCAAATCCTCTTCAAAATATTTTGACAATCCATGTGATATCACATAAGCAACTTTTTTTCTTTAAGTTGCATTTTGGCTGCAATAGCAGAATCAGGAAACATTTCTTTGAAAAGTTCAACTGTTTCAGTGCATGAAGCAAAGACATATTGCCCTTAGCAACTTTCATGGCCCATAATGCTTCGGCTTTAGCCAACTGTAAATCATGACTCAGTACTTCACTAATATTTGTTTTGGGCTGAAGATCCCGTCCTCTAAAGGCTTTCAGGATGGACTTATTTTGAAATTTACTTTGAAATTTCTGCAAATGTTTTTTTTCCTTTATGATGCGCTTTTACTTGTGAAAAGCCACTATTAGAAATGTTGAAAATTTCTGAACACAATATACACTTAGCAGAAAATATTGTTTCAGTTGCAGAACACCATTCTTTCAACTTCACTCCGTCCAATTCTTTGGCGAGCCACGCATCTTGAAATTTCGTTTTGGATTTAGGCATCTTAAACACTTGTATTACTAAACAGAAAATGAAAGGGAAGTACAAAAACACGTTCCAATATTGCAAAACCAGACAACTTCCAGAAATTTGGCTGCGAGGATGTCAGAAGATAGAGGGGGTAAAAAAAAAAAAAAAAAAAGCAGGTCACCACTAGAGAACTGAACCTGCACACAGCACAGAGAACACCATAAAAGACACAAAACCAGAAACTATCATACGCATCTCACGCAAGTTCAGTCAAAGCGAGTCGGAGCCGAGATATATTGCGCATCGAAGGTCGCTGTCGCCGACGCACGATCGAAGGTCAATGATCACGTGCTCTACTGCCTGTCACGATAACACTCAGCTACCATCCCATCGTCATTACCGGAGGTTACGGAAGAAGATCACATGTTTCCTCTTTGCTTCCACCCACCTGCGGTTTACAATAACAAAACATCAGCAGAAAGAGGAGGTTCCACAAGGCATGTACAAAAATAAAGTACGATCTTCTGCGTGCCACGGAGTTCGTCTGCAAAGCGCAAACTAGGGGTGAAAATGACCCCTCCCCTTTTCCCTTAGATCTCTTGTTACTCTCGAAAACTGTCTGAAGGCAAAAAAGTGGAGCGCCCGCCCCGAAGCAAGTGCATCTCGATGGCGTCATTTTCCCTCCCTTCAGCAGCACAGCATATAGGCTGTGTTTCTACAATAACAGGTCTTTTTACCTTACCGTAATGGTAAATTTATTGGCATTAATAACGGTTGTGTTTTTAATAAATAAGCTTACGAAAATTTTAGGATGAATAGCAAATTTTAGGTATAATTTTAGGAATTTAAGGAGGGTCACAAAATATTAGGAATTTTAAGGAGGAATGCGATCCCTGCTATCTTAACAAGTGAGTAGGGAAGGGACTCTTGTCTTTACACTATTCCTCTGGGCTTGAAAAATATCTGAAAAGTTACACACCCAGCTCGGCATGTGCAGAAATTATTTACCTACCCAGTCAAGTAAAAGCAGGATGCCCAGGAAAATTTATCTTTGAAAATAACAAATCAGAACCCTCATTTTTTTAAGTGAAAAAATATAAACTTTTTTATACATGCTTTTTATTTCGTTTTAAAGGTCTGAATTCAAAATGTTCAAAGTGCAAAAGTGTGTATCTCAAGTTTTAAGACGATGCTGAAATTGGCATTAAATGGTACGATGATGAAATATGTATTTGAGAAATTTAGTGATTCTGCCATGTTCTTTTTGTTAAAGTTTTTGCCCATAGTCACTAAACACTATAGCGCTAGTTTCATTAGGGGCATGCATCCTGTAGCTGACTCTAAAAAAACACTTGAGGTAAAATTACATATGGTTCCCAGGGCTTGAAAAATACCATGCCCGAGATGCCTGGGACATGTAAATTATTGGCCTGGGCAAGTAAAGATGAAATCTAGTTGCCCGGTCGAGCAACTAGGTTTAAAGAAAAAAAAAAGTTTGGAATGGAGAATTTTCTACTCTAGAAAAAAAAAAAAAGTTTGGAATGGAGAATTTTCTACTCTAGAAAAAAAAAAAAAAAAAAATGTCGTTGTGTGTTTTTCATTTCACTGCAAATCACCAGAAGTTGTATTATTATTATTATGGAATGAATGCCAAGGCCAGGAGGACACTTAGTACACTTAGCCGGGAGAAGAGCGAAAATTACCGACACCGATAACTTACCTAGTTTGTCTGAGAGAACAGTAGTTTGTGTTAGCTGCAGATATAAGTTGTATTTAGTAATGGATATGATTTTTTTTTTTTTTGGAAAAATATCCAGCAATGAGAGTATAACTCATAGTAAGCAATTATGTGGAATTCCCTGATCTGTCAGCGGTTGTTACAAATTCGTCGTCTGCATTGTTGAGTGACGTAATTTCAGAATCGGAATCTGTGTCGTTGGCATGGCAGAATTGAAACTTACGCAAGCAGAAAGTGTACGCAAAAAATCGCTGTCAGACAGTTCAGGAATCTTGGATAAAAACATTTAATTGGCCAAAGTCAAATGATGACAAGACTTATGTGGTGCACTACTTGCCAAAACCCATCCTAAAAAAATTGCTGATACCATCAGCAATTTTTTCAAGGAATGGGGGGGGTTACAGGTGATAATATAGTTTAATAACTATAAGTGCACACAACAGTAGCCGAACACGTAAGGATTGCCTTTGTTACTAAACAATTCTAGGGATATTTTATGATGCAAAATCACTTCTGTTTGCACAAGAGAAAAAGGTAAATAATTTTTACATTCAAAATTGTTGAAAACTACTTAAACTGCTGCACAGTTAACAATGACTATTTTTCTTGCAAAACACAGGACGTATATTAAAAATTCTTGAACATGGCATAATCATTAAATTTCTCAAATGCCATCGATTACCGTTCTTAAAACTTAAGATATATGCTTTTGTGCACTTTGAACACACACTTTTGCAAAAGATGTATAAAAAGTTTAGCAAAAATTTTAACTTTAAAAAATGAGGTTTCTGTTTTATCTTAAAAGATAAATTTTTCTGGGCATGTAGATTTTACTTCTGGGCAAGTAAATATTTTCTGCACTTGCCCAGCTGGGCATGTACCTTTACAGATATTTTTCAAGCTCTGGTTCCAATTTCTGGACCTGGAGCATAAATATAATTAAAGAAGTGATATTCTTCAGTTCTTAGCACTCAGTAACAATAAATACAACTTCTGGTGATTAGCAGTTAAGTGAACCACCATGATCAGTCCTCTCTGGAAGTCTGATAGGTCACCCATTTCACAAATACCTCATATGAACTGCTGATGAACAAACTTTTAGTGCACTGATTGATATACAACCTAGAGAATATGTACAAAGAAAAGATACACAAAAGATAATCACAACTATCTTTTTTTTCTGTGTAGCCTACACAGATAACATTAACCCCTATAATCATGGTGTTCACATTATTTTGTCCAATCCCTGTATATTCCACTAGTTAAAATTAATTTGTTATTGTTATATACAGGGTTATTAGGGAAATCCATTTACCCCCTCTAACTTTTAAACCGCATGGAAGTAACGTGTACCTATAAGGAAAGTGACCATGCACAATCGATTGGATATGCTTGTAGCGCCCCTAGTGGCGAAATACAGAACTTAGCAAAACTAACTCAGAAACCAAGAGAGATACGCAAAAAGGGCCAATTACAAAATGAAAGTGGTGTTTAATTAGTACAAAACGACACTTGGTTCAACAGAAACACTTGCAGAAAAGACAAGACATGTTTAAATACTAAAATTACACACAAAACAACACACAGTTCGTGTAGTACAGGTGCAACTAACCTGAGTAGTAGTCTACTGTAGACATCGTTCGAAGTTGCACCATCAGCGACGATGCACATCTGGACTTGGAACAGCATCGCAGGGGTTACTGAATTACAGGCCCTGACTATGTGTTCCTTTAAATCTGCCACGCTTGATGGTTTCGTAGAGTATACTTGATCTTTCAGGTATCCCCAAAAGAAGAAGTCATTGGCATTAGGTAGGGTGACCGTGGTGGCCATTCCGTACAACCACCATACCCAATAATATTGTTGCCGAACTGGAAAGGTTTTGTGGGAAGGACAGCTGTCATGTTAAAACCATATGCATGGTAATGTATTCAAAGGAACATCATCCAACTAATCGCTTACTGGACCACATAACAGCTGCAAGTAACGCTGACCTGTTAAATTTCCCTCAATGAATACAGATCCAATTACGGATGTTTGCCGCATTCCACACCACAAATTAAGGGACCAGTGTGCTTGTTTCATTATGTGTGGATTTTTCACATCCCAGTAGTGGGAGTAAATGTTGACTCGGTGATTGATGCTCCCGCCCCTTGTAAATGTTTGACTCATCAGTCCATAGGATGTTGTCCACAAACCACAGCATTTTTTTTTTATTGGATGTTTAACGACTACCATGAGCAACTCAAAGGGCTCTAAGCAGTCGCCTGTCCCTAATTTAGGGCCACTGACTCCAGGGAAGAGAGAGAGAGCCAGGGCCATAAGACAAACATAACATCCATGCCTCACCGGGATATTTTTTTGTTTCGAGGTTTAATGACCACTGTGAGTAACTCAATGGGCTATAAGCAGTCGCCCATCCTTAATTTAGGGCCACTGGTTCCAGGGAACGGAGAGAGCCAGTGCCGTAAGACAAACGCAACATCCATGCCTCACCGGGATATTTTTTTGTTTCGAGGTTTAATAACCACCGTGAGCAACTCGATGGGCTATAAGCAGTCGCCCATCCGTAATTTAGGGCCACTGGTTCCAGGGAATGGAGAGAGCCAGTGCCGTAAGACAAACACAACACCCATGCCTCACCGGGATATTTTTTTGTTTCGAGGTTTAACGAACACCGTGAGCAATTCAATGGGCTCTAAGCAGTCGCCTGTCCCTAATTTAGGGCCACTGACTCCAGGGAAGGGAGACAGCCAGGGCCATAAGACAAACACAACATCCAGGCCTCACCGGGATTCGAACCTGGACCCATCTCGGACGAATAGTCAGAAGCCATCGCTTAGACCACTGCGCCACCAGGGCAGCTGGCTTTTCCTGCCAGGTGCTCAAGACGAAGCTACAAAAGTCATACCACCTTTGAAGGTCTCCAGGTTTGCACGACAGCATCATGGTAGGGATGCGCACCATGTTCGTTCAAGATTTGCCAAACCCGTGGTGCTGATAAATCCACACTCACGGCTCGTTGTCATTGTACTACTTCGGGGATTTGCATGAATGTAACTCAGAACATCTGCAGGATGTACTCGCACACCTGCACCAATGGGACGACCGGACCAACGACGCTCAGTAACCCTTCCTGTTTCTTGCAGGCGCCAGACAACTTTGCCAATAGTGTGCAGCTGGATGCTGATGAGCGAGAAACTGTACTCTATACAACCTAGCAGATTTATTTACATTCTGCTGACATTCGCCGTACAGCAAGATCCTATCACAGTACTCGTCATTCATGAAGATACCTGTCGACCTCGTACTCTGATTCACACTCAACTTTGACCCATCATTTATAGACCTTCGGCTGTCTGATATCATTTTACGTCAAACTTGAAATTAAGCATAACTACGTGTTATATCACGTAACCATTTTTCTGTTGATGTCGCGTGCTAGCAGCCGGACATCTGATGCTTTGTTCGTGTTTTCTTGTCTTTTCTGTAAGTGTTTCTGTTGAACCAAGTGTCATTTTGTACTAATTAAACACCGCTCTTTCATTTTGTAATTGGACCCTTTTGCATATCTCTCTTGGTTTCTGAGTTAGTTTGGCTAAGTTCCGTATTTTGGCACTTGGGGCGCTACAAGCAGGTCCAATCGATTGCACATGGTCACTTTCCTATAGGTACACGTTACTTGTGTGCCGGCACGATAAGTGGTTTTGAAGTTAGAGGGGGTAAACGGACTTTCCTAAGAACCCTGTGTATGTATGTATGTATGTATGTACTTAAGAGCAAAACTGAAGACTAAGGAAAAAATTTTAGAATTTAAAACGAAGGGTGCAAAATAACATATATATATATACGACCGCCCATAGCGGTATAACTATACCATCGGGATCAGAGGAAATGCTATCCCACACTCACCAACCCGCTTGGCCAGCGTGGTGAGTTATGGCCAAACCCCTCCAAAATGATTCCACAACTTAAATCTTGGCCCTCAGTCTCCGGCAGCTGGAATGTACCTGGCCAAGGCAGCGGCCAGTGCGACATGAAGGCAGAGGGTGCTAAGAATCCCCGGAGGACCGGACTAGGCTGCCATCTGATGCTGACCTTGGCTACTTACAATGGACGCTCCCTATCTTCTGATTCAAGGCTTCTTGAATTGGAAGAGGAACTACAAAGGATCAAGTTGGACATCGTGGGGCTAAGTGAGGTAAGGAGAAAAGGAGAAGATCTCATCGAACTGAAAAGTGGACATCTCTTCTACTATCGTGGGACAGATACTGGCAGAACTAGTGGTGTTGGATTTATAATAAACAAGAAACTGAAGGACAAAGTTGTAGAAGTTGAAAGTTCCTCTGACAGAGCTGCAAGACTTGTTATCCAACTCTCGAAAAGATACCAGGCTCAGATTATTCAAACTTATGCACCCACCACAAGTCATCCTGAAGAAGAAATTGAAGAATTTTATGAGGAAATTTGTCATCTAAATAATAAAGGTAAGCAGCATTTGAAGATAATTATGGGAGATTTCAATGCAAAAATAGGGCAACGGCAACAGAATGAAACTTCAGTAGGTAAATTCGGTCATGGCAACAGAAACCAGCGTGGAAATACTCTTGTTGAGTTTGCAGAGGCACAAGGGTTTTTCATCTTGAACTCCTTTTTCAAGAAAAAGCCACACAGGAAATGGACATGGAGACATCCAAATGGGACGACAAGTGAAATTGATTTTATTATGTGTAACAAAAAATCCGTCATAGAAGACTGCAGTGTGCTAAACAAGTTCAACACAGGTAGTGACCATAGATTGGTGAGATGTAAGATGCACCTCAACACTAAACTTGAACGTGGCAAGCTCATAGGACAAACAAAATCTATTGACATAACCAACCTTAAAAAACACCATAATACCTTCAAGTTAGAACTGAAGAACAGGTTCTCAGCTTTAGAAGGCCTAACATCGGAAGAAGTGGACATCTATGAAGTTAACAGAAAAGTAACCAAAGCTCTTATGGAAACAGCAACAAAATTAGCTGGGTCTAAGAACAAGTTGCATGTGAACAAATTATCAGGAAAAACCAAAATGTTGATGCAAAAAAGAAGAGAGATGAGGACAACTAAAGAAGATGTGACTTCCAAAGTGGAATATATAGAGCTATGCAAGACAGTAAGAAAAAGTATCACTGAAGACGTAAGGAAATTCAACTGTGAACTAGTGAGGAAAGCAATTGAAAACAACCAAAGCCTAAAGATAGCAAAGGGACATCTCAGTAAGGGAAGAAAACAGATTATGGCACTGAGAAAAGAAGATGGTTCTGTAACAAGAAATAGAGGCGAAATTTTGACAAGAGTGAAAGATTTCTGCTCCAAATTATATGAAAGGGATGATATATGCACTCCAGACATCATGAAAGATACCAGTACCAGAGTTCCTCCAGTCCTTCCAGCAGAAGTTGCACATGCAATCAAGAACATGAAGCGAGGAAAAGCTCCAGGAGAAGATGGAATTACTGTAGACATCATACAAGAAGCAAGTGGAGAAATCGAAACAGTACTCGCCCAAATTTTCACTCCATGCCTTAATGAAGGAAAGATTCCTGAGGATTGGAACACCGCTACAATGATCCTGCTACATAAGAAAGGTGACATTGAGGATCTCGGAAACTACAGACCTATCAGCCTCCTATCAGTAGTTTATAAAATCTTCACTAAAGTTCTTTCACACCGCTTGAAGGTAACACTGGACATGGCTCAACCGAGAGAACAAGCTGGATTCAAGAGTGGCTACAGCACAATAGATCATATCCACGTGCTGAGAGAACTAATTGAAAGAGCGAGGGAATATGAACTTCCATTGTGCATGGCTTTTATCGATTATGAAAAAGCCTTTGATTCGGTGAAACCATCAGCAGTTACAATGGCTCTGAAAACCTGCGGTATTGAAGATGCATACATTAATATTATTAATAACATCTATGAAAATGCAAGTGCAAAGATTAGGCTGTTTGAAAATACAACACACGTAAAAATTGGGAAGGGAGTGAGACAAGGTGGCACCATATCTCCGAAGCTCTTTAATGCCACATTGGAGGGTGTTTTTCAGTCACTGAGCTGGGAAAACAAGGGGATAAAGATTAATGGAGATTATCTAACCCACCTTCGTTTTGCTGATGACGTAGTCATTTTTGCAACTACCCCATCAGAGCTGCAGAGTATGATCCAGGAACTTGCTGACAAGAGTAAAGAAGTGGGATTAAAAATGAACTTTCAGAAGACAAAAGTGATGTTCAATGCTTTTACAAGAAATGAAGATTTATCGATTGATGGAGAAAAGCTGGAGATAACAGACACGTACGTTTATCTTGGACAGCAGATATCAAGTGAGGGTCACATTGATGAAGAAATTAATCGGCGTACAAAACTTGCCTGGAGAGCTTTTGGAAGAAACAGCATAATTTTCAAGAGCAATATGCCATTATGTCTTAAAAGAAAAGTGTTTGATCAATGCATCCTTCCAGTGCTTACGTATGGTGCAGAGACGTGGACCTTAACTAACAGAGACATACAAAGGCTGTAGACAACTCAAAGCAGCATGGAGAGGTGCATGCTTGGGGTAACCAGGAGAGATAAGAAGAGGAACTCGTGGATCCGAAAAATGACAAGAGTGGAAGACATCATGATCAGAGTTAAATCCCTGAAATGGCAATGGGCTGGACATACTGCCAGAAGGACAGATCATCGATGGACAGCCGAAATTTTAGATTGGATTCCAAGGGACAGGAAAAGACCCAGAAGAAGACCACATGGGAGATGGGTGGATGAAATTCGAAAGTATGCAGGGGTGACATGGAGGAGACTGGCACAAGACAGACCGTTGTGGAGGAAACTTGGGGAGACCTTCGTCCAGCAGTGGATTGATAATGGTTGACAATGATGACACACACACACACACACACACACACACACACACACACACACACACACACACACACACACACACACACACACACACACACACCAGTGATATTTTATTTGATCACAAATGCCCGAATTTAATTCTGTGGACTCAGGCCTACTTTTCAAAAACACGATTACTGCCACACAATAAGTTACAGAGAGTAAGGCCTAGGAAGGTAATGCACATTAATGCACACAATTAAAAAGCGTATAACGGAAAGCTAACAATTTACTAATTAATTCTTTCACAGCAGGCAAACATTGGGTTGGTGCAAACGAAATGTCTGGCAAAGGACTAGCACACGTGGACGTCGAGAATGGAAAAGTAGGCAATTTACCTAGGCAAAATAATCCCCCTCGGCATCGACACATAGTTGCCACCTGTCTGGCAAGGCCACGATCCTGAAACGAAAAAAGTCTTGTTGCTGGGACCCGAAGAAGTCATCAACTGCACATTGAACTTCGCTGTCTGTCACGAACTGTTTCGCAGACAGGAAGTGGTCCAGGCGACGAAACAGATGATAGTCTGTTTGAGACAAGTCCGGGGATATAAGCAGGAGGAGGCTGTGCTTCATAGCCCAAGGCACTTAGTGCACAGCATCGTTCGTAGTGAAACACGAGGGTGGATGTTGTCCTGGAGCAGAACACCACCATGTCTGTTAACCAAAGCCGGTTGTTTCTGCAGCAAGTTCCGGTGCATCTGTTGTAATTCGGCACAATAACGTTCTGCAGTGATGCTTTGGTCTCTTGCCAAGAAACTCCGATAAATTATCCCGGCTGTGGACCACCAGACAAGGAGCAGCAGCATCTTGGTGGGTAGAGCTAGCTTAGGATGCCATCCAGCAGACTGTGCCTTGCGTAACTATTGTGCGGATCATTTCCGATTATCATAAAGGGCCCACTTATCCTCGCAGATGACGATTTGATGCAGTAGAGGTTACTATTTATTCCTGGCAAGTAGTGACGTGCAGACTTTCAAACGCATAAGTCTTGTTGGCAGTTGTCAACTCATGCGGCAGCCACGTGTCCAGCTTTCTGACCTTACCCAGCGCAGCCCGACGCCGAACAGCTGTCAAGTGGTGGACAGCTACCTCTGCAGCTATCTCAAGACACATTTTTTGGGGGTCCGCTTCAACCACACGTAACAGAACGTCGTCAAAAACAGCAACAGTTCGGTGACCACGGGCTTCGTTTTGCAGGTCTGTAACTTCGCTTCAAAACTTCCACAAACCATCGCTGAACGGCTGCATTCTCCCTAAACGCTTTAACGTTTTGAGCAGCAATTCCTGCAGAATGGCCCAGTTTAAATTCATACAGGAAGACGACCCAAATCTGGCGTCTGCATGTTTCCCTTGCAAGCCACATTACGTCCAAACAAACCATGCCCAAATCTTGTTCTTCACACACGTGCTAGCTATTTATACACTATCTACCAACAAGTAATTGGACACCCCTGCAATCGACGATATCTGCGGTCCTGATACACGTCACGGCCGCCGCCGTTAAATATCGTGTGGGAAATAACAACGCAACCAGTCGCATGCAAGATGCCACGCAGTTCGGAGCTCCCTGATTTCAAGAAAGGTGTAATCGTTGGGTATCACCGAAATGGCCCATCCATACGTGTCATATCCAGCGAGTTGAAGTACCCAAAATCGACAGCGGCCTACGTGATTGGCAAGTGGAAGATGAGAGGTGACTGTCGGAATGTGCCCCGACCCGGCAGACCCACAAAACTGGGAGTTGGAGACCGACGGGTGCCGACCAGAGAAATTCGGAAGAACCGCACCAAATCCATGGGCCACATCCGCGAGGAGTTTCAACAGGCATCCAGGAGTGTTCTTCGACGAATACCATCCGTAAGGAAGCCCATCTGCCTTTGATCCCTAAATCCAATAGCGCTGCTCGGCTAACTTGTGCAAAGAACGTCGACAGTGGAAGCAGGTTCTCTGGAGCGACGAATCAAGGTTCACCCTCTACCGTTTGGATGGCAGGGTCTGGGTTTGGCGTCTGCCTGGAGAATGCCTCCTACCGGAATATATTGTGCCAACTGTGAAGTTCGGCGGAGGTGGAATTATGCTATGGGGGTGTTTTTCCTGGTATGGCACGGGACCTTGATCGTAATTCCTGGTAGACTCAACGCCGAGACCTACTGCACCTTTTTGGATGACCATGCGCTTCCTACGTTGTGGCAGTTTTACGGGGTGGACCCATGTTACTTTCAGGATGACAATGCCACCTGTCATGTTGCGAGGTCTACCATGGCTTGGTATGGTGACAATGGGGTTAATCGAATGGACTGGCCTGCGCAGACATACATACATACATATCACTAAGCTGTTCTCTGAGATTCAGAGGTTAGCTCCAAAAAGAAATACAAACTACCAGATATTTTTACTTACTGTTGTCGTATCAAACTTCTCTATTTACAGCGATCTTGACATACAACTCGGGCTTCACTGATATCCATCACACACCGTACACAAGATCTTCTATACTTCATACTCATAATCTTTTTCTTATGCAGACACTCCTGAATCTGATCCACCCATGTCTTCCTTGGCCTTCCTCTGCCTTTCCTTCCTGCCACTTGGACTAAAAAGATTTTCTTAGTAAGCATCTCATCACTCATTCTTTCAACATGGCCAAACCACCGAAGCATATTGGTCTCCACCTTGCTAACAACATTTTGCTTCACACTACACAACTGCAACACATCTTCATTCCTCACACAATCAGACCATATCTTGCCACAAATCCCTTGTAAGTAACACATTTCTCCAGCAGACAAACAACTCCTATGTTTCTTCTGCAGTACCCAGGTTTAACTGCCATACATCAGAGTAGGAACAATTACACTTTCATACACAGCCATGCAGGACTCTCTAGAGAACCCATCATTCCTGTGAAAACCTCCCACAGCAGCTATGACTTTCACAATGAAGAATTCACGCCTACTAATTTCACCATCCAATTTGTTCTCTCTGACAAACATGCTTCCTAAATACACAAACTCACCCACCTGGTCAATCACAGTGCCGTTTATACTTACATTACATTCAGTGCTACCAGTTCCTCTCTCAAACACCATAACTTTGGTTTTTCCCTTATTTATACTCAGTTTGAATTTCATGCAAACTCCGTACATCTGAGACAACATACTCTACAAATCACTTTTGCTCTCTGCCAACAGGACAGTGTCATCAGCATAGAGCAATCTGCACACACGGATATCACCAAGAGATAAGCCACTATCATCTATTTTGGCATCACGCATGCATGCATCCGTAAATATATTAAACAGCCATGGTAACCTTACACAACCTTGTCTAACACCTGCACCAATAGAAAACCATTTTGATAAAACACCATTCACTCGTACATAAGCTCTACTACCAGCACACATGGCTTTTACATTATTAAGTAGATTCCCAGTAACACCATATTCGTTCAATACCTTCCACAAAAGTATCCTATTTACTCGGTCATAAGCTTTCTCTAAATCTATGAAGGTAGCAAACTTTTTTTACCAACAGCCAGATACTTTTCAGTCATCATGCGTAATGCAAAAATCTGGTTAGTGCAGCCTTTACCAGGCATAAAATCACTCTGAACATCGCACACTTTCTCTGATGTAAGACCCCGTACTTTTTCAATAACAACCTTACCAAATACTTTCCCTGGCAAACTTAGTAGGCTAATACCATGAATAGTTCTTGCAATCAGTCTGATTTTTTCCCTTATACAAGGGAACAATAATAGCATCCTTCCAATCCTGAGGGACCATTCCCAACTCCCAGTACAACTGGCAAATTTCAGTTAACCAGTCAATTACAGAGTCACCACCATATTTCAACATCTCAACAGTTATGCCATCAACTCCTGAAGCCTTACCATTCTGAAGAGATTTTAGAGCTTTACACACTTCTCTTGAGATGACACCAGTGATTCCATCCCTCACTGTGACATCATCTGCATCTGTCCCAGAATCATCTTTGCTTTCCTGATCTAATAACTCACAGAAATATTCACCCCATCTTTCACTTAATTCATTGGGCTCCCATATCATTTCCCCAATCTCATTCTTCACACAACTTACAACTTTGTTTCCCCTATTTTTCCTGAGTCTCATGTACTTCCAGAAGGACTTCCTATCTTTCCAAAAAGCCAGTTCATGCCTTTCCACCTTCTCTTTCCTATCTTTTGCCTTACTCTGGTGAACCAGCTTAGCAGCTTCACGCTTCTTTGAGCGATATTCATCCACAGAGACGCAGAGCCCGGACCTTAACCCTATTGAGCACCTCTGGGACGAGTTGGAGAATCGACTTAAGGGGTGCCCCCACCGTTCGAAATCGGTGAAGGGACTGACCTGTCTTCTCCAAGCTGAGTGGAAGAAAATACCGCTAGCTGTCGTACAAGGCCTGTTTGAGAGTATGCCCCGGAGGGCCGCAGCTGTAACCGCAGCTCGTGGAGGCTCCACCAACTATTGAAGGTGAAGAAACTTCGTTTTCCTTTGCTATCGCATGTGTCCAACTACTTGTTGGTAGATAGTGTAGTGACTCTGTGACATAATACCCGCAACACCTGCGGGTGGTTCTATTCAGCTCTGGTGGGGGCCTGTCTCCACTGCTCGTTTACGCTGGACATTTAATTCGCACCAACCCAATATAATTATCATCAGGAAGAAACACTGCAGCTTTAGCATAAATTATTTAAAAACCTCTGAAATTGAAACTATTTTTGAATGCCAGCATGACACCACAAATGAAAAGGTTCCCAGGTATTGCTCAGGTCTTCACACACCCCGACAGTTATGAGATGCAGCCTCGGGTACACTGAGTGTGGAGATATGACACTGTTTTGTTGTAGCGATTTGCAAACGAAAAAAAAAAAAAAATAGATTCAACTCACTAAAATAATGCATTTGCACTGATTTGACTGTTGACTTTTTTAGGGAACGATTTCTGCAGGGAATGACTCTCACAAATTGGTTCAGAGTCAGATCCGTTTGTGTCATTTAACTCTTCTCACAAATGATTTCTGTAGGAAATGTCTTCCACAAATCGGTTCTGAGTTATATCCATTTGTTGACTTTTCCAATGAAAGACTTATGCAAGGAATGACTCTTGTGGATCGGTTCCGAGTTGGACCCATCTGTGTCGTTTGTTGATTCTTCTGGTGAATGATTTCTGCAGGAAATGACTCTTGCGAATCAATTCGGAGTAAAATTCATTAGTGCCATTCTTTGACTCTTTCAGTTCACCGAAAGATTTTTTGTTCAAATCTATTTTTAAATCTTACAGAATATAGATTACTTTAGTGTTAAGACTTGTTCAAATCCCTGAGCCACGTCATTATATTGGTATACTGTACACGCAAATATAAAACAAAAACAATCCAAAATCTGAAATACTTTCGGTCCAAAGCATTTTGGATAACAGATGATCAACCTGTATAAGTTTATCAAGATTACCTTCTCAGAGCAGCATTCCTTGCACCTCTTTCCTGCTCTGTCCTCAAAGCAGCATTTTCTTTCTCCTTCAAGACTTCAAGTTCTCTGGCTTTATCTTGCTGAAACTTTGCAGCCCTTTCTGCCCTAAAGAAAAAATAAACAGACAAAAAATGAGAGAAGCTGCTGTCACCGTTCAACTTAAGTTTAAGGGATACAGGAAAGTGAAAGACATAGTACTAATCCAGGGGTCATGCTGCCGATTGCATTCTTCGCAATGTGGGGGAAAAAAAAACTTTGGCGATGGAAACAAAACTTTTGGGCGATTACCTTTTTGTTCTGTTATAACATTTTGGCGAAAAAAATTCAATTTGGGAAATAAGTTGCCGAAAACCTTAAAAATGCCAGAGCAACACCTGCTAATCCGCCACCCATTTCCCACAATAGTGTTATTCCACAGACTCCAAATAAACACAAATGATTATGGTAAATTCAATAAAAACATGGACCTATACAAAACAATTAATACTTACATCTTTTCCCACCTGAATTCCTTGAAATATTCATGGCAGATTAGCACAAAACACATACACTGAAGTGCAATTGAATTAGAGACAGCTGGCGTTATGCAAATGTGACGCTGTGGGTGGCCCTGTAAACGGAAACGACATGACATATGCAGCGATCCAACAATATAAGGAGTGATGCAATGGGAATCAATAAGAGTCGGACACAGTATGGGTAAGACAAAGGATCTAAGTGCATTTGATCGTGGGCAAATTGTCAAGGCCCGTCGAATGGGTCACTCTATCTCAGAAGTCGTGCAGGCACTGGGATTTTCACAAGCCACTGTGTCACGGGTGCACCGTGAGTACATCGAATACGGTAAAACCATCCATGCAAGGGCCAACTGCCCTGGACAACAGCGTGTGGATGAGCGGGGTCATTGTCAGCTAGCTTGCACTGTAACAGCGGATAGACGGGCCACAGTGCAAGAAATCACTCGGCAATTTAACGCTGGCGCACAAAAACGTGTTAGCAACCACACCACCCAAAACCATCTTAATCATCTTACAGTTTAAATTGCAAAACCTTAGTCAAAATTAGGTGTTAAAGATTTCAGTTTTATACTTAATTTCTCACAGTATACCTGAAAAATTGTTACTTGCATATACAAAAAGGGGAAATACAAAAATGAGTTATCAGTTCCAGTAGAAAGTGATGGGACTTGTAAGGTAAAACCTGATGGGTATGTGTTAATTTAGATTAGATACCCCATGGTCCTTCACTTTTTTTCTCTCTCTCTCTCAGCAAATTACTTTTCTCATTCTGTCCTGTGCTTTCAGCTGACGTCACCATCAACGTAGCCAACCAGAAGCAAAATTTCTAGGCACATCATAACTTCTGGATTTCCAGCAGCTAGTTGGGAAAAATAAGTACTTTTAAACACCCTAAACAAAATTAAGCACTTTTTAAAAATGTATAAGGACTGTGAGAACCCTGTATAACTTAATCTTGCTAATTCAGTGTAAGGCTCCGGTGGTGCAGATGCCAGCTCTCAATCAAGTAGTGTACAAGTTAAGGACTTTTAAGCACCCTAAACAAAATTAAGCACTTTTAAGAATTACAAATTTTGAAGATGTGAATCTGGTTTTTTTTTTTTTTTTTGGTGTAAATATGATACGAATGGCAAGTCAGACAATATCCAAAAACTCGAAAATTTCGTCGTCCTAGAGCAGGAATCAAACCCGTGTCTCCTAGATAGCACCCGAGTATGCTAGCCAATGCACCACCCAGAACAACCAAGTTTCAAGCTTCCAATTAATTTGAATATAACCAATCTTGCCAATTCAGTAACTTGATATTATCTTAATCTTGCCAATTCAGTGCAAGGTTCCGGTGGTGCAGATGCCAGCTCTCAATCAAGTAGTGTACTGACTTCATAAACAGAAACAAAAATTAGTTAGTGAAATAAATGAAAGTGAAAAACAATAAAGAGGCCTGCCCATGAAGAAAGCCAACTTTAAAAACAATACATTATGATTGTATTTATTAAAAATGTGAAAAACACTTCGAAGAAATTTTTTGACAAAGAGATCAAACAGTACATTGCAAACAAACTTCAACAAAATAGTATGCAAGCAAGGGGAGAAAAAGTAGCATACGCATACCTGTCTTGAGCTATTTGCGCTCTCACTCGCTCCCTTGCTACACGTTCTTCCTCTTTCTCCTTAGCTCTGTTGAGGGCCCATTCTTTCAATTCAGTTTCCTGCCTTGTTTGTTGAGCTTGTTGCACAGCTTTACCAACCTTCCTCCTCTCAATTTCTTCTTTTTTCTCCTTCTGTAAGGATAAAAACAATATTCAACAAAAAAGTTCATGAGCGCATTTTAAGTGTTGCTACATATAACGAAGAAAATGTCCACAATGATTAAAAAGCATACTCTTTGATGATAAAAAAAGAAAGGAACTACAACTAACAGACAAAAATAATAAACCAAAACAAAGTTCATTTTCCTTTTTGAGAGGGAGTAGTTCACATGATAGTATTTTAAACTATTCCCTGAGCAGAGTTTAAAAATATACAGCCTGATCATTAATCAAGTTTCCTTCACAAGAAATACCTAAAATTTATACTTCATATCATCATAATTGCCAACCATTATCAGTCTCCTGCTGGATGAAGGTTTCCCTAAATGTCCTCCACAACTGTTTGTCTTGAGCCACTCTCCTCCATGTTACTCTGGCACATTTTCAAATTTAATCCATCTCCCATGTGGTCTTCTTCAGAGTCTTCCTGTCCCTTGGAATCTAGCCTAGAATTTCAGCTGTCCATCGGTGGTCTGCTCTTCTGGCAACATGTCCAGCTCATTGCCATTTCACGGATTTTACTCTCATCATCATGTCTACCACTCTTTTCATTTTCCATATCCACGAGTTCCTCTTCTTCTCTCTCCAAGTTACACCAAGCATGCATCTCTTTAGGCTTCTTTCAGATATATGTTAGTGAAATAAATGATTTAAAAAGTTCAAATATAGGTATCTTTATTTCCTTTGTTAGTTTTGCAAATGGTGCAGAAGTAGCGGTCGGCAGAGCTGAGTTTGGGCTCAATTTTGGGAGCCCGAGCCCGTCTGAGCCCGTGCTGTATCAGCCCAGGCCCCAATTCTATATTGAAAGATGGAGCCCGGGTCCGAACGAGCCCGAGAACTGGCTAACCTGTTCAACCACTAATAAAAAAAACATCTTTTCCACACTTCCATTCTCTTCTCCTCCTGCAATTAACCAACATATTTCTCAAATAGGGAGAGGGGAAGGGACCTCTATCTATTTTTACAGTGTAACTGTACGATTTTCTTTGACAGTTCGTTTCCATCCGAGTGCTTCGGGTGGCCGGCCATCCAAAATGATTATGCGTTTCTGCAATTGTTATGTTGTCCAAATAATGCTAATATTATGTCACCATAATGCGCTGAAATATGTACGTT
Organism: Macrothele yani; assembly: GCA_039090855.1. Taxonomy (NCBI): domain Eukaryota; kingdom Metazoa; phylum Arthropoda; class Arachnida; order Araneae; family Macrothelidae; genus Macrothele; species Macrothele yani. The sequence continues at coordinate 104,983,454 of CM076999.1, read as the reverse complement.
GCTAAATAGAATTAGCAGGGAGTGACTGCGGGGAGATAGGTTGTAAATTACCATAGGCAAGCTATCAACTATCCAATATCTATAGTTCTTGGAAAAGCTTCTTTTCTGCAGAAACACACTAATGCACGGCCTATATCATTTTGTACCCAAGCCCGGAATAAATAACCATCTCGAATGCGTGTTCCCCAATCAGAACCAGTTGCCGAAGAATTCCCTTTACCAACTATAAAGTGTCGCATTTGCTAAATCATATAAAATCACATATATACATAAAATAAAATTATCTCGCTCTCCCTCTCTCCAAGAGGCCGAACTGCAGTAAATATTTTACAGCCCGAGCCCGATTTGTGCCCGGACTCTGCTTTGGGCTCGGGCTCAGCCCGTCTCAGCTCTAGTGGGTGGGGGCGTAATGTTGCTTGTAGAATGAAAATTTGTAGTTACATCAATGATAACATCTACATTTGTACATCATTTTTAATGCATTAACTCAATGGTGTAGTAAGTATTTTGCCACTTCAGCAGTTCGGTGAAAGCTATTGCACGGATTACACATTGGTTTAAACGAAGTGAGTTGCTGCCACCGTGTGATATGGCCAACAGGCAATCCAGTACATGACATCTGGATGATTTTACCAGAGGTCGCGTCATTGGGAAGTTGGAAGAAGGTCGAAGTGTGACTACTGTGGCAGAGGAGTTCGGGATCGCTCACAGCATCGTTTCACGAGCTTGGAGAGCATTTCGAATGACAGGAACAGCTGTCCGAGAGTTTAGCAGTGGTCGTCCACGAGCGACCACGGCGGCGGACGACCGGTTTATTGTCCTACAGGCGAGAAGAGACAGACGGCAGACTGCGGGAGAAATAGCAAGGCACATGCAACAGGCAACTGAACGTCCGTTATCGCGTATTACCGTGGCCAGGAGGCTGCACAAAGGTGGTCTATTTGCAGGACGACCAGTACGATGTGTGCCATACACCTGATCGTCGGAGACGGCGGTTTCTGTGGTGCCAGGAACACAAGAACTGCACACATCAGCAATGGAGTAGAGTTCTCTTTACGGATGAGAGCAGATTTAGTCTGACGAGCGATTCTGGACGTATACACATCTGGAGAGAGCAGGGAACATGCAATCACACCCCTCAATATCATCGAAAGGGACCGGTTTGGAGGTGGCGGAGTTCTCCTTTGGGGCAGTATTGATGCTTGGTAGCTACTGACCTGGTAGTACTGACCTCCACATCTTACAAGGAGGTTCAGTCACTGGCGTCCGCTATTGTACCGAGGTTCTCCTGCCTAATGTGCGTCTGTTTTGAGGTGCTGTGGGTCCTCAGTTCCTATTCATGGAAGACAATGCTGCACCTCATTGTACAGTGACCAACGCAGACCTGTTGGAGAGTGAAGATATTCAATGCATGGATTGGCCCACAAGGTCCCCAGACCTAAATCCAATTGAACACGTGTGGGACCTTCTCGGGAGACGCTTGGCAGCACGTCACCAGCAATGATTCCGCAGCTGCGATTGGCGCCACAAGCGCAATGGGCAGTGATGCCTCAACAGCTCCTTGACAACCTCGTCCTCAGCATGAACAGACGTAAATCCTGCAATGCAGTCAGGGGTGATCATATCCCCTACTAAAGACTGGATTTTTCTTGGCAGCCGCCTGTCACATGGACGTTTCTGTCTTCTCTTCAGTTGTGCTGGAAGCTACCCTTTTCAATAATGTGCCTTTGTATCCTTTGGATTCCTTGTTTGGACGGTTTTGCTCACTTGTCTTGTATTCTTACATCTTGGGGATCTTATGGTATTTTGAGTTGATGTGGAGCACTTCTGCACAACGTTATATTCGAAAAACCATCTCGTCCTTAATTTTTGCACGCCAGTGTTTGTTTATGTGCCATTGTCGTGTGAAGCCTGAGTTTTAAACCATTCTATTACCATGTTTTGTTTTTCATACTTTACCCAACCAACATTACCTGCAAATGAACTGGGCAGTTCTTTTGGTCATAACGAATGTGGTTGTGTTGAACACTTGAAAATTAATAAAATGCACCATCAGAAGGTGACAGACCAACTTTCTGAGCTGGGAACTAAAGTGATCGAAGAATCTGTAGCAGTATCATATGGTTCTTTCTGAACTACTTAGCAATAATCACGCACACATATGCTTAATATACATTAAAAAAAAAAAAAAAAAAAAAAGCACAATAGAACTGTACTTGCAATTAGTCTATTAATACCACACAGTGAAAAATCTGAAAAGCAGAACAATGCAAAATCCGGAATTAATTAGATCTGACACCCTTTCAAGAGAATTATTAATGTGTGTGTGTGTGTGGGTGTTCAGTTGTTTTAGACACAGAGATGCTGTCAGTAATGTTCTATGGTTTACCATGTGTTCACAGAAAACCAAATATATGTGAAAAACAAAACCACCTACATAAAACTATAAAATAAGCAAAACTACAAAATAACCTAATAACTTTCTGGATTTTTACAGATGGTGTAGTAGTAACATTATTCCATTTTAACTTCAAAATAAAAAGCACTACATCTTTCATACAGCAATGTTTCTTTGTTTTGAGGTTTAATGATCTCTGTGAGCAACTCAGTGGGCTATAAAGTAGTCAGCAGTGCCGTAAGACAAACACAACATCCATGCCTCACCGGGATTCGAACCCGGATCCATCTCAGACAAATGGTCAGAAGCAATCGCTTAAACCACTGTGCCACAGGGGTGGCACAGCAGCGTTCCGCTTGCTTTGCAGGATGCACATGCACCGAGTGATCACTGAATTACCCTTTTCCGTGGGAAAAAAAAATAGGACTTTCTAAGGACCTACACTCGAACTGATATTTTGTGTCATTGGAATATCACAAGTTGTGAGTGTAGGTATATATACATATGTAGGGGATTAAACAACACTAGTAGTCATTTACCAGGCATTTTGCCCCAAATATAAACTACTTTGCCTACAAAGAACAAAATTAAATTAAATACACACGGGGGGGGGGGACAAGCAGGAAACACAGTGACAATGCAGCAAGGTCAGTTGAGTAGAGCAGTAGACACTAGATAGATCAGACTACATGAGACAACTGACACCACAAATTGTGAAGAAGTCAAACAGACCCTCCCTCCCCCCACCTTTGACCCTCTGACTCCTGAAAAGACACAACACAGATGTCGATCCCACTGGTAAGGTCATGCAGGCTACAATGGGGAAAGTGTTGGTGTGTGTGCGTTTGGGGGTGGGGTAGGGGTTGAAGGGAGATCATTTCTAAGAAATTCCAAGGGATTATCTCCCTTCAATGAGCTAGAAAAAAGCTCCCCTGGTGAACGGGTTAGCATATTTACAGACACACAAACAAAAATGGGGGCACGGTCACGATGCCCATTACTACAGCGCTAAAACCAGATGAGGGCAAAAAATAAGCACTTGTTTTTAAAAATAAGGACTTTTAAGGACCTTAGAAATGGAAATAAAAAATAAGGAGTTCTTAACTCTTTAAGCGGCCGATGTATCTGAACCAAATGGTGCCCAAAATTTTCTGCCCTCCTCAAACAGAACTGTTGACATAGTGGCTGGGTTTTACGAAAGCTAAGGGAAAACTGTTCCTTTCCCTCTCTCATTTCAGCAGAACCGACTATATATCTGTCGCTGGTAGTAAATGCTCCATTATGGTCCTTAGTCTTATAGTCTAATTCCCTAATAATGCTTTATTCTCTGCTCCTTGACCCAAGGGATAATTGATATTAGTTGGTCACCCTCTATCCAGTGGCATGATGTCCCCCTGACACGGACATTATGCCACTGGGTAGAGGCAACTTACTGAAATATCTTTTCTCTCCTTTTTTAGGTTCTTCCCATTTTTGTAGTATTTTTGGAAAGAAAGATAATATGACAGGAAGGGTTAAGAAAAATCATTTCCCATAAATGACCACTTTGAATGAAAACCTAAGGGGAAAACAACGCTTCCTGGTGTTCAGGTTCTTTCGTTCCTGTCGTGTTCGACCTACTTATTAGATGGCGAATATATATATTCGTTCCAGTGGATTTCAAACCATTTTCCTAACCCGAGTTAATTCATTCCAGCCGGTTAAAGGGTTAAGGACTGTATGAACCTTGGAATTATGACCACCCTTAGCAAAAGTGGATGTGATCTGCTGACCATGTGACTTCTGAAAGGGTGCAATTAGTCGACCAACATAGAACATATGAGGTGTGAGTGGAGCAGTAGGTAGTAAAATTCAGAGGATGATGGGCAAATGGAGGGATTTTTTTGGACTTTGAAAAAAGACATATTGTAGGAGCTTGGATAAGGGGCGCTTCAGTTTCCTAAACAGCTGAACTGGCGAGTTGTTTATGAGCAGCCATAATTAAAGCGTATCAGGACAGGACTGGCGTGAAAATGGTCAAACAACGACCCAGAGACAAAACTGCTCAGGGCAGCAAAAGGCTGATGTGAGTGATGAGCGCCGAATCTAATGACTCGTACAGGTCAACACTGTTGCATGGTGTGGGGCATGTTTACCTGGCAGGAACTGGACCCCTAGTGCAAGTGGAACAATATACGACTGGTGCCCACTATCGTGAATAGCTTGCTGACTCTGTACTCCCAGAACTGATGCACTCTTTTCCAAATGGTGCGTGTCTACCACGATAACAATGAGCCGAGCCATATCCAAAGATGTGCAGGAATGGTTTGAGGAACATAGTTCCGACTTCCAGCATATCGACTGGCCTCTGAACTTCCGATACCAATCCCATAGAGCACTTGTGGGACCACATGGAACAGCATATCAGGCATCTGGTTACCCTAATCATCTCTGTACCTGCACTGAAGGCTACATTACACACAACTTGGTTGGCCATACCTCCCAACTGCTTCTAGCATTTGATTGAATGGATGCCCCTTAGGATAGCTGCTGTACAGAGGGCGAAAGGAGGACTTACGAAGTGTAAGGTAGGTGGTCATAATTCAGTGATCACTCAGTGTGTGTTGAATCGATGCCACGCCGGATAGCTGCTGTACTGGGGGCTAAAGGAGGACCTATGAAGTGTTAGGTAGGTGGTCATAATTCAGTGATCACTCAGTGTATGTTGAATCGATGCCACATCGAACTGAGGGCGAAAGGAAGACTTGCAAAGTATTAGGTTTGTGGTCATAATTCAGTGATCATTCAGTGTATGTTGAATTGATGCCAAGTCGGATAGTTGCTGTACTGAAGGTGAAAGGAGGACTTATGAAGTATTACGTAGGTGGTCATAATTCAGTGACCACTAACTGTGTCTGCTCATTGGATTTCCTTGCTGCTGTTGCACATGAAGGTCACAATGATATCTCTTTCACAATTTGATTAACTGAATTGCTCACTTACTTCACTTTCTTCCAGTTCTTTAAGAATTCTTCTTTCCTCCAATAAGGCTTTAGCCCTAAAAGTACAAGAAAATATTTCATTAACAATCAGTGTAAGTACCACATGGAAACTGATTTGGGTAATTAACATACACATTTATGAAAGAACAATATACAAAGTTTCTTTGCTCCCTTTCTCATATGATTATGAAAGTACACTACAATACAAAATTTCCCAATCCTCGGACTTTCTCAGCTTAAACTCCCGTTTTTATTTAATACCACTGGGACACACTAAAATATAAAGACAATACACAAGCTTTGCAAATTACAAGAGATGTATGCATAGTGCACACACAAGTACAGAAAAATTCTGAATGCTTATTGACCTTTAACTGCCCAGGTCTTGTGTTTGTCACATATCAACCCACACCCGGTCTCACAGACGGACACATTTTTATGGTTTACTTCATGTTAACTTTCATTATGGCATAGAGGGAGACAACTATACATACACAGTGTGGCAAAGAATTTTTAAGACTGGGTATGTAAAATGAAATAAAAACAAGAAATTATAATTTGTTTTGGTTTGTTATTCAAAATAAGTCCCTCCGGCTGCAATACACTTGTTACAGCGATTTAATAGTGATTCCAATGCCTGTTCCAGTTCACTTTGCGGAATTGCCTCCAAAGCACGCGTCGAAGCTGTTTGTAAGGTCGAAATATCATTAAAATAATACCCTTTTAACGTCATTTTAAGTTTTGGGAACAAAGAAACGTCGCAGGGTGCTAAATCAGGCGAATACGGTGGATGATTCAACACACAGACGTTATTTTTCGCCAAAAATCTACGCACAAGAAGTGAGGTGTGACTGGGTGCATTATCGTGCAACAAACACCAACTATTTTCATCTCGATATTCTGGACGAATGCGACGAATTCTGCCAATCAAACGCCTCAAAACATTTAAATAAAACTCACCAGTAATTGTTTGTCCACTTGGAACAAATTCTTTGTGGATAATACCCTTACTATCGAAGAATGTAATGAGCATTGTTTTGATTTTCGATGGAACTTTTCTTGTTTTTCTGGCTTGTGGCGAGTTTTTTGACTTCCATTCCGCACTTTGTCGCTTTGTTTTAGGATCATATTGAAAACACCATGTTTCATCACCTGTAACAATCAATTTTAAGAAGTTTGGATCATTTTCAGAGGCTGAAATGTCTCTGCAATGTGCACTTCTCCTTGATTTTTGTTCACTGCTTAACGTGTGTGAAACAAATTTAGCACAGACTTTTGTTTTGTCCAAATCTTCATGCAGGATGGTTCGAATCGTTTCTTTGTTGATGTTTAAAGACTCTTCCATCATTCTTAGTGACGCACATCGATTGCTTGCCACGAAATCACGCTCTCTTTCAATAATCTCAGGTGTCCTAGATGAACTTGGTCTTCCGGTATGCTTATCATCTTCTAGCGTATCTCCGTCCAAAAAATGTTTGTGCCACAGGAAAACATTTGATCTACTTAAACAAAACTCACCGTAAAATTGTTTCATCATTTGGTATATTTCCGAGGCACTGTTACCAAGTTTTGTGTTAAATTTAATAACAGCCTTTCGTTCCATCTTAATAATTCAACATGAAAAATTTTTTACTTCTCTAATGAACGGCCGTTTCGTTTGTGTTACTTTAAGAACTGCACAGTACTTTTGGCAGAAAGCAAGCAGATGGTCACAGTTTATAACGCATTCACGATTACACTGGTGGCGCCACCGTAGGCTGAAATCTAGCGCCAGTCTTAAATATTCTTTGACGCACTGTGTATGCATGGGCTCAAACCTTTCCTGGAAGTAGGCAAGAAGAAAACAATTTGTTTCCAATGTGGTGGTCTGTGAGACCAGACCTGTGTTGTTAAAGGGTTAACAAAAACTGCATTTTTTCAATATCTTTAAAAGTAATTATTTTGCTTTATTAACACAAGCTTCCTGATAATTAACACAAGTTAGTAAAATCATGCAATGCATTGATTATGATACGCTTTCCAACATACCAGAAATTATTACTCAAGTTTTGTGGATAATGGCTGTGGAATAAATCTCGCTCCTGTGTCCTGACCTTTGACTCCATTTCGATGATATTCAACAGAACCGGTTCAGTATACCTCAGGAATAGCATACTAAAGGTTTGTCGCAATAGAAGCAGCTTTACGCAAGTTATGAGAATAATGGCTGTGGAATAAATCTTGCTTTTGTGCAATGACCTTTGACCCCATTTCGTTGATATTCAACAGAAGCGGTTCACTATACCTCCGGCACAACTTAACGTTTTGTCGCGATCGAAGCATTTTTAGGTAAGTTATGATGCACAAGGGCAATGGAATGGATCCCACTCCAGTGTCCCAGGTGGTTCTTTACCACATACTAAAATTTCATCAAAATCGAACCATATTTACGCATGTTATGACACATAAAAGGCAATGGAATGGATCCCGCTTTTATGCCCTGACCTTTGACCCCATTCTGCCCATTTTCAATAGGGTTTGTCCCCAGGTGGTTACTTACTACATACTAAAATTTCATAGAAATCGAACAATTTTTACACAAGTTATGACGCATAAGGGTAATGGAACAAATCCCGCTCTTATGCCCTGCCTGACCTTTGACCCCATTTCGCCCATTTTCAATAGGGTTCGTGCCCAGATGGTTCTCTACCACATACTAAAATTTCATCGAAATCGAACCATTTTTACGCAAGTTATGACGCATAAAGGCAATCCAGCTCCTATGTCCTGACCTTTGACCCTATTTCACCCATTTTCAATAGGGTTCGTCCCCAGGTGGTTCCCTACCACATATTAGAATGTCATCGAAATCGAACCATTTTTACGCAAGTTATGATGTATAAAGGTAATGGAATGGATCCAGCTCCTATGTCCTGACCTTTGACCCTATTTCACCCATTTTCAATAGGGATCGTCCCCAGGTGGTTCCCTACTACATACTAAAATGTCATCGAAATCGAACCATTTTTACGCAAGTTATGATGTATAAAGGCAATGGAATGGATCCAGCTCCTATGTCCTGACCTTTGACCCTATTTTACCCATTTTCAATAGGGATCGTCCCCAGGTGGTTCCCTACCACATATTAGAATGTCATCGAAATCGAACCATTTTTACGCAAGTTCTGACGCATAAGAGCAACGGAATGAATCTGCTTTTATGTCCTGACCTTTGACCCTGTTTTGCCCATTTTCAATTGGGTTCGTCCCAAGGTGGTCCCCTACCACATACTAAAATTTCGTTGAAATCTACCATTTTCACGTGAGTTATCGTGCAGACGGACAAAGCTGGAGCATATACCCTTCTTCAACCTACGGTTGGAAAGCGTAAACAACAATCAGACATCTCTGAATTTACTGTTTTTTTACGTAAAAAGAAAAAAAAAAAAAACCCCAGTAAATTCAGAGATGTCTGATTGAAACAGACCAAGGAAACCCACAAACACCCAATACATACCACCAAAGGAACATACAATTCCCACATACTTGCAATAAGCCTTGGACCCAAAAACATATAAGTACTCGAACCCATTACATGGCTAATGTACCGAATGGAGCCTAAAATACAAACAAGAAAAATTCAGAACAGCACCATAGCCGCCTCACTCTAAAAGGTGAAACACAAAACAAGCAAACAGCCGTTTTGATATGATTTGAGTATAGTCTCTGTTCTTTCTTTGTTTTGTGTTTCACCTTTTAAAGTGAGGCTGTTCAAATTTGTCTCTTGTTTATATTTCGGGCTCCATTCGGTACATTAGCGGGCAATGGGTTCAAGTACTTATATGTTTTTGGGTCCAGGTGCAAGTATGTGGGAATTGTACGCTCCTTTGGTGGTATGTATTGTGTGTTTCGTTTGGGTGTTTGTGGTTTTCCTTGGTCTGTTTCAATTATTATTTGCCTATATAGCCTTTCCGCCTGGATTGCTGCTTTGCACATCAGGGGGGGGGGGCTTTTTTATGATTTGTATTGAAGTGCTTTCTTTAGCTATCTCATTAGTGTTCCTATGTATATTTTTCACGTTTCAATGCCTGTACTTTTAAATGTACTCAAGATTACGCTGTTAAACTAAAATATTGTATTCACATGTGTTCTTTTAAATTTGTAAAGTACACAGATACATATAATAATGAAAATTAGAAAATTAAAGCCTCACCTCTCAACTCTGTCTTTCAAAGATGCTACTTCTTCAGGGCTTGAAGAGGTACTACTTTCCTGCACTTCCTGATTTCAAAAATAAAACCCAATAAGTACACTCAAATTAAACGCTCATAATTAAGATGACAAAGACACACAAATCTGAAATGATGATGTACGGCAAAAAATACTTTATTGTGCCAAGCTTTCGCCTTCCAATGGGAGGCTTTATCGAGGTGAACTTACACTAGAACAATGATCAGTCTGGAGTTTAAAATCAAATAATAGCACGAGTATTAAATATAAATATATTGCATCACAAGCACGTAAACTGACATTAACTATTGGATGGGTCCGATGCTCACACAAAGTAACATACAATATCAAGTCACATTTTACACTAGTCTCGATCTTAGAGCCTGCAGAAAATGGAGGATCATGGTGTAGTAAATTTCTAAGAAACATTCCACAAAGCACAAGAGAAAACAAGTGGTTCTGGAACAGAATGCATATGGGTTGTCCAAATGAAATATAGACTCGGGTTGACAAGTGGCAACCGCCGAAGTGATGGTTCTGCAGTAACCACATACGAGGGTTGTACTGAAAGTAATGCAAAAGTGGGTATAACTTCTTCATTAACTGACAGAGGTTATTCAAATTGCACAAGTTGGTAGAATAACTCTTTCTCTAGACGAAGGAACTACTAAACATAGTCTCCATCACAAGCAATGCGTTTGTGCCATCATTGAACCCAAATCTTCTGAAAAAAATTCAGGTGTGGACCCACTTCTTCACAACCACTTTCACCTTGTCTGTGTCATCAAATCATTGTCCCCGGAGACTGTCCTCCATTGGACCGAACAGGTGGAAGTTGGAGGACGCCAGATCCGGGCCGTATGGAGGGCCACCGACCAGCCTAATTTGCTGATCGCCTGATTTGTTGCTGAAGATGTGTGTGGTCTTGCATTGCCATGGTGAATGTGAATCCTTTTCAGATTCTTGTTCAGTCTCTTCCTCCTTATGGCTTCTCTAAGCTTCTTCAGTGTCTCAATGTACCGCTCGCTGGTCACGGTACGGACGTGTTCCAGAAAATCAAGGAGAATGATAACCCTGTCATCCCAAAAAACAGTCACCATGACTTGCTGTGCCGATTGCGGGCTCTTGAACTTCTTAGGCCTCGGTGAAGAGGTGTGATGCCATCCCATGGATTTAATCTTCATTTCTGGATCGTAAAGATACGCCCCACATTTCATCCCGTCACAAGATCGGAAAAAAATGTGTCTTCATTGGCTTCAACCAATTCCAGAAGATCAGAACAGACTTCTACCCTTTCCCTCTTTGAATCAGGTGTTAACTGTCGAGGGTACCCACTTTACATGCATTTTCCGATACCCTAAGTCTTCCATCTTCTGTATGGCATTGTGAGCACAGTCCAGTTGTGCAACAAGCTCACGGATTGTGACTCTTCTCTCGGCGTGAATCAATTCATCCACTCGCTGACGAGTCGGTGGTTGCAGATGGTCTCCCACTGCGTGGTTTGTCTTCAATGATGGTTCCCCCTTCTTTAAACTTCTTCATCCATCTGTGCACATTGCTCTTGTCAATGGTTTTATCTCCGCAAACATTCTGTGGAGGTCCGACAGCCTGCACCCTTCCTCTGTCAAGAACTCAATGACAGCACGCTGCTTCTGCTTGGAATCTATTACAGGGCGTTTCACTCGCTATTTTACCTGGCATTTTTGCAATAACTGTAAGAGGAATGACGATATCGTAACGAAATTTGAACTGGATTTACCTCAGGCCGTGAGAAAGCAAACGGAAGCAACATGTAGGAGTCGTGGGCATGGTCAGAGAGAAGTGGTGGCGCTAGTGTATCGCGACTCCTCATCGCCTGCTAGACGAGCGGGCGTCTGTCAGTTTACCGAGTCTGCCGACACAGTACGGTCTTCATTTTGCCGCTCGTGGAACAATATGGTTGTGTGTGTGTTGTTGAACAGAAAACGTTGAAATGAACCGGTATACTCTAGAGGAGCGAGTGTATATTGTGTGGACGAACTGGCAAACTAAATTGTTGAAGTCGTGTCGAAAAGAATTCGTTAAGAGGTTTGGAGGTCGGAAACCACCATCAATGCTCTGCATTTGATGGTGGTTTCCGGCAAAGGTAACCTTCACCCATATCGTGCAAGCGTTGTTCGCGCATCCAACTACCTGGGTGTAAGTAATCCAGGTAGTTGCCTTCAACGCACGATCTTAATAACAAGAGTAACTCACAATACAAATTTAAATTCGTTGGCTGAATTTAAAGATTTTATTGTATATACAAATATAAGAACGTGACATTATGTCATATTAATATCTGATATCTATATTATTTCATGTAACACTCTATTTAAACTTGTTCCTTCTTCTGTATCTGATGATGGGTTCTAGGGAAACCTGAAAGTTCTTATGTTTGTATATACAATAAAATCTTTAAATTCAGCTAACAAATTTAAATTTGTATTGTGAGTGACTCTTGTTATTAAGATCGTGCATTGAAGGCAACTACCTCGATTACTTTGGACTATTTCTGCACCAATTTGAATTCTCCTAATACCTTTCTGGATATGTCAATGCCCCAAATTCCCGTTTTTTGGGTGACCGACAATCCCCACGCGACACACGAAGAACCCCTATATCGAGCGTCATGTTCAGCTCCGCCTGGACGCTAATGGTGACCATTTCCAACACATGCCATCTCCTTTCTCACAGCCTAAGGTAAGTCCAGTTCAAATTTCGTTACGATATCTTCATTCCTCTTACAGTTATTGCAAAAATGCCGGGTAAAGTAGCGAGTGAAATACCCTGTGTTTACCTGCAATGAAGAAGAAGGTTAAGTATAGAGGAAGAGTTACTCTACCAACATGTGCAATTTGAATGACCTCTGTCAGTTAATAAAAAATTATGCCCACTTTTGCATTACTTCTGGTATAACCCTCACATAAAAGAGGAATGCAGCGTGAAAATCATTTGGTTGGCGCGATGCGCGTTGGTTGTGAGTAATATCAAAGGAGCGTTAACGACCTATCTCATGGATACCTCCAAGCAGGCACAGCAAGCCGCGATCCAATTTTTGACAAAAGAGGGAAGCAAATCGACAGGAACCTTAAAAGGCATGCAGGTGGTTTATGAGAATGCATGCAGTACAGTCTTGAAAGGCACTATGGATCTGCAAGACCTGGCCCAGCAAGCAGCCATCACACCGCACACGATCGCAGCAGTGGACGAACTGGCGACAGTTACAGGCAGAATAACAGTTAGCGAGTTAACAGCTACAATAGGCATCAACAGCAGAGATGCCAACCTGAGAAAAAGTCATCAGTAACAAAAAAAAAAAAAAAATATGGAGTTTTCAGTACAATCCCTTTTACCTTCAAGTAAGATTTTCAGTAAATAAAAAATATTTATTTTAAAATATCAGAATCGTTTATAACACTTTTTAATAAAATTAATAAGTTCCAAAATGTACTTTTATTTAAAAATTCTTCAGTAGAGGCAACAACTTAGCAGAGAAGGTTCAGCTTTGGCTCGCCAGCCCTGACGTACGAGCTATAGAGGCATCATCGGCTTCGCGGGTGACACCGGACCTATTCGGCGAAAAAAAAAAAAAAAAAGTGTTGCAAGCGTCGACGTGCGAGCTATAGAGGAGTCATCGGCATGGAGGGTGACAACCAACATGCAAGATATTCATCGAAAAAGGATGTCCCGCAAGCCCCGACATACGAGCCATAGAGGCGTCATAGGCGTGGCAGATGACACCCGACATGTTGCTACATGTTGAAAAAAAATCCTTGCGAACGCCGACATGCGAGCTAGAGAGGCGTCATCGGCATGGCGGGAGACACCCGACACGCTGATGACATTTCTTTTTCTCTATTCAGTGAAATAGAAATATCTCGCAAGCACCAACATACACGATATAGAGGCGGCATTGCCGTGGTGGGTGACACACGACCTATCCAGCAAAAGAGAAATGTGTCGCAAGCGTTGACATGCGAACTATAGAGGCGTCATCGGCATGGAGGGTGACACCCAACACGCAAGATATTCAGCAAGAAAGGATGTCTCGCAAGCTCCGACATACGAGCTATAGAGGCATCATAGGCGTGGCAGACGACACCTGAGGTATTCGGCGATTTCATAATGTCAGGTGTCACCCTACAGTCGAGCGGAAAGGGTTAAAACTTTTGAACCGAAATTTTCACAAGAAGAAAGCCACATGTAATCAGTGTCAGGGTTCATACCCTTTTCAGTGGAAAAAAAATAAGGGCTTTCTAAGGACCTACACTGCAATCGATATTTTGCGTCACTGGAATATCACCAGGTATGTGTTTATACAGTACGTATATATACATATGTAGGGGGGTTAAACAGTGCTAGTGTCCATTTACCAGGCATGTTGCCCCAAATATAAACTACTTTGCCCACAAAGAACAAAATTAAACGAGCAGGAGACACAGCGACAATGAATAAAGGTGAACTGAGTAGAGCAGTAGGCACTAGATAGATCAGACCACAGGACCCCATAAATTGTGAAGTCAAACAGACCCCCCCCAACCTTTGCTTTGACCCTCTGATTCCTAAAAAAAAAAAAAAAAAAAACACAACACAGATGGTAAGCTCAGGCAAGGTAAGTCATGCAGGCTACAATGGGAAAACTGGGGGGGGGAATGTAGAAGGGAGATCATTTCTAAGAACATTCAAGGGGATTATCTCCCTTCAATGAGCTAGAAGAAAGCTCCCCTGGTGAATGGGTTAGCATATTAACAGACACACAAACAAAAATGGAGGCAGGATGGCGATGCCCATTACTGCAGCACAAAAACAAGACGGGGGGGGGGGTAATGAAAATAAAAAAAAAAGGAGTTCTTAAGGACTTTTAAGGACTGTACGAACCCCGAGTGTGAAGAGTTCGCAAAAGGTGCTAAACTGAGCTCCCTCTCGGCTTTTGCACACAGCACTCTCAAATGGCTGTACGGGGAGTCATGTGACATACAGCGTACGAGGAGAAGATCTTGGCTTCTCCTCGTACGCTGTATGTTTCAGAAGTCAGAAGATCGAACACGTATAGGAACTACTTGTAAAGTGTGTGTTTTTGACCAAACAACGGTAAAAAATAGAAAATCGCATGAGCAAGCTTTTCTGTAGTTTTATTGGGTAACTTTCGTATAACCGTAAGATGGAGTAAAAATTCGTACAAACTACGGAAAATTCATAAAAGTTGGCATCTCTGCAACAAGGGTACCACTGGCACAATCTTCCACCAAGAACTGGGGTATTCAAAAGTGTGTGTGCAGTGGGTTCTAAAGCACCTGACGGAGGATCTATGAACTTATCAATCGATGGCACACCTGCTTAAATATTAGGGTTGCCTATTTCTAGTGATAGCAGCACCCGTGTGTTATGCAGGGTGTCCATAAAGTCTTTCCCACATTACAAAAATTAATATAAAAATCTATGTAACAATATAAAATGGTTGGCAACATACAGTAATATAGCAGCACTCTTTTTTTTTTTTTTCTGTTCTTTAGGTGAGCGCTACTGCTGAATAAGAGTAGCATTTCATCAATAATGGCTTCCACGCAAGAAAAAGCGGTGTGTGTGTTGTGGTTCCAGGAGACCAAATCAGTGGTTACTGTCCAACGTCATTTCAGAAAAGAGTACAGTCGATCACCACCGGACCCAAAAAACAAACAAAAGCTTGATATGAAAAGTTTAAAGCAATGGGTAGTGTTGGCGATCTCCCCCAAGCGCGCTGACCACCAGTTACACAAGAGACAGCTGCAGCTGTTCAGGAGACATTTCTGTGAAGCCCCAGAAAATCCATTAATTCCCTTGCCACAGTTCATAAAATTTTACACAATACGTCTTCATCTGTATGTTTATAAGGTATAGATCGTTCAAGCTCTTCAAGCCTGATGACCAGCCTCACCGTACTGCATTTGCGACAGAGATGTTGCAGCGCATAGCTCGCGATAGCGATTATCTGCACAGTGTCTGTTTCCGAGACAAAACTACCCGCGACGAATCGCCGTTGTCGATAAATTGACGCCACACCGTCAGACTGAACAATGGATGACGGAATACTTTTACCCACGAATTAGCGCCGGAATCTTAATTTTTCCCCTGGACTACAGGAGTTCAAATTTTTGGAAATTTTGGAACAGAATCGCCTCTGTGATATTTAAATGTCTGGCGCTATTTTGCGACAGGACGCTAATTTTTCTCGCGCGTTTTAGATTAGTTCATCGCATTTTGCGAAAATAGCAATCGTAGCTTAACCTCTGGATGAAATTAGCATTTGAGAAACTTAAGTGATTCTGCCATGTTCCTTTTATGGAAGTTTTCACCTTTGTCATTAAACATCAGAGGCTAGTTCCGTCAGAGGCATGCATCTTGTTGCTGACTAAAAACATTTTAAAAAGCAAAACTACATATGGTTCCAATATCTGGACCTAGAGCATAATATAACTGAAGAAGTGATATTCTTCTGTCCTTGACACTCCGTAACAAGAATACACTTCCAGTGGTTAGCAGGGAAAAGAAATATGTCATGCCCTCTCTTTCTGTAACAGTGCACTACGGGGCAGAAAAAAAAAGCATATTGAAAGGAAGGCACCACTCCATAGAACAGTTAAAAGAAGTTCTGAGGGTCATTTTTATTAATATCAACAAGGCTCGGCTCTGCTCTGCTCTGCAAAACATCACACAGGTTATGGTGCTAAATCATTTCATGTCACAAAAATGCTGCTGGTCACACCGACCTTTTGGGCAAATTCAAGAGTTCTCTATGAACAATAAACTGTAGTTACCATTAGCAGTCAAATATATTACCAGCAATAAAAATATACTCTGCTCAATAAATATATTATCAATAAATATCCTTTTAAAATTATCAGCCAATAAATGTAATTTATATCTCCCTATACTAAAAAAAAAGTAACTGCCGCCGCCGCTGTTTTAGAAATTTCGCTACACTTGCGCTTTTTTAGCTTACAGCACGAAAAGTATTGAAAACAAAATTATGAAATTTATATCGTTTGCAAAGAATTGTTTGGAGAACACGCTGAAATAAACCGTTTTTTGATTCTGGAGATGCTTCAAGAGCTATTGTATTTCAAAGTTAAGGTAAGCAAAAAAGTACTATCAGTTTGCGTTCTGGACACACTAACAAGCAACAGAACCACAAAACTTTGTAGGCATGTAGGGCCATGGCTGAATTTTTCCAACCTCATTGCCCCTTTTTATTTATTTAGTTTATAAGAAATTAATTTCTAGATTTCACAAAATTCTCTATTTTGAGATGGGATCCATTTTAAAAAACGCATATATGGCAAACTATAAATCATAAAGCATTGTAATTTTTACAGCATACAACTGTCATCCCTCTTTTACAAAAATTTCTTTTAAGTCATTTTCTGATTTTTATGCATTTTTTAAAGACGCAAAGGAAAAGAATGAGCGGCTTATTCTATCTTCAGCGTTAACCCACACAGGAAAGGAAAGTTCTGGTCCTGTGACCTGCTGCCATGGTGACGCAGCTATTTTTAGCACTGTCTTCTCATTGGGTGAAAGGACAGGCTACAATCAAACTGGTAATGGCACAATGCTTAATGACGTAGCAATGTTTTTAAAGTTACATGAATACCTATGCAAATATAGGATTTCGCCTCATATATGAAATGCAATGAGGAAAAATGCGAGCGTGTTCGTCCGCATATAGCTTGACCACTTTTAAATGACCTAGAGATCTGAAAATTGGCATGCTCACAGGTCTTAAGATCCATATAGATCTGAAAATTGGCATGCTCATAGGTCTTAAGATCCATATACCTAGAAAAGTACTAAAACAACAACAAAAACAAAATGGTAGCTTTGGAACATTGTCTGCTTGAATTTTTCGTGAATTGTTTGACCATTTCTAAACGACCTAGAGATCTGAAAAATATCATGCTAATAGGCCTTAAGGTCCGGATACCTAGAAAAGTCAGAGAAGAAAAAAAAAATGGCGGATTTGGAACATTGTCTGCTTGAACTTTTCATGAATTGTTAGACCACTTCTAAATAACCTGGATATCTAAAAATTGGCATGCTGGTAGGTCTTCAAGTCCGGATACCTGTAAATGCACAACAACAAAAAACAGCCTTTTGAAACATTGTCTGTTTGAATTTTTCTACCACACCTACACCTAGAAAAAAGTCTGAAAGTCAAAACATTCAAAAGGGTGGCTTGGCCTCACTGTTTCAAAATGCTGATAAGTTTAGATATAATTTTGTCAGAATCACTGAAATGCATTGAAAATTTCAAATTTTGATTTAAAATTAAGGGGCGCCAAAGCCTGCCCCGTTTTACCTCAAACTATAGTATGCGTTGACGTCATGACGCTGTTCTGAATTTCTGAATCGTAAAACAGTTACGAATTTTAAATTACTTATTTTATAGATTCACCGTTTGGAGAACGGGCATGATTGCTAGTATCCTAAATTAAAGTTAAACATCCTTAATCACTGATGAGTACTATGACTTTCGGACCACACTGTACTGCTCAGTTGTACTGATACATAAAAATCATTAGATACATCCCCAGCCACCAAATTCCCTTAAACAGACAAGCTTTGTTTTCATTCAGCTTACTTGAGATGTTGAAGATGACTGATCGGCATCTTTCACAGGTGAAACAGAAGAGCTTTCTACAGGAGCAGCAGCTGCACAATCCGAAGACGCAACTAACGTGCTTTCTGGTTCAGCACTAGTGTCTGCAGGTGAGCTTTTGCTTTCTTGCTGTGACTGTTCTCTGTTATCGTGAGTTACTTCAGCAACGGCAGCTGCTGCACCTAGTGAAGATCCTTCACAAGGGTTGCTTGCTGTTTCAGCTGGGCTGACACTTGCACTGGGAGAGATACTATTTTGGCTACTGCTGACATTTTTATTTTCTTCAGCATGAAGCTAAAAAATGCACACAATGAGAAAAATGCTTAAAACAATCTCAGCAGGTTCACTTAAACATATTTCTAAACACAACAAAATGAATATAGTTCTTTAACTGTACATAAAAAGTCTAAAAAAATGTATTTATATACAAGAATTGCTCCCATAAATTCTTACACAAGATCTCAATGCAAGAATGTTGTACAACAGATAAATACAAGGTGCACATGAAAGAATGTCACAAAAAGAAAAATTAATAATTTGTAAAGTGGAACTACATTTTATTGTGGTGTACGATATAATATAGTTTGTCTGGAAACCTTGCTTCTAAATGGTTAATAAGTGTGTGCATGTATTTATCATAGAATGTAGTCTTAAAAGCAGCAGCATTAACATCTGAACAAGGTCTGACCATTTACCTGCAAGATGTTGATGGAGAATTTAAAAATTACTAGCAAGGGTATCTTTCAATTCCATAATGCATAGTTTTGTGGCTTGTACGATCAGGTCTATTTCTATTAAATTAAAATCTTGTCTTTGCCAAACTTTTGACAATTTAGACAAAAGAGGTAGCATATCTGAAAGCATCATAGGTACAGGGTTCCCACTCAAAAGTAATAAAAAAATTCCCTGACTTTTCCAGGTTCTCCAGGTGGTTTTTAAAGTTTTCCAGAGTGGCATGTTGCAAAGAATTGTTACATTTCATTCCATTTTCTCACCAAAGCACACACTTGTAAATTCTTTACGTAATTTGTCTTTATAAAATTACCTGCTTTTCATTAATAACAACTAACTGTGCACATTATTTTCTGTACCAAAGTTCAGTGAACTTTTGTGAATACTACCCACATGGAATTTGTAAATACATTCCCATAGAAACAGGTCATATGTAAGAAAAAAATCTGTGACTTGAATAGTTTCAGTTTTTCTATAACACAATGCAGCTAAGCTTAATAATGATGGAATGGCTCTGTTCAAAGAAACGTGTTTCAAGAGAACCAACAGACAAAGGGCTTTGATCCTTCATTTGGTTGGTTCTCTTGTGAAGTGTTTCTTCAAGCAGGAGCCATTGTGCCTAACTGTTCCATGTTATAACAACTGCCTGCAGAAATTGAACAAAAGCTTAATTTAATAACTGGCAATTTTAAAAATTCAATTTTTCATCTTTTTTTAGAGAATAAAGGAACTACTTAATATAACTGAAAGTAAGATCTACCAAGTTCTAGACAGGCAGTAAGTGCAAGCAAAAGTTTGAAATCTTGAAAAAATAAGTTTTTTTTTTGGCAAAATAAAGTATCCATTGATTTTCACAAAAAAAAAAAAAAAAAAAAAAAAAAGGTAATTTTCCCCTGACTTTTACAAAAGAAGGGTAATTTCCCCTGAGTTTTCCCTGATTTTTGGAACCATTTTCAAATTCCCTGAGAATTCCAGGTTCTCCCTGTTTTCCAGGTTGAGTGAGAACCCTGATTAATGAGCATCAACCACCGCAATGTTTTCCTCTGTGATTTTCCTGTTTGCTTGTCCTGGCCTCGCATCTGATGTCGACACACGTCCTTCTCGAAACATATCTGCCCATCGAAAAATGGTACATTTTGAGATGCACTCGTCGTCATATACTGCCTGCATCCAGCAATAACTGTCTGTAGGAGTTCTGATAGCCTCGTTAAAAACTGAATCACTGCCCTCTGTGCATGTTTGGATGAATCCATCATTCACAGAAGTGCAAAAGTTCCCCGCAGTATCGCACGTTACAATACTTTCAAACAGAATGACTGCTACAGAATTAAAGCTACTTATTAAATAAGTGATTGTATTCAACTACTTTTGCCTTACACATACACTTTTTCACTATACCAGTTTCATTTGATCAACCTTAATATCTCATATAGGGAGACCAGTGGGAGGAAGGACCCCATCTTGTTGGAACAAGATGTCAAGCGACAGTTCCTGAAGCTGCGGTAAAACATATTGCTTCAACATACCCAGATAAACAATCCGACTCAGACTTTTTGATGAAAAAGAACAATTTAGTTATCTCGTCCTGCAGGAGGACACCACACCATACACTGATTTTTTCCTCTCTTGTTTCTCTCATGCTCTTGTATAACATATGGGGGTTCAGAACCCCATATTCGAATATTTTGATGATTAACCCTTTAACCGGCTGGAACGAATTAACTTGGGGTTAACAAAATAGGCTAAAATCATCTGGATGGAATATATTCGCTGTCTGAGAAGATGGCAAAACGCGACAGGAATGAGTGAACTTGCTCATCAGAAAGCGTTACCTTACTTTATCATTCTAAGTGGACATTTGGGGGTATGATTGTCATTAATCCTTCCTGTCCGATTATCTTTTCCGCTACGGATGCTAAGAAATCAGCGACAAACCTAATAAAGAGGAGAAAAGATGTTTGAGTAACTTGTTCCTACCCAGTGGCATGATGTCCGTGTCCGGGGGACTACGGCTTCCAAATCATTCCCTGGGTAATGCAACAGAGAATAAAGGACTATAAGGGAGCACTTACAACCAGCGACAGATTTATAGTCGATACTCCCGAGATCAAAGAAGGAAAGCAAATGTCTTGCTGTAGCTTTAAGTATGACCCGGTCACTATGGGAACACTTCTGTTTGAGGAGCGCAGGAAAATTTGGGCAACTTTTGGTTCAGGTACATTGTCCGCTTTAAGGGTTAACAAGGTCAGACACATGAAAAACTGCTGAAAAAACATCACATGCTACAGAAATGTGTTGTGGGGGTGGGAGGATACTAAGTTAAAATAAAGTTGGTATATGCAAATTTAAATTTAAACCCTTTCCCTCAGATTATGGATATTAAAGTAGACAAGCAAAACTTACAGGTATTTCTATATGAAAGCCCAATTTATTCCCACAACTGATGACAATAATAGGAAATTAGTTGTTGCAGTACATTTCATTTTTATGGCCGGAAAGAAAACAACAACAAAAAAAAACAATTTGTGTTATTCAAGGACTATTACTGTTTGTGACGTACAAAATAAATTTGCAGAGCCCCAAATCCGATCCACCCACTAGTCTAAGCTAATGTGGACACATGCTATTGACTAACATATATTAATCACACAACACATTACAAAACTCAAGAATTCAATTTTGTAAAAGACCAGTCGGTCTGCATTTATTGGTAAACAATTTAATCAGTGATTGTAAATTCCTTTTCTTTTGTAATTTGAATTTCTGCTTTGCTTTCCACAAACACACAGGAAGATTACCTAAATTTCACATTTTTGTTTATGTTTTTACACAGCATTTTTTTTTTAATCCATGAGAATCACTTTTAAACCACATTTAAGAGAGGAGAACTGCCTGCCTTTTTTTTTTTTTTTTTTTACTCGATTCCTTAAGGACAACTTTGAAAAAAATGTTGTATACTTTCTAGCATTATTCAATATATATATTTTTTTTACCTTTATAATTTAGAAGGTATCCACAGAAAATAGCTGGAGGTAGGCCTAAAACATGTTTGAAAGGGTCAAATTTTTATATTTGTGAATTTAATTTTTTCAGCTGCTCAGATTATGATACACTAAAAGATTAAGGTCTAGATGATGCCTATTAACTACTAAAAGGAACCTTAGTGCTATGGATATGAAGGTCTTATTAAAATAAAAAATTAAATAATATAGACAAAATCACAAAAAAAAAAAGCTTAAAAATCTGTTTATAAAAGAAAATAAAAACAAATAAAAAAGAAAACTAGTTATTCACTCACTAGAATAGCTATACTAAAAATAGTAAAACTAACATTAAAATTAATAGGATTCTGAATAATATATAGAAGCTCACTAAGGTGATTAAATACATGCAAAGATTATTAAATACACTACCTGTGTATTTTATAATATTTCTCATGTATTCTGGAGAGTTAATTCTGCTCTTTCTGATCATACAGGTCCACAGTCTTAAGTATATATATTTTTTTCTCTGGTTAAAATCTCTGCGAGTTGGATTCTTTCAGTGTGTGGTGGCCTTCAGCCCCACCCACACTGCCCCCAGCGACTAGGGAGTGGCAGAGGAGTTTGTTGGAATTTTGGGGTAAAGGACGGCCATGTTTCCTCTTGTGTGGAGAAAGTTCAGCTGCATAAGAGGTAAGCTCTCTTCATTGTCTTTGGGTTTTAGGTTTCCAAGTTCAATGTTTGTACTTCTAGTATTTTTTTCTCTGTTATTTTTTGCTTTTTAGCATTTAGGCACTGGCAAGTCTGTTAACTTTTTTGCGGATTTTAACTCTTTCTTTTCTTGGTAACTTTGCGCGTTTTTAGGAAACTTAGGCCAAGCAGCTGGCCTTTCATAGTTCTTGTACTTTTTGCTGTGTTTTCAAAGTAGTTAAGTTCTTAATAACTACTTAATTATGCACTTAAAGCACTTCTGAAATACTTTGTACATATTGCAACTAATTGTTTATGTCATATAACCTTCACAAAGCATTTCTTTAGTTAATTATTGTCTTTAATTTATTCTCGTTTTTGTGTTGTCAGAAGTTGTGGAGTAGGGGGTTTTAGAATCAAGTTTTCTTTCAAGAATCTGAGTTTTAAATAATTAATATTTCCTTTTTTAATTGCAATGTAAGAATTTGGAAAACTTTTGCATTGCTATTCAGGTTTAAATTCTCTCTCAGGCGAACTTGGCATTTCGTTATTGCTGAACATTATTTCTAATTATTATGTCACTCTCACAACTTGAGTTTTCTTTAATCTTCTTTCTGTTTAATCGTAACAGATGAAGAGCATGGGTCGGGCCAGAAAAGTTATGGATGCAAGCTAAATTGTAAACTAGAGCTAGGTCATACAACTCTGCGGAGGTCATGACTTATATATATATTTTTAAAAAAATTTTTGGTGGGCTAATTACTTGCATCTATGGCTTTGCAGAAACCCATTTCCAACTAGGTCTTTGTGGAAGTGAGAAAATGCAGAGTTTTTGCTGGTCCTTGATAAAGCCAAGGCTCAGTATTCTTGACACTTTCCACATTCAGTTGTTTTATTTTATTTTTATTTTTTCTCTTTTTACTCACACCGGTAGATACATAACTTTTTCTATGTTGTACTTGGTATGAGTCAAAAATATTTTTTTGCTTAGGTCTCTTCTTAATAGAATGTGAATTCTGAATTTTCATAACTGCTGCGTTGCGCGTTTTGATCTTCAGGTTATTTTGCAACTTTCGTTTTAAATTCAAAGTTTTTCCTTTGTTTTCAGCTTTGCTCTGCAGTAACTTATTTCAATTTACTATTTAGCAGCTTATGCGCAAATTCTAGTTGAAATGTTTTATTATTTTTTTGTTATTATTTTTTTTCATTTATTTACAATTCACTCTTATTTTTATTTTTTATTTTAGTGTGTTTTGGCTGCTGCCTTTTTGGAGTGTAGTTTATACTCGAGCTTTGGTATTTTCTTGGACTGCTTATTTCTAAAATGTTTTTTCCTAGTTGGTTTGCTCAGAATTTGTATGTTTTGGCCCAAGTGGAGTTCTAAGGACGATGAAAGGATTGGAGGTCAGCTCAGATATTTTAAGTCCTCCCGCTCGGTTAGGCTAGCACCCTTTCCCATAGTGTATGAACTCGCTGGCAAAGGTAATCTAAAGTTATGAAATGACAAACGTTGTTTGACATGTAAATCTGCAGATCCTAACCTGTATTCTTCTGTTGCGGATAATTGCTCCAACAAGTTTTGCAAAGCCTACAATACAATCTATAAGCTCACCTGTACTGTCTGCAACCTTAGCTATATTGGCCAAAGC
Source organism: Macrothele yani (assembly GCA_039090855.1). NCBI lineage: Eukaryota > Metazoa > Arthropoda > Arachnida > Araneae > Macrothelidae > Macrothele > Macrothele yani. The sequence goes on along the minus strand of CM076999.1, from coordinate 104,959,159 downwards.
AAAAATCCTCTTCATCTTAGGATAAATGGTCACAGGTCTCTGGTTAATAAGTTCTCTACTTCTGGAGTGAACCCCTCCACAAATGCTAACCAGTACTCTACCTTTGAATTAGAGCATTTCCATACTCATGGTTTTGACAAAGTGAAAATAGAGGTACTGCATATTATCCCTGACCTCTATGCTAGGCTTGAAACTGAATCCCTTGAAATTTTGCAGCATCAGTCTCTTTATCCCTATGGTCTTAATTCCACTCTTTCTGACAATAAGCCTAATCAGCATAAATTTTCTATACGTGAACTCTTCTTTCTTGTTAATAACAAGAGCTGCACTAGAGGTAATAGAGGACAGAGGTTATTTCGCACATCAAGCAAGGTTGATTTTGCTAACTTGCAAATAACTCTGGAAAGCTTTAAAACTGGCACTAATTTTGTTAAAATACTTACAAAATACTTAAGTCCTTCAAGCACTCTGTCCTTAAAAGTTTTTTCAAATTCTGGAAAGAAACTGCTGACCATGTTGATAAGCATGTTTTTGCTTTGGTTCTAGACATTCTTAAGCATATTCTTAAAAATAAAATTTCTCTTAAAGAATTTTCCAGTAATTATGTAACCATCAGGTTTCTAAATAAAACCTATGATCATCTCAATGTTAGGAAGCTGTTCTACAATAATGCAATTTTTTTCCCATCCACAGGCACCAGTCTATTGTAAGTTTTAAATATGCTAAGACCTTAGGGTCAATGGTTAAAAACTACAAACTTAATTCTTTGAGTTACATTCCTGTAGTTACTACATGTTCTTGTGATGAACATAAAGAAACAGTTCACTATGATAAGAATTACAACCATATTATCACTGGAAACTTGAGTTTTATTGAAAATGACAAGCTTAGGAATTTATTAGAGTATGGTTCTAAATTTAGACTTTCCTTCCCAATTTCCAAAGAGAGAATTCTTGAGAGCTTCACTCAAGATGTTAATAGGTACATTGTAAAAACCAGTTTAACATACAATCAGCCTATTGAGGCCTTTGCAGAATGGAAATATAATGTAATCAATAGCTTCACTGGTGAGTTGGCAGGTCTGGACTTTTGTTTCGATAGAAATCTCTTTTTCTCTGGAGATGCTAAAAGGTCACTCTCCAAACTACAAGACCTATTTATTTTTACCACTACGGATAAAGCTAGCAATAATTTTGCAATTATCTGTAAGAAGTTCTATTTTGAATTGTTAACTATGGAACTCAATAATAGAGTAACCTACGAGCCCGTAAGTTATTCTACCAAGCAGTTAGAAAATCGGTTTAAGGCATTCTTCAAGAAACTTAAAATTCCACAAACAAGAAGATATGAGCCTGAATTTCCATTTCTTTTTGCAACGGTTAAGTTTCATAAAGATCCAGTGAAGTTCAGGTTCATAGCTAGTGGAGTAAGGAGTCATAAAAAGAAAATAGATCTTGCTTTTGAAGATATCTTGAAGAAGGTTTTGAAACACATTAGAAACTGTACTAATTTGAAGTACAGAGATTTTTGGATAATTAATAATAATACAGATGTAATTTCCACTATACTCAAAGTAAGTCCCTTAGATATTAATAGTTATGATTTTGAGAACCTATATACTAATCTGCCTCTATCAGATATAATCACTACCTTTAAAGGGCTGTATGCAGAATTTAAACTTAACCAATTTGTTAATGTAGGAGCCTGGAACTCTTATCTCAATTGCTGCATAAAAAATAACCATATCTTATTTAATAATACTCTCTATAAGCAAGTAAACGGTATACCAATGGGAACATCAACCTCCACGAGTATTGCAAATCTATTCCTGTTCTTTAAGGAATATAAATTCATTCAAAATCACTCCACCTGCTCCGATAACTAACTACCTTTACACATTTAGATATATTGATGATCTGTTGTGTATCAATAATTCAGAAGTTATAGAGAGTGATTTTGATAATATCTATCCTAGCTCTCTTAAATTATGTAAAACCAACCACAGTAATCAGGAACTTGAATTCCTAGACTTAAGCATTAAGCTTAACAGAGGTAACCCATCTATTAGCCTCTTTGATAAAATAGTTAATTTTCCTTTCAAAGTAATTAAATATCTACACTGGAATAATAACATATCAACCAAAGTAATTGAGAATGTACTAATTTCTCAGGTCCTAAGAATTTCAAGAATTTGCAGCAACAATTTGGACTTCAATTACCACATTAATATACTATTAGAAAGTTTTCTAGAGAACAAAATTCCTTCTTCTTTCATCAAAAAAACTTTAAGAAAAATTATTCTGAATAATAGAGTAAGGTTGGCAGATCTGCTTTAATTTTCTACACAGTTAATAATATGATTCTGACCAATGAAAGCCGTTTGGAAGTTGGCTAGATGATGCCTATTAACTACTAAAAGGAACCTTAGTGCTATGGATATGAAGGTCTTATTAAAATAAAAAATTAAATAATATAGACAAATCACAAAAAAAAAGCTTAAAAATCTGTTTATAAAAGAAAATAAAAACAAATAAAAAAGAAAACTAGTTATTCACTCACTAGAATAGCTATACTAAAAATAGTAAAACTTAACATTAAAATTAATAAGATTCTGAATAATATATATAAGCTCACTAAGGTGATTAAATACATGCAAAGATTATTAAATACACTACCGGTGTATTTTATATTTCTCATGTATTCTGGAGAGTTAATTCTGCTCTTTCTGATCATACAGGTCCACAGTCTTAAGTATATATATTTTTTTCTCTGGTTAAAATCTCTGCGAGTTGGATTCTTTCAGTGTGTGGTGGCCTTCAGCCCCACCCACACTGCCCCCCAGCGACTAGGGAGTGGCAGAGGAGTTTGTTGGAATTTTGGGGTAAAGGACGGCCATGTTTCCTCTTGTGTGGAGAAAGTTCAGCTGCATAAGAGGTAAGCTCTCTTCATTGTCTTTGGGTTTTAGGTTTCCAAGTTCAATGCTTGTACTTCTAGTATTTTTTTTTTCTCTGTTATTTTTTGCTTTTTAGCATTTAGGCACTGGCAAGTCTGTTAACTTTTTTGCAGATTTTAACTCTTTCTTTTCTTGGTAACTTTGCGCGTTTTTAGGAAACTTAGGCCAAGCAGCTGGCCTTTCATAGTTCTTGTACTTTGTGCCGTGTTTTCAAAGTAGTTAAGTTCTTAATAACTACTTAATTATGCACTTAAAGCACTTCTGAAATACTTTGTACATATTGCAACTAATTGTTTATGTCATATAACCTTCACAAAGCATTTCTTTAGTTAATTATTGTCTTTAATTTATTCTCGTTTTTGTGTTGTCAGAAGTTGTGGAGTAGGGGTTTTAGAATCAAGTTTTCTTTCAAGAATCTGAGTTTTAAATAATTAATATTTCCTTTTTTAATTGCAATGTAAGAATTTGGAAAACTTTTGCATTGCTATTCAGGTTTAAATTCTCTCTCAGGCGAACTTGGCATTTCGTTATTGCTGAACATTATTTCTAATTATTATGTCACTCTCACAACTTGAGTTTTCTTTAATCTTCTTTCTGTTTAATCGTAACAGATGAAGAGCATGGGTCGGGCCAGAAAAGTTATGGATGCAAGCTAAATTGTAAACTAGAGCTAGGTCATACAACTCTGCGGAGGTCATGACTTATATATATATTTTTAAAAAAATTTTTGGTGGGCTAATTACTTGCATCTATGGCTTTGCAGAAACCCATTTCCAACTAGGTCTTTGTGGAAGTGAGAAAATGCAGAGTTTTTGCTGGTCCTTGATAAAGCCAAGGCTCAGTATTCTTGACACTTTCCACATTCAGTTGTTTTATTTTGTTTTTATTTTTTTCTCTTTTTACTCACACCGGTAGATACATAACTTTTTCTATGTTGTACTTGGTATGAGTCAAAAATATTTTTTTGCTTAGGTCTCTTCTTAATAGAATGTGAATTCTGAATTTTCATAACTGCTGCGTTGCGCGTTTTGATCTTCAGGTTATTTTGCAACTTTCGTTTTAAATTCAAAGTTTTTCCTTTGTTTTCAGCTTTGCTCTGCAGTATATATATATATATATAGGGATGTAAGGTCAGGTGATGCGTAACATCATAGCCTCTCCTTGACAAATGTCAACCCCGCCTTCTCGTGGTGCATCCTGTTCCCACTAAAGGGGCTCTGACGACCGCCCATAGCGGTATAACTATACCATCGGGATTAGAGGAAATTCTATCCCACACTCACCAACCCGCTTGGCCAGCGTGGTGAGTTATGGCCAAACCCCTCCAAAATGATTCCACAACTTAAATCTTGGCCCTCAGTCTCCGGCAGCTGGAATGTACCTGGCCAAGGCAGCGGCCAGTGCGACATGAAGGCAGAGGGTGCTAAGAATCCCCGGAGAACCGGACTAGGCTGCCATCTGATGCTGACCTTGGCTACTTACAATGGACGCTCCCTATCTTCTGATTCAAGGCTTCTTGAATTGGAAGAGGAACTACAAAGGATCAAGTGGGACATCGTGGGGCTAAGTGAGGTAAGGAGAAAAGGAGAAGATCTCATCGAACTGAAAAGTGGACATCTCTTCTACTATCGTGGGACAGATACTGGCAGAACTAGTGGTGTTGGATTTATAATAAACAAGAAACTGAAGGATAAAGTTGTAGAAGTTGAAAGTTCCTCTGACAGAGCTGCACCCACTTGTTATCCAACTCTCGAAAAGATACCAGGCTCAGATTATTCAAACTTATGCACCCACCACAAGTCATCCTGAAGAAGAAATTGAAGAATTTTATGAGGAAATTTGTCATCTAAATAATAAAGGTAAGCAGCACTTGAAAATAATTATGGGAGATTTCAATGCAAAAATAGGGCAACAGCAACAGAATGAAACTTCAGTAGGTAAATTCGGTCATGGCAACAGAAACCAGCGTGGAAATACTCTCGTTGAGTTTGCAGAGGCAGAAGGGTTTTTCATCTTGAACTCCTTCTTCAAGAAAAAGCCACACAGGAAATGGACATGGAGACATCCAAATGGGACGACAAGTGAAATTGATTTTATTATGTGTAACAAAAAATTCGTCATAGAAGACTGCAGTGTGCTAAACAAGTTCAACACAGGTAGTGACCATAGATTGGTGAGATGTAAGATGCACCTCAACACTAAACTTGAACGTGGCAAGCTCATAAGACAAACAAAATCTATTGACATAACCAACCTTAAAAAACACCATAATACCTTCAAGTTAGAACTGAAGAACAGGTTCTCTGCTTTAGAAGGCCTAACATCGGAAGAAGTGGACATCTCTGAAGTTAACAGAAAAGTAACCAAAGCTCTTATGGAAACAGCAACAAAATTAGCTGGGTCTAAGAACAAGTTGCATGTGAACAAATTATCAGGAAAAACCAAAATGTTGATGCAAAAAGAAGAGAGATGAGGACAACTAAAGATGTGACTTCCAAAGTGGAATATATAGAGCTATGCAAGACAGTAAGAAAAAGTATCACTGAAGACGTAAGGAAATTCAACTGTGAACTAGTGAGGAAAGCAATTGAAAACAACCAAAGCCTAAAGATAGCAAAGGGACATCTCAGTAAGGGAAGAAAACAGATTATGGCACTGAGAAAAGAAGATGGTTCTGTAACAAGAAATAGAGGAGAAATTTTGACAAGAGTGAAAGATTTCTACTCCAAATTATATGAAAGGGATGATATATGCACTCCAGACATCATGAAAGATACCAGTACCAGAGTTCCTCCAGTCCTTCCAGCAGAAGTTGCACATGCAATCAAGAACATGAAGAGAGGAAAAGCTCCAGGAGAAGATGGAATTACTGTAGACATCATACAAGAAGCAAGTGGAGAAATCGAAACAGTACTCGCCCAAATTTTCACTCGATGCCTTAATGAAGGAAAGATTCCTGAGGATTGGAACACCGCTACAATGATCCTGCTACATAAGAAAGGTGACATTGAGGATCTCGGAAACTACAGACCTATCAGCCTCCTATCAGTAGTTTATAAAATCTTCACTAAAGTTCTTTCACACCGCTTGAAGGTAACACTGGACATGGCTCAACCGAGAGAACAAGCTGGATTCAGGAGTGGCTACAGCACAATAGATCATATCCACGTGCTGGAGAGAACTAATTGAAAGAGCGAGGGAATATGAACTTCCATTGTGCATGGCTTTTATCGATTATGAAAAAGCCTTTGATTCGGTGAAACCATCAGCAGTTACAATGGCTCTGAAAACCTGCGGTATTGAAGATGCATACATTAATATTATTAATAACATCTATGAAAATGCAAGTGCAAAGATTAGGCTGTTTGAAAATACAACACACGTAAAAATTGGAAAGGAGTGAGACAAGGTGACACCATATCTCCGAAGCTCTTCAATGCCACATTGGAGGGTGTTTTTCAGTCGCTGAGCTGGGAAAACAAGGGGATAAAGATTAATGGAGATTATCTAACCCACCTTCGTTTTGCAGATGACGTAGTCATTTTTGCAACTACCCCATCAGAGCTGCAGAGTATGATCCAGGAACTTGCTGACAAGAGTAAAGAAGTGGGATTAAAAATGAACTTTCAGAAGACAAAAGTGATGTTCAATGCTTTTACAAGAAATGAAGATTTATCGATTGATGGAAAAAAGCTGGAGATAACAGACACGTTCGTTTATCTTGGACAGCAGATATCAAGTGAGGGTCACATTGATGAAGAAATTAATCGGCGTACAAAACTTGCCTGGAGAGCTTTTGGAAGAAACAGCATAATTTTCAAGAGCAATATGCCATTATGTCTTAAAAGAAAAGTGTTTGATCAATGCATCCTTCCAGTGCTTACGTATGGTGCAGAGACGTGGACCTTAACTAAAAGAGACATACAAAGGCTCCAGACAACTCAAAGAAGCATGGAGAGGTGCATGCTTGGGGTAACCAGGAGAGATAAGAAGAGGAACTCGTGGATCCGAAAAATGACAAGAGTGGAAGACATCATGATCAGAGTTAAATCCCTGAAATGGCAATGGGCTGGACATACTGCCAGAAGGACAGATCATCGATGGACAGCCGAAATTTTAGATTGGATTCCAAGGGACAAGAAAAGACCCAGAAGAAGACCACATGGGAGATGGGTGGATGAAATTCGAAAGTATGCAGGGGTGACATGGAGGAGACTGGCACAAGACAGACCGTTGTGGAGGAAACTTGGGGAGACCTTCGTCCAGCAGTGGATTGATAATGGTTGACAATGATGATGATGATTATATATATATATATTCAGGCAATTTTACTCTTACATGAGAGATCTTGGCCAAGATTCCAAAATCTAGTTTTATTTTATGTCACCACATTTTCTAACCTGACAAACAGAAATATTACCCTGGGAAGTAACTCCCAGAACAAAATAGATTTTTTTCCCTTTTTTTTTTTTTTAATTAGTTTAGTTGTTTGTTTGCTTTTCAAATAGGAAGGTGAAAAAAAAAAAGTCTCGTAGTGAGAAAATAGTCAACTTCCGAAGGACCAACATGGCGGGCTAGTAGGCTAGACGTTCGGTGTGACGAGGATGATTTAAAAATTTCAGCTTACCGCTTCCGGAATACAGCATACCACTCCATGATTTTCACCTCTTGTCTCTGAAGAAATGGGTAGCTCCAGTGTACAGGACTGGCACTAGCAGAAGTCCAGGAATTTACTCATTCGGACAGCAAGGGGAAATTTCTTGCTGTTTATGTTCTTACATATACCATGGAACTGGTAGTACAGCCGCAGTTCTCCTTCCGGGCCCTTAGCACACATCCCAGGATGATAACCCTTTTTTTAATGATGAGTCGATATGACGGGTTGATTAGCGAACTTGTCCGGTCGCTGAGGTAAGCAGGCTCTTCGAAGAACCGACGCTCCGGTTACAAACCCGCACATGGAGACAGGGAGCAAATCCCTTTTTTATTAATCCTATGCTGCTCTTAGTTTTTTGGTTTCCTTTTTGCCGTCGTTCATCTTTCGTTTACCGGGCAGGCTAAAGGGCTTCCCGAGGATTAGGGATATCTCGGGGACAACGAAATTTTCTTCATCTTCCGGAGAGGACTCGGTCTTAGCAGCAAAAAAAGTAATCGAAGAGTGTCAAAAAAATTCCAACTCACACGTCTTCTCCGAAGGATGCGAGAGCACGCCAGTGCCCTCTACATCGACGCTACTTTCCTCCAATAAGATTGCCTCCATCCAGCTGTTGCGTGAAAACGCTGTCGCCCCCTACACCGCTTACTAACGCTTGCGTCTTATGACATAACATGGAAAGGGCGATTCCAGATTCGAAATTAATCACCATACACAAAAGAGGGAACACTTTCCAAAATGTGTAATCTGATACCACTCTGACTTCAACGACTTCTCTTCTCCTGGGAACGCAGGTGTACTGCTGGCCGGAAATGCTTGACCAACTTCTGGTCATCCCATAAATAAAGAGAGAGATGCTGCAAACCACCCCCTCTGCGTACCTGCAACACTTGGCAAACCCGAGTACGCGTAAAGCCTTTCCCTGTTACTGGGGCCGGAAGCAAGCTGAGCTCTTCCTTCACACCATCCCGTAAGGGGGGGGGAAGCAAGGAACCTTTCTGGTTAACCATCTCTACGTGGTAGCTTTACTTCAAGACAGAAGACGGGGGAGGAATAAAAGAAAAAAATAAATCACAAAGTTATCATGTACATTTATATGGAAACTTTATACATACATATCCATAATTCTACGCGGGACAGACTGTTCCATACAACAAATACTTATTTTCTAATCCTATTTGTAATCGACAATTTTCTTTATGATGGTGGTTACATAAATACAAGTAGATGGTCGATCAACACCATAATTACTATACACACAAATATACCTATATATATATATTTTTTTTTTCTCTTCTTCTCCCAGAAAAATAAAAGAGGAAAACAAATTTATGAAATGACGTTACAACGATTCACCTAAAATACAATGTCCTCACTCCGACCTACTGACAGCATAAAAAAAAAAAAAACTAGTTACCTAAAGGACACACACACACAGAGCACACTCACCAGAAAGATAGATTAATTTTGAAAGAGAAATTTCCGAGACAAGATTTCTGACTTTTTCTCAACTTTTTTTTTTTTCTTAAGAGGACATATATATATGGATATTCCAGTCCTTCCAGCAGAAGTTGCACATGCAATCAAGAACATGAAGCGGGGAAAAGCTCCAGGAGAAGATGGAATTACTGTAGACATCATACAAGAAGCAAGTGGAGAAATCGAAACAGTACTCGCCCAAATTTTCACTCGTTGCCTTAATGAAGGAAAGATTCCTGAGGATTGGAACACCGCTACAATGATCCTGCTACATAAGAAAGGTGACATTGAGGATCTCGGAAACTACAGACCTATCAGCCTCCTATCAGTAGTTTATAAAATCTTCACTAAAGTTCTTTCACACCGCTTGAAGGTAACACTGGACATGGCTCAACCGAGAGAACAAGCTGGATTCAGGAGTGGCTACAGCACAATAGATCATATCCACGTGCTGAGAGAACTAATTGAAAGAGCGAGGGAATATGAACTTCCATTGTGCATGGCTTTTATCGATTATGAAAAAGCCTTTGATTCGGTGAAACCATCAGCAGTTACAATGGCTCTGAAAACCTGCGGTATTGAAGATGCATACATTAATATTATTAATAACATCTATGAAAATGCAAGTGCAAAGATTAGGCTGTTTGAAAATACAACACACGTAAAAATTGGAAAGGGAGTGAGACAAGGTGACACCATATCTCCGAAGCTCTTTAATGCCACATTGGAGGGTGTTTTTCAGTCGCTGAGCTGGGAAAACAAGGGGATAAAGATTAATGGAGATTATCTAACCCACCTTCGTTTTGCTGATGACGTAGTCATTTTTGCAACTACCCCATCAGAGCTGCAGAGTATGATCCAGGAACTTGCTGACAAGAGTAAAGAAGTGGGATTAAAAATGAACTTTCAGAAGACAAAAGTGATGTTCAATGCTTTTACAAGAAATGAAGATTTATCGATTGATGGAGAAAAGCTGGAGATAACAGACACGTACGTTTATCTTGGACAGCAGATATCAAGTGAGGGTCACATTGATGAAGAAATTAATCGGCGTACAAAACTTGCCTGGAGAGCTTTTGGAAGAAACAGCATAATTTTCAAGAGCAATATGCCAGTATGTCTTAAAAGAAAAGTGTTTGATCAATGCATCCTTCCAGTGCTTACGTATGGTGCAGAGACGTGGACCTTAACTAAAAGAGACATACAAAGGCTGCAGACAACTCAAAGAAGCATGGAGAGGTGCATACTTGGTGTAACCAGGAGAGATAAGAAGAGGAACTCGTGGATCCGAAAAATGACAGGAGTGGAAGACATCATGATCAGAGTTAAATCCCTGAAATGGCAATGGGCTGGACATACTGCCAGAAGGACAGATCATCGATGGACAGCCGAAATTTTAGATTGGATTCCAAGGGACAGGAAAAGACCCAGAAGAAGACCACATGGGAGATGGGTGGATGAAATTCGAAAGTATGCAGGGGTGACATGGAGGAGACTGGCACAAGACAGACCGTTGTGGAGGAAACTTGGGGAGACCTTCGTCCAGCAGTGGATTGATAATGGTTGACAATGATGATGATGATGATGATATATCCACCACCTGCACAATGCCAAGAAAAGTGAGATACCACCTAAAAAAAAATATGATCACACATTTTCTCTTTTTCTCTTATAGAAAATGTGTTGGACTGTTGTCAGTCCTGAATGAAAATTCACATAAATTGGCCAGATTTATGTGTTTCCAGGACTGAGCAACAGGACAAATGTGTCACCGTTATCCAAAAGCTCTACTGCATATTCCATCGGTTTAAGTTTGTCCTGCGTGCAGAGAACTTGAAAATTTTTCAATTTGTAAGTAAACAATCTTAGGAATTTCAGCCATTTATATAGGACTTTCTGGACAGTCGAATGCAGTGTTTCAAGTTCCCAAGATGCCTGCCTTGTACAAACACTGATCACTGAATTAAATATTTTTTTTATTGGGGGTTTAATGACCACCGTGAGTAACTCAACTGGCAATAAGCAGTTGCCTGTCCCTAATGTAGGGTCACTGGTTCCAGCAAAGGGAGACGGCCATTGCCACAACGCAAACACAACATCCATGCCTCATTGGGATTCAAACCCGAACTCAACTTGGACAAATGATCAGAACTCTGCGCCAAAGGCAGCATGAATTAGAAACCTTTATGCAGATGTACATAAACATCACTTATGCTGCGTATATGCAAAATACGTGGTCAAGTGTGTTACCACATGATCTAGGCAACTATGCAACTCTTGCTGCTCCTCAGTAATCATCAGTAGTATTGATCACAATGGGGAAAAACAAAAGATCTTTCGAGTTTGATAAAGGGCTTATTGTGGGTGCCTGTCTTGGCTGGAGTATCAATTTTGAAAACTGACTGGTTTCTCAAAAGTGAGGTATCCCAGGTGTTTAAACATTGAACAAAAAAAAAAAAAAAAAAAAAAAAAAAAACTAAATTGCCTGTCTAAGAGGAATAACAATGGCATGACAACAATCTATCAGGAATGAGATCACCGTCCTCCGAGGACTTGTATGGAAAAACAGGCTTTCCTGTGTGCAGCAATTGACCGAAGCATTCAATGAAGGCTGTTCCCGACCCATAATCTAAAAAGGCTTGTGGGGAGAAACAGGACTTCCAGTGTGCAGCAACTGCCTGAAGCATGCAATGAAGGCTGTTCCCGACCCATAATCTCAGTGAACTACGCCATTGTCTAAGAAAGATTGTGTGGAGAAACAGGACTTCCTGTGTGCAGCAATTGCCTGAAGCATGCAATGAAGGCTGTTCCCGACCCATATCTCAGTGAACTACGCCATTGTCCAAGAAGGATTGTGTGGAGAAACAGGACTTCCTGTGGGCAGCAATCGACAAGCATTCAATGAAGGCTGTTCCCAACCCATATCTCAGTAAATTATGCCATTGTCTAAGGCTTGTATGGAGAAACAGAACTTCCTGTGTGCAGCAATTGACCGAAGTATTCGATGAAGGCTGTTCCCGATCCATATCTCAGTGAACTATGCTACTGCCTAAGAAGGCTTGTGTGGAGAAACAGGTCTTCTTGTGTGCAGCAATTGACTAAAGCATTCAATGAAGGATGTTCCCAACCTATATCTCAGTGAACTATGTTGCAGGGAATTGAAGAGGAACAGGTATTGGCAGTCGCATGCTTATTCAGACCAGATTTCTGCAAAGAACTGGAAAGTGCACCTACAGTGGTGTCTGGAACACCATGATTGGACACCGGAAAAGTTATTGGGTCCAACCAAACAGTAGTTAAATAAAACGAAAGTCGAAAAACTAATCTTCTAGAACTTCTTCAAGTGGGATATATATTGTCAAAAATGCTTCACTAGGAAAGATGGCAGAGAAATGTCATGCTCTTTGGTTTTCCTACCTTTTCTAAAGAGATTGTTTCCAACATTTAAAAATTAGAAACTTAAATTTATTTATTTTACTCGGAGATATTTTAAAATGCTATTAGCATTACAGTGCCTACCATGTATTTATGAAGAATTATTTCTTCGGGGAAATTCATTTCCCCAATTGTATATGAAGATATTTTGAAGTTTTCATTAGTTGAATAGCTCATTTCTCTTGTAAACCTTTTCCTCTGAGTGTTTTATTTTCTTGCAAATGTTAATCTTTTCTGCCTTATTTGTTGTAATTAAACCAAACACTGAACATTGGGATTATGGTTTTAGTAGGTTCATTAACTGAACCTTTCTCTTTTGTGTATAAGGTTTATTTTTAAAGCCTTCTGTTGATTTAAGGTTCATAATCCAAAATTTTAATTTGATCCCAGATTGATTTGCATTTACATTTCTGTGTGTGTTTTCCAATTGTATAGTTGGAATTAAACCAATGTTTGGTTAAATTACAACAAATGAGATTGAAAAAGAACCTTTGATTCACTTTATTTAAAAGATGCCATAACACAAATCTGTGATCCAGGAACAGCAACAATCTTAAATTACAACAAATGTGAAGTGTATGAAATATTGATAACAGGCTTTGACAATCACCTGAAGACCAGAAACTTCTGCAAGATAATAATAAAACACTTCATGAAATAAATCTTTAAAAAAACATTAGCTCTATTTTATTTTCTTTCACAGGAAATTCACATTTGAAATTGTCTAAATAATTGAGCACCATGGATTTTGATTTCATAATTTAGTGTTCTGCCTAGATTTTTTTTTTTTTTTTGCATCGGGGAGGAAAGAAATTTTAGCTGGGTGGTACTTTTAGCAACCCCTTCTCTAATCAAAAAAGAAAAGGATCTTTTGTTTAACATAAAAATCTTTAGCAATGTGGTAGACATTAATGTAACATAACCAACACTAGAAAATTGTACATAATGATAACAAAAATTTGTACTTACTAATAAATCAAATTTGACACAGATTTCAGCCAGCCTTCATCAATAATTATGGTGTATATGGGAATAAATTTCCCACTTTTACTATTATGTGCGTTGTAAAAACGTTCATTAAAGGATTATCATGTTAGACTATTAAAATTTGTCACGAGACTATCGTCTTTTATTCTGTTACACACACACATAGCTATGGTTTCAGGTCAGGGGCATGGCTGTAATATCATTTAACATCAAATAAAGGTAGGTAGATGGTATATAGAAATAAGGTTTACCTCATTCATTCGCATATTTTTTTAACTGATGTATCAAACGACCTTCGTTATGACCTTCGAGGAGCTTTAGGCTTCATGACACGAAAAAATTGAAGCATAAAATTGTAAAAATGAGGTTGATAAAACATGAAACGAAGTTTAAAAACCTGGAGAAGAACATGAAAAGAAGAGCAAATGTTAATAAAAAACATTTAATATTGGCAGCAAAAACTCCTGGCAGAATGTAAGCGACAAAAGGCAAAACGTGAATCAATGTGTGCGTAACAGAATAAAAGACTATAGTCTTGTGATAAATTTTAATCATCTAACACGATAATCAATAAAGCCACGTAACAAGGTAACTGAGTTAATCAATATTAATAGCTTGGTCAAAACCATACATATGTTCATTAAAGGAAATTTAACTGGGGAAGCAGCCCGGTAAAAGGCTCTAGGGAGAACACTACAATTTAAGACACCAAAACCAAGGATTACCATCTCTATAATTTTTTTGGAACCAATTTCAAATTTACTTGTTCTAGAACATTCCCACTAGTGTAGATCTTAAAGAAAACACTCAGGTAACTTTGAACTTTTCTTTCTACTAAGCCACTTTCAGTGAGAGTTGTAAGATGTGTTCAAGGGGGGCATCGGCAGCAATAATACAAAATCTCAAGGAGTGTATCCAAGGAAAAAAATAGCAATTTTTAGGGCTTCAATTTCATTCCCCTACCCATTTCCCTCAAACTCAATATCAGCTGAAATTAGAAGAATTCCAAATATCATCATATCACGCATAGGTTATGTTAAGAAACTATAAATGGTGGGATGTTTTGGTAGTGACTTCTACCTTCATCAGCCATGGAATTTCTATGCATGTGGTGTAAGCATCAGTTGCTGCCAGATTCCAAAATAGCTTTCCAACTGATTGGGATGTGAAAAGGTGCATCTGTATTGCAGGTGTTAGGGCTAAGGTAGATTTCAATGCTTTCACAGTATCTGAGCACTTTCCGATTGCTGAACAGAGCAATACGCTTCACATTTTGCCAATCGAGACTTGCGGATGTATCGCTGATGGTTAAAATTGAAAGGGACGTGGAAGGGTTGACTTTTTTAATGGAAACATATGTTGCTCTATCTTAATGGATGGAACATATCGCTGATGTTAAGAAAGGCAACCCTTCCACCTCTCTTTCAATTTTAACCATCAGCGATACGTCCACAATTCCTGATTGGGAAAATGTTACAAGTATCGCTCCATTCAGAAACCGGAAAGCCTTTAGGTGCAGTGAAAGCATTGAAATCTACCTTACCCCTAACACCTGCAATACAGATGCTCCTTTTCACATACCAATAATTTGGAAAGCTATTTTGGAATCTGGCAACAACTGATGCTTATACCACATGGGTAGAAGTTCCATGGCTGATGAAGGTAGAAGTGGCTACCAAAACGTCCCACCATTCATAGTTTAACATAACCTATCCGTGATATGATAATATTTGGAATTTTTTTTTTTGTTACGAGTTTCACTGCCAATCCATACATACATACATACATACATACATATCACTAAGCTGTTCTCTGAGATTTGGAGGTTAGCTCCAAAAAGAAATACAAACTTCCAGATATTTTTACTTATTGTTGTCGTATCAAACTTCACCATTTACAGCGATCTTGACATGCAACTCGTGCTTCACTGATACCCATTACACGCCTTACACAAGATCTTTTATACTTCATACTCATAATCTTTATCTCATGGAGA
Organism: Macrothele yani; assembly: GCA_039090855.1. Lineage (NCBI taxonomy): Eukaryota > Metazoa > Arthropoda > Arachnida > Araneae > Macrothelidae > Macrothele > Macrothele yani. The sequence goes on along the minus strand of CM076999.1, from coordinate 104,943,655 downwards.
CACTCCTGAATCTGATCCACCCATGTCTTCCTTGGCCTTCCTCTGCCTTTCCTTCCTGCCACTTGGGTTGAAAATATTTTCTTAGTAAGCATTTCATCACTCATTCTTTCAACATGGCCAAACAACCACCGAAGCATATCGGTCTCCACCTTGCTAACAACATTTAGCTTTACATCACACAACTGCAGTACATCTTTATTCCTCACACAATCAGATCGCGTCTTGCCACAAACCCCACGTAAGTAACGCATTTCTCCAGCACACAAACGACTCCTATGCTTCTTCTGCAGTACCCAGATTTCACTGCCATACATCAGAGTAGGAACAATTACTGTTTCATACACAGCCATGCGGGACTCTCTAGAGAACCCATCATTCCTGTGAAAACCTCCCAGAGCAGCTATGACTTTCAAAGAAGAATTCACTCGCCTACTGATTTCACCATCCAACTTGTTCTCTCTGTCGAACATGCTTCCTAAATACACAAACTCGCTCACCTGGTCAATCACAGTGCCATTTATACTTACATTACATTCAGTGCTACCCATTCCTCTCTCAAACACCATAACTTTGGTTTTTCCCTTATTTATACTCAGTTTGAATTTCATGCAAACTTCGTGCATCCGAGTCAACATACTCTGCAACTCACTTTTGCTCTCTGCCAACAGGACAGTGTCATCAGCATTCAGCAATCTGCACACACGGATATCACCAAGACATAAACCACTATTATCTATTTTGGCCTCACGCATGCATGCATCCATAAATATATTAAACAGCCATAGTGACATTACACAACCTTGTCTAACTCCTGCACATATGGAAAACAATTTTGATAAAACACCATTCACTCGTACACAAGCTCTACTACCAGCATACATGGCTTTTACACTATTAAGTAGATTCCCAGTAACACCATATTCATTCAATACCTTCCACAAAAGTGTCCTATTCACTCGGTCGTAAGCTTTCTCTAAATCTAAGAAGGCAGTAAAAACTATCATCATGCGTAATGCAAAAATCTGGTTAGTGCAGCCTTTACCAGACATAAAACCACTCTGAACATCCCACACTTTAAATGATGTAAGACCCCGTACTTTTTCAATAACAACCTTACCAAACACTTTCCCTGGCACACTCAGTAGACTAATACCACGACAGTTCTTGCATTCAGTCTGATCACCTTTTCCCTTATACAAAGGAGCAATAATAGCATCCTTCCAATCCTGAGGGACCATTCCTAACTCCCAGCACAACTGGCAAATTTCAGTTAACAAGTCAATTATAGAGTCACCACCATACTTCAACATCTCTGCAGTTATGCCATCAACTCCTGGAGCCTTACCATTCTGAAGAGATTTTAGAGCTTTACACACTACTTCTCTTGAGATCCCTCCTGTGCTTTCATCCCTCATTGTGACATCATCTGCATCTGTCTCAGAATCATTTTTGCTCTCCTGATCTAATAACTCACAGAAGTATTCACCCCATCTTTCACTTAACTCATTGGGCTCCCATAGCATTTCCCCGATCTCATTCTTCACACAACTTACAACTTTGTTTCCCCTATTTTTCCTCTCATGTACTTCCAGAAGGACTTTCTATCTTTCCAAAAAGCCAGTTCATGCCTTTCCACTTTCTCCTTTTTATCTTTTGCCTTACTGTGGCGAACCAGCTTAGCAGCTTCACGCTTCTTACAGCGATATTCATCCACAGAGACTCTACCTTGCAACATCCCCAAATAGGCTTCCTTCTTTTACTTTACTGCCTCATCAATCTCACTATTCCACCAAGCATCACCTCTATTGTTACCCACTATTGTGGTGCCACAGACCTCTTTAGCAGCAGTGACAACACAGTTCTTAAAACATTCCCACTTCTTTTCTACATCCCTCTCACAAGATTTCAGATCCTTCAGTCGTTCTCTTAAGTAAGTCAGAGTACCGCTGATGATCTTCAAGGAGCCTATCAACCTTTATTCTTTCTATCCTGGGTCTCTTCCTGTTCCTTTTCCTCCAACCAACAAAGTTCCACTCGTGACACTAGCAAGTAATGATCAGAACCAACATCCGCACCTCTCATCACACGGGTGTCAACAACTAAGTGTTTCAAACGCTGATCGTAAACAACAAAATCTATCACACTCTTTTGACCAAGAGTACGATTTTCCCAAGTATATGTGTGTATATACTTGTGGTTGAAAAATGTATTAGATACACACAAACCATTCTCAATGCAGAGTTCAATTAATCTTCCACCATTATCATTCACACAAGGATCAATAAACTTACCCAGAACATTGTCAGAAATTGCATTCTGCACACCTACTCCAGCATTGAAATCCTCTGCTATTATAACTTTTTCCTTAGCACCAAACTGGCTCAAAACAGCTTTTAGCTCATTCCAGAAATCTTTCTTATCAGAAGGTTCCAGTCACAAGGAGCATACACTACAACAATTACAATTCTCTGAAGTTTCACTTTCAAACGAATCCAGAGAATTCTCTCACTCATGCAACTATAATGAATCAAGTTGTTCTTCATCTTTTCACTTAAAATCACACCTACACCAGCCTGTCCTCCAGGGATCATAGCATACTTCTGGAAAATTTTAGGTAGGAATTTTAGGACTTTTTAGAAAAATTTTAGGAAAATTTTAGGAGTGTATTTCAATAAAAACTAGATGTATATTTGTATACATCTAGTAAAACAACTTTGTATACATTGTAAAGAGTTTGCTTCACACCCTTCAACCATATATACTGATAGACTGCGCATGACATCAAAATTTCTGGCTCCAACATAAAATCACATGACAACAGTCAAAAAGATGGGTTACACCTGCTGTGCTTATGGTTGCTCTGAGCGATATAGTAAAGAAAGTTCTATGATATTTCATGGGTAAGAAACGAATTAAATACCTAAGTCAATAAAGTTCAATTACTTAACCAGAAACTTGCAGCTATTGATATAAAAATATAGTAACTTAAGAAAAAAAAAATGGAATGCATGTTTCAAATTCTTCGCAAATGTTCATCACATTATAAATCACAAAATGTAAACAACCCGATCATGCAAGTATATAGCTCATAAGTAAACTTACCTGAAGAGTTTTCATTATATATGGGGCGCATTCACATAATACACCGAAAACACTGAAGTTCTGCAGCGTAAATTAGTAATCATAACAGCATTTTTACACGAAATTTGGAGTCTGATGATGACGTGCCAAATGTTTGAGCCATGGCGGCTTTGATGCAGCTATTGCCAATGCGCAGTCCATTAGTATATATGGTCGAAGTTCACACCCAAATTTTTTGCATAACGTCTAAAGTTTAAGTATGATTTACTTCTAATGTTCAGTTCTTATCTTTTCACGTGTTATTATCATATTCAAGTATATTTACCACATTCAAGTTTCACTTTGAACATTAATATGCTGCTGAACCAGAAGCAATTCACAATTTTCACAGTAAAGTTTTCAGGTTTCACATTAAATTATAATATCCTAAAAAGGTAATTGAAAACCAAGAACTATGTACAATTGTTCACTGAATTACTTTTTTCATATTATTGTTTTAACCTTTTCCTGATAAGCCTATCTTTTTCTGCTTCCACCACAACTAATTTACTTTCAGTTTTCTTTATTTCAGCTGAACCTTGTATGATCAAGTTAGAGGCAACTGCTATTTCAACAGTATTTTGTTTTTCTACAGCTTTTCTCATTCTTTCTGTTCCCTCTTGAATTACTGCTGGGAAGGCTACTTTATCTTTTTTAAGCCTATTTATTTCTGCATCATTTTCTTTTTATTTTGTCATCAAACTCAGCTTTTCTTTTTTTCTCTAGCTGCTTTTCCTTATTTTCCCTCTCTTTCTGCTTCCTTTCTTTTACCTTTTTTGATTCTTCTTCCTTCAGCTAATCAACATACTCTTTATAAAATTTATGTGAATCACGAACACTATTTAACAAATTTCTTGTTATGGGAACTTTACTTACACATCCATAGTGTTTAATGGCCCCTTTAACTATTCTTAATGATGTTATAGTTGAGCCTTTTAAGTTAGCCTTGTACTTAATTATCAATCAGCACTGGAATATGCCCTTCCTCTGAAAATTTCACTAGTTCATCTAGAGTTGGCTTATCGCAATTTAAAAGTTTCCACTCATCTCTTACTCTATCAATTTGTTCCTCAGAAAGATGCAAAACACTTGAAATTCTGGTTATTTCCGAAAGTCCTTCAGTGACTGAAAGTTGAGTTGACTCTTTCTTTGGTTCTTTTACCTTTAAAACTTCTATGTCTCTTAGCTTTTGCTTGCAGAATGGCAAATTTGACTTTAAATATTTTGTGGTTGCAATTAGTGATGATCTTACATCTAAGAGAAATAATTTCTGCCTGGTCTCCTGAACATTCCTGAGGAGATTTTTTGTCTTCATACAAACTTCTAACTCCCCTAGTTTTTTCCATGAATTTTTGTTTTCAAAATCTACATTCTTTAGGTCTTCTTCAAATTTCCCTGCAATAACATCATCTTGGATAAACTGAGCCATAACATTCCTCATCAAAGTATTTAAATCAGAATATAACTGGTGTATTTTTGGTTCTTCACTCTGATAACATAATGAAAACTTTTCAAAATTTTGGTGTGAAAATGAAATTAATGCTAAATAGCAAGGAGTTAGCTCATTTTTCAGGAAACAGTGAATTCTTTTATACCTTGCCGAATTGCGTAGTTGTTTTTCAAATATTTTTTGAGATGGCAAGAAGTTTAAAAAATATTCTGTAATATTTAGCCATTGATCCAAGAGCCTCTGGGCTACAGAACCAACGGTTAACCATCTGTTGCTGACATGACGCAAAAGAAATTTGGCTGTGACCAATGTTATATCCTTGACAGATTTACAATCCTCTCGTCTTGCAGCAGCACTCTTTAAAAAGTAATGCATATCAGTAGCAAATTCGTCAAAATCTATATTTAAGCTTGTGAAAATTTTTTTAAACGCATTACTAACAACACACAGGTTGCAAAAACCTAGTTCCAAAGATTTTTGGCCTGTTTCTTGTTTTACAACTTCATTGAATTTGCGTAAAAAAGCACTTATTTACATTTGGGCTGCCCATGGATACACAAATAATTTTGTTCAACGAAATATTGAAGGATGATAACACATCAAGAATTTCTTTTAGCAAAATATCTGCTGTTGCATGACCCAGAAAAACGCTTGTTAGGTATCAGCAAGAAACTGAATTTATTTCTGAAGACCAGTACCTGAGATACACATCCAACTGCCGTTTCACTTGTGTATTTGTAGTTTCATCAAATGCTATAGTAACCTTTCCTGGGCTACTAGATGCAGTGTCTTTTTTCAAATCCTCTTCAAAATATTTTGACAATCCATGTGATATCACATAAGCAACTTTTTCTTTAAGTTGCATTTTGGCTGCAATAGCAGAATCAGGAAACATTTCTTTGAAAAGTTCAACTGTTTCAGTGCATGAAACAAAAGACATATTGTCCTTAGCAACTTTCATGGCCCATAATGCTTCGGCTTTAGCCAACTGTAAATCATGACTCAGTACTTCACTAATATTTGTTTTGGGCTGAAGATCCCGTCCTCCAAAGGCTTTCAGGATGGACTTATTTCGAAATTTACTTTGAAATTTCTGCAAATGTTTTTTTCCTTTATGATGCGCTTTTACTTGTGAAAAGCCACTATTAGAAATATTGAAAATTTCTGAACACAATACACACTTAGCAGAAAATATTGTTTCAGTTGCAGAACACCATTCTTTCAACTTCACTCCGTCCAATTCTTTGGCGAGCCACGCATCTTGAAATTTCGTTTTGGATTTAGGCATCTTAAACACTTATATTACTAACCAGAAAATGAAAGGGAAGTACAAAAACACGTTCCAATATTGCAAAACCAGACAACTTCCCGAAGTTTGGCTGCAAGGATGTCAGAAGATAGAAAAAAAAAAAAAAGAAAAAAAAGAAAGCAGGTCACCACTAGAAAACTGAACCTGCACACAGCACAGAGAACACCATAAAAGACGCAAAACCAGAAACTATCATACGCATCTCACGCAAGTTCAGTCAAAGCGAGTCGGAGCCGAGATATATTGCGCATCGAAGGTCGCTGCCGCCGACGCACGATCGAAGGTCAATGATCACGTGCTCTACTGCTGCCACGATAACACTCAGTTACCATCCCATCGCCATTACCGGAGGTCACGGAAGGAGACCACATGTTTCCTCTTTGCTTCCACCCACCTGCGGTTTACAATAACAAAACATCAGCAGAAAGAGGAGGTTCCACAAGGCATGTACAAAAATAAAAGTACGATCTTCTGCGTGCCACGGAGTTCGTCTGCAAAGCGCAAACCAGGGGTGAAAATGACCCCTCCCCTTTTCCCTTAGATCTCTTGTTACTCTCGAAAACTGTCCGAAGGCACAAAAGTGGAGCGCCCGCCCCGAAGCAAGTGCATCTCGATGGCGTCATTTTCCCTCCCTTCAGCAACACAGCATATAGGCTGTGTTTCTACAATAACAGGTCTTTTTACCTTACCGTAATGGTAAATTTATTGGCGTTAATAACGGTTGTATTTTTAATAAATAAGTTTACGAAAATTTTAGGAAGAATAGCAAATTTTAGGTATAATTTTAGGAATTTAAGGAGGGTCACAAAATATTAGGAATTTTAGGAGGAATGCGATCCCTGGTCCTCTCATATTATCCAATACTCCAGACCACACACTCACTGTGCCATTCACTTCTTCTACCCCAATTTCCTTCTTTTTGGTTTCACTTAAACACAGCACATCCAGTCTATACTTATTCATCTCCTCAATCACCTCACTCATCTTGCCATTTATACCTCTAGTATTCCATACACCAATCTTACATTCACTCAGCCGAGATCTCTTTCTCATACGCCGTTTAGAAAGTCCAGGTCGATTTCGTGGTGGACCGTCCTTCTCAAGTGTGGTAAGTCCACCATATCCCACACTTGAGTCATTCTTAATATTTCTTTTTGTCTTTTTAATCAGGTAAGTACATCAGTGAGGGGAATTAGCCCACAGCTGAGGGTTCCAGTTGGTCATTCAACCTAAGGATTCTGAAACAAAACCCAGTGAGTTGGGGTCTTTTCGCCAATGTTGCACAGAACTAGCTTGCACCTCTCCAAGATTCACAGAGGCCCTAGTTGCTGTGGTGTGTGCCATTGTTACCACGGAGCGCCCCGAGGAGGCAAACCCATCACTCACTACGACCGCCCGCTTCACTGCCAATCCTTCTTATTATAATCAGCTGAAATTAATATGCATTGCAAACGTTGCACACAATGACAGAAAAACAAAAAATAAATTCAAGACGATTGGACCTTGCCAATCGTGAATTTGAGTACACCCAAAAACTTTCCAATGTACCCTACCTTCTAAATGTACCTTAACGCAAATAAGTCAAGCTAAATTATTTCATAGATAGGAGCACAAAAATGAAGAGAGAGAACAAACACATTCACGTTGTACCTAGGATTCATGGAGTTGTTAGCAATCCTAACACTTGACTGCAAGGTCAGAATAATAACTCAAGTTCAAACTTCACCAACACAGCGCCTTCTTAAAAAGGTTAATCAATGAGATTACATTTTGAAATTACAAATGATTTCTGCAAGTAATGCAGAAATAGACAAAATGTGACTTACTTTACACACAATTCTATAATTACCTCAAAAACAGTTTCTAATTTTGCACAAAAAGCTCTTGCTTCTAAACTGCCCGTTAAAATTTCGATGGGTATTCCATTTCGGCCAATGAAAAATGAAGATGGTATCACCAAAACAGGATCTAAACTCAGTTAAGAATCATTGAACACTATTCCACAACACATATACAGGATAGGGTACAAAAATTACACATACACATAATGAACCAAATAATGTTAAGTTAGAAAAGATAAAAAACACTAAATTTTAAGGTATAATGAAGCTTAAAAATTGAATTTGTTCTGACGAAATATGCTACAATTTTACTACATATACACTAACCTTCAGAAAGTACCTGAACACCTCTCTTTAGCGAGACATTTCACAGAACACACAGACCAGAATGCGAAGAGCATTAAAATTAAAACCACATTTCACAAGCAATAAAGATAACACAATGTCCACCTTCCTTATGTTTATAACTGTGTTGAGCTAGCTTTCTGAAATGTTCCGCTAATGACAGATGCCTTCAGAGAAGATTTATGGTCGTTCTTTAAGCCATTTGTGCATTGCAGTAGTTTTATGGTTAACTGCACAGATTCACTCTTCCAGAAATACCTAATTCACATGATCATGAACAGTAATTTTTCACACCCATTAATTTCCTTTTCTTTTCTATGATCTTTTGTTTTTTATAAACTTGAATTCTGACAAATGCTAGAACTGTTCAATTTTTTAAACCCATCAGAATTCCAATGAAAACTGGATCTGTGTGATTTAAGAAATGATTCAAGTTTGACCTACAAATATCTTGAAGCCAGAACTTTTGAAAAGCTACAAATACGATCCTGCAAGAGATGTATTCAAAATATGACCATGGCTGCTAATAGAATCAAATGACAAGAAAATCTTAGTGAGTTCCATTGGGGATGAGCACCAATTAACATGGGTGAAATGCTTCCACTATTATCTCAGTATGCTTGTAATTTTTACTAATATCTTAGTATATGAGCCTGGGAACAAGAAAAAAAGAATGTTGGAACTAATAGATCAGGAACACACCTGAATTCTGACAAGAGCTGAGTCTGAGTAATTTAAAAAGTGATTCAAGTTTGACATGTGAATATCTTCATGCCAGAACTTTTGAAAAGCTACAAATAAGATCCTGCAAGAGATATATTCAGAATGCTGCCCATGGCAGCTAATCAAATCGAATGACATTAAGTCTGGGAACAAGATAAAAAGAACATTAGAGCTCACACATCAAGAACATATCTAGTAAACCTAATGTTATATTTATATCTACTGACTAAAACTGTGAATCAATAATATTACCAAACACTGCTCGTTTACTTTCTATAAAGGCAAATATACAAGAGGAACAGAATAATGGAACTGTACTTCAACCTCAAATAATAAAGCTATGTATTTACTACATGTAAATGCAGAATTCGCCAAGCTTTCTATGGTCAAAGATGAAACTGATGAACAAACACTGATCTTCAAACCAGGTGAGAAATCAGAACAATCGGCAAATAAGTGAGAACATAATGCTGCATGATCAAGACAAAAATGCTTACTGTAATTAATGTAAATATTAAACTGGAGCACTTCACTGTATTTACAACATAAAATTACAATTTAATACAAAATAAAATGGTTTTAAAACACACTGTTTCAAACACACATACATTGTTCTTGTGTTACTTGCTAAAACATCTGCTCAGGTTTACTCTTGCAAGCAAAACTTGCTTTCTTCTCAGCAAGTTAAACAGTTATATTTGTCTAAAATGAAAAACAATATTTTGTAGTTGATTCTGCTGCTGCATAGCATCCATTGTTTAATTTTTCTTTCTGCTGAAATCTTCATAATGAGACTGATGAAGAAGAAAAAAAAGCTGAACTTTTTAACCGGGTGAAAAATCAAAAACGTGCGGCAAAACAGAGTGAACATAACGCAGCACGAGCAGGACGGAATAGGCAACTGTTCTTTATGGGAATACTAAAACTGGAACACATTCCTGCACCCAAAATACAAATTTATTGACATTTCACAACACAGGATAGGTAAAGGAAACATCACTGGAAAAAATTACAATTACAGGCGAAATCTTCGCTCCCTCAGACTTCCGTTTTCGGAAATTTCCCCTCCATTTTGAAGCTAAAACACAAAGTTCCATGGAATAAAATGGTGTTTAATAACATCATTACTGCCAACTATCAAAAACCGAAATCTGTAAAAAAAAATTGATCGATATATTCGATGAAAAATTTAATCGATATATTAAATGAAATTACTTGTCACACATATTGATTAAATGTACCAAACATATCGATTAAAAAAATGATGTTACCTAAATCAAGTACCGACTTTTAATTGATATGACTATAGATGTTCAAATTTATTGGCACGTTTATTTTGATTAAAATAGAATCTGTACACAATTTCTCATTACTATGCTATTATTATGATCTATAAAGAGATAAAAAATTTATTTTTATGGAAGTTTGCATCTAAATGGAAGGATATTCCACCCTTTGACCCCCAAATCCAGTAGGATCGTATCCCACGCCGTCACGGGACAAACTAAAATGCTTTAAAAAATGAACAATTTTTATGCTGGCTTTATCTTACGGAGAGACAGACGATGAGACAGTCAAATACAAATAAATAAATAAATACATAAAGGAGTGACTGAGGGACACTAATTGGTAAATTATGCTCAACTTAAAACGAAGTGAACAAATATTTTGCACGAATCACATCCAGTTCATTACAACTTTGGAAGTCAATTTCATATATATATTTTTTTCCCACGCTGTCAACATTAGATTTATGCTTGGCACTAGAAATATTATTAGCAATATCATTCCTTCCACCACGTGAAACGTTGAAATTACATCAACACGTAGTGCAAAAAAATGCATATTTTTCATTTTTTGAAGATTTTGCAATCACGGGAATTCCACAGAATATGCATCACGGAATGTTTGATAGTACTCCCCCTTCCCTTTTATATTGCTACTCATAGCAAATCACTAACACTAAATTTATTGACACTTAAAAAAACTGCAAATAAAACTGCTAAAGTACAACCATAACAGCTTAAAGAAATGCAATTTACAAAAAATAGTACCCCAACATATGGATTTCGTTGAACCAAGCCAAGACATTTTCATGCACGTTATTGAATGACGAACAAAGCACGGTTGGAAAGCATAGAAAACTTACTAACGGACCACCAAAATAAATCATAAATCATTGCTGGAGAAAAACTGCCTCGAATGAACATTGGACTTACTTTTTTTTTTTTTTTTTTTTTAAAACTTCCTCTTATAGTAGCATTCTTTCGTCTTCGAAGAAATGCTTCAAATAATAAGAAATCACGATTGGCAATGAACGTCGATGCTTTTGTTTTAAAATTGTCTTTTTCTATATGTAATATGAATTAAAATAATACTTGTAAATACGAATACAAAAGTAAATTTTTTTATCAGTATCTGAACGTATATAGTGGTAAGTTCATTATTTTTTAGTTCTTTTTTAGTACCTCAGTTATTGTTTTTTATGTAGTCGACGAAATATTTTTTTAATGAAAGCAATGCGAGTTATCATGATGAAATAAAAAAAGTAAGCACAGAATGCAAAGATAACTATACTTTTCCTCCTCCCATGCTGTTTGCGTTCGAATGTAAACAACAGATCAGTTGCCACATCAAAAACAGTAGCTTGTTGCTTCCGGTACATGCTCGCGGAGCTGTGCTGGCGTTCCCCTGTCTTAGCTGTGAGAAATGAGCCGTGCGCCCATCTGGGGAAGAATAGCTGAAAAAATTTCAGGATCTTTTACCAAAATATGAAAAAACAGGGACCAAATTCCAAGACATTTCCAGGGATTGTGCACACCTTGTACATAGTACATACATACATACATACATATCACTAAGCTGTTCTCTGAGATTAGCTCAAAAAAAAAAAAAAAAAAAATATGAACTACCAGATAATTTTTACTTACTGTTGCCGTATCAAACTTCTTCATTTACAGCGATTTCGACATACAACTCGGGCTTCACTGACATCCATTACACGACATACACAAGATCTTCTATACTTCATACTCACAATTTTTTGTCATGCAGACACTCCTGAATCTGATCCTCTCATGACTTCCTTGGCCTTCCTCTGCCTTTCCTTCCTGCCACTTGGCTGAGAAGATTTTCTTAGTAAGCATCTCATCACTCATTCTTTCAAGATGGCCAAACCACCGAAGCATATTAGTCTCCACCTTGCTAACATTTTGCTTCACATTACATAACTGCAACCAGGGTTCCCACTCAAAAGTAGAAAAAAAATTCCCTGACTTTTCCAGGTTTTCCTGAGAGTTTTTCCAGAGCGGCAAATCAAATCACATTGCGACAAATTGTTGCATTTCCTTACATTCTTGCGTTCCTTACGAAAGCATACGTTTGTTAATTCTTTAAATAACTGTCCTTTATACAATTACCTGCTTTTTTTAATAACAATTAAATGCATGAGGCATATTATTTTTGGTACCATTATTTATTTTTGGTACCGTTGGTTCAAATATTCTTTAAAACATGTAAACCATGTATTTACATGTTTTAAAGAATATTTGAACAAAGACTTAATTTAAATTCTACATATAATGAAATATTTCAGTCGATTAGGTGAAATTATACAACTGATTTATCTGTATTTTACGTGCACACAAGTATATAAATAACATTTTAAACGACTCATAACATTTAGAGTTCCAGTTAAGTTTAAAAATGCAAGCTGGGAGAATTGTGACTGAAGAGAATAAATTGCCCTTAAATGATACAATGCTGAAGCTTTAAATCCTTTAAGTGCTTATTTTACATAAATATTAAACAACACAAAAACGTTTGCTGAAATTGAAGTCTAATGGGAATGATAAAATGGTGAGTGTCTGACAGAGTCTCTTAACATTTTGTTAGAGCGGTTCTATTAAATCGATCTACCAATTTGTATTTTCTATTGGAATTTACTTAGAATCTTTAAAGACAAAGCAAAGTAAAACAGTTATTAAAAAATAAAAAAAGAAGAGAGAGAGAACAGAAATCGTGACAGCATTTCTGTGTCTGAGGAAAAAACATGTGCCAGTACCATCCCAACAATTTCTAGCAATCAGGGAAAATACTGCTGACATTTAAAAATCAAAATTGTAATTATTTTACCTAACGTTAGTTCTTGCACTTGGCAATGAGAACATCGAATCTATGCTATTTCAGAGGGGCCAACCTCTAGCAGAACGCATCAGTAATCAATAGGGGATTTTACAGTAATGTTTCAGTAATCGAACACAAACTTTCAGTAATGTAACACGCCATTTTTTTTCAAAGTTAAGGACAATATTATAGTATTACTGTGTAACCTGTAATACTTGTATGAGGTGCCTATCGGTAATCACCATACGAAGCCTCATCGCTAACGCGTGGAATGGGTATTTCATGAGAAATTAATGGGTGAAATGTGTAATAACTTTATATGTTTTACACTATCCTCACAAAAAAATATGAAATTAAATTATCAATATTGTACTTACCTCATGTCATTGCTGACATAAAAACTCCCTTGTTGCTTGTTTTGGTTATTTAAAAAATTGAGGAAATAGCTTCTTCATAATTTTTTTTCCAGTCTACGCAGAGAACCGGGGCACCTACTCAGGAACAAATGACTGCCTCTCTTCGCGAACGCCAGCAGATAAGAGCCTGCGAAATGGGTGTGCGATTAATGGCTTTCTTTCACGCTTTGATGTGCATGTTTGTTCGGTTGTAGTTTAGATCATCTGGAGACGGGGAAACCGCAAAGAGACGCACTGCCCTGCACAGCTGCACTTTAATTGGTGGGCGGGTTACGGAGTTGCCTCGAAGGATAAAACAACTCGGAATTATTTTAAAACTTAGCAATACAGAAATATCTTTTACAAAAGTCTGAAACAAACTATTTTTCTGGCAAAATAAAAAATTCCCTGCCTTTATAGTTCCCTGATAAAAAATTCCTTGATTTTTACGGAAAAACACAATTTTCCCCGAGTTTTCCCTGATTTTTGGAACCATTTTCAAATTCCCTGAGAATTCCCGGTTTTCCAGGTTGCGTGGGAACCCTGTGCAACACATCTTCATTCCTCACACATTCAGAATGTGTCTCGCCACAAACCCCCTGTAAGTAACACATTTCTCCAGCACACAAATGACTACTATGTTTCTTCTGTAGTACCCAGGTTTCACTGCCATACATCAGAGTAGAAACAATTACACTTTCATACACAGCCATGTGGGACTCTCTTGAGAACCCATCATTCCTGTGAAAACCTCCCAGAGCAGCCATGACTTTCAATGAAGAAAGAATTCACTCACCTACTAATTTCACCATCCAATTTGTTCTCTCTGTCAAACATGCTTCCTAAATACAAACTCACTCTCCTGGTCAATCACTGCCATTTTGACTTACATTACATTCAGTGCTACCAGTTTCTCTCTCAAAAACCATAACTTTGGTTTTTCCCTTATTTATACTCAGTTTGAATTTCATGCAAACTTCGTACATCCGGGACAACATACTCTGCAACTCACTTTTGCACATTGTGTTACACATATCCTAGTAACTGTTTGAACATATTGGAGTGTATGTCTGCTTTCCACTGCTCTGAAACTAAAGTGCCAGTACCAACTTTACATGCACACAATCAAAAGTTATTTTGCAGATCTTTAAGAAAATCTCATAACTTTCAACAAATAACTTTCTATATGAAATTAAATACTACATTAGAGAATATAATGAACATTTACAGGTGTTACTGTACATCAGTGACATTTACCACACAAAAAAGGATACAAATTTCACTAAACTGTTGACAAGACACACTGCGAAAGAAAATATTTGTTAAAAAGGATACTAATAAGCTCAAACTTAACATATTATACACATATTTCATTTCAGCTCCAATGTTCTATAAAGCAATTTTGCTTTTGATATTCAAACAAGTAATACAGTGTGATTCATAATTATTGTCGGGGTTTCTGCGTGGCCTGGCACAGTCAAACCGTTACCGACCTAATAAAAATGCCTACAGCATAAACAAGTTCACCGTGGAAAGTTTTATGTGGCAACACGGTACCCGCTGAATTGACATCATACTTCAAAATGGCGACTGTTCAAGAAAAAGCAATGTGCGTACTCTTTGAAACAAAGTCATCACAACGCAACATCATCATTACAACAGAACGCAGTTTGGCAGAGCTTCACCTTCCTATGATGCTATCCGACGTTGGTTAAAGCAGTTTCAAGACCGGTAGTGTGCAGCATGAAAAAGGAGCGGGAAGACTGAGCACTTCTCGGGACGATGTTGATCACGTCCAGGAAGCCTTTTCTTGAAGCCCTCAGAAGTTAACAAGACGAGATGCATCACAGTTAGGTATGCCACAAACGACAGCATAAACGCCTACAACTCTGTGAGTACAAACTGCAGGTTTTACAGCGGGACGATAAACATTGCTGTTTCTAATTTGCCCAAGACATTTTATCCAAAGTCGAAGCTGATGAACATTACCTGCGGGCATGGATATTTAGTGATGAAGCAACGTTTTCGTCTCAGGGAGTGTACATCAACATAACTGCAGAATATGGAGCTCCGAAAACCCTCTTGCCATTCAAGAAGTCGAACAAGACAGTCAAAAGGTGAACATATGGTGCACTTCGTCATGTTCAGAAGTGTTGGGGCCCTTTTTCTTTGTGGAGAAAACAGTTACAGTGGCGGCCTACCTGGACATGCTACAGCTGTATCTGTTGCCTCAGTTGGAAGATTGGCTGCTCAATGTGGAGTTCCAGCACAATGGCGCACTGCCGCATTGGGCTATTATTGTCCAATAATTTCTTGACCTGCATTTTCCGGGGCGCTGGGTTGGGCATGGCGGACCCATTCCGTAGCCTCCTCACTCACCCGATATTTCGCCACTGAATTTTTTCCGGTGGGGATACGTGAAAAACATCGTTTACCAGGCCACCGTGACCTCCCTCGATGACCTGACGACCAGAATTGGTGCCGAGATAGCAACAGAAATGGCGCAAATGCCGGCAAACACTTGGCGGGGAAATTGATTATCGCTTGATATCTTACACTTAGCGGGAAATTGATTGTTGCTTGATATCTTACACTTAGCGGGAAATTGATTGTTGCTTGATATCTTACACTTAGCGGGAAATTGATTGTTGCTTGGATATCTTACACTTGGCGGGAAACTGATCATCACTTGATATCTTACACTTAGCCGGAAATCGATTATTGCTTGATATCTTACACTTAGCGGGAAATTGATTATCGCTTGGATATCTTACACTTAGCGGGAAATTGATTATCGCTTGGATATCTTACGTGTCACGAAAGGCACGCATGTCAAAGTGGTTTAGGAATCTGATGTACCGATTCTACAGGTAATAAAACTTTTAGTTGTCATCTGCAACATTCTGTTTGCGGTTTTAGTTTGTTTCCCATTTTCCGATTATATGCCACTGAAACTACGACACTAATTATGAATCACCCTGTATATACACAACAGCTATAATCAATGCCATAGTTTTAAAATTACAATGTAGTGTTCTCCCTACAGAATTTTAGGGAGGACCTGGCTGTTTTCCTTTGCTGCCTAGCTGCTCGAGTCACGCAAATTCTGTGAAGTTTTCTTTTTTTCTAATGGAGTTTATTATTTCTATTATTTGTAGACATTTGTTTTAATGCTAACATTTAGTTTTAGTGATTTGCAATATGCAGTAAATGCAATTTAACAAATGCCTTTCTAAAGGCAAGGCAAGTAAGTCAAGTCAGCTCTGCATCTAGTAAGTCAAGTCAGCTCTGCATCTAGGTCCAACTGAAAAAGCAGTTCTAGTGGCAGCCACAATTAACACTTTTAACTACTTGTGTTACTCTTATAAGAGAGGGGGATGGATATTATGAATGCCTTATACAGGTATCTCCCACTTTCCAAAGTTCATTCCGTTTCGCTTTTACAAAAGACCTGCATTAGTACCTGTTTTCACAAACTGAAAGAAATCCAAAGAGCATTTTCACTTTAATGAAAAAGGGAGAAAAGCAAAAATAGCGTTTGTTTTGCAGCGAGCCATTATAGAAACTGCACACACCTCAAGCAGCGAGAGTGTCGCTGCCAAGTTTCCTTCCTTGGGAACTATACTCCTCAGCATCAAGCCACCGTCGCTTTGAACTGTGTCTGTGAGCATCTGTGCTTTATCTCAGTTTATTTTGTGCATCCATTAGCAAGATGTGTCCAAAATTATGAGAAAAGCCTAAGACAGTTTGTAAGGGCTTTACACTAGGTGTAAAACTGGACATAATCAAGCATTTGGATCGTGGTAAACGAAATAAAGTCATGTACATGCGTTGGACTTACCTGTCCACAATTTGTACTATTTACAGGCAGAGAGAAAGAATCTTGAAAGCTGCTAAATTTACTATTTGTTCTCCTAGAAGTAAAGTGGCCTCTTTTAGTTGGAATCCAGTAATGGATAAAATATGTATTTATCATATCATTTCTGCTTTTACTATATCATAGTGTCATTTTAGCTTTTGTGTGTTATTTGGTATGATTTGGTAGGTATTTTTAGGGTCTGAAAACACTCGAAAATGTTTCCCATGCCAGTAATTGGTAATTGTTTCTTCGCTATACGCCATTTCAGCTTATGAAAGGTTTTATAGGAAAGCTCTACTTTCAAATAGCATGGAAAAGCTGTACTCAACCTGAAAGTGAAGACATGAAAATACAAGGGTTGTTCAAAAAATAGGGTAACAGACATTATCATATGCCAATATTGTCACAAAAGTGCCAAATTTCCACTGTTTCGCATGTAGCCAACTCATGAGAAAACTTAAAAATAACATCGCCCTGTGGGGGAATCGAACCCTCATCTCCTGATTTGAATACAAGCATGCTACCATTACACACAACCCAGGCAACAGAATTTAACGCAACTGAAGTTCAGCAGATGTAGCTTAGAAATCTGACTACCATTCAGATTTGTGGAGACTGAAGCAATCCACTGCTTCACCATAGCATCAATGGCCATTTCTCATCCATGTCAGCATATGTACCTTTAGAAATCTGACTACCATTCAGATTTGTGCTAATTGAAGCAATCTGTAGCTTCACCATAGCATCAATGACCATTTCTCGTCCAGGTTAGCATACGTACCTTCAGAAATCTGACTACCATTCATATCTGTGCTAATTGAAGCAATCAACTGCTTCACCATAGCATCAATGGCCATTTCTCATCCATGTCAGCATATGTACCTTTAGAAATCTGACTACCATTCAGATTTGTGCTAATTGAAGCAATCTGTAGCTTCACCATAGCATCAATGACCATTTCTCGTCCAGGTTAGCATACGTACCTTCAGAAATCTGACTACCATTCATATCTGTGCTAATTGAAGCAATCAACTGCTTCACCATAGCATCAATGGCTATTTCTCATCCATGTCAGCAGATGTAGCTTAGAAATCTGACGACCATTCAGATCACCATAGCATCAACGACTATTTCTCATCCAGGTCAGCATATGTACCTTTAGAAATCAGACTACCATTCAGATCTGTGCTAATTGAAGCAATCTGCTGCTTCCCCATAGCATCAGTGATCATTTCTTATCCGCATCAGTAGATGTAGCTTAGAAATCTGACTACCATTCAGATTTGTGGAGATTAAAGCAATGTGCAGCTTCACCATAGCATCAATAGCCATTTCTCATCCACGTCAGCAGATGTAGCTCAGAAATCTGACTACCATGCAGATTTGTGCTAGGTGAAGCAATCCACTGCTTCACCATAACATCAATGAGCACCACATCATGCTGTTTCAGTGATGACAATTGCACGTGTGAGTGTTGCAGTAAAAGCCAACTGAAAAATCGCAATCTGAGAATTGGCGAACAGTGCAAGTTTGAGCATCAGAACTGTCAATGAATTCATGCACTCGCACCTTGAATATCGTTAAGGTCTGCGCCACATGGGTACCAAAATTTCTGTCCGATGCATCTTCACCACCACCGAAGAAATCACGTTCCACTTGCATCATCACCACCACTGAAGAAATCACGGTCCACATGCATCATCACCACCAATGAAGAAATCACGGTCCACATGCATCATCACCACCACCGAAGAAATAACGGTCCACATGCATCATCACCACCACCGAAGAAATCACGGTCCACATGCATCATCACCACCACCGAAGAAATCACGGTCCACATGCATCATCACCACCTCCGAAAGAATCCCGGTCTACATGCATCATCACCACCACCACCGAAGGAATCCCGGTCTACATGCATCATCCCCACCACCACCGAAGGAATCCCGGTCCACATGCATCATCACTACAACCGAAGGAATCCCGGTCTACATGCATATCACCACCACCACTGAAGAAATCACGGTCCACATGCATCATCACCACCAATGAAGAAATCACGGTCCACATGCATCATCACCACCACCGAAGAAATAACGGTCCACATGCATCACCACCACCACCGAAGAAATCACGGTCCACATGCATCATCACCACCACCCGAAGAAATCACGGTCCACATGCATCATCACCACCTCCGAAAGAATCCCGGTCTACATGCATCATCACCACCACCACCGAAGGAATCCCGGTCTACATGCATCATCACCACCACCACCGAAGGAATCACGGTCTACATGCATCATCCCCACCACCACCGAAGGAATCCCGGTCCACATGCATCATCACTACAACCGGAGGAATCCCGGTCTACATGCATCATCATCACCACCACCGAAGAAATCACGGTCCACATGCATCATCACCACCAATGAAGAAATCACGGTCCACATGCATCATCACCACCACCGAAGAAATCACGGTCCACATGCATCATCACCACCTCCGAAAGAATCCTGGTCTACATGCATCATCACCACCACCACCGAAGGAATCACGGTCTACATGCATCATCCCCACCACCACCGAAGGAATCCCGGTCTACATGCATCATCCCCACCACCACCGAAGAAATCACGGTCCACATGCATCATCACCACCAATGAAGAAATCACGGTCCACATGCATCACCACCACCAAAGAAATCACGGTCCACATGCATCTTCACCACCACCAAAGAAATCACGGTCCACATGCATCTTCACCACCACCAAAGAAATCACAGTCCACATGCATCACCACCACCACCGAAGAAATCACAGTTCACATGCATCACCACCACCACCGAAGAAATCACGGTCCACATGCATCATCACTACAACCGAAGGAATCCCGGTCTACATGCATCATCACCACCACCACCGAAGAAATCACGGTCCACATGCATCATCACCACTAATGAAGAAATCACGGTCCACATGCATCATCACCACCAAGGAAGAAATCACGGTCCACATGCATCATAACCACCACCGAAGAAATCACGGTCCACATGCATCACCACCACCACCGAAGAAATCACGGTCCACATGCATCATCACCACCAATGAAGAAATCACGGTCTACATGCATCATCACCACCACCGAAGAAATCACGGTCCACATGCATCACCACTACAGCCGAAGGAATCCCGGTCTACATGCACCATCACCACCACCACCGAAGAAATCACGGTCCACATGCATCATCACCACCAAAGAAATCACAGTCCACATGCATCATCACCACCAAAGAAATCACGGTCCACATGCATCTTCACCACCACCGAAGAAATCACGGTCCACATGCATCACCACCGAAGAAATCACGGTCCACATGCATTCATCACCACCACCACAAAAAATCACGGTACACATGCATCATCACCACCTCCGAAGAAATCACGGTCTACATACATCACTACCATCGAAGAAATCACGGTCCACAGGCATCATCACCACCACCGAAGAAATCACGGTCCACATGCATCTTCACCACCACCGAAGAAATCACGGTCCACTTGCATCACCACCACCACCACTGAAGAAATCACGGTCCACATGCATCATCACCACCACCACCGAAGAAATCACGGTCCACATGCATCATCACTACAACCGAAGGAATCCCGGTCTACATGCATCATCACCACCACCACCGAAGAAATCACGGTCCACATGCATCATCACTACAACCGAAGGAATCCCGGTCTACATGCATCATCACCACCACCACCTAAGAAATCACGGTCCACATGCATCATCACTACAACCGAAGGAATCCCGGTCTACATGCATCATCACCACCACCACCGAAGAAATCACGGTCCACATGCATCATCACCACTAATGAAGAAATCACGGTCCACATGCATCATCACCACCAATGAAGAAATCACGGTCCACATGCATCATCACCACCACCGAAGAAATCACGGTCCACATGCATCACCACCACCACCGAAGAAATCACGGTCCACATGCATCACCACCACCACCGAAGAAATCACGGTCCACATGCATCACCACCACCACCGAAGAAATCACGGTCCACATGCATCACCACCACCACCGAAGAAATCACGGTCCACATGCATCATCACTACAACCGAAGGAATCCCGGTCTACATGCATCATCACCACCACCACCGAAGAAATCACGGTCCACATGCATCATCACTACAACCGAAGGAATCCCGGTCTACATGCATCATCACCACCACCACCTAAGAAATCACGGTCCACATGCATCATCACTACAACCGAAGGAATCCCGGTCTACATGCATCATCACCACCACCACCGAAGAAATCACGGTCCACATGCATCATCACCACTAATGAAGAAATCACGGTCCACATGCATCATCACCACCAATGAAGAAATCACGGTCCACATGCATCACCACCACCACCGAAGAAATCCCGGTCCACATGCACCATCACCACCACCACCGAAGAAATCACGGTCCACATGCATCACCACCACCACCGAAGAAATCACGGTCCACATGCATCATCACTACAACCGAAGGAATCCCGGTCTACATGCATCATCACCACCACCACCGAAGAAATCACGGTCCACATGCATCATCACTACAACCGAAGGAATCCCGGTCTACATGCATCATCACCACCACCACCTAAGAAATCACGGTCCACATGCATCATCACTACAACCGAAGGAATCCCGGTCTACATGCATCATCACCACCACCACCGAAGAAATCACGGTCCACATGCATCATCACCACTAATGAAGAAATCACGGTCCACATGCATCATCACCACCACCGAAGAAATCACGGTCCACATGCATCACCACCACCACCGAAGAAATCACGGTCCACATGCATCACCACCACCACCGAAGAAATCACGGTCCACATGCATCACCACCACCACCGAAGAAATCACGGTCCACATGCATCATCACTACAACCGAAGGAATCCCGGTCTACATGCATCATCACCACCACCACCACCGAAGAAATCACGGTCCACATGCATCATCACTACAACCGAAGGAATCCCGGTCTACATGCATCATCACCACCACCACCTAAGAAATCACAGTCCACATGCATCATCACTACAACCGAAGGAATCCCGGTCTACATGCATCATCACCACCACCACCGAAGAAATCACGGTCCACATGCATCATCACCACTAATGAAGAAATCACGGTCCACATGCATCATCACCACCAATGAAGAAATCACGGTCCACATGCATCATCACCACCACCGAAGAAATCACGGTCCACATGCATCTTCACCACCACCGAAGAAATCACCGTCCACATGCATCATCACCACCACCGAAGAAATCACGGTCCACATGCATCACCACCACCACCGAAGAAATCACGGTCCACATGCATCACCACCACCACCGAAGAAATCACGGTCCACATGCATCACCACCACCACCACCGAAGAAATCACGGTCCATCATTTCCGCAGATAAGGTGATAACCCTATTCTTTGACCATTGCTTTTTAAGTGACTACCAAAAGGATTAACCACCAATACTGAACGATATTGTCAAACTTTAATGAAGCTTTGACATTCCATCAAAAACAAGACCTGGCAATCTTACTCAAGGTATTGTCTTCTACTACATGATAATGCCTGGCTGCATACGGCAGTCACCACGCAAAGAACATCGCAGCACTTTTGATGGGAAGTCCATCAACATCCAGCGTAGTCATGACTTATCTCCCTGTGATTTTCACATCTATTAACCTAGGAAAGAATTTCTCAAAGGTAAACATTTCACTTCGGATGATCAGGTTGCAGCAGCCTGACTCCTTTTATGCCACAGGAATACAAGCACACGTGCAACGATGGGACTGCTGGTGGCAATTATTTTTAAGTATGTCATGTTTTGACTCTTTCAGGCCGAAAGTCTCACTACTTATTGTACAACCCTTATATTAGGTTTTGTTTTCTTAGCACTCTTTACTATTTTCATTCATCTTTCTGCACTTAGAGAGGTTAACTTCCAACACTTTTAGAAATACAGTACAAAGATGTTATACTTCCTGGCTCTCATCTGGGATAGCAGGAGCCACCCAGCTAATATTCCTCACCAACCATGTGAAGCAGCTTTCCACAAAAGAACAGTAATATGCATTAGAAAGAAGAAAAAATTACTTTACATAACATACCACAGAAAGAAACCCCATTTTACCTCTTAGCAGTAAGCTTCAGAGCAACACAATTTTGAGAAGCTAACTTTGCAGAAACCACAGGGTCATTATAGGTGGCTGTCATCTGTTTTGATAAATCATCTTCACCTAAAATGAAAAATTACATCAAATAAGTATCTTCAATTTTGAAATCACATTTTTAAGTTTTGAAAATTATCAACATGTTTCTATAATTTTTGAAATGGCTGTTATTCTTGTAAAACCACAGCCATTCAGTTATTGAGAATCTGTAATACTTAAGTTATTTTGTGCATTAATTCTACCTGTAGTTGCCTCTTTTGCTGGGTTTTCATAGTATAAAAATCTGAGATGGTAATATAAATATTTTTATATTTTTGCTTCATTTGATATGGAATGAAGCCCTTGTGGCAAATGAAAAGTGAGTTTACCACCACAATCCCCCAAATACAGTATCAGTCAATGGAGAATCTAAGGGTCATTCCATGTCAATTCAACCAATTAATTTCTGGAATGCCACCAACCATCTTAGCAGTTCACAAAATTTAGCAGAGATATAACTTATGGAGGAACATAATACAATATTAGCTTTGAACACACTAAATACCTTCCAAACTATCGTAAACTTTGGGCAATGCAATTTGAACCTGGCATGCCAAATGATCATCATCCAGTTTGAAATTCCTTAATACCTCAGCAACTAGTGTGAGTATGTGCACGTGCGTGCATCATGTGCAGATTTTGAAACTATCCACCTTCTTGTTCGAAATGCTTTCTTTAATGTGACACTGATATATTTTTTAAATAAAATGTTTTCACATCTGACATTTTTCTGCACCATTTTCCACGATGATTTCAAAATTTTTCAATTGCCAATATTAAAGAGAACCTAGTCATTAAAAAAAAAAAATTTTATACATATATGTCTTTACACACATCCATTATTATACAAGTCACAATTATTATGAAAAATGTTCTTTTCAATTAACATTATCCAATGTAAAAAATAATTCTTCAAATTAAAATCTCAAAAACACATATCAGGAAAATATAAGATATACATTTACAGAGTTTAGATACAACTAAAAAAGGGCAGTTACACTTTCAAAGAGTGTTAGAGTATACACCGATCTTACAAAAACAAGACACCACAAGCAGTGTTAATTCACCGGAAAAGTTCAACAGTAATTCACTGTGGATATTAAATTATTATTATATACATTGTTATCAGTAGGTACTAACTTAATTTGAGAAAATATTCTTTCTATTTCAGCATTTGAAACTGCCAAAGTACATGCAATGTTTACAAGTTTCTGTATTAGTGGGAATCTCCTACCTCACAGTTCTGATTTTGACACAACTGAACACGTTTTCGGAACTACTCTCAATACCAGTTTGAAATAGGAACATTTATTTGTACTCAACCCACTCTAACAATAAATCATCATCTAGGTTGAAGTACTCACCCAGCTCCATTACTTCAGCAAAGCAATAAGGCTTAGTGGTTTCTGACACTACTTTTCTAAGATCTATTACACTGCTGGACAATTGCTAAGGACAGATCATAAACGGCTATATAGCGCATAAAAAAGTAAGTGTGGTTGGATGCCAAGTGAAATAAAATAATGTCAGAATGCCAGGACATTACAAGAAAGACAATTTATTGTGCTCTGAAATCCAGAAGGCTTTGGAACATATTCAAGGGACAAACAGGCCATTTTGTGCAGAATACGTAAACATGAAAAAAAATGCAATTACAGTCCGCAGGCGTTCCGGCGTAAGATGTCAATACGGGATATGGCCACCAAGGAGGGTGATGCAAGATTCCACACGTCGTGTCATGCTTTGCACAACATTATCAAGCAGCTGTTGGGGTAATTTATCCCATTCCTCTGTCAGTGCACGGATGAGGGTGTCCTTGTTTATTGGAGGGCATTGGCGACCAGCAAGACTCCTCCCCAAAGCATCCCACACATTTTCAATGGGATTCAGATGTGGAGAACGTGCTGGCCATATGAGGCATTGAATATCCTTGCTCTCAAGACACTCCTGGAAGCGACTGTTCAATGACATGTTGCGTTGTCGTCCATGAAAATGAATATCACCGACAGCACCTTGGAACATGCGAACATGAGGTAGCAGAACATCATTAATGTATCATTGGCCAGTCATAGTCCCAGTTGGAAGCACATAGAGGGACGTACGGCCATTGATCATGATGCCAGCCCATACCATGACACTACATGTCGGATATCGGTCCCTTTCCTGTATGTTTGCTTGACAATATGAAGTACCACTATCACGCCAGATCAGTTGTCGTCGACAATCAGACGATAGACTGTATCTACTCTCATCTGAGAAGAGGACAGCAGACCAGTCATTATCAGTCCAATTGCGATGTTGATGGCACCATTGCAAACGGGCGGCACGGTGACGTCTGGACAATGGGATGCACACAACAGGACGGCGGGCGTATAGTATTCCTTCATGCAAACGTCTGGGGACAGTTTTTCGGGAGATCCGCTTGCCAGTAGCAGCCATAAACTGATTTGCTACCTCACTAGCTGTGCTGCGCCGGTGTCTTTTTGTTGGTAACACTATGTACCGATCTTCTGCAGGTGTCGTACTGCAAACACGACCTCCCTGTGACGTTTGCTACACTCTCCATTTGCTTGAAATGATTTCCAAAGCCTTGAAACAACACTGTGGCTGACGTTGAACTCCCTGGCAACATCTGTTATTTTTCGCCCTTCTTCAATCTTGCCAATAATACAGCCACGCGTAAAATCATCTTGGTGATGTCGGGAAGACATACTGAAAATTGCAAGGTCATCAATTGATTCTTTCCCTTTCAACTTTGTGTTTGAACAACAACGGTCAATATGCGTCAAATCCTTTATATCTCTTATCAGCGCTATGACGTCACGAACAAGTTCGGCAATCCAAAATTTGCATGCGCACAACACGTCTTACTGTATCCCGCACTTATGCTAATTTCTACATTTTCCTGCCTTCCATTTTATGGTTGCTATCGTTGCAATTGTCATCCGTCCTTAGCAATTGTCCGGCAGTGTACATCTAATAATCTTCATCTAGGCTGAAGTACTCAGCCAGCTCCATTACTTCAGCAAAGCCATAAGGCTTAGTGGGTTCTGACACTACTTTTCTAAGATCTATTACATCTAATAATCATCATCTGGGCTGAAGTACTCAGCCAGCTCCATTACTTCAGCAATGTCATAAAGGCTCATAGTGGTTTTTTTATCCTACTTTTCTAAGATCTATTACATCTAATAATCTTCATCTGGGCTGAAGTACTCAGCCAGCTCCATTACTTCAGCAATGCCATAAAGGCTTAGAGTGGTTTTTGATCCTACTTTTCTAAGATCTATTACATCTAATAATCTTCATCTGGGCTGAAGTACTCAGCCAGCTCCATTACTTCAGCAATGCCATAAAGGCTCAGAGTGGTTTTTTATCCTACTTTTCTAAGATCTATTACATCTAATAATCTTCATCTGGGCTGAAGTACTCAGCCAGCTCCATTACTTCAGCAATGCCATAAAGGCTCATAGTGGTTTTTGATCCTACTTTTCTAAGATCTATTACATCTAATAATCTTCATCTGGGCTGAAGTACTCAGCCAGCTCCATTACTTCAGCAATGCCATAAAGGCTCATAGTGGTTTTTTATCCTACTTTTCTAAGATCTATAACATCTAATAATCTTCATCTGGGCTGAAGTACTCAGCCAGCTCCATTACTTCAGCAATGCCATAAAGGCTCAGAGTGTTTTTTTATCCTACTTTTCTAAGATCTATTACATCTAATAATCTTCATCTGGGCTGAAGTACTCAGCCAGCTCCATTACTTCAGCAATGCCATAAAGGCTCATAGTGGTTTTTTATCCTACTTTTCTAAGATCTATTACATCTAATAATCTTCATCTAGGCTGTAGCACTCAGCAAGCTCCATTACTTCAGCAATGTCATAAAGGCTTAGAGTGGTTTTTGATCCTACTTTTCTGAGATCTATTACATATAATAATAATAATAATCTAGGATGAAGTACTCAGATAGCCCATTACTTGAGCAATGCCATAAAGGTTTAGAGTGGTTTCTGATTCTACTTTTCTAAGATGCCAAGATTTGTAACAATAGACTGGTTTTCGGTCTAAAAACGGTTTCATGCAAATGATCAATAAATGCATGTGCATCTCTTTCAAATGGACCGTTAGGGATAGGGTGGCCATTTTAGGTTTGAAGGTAGGTAGGGTGGGATTTTTGTAATTAAAGGGCAGGCAGGATGCAGTGCCTTTCTAAAAACAGCTGGGAGGAACCCTGACATTTCCATCCAAGAGCATGAAAACTGTGCATAATTTGAAGAACAAAACTGTAGGCAAAATGGTCTTCATTGTAATAGGTACTGAAGGACTTGAGCTTTTCTCAATCATTTCCTTTTTTGTTGATGTAATATGGAATGACCCATTTTAAATTCAATAACATCTGCATATTATGTTTCCCTTACGCCCTGGAAAATGACCAAAAGGACCATAAAAAAATATTAAAAATCAGGAATTGGAAAAAAAAAAAAAAAGTGCAATTTTGTTAGAAAATCCAAATTGCCAAAAACAGGGAACATTCTTATCACCGATAGCCCTTGAAATTTTAAAGGAAATTTTGTCTGAAAAAAATAGGCAACTGTAACAATCTTTTTCATTTTTTTAAATGTGCAAACAAAAAATCTGCTAATTTGAAAATTATCCACTTAAGTCTTCATTCTACAGATCTGCACAGAAATACATTTATACCACTTTTTTTCTTTTTCTCCCCAGAACACTCATTATATTGGCTGCTTTCTGCCATATTCTTAAGCAATCACATGAAGTGATACACCCAATACGATTCACCCAAAAGTAATGGCATTGACTATTCATGTGAACATTGGTTGCAGGTCATTTTCTACCATAAATCTGCACAACTGTAGCCCACCCAAATGTTACAGCATTAATTCAGTCTTGTCTTAATAATAATTTTGAATCTGATTTTATTAATATCAGATACTCAGAGGCTATTTTAATTCAAAAAAGATATCCAAAAAAATTGTAACTTCCAACCATATCCTCAAACTGCAACTGCCTATAACACCCCTGGAAACAACTCATAAATTGAGAAAAAAAAAAAAAAAAAGACAAAAAGAAAAACAAATAAGAAAAATATCAATTAATCAATGTTCTAAAGATTTCTCAATAGATGGCACATCAATAACCATGACCTCACTACTAACCTACCAATGAGAGAAGTACACCAGATGGCAGTGAAGACCAATCTGAAATCCCCACATAGTGATGACGTGATAGTCATTATATAGGAGGAAGGGTGTTTCCTTTCTTCCTGGCTTGTCTTAAACATAACCTTTTGAAAATGTGGCTCCATTGAACTAAGAAACTAAATTAGAAAATCTAAAACTTGCATCTGGACAGGAAGAGTGTGACTTTTACTATGGAAGTAATGTCTTCAAACCTTATGGACAGATAAGTTTTCTTAAAGACAATAATTTTACCTAGGTAGGTATTTTTTTACAAAATCATTTTTTGAGCATTTTACTTACATTTTTGCCACTCTAAATACAGTTTTTATCACTGTAAATAGGAGTTTCATCACTGAAAAATAAAATTAAGCAATATTCTCCATGGATCAAAGTAACTTATAGCAGGGCTGGAAAATTACCGGGCGCCTAGAAATTTGGTCCTGGCGCCCAACTTTTTTACTTCAAATTTCGTAATTTGCAGTCATTACTTTGAGTTCATAGATGCAAAATGTAACTTCAACAAATTGTAATTTAATAAAATTAAACTCTGAAATCTTCTGCTTTGAACCCATTTATAAATTTTGTCAGCTTTTATCCTGAACTGTGTGTTTCAAGCAGAGAAATGTAATGAAGTCCTCTGAGTCACGTGACTATCCTGTCAGATCGTGGAAGCATTGAAGATCACGCTGTTTGGTTTAAGCTGCCGGCCCGGGAGCAGAAACAGCGAGACGCGGCGACGCAGATCCTCGAAAAGGTTTGCAGACTGTTTTTCTATTTTCTTAACAATTTCTTCTTTTTAAATTTTAAAACAAAGGAAGGGAAATTTTCGAGAATTTTTAACATTGGCTCGTGTTTAAGATGTAAAGCTGCAATCGTTAATGCCCCCCTACCCCCATTTTATTTTAGCTTTCATTCTTTCATATTTTTTAAACAGATAACTTCAACTTGATGAGATATAATTGCTTTTCTCGAGCTTTGAATCTCGGAAGCGATATTTTATGCACTTATGACGCACCATGCACGTTTGATGTGTGTGGTGGTTAAAAGGGCATAAAACATTTTTTTTTTTTTTGAGGCCTAAACTTTAATTTAACTTTCAGTTAAATTAAGGCGATTTTTTTTTTAACGAGAACCATACTATATTTTTAAAGCATCTCTGTTTCAGCGGCCGTCGGCTTTTCGTAAAGTTGGAGTCACAACTTTTTTTCCCCCTTTTGCTTCCAGTAGCTTCACTTCAGTATTCAGTTAGATTGATAAGGTGTCTTTTTTTTTTTTTGTTCTTCCTCTTAATTTTTTTTAAACCATATTTTTACACATTTTTATCAACCATCTTTCATTTTTTATGGCTAAATTACGAGGCATTCCGGAAATTGATCACAGTTTTTGCGGGTTTTTTGGCTTCAGATAGCTTTATTTCAGTTAGATTGTTGCAAAGTGGGGGGGGGGGGTTACAAAATCCATATTGGTTAAGCGTTTGCAACATTTCCTTTTGTTTCTGCATCCACCCAGCTTTCGGAAGTTGATGGTCCCATTTTATTATTTACTTCCAGATGGCTTTATCAGCTTTTTTTGTTTTTTTTTCTAAAACCACATCTTTACGTATTTTTAACGCCCCCTGCTTCGTTTTCAAAGCTGTATTACGCCGGAAACTGACGGTCCCAATTTTTTTTAGCTATTATTTTCTTTCAAATAGTTTCATCTCAGATTGATGAGATTAAACTTTTTTTTTCACATTCCTTTTTATGTACATATTTTTATCAAAACTATAGAACCCTGATATTTATATATTTATAGACCGAATTTGAATTTCATTTAGCAATAAGTAGTTTGGGCAATAGGCAGTGCTTAATACACTTATATTATTACTCTTTGTGCCGACATCACCAAACATTACGTTTGTGCACGATACTTTCAAATTTGCTTTCGTTTCACATGTCTCCTAGATCTGGAGCTTATTTTTCCAGCCCTGACTTATAGAAAGTCATATGTACATTGTGTGATGGATCTCACTGAAGCCTGTTCGGTGTGTCATGGTCGTTGCAAATGGAGAAGTTTATTGTTTTATTAATTTCTTTGATATGGCAACAGTATGTAAATAATCAGTTAAAAATTTATCTGGTGGTTTGTATTTCTTTGTGGAGCTAACCTATAAATATCTGAGAAGCTCAGTGACATGCATACCAAACTAACTCCTTCCCATGCCTAAGGGAGAAAATGTGATGAATGTTTAAAAGATTATAGGAAATAACCTTTCAAAATAATAGATCAAAGAAGTTTTGCATTAAACTAATATTTTCCCCAAATATAGATATATTTGTAGTAAAAAGAATTGAAATACAACTTACCTTCAACATATACAAGAAATACTTTGTTATTGTGTTTTGCTTCAGCTATAGCATCGGGAATAGATCCAGAGTACCAATTCATGACTGACTGCAAAGGTTTCACTACCTAAATATACATAAAAATGTATATATACATAAACACAGAGATGAACTATTTCAATTATTAAGAACAAGATTGCATATTAGATAAAAAAAAAAATTACACTGAAATTTCATTTGAACAACCTTACCAGAGAAGCAGAATGTAGACGTATGTGCGTACGCAGATAGTTTCCAAATTCTTAGCAGATTGTTTTCGCATGTAGATTAAAAAAAACCTTTATTTACTGTAATTAAAACACTTACTCAAGACTTTACTCAGATTAATATCCTAACTATTTTTATTTGAAGAACGTTCTTAATTATTTTTTCACATCTTCCGAGCTCTTTCGCTTTTACAGACGTTTCTGGCCTCTAGATTTCATCAAGGCCTATTATTCTCAATAAATAGGAACTCTATCAAAAGTTTTGGTTTACACAGAAAGAATTTAAATTTATTGCCAGGTTCTTCTTGCAGTTGCCAGTTATTAAATTAAAATCATTTCCTTATGTACTTTGTAAGTCTACTATTTTTCAATTAAGTTGTTGAAAATGTCATTTATAATTTTTGAAGGTTCATTAATGGAACTGCTTTTCTGGATATAAAAAAAATTCTTTTATTAGTCTTTTGCTTTTATGAGGTTCTAGTTCAATATTTTGCCATAAGATCCATTTTATACACATTGCTGCACATTCAATTGTAATGTACTTATTTTGTCCTCATTGGAATCTGTAGTGTTCTAATAATTATTTATTGTTTTATTAATTTCTTTAAATTATCTTATTCTGTTTTTATCGTGGTTCACGTGTTTGCAACAAATTTTCTGTTTTAATGGTTGTGTATGCAGATACATTTTATTTTTATACAACTCTGCCTAATACCTTAAACCAAAGGTAGACAAATCCAAAGAGTCCAGTTGCCGTGGCAGCTGGAATTCTTCACTTGGAGCCTAAGTTTCAAATTCTATTCCAGAAATATTTTTTTTTTTGAACCTTTGTATTTCTATCATAAAGCTTCCATCTCGTTGGAAAAGTACCCCGCAGGAAAACTCCCCCACAGAAATCTTCACATTTTCCAGTCAGGGAACATGCACAAATTGAATTTCACACAAAATATTGAATGTGGGGGAGATTTCCAGGGTCACTATTTCCTTTTCCAAGCAGTTTAAAACAAACTGCAGCCTTACAACAAGTAGCACAAATATGTGGAGGAAGTTACCGGGGTTGGCATTTCCATTTTTACGGCAATTTACACATCTTTTTGCAGGTACAAGTAAAATATGGGTGAAATTTCTGGTGTCCACATTTCAATCTTTAACGCAATTTACAGATGTTCTACAAGTACCAGTAAAACATGGGAGAAATTTCCAGGCTCAGTATTTAGACTTTCATTGCAGTTTGTAGTAACAGGCATCTTAAAAGCAGCATGCTGGGGGAAATTTGCATGACGGCATAAGACCATCTGTTACTATAAACTGTGGTAAAAATCGAAATGCTGAGCCCAGAAATATCCTGCACCCTGCCAGCCTGGATTACTTCTACAGCTATCTGTTACTATAAACTGAGGTGAAAGTCGAAATGCTGACCCCAGAAGTTTGGCCGACATTTTACTGGAACTTGCGGAACATCTGTAAATTGCGGTGAAAATCGAAATATTGACCCCGGAAATTTCCCCTATATTTTACTTGTACTCATAACATCTGTAAATTGCTGTAAAAATGGAAATGCAAACCCCAGTAATCTCCCCCCCCCCCATATTTGTGCTACTGTAAGGTTGCAGTTTGTTTTAAACTGCTTGAAAATGGAAAGGGTGAATCTGGAAACAGCGATTTCCCCAGAAAATATTTCCAGCAGGGTGGCATTGTTAAAGTAGACGGGTGGTGGTGGTGGTGGTGTGTGTGTGTGGGTGGGTGGGATCGCATATAAATTATTATAAAATTTTCTGTTACTTATAAGTGTGACTTAGGCGATCCAGAGCAAAATTTAATTGCACAATTTAACATACATTGATTTAACGATAATCTGTGCAACAAAACATTCAAAAATTCCAATACTGGCTAATTTTATAATTTTAAACTGAAAAATTCAACATATCTTCTACATGAACACACTACACGAAACAATTCAGTTACCTTTTATTCAAAAAGTAGAATGTTTTCATAAAATTAAAAAAAAAAGTTTGTAGAATTCAATTCACAAAATAGTTATTAAAAATGCTGAAATCCTTATATATGTAGTGATTTTAACTCAGGATTAACATTTTATATATTAATTCTTCTCTTCTTAAAAGCCCAGTTGTCTGCAGTTTTTTCATAATCAAAATTTGTTGGATCTGGTCTCTCTAATGAAATCAGCGTGATTATTGAGTGTGATTCATGAAATTCCTTAAACAGGGTTTAATTTGATTTAGAGTAGAAAATCCTCTTTCACATTCAGCTGTGCTTACAAGTATAGCCAGTCCAAACCAAAAGCAGCTAGATTTGCTAAATCTGGAAAAGATTCCTTGTGCACAGGTGTTAAAAATTTAAACATTATTTGTTTAGAATTTAAATTTTTGTATGTCTGTCCTTTAAAAATTTTTGATGCTCATTCTAGTTTACTATTTTCATAATTTAAGATTGCAGGTCTTCCATTTTCAGAATAATGTTCAAAAAGAATCTTAGAAGCCTCACTTTGATCATGTCTCTCTGGATTGAAAACTCTTGAAAAACAGGAAATGATTGGCATGTCTGGAAACCTTGCTTCTAGATGGTTAATAAAGTGTGTGCATGTATTTATCATAGAATGTAGTCTTAAAAGCGGCAGCATTAACATCTGAACAATCAATGACCAAATTCTGGCCATTCAACTACAAGACGTAAATGGAGAATTTTAAAATTACTAGCAAGAGTATCTTTCAATTCCATAATGCATAGTTTTGTGGCTTGTACGATCAGGTCTATTTCTATTAAATTAAAATCTTGTCTTCGCCAAACTTTTGACAATTTAGACAAAAGAGGTAGCATATCTGAAAGCATCATAGGTACAGGGTTCCCACTCAAAAGTAATAAAAAAATTCCCTGACTTTTCCAGGTTCTCCAGGGTTTTTTAAAGTTTTCCAGAGTGGCATGTTGCAAAGAATTGTTACATTTCATTCTATTCCATTCATTTTTCTCACCAAAGCACACACTTGTAAATTCTTTACGTAATTTGTCTTTATAGAATTCCCTGCTTTTCATTAATAACTAACTGTGCACATTATTTTCTGTACCAAAGTTCCATGAACTTTTGTGAATACTACCCACACGGAATTTGTAAATACATTCCCATAGAAATAGGTCATACGTAAGAAAAAAACTGTGACTTGAATAGTTTCAGTTTTTCTATAACACAATGCGGCTAAGCTAAATGATAGAATGGCTCTGTTCAAAGAAACATGTTTCAAGAGAACCAACAGACAAAGGACTTTGATCCATCATTTGGTTGGTTCTCTTGTGAAGTGTTTCTTCAAGCAGGAGCCATTGTGCCTAATTGTTCCATGTTATAACAACTGCCTGCAGAAATTGAACAAAAGCTTAATAACTGGCAATTTAAAAAATTCAATTTTGCATCCTTTTTTAGAGAATAAAGGAAATACTTAATATAACAAAGTAAGATCTACCAATTTCTAGGCAGGCAGTAATTGCAAGCAAAAGTTTGAAATCTTGAAAAAATAAGTTTTTTGGCAAAATAAAGTATCCATTGATTTTTACAAAAAACGAGTAATTTTCCCTGATTTTTGGAACCATTTTCAAATTCCCTGAGAATTCCAGGTTTTCCCTGTTTTCCAGGTTGAGTGGGAACCCTGAGGTAGGGGTCGAAAAATATGGTTGCCTGGTCGCCCAGGGTGACCAAGAAAATTGTCCCGGCCACCACAGAAAACATCATTGAAAAACATGTACCATAATGTTTGTCGTATAATCCGCGGATAAATGCAGATTATAAAAACAAACGTTTTCGCGGCAGTTTGATTAAAAAAAAAAACATTTGTGGGGGAATTGCGCAGGACAGGGAGTACAATTGGAAAAGGAACTCCCTCGGAAAAATTTTCCTCAGTTCAGGAGTTTGTATGGAGCGGAGCAGAGAGGAGTGTCATAATGAAAAACCACTAAAGTTGTAGGGAGGGACGGTGGGAGTTGTTTTGTCTTTGTGTTGTTGGGAAAGACAGAACGCTGACCGTGCTTGTGCCCTCTCTTCGTCCATCGGCCAATAAAAATGTACGCACAGCGCTCGCTGCACCAACCTATACTTGCATGACTCATTTCACATTCCGGATCTTGTGTGCGCTGTGCCTTGTATTTTAGTTCATCCTTGGCCATTTTGACCAGGCTTTGCTGCTGATATTTTCCTTCATTGCTATTTATGTCTTTGAAAAGGAAACATTTCAGTTACACTGCCAAATTTAAATTTAGAGTGGGGGCACAGCTGACGATATGATCGTGTCACTATGCGATAGTTTTCAAAAGGTCATAAAACTAGTATGCAGTGACACGCGAAAAGCCGCTGTCTAAAACGTAAACAAAACCCGTCGGTAAACTCCGTGGGAGAATCCACGGAAGTCCAACCTTCTTCTAAAAACTTTCGACTTACACGTGAGCAGAGTTGTATAAAATTAAAATGTATTTGCGTACACAACTATTGACAGAGAAAACTTGCTGCGAATCACACACACAATAACAGTAGAATAAGATAATTTAAATAAAAATTAATAAAACAATAAATAATTATTAGAACATTACAGATTTCAGTGAGGACAAAATAAGTACATTACAACCGAAAGTTCAACAAAGTGTGCAAAATAGACCTTTAGGGCAAAATATTAAAATATTGAACTATGAACCTCATAAGAACAAGAGACTAATTAAGGAAAATTTTTATATCTAGAAAAACAGTTCCATTAATGCACCTTAAAACATTGTAAATAGCATTTTCAACAACTTAATTCAAAAATAGTACTTACAAAATACATAAATGATTTTAATTGAATAACTGGCAACTGCAAGAAGAAC
The DNA here is from genome assembly GCA_039090855.1 of Macrothele yani. NCBI lineage: Eukaryota > Metazoa > Arthropoda > Arachnida > Araneae > Macrothelidae > Macrothele > Macrothele yani. Next base: position 104,907,510 of record CM076999.1, on the reverse strand, counting down.
CTGGCAATAAAATTTAAATCCTTTCTGTGCAAATGAAAATTTTGATAGTTCCTATGTGTTGAAAAACAGGGCTTGATAAAATCTGGAGGCCAGAAAAGTCTGTAAAAACAAAAGAACTCAGAAGATGTGACAAATACGTGAAAGTACTTCAGATAAAAATAAATATATTATATTAATCAGAGTGAAACCTTGAGTAAGTCTTTTAATTGCTGTATTAAATATATTTTTCTAATCTACAAGCAAAAACTATCTGCAAAATCTGCTTCTAATTTGGAAACTATTTGTGTACGGGTGTATGTCTACCTCCTGCTACTCTGCACGCGAGTATATACGGTATTTCTACGAATTGTTCTGTATCGGCATTTCATCACTGGCAATGTGTAGTGCAATTAGAGCTGCTGTATCCGCGTGATTAGATTTTGTGCTCTATGGATGCCACGCCACTAAGCTTCTTTTCTGCCAGAAGATAAAAATATATTAAAAAAAGTTTCCTTTAAAAATGAATTTAATTTAAACGTTTTTTTTTTTTTTTTTTTTTAATTTCTTAGACTCTGGGGTCTTTATGTGACCATTTTTCTGTTGAAAATTTTGCTTCTGGATCAACATTTGTGATGTGTGGATTACACGGCGATTTTATTTTTTTCTGAATGTCAATCTGTGAATTATACGCCTGTGCAGATTATACGAAGGTAAAAAAAAAAGAAAAAAATGTGCAAATTCCAGGGTCTGGGGATAAACGACGAAAATTACGTTTATTCAAGAACTTGGGAGCCCCAGACAAAAAAAAAAAAAGTACTTTTTTTTTTCCTGCCAGGGAGAGAGATAAGCTGAGGGTAGAACATTTTTTGGGACAGAAGTGTACATGACTTTGATATTATACATAACACCCCCACCACCACCCTTCCCCCACGGGTACAGTGTCTGCCCACTAAAAAATTTAGCTCGCCACCAGATTTCGGAATATTTTTCTGCCCCTGATCATAGGTGAAGCTATGGAATTGTATGTTCTCATTAATTTGCTTAAACCTTCAGCTGTGATGTCATTTCTTTCACTTGACCCTTCTTTTGAGTGCAGCAATGAGACTCAACAAGGATTCTCTTAAGGACTGAACAGCAAAGTCAACAGACAGCCACCTAATGTCACTAGCCATTTTAAGTTTAATCTGAGGATTGTTCAGTATATTTTGGATTTCAGTTAAACCAGACATCCTAATGGAGGAATTTTTGAAGGAGAAAAACAGTTGTCTTAAGATATAATTAAATATAACTAAATAAGACACCTCAGTGGCTGCTTCAGCACTAACAAGAGCCAGGCAGTGGTTTATGCAATGGCAGTAGATCATGAGTTCATCTTCTGTTTCATCTTTGAGTAGTTTTGCTACTCCTTTGTGCTTCCCAATCATCACAGCCAGAGGTGACTTTAGATCCCTAGGCACTAAAAGGTTCAGGACCCCCCCCCCCTCTCCCTTCTTATTGCCTCAGAAACTTTCACCCATCAGATTAACAAAATAAAGGGGACGGGGCAGGAAGTCAAGAAAAAGGTTTTTACGCTTTTTAAAATGCCATTATATCTTCCTATTATTAGAACGCTCTGTAAGAAACAGTGCTAGCGTAATAATTTTGTCTGTCCATGCACATCAACCTTTTGATTTTAGAGATATTTCAAAAAATTACTTTTGAGGTTAATAGAAAATCAATAGATATTAAGTTTGGCACTTTTAATATCCCATGTGCTTCATTGCACTGCAGTTATCAGATACAGAATTTTGAGACTAATAGGAAAACAATAGATATTAAGTTTGGCACTTTAAATACCCGTATCCTATTTATACCTGCACTGCAGTTATCAGAAACAGAAGCATGCGAATTAAATGCAAAAGATCCGGTTTGAAAATGGAAAAGTAAATACTGCAGGTTTTTCAGTAAGAGTATCATTGAAACTTTTTATTGCTTTTTCAATAGCTAGTTTTATGTAGATTTAAGGAATAGAAAAGGTGAGAATACTTGATAATTACATCAGTATTAAACCAGGGGAGCAGAAAGTAATGAGAAAATGTTGTTGCAATATAATAAAAATTACTTTTAACAATATTAAATAAGAAAAAAGATAGTGGGATATTCTCGAACTTCTTTATTTTTTCAGCCTAAATACTAATAACTCTTTTGGTTTAGGATGGCTTAGAGGGATTAAGGCCAAGAAAGAACTTGATTATCCTAAAAAGAATTATCCTGTGGAGAACATTTCTTTCTTGATTGATTATCTGACCACGAAGAAAAAAACAAAAAAAACAGCAAACACACCCGATCACCAGGAAAGTTTTTACGAGCACTCCTCGTCGCAACTCGGGGGAAAGATGGGAAGGTTTCAACACAGATATGCTCTCTTGGCTGGAAGTAGCATGACAGCAATTTATAGCACAGCAGGCCAGTTAAGAATTCACCTTAAACAATGAAAAGTGTGGGAAACGTGAATACCTCCTTTACCTACTACTAAAAGGGAATCAAAATTATTTTAAACATTCCTTCCAAAATACGTATATCGATAAGAACTTGAAAATTCGGAATAACAGCAAGAAAAAATATGTTATTAATATGAGAAAGTAAAGTATCAATTGACAGTACAAAGTAGTCGCTTTAAGGATTGATTTATTCAGTCTGTGAAAACTAAAACAAAACTGAAAATCCAATTATATGTTTTTGAGGCCCCACAAACATTGAGGCCCTACGTGCACGCCTACTGGGAAATCCGCCCCTGATGACAGCTGCTGGTTGGTTGGTTGGTTAGTGGATTTTAGTGGCGCAAGGGCCAGGTTTGGCCAAAGAGCGCCAGACAAAGAACTATCAGCCACAGAATTTCAAAAGCATGGAAAATGAGTAAGAGTAGACAGGCTTGGTAAAAGTTGAAAAAGAGTATGATGAAAGCTGTGAAGACAAGGGAGTTAATCAGATTTATAAAAAAATTCACTAATTGAGAAGGACGAACCGTCACTCACCTCCCCCACACTCCTCTGCAATGCTGGCAGAGGGCGGGGACGAACTGTCACTCTCCTCCCCCCATGTTCCTCTGCAATGCTGGTTAAGGCTGGGGACGAACTGTCACTCTCCTCCACCCCCCCCCCATGTTCCTCTATAATGTTGGTTGAGGGTGGGGACCTCGCAGAGGCCGAGACAGTTGGATGGACACTGCACACCTTTGCGGATTGAGGGCCGGGTCTTCCGCACGTGCAGGCTGTCTGCTGGGAACCGGAAGAGTCGGTCGTCTTCAAAAGAGAAGGCGCAGACTCAGCTGGTCGAATAAGCTGGAGCTCGGTGAAATCCACCTATGTCGCTTGTTCAACTGTAGATCGCTTGGCAAGTGCGGCGAGAGCTACAGGGCGCGGAACAAAGGGCTGCACGGGTGGTGGCAGAGACTTAACTACTGCGGCAAAACTACGCTGTCGGATGGTGGGGATACCCAACTTGGCTTTGGCAGCAGGGTACGAGAGGCCTTCCAGGGTCTTGAGGCGCTGGATCGCCATCTCGTCCTTCCATTTCATACAGTTGCGGGAGTAAGCTGCATGGGCCTCACCACAGTTAACACAGGAGGCCGCAGAAGTGCAACCTTCCCCGTCATGTTCACTGGAGCCACAATTAGCGCAACGAGCGGAACTCTTACAGAAACGTTGTGAATGCCCGTACCTCTGGCACCTGAAACAGCGCAGAGGACTGGGAATGTACGGGCGAACTGCACAGACCAAGTAGCCTGCCTTGATTTCTGTCGGAACTTTCGGGGAGTTAAAAGTCAAGATTACATTTTTAGATTTAATCAAAGAGCCATCACGCCGAAACATCATACGACGTGCAGCAAGAACACCCTGATCCGCAAGTTCAGTCACCAATTCGTCCTCACTGCAAGGCAAGAGATCAAACTCCGAAATAACACCCCGAGAGGTGTTAAGAAACGGGTGAGGTGCCACTTTGACAGGAATGCCTTGAAGACTAGTGAGGAGCAGAAGAGTGTTACTCTGAGAAACACTGCAAGTTTGAACAAGCAGGTCCCCAGAGCGAAGCTTCCTCACAGACTTCAAGGGGCCAACCGCAGCGTCCAAAGCTTTAGAAATGAAAAATGGAGATCTGGTGGACAGTCTCTCATTCGGATCGACGGATTCCACAACTAAATGAGTAGCATGCGTATTCACAGCAATCGGGGGAGACGACGCTTCGGAGCGACTGGTACAGCTGCCGAAGAAGAGGTTCCACATTCTGGGTCCAGGTCATGGTCGAAAGATCGCTTAAGGTTAAGAGACTGTGTAGGTTGAGAAGACGAAGGAGAGTCGTTTGCAACTATCATTTTCTCAGGTGACCTAAATTTGGAGTGTTTATGTTTGGGTTTACCCATGGAAAAAAGAAGGAAGATTCGTCTGCAGACTACTCCACCCACCACCGAGCCCTACAAGGGAGAACTGGATGTCCGCAAGCCAAGAAAATGACGCTAGACACAGTTCTGGAGCTTATACGTTGCAGATATAGTCCGTTGGCTGTGATCACACGCACTCGGCGGACACTTCGGCCTCCTGGTACCGTCATGCCAACGCCTTTGGCATGATCCCACAGTCCCCGGGCTCACCCTGCCGTGCTATACGACAAAAAAGCCGCTAAAGCCCTGTACACACCTTGGAACAAGACTTCTGACTAGAGGTGGGTTAGTCTCTAGCCTCCCGTTTACAGCGAAGCCGGGGTCGAAGAGGAGTGTTGGTACACAGGAGGCACTTATCCGGTCTCCTGCGACCTCAGCCGCCAGACATCCCATTTCCGCCTCACGGGTCTCCGCACGCAGCAAACATGCAGGTAGGTCTAGCACCCAAACCAGTTAAAAGGAAAAAAAGAAATCCAAAGAAGACAAATCCTGGAAGGGAACCTAAACGGAATCTCAGCAACCTACGAACTGAGCGGTTAATATAAAACAGTTAGTGGTGGAGGGTAACAAAACCACAAGACCGGGGTGTTAGTACATAACGTGGTAGAGATTAGGTAGAGCACACAACACGGGCAACTAGCCAGTGGAGAAAATAAAGAAAAACAAAAAAGCGAGACACAAGACCAGCTCGGGATCGTGGGGCCGCGACTCCCCAACAGCTGGATGAACAGCCGTCCCTGCAAACACCAAAAGAAAAACAAGCGGTGGCATGACATCAGATGTTGACCAGTCACAAGGTCAGCTCGGGCCGTGGGGGCGCCGCTCCCCAAATAACTGGAAAACCAGTTATCCCCGTGCGGGCAATGACAGCTGCTCGATCAGATACTAGGCCCACCAAGTTAGAAGGTTTCAACCCTATATTACCAAGTGTTTTAATTTCTTATAGTTTCAGTTTTGCCATCAATGATATTACAGGTTGTTATAAAACAAACACTAACTCTTTCTTAAGTTGACCAAGATATTTAACGTGTATAGTAAGCTGATTCAAAAGCGAGATGTCTGTCGTTTCATCACACAGAAAGCTGAAATAATCTGCTGAATGCACATTTTTTAGTATTTCACATCTAATTGTTACCCTTCTGCATAATACAGGGTGATTCATAAAGAAGTATAGTTTCCAGATGCTGTAAAACAGTAACAGTTGAAGTCACGGACCACAACTGTGAACAAATAAAGGTAACTTGATCACGCTAGTTACGTTAAATGAAAACTTTTACAAAAAGTTCGTAAGTTGGAAGCTTTCGACCTTATCTTAGGTCTTCATCACGCCAATGGAGGACTAAGATTGTTGCAGAAAAATTTCCTTCCATTAATCTCACTATATCTAAGGAAGTAAACCACAAAATTGATTTCCTGGATGTATCTATCTGCAGAAACGCTGATCTCTCCATTACTCGTTCCGTCTATCGTAAACCTTCTGCGGCCACTAACATCATTCCCTACAAATCTTTCACCCTGCATCTCTACAAGCTTGCAGCATTGAAGTCCTACAACAACAGGGCTCATATCATTTGCAACAACCAACTCTCTCTTCAAGAAGAACTCTCCAAAATTTCTATAATAGCCCCTCTCTCATGGTTTCCCTGCTCTTACAGTCAACTCACTCATAAAGAAATATGAAAACCATTCGAAAATTGAATGACTCCTTTTTCAAAAGAAAGAAAACCTGAAATTCTGTGGTTCTGTTCCTTACCATCCTTCCTATGCTTATAAGTTACAGATTCTTTTTAGAAGTTTTGGTTACCATCTTGCCATTAAATCTACCCCAAACATCTTGAAACTTCTACAAAGGGATAGGGACAAAGTTGAAAAGCCTGAACCTCCCAGGAGTTTACTGCATTCCTATCTCTTCTTCTACTGGGGATAACTTATACATTGGAAGCACATACAGGAGCATTAGCCATATCTGCAGTTCCCCACTGGAACGAAGCAAAACGAATTGCTTCTTTTGACAATCGTTTTGCCCTCAGTTACCGTGAAAGCCTGGAAATTATTTTCAACTCAATGACTTGCAATTCCGAATCTCCTCTCTACATTCCGATGATCTGGAGATCAATTCTACGTTTTGGCAACAAAAATAGGAAAAATTCAATTGTAGAATTTGGCAACAATCTTAGTCCTCCATTGGCGTGATGAAGACCTAAGATAAGGTCGAAAGCTTCCAACTTGCGAACTTTTTGTAAAAGTTTTCATTTAACGTAACTAGCGTGATCAAGTTACCTTTATTTGTTAATATTGTTACGTGTTTTGCCCATCATCGACACAACTGTGAACCGTTAGGTAGATGTACTCAAAGTTTGTGAGGCGATAGCGATCGTCACGTGACTAGTCAGTCGAGCAACATCTTCTTCATCGATGGATTGGACGAGCCGCGAACTACAAAATGCCACTGACCCAATGGCCACCCAGAAGTCATGACTTAACACCTTGTGACTTTTTCCTGTGTGGGTAAGTAAAAGACAAGGTATTCGCCCCTCCCCTTCCTGTTGATCTAGCGGAGCTGAAACAGCGTATCACAACCACTATCACTGCACTTGATTCAGATTCGTGTTTGGGCGGAAATGGATTACCGGCTCGATGTGTGTAGTGTGACTAAGGGTGCACACATAGAACATCTGTGACTGTCTCTAAAAAAAAAAACTTGAAACATTCCCCTACAATTCTGTTACAGGAAACATAAAATATCTTACATTGTTCTTGTTTTATAGTGCATTGAAACTGAATACTTCTTTATGAATCACCCTGTATATAATATCTAGTGTTTTTGAATTTATTTGTTTAGAACTCTCAGTTTGCTTTAGTCGGTAATCCTGCCTAACGAAGACACATGTTTTGTGTTGAAAGCTTGCTTGTGTACTATATCATTATACACCGATAAAACAGATTTTTTCATTGTTTTTCTTGTTGTTTCTGGTGTACCTACCCATTGTTTGTTAATATACACAGTGCGTCAAAGAATTTTTAAGACTGGCGCTACATTTCAGCCTACGGTGGCGCCACCAGTGTAATCGCGTATGCGTTATAAACCGTGACCATCTGCTTGCTTTCTGCCAAAAGAACTGCGCAGTTGTTAAAGTAACTCAAACGAAACAGGTGTTCATTAGAGAAGTACATTTTTTTTCATGTTGAATTATTAAGATGGAACAAAGGGCTGTTATTAAATTTAACGCAAAACTTGGTAAAAGTGCCTCGGAAACGTACCAAATGATGAAACAAGTTTACAGTGAGTTTTGTTTAAGTAGACCAAATGTTTTCCTGTGGCACAAACGTTTTTTTGGAGAGACGCTAGAAGATGATAAGCATACCGGAAGACCAATTTCATCTACGACACCTGAGATTATTGAAAAAGTGCATGATTTCGTGGCATACAATCGATGTGCGTCACTAAGAATGATGGAAGAGTCTTAAAACATCAACAAAGAAACGATTCAAACCATCCTGCATGAAGATTTCGGCAAAACAAAAGTATGTGCTAAATTTGTTCCACACACGTTAACCAATGAACAAAAATCAAAGAGAAGTGCACATTGCAGAGACATCATTTCAGCCGCTGAAAATGATCCAAACTTCTTAAAACCGATTGTTACTGGTGATGAAACATGGTGTTTTCAATATGATCCTAAAACAAAGCGACAAAGTGCGGAATGGAAGTCAAAAAACTCACCACAAGCCAAAAAAACAAGAAAAGTTCCATCGAAAATCAAAACAATGCTCATTACATTCTTCGATAGTAAGGGTATTATCCACAAAGAATTTGTCCCAAGTGGACAAACAATTACTGGTGAGTTTTATTTAAATGTTTTGAGGCGTTTGATGGGCAGAATTCGTCCAGAATATCGAGATAACAGTTGGTGTTTGTTGCATGATAATGCACTCAGTTACACCTCACTTCTTGTTCGTAGATTTTTGGCGAAAAATAACGTCTGTGTGTTGAATCATCCACCGTATTCGCCTGATTTAGCACATTGCAACTTTTCTTTGTTCCCAAAACTTAAAAAGACGTTAAAAGGGTGTTATTTTAATGATATTTCGACCTTACAAACAGCTTCGACGCGTGCTTTGGAGGCAATTCCGCAAAGTGAACTGGAACAGGCATTCGAATCATTATTAAATCGCTGTAACAAGTGTATTGAAGCCGGAGGGACTTATTTTGAATAACAAACCTAAACAAATTATAATTTCTTGTTTCTATTTCATTTTACAGACCCAGTCTTAAAAATTCTTTGACGCACTGTGTACTCTTTAGTAATTGACAATTTTGGCCATGCAAAGCCCCGTAAAAGACCGGTGATCGAGACATAATTATGGTGCAGTCAGACATTGGGTGGAAAAGTGGAGAATTACGTAAGTGTTAGTCAAACTTTCCCTTGCATCGTAAGTGCCCATTAAGATTGTTTTAATATTTGCTTCTTATCTCATATTATTGTGTCCTTTTTTTTTTTTTTTTTTTGATTGGAGGTTTAACGACCACCGTGAGCAACTCAATGGGCTATAAGCAGTCGCCCGTTCCTAATTTAGGGTCACTGGTTCCAGGGAAGGGAGAGAGCCAGTGCCGTAAGACAAACACAACATCCATGCCTCACCGGGATTCGAACCCGGACCCCTTCGGACGAACGATCAGAGGCCAACGCCTTAGACCACTGCGCCACCGGGGCGGCTATTGTGTCCTTTCTAGTGCATTATATTGTTTTACGAATAATAAATGTTATGTATTTATTTTTCACAAAATTTTGAAGGTCAAAAATTTTAAACATACGCTGGTACACTATGAAATAAATAGACCTACTATATTTTTCATTAACACGTCGTAATAAATATTGCAAAATTGCTTAACTAACGCAATAAAATACTCCAAACTGACACATACACGTCGTGGGCCTGCACCGTTTAGCAAAAGCACAAATTTGGTGCGGAGGGCGCCATCTTGTCTTAAGCCCATGTCGTCAGAGACATTTTGTCCTAGCTGTTGCCTCTTATAAGCATCATAGACAGCATACCAAAATCTACTGGCATGTGTGAATGGGGTTTCTTGCAAACGAATTCCTTGATTGTGACACCAGCAAGGGCATCTATACACCCGAAGACTGTAATTTCACCTTTACCTTACATAAATTCCTGGTTCCTGAAAAATAGACATCCAGCTGACACTAAGAGTAAGGCACGGACACGTGAAAATGGCACTAACAATGCATTGAGGTCTATTTGGAATCTGCTTGTATATAAGGTACTCATATTTGGCGTTATTACGATGATTATTACCATTAAATAATTTAAATTTATTTATTTTTTTAAATCGCTTACATTGTACCAGTGAAAACAAAGGGGCTACATAAGGGGACGGATGAGAGTACTGGTAAACTTTATTTTAGAAAAAAGTACTAGTTTTCAGCACTATTTTTACGTCAGGTAATAATTTTCGGCATAATTTTTTAATTCTTGTGTACTGCATTTGTTTATGTGCCTAAAGGTAGTTTTCCCTGAGGCAGAGTTGCACTGTAACACGTTCAGATAGCAATGCAAGACTTGATGGGCTAGTCGGCGGACGACGAGTTTCAAACTTAACTCAGATTTGCGATTCTGCTAAAATTAATGGTTCTCAGGATTAAGCATACTCAGACGGATAGCACGGCACAGCAGAAGCCTATATAATCGATTGCAGCATCGCAGGAAAACACTTTCGTTTTATCTTTAGCTAGTATTACGATAAATTCATAATCGCAAATATGTTAGAAGCTTTTTGGTTTCTACAATGTAAGTTTGCTTAGCTAGTCTCCTATCCGCATTTTTTTTTTTTTTTTTTTTTTTTTTTTTGTTTGGAGGTTTAACGACCACCGTGAGCAACTCAATGGGCTATAAGCAGTCGCCCGTCCCTAATTTAGGGTCACTGGTTCCAGGGAAGGGAGAGAGCCAGTGCCGTAAGACAAACACAACATCCATGCCTCACCGGGATTCGAACCCGGACCCCTTACGGACGAATGATCAGAGGCCAACGCCTTAGACCACTGCGCCACCGGGGCGGCATCCGCATTTTCCCCGTAAGATTTACAGTACCTGATTTGTGGTGCCCTAAACTTTTATACATCAAACGGAACACACACCTTACTTTCACAAGACCTTACTAATATTGTGAATCTCAAAATCTACAGAAACAAGTATCTGAAGAGTAAATACTATTTCCGTATAATACAAAAATTAGTGCAAATTTCCAATTAATGCAGAATAATCCAATGAAACTTCTGTGAATGATTTAAGAATTAGCTAGCGGCCCACAAATAAACGTTACACTTACGCTGACTTCTGGTCTCTCTTTTCAAACAACAAAAGAACTAGTTACAAGCCAATTTCTCTCGTAAGGTAAAGAAAATTAACTTGGACGTCTAACATTAATGGTAATTACGCTAAAGTTAATGTCGCTACACATCTTACGTTTGTAAGAATTTCTAAGCAATGACACACCAAAATTACTCCAGCTGCACGATTATTCGATTACTATGATGCCATACCACATTGCCACATGTATGGGCAGAAATCCAACGGCCAAAACACCGAAGTATTAAGATGGGCGGAGCCTAATATTGTGTCATAATAGTCGCCGTGCCTAATTTAGGGCCATTGGTTCCAGGGGAAAGGATGGAACCAGCCGTAAGACTAAACAAAACATCCATGCCTGACGGGATTCGAACCCGGACGTTTTACAGTTCGTTTTCATTTTCGTATTTCATAATTTTTTTCTTTAACTTCGGAGCTAAATATTCTCCTGCTTTTTAATTTCTGAAATTCCTGAAAAGACTTGTTAAGAGGAACAGGGTCGTAACATGGTTCTTGCCCTGACCCCAAAACCTCTGAATCCGGCTCTGCGTTCGCCTTTGGTAAAGCCCATAGCCGCAAGCGATAGCCGTTAAAGTGTGGGAAAGCTGGTGGTTTTCAAGGCTATTGCAGTGCATTTTATATTGGTCGAATCGCATTCTTTCTTCGCGAATGTTTCTAATTTTGCATCGCAACTTGCGGCCGATGTGCGAGAAAATTCTGAATTTATAAAATTCTTAATTATTGTGAGGCATCTTCCCATTTCTGTTTCAAATTGAATTACATGAACGTTAGTGCGAATTCAAAACGTAACATTATGTTAAAATTGAAAACTTCACTAGATTACGAAGTATAATTCATTCCGGTTTTATATCCACCCATTCTGCAATAAAAAAAAACACGCAATTCCAAAATACACACAATTGAGACTGCAAGAGTGCGCAGGGTATTTTAAACAAATCAAAATTCCCACATTTGCGGCTTCACAGTTGTGAGACCAAGGCATTTCTAGAAATATTATTCTAACCTCCTTGAGTGGCACAGTGGTATAAGCGCTGTCTTCTGACGACCATTTGTCTGAGATGGGTCCGGGTTCGAATCCCAACGAAGCATGGATGTTGTGGTTGTATGGCACTGGCTCTATCCGTTCCCTGGAACCAGTGGCCCTTAATTAGGGGCGGGCGACTGTTAATAGCCCATTTAGTTGCTCACGGTGGTCGTTAACCTCTCTCCCACCCCCGATAAAAGATTGAAGTATTGGACTATGGGAGGAGAACGTAATAAGAAAATGTTGTTGCGATACAACAGAAATTTCTTTTAATACTATTAAATAAGAAAAAGATAAATAGTGTATAACATTTTTGAATTTCTTTATTTTTCAGCCTAAGTACACTCTTTTTGCAAAAAAGCAAAACAAAAATCGAAGCACTCGAGAAAGTCCTTTGTTTCTGATGAAACTCTGAATGCAAGTACCTCGGGATCGAATATGCAAATGATTAAAAAATAATGACCAAGGACTAAATAGCGGCCCGCGACAGCGCATGGGAACCGCACATCGAGGAGGGTATACCAAGAGCAAATGGCAACAAAACAGGTCGTAGAATGCGCCGACGTGCTCGACAATTGTGACAGTAGATTGCGGGCATATTGACCTACAGACTGTGAGAATACCTAGGTGGCGGATCCGTGCAAAACCACGATGAGCGAGTTTGAGGGAGGACATATAATTGGGCAGAGAGAGAGAGAGGCCAAGTCGCCGTATCGCAAGGCATTTTGATCAGAGCGATGCGGCAATCGGAAGATGTTGGCGCCATTGGGTCGAACAGAGCACCACAATCCAGAGGCACATGTGAAGTGGACGGCCGAGGGCGAAACAGCAGAACGCAAGGATCGAGCGATTGTGAGAGCCGAACGAACGGAACCGAATTCGTCGCTCTCAATCATCCGTGGCCATGTTGCTTCAACCACAGGTACGCAAGAAGTCATTCGGACCGTTGCCAGACGAGTTGCAGCGCGGGATTACATTCGAGGAAGCCAATCTTCCGCCTACTACTGACCAGAGAGCATAGCCAGCATCGGTTGGAGTGCTGTTGGACCCGATCAAGGAAGGATACTGTCCAGTTGCGTTATGTTACCTTCAGTGATGAGTCACGATTTACAGTTGGCGCCGATGACCGGCATATTCGTCTGGAGACGAGTCGACTAGCGCACGGATCCTGCCTTTACCGTGGAACGGCATAAGGCCTAGGGCACAGGCACCCGGGCCGACTGTCTAGGAAGTAATTCCTACAATAGCTGGACACTCTTCGTAGTCCTCCGTACTAACCTACCGGCTCAACGGTACGTCGACGCATTCTAAGACCTGTTGTGTTACCCTTCATGTCTCACATCACCGAGAAATTTTTCAACAGGATAATACCTGGCCACACATGGCACGGCTCTCCCGGGTCAGCCTCTGTAATGTCGACACCCTTCTATTGCCAGCCAGATCGCCCGATCGCTCACCGAACAAACATGATGGGACCCCACCTACGCCCATCTCTGAATGTCGGCGAACTGGCCCGCAATTTGGATACCATCTGACATGCCATACCTTAGAACAGTATCCGTAAACTGTATGTGTCTATACCACGCTGGGTTCCTGCTTGTATCCGAGCCAGAGGTGGCGCTGCAACGCATTGAGTTGTTGCATTCATGTAGCTGTTTTATCCGAAGAAATGGCCCAACTGCTGTAAAATGGCAACCATTTCCTCTTCTATACATGTTACCAATTTTCATTTCGATTGGACGATTCTTTCTGGGTGCTTCGTTTTTCTTTACTTTTCTTTCTTTCTTTGTGTGTGTGTGTGTGTGTGTGTGTGTGTGTGTGTAAAGATTGTATTAGCTGTTTTGGTTTAATAGGATTAGGGCTGAGGAAGAATTTGATTACCCCACCCCAAAGAGAAAAAGTAATAAACAACAAACACCCCCGATCATCAGGACAGTTTCTATACAAGCACTCTTCATCGCAACTCAGGGCAGACAGGGAAAATATTTCAGCACAGATGTTTTTCCTTGGTTGGAAGTAGCATGAAAGTTTTATATCTCAGCCAGTTAAATATTCGCCTTAAACAACGAAAAGTATGGGAAGCGTGAATCCTTGTTTCACATACCACTAAAAGGAAGTCTACATTACTTTAACAGTTCCTTTCAAAACAAAGGCATCGATAAGAACTCGAAAATTCGGAGTATCAACAACAGCAAGAAAAAATATATATTACTAATATGAGAAAGTAAAATATCACTTGACAATGCAAATGAAGTGGTCACCAAGGATTGATTTGTTTCAGTCCGCGAAAACCAAAACAAAACTGGCAGTCCAATTATAGGTTTCGGGGACCCCTCAAGCTCTGGGTCCCTAGGCGCGCGCCTAGTGCGCCAAGTGGGAAATCCGCCCCTGTGAGGGCGTGCGTTATCATGTTGGAGAAGGGCACCATGGCGCTGATGGGACAGATTTTCTGCTGGATTGCTTCCTACACATGGCAGAGTTGCACACAATACAGTGAAGCGTTGATGGTCCGATTCCTCGGCAGAATTTCCCAGTGAATAATATCTTTCATGTCCCACCAGACACACAACATGGTCTTCGCAAGATGAAGGTCATGTTTTGGACGTGGTGTGGGCGTCTTGCTTGGGCTTAACCATTCCCTCCGATGCCTGAAATTCACGTAAGGCACCACTTTTCATCTCCAGTAACAATATTTGACAGAAAAGGTTTGTGTTGCTGAGAACATTCTCGGTAACGGGCGAGAAAGGAACCACATATGGCAACACGCTAATTCTTTTTTTTTTTTTTTTTTTTTGGATTGGAGGTTTAACGACCACCGTGAGCAACTGAATGGGCTATAAGCAGTCGCCCGTCCCTAATTTAGGGTCACTGGTTCCAGGGAAGGGAGAGAGCCAGTGCCGTAAGACAAACACAACATCCATGCCTCACCGGGATTCGAACCCGGACCCCGTTCGGACGAATGATCAGAGGCCAGCGCCTTAGACCACTGCGCCACCGGGGCGGCAATTCTTTTTGTCCTCGGTGAGAGTGTAAGGCACCCAATACCCCAATTTCTTAATCTTTTCCATACGTTCCATGTGTAGCACCACTGTGGCCTGATCACAGTCCATCTCAGTGGCCAAGAACCACATATGACAACACGCTGATTCTTTCCTCAGTGAGAGTGTGAGGCACCCAAGACCCCAATTTCTGGACCTTTCCCATACGTTCCAGGTGTCGCACCACTGTAGCCTGATCACGGTCCATCTCAGTGGCCAAGAACCACATATGGCAACAAGCTGATTCTTTTTGTCCTCGGTGAGAGTGTGAAGCACCCAAGACCCCAATTTCTGGACCTTTCCCATACGTTCCAGGTGTCGCACCACTGTAGCCTGATCACGGTCCATCTCAGTGGCCAAGAACCACATATGGCAACAAGCTGATTCTTTTTGTCCTCGGTGAGAGTGTGAAGCACCCAAGACCCCAATTTCTGGACCTTTCCCATACGTTCCATGTGTCGCACCACTGTGGCCTGATCACAGTCCATCTCAGTGGCCAAGAACCACATATGGCAACAAGCTAATTCTTTTGGTCCTCGGTGAGAGTGTGAAGCACCCAAGACCCCAATTTCTGGACCTTTCCCATACGTTCCATGTGTCGCACCACTGTGGCCTGATCACAGTCCATCTCAGTGGCCAAGAACCACATATGGCAACACGCTGATTCTTTTGGTCCTCGGTGAGAGTGTGAGGCACCCAAGACCCCGATTTCTGGACCTTTCCCATACGTTCCAGGTGTAGCACCACTGTGGCCTGATCACAGTCCATCTCAGTGGCCAAGAACCACATATGGCAACACGCTGATTCTTTTGGTCCTCGGTGAGAGTGTGAGGCACCCAAGACCCCAATTTCTGGACCTTTCCCATACGTTCCAGGTGTAGCACCACTGTGGCCTGATCACAGTCCATCTCAGTGGCCAAGAACCACATATGGCAACACGCTGATTCTTGTTGGTCCTCGGTGAGAGTGTGAGGCACCCAAGACCCCAATTTCTGGACCTTTCCCATACGTTCCAGGTGTAGCACCACTGTGGCCTGATCACAGTCCATCTCAGTGGCCAAGAACCACATATGGCAACACGCTGATTCTTGTTGCCCTCGGTGAGAGTGTGAGGCACCCAAGACCCCAATTTCTGGACCTTTCCCATACGTTCCAGGTGTAGCACCACTGTGGCCTGATCACAGTCCATCTCAGTGGCCAAGAACCACATATGGCAACACGCTGATTCTTTTTGTCCTCGGTGAGAGTGTGAGGCACCCAAGACCCCAATTTCTGGACCTTTCCCATACGTTCCAGGTGTAGCACCACTGTGGCCTGATCACAGTCCATCTCAGTGGCCAAGAACCATATATGGCAACACGCTGATTCTTTTTGTCCTCGGTGAGAGTGTGAGGCACCCAAGACCCCAATTTCTGGACCTTTCCCATACGTTCCAGGTCTCGCACCACTGTGGCCTGATCACAGTCCATCTCAGTGGCCAAGAACCACATATGGCAGCACGCTGATTCTTTTTGTCCTCGGTGAGAGTGTGAGGCACCCAAGACCCCAATTTCTGGACCTTTCCCATACGTTCCAGGTCTCGCACCACTGTGGCCTGATAACAGTCCATCTCAGTGGCCAAGAACCACATATGGCAACACGCTGATTCTTTTTGTCCTCGGTGAGAGTGTGAGCCACCCAAGACTCCAATTTCTGGACCTTTCCCATACGTTCCAGGTGTAGCACCACTGTGGCCTGATCACAGTCCATCTCAGTGGCCAAGAACCACATATGGCAACACGCTGATTCATCTGGTCCTCGGTGAGAGTGTGAGGCACCCAAGACCCCAATTTCTGGACCTTTCCCATACGTTCCAGGTGAGCACCACTGTGGCCTGATCACAGTCCATCTCAGTGGCCAAGAACCACATATGGCAACACGCTGATTCTTTTGGTCCTCGGTGAGAGTGTGTGGCACCCAAGACCCCAATTTCTGGACCTTTCCCATACGTTCCAGGTGTCGCACCACTGTGGCCTGATCACAGTCTGATCACAGTCCATCTCAGTGGCCAAGAACCACATATGGCAACACGCTGATTCTTTTTGTCCTCGGTGAGAGTGTGAGGCACCCAAGACCCCAATTTCTGGACCTTTTCCATACGTTCCAGGTGAGCACCACTGTGGCCTGATCACAGTCCATCTCAGTGGCCAAGAACCACATATGGCAACACGCTGATTCTTTTTGTCCTCGGTGAGAGTGTGAGGCACCCAAGACCCCAATTTCTGGACCTTTCCCATACGCTCCATGTGTCGCACCACTTTGGCCTGATAACAGTCCATCTCAGTAGCCAAGAACCACATATGGCAACACGCTGATTCTTGTTGCCCTCGGTGAGAGTGTGAGGCACCCAGACCCCAATTTCTTGATCTTTTCCATACGTTCCAGGCGTCGCACCACTGTGGCCTGACCAGAATCCATCTCAGTGGCCAATTCACGTGTGCTTTGACGCGGTTCCAAGTGGATGAGATGGTTCAAACGATCCTGATCAATGTGAGATGGACGACCTAAGTGTGGAGAGTTGTTGAGGTGAAAATTGCCACATCGGAGCCGGTCAAACTATTTGCGGGCTGTTCTCTGAGCAATAGCATCCTCCCCATACACAGCACAAATTTGTCGAGTAGCCTCGGTGGCTGTGGAACCCTTGTTAGAGACGTACAGGAGGAGATTGGAGATTTCGGAAATTTCATTCCTCTCCACTTGACACTTAATACTTCCGGACCTGGAAACAAAAAAAACACAAAAAAAACTTTTGCCACAATCACACAAAACGATGTGATTTATATAAACGATATTATGGCTACAATCGTGATATACAGCTGGCCATCTGCACCGTCACTACTGACCTGGGAAACACTCGTGAATAAAACGGCATGAACGTATGCTTCAACCCAATACTTTTGCTAGACACCCTCTCCCCGGTAAATAAGTAAAATTTTTTGGAATCATGTTCGCAGTTTTAGAGTTTGTAAAAATTGGGTGACGGTTAAATCGGATGACGGTTAAACAGCTACTCCACAGGACTCGAGGCTCATTTTCACCGCAGTGGCAATAATTCCTATATAAGTTAAAAATTCAAAAGTTAGTAAAATCATGCAATGTATTGATGATGATACGCTTTTCAACATACCAGAAATCATTACTCAAGCTATTACTCAAGTTATGAGAATAATGGCTGTAGAAAAAATCTTGATCCTATGACCTGACCTTTGACCTCATTTCGATGATATTCAACAGAACCGGTAAAGTATACTTCCGGAACAACATGATCAAGTTTTGTCTCAATCGAAGCATTTTTACGTAAGTTATAACGCATAAAGGCAATAGAATGCATCCCGCTCCTATGTCCTGGCCTATGACTCCACTTCACCCATTTTTAATAGGGTTCGTCCCCAGGTGGTACCCTACCACACACTAAAATTTCATTGAAATCGAACCATATTTACGCAAGTTATGACGCATAAGGGCAATGGAATGGATCCCGCTCCTATGTAGTGACCTTCGACCCCATACGGCCTATTTTCAATAGGGTTCGTCCCCAGATGGTCCGCTACCACATACTAAAATTTCATCGAAATCGAACTATTTTTACGCGACTTATCGTGCGGGCAGACGGACGGACGAACAGACGGACAAAGCTGGAGTATATACGCTTCTTCAACGTATCGTTGGAAAGCGTAAACAAGTTAGTAAAATCATGCAATGCATTGATTATGATACGTTTTCCAACATACCAGAAATCATTACTCAAGTTATGAGGATAATGACTGTGGAACAAATCTCGCTCATGTACACTGACCTTTAATCCCATTTCGATGATATTTGACAGAACCGGCTAACTATACGTCTGGAACAACATACTAAAGTTTTGTCGGAATAGAAGCATTGTTAGTCAAATTGCGAGGATAATGGCTGTGGAGTAAATCTCGCTACTTTGCCCTGACATTTGATCGCATTTCGATGATATTCAACAGAACCGGTAAAGTATACTTCCGGAACAACACGATAAAGTTTTGTCTCAATCGAAGCATTTTTAAGTAAGTTATAACGCATGAGGGCGATGGAATGGATCCCGATCCTATATTCTGACCTTTGACCCCATTTCACCCATTTTAAATATGGTTCGTCCCCAGATGGTCCCCTACCACATACTAAAATTTCATCGAAATCGAAATATTTTTACGCGACTTATTGTGCGTACAGATGGACGAACGAACAGACGGACAAAGCTGGAGCATATACGCTTCTTCAACGTATCGTTGGAAAGCGTAAACAAGTTAGTAAAATCATGCAATGCATTGATTATGATACGCTTTCCAACATACCAGAAATCATTACTCAGGTGATGAGGATAATGGCTGTGGAATAAATCTTGATCCTGTGCCTGACCTTTACCCTCATTTCGATGATAGCAAGCAGAACCGATTGGATATACCTCCGGAACAACATGAAATTTTTTTATCTCAACGAAGCATTTTTACGTAAGTTATAACGCATAAGGGCAATGGAATGGATCCCGATTCTAGGTCCTGTCCTTTGACCCCATTTCACCCATTTTCAATATGGTTCGTCTCCAGATGGTTCCCTACCACATACTAAAATTTCATCGAAATCTAACCATTTTTACGCAAGTTAGGACGCATGAGGCAAATATAAGGAACACCGAGCATCGCTCGGGTAAAGGACGGATGAGGCAGAAAAAAATTATATTTTGATATGTTATTTCCAAGTATTGTAATGCTAAGTCTAAACATTCAAGATTAATAATGATAGACGAATTAGAGACAAATTAATTTAGAATAAACATCAAAACAAAGATGAATGGTAATTTTTTATTTGTGTTAGAGTAAGAATTTTTTTTAAATTGTTTTTATTATTTCCGAACATGAAACACCAAACAATAAATGTTAACATGGGGTTCTTCATCGAACCCCATGGTAACATTGGTTCTTCATCGCTGTCTATTTATTCATCGCATTTGATCGATGTTTTCTTCCGACACAGATTCATTGAGAGTTATAATAACGTCGGACATTATTTCCATCGCCTTAGCTGCTCGGAATGCTCTTTTTCTAGGCTGATGTTCTTCCAATGGAAGGTCATGTGTTTCGAGACTGGAATGTGATCGGAAACCATCGGGTCTTGAATGTCCAAGCTGTTCCATATTTACTTCTTCCGCTTGTTCTTGTTCCAACAGTGCCGTAGTCTTCTTATTCATCTTAATAAAATTGAAACGTGCACGTTTCGTAGAAGTCGACCAGCCACATTTTTCATATTGTTTTACCATCCACGTGACACTCTGTTAATATAGTAATTAATAAAAATGAACTAATCATATTTTAGTACAGCGGATATGCTCGTCATCAAGCGACTATTCAAAAATGCAACAAACAAATGCTGTATTAAGTTTAAATTTTGAAGGAAAAAAACATGCGAAATCAGCGTTCTGCTGTTTATACTGAACTACGCATCAACTCCAAGCAACTGGTACAACTCACTTTTTGTTCTAAAAGAAAATAGAAGTAATGCGTAATACGCACACAATGCGTGACGTAATGAGGCTGATGGTCGCCAGAGTGTGACGTCATAAGATTTCTAAGAATGGGAAACATTAATAGGACGACGCCATGACACAAAAAACCTGGTAACTCGGGGTGGTTATTTAACCCACTAAACAAATACTTCCAAAGTCGAGATCAAAATAAATCGATTTCTAGTACCAGAAAACGGTAGGTTAACCACTTTCATCAAAATCCTTAGAACCGTTTTCAAAATAAAATTCACATATATACAAGAATTGCTCCTTTAATAAGATGTGATGGAATGCATCCCGCTCCTATGTCCTGACCTTTGACCCCACTTCACCCATTTTCAATAGGGTTCGTCCTCAGGTGATCCTCTACGACATAATAAAATTTCATCGAAATCGAACCATATTTACGCAAGTTATGACGCATAAGGGCAATGGAATGCATCCCGCTCCTATGTCCTGACCTTTGACCCCACTTCCCCCATTTTCAATAGGGTTCATCCCTAGGTGGTTCTCTACGACATACTAAAATTTCATTAAAATGGAATAATTTTTTTGCAAGTTATGACGCATAAGGTTATGAATCATTTTTTTGCAAGTTATGACTCAGTAATACCATATTTATTCAGTACCATCGACAGAAGTATCCTATTTACTCGGTGATAAGCTTTCTATAAATCTATGAAGGCAGTAATTTCTTACCAATAAACAGATACTTTTTGATCATTATGCGTATTGCAAAAATTTGGTTAGTGCAGCCTTTGCCAGACAGAAAACAAATCTTGAGGTAGACGTCAAGTAATTTTGCTTCCTATAATTCCAATGGGAAAATTTTTGTACGCGATTAATGCGTTCCCAAGGATGAAAATTGGAACATCGATTAAAACAGCTTCATATTATAACTTGGAATACTTAATATTTTCTAAAACATAACCATAATGATATTAAAAATCAATAACTTTTCCTTTTGGGGGTGTTGAAACCAGAAAAAAGATGGCGCGACCTGTACTTTGATGACGTCAGTAGACAAACAAATGTTGAATTGCATAATTACGGTTATGTTTTAGAAAATATTAAGTACTCCAAGTTGTAAAATGAAGCTATTTTAATCGATGTTCAAATTTTCATCCTTAGGAGCACATTAATTGTCCAGAAAAAGATGGCGCGACCTGTACTTTTTTTTTTTTTTTTTTTTTTTATTGGAGGTTTAACGACCACCGTGAGCAACTCAACGGGCTATAAGCAGTCGCCCGTCCCTAATTTGGGGTCACTGGTTCCAGGGAAGGGAGAGAGCCAGTGCCGTAAGACAAACACAACATCCATGCCTCACCGGGTTTCGAACCCGGACCCCGTTCGGACGAATGATCAGAAGCCATCGCTTAGACCACTGCGCCACCGGGGCGGCGACCTGTACTTTGATGACGTCAGTAGACAAACAAACAAATGTTGGACTGCATAATTATGGTTATGTTTTAGAAAATATTAAGTATTCCAAGTTATAAAATGAAGCTATTTTAACCGATGTTCAAATTTTCATCCTTGGGAACGCATTAATTGTCCAGATAAAAGATGGCGCCACCTGTACGTTGATGACGTCAGTAGACAAACAAATGTTGGACTGCATAATTATGGTTATGTTTTAGAAAATATTAAGTATTCCTAGTTATAAAATGAAGCTATTTTAATCGATGTTCAAATTTTCATCCTTAGGAGCGCATTAATTGTCCAGAAAAAAGATGGCGCGACCTGTACTTTGATGACGTCAGTAGACAAACAAATGTTGGACTGCATAATTATGGTTATGTTTTAGAAAATATTAAGTATTCCAAGTTATAAAATGAAGCTATTTTAATCGATGTTCAAATTTTCATCCTTGGGAACGCATTAATTGTCCAGAAAAAAGATGGCGCG
Organism: Macrothele yani; assembly: GCA_039090855.1. Taxonomy (NCBI): domain Eukaryota; kingdom Metazoa; phylum Arthropoda; class Arachnida; order Araneae; family Macrothelidae; genus Macrothele; species Macrothele yani. The sequence goes on along the minus strand of CM076999.1, from coordinate 104,885,185 downwards.
ACCTGTACTTTGATAACGTCAGTCGACAAACAAATGTTGGACTGCATAATTATGGTTATGTTTTAGAAAATATTAAGTATTCCAAGTTATAAAATGAAGCTATTTTAATCGATGTTCAAATTTTCATCCTTAGGAGCACATTAATTGTCCAGAAAAAAGATGGCGCGACCTGTACTTTGATGACGTCAGTAGACAAACAAATGTTGGACTGCATAATTATGGTTATGTTTTAGAAAATATTAAGTATTCCAAGTTATAAAATGAAGCTATTTTAATCGATGTTCAAATTTTCATCCTTGGGAACGCATTAATTGTGAAGAAAGTGTGTACAGAAATTTTTCCATTGGAAGTATAGGAAATAAATTTACTTGACGTCCACCTGAAAGTCTCAAACTTTCTTTGGCCGCCCCGGTGGCGCAGTGGTCTAAGGCGTTGGCCTATGATCATTCGTCCGTAAGGGGTCCGGGTTCGAATCCCGGTCAGGCATGGATGTTGTGTTTGTCTTACGGCACTGGCTCTCTCCCTTCCTGGAACCAGTGACCCTAAATTAGGGACGGGCGACTACTTATAGCCCATTCAGTTGCTCACGGTGGTCGTTAAACCTCCAATCAGAATCAGAGAGAAACTTTCTTTGATGTAAAGTACCTAATCAATAATGACCTTTCCAAACACTTTCCCTGGCACACTCAGTAAGCTAATACCACGAACAGGACTTTAGCCAGGGCAGCGTTCTGTGGGGTTTAAACCCTCCCCGAAATGTTTAAAAATGTCTCAAAACTAAAATAATTGTTGTATGGATTTTATAAGTTTTTGAAACTAGTATAGCATATAAGTCAGTATTATTTGAAAAATGGATATTATTAAATAGCAGAATTTGGTGTGAAACAAAACGTGGCAGAGAAAAAACTCAACGTAAGTATAACGTACGGTGAAAATTTATTTAAAATTCAGAAGCTGCCCCCTACCCCCACCCCGAAATCACTTTCTAGCTACGGCCTTGACCAGTGGCGGATCCAGCGGGTAACCACTGTGGCGATCGCCCCCCCCCTTCCCTAAACCCTAACGAAGTTCTTCCATTTAAAGTTGCGAAGATCGTAAATGATTAGTATACATATCTTGTTTTCAGTTTTTCCAAAAAAAATTAACAATTAAACTCTTAGTACGGAGGATTTAAAATACTTTTTACATTGATTTAGGTTCAGTAAAAAAAGAAAGAGAAGGGAATAGAATAAGAGAGAGAGAGAGAGAGAGAGAAAGAGAGAGAGAGAGAGCAAAAGATAAAGGGAAAACAGGGAGAGTGGGGTAAAAAACATGGGGACATTCATTCTTTGTTAGTTCCTTGCTATTGCCATATTGTCTAGCATCTGTAACGTCTCGAAACAGGGTAAGGCAGAGCTTGGTACTGAAATCAGAGTATGTGTGGGAGAAACTGTGAATAACAATCTGATCTACGTACGTATCTTAATTGGGTCATAAAGAAAATTCGTAAAAATGGCCCCACCACTTCCTCCACCGAAGGACAACTGAAATTTTAGACTGGATTCCGAGGGACAGGAATATATATATATCAGGTGATGCGTAACATCACAGCCTCTCCTTGACAAATGTCAACGCCGCCTTCTCGTGGTACATCCTGTTTACACTAAAGGGGCTCTGACGACCGCCAATAGCGGTATAACTATAACATCGGGATTAGAGGAAATGCTATCCTACACTGACCAACCCGCTTGGCCAGCGTGGTGAGTTATGGCCAAACCCCTCCAAAATGACTCCACAACTTAAATCTTGGCCCTCAGTCTCCGGCAGCTGGAATGTACCTGGCCAAGGCAGCGGCCAGTGCGACATGATGGCAAAGGGTGCTAAGAATCCCCGGAGGACCGGTTTAGGCTGCCATCTAATGCTGACCTTGGCTACGTATAATGGACGCTCCCTATCTTCTGATTCAAGGCTTCTTGAATTGGAAGAGGAACTGCAAAGGATCAAGTGGGACATCGTCGGGCTAAGTGAGGTGGGGAGAAAAGGAGAAGATCTCATTGAACTGAAAAGTGGACATCTCTTTTACTATCGTGGGACTGATACTGGCAGAACCAGGCCCTGATTTACAGGAGGGCACATGGGGCACGTGCCCAGGGCCCCTGATTTTGGGGGCCCCCAAATTTAAATTAATTTTTTTTGATTGGAGGTTTAACGACCACTGTGAGCAACTCAATGGGCTATAAGCAGTCGCCCGTCCCTAATTTAGGGTCACTGGTTCCAGGGAAGGGAGAGAACCAGTGCCGTAAGACAAACACAACATCCATGCCTGACCGGGATTCGAACACGGACCCCTTACGGACGAATGATCAGAGGCCAGCGCCTTAGACCACTGCGCCACCAGGGCGGCTAAATTAAATGTGTACTTAGTTAATGGGAATTGTGTGTGTGTATATTCAAAATTTATTATTTTTACTTTTGCATGCTCATGAGTCATGTGTTTATAGATGTGGTACTTACACGCAGTGAGTTTGAGTTTCGAATTTCACGTAAACACTTGGCCATTAATGAGTTTCAGTGGTTTAATAACCTTCAGGTTGCCATTGAGAAGGAGGATCGCTTCCATTGATTCACGTGCCTTTTCTTGCTTTTCCGAACGCACCTAAACTCAACTGATCCTTCAACTTCCTGCACATGGCTTGTCGTTGTCGTAACTGTAAACACGAAGGCTTGGTTGTATTTTTCGTTGCGTTTCTTGTAGTCTGATGGAATGTTGAATATTTGTTAATTTTATATATAATCAAATTTAGTTAGTTGTAACAATATATTTAAGTTGAATTATTTAACAGTTAAATTATGTCAAAACGTACATATTTATCCGGCAGTGCTAAACGGAAAGCCAAACAATTGAAACTGAAGAATGATGACCTGCAGCATGGTAGCATTGAACGTTTTGTCATTAAAAAATTGAATATTTCACTTGGTCCCAAAAGTTCTACAAATTCATCTAATTTTACTACTGGTGAGTCACTTGAGCGTAATTTGTCTTTGGAAGCCAGTAATCTGACTTCAGAATCATCTAACATCACAGATGCTCCTAATTTGGGAAATCTTTTGAATTCATTTAATGAAGAGAGCTCAAGTTCCACAATGAATGCAGTGAATCCTGCCTTATGGGGAGAAATTACAGAAGAAATGTGCGAATGCTTTTTGAGCAATCCACCAGTCCAAGATTTGAAGTTGCTGGCATTCACAGGGAAGGATATATGTGGTAAAAAACGTTTTCTAACAGAAGGTAATTTTTCAGAATAAAAAAAAAATAATGAGAAGGTAAAACGCGACTGGCTTCTTTTATCCCCATCAACTTGTTTACTATTCTGCTGGATATGCAAATTGTATGCTAGGAGCATGCAAGCGAACGTCTTACAGAGCATGAAAATTCACACATACACAGGCAAGCGATATGTGACTATTCATCACGCATGAATGCTTCTGCACGCATTGACTGTCAGATAGTTATGCAGTATCGGAATGAATCCAAGTACTGGCAAGATGTTGTGCATAGAGTTGTTGCAACAGTTAAGTATCTCTCAGTTCGTGGGTTGCCAATGTATGGTGATGATGAAACAATTGGATCAGTTTAGAATGGAAATTTCCTGGGCTGCTTAGAATTAATTGCAGAATTTGATCCATTCTTAGCCCAACACTTGGAAAAATGTGGGAATCCAGGAAGTGGTAGCACCAGTTACTTATCTTCAACATGTGTGGATGAATTTGTTGAATTAATGGCTGTACGTGTTTTTAATGCCATCACTGATGAAATAAAAATGTCAAAATATTTTTCTGTCATAGTTGACTCTACCCCAGACATTACACACATAGATCAACTGGCTTTTATCATAAGGTATGTCAACAAAGATTGTGAAGCAAAAGAACGGTTTTTGACATTTATTCCATTCCATGGACATACTGCAGAAAACATTACAAATACCATGATATCTTTTCTACAGGTGGCTGGCTTGGATATTTTGAATGTCAGAGGCCAAAGCTATGACAATTCCAGCAACATGTCTGGGAAGTATTCTGGTGTTCAAACACGCATTAGGAAATCAATCCACTAGCGGAATATGTGCCATGTTCTGCTCACACTTTAAATTTAGTTGGTGTGAATAGAATAGATAGTTGCGGTAAAGTTCTCTCTTTTTTCACATTTTTGCAAAAACTCTATACTTTTTTCTGCATCAACTCACCGTTGGAAGATGCTTCAGGAGCAAGTCCAAGAATCACATGGAAATTCATCACTCACACTGGAGAGTCGGTCAGTTACCAGATGGTGTGCAGATGCTGCAGCTACACAATCAGTGAGGAAAAATTATCGTGAAATAGAGAAAGTTTTAGTATTTCTGTCAGAAAATGTAGATGATTCTCCACAGACAAGAGATGAAGCAAAATCACTGCTGAAGAAAATGCGAACAATTGAAATATCTATCAGCACAGTAGTTTGGGACACAATACTTCAGAGATTAAACTGTGCAAATCAAACTTGCCAGAATCCAAAAGGAAATATTTCTGAAGTACCTAAAATCTTCCAGTCGTTAATTGAATTCATTCAGTTTGTGAGGGAAAATTTTGAAGTCTATGAAGAGGAAGCTAAAACATAAGTGTCTAAAAATGTGCAATACCATGGTCATGATTCTCGAAGAAAGAAAGTGCCCAAGAATAAACACCTAGATGAATGTAACATTGAACATATAGAACTCAGTGCAAGGGATATATTTAGAACTCAAGTTTATTATGTGCTTTGTGATGCTTTAGTCACTCAGCTTTCAAGCAGAAAAAGTGCTTATCAAAATATAATGAGAAAATTTGAATTTTTTACAAAAAAATCAAGATCTGAAATTTTTGAAGGGGCAAAAGCATTGCAGGAATACTATAACAATGACCTTGACGACCAGTTTGCAGATGAGTTTTTGCAATTCTCCTCAATGATGGGGGAGCATGCAACCATTCCCCAGATGCTGCAAACTTTGAAGGTAAACAATTTAGAAGCCACATTTCCGAACACTTAGAATGTTCATGACATTACCGATTTCAAATTGTACAAGTGAGAGATCATTTTCTTTGCTGAAAAGACTTAAAAATCCCGTACGATCAACCATGCGACAAACGAAACTGGCATCATTAGCTCTGCTGTCTTTGGAGAGTGATTGACACAGTCTTTAAATTATGATTCTCTGATACCTGACTTTGCACCTAGGAAATGTAAAAAAAATATTCAACCCAACTGTTTCGTCCTGATATAGGAGGTAAATTTTCAAATGTTTTTATTCATTCCTAAAAATAAAGAATAGTAACCGAGTTATTACAAATAAAAGGATCTGGTGCCCAAACATAACACTTTGTCATTGTATTGTCAGTTTTGTTTGACATTGGACAATTTATACATTCATGTCATTATGTGCTCATTAGATTTTGGTAAAAATTGGGTAAATGTGTAGTTTAGCGTGGTAAATTATTTAGTCGGAAAAGTTGTAAAATTTCTAAAAAGTGTGACGTACAAATTCTAAAATATGCAATTTAAGGGGAAATGGTGAAAAAATTTCATCGTTAGAATGAATATTAAAGATGTTTACCGAAAAACTTGAACTCCAAGTATGGCGAGTCAGCAGACACTGCGGGAGGCCTTAAACAACTCTGAGGCGTTGACATGAAGCTGTGCTCCGTTGAAAGGAAGGATCGCTGTAGCCAGGACATTCACGGGCAGAATAGTACAACAGGAACCGGGTACGCTGTTGTCAGGAAAGAGTGTAGTGCTACGCTACAGAAAATAGTTAATTTCGGTGTCAGTTCTTGACATCGCAATCGGACAGTTTCTTGTTTTTTTCACATCGGATTCTTTGATGCTGAATGTATGAACTCATTTCTCCGTGGAAGCTTTTTTTATTTATTTAGTAATCAAATTATCACTTTGAGACTTGCCATCTAACTTCCGTTAGAGAGAATGCGACACCTACTCTAACGCTTTTCTAGAAACAAGAAAGGCATGTGCATACTTACTATATCGTATCACGGAATTACATGCCAAAGAACGAAGACAATCTCTGCATGTTTCTTTAAAAAGTGAGACAGAAATTACAAACTACATTCTTTAGCGTAGCAGTATATTCTGTTACTCTTTCCTGAAAAGAACGTACCCGATTCCTGTTGTACTCTTCTGCCCATGAATTCTCAGCCGCAGCAAACCTTCCTTTCAACGGAGCAACGCTTCAGGTCGTCGCCGCAGCGTGTGTTTACTCATCCTACTTGGACTACTTGGAGGTAAGTTTTTCGGTAAACATCTTTAATATGCTTTTTTTTTAATTTTACAACTTTTCTGACCAAATAATTTAGGATGCCGAAGTACAACACATTTACCAAAAATTGAACCGGACTAGGTGTTCCCCTCAGCTTTTCAGATTATTATTATTATGTTTTTTGTTTTGTTATTTTTTTTTTTTTTGTGTAACTCATCCTCATCCTCATCAACACAAAAATTTATGTTTTGCAGTTTTCTGATATATTGATCATGATGCGCTGATTTGATCTTGGTAGAAACCGGAAAGCTGGAAGTAGGAGTTCCCATAGCACTTTTCCAATTGTTTATGCAGTTTCACATCTCTATTTATGAGGAAGTCCAGTGGAGGTCACCATGGATTTTTTTTTCTTGTTTTAGTTCACATTTTTTGTTGGATGCATTGTTCTCATGTTCTAGACTCAAGAATCAGTACATTGCAAGACCACAATATTCACTAAAATTAAGGTGTCCATCCATTTTGTCATAGATATATTGTTATAGTTAGAGTCTATGGAGGTCATTAACACCACAAACTACTGATCAACTAGTTGTCCCCGCACATCCAGAGTTGTATAAAAATAAAATGTATCTGCGTACACAGCTATTGAAACAGAAAACCCGCTGCCAACCCGCAAACCACGATAACAATAGAATAAGATAATTTAAAGGAAAATTAATAAAACAAATAATTATTAGAACATTACAGATTCCAATGAGAACAAAATAGTACATTCTAATTGAATGTGTAGCAATGTGTGTAAAATGGACTTTTATGGCAAAATATTAAAATATTGGACTACGAACCTCATAAAAACAAGAGATTAATTAAAGAAAGTATTTATATCCAGAAAAACAGTTCTATCAATGAACCTTCAAAAATTATAAATATGATTTTCAACAAGTTAATTCAAAAATACTGGACTTACAAAATGCATAAGGAAATATTTGTATTTAATTAACAACTGAAAGAGGAACTTGGCAATAAAATTTAAATTCTGTGTAAACAAAATTTTTATACAGTTCGTATACATTGAGAACAGGCCTTGATAAAATCTAGAAGCCAGAAATGTCTGTAAAAACAAAAGAACTCAGAAGATGTGAAAAATAATTAAGTTCTTCAGTTAAAATAGAATTAAGTATATTAATCTGAGTAAAGCGTTGAGTAAGTGTTTTAATTGCTGTATATAGGCCTAACATTTTTATTTTTTTAATCTACATGCAAAAACTATCTGCAAACCTGCTAATGATTTGGAAACTATCAGCGTACACATGTACGTCTACATTCTGCTACTCTGCACACAGTGACTATTATTTGGTCGATAGAGAATAAGGAGGGGGGCCCCGGAAATGTTTTGTGCCCTGGGCCTCGCATGTAGTAAATCGGGCCCTGGGCAGAACTAGTGGAGTTGGATTTATAATAAACAAGAAACTGAAGGATAAAGTTGTAGAAGTTGAAAGTTCCTCTGACAGAGCTGTACGACTCGTTATCAAACTCTCAAGAAGATACCAGGCACAGATTATTCAAACTTATGCACCCACCACAAGTCATCCTGAAGAAGAAATTGAAGAATTTTATGAGGAAATTCGTCATCTAAATAATAAAGGTAAGCAGCACTTAAAGATAATTATGGGAGATTTCAATGCAAAAATAGGGCAACGGAAACAGAATGAAACTTCAGTAGATAAATTCGGTCATGGCAACAGAAACCAGCGTGGAAATACTCTCGTTGAGTTTGCAGAGGCAGAAGGGTTTTTCATCTTGAACTACTTTTTCAAGAAAAAGCCACACAGGAAATGGACATGGAGACATCCAAATGGGACGACAAGTGAAATTGATTTTATTATGTGTAACAAAAAATTCGTCATAGAAGACTGCAGTGTGCTAAACAAGTTCAACACAGGTAGTGACCATAGACTGGTGAGATGTAAGATGCACCTCAACACTAAACTCGAACGTGGCAAGCTCATAAGACAAACAAAATGTATTGACATAATCAACCTTAAAAAACACCATAATGCCTTCAAGTTGGAACTGAAGAACAGATTCTCTGCTTTAGAAGGCCTAACATCGGAAGAAGTGGATATTTCTGAAGTTAACAGAAAAGTAACCAAAGCTCTTATGGAAACAGGAACAAAATTAGCTGGGTCTAAGAACAAGTTGCATGTGAACAAATTATCAGGGAAAACCAAAATGTTGATGCAAAAAAGAAGAGAGATGAGGACAACTAAAGAAGATGTGACTTCCAAAGTGGAATATATAGAGCTATGCAAGACAGTACGAAAAAGTATCACTGAAGACGTAAGGAAATTCAACTGTGAACTAGTAGGGAAAGCAATTGAAAACAACCAAAGCCTAAAGATAGCAAAGGAACATCTCAGTAAGGAAAAAAAAACAGATTATGGCACTGAGAAAAGAAGATGGTTCTGTAACAAGAAATAGAGGCGAAATTTTGACAAGAGTGAAGGATTTCTACTCCAAATTATATGAAAGGGATGATACATGAACTCCAGGCATCATGAAGGGTACCAGAGTTCTTCCAGTCCTTCCAGCAGAAGTTGCACATGCAATCAAGAACATGAAGCGGGGGAAAGCTCTAGAAGAAGATGGAATTACTGTAGACATCATACAAGAAGCAAGTGGAGAAATCGAAACAGTACTCGCCCAAATTTTCACTCGATGCCTTAATGAAGGGAAGATTCCTGAGGATTGGAAAAACGCTACAATGATCCTGCTACATAAAAAAGGTGTCATTGAGGATCTCAGGAACTACAGACCTATCAGCCTCCTATCAGTGGTTTATAAAATCTTCACTAAAGTTCTTTCACACCGCTTGAAGGTGACACTGGACATGGCTCAACCGAGAGAACAAGCTGGATTCAGGAGTGGCTACAGCACAATAGATCATATCCACGTACTGAGAGAACTAATTGAAAGAGCGAGGGAATATGAACTTCCATTGTGCATGGCTTTTATCGATTATGAAAAGTCTTTGATTCGGTGAAACCATCAGCAGGCAGTTACAATGGCTCTGAAATCCTGCGGTATTGAAGATGCGTACATTAATATTATTAATAACATCTATGAAAATGCAACTGCAAAGATTCGGCTGTTAGAAAATACAACACACATAGAAATTGGAAAAGGAATGAGACAAGGTGACACCATATCTCCGAAGCTCTTTAATGCCACATTGGAAAATGTCTTTCAATCACTGAACTGGGAAAACAAAGGGATAAAGATTAATGGAGATTATCTAACCCACCTTCGTTTTGCTGATGACGTAGTCATTTTTGCAACTACCCCATCAGAGCTGCAGAGTATGATCCAGGAACTTGCTGACAAGAGTAAAGAAGTGGGATTAAAAATGAACTTTCAGAAGAAAAAGTTATGTAAAATGCTTTTACAAGAAATAAAGATTTATCGATTGATGGAGAAAACCTGGAGATAACAGACACGTACGTTTATCTTGGACAGCAGATATCAAGTGAGGGTCACATTGATGAAGAAATTAATCGGCGTACAAAACTTGCCTGGAGAGCTTTTGGAAGAAACAGCATAATTTTCATGTGCAATATGCCATTATGTCTCAAAAGAAAAGTGTTTGATCAATGCATCCTTCCAGTGCTTACGTATGGTGCAGAGACGTGGACCTTAACTAAAAGAGACATACAAAGGCTGCAGACAACTCAAACTAGCATGGAGAGGTGCATGCTTGGTGTAACCAGGAGAGATAAGAAGAGGGACTCGTGGATCAGAAAAATGACAAGAGTGGAAGACATCATGATCAGAGTTAAATCCCTGAAATGGCAATGGGCTGGACATACTGCCAGAAGGACAGACCATCGATGGACAACCGAAATTTTAGACTCGATTCCGAGGGACAGGAAAAGACCCAGAAGAAGACCCCATGGGAGATGGATGGATGAAATTCGAAAGAACGTTGGAGTGGCATGGAGGAGACAGTCTCAAGACGGACAATTGTGGAAGAAACTTGGGGAGACCTTCATCCAGCAGTGTATTTATAATGGTTGACATTAATAAATAAAAAAAAAATACTGCATAATATCTTCTCCCCCCTTTTTGTACCCGAAAAACCGCCCCCCAATAGAGTAAACTTCTGGATCCGCCCCTGCTCCTGACCACGATGGTTTGGCTTCCCTTAATCAAGGGAACAATGATAGCATTCCTCCAATTCTAAGGGACCACTCCTAACTCCCAGCACAAATGGCAAATTTCATTTTTCAGAATATAATGAACTAATCGGTGTTCTTTGCGGGGACGAAGAAGCAGACAACTGTGTCAATTTTTATTCTTAACAAAGGCAAGAGATACATTCTGTTAATTGAGTTATGGCCAAACACCTCCAAAATGACTCTACAACTTAAATCTTGGCCCTCAGTCTCCGGCAGCTGGAATGTACCTGGCCAAGGCAGCGGCCAGTGCGACATGAAGGCAGAGGGTGCTAAGAATCCCCGGAGGACCGGACTAGGCTGCCATTTGATGCTGACCTTGGCTACCTATAACGGACGCTCCCTATCTTCTGATTCAAGGCTTCTTGAATTGGAAGAGGAACTGCAAAGGATCAAGTGGGACATCGTCGGGCTGAGTGAGGTAAGGAGAAAAGGAGAAGATCTCATTGAACTGAAAAGTGGACATCTCTTCTATTATCGTGGGACAGATACTGGCAGAACTAGTGGTGTTGGATTTATAATAAACAAGAAACTGAAGGATAAAGTGGTAGAAGTTGAAAGTTCCTCTGACAGAGCTGCACAACTCGTTATCCAACTATCGAGAAGATACCAGGCTCAGATTATTCAAACTTATGCACCCACCACAAGTCATCCTGAAGAAGAAATTGAAGAATTTTATGAGGAAATTCGTCATCTAAATAATAAAGGTAAGCAGCACTTGAAGATAATTATGGGAGATTTCAATGCAAAAATAGGGCACCGGCAACAGAATGAAACTTCAGTAGATAAATTCGGTCACGGCAACAGAAACCAGCGTGGAAATACTCTCGTTGAGTTTGCAGAGGCAGAAGGATTTTTCATCTTGAATTCCTTTTTCAAGAAAAAGCCACACAGGAAATGGACATGGAGACATCCAATTGGGACGACAAGTGAAATTGATTTTATTATGTGTAACAAAAAATTCGTCATCGAAGACTGCAGTGTGTTAAACAAGTTCAACACAGGTAGTGACCATAGATTGGTGAGATGTAAGATGCACCTCAACACAAAACTGGAACGTGGCAAGCTCATAAGACAAACAAAATGTATTGACATAACCAACCTTAAAAAACACCATAATACTTTCAAGTTGGAACTGAAGAACAGATTCTCTGCTTTAGAAGGCCTAACATCGGAAGAAGTGGATATTTCTGAAGTTAACAGAAAAGTAACCAAAGCTCTTATGGAAACAGCAACAAAATTAGCTGGGTCTAAGAACAAGTTGCATGTAAACAAATTATCAGGAAAAACCAAAAGGTTGATGCAAAAAAGAAGAGAGATGAGGACAACTAAAGAAGATGTGACTTCCAAAGTGGAATATATAGAGCTATGCAAGACAGCACGAAAAAGTATCACTGAAGACGTAAGGAAATTCAACTGTGAACTAGTAAGGAAAGCAATTGAAAACATCCAAAGCCTAAAGATAGCAAAGGGACATCTCAGTAAGGGAAGAAAACAGATTATGGCTCTGAGAAAAGAAGATGGTTCTATAACAAGAAATAGAGGCGAAATTTTGACAAGAGTGAAAGATTTCTACTCCAAACTATATGAAAGGGATGATACATGTACTCCAGACATCATGAAAGGTACCAGAGTTCTTCCAGTCCTCCCAGCAGAAGTTGCTCATGCAATCAAGAACATGAAGCGGGGGAAAGCTCCAGGAGAAGATGGAATTACTATAGACATCATACAAGAAGCAAGTGGAGAAATTGAAACAGTACTCGCCCAAATTTTCACTCGATGCCTTAATGAAGGGAAGATTCCTGAGGATTGGAACAATGCTACAATGATCCTGCTACATAAAAAAGGTGACATTGAGGATCTCAGGAACTACAGACCTATCAGCCTCCTATCAGTGGTTTATAAAATCTTCACTAAAGTTCTTTCACACCGCTTGAAGGTAACACTGGACATGGCTCAACCGAGAGAACAAGCTGGATTCAGGAGTGGCTACAGCACAATAGATCATATCCACGTACTGAGAGAACTAATTGAAAGAGTGAGGGAATATGAACTTCCATTGTGCATGGCTTTTATCGATTATGAAAAAGCCTTTGATTCGGTGAAACCATCAGCAGTTACAATGGCTCTGAAATCCTGCGGTATTGAAGATGCATACATTAATATTATTAATAACATCTATGAAAATGCAAGTGCAAAGATTCGGCTGTTTGAAAATACAACACACATAAAAATTGGAAAGGGAGTGAGACAAGGTGACACCATATCTCCGAAGCTCTTTAATGCCACATTGGAAAATGTCTTTCAATCACTGAACTGGGAAAACAAAGGGATAAAGATTAATGGAGATTATCTAACCCACCTTCGTTTTGCTGATGACGTAGTCATTTTTGCAACTACCCCATCAGAGCTGCAGAGTATGATCCAGGAACTTGCTGACAAGAGTAAAGAAGTGGGATTAAAAATGAACTTTCAGAAGACAAAAGTGATGTTCAATGCTTTTACAAGAAATGAAGATTTATCGATTGATGGAGAAAAACTGGAGATAACAGACACGTATGTTTATCTTGGACAGCAGATATCAAGTGAGGGTCACATTGATGAAGAAATTAATCGGCGTACAAAACTTGCCTGGAGAGCTTTTGGAAGAAACAGCATAATTTTCAAGAGCAATATGCCGTTATGTCTTAAAAGAAAAGTGTTTGATCAATGCATCCTTCCAGTGCTTACGTATGGTGCAGAGACGTGGACCTTAACTAAAAGAGACATACAAAGGCTGCAGACAACTCAAAGCAGCATGGAGAGGTGCATGCTTGGTGTAACCAGGAGAGATAAGAAGAGGAACTCGTGGATCCGAAAAATGACAAGAGTGGAAGACATCATGATCAGAGTTAAATCCCTGAAATGGCAATGGGCTGGACATACTGCCAGAAGGACAGATCATCGATGGACAGCCGAAATTTTAGATTGGATTCCAAGGGACAGGAAAAGACCCAGAAGAAGACCACATGGGAGATGGGTGGATGAAATTCGTAAATATGCGGGAGTGACATGGAGGAGACTGGCACAAGACAGACCGTTGTGGAGGAAACTTGGGGAGACCTTCGTCCAGCAGTGGATTGATAATGGTTGACAATGATGATGATGATGAATTGTTTTTTATGTATTTAAAATTAAATTATTTCAGTAGATATTCTTTGTTGTAGTGCTGCCATCTATCGGCTACTGTCAAAGCTGCTGCGTGTGAGTGGTGTAACAATCCTGCTTCCTGACTATTTTCCGTCAGAACACTACTTTGAGATGTTGATTCGCATCATCAGTTAGTTATTCCTCGGCAGGTAATCAATGCACTTGATTTATTCTGCTAAATAGTGAAACAAATTACCGATTCCCGCTGGAAAATTACACGCACCACGAACACATCGGAGCGCTGACGTACTGCCATCTATCGGCCAACTTCTAATCATTACATCATATACAGCGGGCCAGGATTGTGACATGGTCTACGTTTTTTCTGTGATTAATAGTTAGTTGATTGCATGCATTGTTCAAATATTTATTGACATCCTTTGGGATTTTGATTACCTAGTGTATTCATTTTTATGTTTTATGAAAATTATTAGGAAGTTCTCTAATAAATCTTTTTTTTTTGTGAGCACGAAAAATCTTTATCCATTTTTGTTTCGTTAATTTCATTTTTAACTGACAGAATCGTTGATTTTTTAGTAAAGTATTTGTTATTGCGGAATCCCGAGTCTTTCAGAACTTTACTTTCATCCATATAGGCGTAGCGTGACTTCCCCAAAAAATTTTAGGGGAGAGGGATTCTTGGAAAAATTTCTCAGTAATGTTTCACAAAATGTTGCTCTTAAAAGGGCATAACAAATATTTTTTGTTATGCGTTGTTCTTCAATCACTGCTGATAAAGAACGATGACGACCATTCCCGTGTATTTTTGAAAAGATGCTAGGTTTTCTGAAAATAAAGCGCTCAACGTTTTTTCGCAAAAAAAAAAAAAAAAAGTTACACAACTTTTTGCTGATACGTGAATAATGTCATATAATGGTTTCTTTACATTGACAGCATTTTGCCACGGTTCTTCTTCCTCATAAAAACTAATCGCAGCCAAATTTAAAATGTGAGAATAACAGTGTGTGTATAAAGGCTCTTGTCCCTTACCTTTGAGCTTCGTACCGATTTTATTAAACCCCTCATTCACAATATAAAACCACTCACTCGTACATTCTTGATAAATAAGTGTAAATGACACTGTCTCTGTACGAACAATTGAATAAGAAAATCAAGGAACTTTAATCTAAAATACTATGTTCCTCCAAACCGTTTTTTTTTATTTCTAAAGTTGGGGCCAGCGCCCCCACACTATGCCCATGTTCCTCCAAACCGTCTTTTTTTTTAATTTCTAGAGTTGGGGCCAGCGCCCCCCTCCACACTATGCCTATGTTCCTCCAAACCGTTTTTTTATTTCTAGAGTTGGAGCCAGCGCCCCCCCCCCCCCGTCACACACACACACTATACCTATGTTCCTCCAAACTTTTTTTTTTTTATTTCTAAAGTTGCGGCCAGCGCCCCCACACTATGCCTATGTTCCTCCAAACCGTTTTTTTTTAATTTCTAGAGTTGGGGCCAGCGCCCCCCCCCACTATACCTATGTTCCTCCAAACCGTTTTTTTTTACTTCTAAAGTTGCGGCCAGCGCCTCCCACACTATGCCTATGTTCCTCCAAACCGTTTTTCTTTAATTTCTAGAGTTGGGGCCAGCGCCCCCCACACACACACTATACCTATGTTCCTCCAAACCGTTTTTTTTATTTCTAAAGTTGCGGCCAGCGCCCCCCACACTATGCCTATGTTCCTCCAAACCGTTTTTTTTTAATTTCTAGAGTTGGGGCCAGCGCCTCCCTCCACACTATACCTATGCTCCTCCAAACCGTTTTTTTTTATTTCTAAAGTTGCGGCCAGCGCCCCCACACTATGCCTATGTTCCTCCAAACCGTTTTTTTTTAATTTCTAGAGTTGGGGCCAGCGCCCCCCCACACACTATACCTATGTTCCTCCAAACTGTTTTTTTTTATTTCTAAAGTTGCGGCCAGCGCCCCCCACACTATGCCTATGTTCCTCCAAACCGTTTTTTTTTAATTTCTAAAGCTGGGGCACACGCCCCTACGCTACGCTTATCATCCTCTAAACCATTTTTAAAATTTTCTAAAGTGGGGCACGCGCCTCCCAACGCTATTCCTATGTTGCTCCATTGCTCCAAACCGGCTGTGTTGGTAACTTGCAAGGGCGACGGCGTTATATTGATGTAAAGTAACCTTGCCTTTTTTTTTTTTTTTTTTAGTTGTGAATTTCTGGAGGACGGAATGGGTCTCTGCGTTCTGCGGGGAGCGAGAGGTAGTGATGAGGAAGAGGAGTGCCGATTTTTTTATTTTTTTTTTTATTGGAGGTTTAACGACCACTGTGAGGAGTGCCGGTTCAGAATGCATGTCTGGGGGATGAGGCCTGGCGTAGGTGAGAATCGTTGTCAGGTTGGTAGGTCAGGGTTCTTTGTGAGTTCTTCTCTTAGACTTGTTGTTGCGGGGGTCTGAGTGCTGTTGCGTGGGGAGCCGTGATCTGTGTAAATGGGGGGCAGCGGCCGATTTACCACTAGGCCAACTAGGCCGCGGCTTAGGGGCCCCAGGCTCTAGAGGGCCCCAGGTGTAGAATCCAGAAAAACGGAGAGCATGGAACAGAAAAACTTAGAAAGGGAGGTACCGGTATTTTAATTTACTTGAATAAAATAAAGTAGTGGTAATTTTTTTATTTTATCGTGAATGAAAACTAAAGGAATAAGAACGTAATAACAGCTCTATTGCAAGCACCCCCGTGTTCGTACGAGTGCGATAGGGAGCGCATGTGATGTAAAGTGTTGTTCCTTTACGTCGAATGCGATAGAGAGCGAATGTAAAGTGTTGTTCCTGGATAAGCATGAACCTCTTTGACTATGTTTACAAATTTTTTTATAACCTTTAATTTCATAACAAGTTAAATCAAAATAACTTTTATTTAAATAATACTTATATAACAATAAAATTATATACCAATTATTATATTCTTAACTTAAAGATAAGTTTATTAGAAAATCTTATAGGGGCAAATTCAAATATGGGTGGCCGGGTGTATGTTGTCGGGGGGGGGATTCAAGGCTTTTGGCCTGGGGCCCCAAAAGCCTTGAATCCGGCACTGATGGGAGGGGAGGGGATTGCTGTTTCTTCAGCCGAATGGCCTTATTACTTTAGTATTAACGAAGGGAAGAGAGGCAGGGGCGCAAGGATTTATATACACACCTATCCAACACTTCCAAATTTCTTCACCAGCCGAACGGCGTTATGACTATAGTATTAACGAGGGGAAGAGAGGCAGGGGCGCAGGGATTTATCCACACACCTATCCAACACTTCCAAATTTCTTCACCAGCCGAACGGCGTTATGACTATAGTATTAACGAGGGGAAGAGAGGCAGGGGCGCAGGGATTTATCCACACACCTACCCAACACTTCCAAATTTCTTCACCACCCCCATCATAAAAAGTATTAATGAGGTGAAGAGAGGTAGGTGCTCATGGATATATCCCCCTCCCCAGGGCCGGAGCAAGCTTTTCTTACTTGGGAGGGCGAAACGTGAAATGACGCCCCCTTCGAGTACAAGGGGAGTAATTTTAACACTTCCATTCAAACAGTACACATGTTTTACTTCTGCATACTTCTGTTATGTGCTTTACTTTTGCATACTTCTGTTATAAGAAACATGATCGCTCGAAAATCTCACTTCCTTAATTTTACTAAAAGTGTAAAAACTATTGACAAATACCCAAGAGTCAAATATTTAAATATCAAGTGAAACGTAAAAATTATGTGAACGCCAACAACACGGCACTCTGCAGAAATGTAGAATGAAATACAAACCAGTCACAACACGAGGTGAGGTGGTAGTGCGTACATAGTGAACGTAACAAATAAGGCAATTTTTTCGGAGTAGGGCTTGGAAAATTTCCATTCAAGGTTAAATGCACCCACACGAGAGCTTTCTGCGACAGTGCACAAATGACTAATTAGCTCTTCATTCCTTCGGCGTGTTCGGAAAGGTCACGGAGGTTAAGCGTATCAGCATATTGTTTTAATTATATGCCTCCATCCGCTATTTCGGATAAGGCTCACACATGACAAAGTAGGTTAGTCTGTGCCATGGTTTGTCGCACAGGATACTGTATGCAGCTAGCTAAAGTTAAAAAAAAATACTGAAGTGTATAACTCTCTTTTTGAGGTACAATTTTCAGTAAATTTATTCATACGTTGTGCATTTAATTGAAAAATGGCATATTTTGAACTGGGTGGGCAAGAAAAATTTTAAAGGTGGGCTACAGCCCACCCTCGCATCTCCTTTAAGACGTCCCTAAATTTAACAAAAAATTAATTTTATATAACAAAATTTATGTGAATTCGAAAAATTCAGGTACGTTTATCCAAGTTCCCTGAAATCTTTGACTGTTGCTCTAATTATATGTTGTAACAGCTTAAATATGAGGGGGGGGGGGGTGAAGTCCATCTGTAGCGTCGCGCCCGCATCTGACCTATGACCGAAAGTCTATGAGAATATTTATTCGCAGTAATTGGCTGGCTGATTCTTCTCAGCTCTCTCAATCTGTTTAAGAACGCGGCACGAGAGTGAAAATAAAAATGGATACTGCGGAGCACCCGACTTTCTAATATTTTATTAATATGAATAAATAAATAAATAAATAAAGATTAGAAAGTTGAGTACTTCACAGAATAAAATAAAATAAATAAGTAAATGTTTGTTTCTTCTATTTTTTTTTTTTTTTTTTTATTGTAATGCTGCAAAATTATATACGTCACGGTATGCTCGCTGAGCTGGGAAAACAAGGGGATAAAGATTAATGGAGATTATCTAACCCACCTTCGTTTTGCTGATGACGTAGTCATTTTTGCAACTAGCCCATCAGAGCTGCAGAGTATGATCCAGGAACTTGCTGACAAGAGTAAAGAAGTGGGATTAAAAATGAACTTTCAGAAGACAAAAGTGATGTTCAATGCTTTTACAAGAAATGAAGATTTATCGATTGATGGAGAAAAGCTGGAGATAACAGACACGTATGTTTATCTTGGACAGCAGATATCAAGTGAAGGTCACATTGATGAAGAAATTAATCGGCGTACAAAACTTGCCTGGAGAGCTTTTGGAAGAAACAGCATAATTTTCAAGAGCAATATGCCATTATGTCTTAAAAGAAAAGTGTTTGATCAATGCATCCTTCCAGTGCTTACGTATGGTGCAGAGACGTGGACCTTAACTAAAAGAGACATACAAAGGCTGCAGACAACTCAAAGCAGCATGGAGAGGTGCATGCTTGGTGTAACCAGGAGAGATAAGAAGAGGAACTCGTGGATCCGAAAAATGACAAGAGTGGAAGACATCATGATCAGAGTTAAATCCCTGAAATGGCAATGGGCTGGACATACTGCCAGAAGAACAGACCATCGATGGACAGCCGAAATTTTAGATTGGATTCCAAGGGACAGGAAAAGACCCAGAAGAAGACCACATGGGAGATGGGTGGATGAAATTCGAAAGTATGCAGGGGTGACATGGAGGAGACTGGCACAAGACAGACCGTTGTGGAGGAAACTTGGGGAGACCTTCGTCCAGCAGTGGATTGATAATGGTTGACAATGATGATGATGATGATGCTCATATGAGAGAACAGCACATTTTTGCTAAAAAAATTGTGTCAGAAGAATGCTGCCAGACAATTAAGTTGCACGTAATAAATTCTTATGCGAAAATACCATTGCAGGAATGCTGCTAGAAAGTGTTATTAAAGCATACGCACCTCTAAGGAGAAGGCATTTCCAAGTATTTATTTTTAAAAATAAAATTAATAGAATATTGCTACAGCACGTATGTACTCGTAGTATCTTGAATTGTCACATTTACAAAGTCATATCACGTTTCAAAAGGGATAGGCTAATATGAAAATGGTACTAAAAAAAAATGTTTAGCAGAGCGTGGTTTCGAATATGGGCAAATTCAAATATGGGTGGCCGGGTGTATGTTGTCGGGGGGGGGGGATTCAAGGCTTTTGGCCTGGGGCCCCAAAAGCCTTGAATCCGGCACTGATGGGAGGAGGGGATTGCTGTTTCTTCAGCCGAATGGCCTTATTACTTTAGTATTAACGAAGGGAAGAGAGGCAGGGGCGCAAGGATTTATATACACACCTATCCAACACTTCCAAATTTCTTCACCAGCCGAACGGCGTTATGACTATAGTATTAACGAGGGGAAGAGAGGCAGGGGCGCAGGGATTTATCCACACACCTATCCAACACTTCCAAATTTCTTCACCAGCCGAACGGCGTTATGACTATAGTATTAACGAGGGGAAGAGAGGCAGGGCGCAGGGATTTATCCACACACCTACCCAACACTTCCAAATTTCTTCACCACCCCCATCATAAAAAGTATTAATGAGGTGAAGAGAGGTAGGTGCTCATGGATATATCCCCCTCCCCAGGGCCGGAGCAAGCTTTTCTTACTTGGGAGGGCGAAACGTGAAATGACGCCCCCTTCGAGTACAAGGGGAGTAATTTTAACACTTCCATTCAAACAGTACACATGTTTTACTTCTGCATACTTCTGTTATGTGCTTTACTTTTGCATACTTCTGTTATAAGAAACATGATCGCTCGAAAATCTCACTTCCTTAATTTTACTAAAAGTGTAAAAACTATTGACAAATACCCAAGAGTCAAATATTTAAATATCAAGTGAAACGTAAAAATTATGTGAACGCCAACAACACGGCACTCTGCAGAAATGTAGAATGAAATACAAACCAGTCACAACACGAGGTGAGGTGGTAGTGCGTACATAGTGAACGTAACAAATAAGGCAATTTTTTCGGAGTAGGGCTTGGAAAATTTCCATTCAAGGTTAAATGCACCCACACGAGAGCTTTCTGCGACAGTGCACAAATGACTAATTAGCTCTTCATTCCTTCGGCGTGTTCGGAAAGGTCACGGAGGTTAAGCGTATCAGCATATTGTTTTAATTATATGCCTCCATCCGCTATTTCGGATAAGGCTCACACATGACAAAGTAGGTTAGTCTGTGCCATGGTTTGTCGCACAGGATACTGTATGCAGCTAGCTAAAGTTAAAAAAAAAATACTGAAGTGTATAACTCTCTTTTTGAGGTACAATTTTCAGTAAATTTATTCATACGTTGTGCATTTAATTGAAAAATGGCATATTTTGAACTGGGTGGGCAAGAAAAATTTTAAAGGTGGGCTACAGCCCACCCTCGCATCTCCTTTAAGACGTCCCTAAATTTAACAAAAAATTAATTTTATATAACAAAATTTATGTGAATTCGAAAAATTCAGGTACGTTTATCCAAGTTCCCTGAAATCTTTGACTGTTGCTCTAATTATATGTTGTAACAGCTTAAATATGAGGGGGGGGGGGGTGAAGTCCATCTGTAGCGTCGCGCCCGCATCTGACCTATGACCGAAAGTCTATGAGAATATTTATTCGCAGTAATTGGCTGGCTGATTCTTCTCAGCTCTCTCAATCTGTTTAAGAACGCGGCACGAGAGTGAAAATAAAAATGGATACTGCGGAGCACCCGACTTTCTAATATTTTATTAATATGAATAAATAAATAAATAAAGATTAGAAAGTTGAGTACTTCACAGAATAAAATAAAATAAATAAGTAAATGTTTGTTTCTTCTATTTTTTTTTTTTTTTTTATTGTAATGCTGCAAAATTATATACGTCACGGTATGCTCGCTGAGCTGGGAAAACAAGGGGATAAAGATTAATGGAGATTATCTAACCCACCTTCGTTTTGCTGATGACGTAGTCATTTTTGCAACTAGCCCATCAGAGCTGCAGAGTATGATCCAGGAACTTGCTGACAAGAGTAAAGAAGTGGGATTAAAAATGAACTTTCAGAAGACAAAAGTGATGTTCAATGCTTTTACAAGAAATGAAGATTTATCGATTGATGGAGAAAAGCTGGAGATAACAGACAAGTATGTTTATCTTGGACAGCAGATATCAAGTGAAGGTCACATTGATGAAGAAATTAATCGGCGTACAAAACTTGCCTGGAGAGCTTTTGGAAGAAACAGCATAATTTTCAAGAGCAATATGCCATTATGTCTTAAAAGAAAAGTGTTTGATCAATGCATCCTTCCAGTGCTTACGTATGGTGCAGAGACGTGGACCTTAACTAAAAGAGACATACAAAGGCTGCAGACAACTCAAAGCAGCATGGAGAGGTGCATGCTTGGTGTAACCAGGAGAGATAAGAAGAGGAACTCGTGGATCCGAAAAATGACAAGAGTGGAAGACATCATGATCAGAGTTAAATCCCTGAAATGGCAATGGGCTGGACATACTGCCAGAAGAACAGACCATCGATGGACAGCCGAAATTTTAGATTGGATTCCAAGGGACAGGAAAAGACCCAGAAGAAGACCACATGGGAGATGGGTGGATGAAATTCGAAAGTATGCAGGGGTGACATGGAGGAGACTGGCACAAGACAGACCGTTGTGGAGGAAACTTGGGGAGACCTTCGTCCAGCAGTGGATTGATAATGGTTGACAATGATGATGATGATGATGCTCATATGAGAGAACAGCACATTTTTGCTAAAAAAATTGTGTCAGAAGAATGCTGCCAGACAATTAAGTTGCACGTAATAAATTCTTATGCGAAAATACCATTGCAGGAATGCTGCTAGAAAGTGTTATTAAAGCATACGCACCTCTAAGGAGAAGGCATTTCCAAGTATTTATTTTTAAAAATAAAATTAATAGAATATTGCTACAGCACGTATGTACTCGTAGTATCTTGAATTGTCACATTTACAAAGTCATATCACGTTTCAAAAGGGATAGGCTAATATGAAAATGGTACTAAAAAAAAAATGTTTAGCAGAGCGTGGTTTCGATCCACGGACCTCTGGGTTATGGGACCAGCACGCTTCCACTGCGCCACTCTGCTTCGAGATCATGAGATTAGTACATCTTTGTAAACAATATCTACGAGGCTGATAAAAATTCTTGGCATTCGTTTATCGATGAGTTCCATTTATAGTGTTGAGTCAAGTCCGAAGGATAACGTTTAAATGGAGTTTCCAAATGCAAAATCGATAATTTAATGAAGCCAGTTGATTTTGACATTGACGCTTTGTGGTTGGAATGTATAACCAACCCTTGACATTACTTTGTAATACCTAAATTTTCACGTGTCTGAAGATTCCATTTGAGCTACAGAATGCTGAAAAATCGAATTCAGTAGATACTGGAATTTTAAACAATGTGAAAAACGGAGGAATATATGCTTCAGTCAGTGTATACACACCAGAAGCTTAACAATTACCTAATATCCTAAGATTAGTAATGTGGCGACATCTAGTGGATTTCGAAAGAAAGAACGTGTTTCTTTCATCTTTCGGAAATTCAAAAATAAATAAATAAAAATAAAATGCCACTTTCTTCGTTCTGACTTTTACGCACTTCATTGCAACTTCGCAATGCAGTAGCACACTCAGGGGGTGGCCCAGGACACTCCCCATAAGGTATCACTTGATCTTTGTTATTAACAGCCTAATTTTAAATATAATATATGTTTTTGAATACATATTCAAAGAATCATTGTAAACGCATTTTAGTATGGCGGAGTTGTTTTTTCGCTTCCCAATGTTTTCAGAGATATTTTATTCGGGGTATTTTTATTTGCATTTTCAATATTATTGCATGCCCCTATCAGTGGCGTAGCCAGAAATTTCTTAAGGGTGTGGGTGTGTGGGTATGTGCGGGTGGGGGAGGGGGGGGAGGGGGTCCATGGGTTTGATTCATTGGTGAAAGCCCCATATATATACAACTATATCGCTTTAAATTCGTACTAAATCTCCCCTTAAGAGGGAGGGGATCTCCGGACCCGAGGACCACTCCCTTGGCTACGCCTATGAGTTCCCCATAAAGAAATCCTGTGTGCCCCACTGTCACAGTGAGTTTCGATAACTACTCACGAAAAAGAAGAGAACGATACTTTACTAAAACTAATCGTGTAAAAGGGAGCTCCATAAAAATACGAGTTCAGTTAACTCGCAGTTTTGCCAGATGAAAAACAAAATTCAACAATAGAAAATTACATTGGGTAGCAAAATACAGAAGTGCGATTGCGCGAAGCATTATTATTATTATTTATTTTTTTCTATTTGGTCAATTAATTTGCCATATCAATTTCCTCACACGCGTAAAAGAAAATATTACGGCTCAGATTAATGCCGACATTAAAAAAGTTGTTAAACCTAAATAACAATTAAACTCAAATAAGGTAAAGCATAAAAAATAACAACATAATTAAATAAATTATAAATAGAAATGGAATGACGCTAAATTTCATAAGAACACGAAAAAAAATGGAAAATGCTTTCCATGTTAAGTGTATGGGAAAAAAAATATTATTGCCAATATTCAGATAAACATGAACAACAAAAGAAAATCTGAAGGAAAACTCAAAGCAAAAATAATCGGAAATTCGATCTGTAGTAGCATTTCAATATGTAGAATTATCTTAATTACACACTGAGGAAATGATTTAGGGGAAAATAAAGATTTGCTAAATTAACTTAATATCTCGATTTTAGTAAGCTTCCCGAAAAAAGATGGCATCGTTTTGAAGGCGTTTCCGAATATCTTACTGCGATCCCGTTTTAAGGCATGAGCTGAGCAGTGCAGGATAGAGGCACGAGGTTTGATTTTTTTATTTTTTAATTCTCCGTTAAGTACATCGGAGAAAATAATTCTCGGCAACAGCAAAAAAAAAAAAAAAAAAAATGCAAGTGTGGCTAACTCAAGTAGCGAAAATACGCACAGGAAATAACCATGGATTTGATGAGTAGGCCTACATTTGAAACGGCAGCAAAATTTCTGGTTACTGTAGCAAACAGTGGTGTGCTGTGAACGATATGTTTAGGCATGAAAACAACAACAACAAAACATTTGCATGCGTCAATAGTAGTGGCGGCTCGTGGCAACTGAAACAGGTTGGGTCAGTAGCCGAAGTCAAACAATGAAATAAAAAAATATGTCATTATTAGGCCAACTATTCAGACGCACCCCACCTCCCAAGATTCCTTTACTCTGCCTCTGTTTACCCCCTTGACTCACAATAATGCCCAAATCAGGTAGGAATGTGTCGACTATTGTATATTACACACGAAAAAAATTTCCTCTGAATAGAATGTATAACTATTAACAAAAAAATGTTAAAACTCCTTAAACAAAATTTTTACCTTAAAACATATGAGCATTAATTTATGTTACTTGTGCTTTGTGTTTCTTCAGATTTTTCAACTGAGGAATAATCACAGGATTCACAGGATAAAAAAATGTAATGAAAAATTAATAACTCCAAATATATGCAGGGAGGGAATGTTTCATGAATTTCGTCCCATATAGAATGAGTACAATACTACCATTTGCATTATTTGAAAGGTTTAACCCTTTTTTTTAAAGAACTTGTGAAACCCAAAAACATATATGTACTCACGTGCAAATTATACTTACATGTTTTCTCATTTATTTTTAACATAGAAAATCATCTTAGTTAAAACTGAAATCAGTTCTGCAAAGCGCTTTGTAAAAAACTGCATACCCTTGGAAACTCAAATTCTTGGGCTGATAAGCACCGAGTTTTTAAGTGAAGCTTTTCAACTCAAATTCTTGGGCTGATGAGCACTGTGTTTCTTTAAGTGAAACTCCAACTAAAAATTCTTAGGGTGATAAGCACTGAGTTTTTTAAGTGAAGCTTTTCTTCAGATTTAAAGCAAAGAACGGAGATTTTAACAAAATATCCACTCCATTCATTGTACTCGACAAGCAAAAACAAAAAAGTCACGACACAAAGGAACAACACATCACCAAGAGAGACACACACAGAAAAAACAACTAACTGAACTTGCTACGACATTTGAAACCCTTCCGCCACTCTTGAGCTTCTCTGTCAACCCACGGCGTTAAGGAAATGGATACTCTCCCGGTCAATCAAATTAGCGCGGGGCCAGATTGATCTGGCCCCACAGCTTTTTTTTGCACACGCGGTTAAGACAGTGTTGTATGTAGGTCTTCATACTGAATGAGACTGGGAGGAAATCGTCTCCTCTTCGCTCGCGCAGTGATGTTACTGGGGCCTGTTGGAGCTGGCCCCAATGACTTCACACTCTGAACGTGATCTCTTTCCTCAGGAAATAGTTTTTCATTTTTGAAGAAAACTTTTTCCTCAGGTAATGGTTTTTGAAGGGAAAGATTGATCACCATGTGGTTAAGAGAGAGAATATGAATCAGGGCAAAAAATAAATAAATAAATATATATATATTTAGAAATATAAATTTTTAGGTGGGGCCTGGCCCCTAATGACGAACCGCCCCTGTTGGGATTAATCATTCTTCACAGCAAAAACTGGTAGAATGTTTTGCAATGAAGTAAGTGTTTCTTTTTGTGATTGAAACCTTTAATTTAATGATTCAATTACATCATCCACAAAGGGTATAATTATACTTCTGCGGAAATATTCTCCTGGAGTTGAATATGGGACATCGCACTTATTTTTTTTTATTTTTTGTATACTGCATCTACGTGGAACTTCTTCTGCTACTTTGAGGCCTATAGCCAGTGTTTTTACAGCATCATAGATTAAGCTAAAGGATTTTTCTCCTTCAGTTCTCATGCTGTTTAGCAGTGTTGTGACTTCTGATATTTTTTCTAATGCATCGACTAAGTCGATTTGCTTGATTTGGATGTTTTCAGATAGGTTGTATGTGATGGACAATATTTTACTAAGGACAAAAGTTGCCACTAGAAATGAAAACTGACATATAGAGTTGAGCAAAGTGTGTGCTTTGACAGATGATTCTGCTGACTCTTCTTGCTCAATCGCTTCTAAGGATGATATAATAGGATGCAGACCTTCTTTAAACATAAGAACGGCATCATGCCTTTGGATCCATCGAGTTTCACATGGAGTTTTCATCTTAACTTTCTTGCAATCAGGTAGCAGTCGCTGGATACTTTCTTTCAAAACACTGGTACGTTTAGCAGAAGCGTGGAACGCACAGCTCGGAATCAGTTAAGTATCAAAACAGGTGGCTGGGCAGTGAAGTGAGGTGTCGAGTGTCACTGCACGTGTCCTAGTAACGACCGGCGCCAGGCAGAGAGGAGCGGTGACACGTGACACCATCCGTGGTCTGGTCAGTTAAGAGTTGGCGCCAGAAAAACCTACAGCCGTATTCCTGACCACGGATATGAGCCACCCTTCTTTATCTGACCTCTGTCTCCTTCGCGCAATGATCTTTCACTGAATCCGTACGTAGCAGTTGGATTTTCCAGCAGTAAATATTCATGATTCAGAAATTTTTCTCATAACACAAATTTTGATTTAACATACATATATAAAAATTATATTGGAAAGCACAGTTTGATTATTTAACCTTACTTTTACAGATAACAGAAAAAATGAAACAGATTTCGGTGTGGACGGCAGGCCTCTTTGCCCCCCCTCTAAATACGCCCCTGCACTGATCTCAAGTTCTAGCCATCTTCTAACTAGAGCTCTGATACAATCGCCAACAAAATTCTTATCAGTCTCGTTAGCATACGCCACTCACTTTTTACCTAACGTCAGGTTACCAAACCAAAATTCAGCGAGAGAGAAAATGTAGCGTTAAGAACTGTTTAAAGAGGATGAAGAGAATTTACATAAGACTAGAGGAAACCCTTCGGAATCGACGTTTATTTATTTATTTATGTTTTTTTTGACTGAAGGTTTAAAGACCATCGTGAGCAACTCAATGGGCTATAAGCAGTCGCCCGTCCCTAATTTAGGGTCACTGGTTCCAAGGAAGGGAGAGAGCCAGCACCGTAAGACAAACACAACATCCATGCCTCACCGGGATTCGAACCCGGACCCCGTTCGAACGAATGATCATAAGTTAGAGCTTAGACCACACTGCGCCACCGGGGCGGCCAGGTTCGTTCGTGATGAGCAACACGACTGCACCCTTTTTCAGTCGTAGAATGTGAGGCGGAAGTCCACTCGTGTAAATCGTGTGCAAAAATTCAACTGTATAGCGCACTCTTTCACTCTCATCTTCAGTCACAACTGTGTTTGTAAATGTTGTTGGAATGAGATTCGCGTTGCGAATACTCTTCATTCTCTCTTGTCTGAGACATATAGTTGCGACCCATTGATCGCTCACGCCTTCCAGTAAGGCTCTTCCGTTTTCTTTTCTTTTCTTTTTTTTTTCTGCGGGAGAGACATTCTGTTAAGGGTTAGTATGCAATAAAGTATTTACTTACTTTAGGACTGATCATAGAACACCATGCACACACCAAGTCTGACACTGAACTGAGCGCCTGATGTAGATAAGGGCTGCACGCTTCTCCCTTAGACTTTATATGGGAACTTTGCCACCCTGCCACGCCCAAACCATTGCCCCAATCTCAGTTTTCTATTTGACTGGCACATCTACATGGTAAGACCTTCATTTTGATACTTAAACCATATTGTTCCGACCCTTTGGGCCTTAGATATCAGGATGCCAAATTAATTCCGGACTGCGATTCGAATCACTGGATCCGCCAATACCTCGTTAGCCAATTAGCCGACACAGTACACCAATTGAGGCACAGTATAACAATTAAAATAGGGATTTAATAGATACATGCATAAATTACGCGGGATTCTTCATTAAATAGAAAGGCTATAATTTCCGGCCAGCTTTGGTTCTCTTCGGTGCTTCAGAAAATATGTCCTAACGAAAAGTCTGTTCGTTCACAATGGGCCGCAAATAAAAGTATTCGTAAAAAGTACTTACATAGGTCCTTGAGTATCCACAGTATGGATGACACAAACAACACAAACACTCACTCGCTTCACTAATATGTCGGCACTACGGGTAGTTTGATCTTAACTTACATCACCGCTCCTGCTTAGCTGTGGCTGAAACAATGTCGTTCCCCGGTCACTGGAAGTACGTAATCAGACACACACATAACATTTTTCTCCTCTACTCGACACAAAGAGGCTCTGCAGGGGAGGGAGTCCTCCGTGGTTCCTGGTGTCAAGCGTTTCACCTCTCCGCTCTCTCTCTCTCTCTCTGCTTGAGCGAGGATATTCCCTAATTATTATGTTTCTGTCGGCATTCCACCTGAAATGGCTCCTTAGGACAGGTATCGATGCTTCGGCGAGGTGAAGAAAGTTCCCAGGCAGATCTGGTGCTTTTTATTCATCAGCATATGCTTTCAGCTGGATTCCCTTCTTATGCTCAAAATTGTAAGATCACGCAGACGGACGGCAAGCATTTTCTAGCACGAGGGAAAAATCGAGGCCGAGTTCTCTCAGATATCAAACGGGATCTGTCTTCAACAACAATCTCCCCTCTCCAAGAAATTGGTAAGCAGTGAATTCGTACACTTGAAACCGCGACATTTATTATAAACCGCTCTTCAAGTCTAAGAGCTTTCCCAATGTTTAGCGCGCGGCACAGACAAAAGCTTCAAACGCTTTTGCCGTCCAAACACTTTTGAGTCATGGGAAATAGCTTTTAAACTCTGACCCGTCCCATTTCCGTTTATGGGCTCTTTGTTCTCGTGGCAAACACCTGCAACTCGCCACTTGAATTCAAAGTGCCAGCAGATCTTTTCTTAATATACCACCCCTCGCAAGTGTTAAAATTATAACTCTCTGTTAATTAAAACCCCCAATCAAGTTTCAATTACCGTTAATTAACCACGCCTCTCGCCAATTAATTATGCGAGGGGGGGGTCGGCACAATATTTAATAGGTCTCATAGTAAAAAACCTTGTAGAATGAATATACAGATGGCGAACTCAATATGCACATTCTACACATTTCCACTAGCAATGGTCAACGGAATGTTTATTTTTTTTTTTTTTTTTTTTGATTTGAGGTTTAACGACCACCGTGAGCAACTCAATGGGCTATAAGCAGTCGCCCGTCCCTAATTTAGGGTCACTGGTTCCAGGGAAGGGAGAGAGCCAGTGCCGTAAGACAAACACAACATCCATGCCTCACCGGTATTCGAACCCGGACCCCGTTCGGACGAATGATCAGAGGCCATCGCTTAGACCACTGCGCCACCGGGATTCGAACCCGGACCCCGTTCGGACGAATGATCAGAGGCCATCGCTTAGACCACTGCGCCACCGGGGCGGCAATGTTTATTTGCATCTTTACATAATGGGAAACGTCTTACCTACGCGAATAAACTGGATCGAATGAATATTAAATTGTATACAGTAGCGAACAAAAGTATTTGGCGAAACACTTTCTCGACCATAATTTTTTTTTTTCTGCTGGACCAAATCGGGTCATTTTGGGATCTGATATGTGTTGATTCGTGGGTTACAATGCCGCGTAGTTTGTATTTCGCTCAGAGCGAATTTGTCGGTCGAAATGGGACAAATTCAAGAGTCGCCAATTATTACCCATTTGTTTGCTGCATGTATTAATGTTTTTCTTGTGATTTTTGTGGGTTTTATTATGTGTAGTGTGATAATAAGTCAATCTTAGGTTTTCAGAAATGGGTAAAAGGCGGAGATCCCTGTTGGAGCTCGCCAGGCGGCCGTGAACATGATGGAATCCGGAATGCGCGTCACCGACATTGCGAGGGCCCTGAAGATCCGACACCAGTCCATTTCAGCTATCCTGCAACGTCATAAGAAGACTGGGACCGTCGATAACAGTCCGCGATGTGGTAGGCCTCGTTCCACTACGTTGCGTCATTATAGACGCATCCACCGTCGATCTCGTGCTGATCCCACCTTGACTGCTGGGAGGAGCTGGAGAGACGATGTGCGAAGAAAACCTGCAGGAATAGGGCCCAGAAGTTCGACCAGCTGTCTGCAGAATGGGCACGAATTCCGCAGGTCACCATCGAGAAGCTGGTGGACTCGATGCCGGCCCGTTGTGCAGCTGTTATTAAGTCTCGTGGTTATCCCACTAAGTATTAGTTATTGTTTTGTCGTTTTCTCGCACTTGCTATCGTTGCATTAAATGAATGTGATACACACCTACTTTTTTGGTCAATTTGTATGATTTTTCCGATTAAGCTCGGTACCTGATCTGTGTTAAGGTTTCCGATCCATCTGCATATGGGTCATGTTTACAACTTAATAACACATATCATATCCCAAAATGACCCGATTTGGTCCAGCAGAAAAAGAATATTATGGTCGAAAAAGTGTTTCGCCAAATACTTTTGTTCGCTACTGTATATACATCACACAGTCTAACGGCAAGCAGGTCTTCAAGAGTGTTCGTTGTTCCAATGAGAATAACTTTGATACGAATGCCTGCCAGCGTTGCTTTGCGCAACGGTTCGCTCAGAAAAGAGAAGACTTCGGACTTTGGACTATCTCAGTCCCTCCATGCTACCGCCTTTAACAGCACGTGAGTCAACCGCACGCTTCTGCCATAGACTTTATATGGGAACTTTGTCGCCTCACAACGCCCGAACTGTTACCCTAATCTCATTTTTTTCTCTTCGACTGGCACATCTACATGGTAAGACCTTTATTTTGATACCTCAAGCATATCTTTACGTTCAGCTGTTCTCTCAAAATAGGACTCACAGTAAAAAACCTTATAGAATAAATATATACACTGCTCAACAAAATTAGGGGAGCAGGTAATTTAGCGAGAACAGACAACTGCTGGTAAATATGCAGCACAATATAAAAATATATTTATGAAAGGGACAAGAAAATAAAGTATTGAACACGTAAAAAATCATGTTTTACTGTAACAAAATCATTTTTACAGGAAACATACCTGGGTGCCATAAAAAATCATTACTATCCATATCTTTTGCAGAAGAATTACATTATCAATCATATTCATTATCATTATCATATCATATTACCGATGAATTAAAATTATCATATCATATCATATCATATCATATTCATTATCATTACCCTATCTTTTGGAGAAGCATTGACGAACTTTGTCATCTGTCTAATAAGGTGTGTGGTCACCTCGAACGTGCAAGACGGCTTCACACCTGTGGGGCATTGAATTGACCACGTGGTCGAGGAGGTTTTGGGCGATTCTTCCCCACTCTTCAAGAAGGGCATTTGTCAACTGAAGGCGAGTCAACGGAGGCTGTGGTCTAGCAGCAATGCGTCTGCATAATATGTCCCAAACATGTTCGACCGGATTCAAATCCGGGGAGAATACCGACCACTCCATATACGCTCTATTGTTTCCTCTTCAAGCATATGATTCACAAGGCGCGCACGATGAGGTCGGGTGCTGTCATCCATAACAAGGGCTGAATCGCCGATGGCAGCAATATAAAGCACGACCAATGGTCTAAGAATTTCGTTCCTGTAACCTTTGAGCAGTCAGTGACCCATTCCGAGTGACGTACAGGTCAGTACGCCCACCTAAGCTTATCCCTACTCAAACAAGCACACCGCCTCCACAAAAATGCGATCTTTCTTGGGCATGCGCTGAATTGTATCGGGTGCCACGCTATCTCCAGATCAGAAGTCGTCGATCATCCGGCTCTAGGCTGAATCTGGACTCGTCGGAGAAGAGAACTTGGCTCCACTCGGCAGGTCCCCAATCACAATGCTCTTCAGTCCAGTTTCTTCGAGACATACCATGTCGGGAGTTCAGTGGGACACAAACAACTGGCCTACGTGCATACAGTCCACATGCGTGAAGGCGTCTACGAATTGTTTGTGTCGATACGCTTCTTCCGGTTGCCATTAAAAGTTGTCTTTGCAGCTGGGTGGCATTGTGATCCCTGTTCCGAAGGACTGTTAATGACAAATAACGGTCATCATTTGAGGTGGTAACTCATGGACGACCTTGACCAGGACGTCTACGAGCACTTGTCTTCTCTTGGAACCGACTCCACAAGCGTGTAATTACACTTCGGTTTACTCCAATGGCGGACGCTACAATCCTTTGACTTTGATCGGCTTCCAACCTTCCCATGGCCCGCCACGCGGTGCTTTCTGGGAAATCGTGTTGATTTGGCATGCTAACATGAGATAACGCAACAAACAGCTTCGCCCGCCACCAACGGTACAATACAGTTCAGATCAGATCATATGTAGAGGATTTTAGGAAGGGAGTGTCTGACTCCAGGTCTTAAACAACCCTTAGAAATAGGAAGCTAGGATATTTTAGGCTAGAGTGCCCGATAGGAGAGTGACACGAAAGCGAGGTAAAAAGGGGAGAAAGACGCCCTTATTTATTACCGGGGGGCAGTACCCGGGGTCCGACGGCTTAACGTGCCCATCCGACGCACGGTGGGTATTTAGCGGTTCGAACGTTCGTACCTGCCCAGGATCAAACCTGAGGTTATCTTCGTGGCAGTCACGAACGCTGACCATTAGGCCACCCGCGACCCTGAGAATACAGTTCCGAAAGAACCATGTGATTGTCGCATCGACGTCACTTTTCAAGTCATTGTTGCTAATTTGCATGTCGAACTGCTTTCTACAGCTGTTTTTATTATTCAGAGGGAATCTTTTGACAGTTCAATAACATTTCACTCAACTGCTTTGAATAAAATCGTTTAAAAAGGGTGCTCCCCTAATTTTGTTGAGCAGTGAACCAAAATGGAAAGTTAAATTTGAGTGTACGCGACAAATGTTAGTAATTTCTCGGCCAGTGTGTGTATTTATATCTATGTCGACTTTGTCATAGTAGATTTAACATACAGCAAAACGCGTCTCAAACAACGTCAACAGGAAAAAACGAACGACGATAAGACCTTTGGATTCACCTCATCCAGAACTTCCGTTGCGCAGTCCTTACGCGAATGATATCAGTCCTCGCGCCCCGCACGGGGATAACTGGTTTGCCAGTTATTTGGGGAGCGGCGCCCCCACGGCCCGAGCTGACCTTGTGACTGGTCGACATCTGATGTCATGCCACAGCTTGTTTTTTTTTTATTTTGGTGCTGTTGGTGTTTGCAGGGACGGCTGTTCATCCAGCTGTTGGGGTGTCGCGGCCCCACGATCCCGAGCTGGTCTTGTGTCTCGCTTTTTTTGTTTGTATTTATTTTCTCCACTGGCTAGTTGCCCGTGTTGTATTCTCTACCTAATCGCTACCACGTTATGTACTAACACCCCGGTCTTGTGGTTTTGTTACCCTCCACCACTAACTGATTTATATTAACCGCTCAGTTCGTAGGTTGCTGAGATTCCGTTTAGGTTCCCTGCCAGGATTTGTCTTCTTTAGATTTCTTTTTTCCTTTTAGCTGGTTTGGGTGCTAGACCTACCTGCATGTTTGCCGCGTGCGGAGACCCGTGAGGCGGAAATGGGATGTCTGGCGGCTGAGGTCGCAGGAGACCGGATAAGTGCCTCCTGTGTACCAACACTCCTCTTCGACCCCGGCTTCGCTGTAAACGGGAGGCTAGAGACTAACCCACCTCTAGTCAGAAGTCATGTACCAAGTTGTGTGCAGGGCTTTAGCGGCTTTTTTGTCGTATGGCACGGCAGGGTGAGCCCGGGGGCTGTGGGATCATGCCAAAGGCGTTGGCATGACGGTACCCGGAGGCCGAAGTGTCCGCCGAGTGCGTGTGATCACAGCCAACGGACTATATCTGCAACGTATAAGCTCCAGAACTGTGTCCAGCGTCGTTTTCTTGGCTTGCGGACCTCCAGTTCTCCCTTGTAGGGCTCGGTGGTGGGTGGAGTAGTCTGCAGACGAATCTTCCTCCTTTTTTTCCATGGGTAAAAAGAACAAAAACTCCAAATTTAAGTCACCTGACAAAATGATAGTTGACAACGACTGTCCTTCGTCTTCTCAACCTACCAAGTCTCATACCCGTAAACGGTCTTTAGACCTTGACCTGGACCAAGACTGTGGAACCTCTTCTTCGGCAGCTGTACCAGTCGCTCCGAAGCGTCGTCTCCCCTCGATTGCTGTGACTACGCATGCTACTCACTTGCTTGTAGAATCCATCGATCCGCATGAGAGACTGTCCACCAGATCTCCCTTTTTCATTTCTAAAGCTTTGGACGCTGCGGTTGGCCCCTTGAAGTCTGTGAGAAAGCTTCGCTCTGGGGACCTGCTTGTCCAAACTTGCAGTGTTTCTCAGAGTAACACTTTTCTGAACCTCACTAGTCTTCAAGGCATTCCTGTAAAAGTGACACCTCACCCGTTTCTTAACACCTCTCGGGGTGTTATTTCGGAGTTTGATCTCTTGCCATGCAGTGAAGACGAATTCGTGACTGAACTTGCTGATCAAGGTGTTATTGCTGCACGTCGTATGATGTTCCGGCGTGATGGTTCCATGATTAAGTCAAAAAATGTCATCTTGACTTTTAACTCCCCGAAAGTTCCGACCGAAATCAAGGCTGGCTACTTGGTCTGTGGAGTTCGCCCGTACATTCCCAGTCCTCTGCGCTGTTTCAGGTGCCAGAGGTACGGGCATTCACAACGTTTCTGTAAGAGTTCCGCTCGTTGCGCAAATTGTGGCTCCAGTGAACATGACGGGGAAGGTTGCACTTCTGCGGCCTGCTGTGTTAACTGCGGTGAGGCCCATGCAGCTTACTCCCGCAACTGTATGAAATGGAAGGACGAGATGGCGATCCAGCGCCTCAAGACCCTGGAAGGCCTCTCGTACCCTGCTGCCAAGGCCAAGTTGGGTATTCCCACCACCCGCCAGCGTACTTTTGCCGCAGTTGTTCAGTCTCAGCCACAACCCGTGCAGCCCTTTGTTCCGCGCCCTGTAGCTCTCGCAGCGCTTGCCAAGCGATCTACAGCTGACCAAGCGACACAGGTGTTTTTCCCCGAGCTCGCGATTTTTCGACTACCTGATTCTGGGCCTTCTCTTTTGCAGCCGACCCTCTCTTCCAGTTTAACGCAGAAAGCCTGCACGTGCGGACGACCCGGCCCTCAATCCGCAAAGGTGTGCAGTGTCCATCCAACTGTTGCGGTCCGCCTGAAGAACATTGCACCTGTCTCGGACTCAGCGAGGTCCCCACCCTCAACCAACATTGTGGAGGAACATAGGGGGAGGAGAGTGACAGTTCGTCCCCAGCCTCAAACAACATTGCAGAGGAACATGGGGGGAAGAGAGTGACAGTTCGTCCCCGCCCTCTGCCAGCATTGCAGAGGAGTGTGGGGAGGAGAGTGACTCATCCTTTGTGTAGTTGTGTTAAAAAAAAAAAAAAAAAAAAAAAAAAAAAAAAAAATTATAATTATAATAGTAAATTAATAAATTTTTATATAGACCTAATTGATTACCTTGTCTTCACAGCTTCCATCATACTCTTTTTCAACTTTTACCAAGCCTGTCTGCTCTTAATCATATTCCACGTTTTTAAAAATCTGTGGCTGATAGTTCTTTGTCTGGCGCTCTTTGGCCAAACCTGGCCCTTGCGCCAATAAAATCCAACAACCAACCAACCATCAGTCCTCGCGTACGGAAATAAATACGTTCTTCCGCAATGAATTTTCCTGTTAATATTATAATTCCTTCCGACATGACATTCCTTTCGGCACCCCAATTGTCAAGGGCGAATACGAGTACGCGATGTCGTTCGCA
Organism: Macrothele yani; assembly: GCA_039090855.1. Taxonomy (NCBI): domain Eukaryota; kingdom Metazoa; phylum Arthropoda; class Arachnida; order Araneae; family Macrothelidae; genus Macrothele; species Macrothele yani. The sequence continues at coordinate 104,848,994 of CM076999.1, read as the reverse complement.
ACTTAATACGTCACGTCATCATATTTTAATGTTGATTTTTTGTTTTGTTTGCAATGGTATTTTTTTTAATTTTTTTTTTGCTCTTAATGACGTAGTGTTTATTTTCGTTCCTTTGCGGAAATTTGAGGAATTGCGTAAGTCTCTGAACTTGAAATAAAATGTTTGGCAATGCGAAAGACATGGCTGCTTTTACCCAGTGGGCAGGGGCCGTTTGGCCCACCGGGACACCGGGACATGTCCCGGTGCTCCATTCCAGAAATGGCTTACTTTCTCGTATTCTTTTTGTCCCGAATTTTTGGAACCAACGAATCATTGTGCTAATACTTTTGAATAACGCTCGTTAACTTCGTTTGATCTTTATAAAAGTTATTTCCTTTAAAAAAGAAGCGTATCTACATGTTGGACTTTTGCAGTGAAATGACATAGCAAAATTCTCTGTACTTATGTGAGAAAAGTGCTACTGTACCAAGCACGCTGTTATATGTTAATAAATCTAAAGCTCGTTGGACTTAGACACCAGGGTCACTAGTAAGCCCTACCCACCTTTTGTAATCTTGAAGAAGACGCAAGAACCCATTATGGTCCATCTTCTACTCCCCGTTATCCACAGATTGACACAGAACTCAAAGCGGAGATATTCAAAAATATTCCGAAATCCGTAGGGATATTGTAAACACCCAGAGATATTCCGAAATCTGTTATTCCACAGACATTTGCCGTAAAGGAAGACATGTAATTCACGAACCACTTTCTGTGAGTTCTTTCCAATGTAATTCACGAGCCACTTTCTGTGATTTCTTTCCAACGTTATTCACGAGCCACTTTTTGTGAGTTCTTTCCAATATAATTCACCAGCCACTTTCTGTGAGTTCTTTCCAATGTAATTCAGGGGCCACTTTCTGTGAGTTCTTTCCAATGTAATTCACGAGCCACTTTCTGTGAGTTATTTCCAATGTAATTCACGAGCCACTTTCTGTGAGTTCTTTCCAATGTAATTCACGAGCCACTTTCTGTGAGTAATTCAGGAACCACTTTCTGTGAGTTCTTTCCAATGTAATTCACGAGCCACTTTCTGCGAGTTCTTTCCAATGTAATTAACGAGCCACTTTCTGTGAGTTCTTTCCAATGTAATTCACGAGCCACTTTCTGTGAGTTCTTTCCAATGTAATTCACGAGCCACTTTCTGTAAGTTCTTTCCAATGTAATTCACGAGCCACTTTCTGTGAGTTCTTTCCAATGTAATTCACCAGCCACTCTCTGTGAGTTCTTTCCAATGTAATTCACCAGCCACTTTCTGTGAGTTCTTTCCAATGTAATTCACGAGCCACTTTCTGTGAGTTCTTTCGAATGTAATTCACCAGCCACTTTCTGTGAGTTCTTTCCAATGTAATTCACGAGCCACTTTCTGTGAGTTCTTTCCAATGTAATTCACGAGCCACTTTCTGTGAGTTCTTTCCAATGTAATTCACCAGCCACTTTCTGTGAGTTCTTTCCAATGTAATTCACGAGCCACTTTCTGTGAGTTCTTTCCAATGTAATTCACCAGCCACTTTCTGTGAGTTCTTTCCAATGTAATTCACGAGCCACTTTCTGCGAGTTCTTTCCAATGTAATTCACGAGCCACTTTCTGTGAGTTCTTTCCAATGTAATTCACGAGCCACTTTCTGTGAGTTCTTTCCAATGTAATTCACGAGCCACTTTCTGTGAGTTCTTTCCAATGTAATTCACGAGCCACTTTCTGTAAGTTCTTTCCAATGTAATTCACGAGCCACTTTCTGTGAGTTCTTTCCAATGTAATTCACCAGCCACTTTCTGTGAGTTCTTTCCAATGTAATTCACGAGCCACTTTCTGTGAGTTCTTTCCAATGTAATTCACCAGCCACTTTCTGTGAGTTCTTTCCAATGTAATTCACGAGCCACTTTCTGCGAGTTCTTTCCAATGTAATTCACGAGCCACTTTCTGTGAGTTCTTTCCAATGTAATTCACGAGCCACTTTCTGTGAGTTCTTTCCAATGTAATTCACGAGCCACTTTCTGTGAGTTCTTTCCAATGTAATTCACGAGCCACTTTCTGTAAGTTCTTTCCAATGTAATTCACGAGCCACTTTCTGTGAGTTCTTTCCAATGTAATTCACCAGCCACTTTCTGTGAGTTCTTTCCAATGTAATTCACCAGCCACTTTCTGTGAGTTCTTTCCAATGTAATTCACGAGCCACTTTCTGTGAGTTCTTTCCAATGTAATTCACGAGCCACTTTCTGTGAGTTCTTTCCAATGTAATTCACGAGCCACTTTCTGTGAGTTCTTTCCAATGTAATTCACGAGCCACTTTCTGTGAGTTCTTTCCAATGTAATTCACCAGCCACTTTCTGTGAGTTCTTTCCAATGTAATTCACGAGCCACTTTCTGCGAGTTCTTTCCAATGTAATTCACGAGCCACTTTCTGCGAGTTCTTTCCAATGTAATTCACGAGCCACTTTCTGCGAGTTCTTTCCAATGTAATTCACGAGCCACTTTCTGCGAGTTCTTTCCAATGTAATTCACGAGCCACTTTCTGTGAGTTCTTTCCAATGTAATTCACGAGCCACTTTCTGTGAGTTCTTTCCAATGTAATTCACCAGCCACTTTCTGTGAGTTCTTTCCAATGTAATTCACCAGCCACTTTCTGTGAGTTCTTTCCAATGTAATTCACGAGCCACTTTCTGTGAGTTCTTTCCAATGTAATTCACGAGCCACTTTCTGTGAGTTCTTTCCAATGTAATTCACCAGCCACTTTCTGTGAGTTCTTTCCAATGTAATTCACGAGCCACTTTCTGTGAGTTCTTTCCAATGTAATTCACGAGCCACTTTCTGTGAGTTCTTTCCAATGTAATTCACCAGCCACTTTCTGTGAGTTCTTTCCAATGTAATTCACGAGCCACTTTCTGCGAGTTCTTTCCAATGTAATTCACGAGCCACTTTCTGTGAGTTCTTTCCAATGTAATTCACGAGCCACTTTCTGTGAGTTCTTTCCAATGTAATTCACGAGCCACTTTCTGTGAGTTCTTTCCAATGTAATTCACGAGCCACTTTCTGTGAGTTCTTTCCAATGTAATTCACCAGCCACTTTCTGTGAGTTCTTTCGAATGTAATTCACGAGCCACTTTCTGTGAGTTCTTTCCAATGTAATTCACGAGCCACTTTCTGTGAGTTCTTTCCAATGTAATTCACGAGCCACTTTCTGTGAGCTCTTTCCAATGTAATTCACCAGCCACTTTCTGTGAGTTCTTTCCTATGTAATTCACCAGCCACTTTCTGCGGGTTCTTTCGTGAATTAATGAAACATATTTCTGATACAACCTTTTCCGTGAAATGACGGAAAGAAACCTCAATTTCCCCGATTTTTCGTACTACGAGAAAATTATGAATTCTCAGAAACCTTTCCGCAGTTTCTTTCTTATAATGGATTCCTATCTGGCGAATTTCCCGACTTCCTTAAAATAACAAAAATTATTCCGAAATCTAAATCCGGATCAAAAACGAGGCAAACAACTACCGTCCGATAGCAAACTTGTCAATTTTTGCTGAAAACGTCGAAAGATTAATCTACAGTAGATTAATATCTTTTATTCACAAATTTAATATTATCCACCCAAATCAACATGGATTTCAAGCTGGTAAATCGACAGAATCAGCTCTGTTATACCTACAGTAAACAGTCCAAAATAACTATGAATTAAACCTAAATACTATTGCTCTGTTCCTGAATCTATCTAAAGCATTTGATACCCTTAACCATAGTATACTACTATATAAACTTTATACTATAGGAATTAGGGATAATGCACATTCGCTATTTAAACGTTATCTGTCAGGTAGACAACAATACACACAAATTGACCAATATCAATCCTCTCTTCAGCTTATGCCATCCGGTGTACCACAGGGTTCCATCCTGGGTCCACTACTATTCACCTTAACATTAATGATATCTTCAGTTCAATTACAAACATTGATCTTCTCTTATATGCCGATGATATCACTATTCTTACCTCGTTTAACGCTACTAATAATAACAGTATGAACGTGAATACTCAACTTAATAACATTTCTAAATGGCTGATCTCCATTAATTAATACTATCAAAACTAGATCCCTCATATTCTCTAAATAAAAGTCTCCTCGAACACTCTCCCCCACGCTATCCATAAACGATACACTATAAAAAAGGTTAGCTCCCTATCGTATCTAGGGGTCACATTACATAATGACCTTAGATGGAACAAACATATAGATAATCTGTTACTAAAACTCGCTAATAACATTGGTGTCATCAGCTCCGTACTCACTAACCTTTCCTTCAAATCACCCATTCAATTATATCATACATACTATGTTTCAGACACATGTCAACTACGCAATCCTATCTTGGGGACAAACGACCAAATATAATTTTACTAAACTTCAAATTCTTCAAAACAAATTTATTAGACTAATTGATCTAAAATCCAACTCATATACTCAACTCTCATTATACAATAACGCAAGAATTTTCCCTAACAAATTTAACATTCTTACAATTAACCAATTGTACTACTTTAACATTGGAAAAATTATGTTTAGGCGTATTAAGAACAACTTGCATGCTAATATACAAATCGTAAAAAAGACGCACACACACGATACATGCACAAAATCGCGCATCCGGCCAATTCATCCAACGACGGAAACCATGAAACAAACTCTAAACTACATTGGACCTTCCTACGGGAACTCACTGCATGCCGACGGAATTAACATCATTAAAAAAGTTCAACCTTTTCTTAAAAAAAAACAACAACTAAAAAACTACATAATGAACTGCAGCCATTAGATCAACTATACACTGAAGAGCAATTGAATTAGGGACAGCTGGCGTTATGCAAATGTGGCGCTGTGGGCGGCCCTGTAAACGGAAACGACATGACGTATGCAGCGATCCGACAATATAAGGAGTGATGCGACGGGAATCAGTAAGAGTCGGACGCAGTATGGGTATGACGAAGAATCTAAGAGCATTTGATCGTGGGCAAATTGTCAGGGCCCGACGAATGGGTCACTCCATCTCGGAAGTCGTGCAGGCACTGGAATTTTCACGAGCCACTGTGTCACGGGTGCACCGTGAGTACATCGAGTCCGGTAAAACCATCCCTGCAAGGGCCAACTGCCGTGGACAACAGCGTGTGGATGAGCGGGGTCATCGTCGACTAGCTCGCATTGTAACAGCGGATAGACGGGCCACAGTGCAAGAAATCACTCGGCAATTTAACGCTGGTACACAAAAACGTGTAAGCAGCCACACCATCCAGAACCATCTCCTCGCTATGGGGTACAGAAGCCATCGTCCCACGAGGGTACCGCTGCTGACCGCACACCACAGGGTGAAAAGAAAAGCATGGGCGCGGGAACATCGCCACTGGACCCTAGACATGTGGAAAAATGTTGCCTGGACTGATGAGTCGAGATTCACGTTGGTGCATGCGGATGGCAGGATACGAGTACGGCGCAAACCACATGAAGCGATGGATCCTTCTTGCCAGCAGGGTACTCTTCAAGCTGGTGGGGGTGGCATTCTCGTTTGGGGACTGTTTACGTGGACTGAAATGAGGCCCCTGGTACGTGTGACATCGTCTCTCACAGGTCAACGTTACCGGGATATCCTGGACGACCATTTGCTCCCGTTTGTGCGTCTTCAACATTCCACTGGGGACCTCATCCTGCAACAAGACAATGCAGCTCCCGAATTGTATCCGAATGGTTGGATGAACACTCCACCGACGTGGCCTCGCTTCCTTGGCCAGTTAGGTCACCTGAGCTCAATCTTATCGTGCACATCTGGGATGCCATCGAGAGAGATGTTCGAGGCTCTGACCCCTTGCATCAAATCTTCGTGAACTGTGGGACCTTGTTCAGGGTTCGTGGATCCGTATGGCTTCCCAACGCTTCCGGTGTCTTGCCGAGTTCATGCCGAGACGAATCGCCACCGTCATCAGGGCGAAGGGTGGTGCTACACGTCATTAGACAGGTATCTCTAATTCAATTGCTCTTCAGTGTAGTTGAGAGGGACTACTATGTATGCATTAATACTAATCTTTTATCATTGATATATATTGCAATAATGCATTCTTTTCTCCTGTTTGCCACTGTATTTGGCTATACTATATTAAGTTTATCAACTATTTTTTCAACCACCTTGTAATACATGTTCAGGGAGCATGAACTCTGCAGGCCTTTTTGGCCTTTTTTCCATGCTCCCTTGTTGTGCTTGTTTCCATTCACTTGTAAGACAATCTCTTCTGCACAGCAAAATAAATGAATTGAATTGAACTGAACAAATCTCGCTTCTATGCCCTGACCTGTGACCTCATTTCGATGATATTAAAAAGAATTGGTTCAGTATACCTCCGGAACAACATACGAAAGTTTTGTCGCAATAGAAGTATTTTTAGTCAAGTTATGAGGATAATGGCTGTGGAATAAATCTCGCTTCTGTGTCCTGACCTTTGACCTCATTTCGATGATATTCAACAAAACCGGTCTAGTATATCTCCGGAATAACATACGAAAGTTTTGTCGTAATCGAAGCATTTTTACGTAAGTTAAGACGCATAAGGGCAATGGAATGGATTCCGCTCATATGTCCTGACCTTTGGCCCCATTTTGCACATTTCCAATAGAGTTCGTCCCGAGGTAGTTCCCTACTACATACTAAAATTTCATCGAAATCGAAGCACGTTTACGTAAGTTATGACGCATAAGGGCAATGGAATGGATCCCGCTCCTTTGTCCTGACCTTTGACCCCATTTCGCCTATTTTCAATAGGGTTCGTCCCCAGGTGGTCCCCTATCACATACTAAAATTTCATCGAAATCGAACCATGTTTTTTTCGCGAGTTATCGTGCGGACGGACAGACAGACGGACAAAGCTGGAGCATTATACGCTTCTTCAACCTACGGTTGGAAAACGTTAAAAATACAGGTAGGCTCAGTTCTGATTGAGCCGTCAGTTTGGAACGTTGGACTACGACTTGCAGATCGGAGAGTTGAAATGAGCTAGTGGAGTAAGGTTTCAAAGCGTTTATTTAATTTATTATAGCCAACACAGGTCTATGATATGAAAAGTAGCATACAGAATTTTTACAAATAATTCTCCATACATTGCGAACACAAAGCAGACCGATACACGAATTACCCAACGTGGTTATCTGTCTTCTGGGATTTCTTACATTCCTCATCACTTGCTCTTACCTCTCGTTTTGAATTTCTCAAATTTTGCTTGCGTTCATTCTGTGAATTCCGCGGCATTGTCGAAAATGTTAACCCGTTCAATTGAAAACATTTTTTTAAATTTAGTATAAACCACTGCGATATGTTCTTTACATATTTGAATAGATCTCGTCGAGAGCTTTAAAATGGTGCCACGCACAGTCATTTTGCAATTACGGTTCTCCAGATAAACCGCGATATTGTTAGAAGTGTTCACCGGTTCACAAGAAAACAGTTTTTTAAATGTTCAGTTCAAACCACAGCGAATTTTGCTGCGTATATTTGAATAGATCTTGTGGAGAGCTTTAAAACGACACTGCGCACTGTCAGGTTGCGCTCACGGTTGCCGAAATACACTGACGGAAAAAAAAAATCCCAACACCACGAAAAAATAGTTGTAGAGGAATGAAATGGCGGCAATACATTTGTATAGGTAACATATTTAATCGATTAAGGTTTCAAGATCACAGCTTATTGTAAGCGCGAGAAGAGCCATTTTAAATGCGAAATGCTGGTACATTAATAACCGGTGTAACTGCCAGAATGTTGAATGCAAGCACGCAAACGTTCATGCATTGTGTCGTACAGGTGCTGGATGTCAGTTTGTGGGATGGAGTTCCATGCCTGTTGCACTTGGTTGGTCAATACAGGGACGGTTAATGCAGGTTGGGGGTGACGATGGAAATGTCGTCCAATGATGTCCCATACGTGCTCGATTGGTGAAAGATCTGGGGATCTAGCAGGCCACGGCAACATGTCGACACTCTGTAGAGCATGTTGGGCTACAACAGCGGTATGCGGGCGAGCGTTATCCTGTTGGAAAACACCCCCTAGAATGCTGTTCATGAATGGCAGCACAACAGGTTAAATCACCAGACCGACGTACAACTGTGCCGTCAGGGTGCTTGGGATAACCACGAGAGTGCTCCTGCTGTCATAGGAAATTGTTCCCCAGACCACAACTCCAGGTGTTGGTCCAGTGTGTCTCGGCCGCAGACAGGTTGGTTGCAGGCGCTCGCCTGGCCTCCTTCTAACCAACACACGGCCATCACTGGCACCCAGGCAGAACCGGCTTTCATCAGAAAGCACAACAGATCTCCACTCCGTCCTCCAATGAGCTCTAGCTTGACACCACTGACGTCGCAAACGGCAGTGGTTTGGAGTAAGTGGAATGCACGCTACAGGCCGTCTGGCTGGGATCTGTCCTTCAAATAACCGATTTGTAACAGTTCGTTGTGTCACTGTGGTGGCAACTGCAGCTTGAATTGCTGCCGCAAGCATGGTACGATGCTGCAGGCATGGCCATACGCCGTACACGGAGGTCTTCCCTCTCAGTAGTGCCACGTGGCCGGCCGGAACCCGGTCTTCTTGAGGCAGTACCTTCCCTTGACCACCGCTGCCGACAATCATACACAGTGGCTACATTCCTGCCAAGTCGTTCTGCAATATTGCGGAAAGAAAATCCACCTTCTCGTAGCCCTATTACACGACCTCGTTCAAACTCCGTGAGCTGTTGATAATGGCTTCTTCGTCTTCTTAAAGGCATTCTTGACTAACATCAACACACTACGTCGAATCTCAACGATAACTAACGCTCACGAACGTTACAGCGCGTATTTACAGCAAACCTGCTTTGCATGTTCCGAGGGGCGCTACTAGCGCCACACGTATGCGCCGAGCACGAAATTTGTATAGACGTCATCTTACAGATGTACTCTCACCGCCTACCAACTGTCGTTTATCTAACACAGCCCCTTCTTGGTGTTGGGATTTTTTTCCGTCAGTGTAGATTGAGTCGAACGCGACAGCACATCACCCAGAAATGCCGCCCCGGTGGTGCAGTGGTCTATACGATGGCTTATGATCATTCGTCCGTGAAGGGTCCGTGTTCGGATCCCGGTGAGGCATGGATGCTGTGTTTGTCTTACGGCACTGGCTCTCTCCCTTCCCTGGAACCAGTGACCCTAAATTAGATAGGGGCGACTGCTTATAGCCAATTGAGTTGCTCACGGGGGTCGTTAAACCTTCAATAAGATACAAAAAAAAAAAAAAGATAAAACACCCAGAAATATTTGCATCATGTCCCCTGCTCACAGGCAGCGAGGCGTGCTGTATTGCGCAGTATGCGCATTGAACTTCATGGCGTTTACGAATATACTAACACGATTAGTGTAGAGAACGTATTTTTAACGCTATAATGATTTCAATTGGGACCTATTTTTGTCAAAGACGGTCGGCCGTAAGTCGCCCCATACTATCCGCGAAGTAAGACGTATTCCTACGTCAAAACAAGTCAGAGCACAGGTGAAGCTGACGTAATGGTTTTTGTTTTTGCCAAATGATCCGCTTATTACAGTCGAATATTCATTGCCCTGTTTTCTGTTAGGTACCTAGAATATGCAGATATTCTGGAAGCGACTTTCTAGTTCAATTGTAATTAAAGAAAAGAAGTGAGCTGTTTTATAATGGTAGAAGGGGAATTAAAAGAAGTGAGATTCTCAGTAAAATGTGTCGCAAAGAGTTTGGGGAAGGTTACTGCAGAACCATCTGTGCTGATAAGAGTACATCTCCAAGAAAGGCAGCAAATAAATGGCTGTCAGCTTTGGTATGTGCGAGAAGATGAACAAGTAAGCCTTGAATGCTGCGACACGATAACACCTGTGCACGAGAGTCGGCTTTCGTATGATCTAACACTTGCTCGCATTTATTGCGCGTGGTAACAAACGGAGATCTTGGGTAAAGAAAGCAAATAAAATTTTCTGTTGTGAAAGCGAAGTTCATCTTTTCCGACACTGTAAAAAATAAAAAAATCCGAAATTCACGAGCCACTTAACGGGATTTCATTCGAGAATTAATGAAGAATATTTCTGAAAGAACTTTTTCCTGAAATGACTGAAAAAAAAATCAAATTTCGAGGATTTCTCGTACGCCTGAAAAGGATTTTTCTTAATGACTTAATATCTGATTTTTGAAATGATTTTTCATACTCCGGAATTTTCAGAAACCTTTCCGCAATTCCTTTCTTATATTGACGGTAAATTACCGTTTTCGAGATGTATTAACGGAAAATTCCGAATTTCCAGAAACCTTTCCGCAATTCCTTTCTTGTATTGACGGTAAATTACCGCCTTCAAGATGTGTTGACGGAAAATTCCGATATATTTGATTTAGATTCCGACATATTTGAAAATTTAATTTTTGAAATGATTTTTCGTACGCCGGAATTTTCATAAGCCTTTCCGCAATTCCTTTCTCATATTGACGGTAAATTACCGTTTTCGAGATGTGTTAACGGAAAATTCCGAATTTTCAGAAACCTTACCGCACTTTCTTTCTTACATTGACGGTAAATTACGGTTTTCAAGATGTGTTAACGGAAAATTCCGAATTTTTAGAAACATTTCAGCAATTCCTCTCTTATATTGACGGTAAACTACCGTTTTCAAGATGTGTTAACGGAAAATTCCGAAGTTCCAGAAACCTTTCCGCAATTCCCTTCTTGTATTGACAGTAAGTTACCGTCTTCAAGATGTGTTAACGGAAAATTCCGATATATTTAATTTTGATTCCGATATATTTGAAAATTCGATTTTTGAAATAATTTTTCGTATGCCGGAATTTTCAGAAACCTTTCCTTGATTCCTTTCTTACATTGACGGCAAATTACCGTTTTCAAGATGTGTTAACGGTAAATTCCGAATTTTCAGAAACCGTTCGAGCAATTGCTTTCTTATATTGACGGTAAATTACCGTTTCCGAAATGTGTTAATGGAAAATTCCGAATTTTTAGAAACCTTTAAGCAATTCCTTTCTTATATTGACGGTAAATTTCCGTCTTCAAGATGTGTTAACGGAAAATTTCTATATATTTGATTTTGATTCCGATATATTTGAATATTTGATTTTTGAAATGATTTTTCGTAGGCCGGAATTTTCAGAAAACTTTCCGCAATTCCTTTCTTATGTTGACGGTAAAGTGCCGTTTTAAAGATGTGATAACGGAAAATTCAGCATTTTCAGAAACCTTTCCCCGATTCCTTTCTTACATTGACAGTAAATTACCGTTTTCAAGATGTCTTAACGGTAAATTCCGAATTTTTAGAAACCGTTCCGCAATTGCTTTCTTATATTGACGTTAAATAACCGTTTCCGAGATGTGTTAACGGAAAATTCAGAATTTTTAGAAACCTTTACGCAATTCCTTTCTTCTATTGACGGTAAATTACCGTTTTCAAGATGTGTTAAAGGAAAATTCCTAATTTTCAGAAACCTTTACACAATTCCTTTCTTATACTGATGGTAAATTACCGTTTTCAAGATGTGTTAACGGGAAATTCAGAATTTTCAGAAACCTTTCCGCAATTCCTTTCTTATATTGATGGTAAATTACAGTTTACAAGATGCGTTAACAGAAAATTCCGAATTTTCAGAAACCTTTCCGCAATTCTTTTCTTATATTCATGGTAAATTATACCGTTTTCAAGATGTGTTAACGGAAAATTCCAAATTTTCAGAAACTTTTCCGCAATTCCTTTCTTATATTGATGGTAAATTATACCGTTTCAAGATGTGTTAACGGAAAATTCCGAATTTTCAGAAACCTTTCCACAATTTCTTATATTAACGAAAAAACTACGTTCTCACTTTTTCCGTATCCATATGACGAATAATTTCCGGTAATAGGACAGATTCACGGGAACACAGGGGGGTTTGGTTAACTGTTAAATTTCATCAGTTTCGTTGAAGTATTTTATTTTAAAGTTCCATAGCTAGATCGGATATCGTGGATAGTACATCTCGTGAATTTTCGTTACTGTGGCACAGCATATTTCTTTTCCTCTTCCCCATTTGGTGCACCAGCTCTTATACACAGTCGAGTCACGTTATTGTGATCATCTCCTACTTTTGACGTGAACAGCGCGTAGCCAATGAAAGAAGGTACGTGTCGTGAGCTGACAAGGAGGGTATATAAGATATGCTGTAGGCATTCACAAAACATATAGGGCCGCGGGTGGCGTAGTGGGCAACGTTCGTGACTGCCACGGAAAGGACTTCAGGTTCGATCCCAGGCAGGTACGAACGCTCGATCCACTAAATATCCGCCGTGCGTCGGATGGGCACGTTAAGCCGTCGGACCTCGGGTACTGGCCCCCGGTAAAAAATAAGGGCGTCTTCCTCCCCCTTTCTACTTCGCTTCCGTGTCACTTTCCTATCGGGCACTCTAGCCCAAATCTCCTAGCAACCTATTTCTAAGGGTTGTTTAAGACCTGGGGTCAGACACTCCCTTCCTAAAATCCTCAACATATGATCTGATCTGATCTACAAGAGCATTGTGGGCACGTTAAGCCCTCGGGCCACAGGTACTGCCCCCCGGTAGTAAATAAGGGCGTCTTCTACCTCGCTTCCGTGTCACTTTCCTATCGGGCACTCTATCCCAAATCTCCTAGCTTCCTATTTCTAAGGGTTGTTTAAGACCTGTCGTCAGACACTCCCTTCCTAAAATCCTCAACATATGATCTGATCTGATCTACAAGAGCATTGTGGGCACGTTAAGCCCTCGGGCCACAGGTACTGGCCCCCGGTAGTAAATAAGGGCGTCTTCTACCTCGCTTCCGTGTCACTTTCCTATCGGGCACTCTATCCCAAATCTCCTAGCTTCCTATTTCTAAGGGTTGTTTAAGACCTGGGGTCAGACACTCCCTTCCTAAAATCCTCTACATATGATCTGATCTGATCTACAAGAGCATTGTGGGCACGTTAAGCCCTCGGGCCACAGGTACTGGCCCCCGGTAGTAAATAAGGGCGTCTTCTACCTCGCTTCCGTGTCACTTTCCTATCGGGCACTCTATCCCAAATCTCCTAGCTTCCTATTTCTAAGGGTTGTTTAAGACCTGGGGTCAGACACTCCCTTCCTAAAATCCTCTACATATGATCTGATCTGATCTACAAGAGCATTGTGGGCACGTTAAGCCCTCGGGCCACAGGTACTGCCCCCCCGGTAGTAAATAAGGGTGTCTTCTACCTCGCTTCCGCGTCACTTTCCTATCGGGCACTCTAGCCCAAATCTCCTAGCTTCCTATTTCTAAGGGTTGTTTAAGACCTGGGGTCAGACACTCCCTTCCTAAAATCCTCTACATATGATCTGATCTGATCTACAAGAGCATTGTGGGCACGTTAAGCCCTCGGGCCACAGGTACTGGACCCCCGGTAGTAAATAAGGGTGTCTTCTACCTCGCTTCCGTGTCACTTTCCTATCGGGCACTCTAGCCCAAATCTCCTAGCTTCCTATTTCTAAGGGTTGTTTAAGACCTGGGGTCAGACACTCCCTTCCTAAAATCCTCTACATATGATCTGATCTGATCTACAAGAGCATTGTGGGCACGTTAAGCCCTCGGGCCACAGGTACTGGCCCCCGGTAGTAAATAAGGGCGTCTTCTACCTCGCTTCCGTGTCACTTTCCTATCGGGCACTCTATCCCAAGTCTCCTAGCTTCCTATTTCTAAGGGTTGTTTAAGACCTGGGGTCAGACACTCCCTTCCTAAAATCCTCTACATATGATCTGATCTGATCTACAAGAGCATTATGGGCACGTTAAGCCCTCGGGCCACAGGTACTGCCCCCCCCCCGGTAGTAAATAAGGGTGTCTTCTACCTCGCTTCCGCGTCACTTTCCTATCGGGCACTCTAGCCCAAATCTCCTAGCTTCCTATTTCTAAGGGTTGTTTAAGACCTGGGGTCAGACACTCCCTTCCTAAAATCCTCTACATATGATCTAATCTGATCTACAAGAGCATTGTGGGCACGTTAAGCCCTCGGGCCACAGGTACTGGACCCCCCGGTAGAAAATAAGGGTGTCTTCTACCTCGCTTCCGTGTCACTTTCCTAACGGGCACTCTAGCCCAAATCTCCTAGCTTCCTATTTCTAAGGGTTGTTTAAGACCTGGGGTCAGACACTCCCTTCCTAAAATCCTCTACATATGATCTGATCTGATCTACAAGAGCATTGTGGGCACGTTAAGCCCTCGGGCCACAGGTACTGGCCCCCGGTAGTAAATAAGGGTGTCTTCTACCTCGCTTCCGTGTCACTTTCCTATCGGGCACTCTAGCCCAAATCTCCTAGCTTCCTATTTCTAAGGGTTGTTTAAGACCTGGGGTCAGACACTCCCTTCCTAAAATCCTCTACATATGATCTGATCTGATCTACAAGAGCATTGTGGGCACGTTAAGCCCTCGGGCCACAGGTACTGGCCCCCGGTAGTAAATAAGGGTGTCTTCTACCTCGCTTCCGTGTCACTTTCCTATCGGGCACTCTAGCCCAAATCTCCTAGCTTCCTATTTCTAAGGGTTGTTTAAGACCTGGGGTCAGACACTCCCTTCCTAAAATCCTCTACATATGATCTGATCTGATCTACAAGAGCATTGTGGGCACGTTAAGCCCTCGGGCCACAGGTACTGGCCCCCGGTAGTAAATAAGGGTGTCTTCTACCTCGCTTCCGTGTCACTTTCCTATCGGGCACTCTAGCCCAAATCTCCTAGCTTCCTATTTCTAAGGGTTGTTTAAGACCTGGGGTCAGACACTCCCTTCCTAAAATCCTCTACATATGATCTGATCTGATCTACAAGAGCATTGTGGGCACGTTAAGCCCTCGGGCCACAGGTACTGGCCCCCCAGTAGTAAATAAGGGTGTCTTCTACCTCGCTTCCGTGTCACTTTCCTATCGGGCACTCTAGCCCAAATCTCCTAGCTTCCTATTTCTAAGGGTTGTTTAAGACCTGGGGTCAGACACTCCCTTCCTAAAATCCTCTACATATGATCTGATCTGATCTACAAGAGCATTGTGGGCACGTTAAGCCCTCGGGCCACAGGTACTGGCCACCCGGTAGTAAATAAGGGCGTCTTCTACCTCGCTTCCGTGTCACTTTCCTATCGGGCACTCTATCCCAAATCTCCTAGCTTCCTATTTCTAAGGGTTGTTTAAGACCTGGGGTCAGACACTCCCTTCCTAAAATCCTCAACATATGATCTGATCTGATCTACAAGAGCATTGTGGGCACGTTAAGCCCTCGGGCCACAGGTACTGGCCCCCGGTAGTAAATAAGGGCGTCTTCTACCTCGCTTCCGTGTCACTTTCCTATCGGGCACTCTGGCCCAAATCTCCTAGCTTCCTATTTCTAAGGGTTGTTTAAGACCTGGGGTCAGACACTCCCTTCCTAAAATCCTCAACATATGATCTGATCTGATCTACAAGAGCATTGTGGGCACGTTAAGCCCTCGGGCCACAGGTACTGCCCCCCGGTAGTAAATAAGGGCGTCTTCTACCTCGCTTCCGTGTCACTTTCCTATCGGGCACTCTATCCCAAATCTCCTAGCTTCCTATTTCTAAGGGTTGTTTAAGACCTGGGGTCAGACACTCCCTTCCTAAAATCCTCAACATATGATCTGATCTGATCTACAAGAGCATTGTGGGCACGTTAAGCCCTCGGGCCACAGGTACTGCCCCCGGTAGTAAATAAGGGCGTCTTCTACCTCGCTTCCGTGTCACTTTCCTATCGGGCACTCTATCCCAAATCTCCTAGCTTCCTATTTCTAAGGGTTGTTTAAGACCTGGGGTCAGACACTCCCTTCCTAAAATCCTCTACATATGATCTGATCTGATCTACAAGAGCATTGTGGGCACGTTAAGCCCTCAGGCCACAGGTACTGCCCCCCGGTAGTAAATAAGGGCGTCTTCTACCTCGCTTCCGTGTCACTTTCCTATCGGGCACTCTATCCCAAATCTCCTAGCTTCCTATTTCTAAGGGTTGTTTAAGACCTGGGGTCAGACACTCCCTTCCTAAAATCCTCTACATATGATCTGATCTGATCTACAAGAGCATTGTGGGCACGTTAAGCCCTCGGGCCACAGGTACTGGCTCCCCGGTAGTAAATAAGGGCGTCTTCTACCTCGCTTCCGTGTCACTTTCCTATCGGGCACTCTATCCCAATTCTCCTAGCTTCCTATTTCTAAGGGTTGTTTAAGACCTGGGGTCAGACACTCCCTTCCTAAAGTCCTCTACATATGATCTGATCTGATCTACAAGAGCATTGTGGGCACGTTAAGCCCTCGGGCCACAGGTACTGCCCCCCGGTAGTAAATAAGGGTGTCTTCTACCTCGCTTCCGCGTCACTTTCCTATCGGGCACTCTAGCCCAAATCTCCTAGCTTCCTATTTCTAAGGGTTGTTTAAGACCTGGGGTCAGACACTCCCTTCCTAAAATCCTCTACATATGATCTGATCTGATCTACAAGAGCATTGTGGGCACGTTAAGCCCTCGGGCCACAGGTACTGGCCCCCCGGTAGTAAATAAGGGTGTCTTCTACCTCGTTTCCGTGTCACTTTCCTATCGGGCACTCTAGCCCAAATCTCCTAGCTTCCTATTTCTAAGGGTTGTTTAAGACCTGGGGTCAGACACTCCCTTCCTAAAATCCTCTACATATGATCTGATCTGATCTACAAAAGCATTGTGGGCACGTTAAGCCCTCGGGCCACAGGTACTGGCCCCCGGTAGTAAATAAGGGTGTCTTCTACCTCGCTTCCGTGTCACTTTCCTATCGGGCACTCTAGCCCAAATCTCCTAGCTTCCTATTTCTAAGGGTTGTTTAAGACCTGGGGTCAGACACTCCCTTCCTAAAATCCTCAACATATGATCTGATCTGATCTACAAGAGCATTGTGGGCACGTTAAGCCCTCGGGCCACAGGTACTGCCCCCCGGTAGTAAATAAGGGCGTCTTCTACCTCGCTTCCGTGTCACTTTCCTATCGGGCACTCTATCCCAAATCTCCTAGCTTCCTATTTCTAAGGGTTGTTTAAGACCTGGGGTCAGACACTCCCTTCCTAAAATCCTCTACATATGATCTGATCTGATCTACAAGAGCATTGTGGGCACGTTAAGCCCTCAGGCCACAGGTACTGCCCCCCCCCGGTAGTAAATAAGGGCGTCTTCTACCTCACTTCCGTGTCACTTTCCTATCGGGCACTCTATCCTAAATCTCCTAGCTTCCTATTTCTAAGGGCTGTTTAAGACCTGGGGTCAGACACTCCCTTCCTAAAATCCTCTACATATGATCTGATCTGATCTACAAGAGCACTGTGGGCACGTTAAGCCCTCGGGCCACAGGTACTGGCCCCCGGTAGTAAATAAGGGCGTCTTCTACCTCGCTTCCGTGTCACTTTCCCATCGGGCACTCTATCCCAAATCTCCTAGCTTCCTATTTCTAAGGGTTGTTTAAGACCTAGGGTCAGACACTCCCTTCCTAAAATCCTCTACATATGATCTGATCTGATCTACAAGAGCATTGTGGGCACGTTAAGCCCTCGGGCCACAGGTACTGGCCCCCGGTAGTAAATAAGGGCGTCTTCTACCTCGCTTCCGTGTCACTTTCCTATCGGGCACTCTATCCCAAATCTCCTAGCTTCCTATTTCTAAGGGTTGTTTAAGACCTAGGGTCAGACACTCCCTTCCTAAAATCCTCTACATATGATCTGATCTGATCTACAAGAGCACTGTGGGCACGTTAAGCCCTCGGGCCACAGGTACTGGCCCCCGGTAGTAAATAAGGGCGTCTTCTACCTCGCTTCCGTGTCACTTTCCCATCGGGCACTCTATCCCAAATCTCCTAGCTTCCTATTTCTAAGGGTTGTTTAAGACCTAGGGTCAGACACTCCCTTCCTAAAATCCTCTACATATGATCTGATCTGATCTACAAGAGCATTGTGGGCACGTTAAGCCCTCGGGCCACAGGTACTGGCCCCCGGTAGTAAATAAGGGCGTCTTCTACCTCGCTTCCGTGTCACTTTCCTATCGGGCACTCTATCCCAAATCTCCTAGCTTCCTATTTCTAAGGGTTGTTTAAGACCTAGGGTCAGACACTCCCTTCCTAAAATCCTCTACATATGATCTGATCTGATCTACAAGAGCATTGTGGGCACGTTAAGCCCTCGGGCCACAGGTACTGGCCCCCCGGTAGTAAATAAGGGCGTCTTCTACCTCGCTTCCGTGTCACTTTCCTATCGGGCACTCTATCCCAAATCTCCTAGCTTCCTATTTCTAAGGGCTGTTTAAGACCTGGGGTCAGGGACTCCCTTCCTAAAATCCTCTACATATGATCTGATCTGATCTACAAGAGCATTGTGGGCACGTTAAGCCCTCGGGCCACAAGTACTGGCCCCCCGGTAGTAAATAAGGGCGTCTTCTACCTCGCTTCCGTGTCACTTTCCTATCGGGCACTCTATCCCAAATCTCCTAGCTTCCTATTTCTAAGGGTTGTTTAAGACCTGGGATCAGACACTCCCTTCCTAAAATCCTCTACATCTGATCTGATCTGATCTACAAGAGCATTGTGGGCACGTTAAGCCCTCGGGCCACAGGTACTGGCCCCCGGTAGTAAATAAGGGCGTCTTCTACCTCGCTTCCGTGTCACTTTCCTATCGGGCACTCTATCCCAAATCTCCTAGCTTCCTATTTCTAACGGTTGTTTAAGACCTAGGGTCAGACACTCCCTTCCTAAAATCCTCTACATATGATCTGATCTGATCTACAAGAGCATTGTGGGCACGTTAAGCCCTCGGGCCACAGGTACTGGCCCCCCGGTAGTAAATAAGGGCGTCTTCTACCTCGCTTCCGTGTCACTTTCCTATCGGGCACTCTATCCCAAATCTCCTAGCTTCCTATTTCTAAGGGTTGTTTAAGACCTAGGGTCAGACACTCCCTTCCTAAAATCCTCTACATATGATCTGATCTGATCTACAAGAGCATTGTGGGCACGTTAAGCCCTCGGGCCACAAGTAATATCCCCCGGTAGTAAATAAGGGCGTCTTCTACCTCGCTTCCGTGTCACTTTCCTATCGGGCACTCTATCCCAAATCTCCTAGCTTCCTATTTCTAAGGGCTGTTTAAGACCTGGGGTCAGGGACTCCCTTCCTAAAATCCTCTACATATGATCTGATCTGATCTACAAGAGCATTGTGGGCACGTTAAGCCCTCGGGCCACAGGTACTGTCTCCCGGTAGTAAATAAGGGCGTCTTCTACCTCGCTTCCGTGTCACTTTCCTATCGGGCACTCTATCCCAAATCTCCTAGCTTCCTATTTCTAAGGGTTGTTTAAGACCTGGGATCAGACACTCCCTTCCTAAAATCCTCTACATCTGATCTGATCTGATCTACAAGAGCATTGTGGGCACGTTAAGCCCTCGGGCCACAGGTACTGGCCCCCCGGTAGTAAATAAGGGCGTCTTCTACCTCGCTTCCGTGTCACTTTCCTATCGGGCACTCTATCCCAAATCTCCTAGCTTCCTATTTCTAACGGTTGTTTAAGACCTAGGGTCAGACACTCCCTTCCTAAAATCCTCTACATATGATCTGATCTGATCTACAAGAGCATTGTGGGCACGTTAAGCCCTCGGGCCACAGGTACTGGCCCCCCGGTAGTAAATAAGGGCGTCTTCTACCTCGCTTCCGTGTCACTTTCCTATCGGGCACTCTGGCCCAAATCTCCTAGCTTCCTATTTCTAAGGGCTGTTTAAGACCTGGGGTCAGGGACTCCCTTCCTAAAATCCTCTACATATGATCTGATCTGATCTACGAGAGCATTGTGGGCACGTTAAGCCCTCGGGCCACAAGTAATATCCCCCCGGTAGTAAATAAGGGCGTCTTCTACCTCGCTTCCGTGTCACTTTCCTATCGGGCACTCTATCCCAAATCTCCTAGCTTCCTATTTCTAAGGGTTGTTTAAGACCTGGGATCAGACACTCCCTTCCTAAAATCCTCTACATCTGATCTGATCTGATCTACAAGAGCATTGTGGGCACGTTAAGCCCTCGGGCCACAGGTACTGGCCCCCCGGTAGTAAATAAGGGCGTCTTCTACCTCGCTTCCGTGTCACTTTCCTATCGGGCACTCTATCCCAAATCTCCTAGCTTCCTATTTCTAACGGTTGTTTAAGACCTAGGGTCAGACACTCCCTTCCTAAAATCCTCTACATATGATCTGATCTGATCTACAAGAGCATTGTGGGCACGTTAAGCCCTCGGGCCACAGGTACTGGCCCCCCGGTAGTAAATAAGGGCGTCTTCTACCTCGCTTCCGTGTCACTTTCCTATCGGGCTCTTTAGCCCAAATCTCCTAGCTTCCTATTTCTAAGGGTTGTTTAAGACCTAGGGTCAGACACTCCCTTCCTAAAATCCTCTACATATGATCTGATCTGATCTACGAGAGCATTGTGGGCACGTTAAGCCCTCGGGCCACAAGTAATATCCCCCCGGTAGTAAATAAGGGCGTCTTCTACCTCGCTTCCGTGTCACTTTCCTATCGGGCACTCTATCCCAAATCTCCTAGCTTCCTATTTCTAAGGGTTGTTTAAGACCTGGGATCAGACACTCCCTTCCTAAAATCCTCTACATCTGATCTGATCTGATCTACAAGAGCATTGTGGGCACGTTAAGCCCTCGGGCCACAGGTACTGGCCCCCCGGTAGTAAATAAGGGCGTCTTCTACCTCGCTTCCGTGTCACTTTCCTATCGGGCACTCTATCCCAAATCTCCTAGCTTCCTATTTCTAACGGTTGTTTAAGACCTAGGGTCAGACACTCCCTTCCTAAAATCCTCTACATATGATCTGATCTGATCTACAAGAGCATTGTGGGCACGTTAAGCCCTCGGGCCACAGGTACTGGCCCCCGGTAGTAAATAAGGGCGTCTTCTACCTCGCTTCCGTGTCACTTTCCTATCGGGCACTCTATCCCAAATCTCCTAGCTTCCTATTTCTAAGGGTTGTTTAAGACCTAGGGTCAGACACTCCCTTCCTAAAATCCTCTACATATGATCTGATCTGATCTACAAGAGCATTGTGGGCACGTTAAGCCCTCGGGCCACAAGTAATATCCCCCGGTAGTAAATAAGGGCGTCTTCTACCTCGCTTCCGTGTCACTTTCCTATCGGGCACTCTATCCCAAATCTCCTAGCTTCCTATTTCTAAGGGCTGTTTAAGACCTGGGGTCAGGGACTCCCTTCCTAAAATCCTCTACATATGATCTGATCTGATCTACGAGAGCATTGTGGGCACGTTAAGCCCTCGGGCCACAAGTACTGGCCCCCCGGTAGTAAATAAGGGCGTCTTCTACCTCGCTTCCGTGTCACTTTCCTATGGGGCACTCTATCCCAAATCTCCTAGCTTCCTATTTCTAAGGGTTGTTTAAGACCTGGGATCAGACACTCCCTTCCTAAAATCCTCTACATCTGATCTGATCTGATCTACAAGAGCATTGTGGGCACGTTAAGCCCTCGGGCCACAAGTACTGGCCCCCCGGTAGTAAATAAGGGCGTCTTCTACCTCGCTTCCGTGTCACTTTCCTATCGGGCACTCTGGCCCAAATCTCCTAGCTTCCTACTTCTAAGGGTGCTGCGTATGGGGTTCCGATGCAGACGGATCGTCACTGCACCTTTGCTAACGAAGTTGCTTCGGCAGAAATGGTTTACATTTGAACTGCAGTATCGGAATTGGACCTCTGCTGATTGGCAAAGTATTGCCTTCTCCGGTGAGTCACGTTTTCTGCTTTGGATGTTGGCGTATAAGGCGAGAAACATCGGAGAGCAAACACTACACATTCATTGCTGGAAGAATACAAGCTGGTGGGGGCAGCGTTATGGTCTGGAGAATGTTTTCGTGGCATTCCTTGGGTCTACTTATACCTGTGAAAGACACTATTGACCGAAATCATTACGAATCCATCCTTGCAGACCACATAAACCCATACATGCTGATTGTGTTCCCTGGGGCGGATTGAATCTTCCAGCACGACAATGCGGCGTGTCACACAGCAAGAAATGTCCGAGAGTGGTTGGAAGAGCACGATGAAGACTTCAAAGTACTTCCCTGGTCCTCTAATTCCACAGACTTATACCCAATGGAGCATGTGTGGGACAACCTCGATCGTGTTGTTCGCTCTATGGATCCTCCACCACGCACCCTCCAGCAGCTGTGAGATGCACTGCAGTCAGCATGGCTCCACATATCTGTGAACACCTTCCAGCACCTTACTGAATCACTCCCAGCGCATCGAGCTGCTGTCCGCGCTGCACCCGGCGGTTACTCTGCATATTAGCTGGTGGTCACAATAATGTGACTCGACCGTGTATTACACAATTGTCCACGAGGACAAATACACACACACAAAGACACATATGTTTTGAGATCTTTCTGTCCTGTAGGATCGAAAGATCTCATGTTTTTAACCATGTTACAACGAAGTAAATTTCTCCGTCATTTTTGGCCCACGCCAGGAATCGAACCCGAGTCCACTCATTCCGGAAGAAGTCGCTCTACCAACTGAGTTACGCAGACGTTCGTTCTTGCTGCTATCTGCCTTTATGTCGTGTGCGTCCTGCGGGACAGGTACGTCACATCTCCCCCCTTCGAAAGAGGGCCGGGGGCATGGCCCACGGGTCAGCCGTGACCATGAATTGCCGTAGGCAGTCATCCGCTGTAGAACGTGCACTTGAGAACTCCCAGTCAATCTGGTGTGTGGAATGCAACGTCACACACATTTATTTTTCGAAGCGCTAAAAAAGGGATTCTCTTATTTTCCCTATCTCGCGGTGTGGAAAAAACATCACACCATTGCGAGATCTTGAACAGCCGGGTCATCCGGGAAGTTCGGGCGGCATTATAACGAAGTAAATTTCTTCGTCGTTTTTGTTCCACGCCGGGAATCTAACCCGAGTCCACTTATTCCGGAAGAAGTCGCTCTACCAACTGAGCTACGCAGACGTTCGTTCTTGCTGCTAGCTATCTGCCTTTATGTCGTGTGCGTACTGCGGGGAAGGCACGTCACAATGTATTTGTGTAATTTTAAAGATTAAAGATTTTATTGCCGCCCCGGTGGCGCAGTGGTCTAAGCAATGGCCTCTGATCATTCGTCCGAAAGGGGTCCGGGCTTGAATCACCCGGTGAGACATGGATGTTGTGTTTGTCTTACGGCACTGGCTCTCTCCCTTCCCTGGAGCCAGTGACCCTAAATTAGAGACGGGCGACTGCTTATAGCCCATTGAGTTGCTCACGGTGGTCGTTAAACCTCCAATCAAAAAAAAAAAAAAAAAAAAAAAGAGATCTTACTTGTCATGATTTTTAATTGTAACACATTTTTCATCATGCGTTGACGGATACTGCTTTCGTCTGGTAGCCTTGACTGATTCTCCATAACTAAAAGACTCGTACTCCATTAGACAACGACATTTCTAGCCTGAAATGTTGTCAAATGTGTTTTCATTTGTCGTCTCACGATGTACTTCTTCAAAGCCATGAAATATTGCGCACAAATGCTATCCTTTTATTTTTTTGCTGTACGTGACGGAGTTAAATTGAATATGCTATTAGGTAGGTAACGTAAACATATTATTCATTACGTGCTGTGCAAACGAAAAAGCAAGAGGAAGGTCGAGTAAGTTTCTCCTATTACTGAGACGAAAGTTAAATTTAGTGATTCCAAACCGCCACTGCTAAAATAAAAACAAAACTTTTTGCAGAGACGCGAAGAAAAGAAATGGAACGGGCAGTTGAAATCTGATGGATATGTGCGTGCGTGAAGGCAAGACGGTGGAGACATGTTACATTCAAGCGTTTCTTTGTTTAATGACTTCTTCTATTCTGGAAAGAAGCCAGAGCTTTGAGCGTCTTTCTCAAAACATCGCTGCCGCTCGCAAAGATTTTTCGGAGTGATGTTAAAGCACAGTTTATTTATACAGCAAATAACAAAAAAACATATTTACAGAAAAGAGAAGGGAACCTAACAAATGAATGTACCGTCTCCATATTTAAAGCAGAAATATTTGCAGAACACGCAAAAATGATTTCGTTTACCTTTCCAACCGCAGGTTGAAGAACCGTATATGCTCCAGCTTTGTCCGTCCGTCTGCACGATAACGCGCGTAAAAATGGTTCGATTTCGATGAAATTTTACTATGTGGTGGGGGACAACCTAGGGACGAACGCTATTGAAAATACTCGAAATGGGGGTCAAAGGTCAGGACTTAGGAGCCGGATCCATTCCATCGCCCTTATGCGTCTTAACTTACGTAAAAATGCTTCGATTCCGATAAAACTTTATCATGTTGTTCTGGCGGTACACTGAACCGGTTCTGTTTTTTATAATCGAAACGGGGTCAAAGTTCAGGGCACAAAAGCGAGATTTATCCCATAGCCATCATCCTGATAACTTGACTAAAAATGCTTCTATTGCGACAAAGCTTTAGTATGTTGTTCCGGAGGTATACTGAACCAGTTCTGTTTAATATAATCGAAACGGGGTCAAAATTCAGGGCACAAAAGCGAGATTTATTCCATAGCCATCATCCTGATAACTTGACTAAAAATGCTTCTGTTGCGACAAAGTTTTAGTATGTTGTTCCGGAGGTATACTGAACCGGTTCTGTTTAATATAATCGAAACGGGGTCAAAGTTGAGGGCACAAAAGCGAGATTTATTCCATAGCCATCATCCTGATAACTTGACTAAAAATGCTTCTATTGCGACAAAGCTTTAGTATGTTGTTCCGGAGGTTTACTGAACCGGTTCTGTTTAATATAATCGAAACGGTGTCAAAGTTCAGGGCACAAAAGCGAAATTTATTCCATAGCCATCATCCTGATAACTTGAATAAAAATGCTTCTATTGCGACAAAGCTTTAGTATGTTGTTCGGAGGTATACTGAACCGGTTCTGTTTAATATAACCGAAACGGGGTCAAAGTTCAGGGCACAAAAGCGAGATTTATTCCATAGCCATCATCCTGATAACTTGACTAAAATGCTTCTTTTGCGACAAAGCTTTAGTATGTTGTTCCGGAGGTATACTGAACCGGTTCTAATTAATATAATCGAAATGGGGTCAAAGGCCAGGGCACAGGAGCGAGATTTATTCCGCAGCCATTATCCTCATAACTTGACTGAAAACGCTTCTATTGCGACAAAGCTTTAGTACGTTGTTCCGGAGGTATACTGAACAGGTTCTGTTGAATATCATCGAAACGAGGTCAAAGTTCAGGGCACAGGAGTGATATTTATTGCACAACCATTATCCTCATAACTTGACTAAGAGTGCTTCTATTGCGACAGAACTTTTGTAAGTTGTTCCGGAGGTATACTGAACCGGTTCTGTTGAATATAATCGAAACGGGGTCAAAGTTCAGGGCACAAAAGCGAGATTTATTCCATAGCCATCATCCTGATAATTTGACTAAAAATGCTTCTATTGCGACAAAGCTTTAGTATGTTGTTCCGGAGGTATACTGAACCGGTTCTGTTTAATATAATCGAAACGGGGTCAAAGTTGAGGGCACAAAAGCAAGATTTATTCCATAGCCATCATCCTGATAACTTGACTAAAAATGCTTCTGTTGCGACAAAGCTTTAGTATGTTGTTCCGGAGGTATACTGAACCGGTTCTGTTTAATATAATCGAAACGGGGTCAAAGTTGAGGGCACAAAAGCGAGATTTATCCCATAGCCATCATCCTGATAACTTGACTAAAAATGCTTCTGTTGCGACAAAGCTTTAGTATGTTGTTCCGGCGATATAATGAACCGGTTGTGTTTAATATAATCGAAACGGTGTCAAAGTTCAGGGCACAAAAGCGAGATTTATTCCATAGCCATCATCCTGATAACTTGACTAAAAATGCTTCTATTGCGACAAAGCTTTAGTATGTTGTTCCGGAGGTATTCTGAACCGGTTCTGTTCAATATAATCGAAACGGGGTCAAAGTTCAGGGCACAAAAACGAGATTTATTCCATAGCCATCATCCTGATAACTTGACTAAAAATGCTTCTATTGCGACAAAGCTTTAGTATGTTGTTCCGGAGGTATACTGAACCGGTTCTGTTTAATATAATCGAAACGGTGTCAAAGTTCAGGGCACAAAAGCGAGATTTATTCCATAGCCATCATCCTGATAACTTGACTAAAAACGCTTCTATTGTGACAAAGCTTTAGTACGTTGTTCCGGAGGTATACTGAACAGGTTCTGTTGAATATCATCGAAACGGGGTCAAAGTTCAGGGCACAGGAGTGATATTTATTGCACAACCATTATCCTCATAACTTGACTAAGAGTGCTTCTATTGCGACAGAACTTTTGTAAGTTGTTCCGGAGGTATACTGAACCGGTTCTGTTGAATATAATCGAAACGGGGTCAAAGTTCAGGGCACAAAAGCGAGATTTATTCCATAGCCATCATCCTGATAATTTGACTAAAAATGCTTCTATTGCGACAAAGCTTTAGTATGTTGTTCCGGAGGTATTCTGAACCGGTTCTGTTCAATATAATCGAAACGGGGTCAAAGTTCAGGGCACAAAAACGAGATTTATTCCATAGCCATCATCCTGATAACTTGACTAAAAATGCTTCTATTGCGACAAAGCTTTAGTATGTTGTTCCGGAGGTATACTGAACCGGTTCTGTTTAATATAATCGAAACGGTGTCAAAGTTCAGGGCACAAAAGCGAGATTTATTCCATAGCCATCATCCTGATAACTTGACTAAAAACGCTTCTATTGTGACAAAGCTTTAGTACGTTGTTCCGGAGGTATACTGAACAGGTTCTGTTGAATATCATCGAAACGGGGTCAAAGTTCAGGGCACAGGAGTGATATTTATTGCACAACTATTATCCTCATAACTTGACTAAGAGTGCTTCTATTGCGACAGAACTTTTGTAAGTTGTTCCAGAGGTATACTGAACCGGTTCTGTTGAATATAATCAAAATGGGGTCAAAGGTCAGGGCACAGAAGCGAGATATTATTCCACAGCCATTATCCTCATAACATGAGTAATAATTTGAGCAATGGTTTCTGGTATGTTTAAAATTGTATCATAATCAATGCATTGCATGATTTTACTAACTTGTTCTTTTATTCACCTAACCTTTCTCATTCACCTTTCTGCTTATGGGACATTCGGAGTATCCTTGATGGTACAAAGTCACTATTTTTTCCCTGTGAGTAACACTTAATGACGCTTTTTTTCCCATTTTTCGCTACATAGGAAATGCGTACAAAACCTCGCAGCATGAAAACCAGAAGCAAACTGACGCTCGCATGCACGCTTCCCCCAACTTTAACAACAGTTGCCGCTGTAGGATGATGCAACGCGGATAGGAAGTTGGGAAATAACGACAGTAGCTGACGGAATCGGCAGAAATCTCCTAATACCAACAGATGGTCTTAAAGTTTTTCAAATGACTGTAAACAATTACTAAATTATGGCGTATTTTCTATATAGCCCATTTATCGCTATGTAAACCAAGCCCATTTTCTGCTATGTAGAAAATGGGTACAAAACCTCTCAGAATGAAAACCAGAAGAAAACTGACGTTCGCACGCACGCTTCCCCTAACTCTATCAACAGCTGTCGCTGTAGGATGATGCAACGCGGACAGGAAGTTGAGTAATACAGACAGTAGCTGACGCTATCGGTAGAAATCTCCTAATACAAACAGATGTTCTTAAACTTTTAAAAGTGACTTTAAATATTTACTAAATTATGGCGGCAGCAATGGTAAGTATTTCGACTGTTTTAGTTTCTCAAATGAAATATTTGTTTTTATTTTTATAATTGTTATTTAGGACATAAGAGCGGGATCCATTCCATTGCCCTTATGCGTCATAACTTATGTAAAAATGCTTTGATTGCGACAAACCTTCATCATGTTGTTCCGGAGATGCACTGGACCGGTTCTGTTGAATTTAATCGAAATGGGGTCAAAGATCAGGGCACAGGAGCAATATTTATTCCACAGCCATTATCCTCATAACTTGACTAAGAGTGCTTCTATTGCGACAGAACTTTTGTAAGTTGTTCCGGAGGTATACTGAACCGGTTCTGTTGAATATAATCAAAACGGGGTCAAAGTTCAGGGCACAAAAGCGAGATTTATTCCATAGATATCATCCTGATAACTTGAATAAAAATGCTTCTATTGCGACAAAGCTTTAGTATGTTGTTCCGGAGGTATACTGTACCGGTTCTGTTTAATATAATCGAAACGGGGTCAAAGGTCATGGCACAAAAGCAAGATTTATTCCATAGCTATCATCCTGATAACTTGACTAAAAATGCTTCTATTGCGACAAAGCTTTAGTATGTTGTTCCGGAGGTATACGGAACCGGTTCTGTTTAATATAATCGAAATGGGGTCAAAGGCCAGGGCACAAGAGCGAAATTTATTCCACAGCCATTATCCTCATAACTTGCCTAAAATTGCATCTATTGCGATAAAACTTTAGTATGTTGTTCCGGAGGTACACAAAATTAATTCTGTTTAATATCTTCGAAATGGGGTCAAAGGTCAGGTCACAGGAGCGAGATTTATTCCACAGCCATTATCCTCATAACTTGACTAAAAATGCATCCATTGCGATAAAACTTTAGTATGTTGTTCCGGAGGTATACTGAACCAGTTCTTTTGAATGTCACCGAAATGGGGTCAAAGGTCAAGGCATAGGAGCGAAATTTATTCCACAGCCATTATGCTCCTAACTTGACTAAATTTGCATCTATTGCGATAAAACTTTAGTATGTTGTTCCGGAGGTATACTGAACCGGTGCTTTTGAATATCAGTGAAATGGGGTCAAAGGTGAGCGAGATTTATTCCACAGTCATTATCCTCATAACTCGACTAAAAATGGTGCTATTGCGACAAAACTTTAGTACGTTGTTCCGGAGTTACACTGAGCCGGTTCTTTTGAATATCACCGAAATGGGGTCAAAGGTCAGGGCACAGAAGCGAGATTTATTCCACAGCCATTATCCTCATAACTTGACTAAAAATGCATCTATTACAAAAAAACTTTAGTATGTTGTTCCGGAGGTATACTGAACCGGTTCTTTTGAATATCATCGAAATGGGGTCAAAGGTCAGGACACATGAGCGAGATTTATTCCACAGTCATTATCCTCATAACTTGACTAAATGCTTCGACTGCGACAAAATTTTATCATGTTGTTCTGGAGTTTCACTGAACCGGTTCTTTTGAATATCGTCGAAATGGGGTAAAAAAATCAAGGTACAGGAGAGAGATTTATTCCACAGTCATTATCCTCATAACTTGACTAAAAATGCATCTATTGCGATAAAACTTTAGTATGTTGTTCCGGAGGTATACTGAACCGGTTCTTTTGAATATCACCGAAATGGGGTCAAAGGTCAGGACACATGAGCGAGATTTATTCCACAGTCATTATCCTTATAACTCGACTAAAAATGGTTCTATTGCGACAAAACTTTAGTACGTTGTTCCGGAGTTACACTGAACCGGTTCTTTTGAATATCATCGAAATGGGGTCAAAGGTCAAGGCATAGGAGCGAAATTTATTCCACAGCCATTATCCTCACAACTTGACTAAAAATGCATCTATTGCGATAAAACTTTAGTATGTTATTCCGGACGTATACTGAACCGGTGCTTTTGAATATCATCGAAATGGGGTCAAAGATCAGGGCACAGGAACGAAATTTATTCTACAGCCATTTACCTCATAACTTGAGTAATGATTTCTGGTATGTTGGAAAGCGTATCACAATCAATGCATTGCATGATTTTACTAACTTTCTTTAACTTTAGTGAACATGGATCTGCGAAAACTCGGTCTGCATGCAAGGCTTTTTCATCTTATCCGGATTTTCACAATGATTTCTTTTAGCAGTTAGTCTTTTGCGAGCATTTTAATATAAGAATAGCGACGATGGGTCGCTTCTAGTGTCCAGTTCAGCAGACCGTTTAGCAGAAGTTCAAGAAGAAAAAAGTCTTTAAATGCTAGAACGCTTTTTCAAAATATGCCCGTTGTCGGTTATGCTTTTCGCCTTTTTTTACCACGCATCTTGGAAATAAAGCAGTAATAACAAGAAGGATTACAGCGGATTTTCTATGATACTAAGAGCGTCTCTTGAATCCTTTTTAATATGAAACAACTAAAAAAAATGCTCATCTCGAGGAGGCACTAGTACAGAGGTGGGTAAGCTGTGGCCTTAAGGCCGCATTTGCAGGAGCGTACTGTGTACGTACTGGCTAGAGGCCATTTTAACCAAGAGGCCCCCTAAAGGGAGGTGGGTTCTCTTGGTTAAAATGGCCACTAGCCCAGTGGTCTTAAACTCATACCTTTGGAAGAACAACTTTCCATTTTTGAAGAAACTTAGGAGGCCGCATGAATATTAATAATTGTTTTATGAATCCAAACTACTTCAATGGCTTAGCACTATAGAGTGGAATATTATTTCTAATTATCGGTAAATAGTATCAAGTTACTAAAATCATGCGATGCATTCATTATAATACGCTTTCTAACATACCAGAAATCATTACTTAAGTTATGAAGATAATGGATGTGGAATAAATCTCGCTCCTGTGCCATGACCTTTGACCCCATTTCGATGATATTCAACAGAACCGGTTCAGCATACCTCCGAAACAACATACTAAAGTTTTGTCCGAATAGAAGCATTTTTAGTCAAGTTATGAGGATAATGGCTGTTCAATAAATCTCGCTCCTGTGTCCTGACCTTTGACCCCATTTCGATGATATTCAACAGAACCGGTTCAGTATACCTCCGGAAGAACATAGTGAAGTTTTGTCGTAATCGAAGCATTTTTAATCAAGTTATGAGGATATAGGCCGTGGAATAAATCTCGCTCCTGTAACTTGACCTTTGACCCCATTTCGATGATATTCAAAAGAACCGGTTCAGTGTACCTCCGGAACAACATGATACAATTTTGTCGTAATCGAAGCATTTTTAGTCAAGTTATGAGGATAATGGCTGTGGAATAAATCTCGCTCCTGTGCCCTGACCTTTGACCCCATTTCTATCATGTTCAACAGAACAGGTTCAGTATACCTCCGGAACAACATACTAAAGTTTTGACTCAAACGAAGCATTTTTACGTAAGTTATGACGCATAAGGGCGATGGAATGGATCGGACTCCTATGTCCTGACCTTTGACCCCATTTCACCCGTTTTCAATAGGGTTCGTTCCCAGGTTATCTCCTACCGCATACTAAAATTTCA
The DNA here is from genome assembly GCA_039090855.1 of Macrothele yani. Classification (NCBI taxonomy): domain Eukaryota; kingdom Metazoa; phylum Arthropoda; class Arachnida; order Araneae; family Macrothelidae; genus Macrothele; species Macrothele yani. The sequence continues at coordinate 104,817,611 of CM076999.1, read as the reverse complement.
TGGAAATCGAACCATTTTTTACTCAAGTTATGAAGCATAAGGATAATGAAATGGATCCCGTTCCTATGTGACCTTTGACCCCATTTCGCCCATTTTCAGCAGAGTTCGTCCCCAGGTGGTCCCCTACCACATATTCAAATTTCATCGAAATCCAACCATTTTTACGCAAATTATGACGCATAAGGGCAATGGAATGGATCCGGCTCCTATGTCCTGACCTTTGACCCCGTTTTCCCATTTTCAGTGGGGTTCGTTCCCAGGTGGTCCCCTACCTCATAATATAATTTCATCGAAATCGAACCATTTTTACGCGAGTTATCGTGCGGACAGGCAGATAGGCAGACGGACAAAGCTGGAGCATATACGCTTCTCCAAATTACGACTGGAAAGCGTAAAAAACATATGCTTCATCAATCACTGAAAACAATCAATTTTACGTAACAATTATTTTCACTTAAATCTTAAAACAATCACATTTTACCATCTGAGCACGGTACACGGTACACAAAATATTAAGCGTTTTGACAAAAAACTTGGGCTCGCTTTTCTATCACTAAGTTAACGATATTTGGAATAATGTCCTTTGATCATGCTGCTTTTAAAAGGGAGCATAGGTGACTGTCACTTAGCCTATTAATTTCAAAGCATTTTACTTGGTTAATTCTTGAAAAAAACTGTTTACATGAGTATGTTGTTCTGAACATAGACAGAACCCGTGCAGCTAAACTGTTAAAAATTTGGTGCCCGGTTGAACTAAACTATGGAGTAACTAAGGAAAAAATCTGCTGCAACCATAACTTGGGGAAACATAAAACCAAGGCATGGTTCAACCTTATACACCAAGTTATGGGTCGACATAACACCAAGATATGGTTCAACCCTTTACGCCAAGTTATGGTTCAACCTTTACACCAAATTATGGTTCACCCTTTACGCCAAATTACCGTTCAATCTAACGCCAAATTTTTGGTTCATTTGATATGCTCTTTATTTACAGCCCATTTTATATAAATAAGGATCAGTACATGTTCAGTTCAACCTCAACATGTACTGATCCTTATTTATATAAAATGTGCTGTAAATAAAGATCATATCAAATGATTTATTAGAGTGCAAATATAAAATCAAATACTATTATATTCAAAATAAATAGGTATATTTAGGTGTAAGTATGCCAGCATTCATTTTTAGCGTGACCTTTCTTACTGCAATATGTGCAATGATTAGCAATTGAGCAATCATTACACATAATTTTGATTGAGTTTTCATTGCAATCATTTTGATTGAGCAATCGAAATATTAAAAAATCCGTAAAAAAAGACCTGTATCCATAAATCAGTAAAATCAAGCAGAAATCCATAAATTTTACAGATAAACCGTAGAAGTTGGTAAATATTGTATTAGTATATTTTGTGTAATTTGTGGAACAATAAAAATGAGGGAGCTACCGACTTTTGGTATACACTGGTCACATTTTTTTTTCAAATTTCTCCCACTGCGTACCATGTTTTGTTTTATTTATTAGAAATATCTTCATATGTACACACACACATTGTTCTAAATTTGCGATATACTATTCCAATGAAAATGATACCTTATTTTCTACATACACTGTAAATGTGTACTGTTTTTTTTTTTTATTGTTTTTTTTTTTTTTTTTGGCGGACCAGTGATTTGGAAATTCGAGTGGTCCGCTGGGCCTGTAGAAGATCTATTTCTAATTTTAACACTGCAAATAGGTCATTGCTTGCTATTTTTTGAGGGTATGGGGGGGGGGGGTTTCGCCAGATGGCAGTCGAAAAATTACGGAATACAGGTATTTCAGAAATTGTTTAAAAAACTTATGTAATAAGTTTAGGCTATAAAATAACTTTTGCAATCATAAAATTTGAAAAAATAAACAGAAAGACTAAACTGTGGCCATACCTTTTCTAATAACAAATAAAGCTTAGTGTTTGTGATCTACTGTTCTGTATAAGTGCTTGAAATAAACTTAAAACATCACATTTTAAAACATGCAGGGGCCACTTAAAAAATAACAAATAGTTTAACAAGTAAACTTACCCTTACACACTGTTAAAAAATTCGCCTTTAGATTAAGAGCAGCGCCCGGCAGCTAGGGGTCCGACCATTGCCCGTCAAATTATGGCTTGGCCCGTTTCTGTGAAAGCCAGTAAAATTAAGATCTCAACCGTAAATACTAAACCCGTAATTTGAAGGGCAATGCTCGTAAAAATAAAATTTGACCGTTTTCAGTTAAACCATTATTTGAAGGACAATGCCGTAAAAGTCATATTTGACTGTTTTCAGTTAAGCCATAATTTGAAGAGCAATTCCTTAAAAATACAGTTTGACTGTTGGTTGGTTGGTTGGTTAGTAGATTTTAATGGCGCAAGGGCCATGGTTGGCCAAAGAGCGCCAAACAAAAGACATCAAAAGAGAACAAAATCAATAAAACTCGGACACAAGGCTAAAAACAGGATGAAGCGGTAAAAGTGAAAGATGGAAATGAATACGGTAAAACTAAATGAGGTTAAAAAAGTCAATTTGCTTAAAAAAGGAGAACAGTTTGACTGTACTCAGCTAAGACTGAATTTCACATTCTTAATTAACTCAATACAGTTTTCAATTAAGCCGTAATCTGAAATTAAAAAGTTTGACCTTGCTCATTTGGATTTCAGAGCAATCCCTGTATTTATGAAGTTTGACCATATTCAGTTAAGCCTCATGGCAAGTAGTCACCCGACTTTTACAAGTAAATGCACATTTTTGGTGGAAGAGTGTGCAAGTAAATTCATGTTTTTTGTGGAAGTGTGTGAGTGTGAAAGCGTTTGATGCTTGGTTTATTACCAATCAATCAATTCAGTTTTAAATGTGAGTAATGATATTTTCATATCTTAAAATTAGGTTTATTACAATATGATAAATAATTACATCAGTTACACACAGATTTGTTTGACATTAATCTTTACAAACTCTGTACACACAGTTGGTTGAACAATACATTGTTTGTTTTAGACATTTTAATTTGCGCATTGTACTAATATAGTATTTGCACAAATGAATACAAAGGGCAGTTATGTAGTAAAGACACATACAGGCATATTCTTATATTTACACGTTATATCAATGACAAACAGAACTACGAACTGGTATCCGAGTATGTTATTGCGTCTATAGGGTATTCAATCCACAGTGGTGTCCAAGTTGGTTTTTCTTTAAGGTTTTGGCTAGTACTACATTTCACATAGGGTTGAGTCATGCTTTTCTTGTTTTCACATTGTGTGCTATTTCATTTTACATTCTACTGAGCACTGTGTTGTCAGTGTTTCCACAACTTTTACGGTCTTGTTTTTTATTTCTAATTTTTGGATATTTACCTACTTTTCACATTTTTAGTAAAAATATGTCAAAAACTAGAAGTGCTGCTTTTGAAAGATCATTTTGTTTCCCCATATTTAAGGTATCAGAAGAAAAAAAAAAAAAAAAAAAACAAGAAATACTTGAATGGAAGTGGGAGCTTGAACTTGATGGGGCATCATTTCAAATCTCAGACACCCACCACCCAGAGAAGAAACGCTTGCTTAGATCCTGATTCTGACTGAGTCATTCTAGAAATTTAACAAATATCATCAATATGTCTAAAATTTTAATTTTTCCTGTTTGGGATGTTTTAGAAATGACTTCAGCGATTAAGGTGGTCCTTTCCACAATGGTGTGTTGCCACAAGGAAACCATTTCGAAACACAAAAACTTTTTGCTATTAAATAGTTGTATGTATAATATCTTGGGAATACCTGAAGATAGTGAAACAATTTTTCATTGATGTACAAATCAGGTGTTTAGTGACAATGGGCAAAAAAAAAAAAAAAAAAAAAAAAAAAACTTCAATGAAAGGAACACGCAGAATCCTTAAATTTCTCAAAAAACAATTTCATCATATCAATTTCAGCACTACCATCTTAAAACAGAAATGCAAAACATGTAAAAATATTAATATTTTTTACATGATTTGCATTTCTGTTTTAAGATGATAGTGCTGAAATTGATATGGTGTATTCCGAGGTCTCGGGTTCCTTTGTTCGATAGCGCGTTGCATGGCATCCCAAATGCGTTCTATCACGTTCAGATCTGGGTACTTGGGGGGGGGGGGATGGTAACACCTCAAACTTAGATGAATGCTCTTCTAACCATAATGTGGCGTCCCAACACTTGTGTGGAGGTGCATTGTCCTGTTGGAACAGGCCCAACCCATCAGCATGAATGCAGCACATGAATGTGTGTACCTCGTCAGAAAGAATGCGCACATAGCGTTGTCCAGTCACAGACGTTTGCGGACGTACCAGGGGTCCCAGTGAAGTCCAGCTAAACACACCCCATTCCATTACGGACCCCCCTCCACACACACACCAGCCGGTACAGTTCCCTGTTGACAGGCTGGATCCATTGCTTCATGGGGTTTGCGCCACACACGAATCCTTCCATCTGCCCGATACAGTTGGAAACGCGAATCGTCAGACCAGGCTACTTGTTTCCAGTCATCAAGTGTCCAGTGGTGGTGTTGCCGTGCCCAAGCGAGGCACATAGCTCTGTGTCGTGCACCCATCTAGGGGACTCGAGTTGGGCGTCGGCTCCCAAAGCCCATATCGTGCAGGGTACGTTGCACAGTCCGGACGCTGATGCTTGTTGAGGCTCGAGCATTGAATTCCGATGATATCTGCGAGAGTGTTGCACGCCTATCGCGTGAAACGATTCTTGACAGCCGACGATGGCCGCGTTCACAGAATGTTTTTTTACGACCACAATGGTATCGTAGGTTGGAGATTTTGCCGGAATTCTTGTAGTCACGGTACACCCTTGCAATGGTCGTCCGTGAATCCGAACTTCGTTTCTACCTCCGAAATACTATGGACCATCTCACGAGCGCCAACTATGACATCGCGTTGAAAACCGCTTAAATCGTTATTACTTGTCATTCTCATGCCGAAAACAGCTCTGACAGCTGGCAAGGATGTCTATCGCTTTATATACGAACTGGCGGACGCAACCGAGTACGCGCATGAGTGACGTTGCAATGTATTTTGCATAAGCTCGTCTGTACCAGTTTTTCTGGCACTTCAGTGTACAGTATATTAGAATTTCGGCATAAAATTAGGTCAAGGGGTTGAGATTAGTGCAAAGGTAACGTCTGAACAACGGGAACTGGGAATCTGAACATTACTAAATCTTAACGTTATTGATGTCATTTTTCCAGAAATTTCACGTTCTACAAAAGAATCTATCGCACCATCGGCGTAGGAAGAACTGTTTCAGAGAAAAATACGAAAATCCACACAAAGACGTTGCCCGTTCGCCATTGTTCCAAGATGGCGGTAGTAAAACAACTCATATAACCTTGAACATTTGGTTGTTAATCAAGGCCTGGAGTAGAACATTTATTTGTAACAAAGATCATTTGGGTCCGAATTAGTTCCTGATTCAAATCTAACTTTCCTGGATTAATTTAACACATTTCTAAATCGAAAATGAAACTTTGAAAAATAAAAATAAAAAAATAAGCCGTCCCGGTGGCGCAGTGGTCTGAGCGCTGGCTTCTGGCCATTCATCCGAGGTAGGTCCGGGTTCGAATCCTGGTGAGGCATGGATGTTGGTTTGTCTTATGTCACTGGCATTCTTCTTTTCCTGGAACCAGTGACCCTAAATTAGGGACGGGCGACTGCTTATAGCCCATTCAGTTGCTCACGGTGGTCGTTAAACCCCAATAAAAAAAAATGAAAGAAAGAAAGAAAAAGAGGTACTTAAAAAAATAAATGGTGGCAATCAGGGCTAGAGAGATATTTTGCAGGGGTCTGAGCAACCAATACGGACAGGAAACGTTTGTCAAATTTAAGAATTACCTAAAAAGCATTTCCCTTAAGAAAGGTATTACGCATTTTCTGAGAAAATATTCCACTATCATTTATTTGTTATTAGCTCTGCATCATTGAAACTGTGTCAAAATGATTAAGATAGAGGTCACGGAAAAGATGAACAGCGAACAGATTCGGCAACACTTGTGATGTGCACTGCTTTTACAATTCTCCGTTTTTGTTAACCTTTCACTAACGAAATTTGCTTTTCTTTGAGGTCAGTATGTGATGAAGCTTTCTAAATACAAAGCTCCATAGCTTAAATTTGCTTTCTTTTTCTTGAAGGTCAATATATGTTGAAATCTTTGAAACTCGAAGTTCTATAGTAAAAAAATATTTTCCTAGAAGGTCAATATGTGATGAAACTTCAGTAACTCGAAATTGTATAACTTATATTTATTTACTTGGGCAACCTGAAGTTCTATAGCTTAAATCGACTTCCTTGCACGTCAATATGCGATGAATATTTCATAACTCGAAGTTCTGTTACTTAAATTTACTTTCCTTAAAAGTCAATATGAGATGAATCTTTCGTAACTCGAAGTTCTATAGCAAAAAATTATTTTCCTAGAAGGTCAATATGTGATGAAACTTTAGTAACTCGAAATTGTATAACTTAAATTTATTTACTTTGGTAACTCGAAGTTCTATAGCTTAAATCGACTTCCCTTGCAAGTAAATATGAAATGAATCTTTCGTAACTCGAAGTTCTATCAGCCGCCCCTGTGGCGCAGTGGTCTAAGGCGCTGGCCTCTGATCATTCGTCCGTCTGGGGTCCGGGTTCGAATCCCGGTGAGGCATGGATGTTGTGTTTGTCTTACGGCACTGGCTCTCTCCCTTCCCTGGAACCAGTGACCCTAAATTAGGGACGGGCGACTGCTTATAGCCCATTGAGTTGCTCACGGTGGTCGTTAAACCTCCAATAAAAAAAAAAAAAAAAAAAAGAAGTTCTATCACACATAAATGGGAAACGAATTTCCCCGAAGAAATAATTCTTCAGAAATGCATGGAAGGCGATACAAAGGTAATAATTGGAACTGATGTGCCGTATTTTCACTGCTGTTCATGTAGCCACTCTTTCAGAAAACTTGAAAATCACATTGCTCTGGAGAGGGAATCGAACCCGGCTCCCGATTACCGATTGAGCATGCTATCCGTTACACCATCCAGGATAAGGAAGTTCCAAGCAATTGAAGCTAAGCAGATGTAACTTAGAAATAAACTATTGGGTTGTCGGAAAAGTCATGACGTATTTTGGCACCCGATGGCGGTTGGGCGGTTTGGAAGTACTAGAGGCATGCGCAGCTCAGTTATCGCTATGGCATTCGACAGGTGCCAGTTCTAGCTGCAGTCTAAAAGGAATAGTGAGCGATTTGGTTGATTTGCGGAGATTTGACATCAAGTTGAAGATGGGAGACCAAACTGTGCATTTTCGCCATATTTTACTGTTTTACTTCCGTAAAGGGAAGAACGCGCGTCAAGATTGTGAAAAGTTGCGTAAAGTGTACGGTGATAATGCTCTATAAGAACGTCAGTGCCAGCGGTGGTTCGCAAAATTCCGTGCTGGTGAATTTGACCTCAACGATGCTCCTCGGTCCGGGAGGCTCACCGAGGATGATGACGACCAAATCAAGGCATTGATCGAGTCAAACCCACGTTACACGACACGAGAGATTGCAGACACATTGCACATCCATCATTCAAGCGTTCACGACCACCTGAAGAAGCTGGGATACCTAAACAAGCTCGATGTGTGGGTTCCTCATGAACTCAAAGAAGCTCAATTGACGGCGCGTACAAACATCTGCGATATCCTCATTAAACGTGAGGAAAACGATCCTTTTTTGAAGCGACTGAAAACTGGTGACAAAAAGTGGATTGTGTACAACAATATGTTGCGCAAAGTCTTGGTCCCGACGTGCTGCTTCATCTCAAACGATATCCAAAGCAGATTTCATCAGCGGAAGGTTCTGGTCTCCGTGTGGTGGGATTTTGAAGGTGTCGTGTTTTTCGAGCTCCTCCCACGGAACCAAACAATCAATTCGAATGTGTACTGTCGGCAATTGGACAGTTTGAACGAATCCATCATCCAGAAACTTCCAGAGCTCATTCATCGTAAAGTGTTGTATTCCATCACGACAACGCGAGACCACACACAAGTTTGATCATCCGCCAAAAATTATTGGAGCTTGGGTGGGATGTGTTGCCACACCCAGCATACTCGCCTGACCTTGCGCCGTTAAACTTCCACTTGTTTCGCTCTCTTTAACAGTCCCTGCGTGGTATAACGTTCAATTCAGATGAGGCTGTAAATCAGCACCTTGTAGAGTTTTTCGCCACGAAAGACAGGTCCTTCTATGAACGAGGCATTCTGCAGCTCACTGAAAGATGGCAAAAGGTTATCGAACAAAACGGGCATTATATCATTAATTGATCTTTGTTCTTTCTATCGATAAATGACCTTCGCAAAACATGGCTAAAATGCGTCATGACTTTTCCGACAACCGAATAACTAAATCTGAAAATTTGTCAGATTTCTAAGTTACATCAGCATGCTGGACCGGTAATCGGGAGACAGGCTCGATTCCCGCTCTAGGGCAATGTAAGTTTCATTTTCAAATTTTCTGAAAGAGTGGTTACATGGACAACAGGGAAAATGCGGCACATCAGTACCAATGATTACATTCAAAGTTTTATAACTTAAATATAGTTTATTTGGAGGTTCATATGGGATGAAAGTTTCGTAACTCGAAGTTTCATAGCTTAACTTTACTTTCCTTAGAAGCGAATATGTAATCAATCTTTCGTAACACGAAGTTCTGTAACTTAAACATACTTTCCTCAGAAGTCAATATGTGATGAATCTTTCGTAACTCCAAGTTCTTTAACTTAAATGTACTTTTTTTGGAGTCAATATGCGATGAACGTTTCGTAATTCGAAGTTTCATAGCTTAAATTTACTTTCCTTAGAAGTCAATACCTAATCAATCTTTCGTAACTCCAAGTTCTTTAACTTAAATGTACTTTCTTTGGAGTCAATATGCGATGAACGTTTCGTAATACGAAGTTTCATAGCTTAAATTTACTTTCCTTGGAAGTCAATATGTTATCAATCTTTCGTAACTCCAAGTTCTTTAACTTAAATGTACTTTCTTTGGAGTCAATATGCGATGAAAGTTTCGTAATTCAATGTTTCATAGCTTAAATTACTTTCCTCAGAAGTCAATATGTAATCAATCTTTCGTAATACGAATTTATGTAATTTAAATATACTTTCCTCAGAAGTCAATATGTGATGAATCTTTCGTAACTCCAAATTCTTTAACTTATATATACTTTCTTTGGAGTCAATATGCGATGAAAGTTTGGTAATTCGAAGTTTCATAGCTGAAATTTACTTTCCTTAAAAGTCAATATCTGATGAATCTTTCGTAACACGAAGTTCTGTAACTTAAATATACTTTCCTCAGAAGTCAATATGTGATGAATCTTTCGTAACTCGAAGTTCTTTAACTTAAATGAACTTTTTTTTTATTGAGGTTTAACAACCATCGTGAGCAACTCAATGGGCTAGAGAAATCACCCATTCCTAATTTAGGGCTACTGGTTCCAAGGAAGAGAGAGAGCCAGTGCCGTAAGACAAACGCAACATCCATGCCTCACCAGGCTTCGAACCCGGATCCATCTCGGACGAATGATCAGAGGCCATCGCTTAGACTACACCACCGGACGGCTAAATTTTTGTACTTTGTTTGGAGGTCAGTATGCGATGAAAGTTTCGTAATTCGAAGTTTCATGCTCAAATTTACTTTCCTTAAAGGTACATGTGTAATGAAAATTTCGTACCTCGAAGTTCTGTGGCTGACATTTCTTTTCCTTCGATGTCAACATGTGTGCATTTCAGCGTTTCCAATCAAAAATAATTGGGAAACTTCAACATCAGAAAAAAAAAAAAAGAAATTCAAAGTCTGTCAAATTCATGAAGAGTTTTTTTTTTTTTTTTGATTGGAGGTTTAACGACCACCGTGAGCAACTCAATGGGCTATAAGCAGTCGCCCGTCCCTAATTTAGGGTCACTGGTTCCAGGGAAGGGAGAGAGCCAGTACCGTAAGACAAACATAACATCCATGCCTCACCGGGATTCGAACCCGGACCCCTTTCGGACGAATGATCAGAGGCCATCGCTTAGACCACTGCGCCACCGGGGCGGCCATAAAGAGTTTCAGGGTTATATAATTTTTAAGGTATCTAAGAAATGTGACTTGCCGATTGTTCGACATCGTGATGGTTGTTTAATTCTGATCGAATAGCACTTATTATATTTTAAGCGCGCGAAAAAGATCGAACTGGCAAAGACTTCTGAAGACTTTATCGCCGATGTCATCTTCAGCGTTCCTTTAAAGAAATGCCTGATAATAATTTTTTGCAACAGTGACATTCTGTGTTTGGAAGCTTTTTCGTAGTGATAAACTGTGCCTATTTCCATATGTAAGACAGAATATCATTACGTGTCGTTTGGACCTATAATGTTCTCTACTAGGGAATACAGGAGAAATGAATCTTCAGATAGCTTTCTTTCCCCCACTTTAGCGTGATGTATTACGGGAAAATCCGCATTAAAATATTCCTGTATGACCGTAAACACGATTCCCCAGTTCAAAAAACGGGGCTTTTCCTACTTCGACTGTGTGTGTGTGTGTGTGCGCGCGTTTAAACAAATCATCCATGGCCGAGGTCACGCGTTTTCCTCGAATTACCCAGATTTGTTTTGTGTTTGTGGGAAGAAGAAAATGGAACGTGTTTCCTCTGAGTCAGTAATAGAAAATGCGGGGAAGAAATGTAGGAATTTTATCGAAACCCGAGCTCTGGAAATTACAGTTTTTTTTTTTTAGTATTTCTCATCTTTTAACGCATTCTTTGGCATGAACACATATATGTTAAAAACGCTTTGCACGCCTACCTATTTGAGGATATGATATTTCTGATTTTAACAGTTTCCCTGAAAAATACCTGTAAAAAATCACCTGAAAAAAAAAAAATTAATAATCAACTGTTTCCCTGTAAAAATCACTTCACAAAAGACAAAATGCAATCATGACCGCCGCCCCGGTGGCGCAGTGGTCTAAGGCGTTGGCCTCTGATCATTCGTCCGTAAGGGGTCCGGGTTCGAATCCCGGTGAGGCATGGATGTTGTGTTTGTCTTACGGCACTGGCTCTCTCCCTTCCCTGGAGCCAGTGACCTTAAATTAGGGACGGGCGACTGCTTATAGCCCATTGAGTTGCTCACGGTGGTCGTTAAACCTCCAATCAAAAAAAAAAAAAAAAAAAAAAAAATCATGACCTAGTTCTTTCGACGAATTTTTCCTTTCCTTTTCTGATATTCATTAATCAAAGTCTTTGCCTAGGGCAATTACTCGAAAATAATTTATCAAGCCGACGTGAAGTAACGCCGTCATATAGGAAAGTGGGTATGCTCTTTCTGAGAAACGAGACTGCAACGCCCCCTGGAGGCGAAATATGGAATTAAGAAAACGAAATGTGTAATATCGCATATAGCACAAAAGTTTCGTTCCCAAAGTGGTAGAGAAGAACGTATTACGTAGAAAATCGGCGTTACAGGTTCGAGAAACGGAAAAAAGAAATGGCAAAGAAGTGCAATGATGGGACTTTGCAAATGCGTGATGGGACTTCGCAAACGCGTTCACGGTTGTCAGGCTGTATACTACGAGCTTGTTAATCACAGATCCAGAAAAGGGAGTTCTCTCGCTCAAGAAAAAAAAAAAAAAAAAAAAAATACAGATTGCCTTCTAATGCACTGGGAATATTCATCACGCAATTTACTGCTCTGAGACCATGCAGAAAGGGGTAGGGGGAGGGGGCTGTTGCTCTTAGGAATACAAATTTCAGTTAAATACACTGCAAATGTTTAAGACATATTTTACTGCTCTGAGACCAGACAGCAAAAAGTCGCTAAAATTCAGCTACGGCTCACACAGACATGGAGAAAAAACGTGTTTCCTCTTGTTCTCTGGAATACAGATATCTCTCTAACACAGTGGGAATGTTCACCACAGATTTTACTGCTTTGAGACCAGGCTGCAGAGAGTCACTTAAGTACTACAGCCTACACAAAGACAAAAACCGGAGCATTTTGTTCCTCTTAGGGATGCAGATTTTCCTCTAATACAATGAAAATGGTCATTACACAATCAGTGGCGTAGCCAGACATTTCTTAAGGGGGGTCCATGGGTTTGGTTCACTGGTGAAAGCCTCGTGTATACGTATATCATCATCATCATTGTCAACCATTATCAATCCAGTGCTGGACAAAGGTCTCTCCAAGCCTCTTCCACAACGATCTGTCTTGTGCCAGTCTCCTCCATGTTACTCCCGCATACTTTCGAATTTCATCCACCCATCTCCCATGTGGTCTTCTTCTGGGTCTTTTCCTGTCCCTTGGAATCCAATCTAAAATCTCGACTGTCCATCGATGGTCAGTTCTTCTGGCAGTATGTCCAGCCCATTGCCATTTCAGGAATTTTACTCTGGTCATGATGTCTTTCACTCTCCTCATTTTTCTGATCCACGAGTTACTCTTCTCATCTCTCCTGGTTACACCAAGCATGCACCTCTCCATGGTTCTTTGAGTTGTCTGCAGCCTTTGTATGTCTCTTTTAGTTAAGGTCCACGTCTCTGGGTCTTCAACAGTGGGATGTTGAAGACCCACAAACGAGAGCAAATGGTCGTCCAGGATATCCCGGTAACGTTGACCTGTGAGGGACGATGTCACACGTACCAGGGGCCCCATTTCAGTCCACGTAAACAGTCCCCAGACGAGAATGTCACCCCCACCAGCTTGAAGAGTACCCTGCTGGCAAGAAGGATCCATCGCTTCATGTGGTTTGCGCCGTACTCGTACCCTGCCATCCGCATGCACCAACGTGAATCTCGACTCATCAGTCCAGGCAACATTTTCCCACATGTCTAGGGTCCAGTGGCGATGTTCCCGCGCCCATGCTAATCTTTTCACTCTGTGATGTGCGGTCAGCAGTGGTGCCCTCGTGGGACGATGGCTTCTGTATCCCATAGCGAGGAGATGGTTCTGGATGGTGTGGCTGCTTACACGTTTTTGTGCACCAGCGTAAAATTGCCGAGTGATTTCTTGCACTGTGACCCGTCTATCCGATGTTACAATGCGAGCTAGCCGACGATGACCCAGCTCATCCAAACGCTGTTGTCCACGGCAGTTGGCTCTTGCAGGGATGGTTTTACCGGATTCGATGTACTTACGGTGCACCCGTGACACAGTGGCTCGTGAAAATCCCAGTGACTGCACGACTTCCGAGATGGAGTGACCCATTCGTCGGGCCCCGACAACTTGCCCACGATCAAATTCGCTTAGATTCTTCGTCTTACCCATACTGCGTCCGACTCTTACTGATTCCCGTGGCATCACTCCTTATATTGTCGGATCGCTGCATACGTCATGTCGTTTCCGTTTACAGGGCCGCCCACAGCGCCACATTTGCATAACGCCAGCTGTCTCTAATTCAATTGCTCTTCAATGTATATTGATACATTAAAAATTTCGAGATGCATTAAAAATTCCAATGTGGACACGATAAAACTTTGGCATGTCACATATTGGCTATGGGTAAGCAGATTTGTCCTACCAGGTTTTATATCTCATTTTTATCTTGGTTTTTAAATTTTAACTATGGTATATATATCCCTCACATTCGGTAAATTCCCCCCACATTGGAAAACTCATCCATAGGAAAATTTACCTATCTTTTTAAGTCAGGGACCGTGCACAAATTGAATTTTACACAAAATATCGAATATAGGCGGGAGATTTCCGAGGTCACCATTTTCAAGCAGTTTAAAACAAACTGCAGCCTTCCAAGCAGCTCAAATATGTGGGGGAAATTACCGGACTTGGCATTTTCATTTTACGTCAATTTATAGATGTTTTCTTTTTTGTCAGTACAAGTAAAATAAAGACTAAATTTCCGGTGTCCGCATTTCGACTTTTACCACAGCTTATACTGTAGTAACAGACGGTCTTCCAAGTAGCGTGGTGGTGGGAAATCTCCGGGGTCAGGATTTCGATGTTTACCCGAATGTATAGTAACAGGTGGTCTTAAAAGTAGCAGCTTGATACTTCTAAGACTGTCTGTTACTAAAAACTGCGGTAAAAGTCGAAATTCTGATCCCGGAGATTTCCCCCCACATTTTAATGGCACTTGTTAAACATCTGTAAATTGTGGTAAAAATCGAAATGCGGAATCCTGAAATTTCCCCCACTCTGCCGACCTTCTACTTCTAAGACCACTTGTTACTACAGTTTATACTCTAAACTATGATAAAAGATGTAATGTCGACCTCCGAAATATCTTCCACATTTCACTGGCACGTGTGAGACATCTATAAATTGCGGTAAAAATCGAAATGGCCCAGCAAAGTTCCCCCATCCTGCCAGCCTGCTTCTTCTAAGACGGTCTGTTTTTCTAAATTACAATACAAATCGAAATGCGAACTATTGTGCTACTTGTAAGGCTGCAGTTTGTTTTAAACTACTAGAAAGGGCCGCGGATGGTCTAATAGTCAACATTCGTAACTGCCACGGAAGAACCTCAGGTTCGATCCCAGCAGGTACGAATGCTCGCTCGAACCACTAAATATCCGCCGTGCGTCGAATGGGCACGTTAAGCCGTCGGATCCCGGGTACTGGTTCCCCCGATAATAAATCAGGGCGTCTTCCTACCCCTTTCTACTTCGCTTCCGTGTCACTTTCCTATCGGGCACTCTAGCCCAAATCTCCTAGCTTCCTATTTCTAAGGGTTGTTTAAGACCTGGGGTCAGACACACCCTTCCTAAAATCCTCAACATATGATCTGATCTGATCTACAAGAGCATTGTGGGCACGTTAAGAACTCGGGCCACAGGTACTGCCCCCCGGTAGTAAATAAGGGCGTCTTCTACCTCGCTTCCGTGTCACTTTCCTATCGGGCACTCTATCCCAAATCTCCTAGCTTCCTATTTCTAAGGGTTGTTTAAGACCTGGGGTCAGACACTCCTTCCTAAAATCCTCTACATATGATCTGATCTGATCTACAAGAGCATTGTGGGCACGTTAAGCCCTCAGGCCACAGGTACTGCCCCCCCCCCGGTAGTAAATAAGGGCGTCTTCTACCTCGCTTCCGTGTCACTTTCCTATCGGGCACTCTATCCCAAATCTCCTAGCTTCCTATTTCTAAGGGTTGTTTAAGACCTGGGGTCAGACACTCCCTTCCTAAAATCCTCTACATATGATCTGATCTGATCTACAAGAGCATTGTGGGCACGTTAAGCCCTCGGGCCACAGGTACTGGCTCCCCGGTAGTAAATAAATGCGTCTTCTACCTCGCTTCCGTGTCACTTTCCTATCGGGCACTCTAGCCCAAATCTCCTAGCTTCCTATTTCTAAGGGTTGTTTAAGACCTGGGGTCAGACACTCCCTTCCTAAAATCCTCTACATATGATCTGATCTGATCTACAAGAGCATTGTGGGCACGTTAAGCCCTCGGGCCACAGGTACTGGCCCCCCGGTAGTAAATAAGGGCGTCTTCTACCTCGCTTCCGTGTCACTTTCCTATCGGGCACTCTATCCCAAATCTCCTAGCTTCCTATTTCTAAGGGTTGTTTAAGACCTGGGGTCAGACACTCCCTTCATAAAATCCTCTACATATGATCTGATCTGATCTACAAGAGCATTGTGGGCACGTTAAGCCCTCGGGCCACAGGTACTGGCCCCCGGTAGTAAATAAGGGCGTCTTCTACCTCGCTTCCGTGTCACTTTCCTATCGGGCACTCTAGCCCAAATCTCCTAGCTTCGTATTTCTAAGGGTTGTTTAAGACCTGGGGTCAGACACTCCCTTCCTAAAATCCTCTACATATGATCTGATCTGATCTACAAGAGCATTGTGGGCACGTTAAACCCTCGGGCCACAGGTACTGGCCCCCGGTAGTAAATAAGGGCGTCTTCTACCTCGCTTCCGTGTCACTTTCCTATCGGGCACTCTATCCCAAATCTCCTAGCTTCCTATTTCTAAGGGTTGTTTAAGACCTGGGGTCAGACACTCCCTTCCTAAAATCCTCTACATATGATCTGATCTGATCTACAAGAGCATTGTGGGCACGTTAAGCCCTCGGGCCACAGGTACTGGCCCCCGGTAGTAAATAAGGGCGTCTTCTACCTCGCTTCCGTGTCACTTTCCTATCGGGCACTCTATCCCAAATCTCCTAGCTTCCTATTTCTAAGGGTTGTTTAAGACCTGGGGTCAGACACTCCCTTCCTAAAATCCTCTACATATGATCTGATCTGATCTACAAGAGCATTGTGGGCACGTTAAGCCCTCGGGCCACAGGTACTGCCCCCCCGGTAGTAAATAAGGGCGTCTTCTACCTCGCTTCCGTGTCACTTTCCTATCGGGCGCTCTATCCCAAGTCTAATAGCTTCCTATTTCTAAGGGTTGTTTAAGACCTGGGGTCAGACACTCCCTTCCTAAAATCCTCTACATATGATCTGATCTGATCTACAAGAGCATTGTGGGCACGTTAAGCCCTCGGGCCACAGGTACTGCCCCCCCCCCCGGTAGTAAATAAGGGTGTCTTCTACCTCGCTTCCGCGTCACTTTCCTATCGGGCACTCTAGCCCAAATCTCCTAGCTTCCTATTTCTAAGGGTTGTTTAAGACCTGGGGTCAGACACTCCCTTCCTAAAATCCTCTACATATGATCTGATCTGATCTACAAGAGCATTGTGGGCACGTTAAGCCCTCGGGCCACAGGTACTGGCCCCCCGGTAGTAAATAAGGGTGTCTTCTACCTCGTTTCCGTGTCACTTTCCTATCGGGCACTCTAGCCCAAATCTCCTAGCTTCCTATTTCTAAGGGTTGTTTAAGACCTGGGGTCAGACACTCCCTTCCTAAAATCCTCTACATATGATCTGATCTGATCTACAAGAGCATTGTGGGCACGTTAAGCCCTCGGGCCACAGGTACTGGCCCCCGGTAGTAAATAAGGGTGTCTTCTACCTCGCTTCCGTGTCACTTTCCTATCGGGCACTCTAGCCCAAATCTCCTAGCTTCCTATTTCTAAGGGTTGTTTAAGACCTGGGGTCAGACACTCCCTTCCTAAAATCCTCAACATATGATCTGATCTGATCTACAAGAGCATTGTGGGCACGTTAAGCCCTCGGGCCACAGGTACTGCCCCCCTGGTAGTAAATAAGGGCGTCTTCTACCTCGCTTCCGTGTCACTTTCCTATCGGGCACTCTATCCCAAATCTCCTAGCTTCCTATTTCTAAGGGTTGTTTAAGACCTGGGGTCAGACACTCCCTTCCTAAAATCCTCTACATATGATCTGATCTGATCTACAAGAGCATTGTGGGCACGTTAAGCCCTCAGGCCACAGGTACTGCCCCCCCCCGGTAGTAAATAAGGGCGTCTTCTACCTCGCTTCCGTGTCACTTTCCTATCGGGCACTCTATCCTAAATCTCCTAGCTTCCTATTTCTAAGGGCTGTTTAAGACCTGGGGTCAGACACTCCCTTCCTAAAATCCTCTACATATGATCTGATCTGATCTACAAGAGCATTGTGGGCACGTTAAGCCCTCGGGCCACAAGTACTGGCCCCCGGTAGTAAATAAGGGCGTCTTCTACCTCGCTTCCGTGTCACTTTCCTATCGGGCACTCTATCCCAAATCTCCTAGCTTCCTATTTCTAAGGGTTGTTTAAGACCTGGGGTCAGGGACTCCCTTCCTAAAATCCTCTACATATGATCTGATCTGATCTACAAGAGCATTGTGGGCACGTTAAGCCCTCGGGCCACAGGTACTGCCCCCCGGTAGTAAATAAGGGCGTCTTCTACCTCGCTTCCGTGTCACTTTCCTATCGGGCACTCTAACCCAAATCTCCTAGCTTCCTATTTCTAAGGGCTGTTTAAGACCTGGGGTCAGGGACTCCCTTCCTAAAATCCTCTACATATGATCTGATCTGATCTACAAGAGCATTGTGGGCACGTTAAGCCCTCGGGCCACAGGTACTGGCACCCCGGTAGTAAATAAAGACGTCTTCTACCTCGCTTCCGTGTCACTTTCCTATCGGGCACTCTATCCCAAATCTCCTAGCTTCCTATTTCTAAGGGTTGTTTAAGACCTGGGGTCAGGGACTCCCTTCCTAAAATCCTCTACATATGATCTGATCTGATCTACAAGAGCATTGTGGGCACGTTAAGCCCTCGGGCCACAGGTACTGCCCCCCCCCCCGGTAGTAAATAAGGACGTCTTCTACCTCGCTTCCGTGTCACTTTCCTATCGGGCACTCTATCCCAAATCTCCTAGCTTCCTATTTCTAAGGGCTGTTTAAGACCTGGGGTCAGGGACTCCCTTCCTAAAATCCTCTACATATGATCTGATCTGATCTACAAGAGCATTGTGGGCACGTTAAGCCCTCGGGCCACAGGTACTGGCCCCCCGGTAGTAAATAAGGGCGTCTTCTACCTCGCTTCCGTGTCACTTTCCTATCGGGCACTCTATCCCAAATCTCCTAGCTTCCTATTTCTAAGGGTTGTTTAAGACCTAGGGTCAGACACTCCCTTCCTAAAATCCTCTACATATGATCTGATCTGATCTACAAGAGCATTGTGGGCACGTTAAGCCCTCGGGCCACAGGTACTGGCCCCCCGGTAGTAAATAAGGGCGTCTTCTACCTCGCTTCCGTGTCACTTTCCTATCGGGCACTCTATCCCAAATCTCCTAGCTTCCTATTTCTAAGGGTTGTTTAAGACCTAGGGTCAGACACTCCCTTCCTAAAATCCTCTACATATGATCTGATCTGATCTACAAGAGCATTGTGGGCACGTTAAGCCCTCGGGCCACAGGTACTGGCCCCCCGGTAGTAAATAAGGGCGTCTTCTACCTCGCTTCCGTGTCACTTTCCTATCGGGCACTCTATCCCAAATCTCCTAGCTTCCTATTTCTAAGGGTTGTTTAAGACCTAGGGTCAGACACTCCCTTCCTAAAATCCTCTACATATGATCTGATCTGATCTACAAGAGCATTGTGGGCACGTTAAGCCCTCGGGCCACAGGTACTGGCCCCCCGGTAGTAAATAAGGGCGTCTTCTACCTCGCTTCCGTGTCACTTTCCTATCGGGCACTCTATCCCAAATCTCCTAGCTTCCTATTTCTAAGGGTTGTTTAAGACCTGGGGTCAGACACTCCCTTCCTAAAATCCTCTACATATGATCTGATCTGATCTACAAGAGCATTGTGGGCACGTTAAGCCCTCAGGCCACAGGTACTGCCCCCCCCCCGGTAGTAAATAAGGGCGTCTTCTACCTCGCTTCCGTGTCACTTTCATATCGGGCACTCTATCCTAAATCTCCTAGCTTCCTATTTCTAAGGGCTGTTTAAGACCTGGGGTCAGACACTCCCTTCCTAAAATCCTCTACATATGATCTGATCTGATCTACAAGAGCATTGTGGGCACGTTAAGCCCTCGGGCCACAAGTACTGGCCCCCCGGTAGTAAATAAGGGCGTCTTCTACCTCGCTTCCGTGTCACTTTCCTATCGGGCACTCTATCCCAAATCTCCTAGCTTCCTATTTCTAAGGGTTGTTTAAGACCTGGGGTCAGGGACTCCCTTCCTAAAATCCTCTACATATGATCTGATCTGATCTACAAGAGCATTGTGGGCACGTTAAGCCCTCGGGCCACAGGTACTGCCCCCGGTAGTAAATAAGGGCGTCTTCTACCTCGCTTCCGTGTCACTTTCCTATCGGGCACTCTATCCCAAATCTCCTAGCTTCCTATTTCTAAGGGCTGTTTAAGACCTGGGGTCAGGGACTCCCTTCCTAAAATCCTCTACATATGATCTGATCTGATCTACAAGAGCATTGTGGGCACGTTAAGCCCTCGGGCCACAGGTACTGGCACCCCGGTAGTAAATAAAGACGTCTTCTACCTCGCTTCCGTGTCACTTTCCTATCGGGCACTCTATCCCAAATCTCCTAGCTTCCTATTTCTAAGGGTTGTTTAAGACCTGGGGTCAGGGACTCCCTTCCTAAAATCCTCTACATATGATCTGATCTGATCTACAAGAGCATTGTGGGCACGTTAAGCCCTCGGGCCACAGGTACTGCCCCCCCCCCCGGTAGTAAATAAGGGCGTCTTCTACCTCGCTTCCGTGTCACTTTCCTATCGGGCACTCTATCCCAAATCTCCTAGCTTCCTATTTCTAAGGGCTGTTTAAGACCTGGGGTCAGGGACTCCCTTCCTAAAATCCTCTACATATGATCTGATCTGATCTACAAGAGCATTGTGGGCACGTTAAGCCCTCGGGCCACAGGTACTGGCCCCCCGGTAGTAAATAAGGGCGTCTTCTACCTCGCTTCCGTGTCACTTTCCTATCGGGCACTCTATCCCAAATCTCCTAGCTTCCTATTTCTAAGGGTTGTTTAAGACCTAGGGTCAGACACTCCCTTCCTAAAATCCTCTACATATGATCTGATCTGATCTACAAGAGCATTGTGGGCACGTTAAGCCCTCGGGCCACAGGTACTGGCCCCCGGTAGTAAATAAGGGCGTCTTCTACCTCGCTTCCGTGTCACTTTCCTATCGGGCACTCTATCCCAAATCTCCTAGCTTCCTATTTCTAAGGGTTGTTTAAGACCTAGGGTCAGACACTCCCTTCCTCAAATCCTCTACATATGATCTGATCTGATCTACAAGAGCATTGTGGGCACGTTAAGCCCTCGGGCCACAGGTACTGGCCCCCGGTAGTAAATAAGGGCGTCTTCTACCTCGCTTCCGTGTCACTTTCCTATCGGGCACTCTATCCCAAATCTCCTAGCTTCCTATTTCTAAGGGTTGTTTAAGACCTAGGGTCAGACACTCCCTTCCTAAAATCCTCTACATATGATCTGATCTGATCTACAAGAGCATTGTGGGCACGTTAAGCCCTCGGGCCACAGGTACTGGCCCCCCGGTAGTAAATAAGGGCGTCTTCTACCTCGCTTCCGTGTCACTTTCCTATCGGGCACTCTATCCCAAATCTCCTAGCTTCCTATTTCTAAGGGCTGTTTAAGACCTGGGGTCAGGGACTCCCTTCCTAAAATCCTCTACATATGATCTGATCTGATCTACAAGAGCATTGTGGGCACGTTAAGCCCTCGGGCCACAAGTACTGGCCCCCCGGTAGTAAATAAGGGCGTCTTCTACCTCGCTTCCGTGTCACTTTCCTATCGGGCACTCTATCCCAAATCTCCTAGCTTCCTATTTCTAAGGGTTGTTTAAGACCTAGGATCAGACACTCCCTTCCTAAAATCCTCTACATCTGATCTGATCTGATCTACAAGAGCATTGTGGGCACGTTAAGCCCTCGGGCCACAGGTACTGGCCCCCCGGTAGTAAATAAGGGCGTCTTCTACCTCGCTTCCGTGTCACTTTCCTATCGGGCACTCTATCCCAAATCTCCTAGCTTCCTATTTCTAACGGTTGTTTAAGACCTAGGGTCAGACACTCCCTTCCTAAAATCCTCTACATATGATCTGATCTGATCTACAAGAGCATTGTGGGCACGTTAAGCCCTCGGGCCACAGGTACTGGCCCCCGGTAGTAAATAAGGGCGTCTTCTACCTCGCTTCCGTGTCACTTTCCTATCGGGCACTCTATCCCAAATCTCCTAGCTTCCTATTTCTAAGGGTTGTTTAAGACCTAGGGTCAGACACTCCCTTCCTAAAATCCTCTACATATGATCTGATCTGATCTACAAGAGCATTGTGGGCACGTTAAGCCCTCGGGCCACAGGTAATATCCCCCCGGTAGTAAATAAGGGCGTCTTCTACCTCGCTTCCGTGTCACTTTCCTATCGGGCACTCTATCCCAAATCTCCTAGCTTCCTATTTCTAAGGGCTGTTTAAGACCTGGGGTCAGGGACTCCCTTCCTAAAATCCTCTACATATGATCTGATCTGATCTACAAGAGCATTGTGGGCACGTTAAGCCCTCGGGCCACAAGTACTGGCCCCCGGTAGTAAATAAGGGCGTCTTCTACCTCGCTTCCGTGTCACTTTCCTATGGGGCACTCTATCCCAAATCTCCTAGCTTCCTATTTCTAAGGGTTGTTTAAGACCTGGGATCAGACACTCCCTTCCTAAAATCCTCTACATCTGATCTGATCTGATCTACAAGAGCATTGTGGGCACGTTAAGCCCTCCGGCCACAGGTACTGGCCCCCCGGTAGTAAATAAGGGCGTCTTCTACCTCGCTTCCGTGTCACTTTCCTATCGGGCACTCTATCCCAAATCTCCTAGCTTCCTATTTCTAAGGGTTGTTCAAGACCTAGGGTCAGACACTCCCTTCCTAAAATCCTCTACATATGATCTGATCTGATCTACAAGAGCATTGTGGGCACGTTAAGCCCTCGGGCCACAGGTACTGGCCCCCCGGTAGTAAATAAGGGCGTCTTCTACCTCGCTTCCGTGTCACTTTCCTATCGGGCACTCTATCCCAAATCTCCTAGCTTCCTATTTCTAAGGGCTGTTTAAGACCTGGGGTCAGGGACTCCCTTCCTAAAATCCTCTACATATGATCTGATCTGATCTACAAGAGCATTGTGGGCACGTTAAGCCCTCGGGCCACAAGTACTGGCCCCCCGGTAGTAAATAAGGGCGTCTTCTACCTTGCTTCCGTGTCACTTTCCTATCGGGCACTCTATCCCAAATCTCCTAGCTTCCTATTTCTAAGGGCTGTTTAAGACCTGGGGTCAGGGACTCCCTTCCTAAAATCCTCTACATATGATCTGATCTGATCTACAAGAGCATTGTGGGCACGTTAAGCCCTCGGGCCACAGGTACTGGCCCCCCGGTAGTAAATAAGGGCGTCTTCTACCTCGCTTCCGTGTCACTTTCCTATCGGGCACTCTATCCCAAATCTCCTAGCTTCCTATTTCTAAGGGCTGTTTAAGACCTGGGGTCAGGGACTCCCTTCCTAAAATCCTCTACATATGATCTGATCTGATCTACAAGAGCATTGTGGGCACGTTAAGCCCTCGGGCCACAGGTACTGGCCCCCCGGTAGTAAATAAGGGCGTCTTCTACCTCGCTTCCGTGTCACTTTCCTATCGGGCACTCTAGCCCAAATCTCCTAGCTTCCTATTTCTAAGGGTTGTTTAAGACCTGGGGTCAGGGACTCCCTTCCTAAAATCCTCTACATATGATCTGATCTGATCTACAAGAGCATTGTGGGCACGTTAAGCCCTCGGGCCACAGGTACTGGCCCCCCGGTAGTAAATAAGGGCGTCTTCTACCTCGCTTCCGTGTCACTTTCCTATCGGGCACTCTATCCCAAATCTCCTAGCTTCCTATTTCTAAGGGCTGTTTAAGACCTGGGGTCAGGGACTCCCTTCCTAAAATCCTCTACATATGATCTGATCTGATCTACAAGAGCATTGTGGGCACGTTAAGCCCTCGGGCCACAAGTACTGGCCCCCCGGTAGTAAATAAGGGCGTCTTCTACCTCGCTTCCGTGTCACTTTCCTATCGGGCACTCTATCCCAAATCTCCTAGCTTCCTATTTCTAAGGGCTGTTTAAGACCTGGGGTCAGGGACTCCCTTCCTAAAATCCTCTACATATGATCTGATCTGATCTACAAGAGCATTGTGGGCACGTTAAGCCCTCGGGCCACAAGTACTGGCCCCCCGGCAGTAAATAAGGGCGTCTTCTACCTCGCTTCCGTGTCACTTTCCTATCGGGCACTCTATCCCAAATCTCCGAACTTCCTATTTCTAAGGGTTGTTTAAGACCTGGGGTCAGACACTCCCTTCCTAAAATCCTCTACATATGATCTGATCTGATCTACAAGAGCATTGTGGGCACGTTAAGCCCTCGGGCCACAGGTACTGGCCCCCCGGTAGTAAATAAGGGCGTCTTCTACCTCGCTTCCGTGTCACTTTCCTATCGGGCACTCTGGCCCAAATCTCCTAGCTTCCTACTTCTAAGGGTGCTGCGTATGGGGCTCCGATGCAGACGGATCGTCACTGCACCTTTGCTAACGAAGTTGCTTCGGCAGAAATATTTTACATTTGAACTGCAGTATCGGAATTGGACCTCTGCTGATTGGCAAAGTATTGCCTTCTCCGATGAGTCACGTTTTCTGCTTTGGATGTTGGCGTATAAGGCGAGAAACATCGGAGAGCAAACACTACACATTCATTGCTGGAAGAATACAAGCTGGTGGGGGCAGCGTTATGGTCTGGAGAATGTTTTCGTGGCATTCCTTGGGTCTACTTATACCTGTGAAAGACACTATTGACCGAAATCATTACGAATCCATCCTTGCAGACCACATAAACCCATACATGCTGATTGTGTTCCCTGGGGCGGATTGAATCTTCCAGCACGACAATGCGGCGTGTCACACAGCAAGAAATGTCCGAGAGTGGTTGGAAGAGCACGATGAAAACTTCAAAGTACTTCCCTGGTCCTCTAATTCCACAGACTTATACCCAATGGAGTATGTGTGGGACAACCTCGATCGTGTTGTTCGCTCTATGGATCCTCCACCACGCACCCTCCAGCAGCTGTGAGATGCACTGCAGTCAGCATGGCTCCACATATCTGTGAACACCTTCCAGCACCTTACTGAATCACTCCCAGCGCATCGAGCTGCTGTCCGCGCTGCACCCGGCGGTTACTCTGCATATTAGCTGGTGGTCACAATAATGTGACTCGACCGTGTATTACACAATTGTCCACGAGGACAAATACACACACACAAAGACACATATGTTTTGAGATCTTTCTGTCCTGTAGGATCGAAAGATCTCATGTTTTTAACCATGTTACAACGAAGTAAATTTCTCCGTCATTTTTGGCCCACGCCAGGAATCGAACCCGAGTCCACTCATTCCGGAAGAAGTCGCTCTACCAACTGAGTTACGCAGACGTTCGTTCTTGCTGCTATCTGCCTTTATGTCGTGTGCGTCCTGCGGGACAGGTACGTCACATCTCCCCCCTTCGAAAGAGGGCCGGGGGCATGGCCCACGGGTCAGCCGTGACCATGAATTGCCATAGGCAGTCATCCGCTGTAGAACGTGCACTTGAGAACTCCCAGTCAATCTGGTGTGTGGAATGCAACGTCACACACATTTATTTTTCGAAGCGCTAAAAAAGGGATTCTCTTATTTTCCCTATCTCGCGGTGTGGAAAAAACATCACACCATTGCGAGATCTTGAACAGCCGGGTCATCCGGGAAGTTCGGGCGGCATTATAACGAAGTAAATTTCTTCGTCGTTTTTGTTCCACGCCGGGAATCTAACCCGAGTCCACTTATTCCGGAAGAAGTCGCTCTACCAACTGAGCTACGCAGACGTTCGTTCTTGCTGCTAGCTATCTGCCTTTATGTCGTGTGCGTACTGCGGGGAAGGCACGTCACAATGTATTTGTGTAATTTTAAAGATTAAAGATTTTATTGCCGCCCCGGTGGCGCAGTGGTCTAAGCAATGGCCTCTGATCATTCGTCCGAAAGGGGTCCGGGCTTGAATCACCCGGTGAGACATGGATGTTGTGTTTGTCTTACGGCACTGGCTCTCTCCCTTCCCTGGAGCCAGTGACCCTAAATTAGAGACGGGCGACTGCTTATAGCCCATTGAGTTGCTCACGGTAGTCGTTAAACCTCCAATCAAAAAAAAAAAAAAAAAAAAAAAAGATCTTACTTGTCATGATTTTTAATTGTAACACATTTTTCATCATGCGTTGACGGATACTGCTTTCGTCTGGTAGCCTTGACTGATTCTCCATAACTAAAAGACTCGTACTCCATTAGACAACGACATTTCTAGCCTGAAATGTTGTCAAATGTGTTTTCATTTGTCGTCTTACGATGTACTTCTTCAAAGCCATGAAATATTGCGCACAAATGCTATCCTTTTATTTTTTTGCTGTACGTGACGGAGTTAAATTGAATATGCTATTAGGTAGGTAACGTAAACATATTATTCATTACGTGCTGTGCAAACGAAAAAGCAAGAGGAAGGTCGAGTAAGTTTCTCCTATTACTGAGACGAAAGTTAAATTTAGTGATTCCAAACCGCCACTGCTAAAATAAAAACAAAACTTTTTGCAGAGACGCGAAGAAAAGAAATGGAACGGGCAGTTGAAATCTGATGGATATGTGCGTGCGTGAAGGCAAGACGGTGGAGACATGTTACATTCAAGCGTTTCTTTGTTTAATGACTTCTTCTATTCTGGAAAGAAGCCAGAGTTTTGAGCGTCTTTCTCAAAACATCGCTGCCGCTCGCGAAGATTTTTCGGAGTGATGTTAAAGCACAGTTTATTTATACAGCAAATAACAAAAAAAAAAAAAAAAACATATTTACAGAAAAGAGAAGGGAACCTAACAAATGAATGTACCGTCTCCATATTTAAAGCAGAAATATTTGCAGAACACGCAAAAATGATTTCGTTTACCTTTCCAACCGCAGGTTGAAGAACCGTATATGCTCCAGCTTTGTCCGTCTGTCTGTCCGTCCGTCTGCACGATAACGCGCGTAAAAATGGTTCGATTTCGATGAAATTTTACTATGTGGTGGGGGACAACCTAGGGACGAACGCTATTGAAAATACTCGAAATGGGGGTCAAAGGTCAGGACTTAGGAGCCGGATCCATTCCATCGCCCTTATGCGTCTTAACTTACGTAAAAATGCTTCGATTCCGATAAAACTTTATCATGTTGTTCTGGCGGTACACTGAACCGGTTCTGTTTTTTATAATCGAAACGGGGTCAAAGTTCAGGGCACAAAAGCGAGATTTATCCCATAGCCATCATCCTGATAACTTGACTAAAAATGCTTCTATTGCGACAAAGCTTTAGTATGTTGTTCCGGAGGTATACTGAACCGGTTCTGTTTAATATAATCGAAACGGGGTCAAAATTCAGGGCACAAAAGCGAGATTTATTCCATAGCCATCATCCTGATAACTTGACTAAAAATGCTTCTGTTGCGACAAAGTTTTAGTATGTTGTTCCGGAGGTATACTGAACCGGTTCTGTTTAATATAATCGAAACGGGGTCAAAGTTGAGGGCACAAAAGCGAGATTTATTCCATAGCCATCATCCTGATAACTTGACTAAAAATGCTTCTATTGCGACAAAGCTTTAGTATGTTGTTCCGGAGGTTTACTGAACCGGTTCTGTTTAATATAATCGAAACGGTGTCAAAGTTCAGGGCACAAAAGCGAAATGTATTCCATAGCCATCATCCTGATAACTTGAATAAAAATGCTTCTATTGCGACAAAGCTTTAGTATGTTGTTCCGGAGGTATACTGAACCGGTTCTGTTTAATATAACCGAAACGGGGTCAAAGTTCAGGGCACAAAAGCGAGATTTATTCCATAGCCATCATCCTGATAACTTGACTAAAATGCTTCTTTTGCGACAAAGCTTTAGTATGTTGTTCCGGAGGTATACTGAACCGGTTCTAATTAATATAATCGAAATGGGGTCAAAGGCCAGGGCACAGGAGCGAGATTTATTCCGCAGCCATTATCCTCATAACTTGACTGAAAACGCTTCTATTGCGACAAAGCTTTAGTACGTTGTTCCGGAGGTATACTGAACAGGTTCTGTTGAATATCATCGAAACGAGGTCAAAGTTCAGGGCACAGGAGTGATATTTATTGCACAACCATTATCCTCATAACTTGACTAAGAGTGCTTCTATTGCGACAGAACTTTTGTAAGTTGTTCCGGAGGTATACTGAACCGGTTCTGTTGAATATAATCGAAACGGGGTCAAAGTTCAGGGCACAAAAGCGAGATTTATTCCATAGCAATCATCCTGAAAATTTGACTAAAAATGCTTCTATTGCGACAAAGCTTTAGTATGTTGTTCCGGAGGTATACTGAACCGGTTCTGTTTAATATAATCGAAACGGGGTCAAAGTTGAGGGCACAAAAGCAAGATTTATTCCATAGCCATCATCCTGATAACTTGACTAAAAATGCTTCTGTTGCGACAAAGCTTTAGTATGTTGTTCCGGAGGTATACTGAACCGGTTCTGTTTAATATAATCGAAACGGGGTCAAAGTTGAGGGCACAAAAGCGAGATTTATCCCATAGCCATCATCCTGATAACTTGACTAAAAATGCTTCTGTTGCGACAAAGCTTTAGTATGTTGTTCCGGCGATATAATGAACCGGTTGTGTTTAATATAATCGAAACGGTGTCAAAGTTCAGGGCACAAAAGCGAGATTTATTCCATAGCCATCATCCTGATAACTTGACTAAAAATGCTTCTATTGCGACAAAGCTTTAGTATGTTGTTCCGGAGGTATTCTGAACCGGTTCTGTTCAATATAATCGAAACGGGGTCAAAGTTCAGGGCACAAAAACGAGATTTATTCCATAGCCATCATCCTGATAACTTGACTAAAAATGCTTCTATTGCGACAAAGCTTTAGTATGTTGTTCCGGAGGTATACTGAACCGGTTCTGTTTAATATAATCGAAACGGTGTCAAAGTTCAGGGCACAAAAGCGAGATTTATTCCATAGCCATCATCCTGATAACTTGACTAAAAACGCTTCTATTGTGACAAAGCTTTAGTACGTTGTTCCGGAGGTATACTGAACAGGTTCTGTTGAATATCATCGAAACGGGGTCAAAGTTCAGGGCACAGGAGTGATATTTATTGCACAACTATTATCCTCATAACTTGACTAAGAGTGCTTCTATTGCGACAGAACTTTTGTAAGTTGTTCCAGAGGTATACTGAACCGGTTCTGTTGAATATAATCAAAATGGGGTCAAAGGTCAGGGCACAGAAGCGAGATATTATTCCACAGCCATTATCCTCATAACATGAGTAATAATTTGAGCAATGGTTTCTGGTATGTTTAAAATTGTATCATAATCAATGCATTGCATGATTTTACTAACTTGTTCTTTTATTCACCTAACCTTTCTCATTCACCTTTCTGCTTATGGGACATTCGGAGTATCCTTGATGGTACAAAGTCACTATTTTTTCCCTGTGAGTAACACTTAATGACGCTTTTTTGCCCATTTTTCGCTACATAGGAAATGCGTACAAAACCTCGCAGCATGAAAACCAGAAGCAAACTGACGCTCGCATGCACGCTTCCCCCAACTTTAACAACAGTTGCCGCTGTAGGATGATGCAACGCGGATAGGAAGTTGGGAAATAACGACAGTAGCTGACGGAATCGGCAGAAATCTCCTAATACCAACAGATGGTCTTAAAGTTTTTCAAATGACTGTAAACAATTACTAAATTATGGCGTATTTTCTATATAGCCCATTTATCGCTATGTAAACCAAGCCCATTTTCTGCTATGTAGAAAATGGGTACAAAACCTCTCAGAATGAAAACCAGAAGAAAACTGACGTTCGCACGCACGCTTCCCCTAACTCTATCAACAGCTGTCGCTGTAGGATGATGCAACGCGGACAGGAAGTTGAGTAATACAGACAGTAGCTGACGCTATCGGTAGAAATCTCCTAATACAAACAGATGTTCTAAAACTTTTAAAAGTGACTTTAAATATTTACTAAATTATGGCGGCAGCAATGGTAAGTATTTCGACTGTTTAGTTTCTCAAATGAAATATTTGTTTTTATTTTTATAATTGTTATTTAGGACATAAGAGCGGGATCCATTCCATTGCCCTTATGCGTCATAACTTATGTAAAAATGCTTTGATTGCGACAAACCTTCATCATGTTGTTCCGGAGATGCACTGGACCGGTTCTGTTGAATTTAATCGAAATGGGGTCAAAGATCAGGGCACAGGAGCAATATTTATTCCACAGCCATTATCCTCATAACTTGACTAAGAGTGCTTCTATTGCGACAGAACTTTTGTAAGTTGTTCCGGAGGTATACTGAACCGGTTCTGTTGAATATAATCAAAACGGGGTCAAAGTTCAGGGCACAAAAGCGAGATTTATTCCATAGATATCATCCTGATAACTTGACTAAAAATGCTTCTATTGCGACAAAGCTTTAGTATGTTGTTCCGGAGGTATACTGTACCGGTTCTGTTTAATATAATCGAAACGGGGTCAAAGGTCATGGCACAAAAGCAAGATTTATTCCATAGCTATCATCCTGATAACTTGACTAAAAATGCTTCTATTGCGACAAAGCTTTAGTATGTTGTTCCGGAGGTATACGGAACCGGTTCTGTTTAATATAATCGAAATGGGGTCAAAGGCCAGGGCACAAGAGCGAAATTTATTCCACAGCCATTATCCTCATAACTTGCCTAAAATTGCATCTATTGCGATAAAACTTTAGTATGTTGTTCCGGAGGTACACAAAATTAATTCTGTTTAATATCTTCGAAATGGGGTCAAAGGTCAGGTCACAGGAGCGAGATTTATTCCACAGCCATTATCCTCATAACTTGACTAAAAATGCATCCATTGCGATAAAACTTTAGTATGTTGTTCCGGAGGTATACTGAACCAGTTCTTTTGAATGTCACCGAAATGGGGTCAAAGGTCAAGGCATAGGAGCGAAATTTATTCCACAGCCATTATGCTCCTAACTTGACTAAATTTGCATCTATTGCGATAAAACTTTAGTATGTTGTTCCGGAGGTATACTGAACCGGTGCTTTTGAATATCAGTGAAATGGGGTCAAAGGTGAGCGAGATTTATTCCACAGTCATTATCCTCATAACTCGACTAAAAATGGTGCTATTGCGACAAAACTTTAGTACGTTGTTCCGGAGTTACACTGAGCCGGTTCTTTTGAATATCACCGAAATGGGGTCAAAGGTCAGGGCACAGAAGCGAGATTTATTCCACAGCCATTATCCTCATAACTTGACTAAAAATGCATCTATTACAAAAAAACTTTAGTATGTTGTTCCGGAGGTATACTGAACCGGTTCTTTTGAATATCATCGAAATGGGGTCAAAGGTCAGGACACATGAGCGAGATTTATTCCACAGTCATTATCCTCATAACTTGACTAAATGCTTCGACTGCGACAAAATTTTATCATGTTGTTCTGGAGTTTCACTGAACCGGTTCTTTTGAATATCGTCGAAATGGGGTAAAAAAATCAAGGCACAGGAGAGAGATTTATTCCACAGTCATTATCCTCATAACTTGACTAAAAATGCATCTATTGCGATAAAACTTTAGTATGTTGTTCCGGAGGTATACTGAACCGGTTCTTTTGAATATCACCGAAATGGGGTCAAAGGTCAGGACACATGAGCGAGATTTATTCCACAGTCATTATCCTTATAACTCGACTAAAAATGGTTCTATTGCGACAAAACTTTAGTACGTTGTTCCGGAGTTACACTGAACCGGTTCTTTTGAATATCATCGAAATGGGGTCAAAGGTCAAGGCATAGGAGCGAAATTTATTCCACAGCCATTATCCTCACAACTTGACTAAAAATGCATCTATTGCGATAAAACTTTAGTATGTTATTCCGGACGTATACTGAACCGGTGCTTTTGAATATCATCGAAATGGGGTCAAAGGTCAGGGCACAGGAACGAAATTTATTCTACAGCCATTTACCTCATAACTTGAGTAATGATTTCTGGTATGTTGGAAAGCGTATCACAATCAATGCATTGCATGATTTTACTAACTTTCTTTAACTTTAGTGAACATGGATCTGCGAAAACTCGGTCTGCATGCAAGGCTTTTTCATCTTATCCGGATTTTCACAATGATTTCTTTTAGCAGTTAGTCTTTTGCGAGCATTTTAATATAAGAATAGCGACGATGGGTCGCTTCTAGTGTCCAGTTCAGCAGACCGTTTAGCAGAAGTTCAAGAAGAAAAAAGTCTTTAAATGCTAGAACGCTTTTTCAAAATATGCCCGTTGTCGGTTATGCTTTTCGCCTTTTTTTACCACGCATCTTGGAAATAAAGCAGTAATAACAAGAAGGATTACAGCGGATTTTCTATGATACTAAGAGCGTCTCTTGAATCCTTTTAATATGAAACAACTAAAAAAAATGCTCATCTCGAGGAGGCACTAGTACAGAGGTGGGTAAGCTGTGGCCTTAAGGCCGCATTTGCAGGAGCGTACTGTGTACGTACTGGCTAGAGGCCATTTTAACCAAGAGGCCCCCTAAAGGGAGGTGGGTTCTCTTGGTTAAAATGGCCACTAGCCCAGTGGTCTTAAACTCATACCTTTGGAAGAACAACTTTCCATTTTTGAAGAAACTTAGGAGGCCGCATGAATATTAATAATTGTTTTATGAATCCAAACTACTTCAATGGCTTAGCACTATAGAGTGGAATATTATTTCTAATTATCGGTAAATAGTATCAAGTTACTAAAATCATGCGATGCATTCATTATAATACGCTTTCTAACATACCAGAAATCATTACTTAAGTTATGAAGATAATGGATGTGGAATAAATCTCGCTCCTGTGCCATGACCTTTGACCCCATTTCGATGATATTCAACAGAACCGGTTCAGCATACCTCCGAAACAACATACTAAAGTTTTGTCCGAATAGAAGCATTTTTAGTCAAGTTATGAGGATAATGGCTGTTCAATAAATCTCGCTCCTGTGTCCTGACCTTTGACCCCATTTCGATGATATTCAACAGAACCGGTTCAGTATACCTCCGGAACAACATAGTGAAGTTTTGTCGTAATCGAAGCATTTTTAATCAAGTTATGAGGATATAGGCCGTGGAATAAATCTCGCTCCTGTAACTTGACCTTTGATCCCATTTCGATGATATTCAAAAGAACCGGTTCAGTGTACCTCCGTAACAACATGATACAATTTTGTCGTAATCGAAGCATTTTTAGTCAAGTTATGAGGATAATGGCTGTGGAATAAATCTCGCTCCTGTGCCCTGACATTTGACCCCATTTCTATCATGTTCAACAGAACAGGTTCAGTATACCTCCGGAACAACATACTAAAGTTTTGACTCAAACGAAGCATTTTTACGTAAGTTATGACGCATAAGGGCGATGGAATGGATCCGACTCCTATGTCCTGACCTTTGACCCCATTTCACCCGTTTTCAATAGGGTTCGTTCCCAGGTTATCTCCTACCGCATACTAAAATTTCATGGAAATCGAACCATTTTTTACTCAAGTTATGAAGCATAAGGATAATGGAATGGATCCCGTTCCTATATGACCTTTGACCCCATTTCGCCCATTTTCAACAGAGTTCGTCCCCAGGTGGCCCCCTACCACATATTCAAATTTCATCGAAATCCAACCATTTTTACGCAAGTTATGACGCATAAGGGCAATGGAATGGATCCGGCTCCTATGTCCTGACCTTTGACCCCGTTTTCCCATTTTCAGTGGGGTTCGTTCCCAGGTGGTCCCCTACCTCATAATATAATTTCATCGAAATCGAACCATTTTTACCCGAGTTATCGTGCGGACAGGCAGATAGGCAGACGGACAAAGCTGGAGCATATACGCTTCTCCAAATTACGATTGGAAAGCGTAAAAAACATATGATTCATCAATCACTGAAAACAATCAATTTTACGTAACAATTATTTTCACTTAAATCTTAAAACAATCACATTTTACCATCTGAGCACGGTACACGGTACACAAAATATTACGCGTTTTGACAAAAAACTTGGGCTCGCTTTTCTGTCACTAAGTTAACGATATTTGGAATAATGTCCTTTGATCATGCTACTTTTAAAAGGGAGCATAGGTGTCACTTAGCCTATTCCTTTCAAAGCATTTTACTTGGTTAATTCTTGAAAACAACTGTTTACATGAGTATGTTGTTCTGAACATAGACAGAACCCGTGCAGCTAAACTGTTAAAAATTTGGTGCCCTATTGAACTAAACTATGGAGTAACTAAGGAAAAAATCTGCTGCAACCATAACTTGGGGAAACATAAAACCAAGGCATGGTTCAACCTTATACACCAAGTTATGGGTCGACATAACACCAAGATATGGTTCAACCCTTTACGCCAAATTACCGTTCAATCTAACGCCAAATTACCGTTCAATCTAACGCCAAATTTTTGGTTCATTTGATATGCTCTTTATTTACAGCCCATTTTATATAAATAAGGATCAGTACATGTTCAGTTCAACCTCAACATGTACTGATCCTTATTTATATAAAATGTGCTGTAAATAAAGATCATATC
This sequence comes from Macrothele yani, assembly GCA_039090855.1. Taxonomy (NCBI): domain Eukaryota; kingdom Metazoa; phylum Arthropoda; class Arachnida; order Araneae; family Macrothelidae; genus Macrothele; species Macrothele yani. The sequence continues at coordinate 104,783,484 of CM076999.1, read as the reverse complement.
AAATGATTTATTAGAGTGCAAATATAAAATCAAATACTATTATATTCAAAATAAATAGGTATATTTAGGTGTAAGTATGCCAGCATTCATTTTTAGCGTGACCTTTCTTACTGCAATATGTGCAATGATTAGCAATTGAGCAATCATTACACATAACTTTGATTGAGTTTTCATTGATAATTTCATTGCAATCATTTTGATTGAGCAATCGAAATATTAAAAAATCCGTAAAAAAAGACCTGTATCCATAAATCAGTAAAATCAAGCAGAAATCCATAAATTTTACAGATAAACCGTAGAAGTTGGTAAATATTGTATTAGTATATTTTGTGTAATTTGTGGAACAATAAAAATGAGGGAGCTACCGACTTTTGGTATACACTGGTCACATTTTTTTTTTCAAATTTCTCCCACTGCGTACCATGTTTTGTTTTATTTATTAGAAATATCTTCATATGTACACACACACATTGTTCTAAATTTGCGATATACTATTCCAATGAAAATGATACCTTATTTTCAACATATACTGTAAATGTGTACTGTTTTTTTTTTTTTTATTGTTTTTTTTTTTTTTTTTGGCGGACCAGTGATTTGGAAATTCGAGTGGTCCGCTGGGCCTGTAGAAGATTCTAATTTTAACACTGCAAATAGGTCATTGCTTGCTATTTTTTGAGGGTAGGGGGGGGGGGGGTTCGCCAGATGGCAGTCGAAAAATTATGGAATACAGGTATTTCAGAAATTGTTTAAAAAAATTATGTAATAAGTTTAGGCTATAAAATAACTTTTGCAATCATAAAATTTGAAAAAATAAACAGAAAGACTAAACTGTGGCCATACCTTTTCTAATAACAAATAAAGCTTAGTGTTTGTGATCTACTGTTCTGTATAAGTGCTTGAAATAAACTTAAAACATCACATTTTAAAACATGCAGGGGCCACTTAAAAAAGAACAAATAGTTTAACAAGTAAACTTACCCTTACACACTGTTAAAAAATTCGCCTTTAGATTAAGAGCAGCGCCCGGCAGCTAGGGGTCCGACCATTGCCCGTAAAATTATGGCTCGGCCCGTTTCTGTGAAAGCCAGTAAAATTAAGATCTCAACCGTAAATACTAAACCCGTAATTTGAAGGGCAATGCTCGTAAAAATAAAATTTGACCGTTTTCAGTTAAACTATTATTTGAAGGACAATGCCGTAAAAGTCATATTTGACTGTTTTCAGTTAAGCCATAATTTGAAGAGCAATTCCTTAAAAATACAGTTTGACTGTTGGTTGGTTGATTGGTTAGTAGATTTTAATGGCGCAAGGGCCATGGTTGGCCAAAGAGCGCCAAACAAAAGACATCAAAAGAGAACAAAATCAATAAAACTCGGACACAAGGCTAAAAACAGGATGAAGCGGTAAAAGTGAAAGATGGAAATGAATACGGTAAAACTAAATGAAGTTAAAAAAGTCAATTTGCTTAAAAAAGGAGAACAGTTTGACTGTACTCAGCTAAGACTGAATTTCACATTCTTAATTAACTCAATACAGTTTTCAATTAAGCCGTAATCTGAAATTAAAAAGTTTGACCTTGCTCATTTGGATTTCAGAGCAATCCCTGTATTTATGAAGTTTGACCATATTCAGTTAAGCCTCATGGCAAGTAGTCACCCGACTTTTACAAGTAAATGCACATTTTTGGTGGAAGAGTGTGCAAGTAAATTCATGTTTTTTGTGGAAGTGTGTGAGTGTGAAAGCGTTTGATGCTTGGTTTATTACCAATCAATCAATTCAGTTTTAAATGTGAGTAATGATATTTTCATATCTTAAAATTAGGTTTATTACAATATGATAAATAATTACATCAGTTACACACAGATTTGTTTGACATTAATCTTTACAAACTCTGTACACACAGTTGGTTGAACAATACATTGTTTGTTTTAGACATTTTAATTTGCGCATTGTACTAATATAGTATTTGCACAAATGAATACAAAGGGCAGTTATGTAGTAAAGACACATACAGGCATATTCTTATATTTACACGTTATATCAATGACAAACAGAACTACGAACTGGTATCCGAGTATGTTATTGCGTCTATAGGGTATTCAATCCACAGTGGTGTCCAAGTTGGTTTTTCTTTAAGGTTTTGGCTAGTACTACATTTCACATAGGGTTGAGTCATGCTTTTCTTGTTTTCACATTGTGTGCTATTTCATTTTACATTCTACTGAGCACTGTGTTGTCAGTGTTTCCACAACTTTTACGGTCTTGTTTTTTATTTCTAATTTTTGGATATTTACCTACTTTTCACATTTTTAGTAAAAATATGTCAAAAACTAGAAGTGCTGCTTTTGAAAGATCATTTTGTTTCCCCATATTTAAGGTATCAGAAGAAAAAAAAAAAAAAAAAACAACAACAACAACAAGAAATACTTGAATGGAAGTGGGAGCTTGAACTTGATGGGGCATCATTTCAAATCTCAGACACCCACCACCCAGAGAAGAAACGCTTGCTTAGATCCTGATTCTGACTGAGTCGTTCTAGAAATTTAACAAATATCATCAATATGTCTAAAATTTTAATTTTTCCTGTTTGGGATGTTTTAGAAATGACTTCAGCGATTAAGGTGGTCCTTTCCGCAATGGTGTGTTGCCACAAGGAAACCATTTCGAAACACAAAAACTTTTTGCTATTAAATAGTTGTATGTATAATATCTTGGGAATACCTGAAGATAGTGAAACAATTTTTCATTGATGTACAAATCAGGTGTTTAGTGACAATGGGCAAAAAAAAAAAAAAAAAAAAAAAAAAACTTCAATGAAAGGAACACGCAGAATCCTTAAATTTCTCAAAAAACAATTTCATCATATCAATTTCAGCACTACCATCTTAAAACAGAAATGCAAAACATGTAAAAATATTAATATTTTTTACATGATTTGCATTTCTGTTTTAAGATGATAGTGCTGAAATTGATATGGTGTATTCCGAGGTCTCGGGTTCCTTTGTTCGATAGCGCGTTGCATGGCATCCCAAATGCGTTCTATCACGTTCAGATCTGGGTACTTGGGGGGGGGGGATGGTAACACCTCAAACTTAGATGAATGCTCTTCTAACCATAATGTGGCGTCCCAACACTTGTGTGGAGGTGCATTGTCCTGTTGGAACAGGCCCAACCCATCAGCATGAATGCAGCACATGAATGTGTGTACCTCGTCAGAAAGAATGCGCACATAGCGTTGTCCAGTCACAGACGTTTGCGGACGTACCAGGGGTCCCAGTGAAGTCCAGCTAAACACACCCCATTCCATTACGGACCCCCCCCCCCCACACACACACCAGCCGGTACAGTTCCCTGTTGACAGGCTGGATCCATTGCTTCATGGGGTTTGCGCCACACACGAATCCTTCCATCTGCCCGATACAGTTGGAAACGCGAATCGTCAGACCAGGCTACTTGTTTCCAGTCATCAAGTGTCCAGTGGTGGTGTTGCCGTGCCCAAGCGAGGCACATAGCTCTGTGTCGTGCACCCATCTAGGGGACTCGAGTTGGGCGTCGGCTCCCAAAGCCCATATCGTGCAGGGTACGTTGCACAGTCCGGACGCTGATGCTTGTTGAGGCTCGAGCATTGAATTCCGATGATATCTGCGAGAGTGTTGCACGCCTATCGCGTGAAACGATTCTTGACAGCCGACGATGGCCGCGTTCACCGAATGTTTTTTTACGACCACAATGGTATCGTAGGTTGGAGATTTTGCCGGAATTCTTGTAGTCACGGTACACCCTTGCAATGGTCGTCCGTGAATCCGAACTTCGTTTCTACCTCCGAAATACTATGGACCATCTCACGAGCGCCAACTATGACATCGCGTTGAAAACCGCTTAAATCGTTATTACTTGTCATTCTCATGCCGAAAACAGCTCTGACAGCTGGCAAGGATGTCTATCGCTTTATATACGAACTGGCGGACGCAACCGAGTACGCGCATAAGTGACGTTGCAATGTATTTTGCATAAGCTCGTCTGTACCAGTTTTTCTGGCACTTCAGTGTACAGTATATTAGAATTTCGGCATAAAATTAGGTCAAGGGGGTTGAGATTAGTGCAAAGGTAACGTCTGAACAACGGGAACTGGGAATCTGAACATTACTAAATCTTAACGTTATTGATGTCATTTTTCCAGAAATTTCACGTTCTACAAAAGAATCTATCGCACCATCGGCGTAGGAAGAACTGTTTCAGAGAAAAATACGAAAATCCACACAAAGACGTTGCCCGTTCGCCATTGTTCCAAGATGGCGGTAGTAAAACAACTCATATAACCTTGAACATTTGGTTGTTAATCAAGGCCTGGAGTAGAACATTTGTAACAAAGATCATTTGGGTCCGAATTAGTTCCTGATTCAAATCTAACTTTCCTGGATTAATTTAACACATTTCTAAATCGAAAATGAAACTTTGAAAAATAAAAATAAAAAAAATAAGCCGTCCCGGTGGCGCAGTGGTCTGAGCGCTGGCTTCTGGCCATTCATCCGAGGTAGGTCCGGGTTCGAATCCTGGTGAGGCATGGATGTTGGTTTGTCTTATGTCACTGGCATTCTTCTTTTCCTGGAACCAGTGACCCTAAATTAGGGACGGGCGACTGCTTATAGCCCATTCAGTTGCTCACGGTGGTCGTTAAACCCCAATAAAAAAAAATGAAAGAAAGAAAGAAAAAGAGGTACTTAAAAAATAAATGGTGGCAATCAGGGCTAGAGAGATATTTTGCAGGGGTCTGAGCAACCAATACGGACAGGAAACGTTTGTCAAATTTAAGAATTACCTAAAAAGCATTTCCCTTAAGAAAGGTATTACGCATTTTCTGAGAAAATATTCCACTATCATTTATTTGTTATTAGCTCTGCATCATTGAAACTGTGTCAAAATGATTACGATAGAGGTCACGGAAAAGATGAACAGCGAACAGATTCGGCAACACTTGTGATGTGCACTGCTTTTACAATTCTCCGTTTTTGTTAACCTTTCACTAACGAAATTTGCTTTTCTTTGAGGTCAGTATGTGATGAAGCTTTCTAAATACAAAGCTCCATAGCTTAAATTTGCTTTCTTTTTCTTGAAGGTCAATATATGTTGAAATCTTTGAAACTCGAAGTTCTATAGTAAAAAAATATTTTCCTAGAAGGTCAATATGTGATGAAACTTCAGTAACTCGAAATTGTATAACTTATATTTATTTACTTGGGCAACCTGAAGTTCTATAGCTTAAATCGACTTCAATTGCACGTCAATATGCGATGAATATTTCATAACTCGAAGTTCTGTTACTTAAATTTACTTTCCTTAAAAGTCAATATGAGATGAATCTTTCGTAACTCGAAGTTCTATAGCAAAAAATTATTTTCCTAGAAGGTCAATATGTGATGAAACTTTAGTAACTCGAAATTGTATAACTTAAATTTATTTACTTTGGTAACTCGAAGTTCTATAGCTTAAATCGACTTCCCTTGAAAGTAAATATGAAATGAATCTTTCGTAACTCGAAGTTCTATCAGCCGCCCCTGTGGCGCAGTGGTCTAAGGCGCTGGCCTCTGATCATTCGTCCGTCTGGGGTCCGGGTTCGAATCCCGGTGAGGCATGGATGTTGTGTTTGTCTTACGGCACTGGCTCTCTCCCTTCCCTGGAACCAGTGACCCTAAATTAGGGACGGGCGACTGCTTATAGCCCATTGAGTTGCTCACGGTGGTCGTTAAACCTCCAATAAAAAAAAAAAAAAAAAAAAAAAAAAAAAGAAGTTCTATCACACATAAATGGGAAACGAATTTCCCCGAAGAAATAATTCTTCAGAAATGCATGGAAGGCGATACAAAGGTAATAATTGGAACTGATGTGCCGTATTTTCACTGCTGTTCATGTAGCCACTCTTTCAGAAAACTTGAAAATCACATTGCTCTGGAGAGGGAATCGAACCCGGCTCCCGATTACCGATTGAGCATGCTATCCGTTACACCATCCAGGATAAGGAAGTTCCAAGCAATTGAAGCTAAGCAGATGTAACTTAGAAATAAACTATTGGGTTGTCGGAAAAGTCATGACGTATTTTGGCACCCGATGGCGGTTGGGCGGTTTGGAAGTACTAGAGGCATGCGCAGCTCAGTTTATCGCTATGGCATTCGACAGGTGCCAGTTCTAGCTGCAGTCTAAAAGGAATAGTGAGCGATTTGGTTGATTTGCGGAGATTTGACATCAAGTTGAAGATGGGAGACCAAACTGTGCATTTTCGCCATATTTTACTGTTTTACTTCCGTAAAGGGAAGAACGCGCGTCAAGATTGTGAAAAGTTGCGTAAAGTGTACGGTGATAATGCTCTATAAGAACGTCAGTGCCAGCGGTGGTTCGCAAAATTCCGTGCTGGAGAATTTGACCTCAACGATGCTCCTCGGTCCGGGAGGCTCACCGAGGATGATGACGACCAAATCAAGGCATTGATCGAGTCAAACCCACGTTACACGACACGAGAGATTGCAGACACATTGCACATCCATCATTCAAGCGTTCACGACCACCTGAAGAAGCTGGGATACCTAAACAAGCTCGATGTGTGGGTTCCTCATGAACTCAAAGAAGCTCAATTGACGGCGCGTACAAACATCTGCGATATCCTCATTAAACGTGAGGAAAACGATCCTTTTTTGAAGCGACTGAAAACTGGTGACAAAAAGTGGATTGTGTACAACAATGTGTTGCGCAAAGTCTTGGTCCCGACGTGCTGCTTCATCTCAAACGATATCCAAAGCAGATTTCATCAGCGGAAGGTTCTGGTCTCCGTGTGGTGGGATTTTAAAGGTGTCGTGTTTTTTCGAGCTCCTCCCACGGAACCAAACAATCAATTCGAATGTGTATTGTCGGCAATTGGACAGTTTGAACGAATCCATCATCCAGAAACTTCCAGAGCTGATTCATCGTAAAGTGTTGTATTCCATTACGACAACGCGAAACCACACACAAGTTTGATCATCCGCCAAAAATTATTGGAGCTTGGGTGGGATGTGTTGCCACACCCAGCATACTCGCCTGACCTTGCGCCGTTAAACTTCCACTTGTTTCGCTCTCTTTAACAGTCCCTGCGTGGTACAACGTTCAATTCAGATGAGGCTGTAAATCAGCACCTTGTATAGTTTTTCGCCACGAAAGACAGGTCCTTCTATGAACGAGGCATTCTGCAGCTCACTGAAAGATGGCAAAAGGTTATCGAACAAAACGGGCATTATATCATTGATTGATCTTTGTTCTTTCTATCGATAAATGACCTTCGCAAAACATGGCTAAAATGCGTCATGACTTTTCCGACAACCGAATAACTAAATCTGAAAATTTGTCAGATTTCTAAGTTACATCAGCATGCTGGACCGGTAATCGGGAGGCAGGTTCGATTCCCGCTCTAGGGCAATGTAAGTTTCATTTTCAAATTTTCTGAAAGAGTGGTTACATGGACAACAGGGAAAATGCGGCACATCAGTACCAATGATTACATTCAAAGTTTTATAACTTAAATATAGTTTATTTGGAAATCATATGGGATGAAAGTTTCGTAACTCGAAGTTTCATAGCTTAACTTTACTTTCCTTAGAAGCGAATATGTAATCAATCTTTCGTAACACGAAGTTCTGTAACTTAAACATACTTTCCTCAGAAGTCAATATGTGATGAATCTTTCGTAACTCCAAGTTCTTTAACTTAAATGTACTTTCTTTGGAGTCAATATGCGATGAACGTTTCGTAATTCGAAGTTTCATAGCTTAAATTTACTTTCCTTAGAAGTCAATACCTAATCAGTCTTTCGTAACTCCAAGTTCTTTAACTTAAATGTACTTTTTTTGGAGTCAATATGCGATGAACGTTTCGTAATACGAAGTTTCATAGCTTAAATTTACTTTCCTTAGAAGTCAATATGTAATCAATCTTTCGTAACTCCAAGTTCTTTAACTTAAATGTATTTTCTTTGGAGTCAATATGCGATGAACGTTTCGTAATTCGAAGTTTCATAGCTTAAATTTACTTTCCTTAGAAGTCAATACCTAATCAGTCTTTCGTAACTCCAAGTTCTTTAACTTAAATGTACTTTCTTTGGAGTCAATATGCGATGAACGTTTCGTAATTCGAAGTTTCATAGCTTAAATTTACTTTCCTTAGAAGTCAATATGTAATCAATCTTTCGTAACTCCAAGTTCTTTAACTTAAATGTACTTTCTTTGGAGTCAATATGCGATGAACGTTTCGTAATTCGAAGTTTCATAGCTTAAATTTACTTTCCTTAGAAGTCAATACCTAATCAGTCTTTCGTAACTCCAAGTTCTTTAACTTAAATGTACTTTCTTTGGAGTCAATATGCGATGAACGTTTCGCAATTCGAAGTTTCATAGCTTAAATTTACTTTCCTTAGAAGTCAATATGTAATCAATCTTTCGTAACTCCAAGTTCTTTAACTTAAATGTACTTTCTTTGGAGTCAATATGCGATGAACGTTTCGTAATACGAAGTTTCATAGCTTAAATTTACTTTCCTTAGAAGTCAATACCTAATCAGTCTTTCGTAACTCCAAGTTCTTTAACTTAAATGTACTTTCTTTGGAGTCAATATGCGATGAACGTTTCGTAATTCGAAGTTTCATAGCTTAAATTTACTTTCCTTAGAAGTCAATATGTAATCAATCTTTCGTAACTCCAAGTTCTTTAACTTAAATGTACTTTCTTTGGAGTCAATATGCGATGAACGTTTCGTAATTCGAAGTTTCATAGCTTAAATTTACTTTCCTTAGAAGTCAATACCTAATCAGTCTTTCGTAACTCCAAGTTCTTTAACTTAAATGTACTTTCTTTGGAGTCAATATGCGATGAACGTTTCGTAATACGAAGTTTCATAGCTTAAATTTACTTTCCTTAGAAGTCAATATGTAATCAATCTTTCGTAACTCCAAGTTCTTTAACTTAAATGTACTTTCTTTGGAGTCAATATGCGATGAACGTTTCGTAATTCGAAGTTTCATAGCTTAAATTTACTTTCCTTAGAAGTCAATACCTAATCAATCTTTCGTAACTCCAAGTTCTTTAACTTAAATGTACTGTCTTTGGAGTCAATATGCGATGAACGTTTCGTAATACGAAGTTTCATAGCTTAAATTTACTTTCCTTGGAAGTCAATATGTAATCAATCTTTCGTAACTCCAAGTTCTTTAACTTAAATGTACTTTCTTTGGAGTCAATATGCGATGAAAGTTTCGTAATTCAATGTTTCATAGCTTAAATTACTTTCCTCAGAAGTCAATATGTAATCAATCTTTCGTAATACGAATTTATGTAATTTAAATATACTTTCCTCAGAAGTCAATATGTGATGAATCTTTCGTAACTCCAAATTCTTTAACTTATATATACTTTCTTTGGAGTCAATATGCGATGAAAGTTTGGTAATTCGAAGTTTCATAGCTGAAATTTACTTTCCTTAAAAGTCAATATCTGATGAATCTTTCGTAACACGAAGTTCTGTAACTTAAATATACTTTCCTCAGAAGTCAATATGTGATGAATCTTTCGTAACTCGAAGTTCTTTAACTTAAATGAACTTTTTTTTATTGAGGTTTAACAACCATCGTGAGCAACTCAATGGGCTAGAGAAATCACCCATTCCTAATTTAGGGCTACTGGTTCCAAGGAAGAGAGAGAGCCAGTGCCGTAAGACAAACACAACATCCATGCCTCACCAGGCTTCGAACATGGATCCATCTCGGACGAATGATCAGAGGCCATCGCTTAGACTACACCACCGGACGGCTAAATTTTTGTACTTTGTTTGGAGGTCAGTATGCGATGAAAGTTTCGTAATTCGAAGTTTCATGCTCAAATTTACTTTCCTTAAAGGTACATGTGTAATGAAAATTTCGTACCTCGAAGATCTGTGGCTGACATTTCTTTTCCTTCGATGTCAACATGTGTGCATCTCAGCGTTTCCAATCAAAAATAATTGGGAAACTTCAACATCAGAAAAAAAAAAAAAAAAAAAAAGAAATTCAAAGTCTGTCAAATTCATGAAGAGTTTTTTTTTTTTGATTGGAGGTTTAACGACCACCGTGAGCAACTCAATGGGCTATAAGCAGTCGCCCGTCCCTAATTTAGGGTCACTGGTTCCAGGGAAGGGAGAGAGCCAGTGCCGTAAGACAAACACAACATCCATGCCTCACCGGGATTCGAACCCGGACCCCTTTCGGACGAATGATCAGAGGCCATCGCTTAGACCACTGCGCCACCGGGGCGGCCATAAAGAGTTTCAGGGTTATATAATTTTTAAGGTATCTAAGAAATGCGACTTGCCGATTGTTCGACATCGTGATGGTTGTTTAATTCTGATCGAATAGCACTTATTATATTTTAAGCGCGCGAAAAAGATCGAACTGGCAAAGACTTCTGAAGACTTTATCGCCGATGTCATCTTCAGCGTTCCTTTAAAGAAATGCCTGATAATAATTTTTTGCAACAGTGACATTCTGTGTTTGGAAGCTTTTTCGTAATGATAAACTGTGCCTATTTCCATATGTAAGACAGAATATCATTACGTGTCGTTTGGACCTAGTAATGTTCTCTACTAGGGAATACAGGAGAAATGAATCTTCAGATAGCTTTCTTTCCCCCTCTTTAGCGTGATGTATTACGGGAAAATCCGCATTAAAATATTCCTGTATGACCGTAAACACGATTCCCCAGTTCAAAAAACGGGGCTTTTCCTACTTCGACTGTGTGTGTGTGTGTGTGTGTGTGCGCGTTTAAACAAATCATCCATGGCCGAGGTCACGCGTTTTCCTCGAATTACCCAGATTTGTTTTGTGTTTGTGGGAAGAAGAAAATGGAACGTGTTTCCTCTGAGTCAGTAATAGAAAATGCGGGGAAGAAATGTAGGAATTTTATCGAAACCCGAGCTCTGGAAATTACAGTTTTTTTTTCTTTAGTATTTCTCATCTTTTAACGCATTCTTTGGCATGAACACATATATGTTAAAAACGCTTTGCACGCCTACCTATTTGAGGATATGATATTTCTGATTTTAACAGTTTCCCTGAAAAATACCTGTAAAAAATCACCTGAAAAAAAAATTAATAATCAACTGTTTCCCTGTAAAAATCACTTCACAAAAGACAAAATGCAATCATGACCGCCGCCCCGGTGGCGCAGTGGTCTAAGGCGTTGGCCTCTGATCATTCGTCCGTAAGGGGTCCGGGTTCGAATCCCGGTGAGGCATGGATGTTGTGTTTGTCTTACGGCACTGGCTCTCTCCCTTCCCTGGAGCCAGTGACCTTAAATTAGGGACGGGCGACTGCTTATAGCCCATTGAGTTGCTCACGGTGGTCGTTAAACCTCCAATCAAAAAAAAAAAAAAAAAAAAAAATCATGACCTAGTTCTTTCGACGAATTTTTCCTTTCCTTTTCTGATATTCATTAATCAAAGTCTTTGCCTAGGGCAATTACTCGAAAATAATTTATCAAGCCGACGTGGAAGTAACGCAGTCGTATAGGAAAGTGGGTATGCTCTTTCTGAGAAACGCGACTGCAACGCCCCCTGGAGGCGAAATATGGAATTAAGAAAACGAAATGTGTAATATCGCATATAGCACAAAAGTTTCGTTCCCAAAGTGGTAGAGAAGAACGTATTACGTAGAAAATCGGCGTTACAGGTTCGAGAAACGGAAAAAAGAAATGGCAAAGAAGTGCAATGATGGTACTTTGCAAATGCGTGATGGGACTTCGCAAACGCGTTCACGGTTGTCAGGCTGTATACTACGGGCTTGTTAATCACAGATCCAGAAAAGGGAGTTCTCTCGCTCAAGAAAAAAAAAATAAAAAAAAATACAGATTGCCTTCTAATGCACTGGGAATATTCATCACGCAATTTACTGCTCTGAGACCATGCAGAAAGGGGTAGGGGGAGGGGGGGATGTTGCTCTTAGGAATACAAATTTCAGTTAAATACACTGCAAATGTTTAAGACATATTTTACTGCTCTGAGACCAGACAGCAAAAAGTCGCTAAAATTCAGCTACGGCTCACACAGACATGGAGAAAAAACGTGTTTCCTCTTGTTCTCTGGAATACAGATATCTCTCTAACACAGTGGGAATGTTCACCACAGATTTTACTGCTTTGAGACCAGGCTGCAGAGAGTCACTTAAGTACTACAGCCTACACAAAGACAAAAACCGGAGCATTTTGTTCCTCTTAGGGATGCAGATTTTCCTCTAATACAATGAAAATGGTCATTACACAATCAGTGGCGTAGCCAGACATTTCTTAAGGGGGGTCCATGGGTTTGGTTCACTGGTGAAAGCCTCGTATATACGTATATCATCATCATCATTGTCAACCATTATCAATCCACTGCTGGACGAAGGTCTCTCCAAGCCTCTTCCACAACGATCTGTCTTGTGCCAGTCTCCTCCATGTTACTCCCGCATACTTTCGAATTTCATCCACCCATCTCCCATGTGGTCTTCTTCTGGGTCTTTTCCTGTCCCTTGGAATCCAATCTAAAATCTCGACTGTCCATCGATGGTCAGTTCTTCTGGCAGTATGTCCAGCCCATTGCCATTTCAGGAATTTTACTCTGGTCATGATGTCTTTCACTCTCCTCATTTTTCTGATCCACGAGTTACTCTTCTCATCTCTCCTGGTTACACCAAGCATCCACCTCTCCATGGTTCTTTGAGTTGTCTGCAGCCTTTGTATGTCTCTTTTAGTTAAGGTCCACGTCTCTGGGTCTTCAACAGTGGGATGTTGAAGACCCACAAACGAGAGCAAATGGTCGTCCAGGATATCCCGGTAACGTTGACCTGTGAGGGACGATGTCACACGTACCAGGGGCCCCATTTCAGTCCACGTAAACAGTCCCCAGACGAGAATGCCACCCCCACCAGCTTGAAGAGTACCCTGCTGGCAAGAAGGATCCATCGCTTCATGTGGTTTGCGCCGTACTCGTATCCTGCCATCCGCATGCACCAACGTGAATCTCGACTCATCAGTCCAGGCAACATTTTCCCACATGTCTAGGGTCCAGTGGCGATGTTCCCGCGCCCATGCTAATCTTTTCACTCTGTGATGTGCGGTCAGCAGTGGTGCCCTCGTGGGACGATGGCTTCTGTATCCCATAGCGAGGAGATGGTTCTGGATGGTGTGGCTGCTTACACGTTTTTGTGCACCAGCGTAAAATTGCCGAGTGATTTCTTGCACTGTGACCCGTCTATCCGATGTTACAATGCGAGCTAGCCGACGATGACCCAGCTCATCCAAACGCTGTTGTCCACGGCAGTTGGCTCTTGCAGGGATGGTTTTACTGGATTCGATGTACTCACGGTGCACCCGTGACACAGTGGCTCGTGAAAATCCCAGTGACTGCACGACTTCCGAGATGGAGTGACCCATTCGTCGGGCCCCGACAATTTGCCCACGATCAAATTCGCTTAGATTCTTCGTCTTACCTATACTGCGTCCGACTCTTACTGATTCCCGTCGCATCACTCCTTATATTGTCGGATCGCTGCATACGTCATGTCGTTTCCGTTTACAGGGCCGCCCACAGCGCCCCATTTGCATAACGCCAGCTGTCTCTAATTCAATTGCTCTTCAATGTATATTGATACATTAAAAATTTCGAGATGCATTAAAAATTCCAATGTGGACACGATAAAACTTTGGCATGTCACATATTGGCTATGGGTAAGCAGATTTGTCCTACCAGGTTTTATATCTCATTTTTATCTTGGTTTTTAAATTTTAACTATGGTATATATATCCCTCACATTCGGTAAATTCCCCCCACATTGGAAAACTCATCCATAGGAAAATTTACCTATCTTTTTAAGTCAGGGACCGTGCACAAATTGAATTTTACACAAAATATCGAATATAGGCGGGAGATTTCCGAGGTCACCATTTTCAAGCAGTTTAAAACAAACTGCAGCCTTCCAAGCAGCTCAAATATGTGGGGGAAATTACCGGACTTGGCATTTTCATTTTACGTCAATTTATAGATGTTTTCTTTTTTGTCAGTACAAGTAAAATAAAGACGAAATTTCCGGTGTCCGCATTTCGACTTTTACCACAGCTTATACTGTAGTAACAGACGGTCTTTCAAGTAGCGTGGTGGTGGGAAATCTCCGGGGTCAGGATTTCGATGTTTACCCGAATGTATAGTAACAGGTGGTCTTAAAAGTAGCAGCTTGATACTTCTAAGACTGTCTGTTACTAAAAACTGCGGTAAAAGTCGAAATTCTGATCCCGGAGATTTCCCCCACATTTTAATGGCACTTGTTAAACATCTGTAAATTGTGGTAAAAATCGAAATGCGGAATCCTGAAATTTCCCCCACTCTGCCGACCTTCTACTTCCAAGACCACTTGTTACTACAGTTTATACTCTAAACTATGATAAAAGATGTAATGTCGACCTCCGAAATATCTTCCACATTTCACTGGCACGTGTGAGACATCTATAAATTGCGGTAAAAATCGAAATGGCCCCGCAAAGTTCCCCCATCCTGCCAGCCTGCTTCTTCTAAGACGGTCTGTTTTTCTAAATTACAATACAAATCGAAATGCGAACTATTGTGCTACTTGTAAGGCTGCAGTTTGTTTTAAACTACTAGAAAGGGCCGCGGATGGCCTAATAGTCAACATTCGTAACTGCCACGGAGAAACCTCAGGTTCGATCCCAGCAGGTACGAATGCTCGCTCGAACCACTAAATATCCGCCGTGCGTCGAATGGGCACGTTAAGCCGTCGGATCCCGGGTACTGGTTCCCCCGATAATAAATCAGGGCGTCTTCCTACCCCTTTCTACTTCGCTTCTGTGTCAATTTCCTATCGGACACTCTAGTCCAAATTTCCTAGCTTCCTATTTCTAAGGGTTGTTTAAGACCTGGGGTCAGACACTCCCTTCCTAAAATCCTCTACATATGATCTGATCTGATTTGATCTAAACTGCTTGAAAATGGAAATAGTGACCCCGGAAATCTCCCCCACATTCAATATTTTGTGTAAAATTCAATTTCTGCTCTGTCCCTGACAGAAAAATGTGGGGGAATTTTCCCATGGAGGAGTTTTCCAATGTGGGGGAATTTACCGAATGTGAGGGGATTTTCTGGCGGGGGAATTTCCTTATGGGGGGACTTTCCCGGTTGTCAGTAAAAAGATACTATTATACAAGTAAAAGTTCTCAGCTTGTCGATTATTATTATTATTTTGATTGGAGGTTTAACGACCACCGTAAGCAACTCAGTGGACTATAAGCAGTTGCCCGTCCCTAATTTAGGGTCACTGGTTCCAGGGAAGGGAGAGAGCCAGTGCCGTAAGACAAACACAACATCCATGCCTCATCGGGTTTCGAACACAGACCCCTTTCGGACGAGTGATCAGAGACCATTGCGCCACCAGGGCGGCCTTGTCAGTTATGGAAAAGTTACCTGAAATTAAAAGTGAATCAAAATTTCGTAGCGAATCCTCCCGATTTTCCTCAAATTCGTCCGTGATTATCAGAAAGTTTACTAAGAACTTCACTTGGCAGCCACCAACGAAATGAGAAGGGCTAAACCTGTGGCATTGTAGGAATTCGTTGCGCAAGAGTTTGCTGCAGTAGGGGAGATAAAGCAAGATTACGAAAGAGTGAAAAATTGCAGCAAGCGAGGACTCCTCAGGTTTCGTTCTCCAGGGGACCAATGTTAAATTTAACTTGTCAGTCTTTTCTACACACCCACCACAGCGTTAACCAATCCTTATCATCTCCCTGCGTCCTAAATCAGACCTACGTGTGATGATTCAAGTCTTTCCCCTCCGCAGCGGAGATGCCTCAATCATCCTTTCAGCCGAATGTTAAACGTTAAAACTTACGGTGTCTTATGAAATCTGACACAATCATCTCACACAGGCAGCGTTTTCACAACACTGTATATATGTATCACATTCCAACTGCGAAACAGGTTTATGAGCAACTTAGAGAAATGAATTTGCTCACGCTACTCTCTGAGTGTCGCGCGAAACTTTCATCACAGTGCCCGAGTGGTCAGAGGCGTAGGGTTCTGGCTTATCCAGTTTTTTTTTTTTCTCGATTGGAGGTTTAACGACCACCGTGAGCAACTCAATGAGCTATAAGCAGTCGCCCGTCCCTAATTTAGGGCCACTGGTTCCAGGGAAGGGAGAGAGCCAGTGCCGAAAGACAAACACAACATCCATGCCTCGCCGGGATTCGAACCCGGACCCCTTTGGGACGAATGAGCAGAAGCCATCGCTTAGACCCCTGCGCCAAAGGGGCAGCACTTATCCAGTGGAGTAACTACCCAAGTAGCAGTGAATATCGGCTAGATATCGGGCCGATATCGGTTATGTCGGCTGAATGTCGTTAATATCAGTCGACATTAAGCCGATATCGGACCGATATTGCAAAAAGTTATCCTCCCTGATATTTAGCCGATATCGGCTACAGATATGGGACCGATATCGGCTACAGATATTGGACCGATATGGGCTACAGATATTGGACCGATATTGCAAAAAGTTATCCTCCCTGATATTTAGCCGATATCGGTTATATCGGCTACCGACATGGAGCCGATATCGGACCGACATTAATTGCTACTTGGGGAATATCGGCTAGATATCGGGCCGATATCGGTTATGTCGGCTGAATGTCGTTAATATCAGTCGACATTGAGCCGATATCGGACCGATATCGGCTACAGATATCGGACCGATATTGCAAAAAGTTATCCTCCCTGATATTTAGCCGATATCGGCTACAGATATGGGACCGATATGGGCTACAGATATTGGACCGATATTGCAAAAAGTTATCCTCCCTGATATTTAGCCGATATCGGTTATATCGGCTACCGACATGGAGCCGATATCGGACCGACATTAATTGCTACTTGGGTACTATTGTTCCCGGTTAAGTGATGCTTAAATATACTTTCGGATGCCTGCGTTTTTTTTTAATCTCCAAAGAAGATTAAAAAACGCAGGCATCCGAATGCTTTTCGCACCGTATTGTATTTGTTTGCTTAATGAAGCGTGCCTCACTGGATATCCTGAAACAAAGCATCTATGAGTATCTCGAGACAAAAGTCATTTTTTTAACACTGATCTCACCCTGTCTGATGAACTGTGAAATGACTTTTAAAAGTTAGAATAGCTGCTCGGTTGGCCTATTTTACAACCTTATCGGGAGATAAAAATGCAATTCTCGAACGTCACACATGAGACTTCTACGAAAACTTCCTTATCAGTTATTTTATGCTTCTTCTTATCCTTGCTGTCATTTATAACAGACATGGATGCAGAAAAAATACGAAATGTGAAAAATGCAAATAATCGCGCTCATGGAATCTTAAATGAGTAAGAAACAGTAAGATAAACCTTAAAATTTTCCCTTCGGAGATTAAGCACGCGCGTTTGACAAATGCAGAATGGATTCGTCTCCAGAAAGGCAGATTAGAAAAAAAATTCAGACACGAAATTATTTAAGGCTAATTAATAACGGGGAACTGTACATCAACTGTGCTTAAAATAATAGAACTACAGGATGTCCATAAAGTCCTTCCCACATTATAAAAATTAGATGGGTGGATGAAATTCGAAAGTATGCAGGGGTGACATGGAGGAGACTGGCACAACACAGACCGTTGTGGAGGAAACTTGGGGAGACCTTCGTCCAGCAGTGGATTGATAATGGTTGACAATGATGATGATGATGATGATAAACAAGAAAGATGACACCGAATTTTCAGGTGTAATAAGCACGTCTTTTGAATCCGTTCTCACGCAAATTAAATTTATCAAAGCTATTCAAAGTCAATGGAACCGGTATGGAAAACAATAGTATCTGAAGGAAGAAAGAAGTTTTTCAATCGGGTTTTTAATCCCTCAGATATTGCTGTAAACGGAATCGTGAGCTTACGAACTCTTAGAAACAGAGATATCGACAAAAGTAAGATGTGACTTTACGTCCCCTGGTGGGAAAACCATGCATTATTTTAGGAAGAAAATATTCTCAAAAGGTTTATCCATATAAGCGGTGTCGGTCCAAGAAAAAAAAAAAAAAAAAATTGTCGAGTTTTCAGGAGCCCACATTTTGCAACAAGTACTTCAGAAGCAGAAATTAACACTTATGACCCCTGGTGGCCAAACCATTCTTTACCAAACATTAGAAATTATGTGAAAAATATATTCCATCAGGTCTTGTATGCGATACAGGAAGAATTTTTCAAATCAGATATTTAGGAGCAGAAATAACGCAGAAAACGCAATTTACCTTTGCGCCCCCTAGCGAAAAGTCTATGACGTACTTGAAAATTTTGAATTTTTTGGAAACACTATCCAGCAAAGAAGGATTTTTCAAATCGGACTACTAGAAGTAGAGATATTGACAAAAATAAGATATACATCTACGGCCCCTGGTGAAGAAACCATGCATTATTTCAAGAAGAAAAGTTCCTAAAAGGTTTGCCGACATGAGTAGTATTGGTCAACAAACCACTTTTTTTTTCAATCGAGATTTTAGAAGCTCATATTTTGCTGCAAATACATCAGAAGCGGAAATTAAGGCTCACGCCACCTGGTGGCCAAACCATTTTTATAAAAATTGGAAATTACGTGCAAAGGATTTCCCATCTGGAGCTGTATCCGGTGCAGAAATAATTTTTCAAATCGGAAATTTAGGAGCAGAGATATAGGGGGAAGGGCAATTTACCTTTACGCCCCCTAGCGGAAAGTATATGAATTAATTGAAAAATTTGAAATTATACGAAAAACATGTCACATTGGAAAAACACTATCCAACAAAGAAGGAATTTTTCATATCAGACTCCTAGGAGTAGAGATATTGACAAAAATAAGATACATATCTACGCCCCCTGGCGTAGAAACCATGAATTATTTTAAGAAGAAAATGTTTCCAAAAGGTTTGTCGACATGAGTACTGTCGGTCTACAAACGACGAATTTTTTCAGTCGAGAATTTAAAAGCTCATATTTTGCTGCGAATATATCAGAAGCGGAAATTAAGGTTCACGCCCCCTGGTGGCCAAACCATTTTTTTTTACAAAAATTAGAAATTATGTGCAAACGATTTCCCACGAGGAGCTGTATCCGGTGCAGAAAGAGTTTTTCAAATCGGAGATTTAGAAGCAGAGATATAGAGGGAAACGCAATTAACCTCTACACTCCCTAGCGGAAAGTCTATGATTTACTTGAAAATTTTGAAATTATATGAAAAACATGTCACACGGAAAACACTGCTATCCAACAAAGAGGGAATTTTTCAAATCGTACTCCTAGAAGTAGAGATATTGACAAAAATAAGATATATATATATATATATATATATATATATATATATATCTACGCCCCCTGGCGGACAAACTGTGGAACATTTTAAGAGGAAAATATTCCGAAAAGGTTTATCGATGTGAGTGGCATCAGCCCACAAAAGAATTTTTTCTATCGATATTTTAGAAGCTCAGAGTTTATAGCAAATACATCAGAAGGAAAAATTAACGCTTACGCTCCCTGGTGGCTAAAGTATTCTTTACCAAAAATTTGAAATTACATGCAATGGATTTTCCATCAGGAGGTGTATCCGCTGAAGAAAAGATTTTCAAATCGGAGTTTTAGAAGAAGAGTTATCGGGGGAAATGTAATTTATTTTTACGCCCCTAGCGGAAAATTTATGCGTAATTTGAAAAAGTAACTATATCTAAAATACTCTTCGACATAAATGGAATCGAAAGATAAAAGAATTTTTTCAATCGGATGTTTAGAAGCAAATATGTGGAATAAAATGTATTTTTGAATTCGACATCATCTGCATTTACGCCCCCTAGCGGCGAAATTGTACATCGTAAAATAAAACGAAATAAAGGATCATGATTCGCATATTTCAAGCTTCCCAATGCAAAAAGAATTTTTCAAATCGGACTAATAGTTGCACAGATATCGTGGGTACAGACGGACGGATAAACCGGTAACATAAGCACGATCGTTTTTTGCAAAAGACGTGCTAAAAATGTATTGCAGGTACAAGAAAGGGATTGCACCTAAATGATGGCGCACAGGAAAAGTTTTTTTACCAGTGTCAGTACACCTCCACATGGGCGCCATTTGTGGCCCGGAGGACATCTCAGCAACATTCGATTTTACGCCATGTTTTGTTTAACACCTCAGCAGAGACAGAACCAATGACGTCCATCATTCTGTTCTTCAACGTCTCGGCATCTAGAACACTGCTTGAGTAAATTTGGTCTTTCACAAGAAAAAGCCTAAAGGGGTTACGTCGGGCGATCGAGGTGGTCACGTGATGGAACCCTGGCGGCCAATCCATCTGTCCGGAAATGTGGCATTCGGTAACCAACGAACCATTATCGATCAATGTGTGTGTGGGGCACCGTCTTGTTGGAAAATAACCGAAGGTTGGAGTGCATGCAACTGAGGTGCTACAGAAAGTTCCAGCATGCCCAGGTACACGTTACATGTGACGATGGGCTCTGTAAAAAAAGAAGGATCCGATGATTCTGTCATGCTTCTGGCCTAAGGAGGTTCGAATAGATGGAGTAAAGGCCAGCCGTTCCCCCACCGAAACGTCACGATCATGACGTCACAGCCAATCACAGCCGCTGCCGCCATGTTGGTGAGACGTGTTTGACGAGTCGCAGCCGATCACAGTCTCTGCCGCCATGTTGGTGAGACGTTTGAGCATTAAATTCGTCTGCTCAAAGTGCTTCAAGTTTGTGACGTCATCCTTACTTCCTCTATTCTAATCTCGTTGATCAGGAAGCACCATACGCTAGCCCTCTGTTGTTTGATGACATCATGGGGATTTTCTGATCCCCAGATTTGCACATTGTGCCTATTTAATGTACTAGAGGCGTGGAATATGGCTTCATCTGAGAAACAGACACGGTGCAGATAATCACTATATTGAGCTATACGCTGCAACATCTCCGTCGCAATTGCAGCACGGCGAGGCTAGTCATCAGGCTGAAGAGCTTGAACGATCTGTGCATTATAAGCATACAGATGAAGACGGATATGTAAACTTTTGTGAACCGTGGCACGGGGAAACCCAGTTTCCAGTGAAGCACAACGAATGGATTTTCTGGGGCTTCACTGAAATGTCTCATGAACAGCTGCAGCTGCCTCTTGCGCAACCGGTGGTCGACCCGCTCGGGGAGATCGCCAACACTACCCGTCGCTTTAAACATTTCATACAAAGCTTTTCAGCTTTTTAGGTCCGGTGGTGATCGTCTGTACTCTTTTCTGAAATGACGCTGGACAGTAATCGCCGATTTGGTCTCAAAGAACCACAACACGCACGCCGCTTTTTCTTGCATGGAAGGCAATATCGATGAAATGATCCTCTTATTCAGCTACATTGGCGTGCAAAAATTAAGGACGAGACGGTTTTTCGAATGTAACGTCGTGCAGAAGTGCTCCACATCGACTCAAATCATACCGTAAGATCCCCAAGATGTAAGAATATGGGACAAGTGAAAGAAATCCAAAGGATACAAAGGCACTTTATTAAAAAGGTGGCTTCGAGCACAACTAGACAGAAAACAGAAACGTCCATGCAACAGGCGGCAGCCAAGAAAAATCCAGTTTTTAGTAGGGGATATGATCCCCCTGACTGCGTTGCAGGATTTACAACGTCTGTCCATGCTGAGGACGATGTTGTCAAGGATCTGTTGAGGCTTCGCAGCCCATTCCTCTTGTAGCGCCAATCGCTGCTGCGGAATCGTTGCTGGCGGCTGGTGACGTGCTGCCAAGCGTCTCCCGAGAAAGTCCCACACGTGTTCGATTGGATTTAGGTCCTGGGACCTTGCGGGCCAATCCATGCGTTGAATATCTTCAACGCATGGAATGGCCCGCAAGGTCCTCGGACCTCAGTTCTTGTGTTCCTGGCACCACAGAAACCGCCGTCTCCGATGAGCAGGCGTTAATAGCACACACCGCACTTTTCGTCGTGCAAATAGACCACCTTTGTGCAGCAACCTGGCCACGGTAAAACGCGATAACGGACGTCCAGTTGTCTGTTGCATGTGCCTTGCGATTTCTCCCGCTGTCTGCCGTCTGTCTCTTCTCGCCTGCAGGAAAATATACCAGTCGTCCGCCGCCGTGGTTGCTCGTGGACGACCACTGCTAAACTCTCGGACAGCTGTTGCTGTCGTTTGAAATGCTCTCCAAGTTCGTGAAACGATGCTGTGAGCGATCCCGAACTCTTCGGCCACACTAGTCACTCTTCGACCTTCTTCGAACTTCCCAATGACAAGACCTCGAATAAATGTCGTCCAGTAGACGACATCTGGATGATTTTACTCGAGGAAGGGTATAAGCACACGGTGGCATCAACTCGACGTCGTTCAAACCGATGTACACCTTTCACCGAATTGCTGAGCGTACACCGCCCATGTGCTATATACCCTTCTGGCACTCCCTCCCCTACGTCATGCTGCATATATGCGCATGCCCTACCGTACCGGACCCTAGTCTATCTCCTGAGTGGTCTTTCGGTCCGTTCTGCCTGCTCGTTCCGCTGTTCTCCTAATTTCTCCTCTTCGTCCTTAATTTTTGCACACCAGTGTATAATACTCAAAATTTTGAGTGATGCTATATTATGTTATCAACCATTTTAACTCACATAGATTTTTTATATTAATTTTTGTAATGTGGGAAAGATTATAATACAAGGTAATTCATAAAGAAGTATGTAGTTTCCGGATGCTGTACAACAGTAACAGTTGAAGACACGGACCACAACTCCTAACCGTTAGGTAGATATACTCATGAAGTTTGTGTCCCGCTACTGAGGGAAGTGACGCAGGCGATAGCGCGCTTGTCACGTGACTGATCAGTCGATGAACGTCTTTCTCACCGATGGATTGGACGAGCCGCGGACTACAACATGCCACTGACTCATGGTCACCCAGGAGTCCTGACTTAACACTTTGTGATTTTTTCCTGTGTGGGTACGTAAAGGACAAGGTATTCGCCCCTCCCCTTCCTGTTAATCTTCGCCCCTTCCCTTCCTGTTAATCTAGCGGAGCTGAAACAGTGTATCACAGCCACTATCACTGCACTTCATTCAGATGCCTTACCTCAAGTTTGGGCGGAAATGAATTACTGGCTCGATGTGTGACTAAGGGTGCACACATAGAACATCTGAGACTGTCTCTAAAAAACCTGAAACATTCCCCTACAATTCTGTTACAGGTAACATAAAATACACTGACGGAAGAAAAAATCCCAACACCACGAAAAAATAGTTGTAGAGGAATGAAATGGCGGCAATACATTTGTATAGGTAACATATTTAATCGATTAAGGTTTCAAGATCACAGCTTATTGTAAGCGCGAGAAGAGCCATTTTAAATGTGAAATTCTGGTACATTAATAACCGGTGTAACCGCCAGAATGTTGAATGCAAGCACGCAAACGTTCATGCATTGTGTCGTACTGGTGCTGGATGGCAGTTTGTGGGATGGAGTTCCATGCCTGTTGCACTTGGTCGGTCAATACAGGGACGGTTAATGCTGGATGGGGGTGACGCTGGAGTTGTCGTCCAATGATGTCCCATACGTGCTCGATTGGAGAAAGATCTGGTGATCTAGCAGGCCACGGCAACATGTCGACACTCTGTAGAGCATGTTGGGTTACAACAGCGGTATGCGGGAGAGCGTTATCCTGTTAGAAAACACCCCCTAGAATTCTGTTCATGAATGGCAGCACAACAGGTTGAATCACCAGACCGACGTACAACTGTGCCGTCAGGGTGCGTGGGATAACCACGAGAGTGCTCCTGCTGTCATAGGAAATTGCTCCCCAGACCATAACTCCAGGTGTAGGTCCAGTGTGTCTCGGCCGCAGACAGGTTGGTTGCAGGCGCTCACCTGGCTTCCTCCTAACCAACACACGGCCATCACTGGCACCCAGGCAGAACCGGCTTTCATCAGAAAACACAAAAGATCTCCACTCCGTCTTCCAATGAGCTCTAGCTTGACACCACTGACGTCGCAAACGGCAGTGGTTTGGAGTAAGTGGAATGCACGCTACAGGGCGTCTGGCTCGGAGCTGTCCTTCAAGTAACCGATTTGTAACAGTTCGTTGTGTCACTGTGGTGGCAGCTCGAATTGCTACCGCAGACGCGGTACGATGCGCCACGGCCATACGCGGTACACGGCGGTCTTCCCTCTCAGTAGTACCACGTGGCCGGCCGTAAACCGGTCATCTTTAGGCAGTACCTTCCCTTGACCACCGCTGCCAACAATCATGCACAATGGCTACATTCCTGCCAAGTCGTTCTGCAATATTGCGGAAAGAAAATCCACCTTCTCGCAGCCCTATTACACGACCTCGTTCAAACTCCGTGAGCTGTTGATAATGGCTTCTTCGTCTTCTTAAAGGCATTCTTGACTAACATCAACACACTACGTCGAATCTCAACGATAACTAACGCTCACGAACGTTACAGCGCGTATTTACAGCAAACCTGCTTTGCATGTTCCGAGGGGCGCTACTAGCGCCACACGTATGCGCCGAGCGCGAAATTTGCATAGACGTCATCTTACAGATGTACTCTCACCGCCTACCAACTACCAACTGTCGTTTATCTAACACAACCCCTTCTTGGTGTTGGGATTTTTTTCCGTCAGTGTATCTTACATTGTTCTTGTTTTATAGTGCGTTGAAACTGTATACTTCTTTATGAATCACCCTGTATATTAGCAATCTGAATTTATTGGCGTTAAAATAGAAATCAACGTTTCCAAGTTTCCGTACCCAACGAGATGGCTTTATTCAAGGGAGGTAAACAGTTGTGGCGTATTTTGGGTCGGAGACCCGGGCTATCTCACCCGTACCTCCACCGCCCCTCCGCAGTACTGTTTTTTTTTTAACTGCGAAGTTTATTTTCCAATTATTAAGTAATAAAATTAATTTTTCTATTGCTAACATGTCACCAAATAATTATCAGGATTAGGATTTTAATACTTTACCTTTTGAATGCTTTATTTGTACATGAACTCCAATTCTTCTTTCCATTTGTGTGAACTTGTGTGTTACATTTTCATAAAAAAGTTTCTTCCGAGTACTTTTTCATACACTGGCGGAAAGTGAAAAAAGAACACAAAGAAGGAGATACAGCATAATAACGGAATACAGAGGATAACGTGATCAAAACAGTATGGCAAAATACAGCTGTATTTGCTGGTAAACTGAAAAATAACATTTCCATGTAACATGGTTAGTACGAGGTTGAACCGCCATGAACTGCGTCACACTGTGCAGTTCTGGCATGGAGTCTGTCGTACAGATGTTGGATGTAAGTTTGGGGTATTGAGTTCAAAGCATCCTCAACCTGGACGCGTAAATCGGGGATGGTCGTGGCTGGCCGTGGAGACCGGATAAGTATTTGTCCCATAAAATCCCACAGGTGCTCAATGGGGGACAAATCCGGTGAATGTGCAGGCCATGGAAGTTGTCTCACACCCTGAAGTGCATGTTGCGTTGCACGTGCCGTGTGTGGGCGTGCGTTATCTTGCTGCAAAACACCACGATGGACCAACCTTACAAATGGCACAACAACGGGCTGAATGATGTTGTTGATGTAGGAGGTGCTGTTTAATGTACCCGGTGCAAACACTAGTTGTATACGGGAGTGATAGCTGATCGCTCCCCACACCAGGAGACCAGGTGTAGGCCCTGTGTGTCGCTGGCGGATACAAGAAGGGTGGAGACGCTCCCCTGTGCGTCTGCGAACACGCATACGGCCATCGGAGGCTCCCAAGCAGAATCTACTTTCAACGCTGAACACGACAGATCGCCATTGCGTTGTCCAGTGCAGATGTTAGCGACACCACTGCAGCCGTTCCTGACGGTGGGCTGGAGTCAGAGGTACATATTCCAGAGGCACACGTGCACGTAGTCCTGCATCCAGTAGACGGTTGCGGATTGTTCGCACAGTCTCCTCAGGTGCAACGGCAGCTCGGATTTGCGTCGCAGTGGATGTTCTGCTTGACAACGCCGCTCTTCTTATGCGTCGATCGGTCCGCTCATCAGTCCGTCTGTGACTCCCGGTTCCACGTCTTCTCGTGTGGGAATGTTCCTCGGACCATCTACGCCACCATCGTACCACCACCGATACTTCCCGTCCAATTCGCTCCGCAATACGACGATACGACCACCCGGCCTCGCGGAGTCCGACTAGACGACCTCGCTCAAAGTCCAATAACTGCTGAAATCGCACGCGTCTTCCATGTCCAGGCATTGCAGCTTCTTCAGGGTCTTCGCACGTGTCCGTACGCCGACGACTGATTACATTCACTTTGCCGTACTCCTTAAATACCACCGACGATAATTTGCATATTATGCCGTGCTGTGGCGTAAGCGCTCACCGGTTGGTCCCGACATTAAATCTCACCTACGTAAAATCGCCCCCATTAACATATGTAAATTTCATGATCGTCCGCCAATTCCTTCTTGGTGTTCTTTTTTCGTCTTAATTCTTTTTAACGCGGAAAAACTTCTTTCGGTAGTTGTTGATGGAAACTTTAATATTAGGTCTGCTAATTTGTACACCTCACTAAACACTATGTCTAATTTATTCAATTTTCATGCAACAAGAAATGTCTCTTTGTTCTTTTTATCATCAAGGGAATAAAACACCTTCAGTTCATTTTTGAGTCGAATTGTATGAATAAAATTTACAATTACAATTACAATTATTTTATTGCACACATTTAAAACTTACAGTTATATGAAAATGCAATACACCAGGAGGAATCTGAACACATTGGTTGTAAGGCGATTCCCCCTATCAGATGTAAGAAAAAGAATAAAACATATGGCATATGTGAAAGCAAGTAAGATGGTTATAACAGAAGCACCACTGTTAGCAGCTTGCTTGGAACTACAATTTAATGATAGGGTTGAGATTCGTTATGGAGATCAGGGTGATTTACAATGTAATTTCGCAGAGACAAGGAAAACCTTTTGATATTTTCCAGGGATCTGATGCTCTCTGGGAGATCATTCCATAGGATAATGATTTTATACAGCATGCTATGTAAACCATAATTAAGTCTAACACACGACTGATATAATTTGTTGTTAGCAACAGATCTGGTGAAGATAGAATAATCCAGATATTTGATGTCAGATTGAAAAATAGGCAGTTTAAGATGCATTATTTTAAAAAACATGATACCTAGTTTCAAGGTAAAAATTTCATGAATTTTTAGAATATTTAGTTTTAGAAATAATGGTTTTGAATGAGACATGTAATCTGTGTTCAGCATATAGCGAACATATTTCTTCTGTAATTTGAGCAAGCATAACTTATTGTTTGCACTTATATTTAAATACCAAGATTCCAGACAATAGGAGAGATGGGTATAAATAAAAGCATAGTCAAATGTTTTTAGGACATTGATAGGGAAGAGATGCTTAATTTTACCAAGCAAGCCAACCTGTAAGGAAAGTTTTTTAAAACAAACTGAACATGCGTATTCCAGTTAAAGAATTCACCAAACCAAACACCAAGATACTGAACTTTGTCCACAATTTTAAGTGGGAGATCATTAATCCTGACTGGAAAGTTATTTATGTCCTCTGTTTTATGAACATTTCGGAAATATACGGCGTTGGTTTTTAAAATATTATGTGATAATTTGTTAGAGCATAACCAATGAGATAAATTTGATAGATCATTATTGATCATTATCTGTAATTTATGCAAATCATGACATTTTTGAAAAATGACACTGTCATCAGCGTATAGCAAAGCATGAGTTGATTGTAGGCAAAGAGGAATAATAAAATTAGAAGCATAGGTTCCTTAAGTTCTGACAGTAGATGTTGAGGAAAACTTTCACAAAATTTATCAAAACTGCTTGAATCCAACAAAGCCACGAATGTAAGCTATAATATCACTGATTTGAATTAATTGACACTTCACACAACTGAAAGAACTCTCGCCAAACACGTGCTCTTATGGGCGGGAACATGCAAGTGACTACTGTAGTCCTAAGACTTCTCTTTTCCGAGCGAACCATTACCAAAAGCAATGGCCAATTCATTCTACACACCCCTTCTTCATGCTGTCATGGAAACACTAGCTGGCGATCGTATCGAAAGTCTTCGAACATCACAGCGAAGACTGCCTGGTAAAGCTGTTTGCGTTACGATGGCACCATTCCTCCACTATGAGCCCCGTTGGTCTTTGCTTGCCAGACTGATTCTCTTAGTCAAAAGAAGCAAATCCCTGTTGGTATTCGCTCGCCAGACTGATTCTCTTAGTCAAAAGAAGCGAATCCCTGTTGGTCTTCGCTCGCCAGACTGATTCTCTTTGTCAAAAGAAGCGAATCCCTGTTGGTCTTCGCTCGCCAGACTGATTCTCTTAGTCAAAAGAAGCAAATCCATGTTGGTCTTCGCTCGCCAGACTGATTCTCTTAGTCAAAAGAAGCGAATACCTGTTGGTCTTAGCTTGCCAGACTGATTCTCTTAGTCAAAAGAGGCGAATCCCTGTTGGTCTTCGCTCGCCAGACTGATTCTCTTTGTCAAAAGAAGCAAAACCCTGTTGGTCTTCGCTCGCCAGATTGATTCTCTTAGTCAAAAGAAGCGAATCCATGTTGGTCTTCGCTCGCCAGACTGATTCTCTTAGTCAAAAGAAGCGAATACCTGTTGGTCTTAGCTTGCCAGACTGATTCTCTTAGTCAAAAGAGGCGAATCCCTGTTGGTCTTCGCTCGCTAGACTGATTCTCTTTGTCAAAAGAAGCAAAACCATGTTGGTCTTCGCTCGCCAGATTGATTCTCTTAGTCAAAAGAAGCGAATCACTGTTGGTCTTCGCTCGCCAGACTGATTCTCTTAGTCAAAAGAAGCAAATCCATGTTGTTCTTCGCTCGCCAGACTGATTCTCTTAGTCAAAAGAAGCGAATACCTGTTGGTCTTAGCTTGCCAGACTGATTCTCTTAGTCAAAAGAGGCGAATCCCTGTTGGTCTTCGCTCGCCAGACTGATTCTCTTTGTCAAAAGAAGCAAAACCCTGTTGGTCTTCGCTCGCCAGATTGATTCTCTTAGTCAAAAGAAGCGAATCCCTGTTGGTCTTCGCTCGCCAGACTGATTCTCTTAGTCAAAAGAAGCAAATCCATGTTGGTCTTCGCTCGCCAGACTGATTCTCTTAGTCAAAAGAAGCGAATCCCTGTTGGTCTTCGCTCGCCAGACTGATTCTCTTAGTCAAAAGAAGCGAATCCCTGTTGGTCTTCGCTCGCCAGACAGATTCTCTTAGTCAAAAGATGCGAATCCCTGTTGGTCTTCGCTCGCCAGACTGATTCTCTTAGTCAAAAGATGCGAATCCCTGTTGGTCTTCGCTCGCCAGACTGATTCTCTTAGTCAAAAGCAGTGAATCTGTATCTGTTTTTTTCGCAGGGAAAGCATCGACATACTATACCGTGCAAATTAATTGGGACAAGTTATGTTATTCTCAGAATTGTAATGCGATCGCCAGTTGATGTCGGAAACCCACGTAAACCGTATTTATCAGCTGTGAGTGGTGTGACTGTTAGAACTTGATAGTAAGAATGTGGTTTGACCGGTTTTAAACAGGAAATAGGCACTTCAGCTTCAGTTGTGAGCTGCTTTCGTGTGTGATAGGTGGATGTTAGTTTTTGCTCTCTGTGAGTACGTGTTGCTTTCGTGTATTGTAAAATGAATATTTCCCCAAGGAAGCGTGCAAAAATAATTGCTCTGAAGGATCACACTTCTATAACAGTAAGATACATCGCTTCTGCAGTTGGTGTAGGCAAATCAAGTGTATCAAGACTGCTTACGCGACACAATGCATCTGGATCATCGTCTCCAAAAGGGAGAGGTAAATGTGGAAGAAAACGAAAAACAACTCCACGAACCGATAAATATCTAATCAGATATATTAAAATGAATCCAAAAAAAAAAACAAGCACCGACCTTCAAAGAGATTTATTGGCTAGTGGTTGTGATGTTAGTGATTCAACTGTACGCCGTAGGCTTCTGAAAGTTGGCCGGAAGGCAAGACCAACGAAAAAACAATATTTGAATGCGAAAATGAAGATAAAACGTTTAGCATGGGCCAAAAAATATAAATCATGGACTGCTGAAGACTGGAAAAAGGTAGTTTTCAGTGATGAAACTCATTTATTTGTGGGGGTTACCAAGCAAATGTCGTTAGACGAAGCAACTGTGAACCCTTAACACCTGAGCATGTCAAACAAATTGTAAAACACCCTCTGAAACAGATGTTTTGGGGTTTTTCACATCAAATGTCACTGGAAGCTTAGTTCCTGTTCAAAGGTATGATGAATTCAGCCAAGTACGTAGAAATATTACAACGTAGGAGTGTTCCATTCTTGCAAACTTTTGACGGGATATTTCAACATGACTTGGCCTCATGTCACAAATCAAAATTGGTCAAGAATTTCATGTTGGAAAATCAAATTCATTTGCTTGATTGGCCTGGAAATTCATCAGACTTAAATCCCATAGAAAACTTGTGGAATATTTTGAAGAGACGTTTAGGTAAAATGGACTGTACAACCAAAGAGCGCATGATAACGAATGCTATAAAAGTGTGGTTCCACGATTATGAAGTCAAAAATATGTGCACTCAATTAGTGGAGTCAATGCCAAAACGAATTCAAGAGGTCATTTCTGCTAAAGGAAGACATACTTCATACTAATACATGTATTTATCAGTGTATATCAAGGCATAGAATGATATAAAGTGTAACGTACCAGGAGATGTGACGTACCTGCCAGAAGGACGCACACGACATAAAGGCAGATAGCAATTAGAATACATGTCCGCGTAGCTTAATTGGTAGAGCAACTTATTCCGGAATGAGTGGACCCGGGTTCGAATCCTGGCGCGAATAAAAATGACTGGGAAATTCACTTCGTTGTAATGGCGCCCGAACTATCCGGATGACCCGACCGTTCAAAATCTCGCATTGGTGTGATGTTATTTCCACACCGCGAGATAGGAAAAATATAAGCAGCACTTCGAAAGAAAAATAAGGGGGAGATGATGTAACGTACCAGGAGATGTGACGTACCTGCCAGAAGGACGCACACGACATAAAGGCAGATAGCAATTAGAATACATGTCCGCGTAGCTTAATTGGTAGAGCAACTTATTCCGGAAGGAGTGGACCCGGGTTCGAATCCTGGCGCGGATAAAAATGACGGGGAAATTCACTTCGTTATAATGGCGCCCGAACTATCCGGATGACCCGACCGTTCAAAATCTCGCATTGGTGTGATGTTATTTCCACACCGCGAGATAGGAAAAATATAAGCAGCACTTCGAAAGAAAAATAAGGGGGAGATGATGTAACGTACCTGCCAGAAGGACGCACACGACATAAAGGCAGATAGCAATTAGAATACATGTCCGCGTAGCTTAATTGGTAGAGCAACTTATTCCGGAATGAGTGGACCCGGGTTCGAACCCCGGCGCGGATAAAAATGACGGAGAAATTCACTTCGTTATAAAAGGCATAGTTTTGGAAAAAAGAGTGATTTTTTACTTTGTCCCAATCAATTTGTACAGTGCAGTATCTTAATGCCGTTGATAATAGACTTATTTGAGCGTATGTAATTGACTTTTATTTGTGCATTCTCTGGGTTTCGCAGCTAGCCTAGCTAACCTCGAATACATCGATGAATCATTACATTACGACGACCTACCGAATAAGCTGTAGGACTCCCTTTAGCGCGCAAAACAGCGACCACTCGGCGAGGCATCGATTCTATGAGGTGGCGATAGGTATCCTGGGGTATCTGGTACCATAATGTCAGCATGATTTAGCGCGAAACCGCTTTTCCAAGTCGAACCACAAACGTTCGATTGGGTTCATGTCAGGTGAATGTGAAGGCCAGGGCAATAACAGAAAGTCACCAGCATGTCCCTCGAATCACTCCTTGACGACTGTGGTAGTGTGGCATGGTGCATTATCCTGTTGGCAATGGCT
The DNA here is from genome assembly GCA_039090855.1 of Macrothele yani. NCBI lineage: Eukaryota > Metazoa > Arthropoda > Arachnida > Araneae > Macrothelidae > Macrothele > Macrothele yani. The sequence continues at coordinate 104,751,403 of CM076999.1, read as the reverse complement.
ATCACCAGCAGGGAACACAGTTGTCATGAATGGGCGAACTTGGTCCGCAACGATGTTCAAATCCCTGACAGCTGTCAGGGATTTTGCTTTGGGGATAATGGGGACTAAAGTGTCTCAAGAAAACATCGCCCACAGCATAACACCGCCGCTGCTGGCCTGTTTCCGCCCAACAGTGCATCCAGGGGCCATATAATTCTTTGGTAACCAGCGTATCTGCGCTCGGCCGTCTACGGGATGCACCAGGAAACTTGATTCGTCAGTCAAGCCCACTTTCTTCCAATCATCCACCGTCCAATCTCGATGACCTTGGGCCCATTTCATGCGTTGTTAGCGGTTAGGTGCATTGAGCATGGGGAACCGGGCTGAGTCTTCGGCTGCGCAGGCCCATGCGCAGAATGCTGAGATGAAGTGTTGCTGTGACACATTGCCCTGGTCACCACTGTTGTAGCTGCGGTTGATTTGTCGCTCAGTGGCAATGCAGTCGCTATGAACAATGCTTCCCTCTGGCATCAAAAAACTGCGGACGACACACGGCTGGGCAACCCTTTTGTCTTTTGGCCATCAGTGAACAACTTTTAATAGGCACTCACAACAGCGGCATGTGAACAACCCACAAGCCGCACCGTTTCTGAGATCGTAGTTCCGAGTCGCCGTGCTATCACAATTTGTCTTTTATCAAACTCCGATAAATCGGCAGCTTTTCGCATTCTGACTCCGAACACACTACTAACCGAAAGCCGGTCCTCGGGTTGTATACACTAAAGAGCAATTGAATTAGAGATACCTGTCTAGTAACGTGTAGCACCACCTTTCGCCCTGATGACGGCGGCGATTCGTCTCGGCATGGACTCGACAAGACACCGGAAGCGTTGGGAAGCCATACGGATCCACGACCCCTGAACAAGCTCCCACAGTTCACGAAGAGTTGATGGAGAGGGGGTCAGAGCCTCGAACATCTCCCTCGATGGCATCCCACGTGTGATCGATGTAATTGAGGTCAGGTGACCTAGCTGGCCAAGGAAGCGAGGTCACGTCGGTGGAGTGTTCATCCAACTATTCGGATACAATTCGGGACCTCCATTGTCTTGTTGCAGGATGAGGTCCCCAGTGGGAATGTTGAAGACGTACAAACGGGAGCAAATGGTCTTCCAGGATATCCCGGTGTCGATGACCTGTGAAGGACGATGTCACACGTGCCAGGGGTCCCATTTCAGTCCACGTAAGCAGTCCCCAGACGAGAATGCCACCCCCACCAGATTGAAGAGTACCCTGCTGGCAAGAAGGATCCATCGCTTCATGTGGTTTGCGCCGTACTCGTATCCTGCCATCCGCATGTACCAACGTGAATCTCGACTCAACAGTGCAGACAACATTTTTCCACATGTCTAGGGTCCAGTGGCGATGTTCCCGCGCCCATGCTAATCTTTGCACCCTCTGATGTGCGGTCAGCATCGGTACCCTCGTGGGACGATGACTTCTGTACCCCATAGCGAGGAGATGGTTCTGGATGGTGTGGCTGCTTACACGTTTTTGTGCACCAGCGTTAAATTGCCGAGTGATTTCTTGCACTGCGGTGGCCCGTCTATCCGCTGTTACAACGCGAGACAACCGACAATGACCCCGCTCATCCACACGCTGTTGTCCACGGCAGTTGGCCCTTGCAGGGATGGTTTTACCGGATTCGATGTACTCATGGTGCACCCGTGACACAGTGGCTCGTGAAAATCCCAGTGCCAGCACGACTTCCGAGATGGAGTGACCCATTCGTCGGGCCCTGACAATTTGCCCACGATCAAATGCGCTTACATCCTTCTTCTTACCCATACTGCATCCGACTCTTACTAATTCCCGTCGCATCACTCCTTATATTGTCGGATCGCTGCATACGTCATGTCGCTTCCGTTTACAGGGCCGCCCACAACGCCACATTTGCATAACGCCAGCTGTCTCTAATTCAATTGCTCTTCAGTGTATATACTGCTCTGTGTACTTCACCTGTGCCACTGTTCGGTCTCCAGGCGCGCTGATGCTCCAGGCGGACCCTGGTCATAGTGTAAAGGCTCATCGGTGTATACGTCACTGTAGGGGCTTCAAGAATTTGAACGTAGTGACTTGAGTAGACAAGAAACGAATAGACGCGAATATAATTTCCACTCAAAGAGACGAGGTGTCATGTTGGTTAAGCACGCAGTATCTTGGAAAGAAAGAAAAACAAGTTACTAAAATCATGCAATGCATTGATTATTATATGCTTCCAACATACCATAAATCATTACTCAAGTTATGAGGAAAATGGCTGTAGAATAAATCTCGCTCCTATGTCATGACCTTTGACCCCATTTCGCCCATTTTCAATAGGGTTCGTCCCCAGCTGGTCCCCTACTACATGCGAAAATTTTATCGAAATCGAAACATTTTTACGCAAGTTATGATGCATAAGGACAATGGAATGGACCCCGATCCTATGTCCTGACCTTTGACCCCATTATGTCCATTTTCAATGGGGTTCGTCCCCAAGTGGTCCCCTAACACACACTAAAATTTCATTGAAATCGAACCATTTTCACGCAAGTTATGATGCATAAGGGCAATGGAATGGACCCCACTCCTATGTCCTGAACTTTGACCCCATTTCGTCCATTTTCAATGGCGTTCGTCCCCAGGTAGTCCCGTACCACATACTGAAATTTCATTGAAATCGAACCATTTTTACGTGAATTATCATGTCGACGGCGGAACATCCAACAGACAGACGGACAAAGCCGGAGCATGTACGCTTCTACAACCTACTGTTGGAAAGCGTAAAAAAGCGTTATTTGAAGAACTGGTTCAAATTCATGGCGACGCTATCATTGCAAACCTCACTATTGATGCATGTAATAATCTCCAAGGCTTCTCGAATGGCAGTAGATTTAGGAGTGGAGTAGGAAGCTAATTTCTTTCTACACTGCTGGGCCCCCAAAAATGCAACACCAAGAAGGACACGAGATAGCAAGGCCAGATTTACTGGACACATAACAACAGATACAGAGATGAAACGGTTGAGCGTACAGGCTCGTACGACTTGCGAAACACGCAGACAACAATAGTTCGTGTGGGCCCCATTGCTGGCAATAACGGCCGCTACACGCCGCGGCATCGAACGAAAGAGGCTTTGGATGTGGGCTTGGGGTATGTCGGTCCAGGCTGCTTCCACACGTTGCCACAGTTCATCACGGGTGGTGCTTGCCGGGCCACTCGGTTGCAGATCAGCGACCAGACGTGTTCGATGTGCGACATATCGGGAGAACAGGCGGGCCACGGCAGCAGTAACACCTGGTGGGCCGTGAAGAATTGTTGCACGATGCGTGCCACGCGGGGGCGCGTATTGTCCTCTTGAAACGTGGCCGCTGGCAGGCCCTGCAGATAAGGGAGGACTACAGGCTCCAAAACGTCGGAGATGGTGTGGTAGCTGTTGAGTGTACCAGCGATGCGTACCAGAGGGGTGTGAGTGTCATATCCAATTGCGCCCCAAACCATAACGCCAGGGGACGGACCGGTATGGCGACGCATAAAGCAAGCGTCATACAGTCTCTCGCCGCGGTGCCGCCACACGTGGATCCGGCCATCGTGATGTTGCAGGCAGAAGCGGGATTCGTCGGAGAAGACAATGTCGTGCCATTCCGCAGTCCAGGTTCGGCGATCAACGGCGCAGTGCCGCCGCACTCGCCGGTGGTGTAACGTCAATGGTAATCGGAGCAGTGGGCGCCGTGCGACAAGTCCCCGCTCCTGCAGACGACGTCAAACGGTACGTGCTTACACAGGTTGTTACGCAACACACCCTAATTCTTGCGCTAACGTTCGTGACGTGGCGGTGCGAGCCGTCAACGCCCGCCGCACAACATGCCAGTCCTTTCGTACGCCCACCGAATCCATACTCGCTTCACTGTGGCTGGATGTCGTCCCACACGGGCGCCAATGTCTCGGTACGATAAACCGCTGTCGCGATAAGCCACCATTCGTCCTCTGTCGAACTCCGAAACGTGCTGGAATGACTGCTGTATTCTGCGACGAGGCATCAGGAAGCTTCCCACGCAGAGGTCCGGCAGCACAACACACTTCCAATACTTACACCCCGCCTTCTGTGCACCCTTCTTATAGTGCTTCACGGAGGCGTGCCGGGGCACATGATTTGCATATGCCCTGCAATGCTAATCGTTTGCATATCCTCTCGCGGGCTACGGATGCTGCGAATTTCAGGCCAATCGGTTTCGGGTTATTGCGATTGCTAAGGGCCCTGCAAGAGCTAGGGCCGCCACTGCATAGCGAACTGCTAAAGATATTTTGTTTTTCCCGTTGTGATCAATACTACTGACGATTACTAACGAACAGCAGTCTTCAATAGTTGCCTAGATTAAGTAACGACTCACGTGATCACGTATTTTTCATATACGCTGCGTAAGTAACTTTTAGGTAACGTATATGAATCAGGTTGTAAAGAAAGTTTACGGTAAAAATCGTATGTGGCGTTTGTAATGCAAGATACTACGGGCCTGCGGTGACGTAAACATCCCAGAGTGCTGTGCGCGAAAGAACAGATTGTAAGGACAGAACATACGCTGTTGTGGTGAAGATTAGTTGCACGTGCGTGAAGACGATACGGCGATATCGAAGGAAGGTCTGCGTGCAATATTGCTCTATGAATATTTGCAAGGCATGAAAGGTATAGAAGCACTTGGGAAATTACGCAATGCCTTTCGTGACGACATTATCAGACGTAGTACTTGCTATGACTGGCACATGAAATTCGACACTGGTGTACGCAATCTGTCTGATTAGCTCGGAAGTGGCAAACTCAATAAGGTCGAAGATGAAACACTGCAACACGTGCTGTCGACCAAGCCTAATGTAACACCACGGGAACTGGCAGAGAAACTGAAGATCGTTAACACCCGACTTCGGAATTTGGGATATTTGTATGAACTATGCAAATGGTTACCCCAAGCTTTGTCTGACTAGAATCGGATGCAATGCTACTCCATTGCTGTTGCTCTGCGTGAAAGAGAAAGATGAGGTATTCGTGTAAACTGTGCAAATTGGTACCCCATGCTTTGTCTGACTAGAATCGGATGCAATGCTACTCCATTGCTGTTGCTCTGCGTGAAAGAGAAAGTTGAGATATTCGTGTAAACTGTGCAAATGGGTACTTCATGCGTTGTCTGACTAGAATCGGATGCAATGCTACTCCATTGCTGTTGCTCTGCGTGAAAGAGAAAGTTGAGGTATTCGTGTAAACTGTGCAAATTGGTACCCCATGCTTTGTCTGACTAGAATCTGATGCAATGCTACTCCATTGCTGTTGCTCTGCGTGAAAGAGAAAGTTGAGATATTCGTGTAAACTGTGCAAATGGGTACTTCATGCGTTGTCTGACTAGAATCGGATGCAATGCTACTCCATTGCTGTTGCTCTGCGTGAAAGAGAAAGTTGAGATATTCGTGTAAACTGTGCAAATTGGTACCCCATGCTTTGTCTGACTAGAATCGGATGCAATACTACTCGATTTCTGTTGCTCTGCGTGAAAGAGAAAGTTGAGGTATTCGTTTAAACTGTGCAATGGTTACCCCAAGCTTTGTCTGACTAGAATCGGATGCAATGCTACTCCATTGCTGTTGCTCTGCGTGAAAGAGAAAGTTGAGATATTCGTGTAAACTGTGCAAATGGGTACTTCATGCGTTGTCTGACTAGAATCGGATGCAATGCTACTCCATTGCTGTTGCTCTGCGTGAAAGAGAAAGTTGAGATATTCGTGTAAACTGTGCAAATGGGTATCCCATGCTTTGTCTGACTAGAATCGGATGCAATGCTACTCGATTTCTGTTGCTCTGCGTGAAAGAGAAAGTTGAGATATTCGTGTAAACTGTGCAAATGGGTACTCCATGCTTTGTCTGACTAGAATCGGATGCAATGCTACTCCATTGCTGCTGCTCTGCGTGACAGACAAAAACGGAAGGGCTTTTTCCATCGGCCGGTCACGGGTGACGAAAAATGGGTCACATACTGGAATGCTACACGACAAAAAGCATAGACCAAGCAGGAACAACCAAGGTCGGTAAGCCACCCCCTTATGGACGGAAGGTGATGCTGAGTTGCTGCTGGGATTGTCGCAGTGTGATTCACTATGAACTCTTACCACGGAACAGTATCATCACAGCGCATGTTTACATCCAAGAGTTGGACCGTCTTCATGCTGCTCTGCAAGAAAAGTGTCCAGCGTTGATTAATCGCCATGGAGTTGTTTTTCAGCATGATAACTCTCCTCCACAATTCGCTTTACGGACCCAGCAAAAGTTGCACGAGCTGGAATGGGAAATACTTTTGCATCGCCGTTATTCCCCGGACCTTGCCCCGCCCGATTTCCATCTCTTGTCGACTTTTGTCCCTGAGAAAAACTTTGCTATACACAGTGTGGCAAAGAATTTTTAAGACTGGGTCTGTAAAATGAAATAGAAACAAAAAATTATGATTTGTTTTGGTTTGTTATTCAAAATAAGTCCCTCCGGCTTCAATACACTTGTTACAGCGATTTAATAATGATTCGAATGCCTGTTCCAGTTCACTTTGCAGAATTGCCTCCAAAGCACGCGTCGAAGCTGTTTGTATATTCGAAATATCATCAAAATAACACCCTTTTAACGTCCTTTTAAGTTTTGGGAATAAAGAAAAGTCGCAGGGTGTTAAATCAGGCGAATACGGTGGATGATGCAACACACAGACTTTATTTTTCGCCAAAAATCTACGAACAAGAAGTTAGGTGTGACTGGGTGCATTATCGTGCAACAAACACCAACTGTTTTCATCCCGATATTCTGGATGAATGCGACGAATTCTGCCCATCAAACGCCTCAAAACATTTAAATAAAACTCACCAGTAATTGTTTGTCCACTTGGAACAAATTCTTTGTGGATAATAATACCCTTACTATCGTAGAATGTAATAAGCATTGTTTTGATTTTCAATGGAACTTTTCTTGTTTTTTTGGCTTGTGGTGAGTTTTTTGACTTCCATTCCGCACTTTGTCGCTTTGTTTTAGGATCATATTGAAAACTCCATGTTTCATCACCTGTAAGAATCGATTTTAAGAAGTTTGGATCATTTTCAGCGGCTGAAATGATGTCTCTGCAATGTGCACTTCTCCTTGATTTTTGTTCATTGGTTAACGTGTGTGGAACAAATTTAGCACAGACTTTTGTTTTGCCCAAATCTTCATGCAGGATGGTTCGAATCGTTTCTTTGTTGATGTTTAAAGACTCTTCCATCATTCTTAGTGACGCACATCGATTGTTTGCCACGAAATCACGCACTTTTTCAATAATCTCAGGTGTCCTAGATGAACCTGGTTTTCCGGTATGCTTATCATCTTCTAGCGTCTCTCTTCCGTCCAAAAAACGTTTGTGCCACAGGAAAACATTTGATCTACTTAAACAAAACTCACCGTGAACTTGTTTCATCATTTGGTACGTTTTCGAGGCACTTTTACCAAGTTTTGCGTTAAATTTAATAAGAGCCCTTTTTTCCATTTTAATAATTCAACATTAAAAAATGTATACTTCTCTAATGAACGGCCGTTTCGTTTGAGTTACTTTAACAACTGCGCAGTACTTTTAGCAGAAAGCAAGCAGATGGTCACGGTTTATAACGCATTCGCGATTACACTGGTGGCGCCACCGTAGGCTGAAATCTAGCGCCAGTCTTAAAAATTCTTTGAGGCACTGTGTAATGTCGATGAAACATTGCGTGGATGATTTCTTCAACTTCCCGCTCGCCAAACTTCCGTCGCACTGGGATATCTCAACTCGTAGATCGGTGGAACAAGGTCATCAGTTCCCATACGGACTACCTGGACGATTAGGTTAAGTGTTCTGTACGATTTTTTAAGCTTGAAATACGCGCTTCTCTATTTTCCGGATGCTTTCTTTACAACTCTGCGTAAAGGTTTCTAATTCAATGGCTGCTGCGTATATCTCTTTGAATCACAAAGTTATGAATCATGTGTAAAATGAAACAACGCTACGGAACGTCTACATTGATTCACATTTTGATTGTCTTGAAAGCAGAGAAGATTTATGTTTCAAGACACATTCTTCTTTCATGTCTTTTCTAGCAATTGATTTGCACATTCAACAGAAATTTCATCATCAGCTATTAGAAGTGACCGGAAACTATTCAAGATGCCTTTCGCTCATCTCTCGGTGTGAAAACAAAAGTGCCTTTTTTTTGTATTGTCAGGGGAAGAGGTATGGTTTACTACGAAGGATGTCTGGAGCATCAGAGGCAGTTAGTTTGTCTTATTGCGTGATTGGCTGCAATGCACACAAACAAGGCCGTTTTGACGTCCTCATCTTCGCCATATCTGTTGCAGACAACCGTGAACTTCATGTGCAACTTTTCGTCATTATTACTTTGTAGTAAATTTTTGCCAGGAATTTTATTGCACAGCATTCACTGCTACAAAGCTTTCCATGACTTTATCTCTGTTAAAGTTGCTCGTTTGAATTTTTCTTTTTTTATGGGCTATAAGCAGTCGCCCGTCCCTAATTTAGGGTCACTGATTCCAGGGAAGGGAGAGAGCCAGTGCCGTAAGGCAAACACAGCATCCATGCCTCACCGGGATTCGAACACTGACCCTTTACCGACGAATGATCGATTCGTGGTGTTGGCACGTCATTCACCTACGTAGTACGTCACATCATCTCCCTCTAAATTTTTAGCACGTCTTTTGTAAAAAAAAAGATCGTGCTTATGTTACCGGTTTGTCCGTCCGTCCGTCTGTACCCACGATATCTCTGCAACTTTTAGTCCGATTTGAAAAATTCTTTTTGCATTGGGAAGCTTGAAATATGCACATGATGATCCTTCATTTCCTCTTTTTTTTTTTTTTTTTTTACGATGTACAATTTCGCCGCTAGAGTGCGTAAATGCAGATGATGTCGAATTAAAATACGTTTTATTCCACATATTTGCTTCTAAACATCCGATTGAAAAAATTATTTTATCCTTCGATTCCATTTATGTCGAAGAGTATTTTAGATATAATTACTTTTTCAAGTTACGCATATATTTCCCGCTAGGGGGTGTCAAAATAAATTATATTTCCCCAATAACTCTTCTTCTGAAACTCCGATTTGAAAATCTCTTTCTTCAGCGGATACACCTCCAGATGGAAAATCTTTTGCATATAATTTAAAATTTTTGGTAAGAATACTTTAGCCACCAGAGGGCGTAAGTGCTAATTTTTGCTTCTGATGTATTTCCCATAAAATTTGAGCTTCTAGAATATCGATTGAAAAACTTCTTTCGTGGACTGATGTCACTCACATCGATAAACCTCTTCGGAATATTTTCTTCTTTAAATATTCCACAGTTTCTCCCTCAGGGGGCGTAGATGTGTATCTTATTTTTGTCAATATTTCTACTTCTAGGAGTCCGATTTGAAAAATTCCTTCTTTGTTGGATAGTGTTTCTAGTGTGACATGTTTTTCATGTAATTTCAAAATTTTCAAGTAATTCATTGACTTTCCACTAGGGGGCGTAGAGGTAAATTGCTTTCCCCTTATCTCTGCTTCTAAATCTCCGATTTGTAAAATTCTTTCTGACCGGATACAGCTCCTGATGAGAAATCCTTTGCACATAATTTCAAATATTTGTAAAAAATGAGTTGGCCACCAGGTGGCGTAAGTCTTAATTTCCGCTTCTGATGTATTTACAGCAAAATATGAGCTTCTAAAATCTCGAGTGAAAAAAAAAATCGTTTGTTGTCCGATACTACTCATGTCGGGAAACCTTTACGAACATTTTCTTCTTGAAAGAATATATGGTTTCTACGCCAGGGGGCGTAGATGCATATCTTATTTTTGCCAATCTCTCTACTTCTAGGAGTCTGATTTGAAAAATTCCTTCTCTGTTGGATAGTGTTTCCGATGCGAAATGTTTTTCCTATAAGTTTAAAATTTTCAAGTAAATCATAGACTTTTCGCTATTTCTGCTTCTAAAACTCCGATTTGAAAAATTCTTCCGGTATCTCATACAAGACCTGATGGAAACTATTTTTAACATAATTTCTAATATTTTGTAAAGAATAGTTTAGCCCCAGGGGTCATAAGTGTTAATTTCTGCTTCTGATGTATTTGTAGCAAAATCTGGGCTCCTGAAAACTCGACTAAATTTTTTATTCTTGGACCGATACCGCTCATATGGAAAACCTTTTGAGAGTACTTTCTTCCGAAAATAATGCATGGCTTTCCCACCAGGGTACGTAAAGTCACATCCTTTTTTTGTCGATATCTCTGTTTCGAAGAGTGCGATTTGAAAATTTCTTTCTGTGATGGAGAGCGTTTCCGATGCGAAATGTTTCTCATATAAATTCATGTTTTTCTTAACGCAGAAGTCTGCAATCCGAGGGCGTAAGCTCACGATTCCGTTTGCAGCAATATCTGAGGAATTAAAAACCCGATTGAAAAACTTCTTTCTTCCGTCAGACACTATTGTTTTCCGTACCGGTTCCATTGACTTTGAATAGCTTTGATAAATTTAATTTGCGTCAGAACAGATTCAAAAGACGTGCTATTACACCCGAAAATTCGGTGTCATCTTTCTTGTTTTTTTTAAAGGGAAGAAGGAACCTTTCATTAATTCCAGTTGACGTGCTGACGATTTTTCGAAGAACCCAACGGACAGTAGATTTACTTTTACTCTCGGTCGCTAATGTGGAAACAAGAATTTGTCGGTGAAGCGGATCCTCGCTCCGGAGTGAGTTGCTCTTACCGACGCCGACGGAATGTAACTCTGCAGATTTGTCGTCTTGACACCTGCTTTACCTCTGTAGTACTTCACATCATCTCCCTCTTAATTTTTTTTTTTTTTTTTTTTTGGAAGCGAAGGATGAATCTTTCTTTAATTCTAGACGATGTGCGGAATTAACACATTTTTCGAAGAACCCAGCAGTCCAAAGGCACAATATAGTCCATTGGTGACACATCAGGGGACTTTGAAGGAATATGAGCAAAAGGTATAGACTTGATACCATTCTTTTTAGCAGTCCGACACAATAGTCCATTGGTGACACATCAGGGGACTTTGAAGGAATATGAGCAAAAGGTATAGATTTGATACCATTCTTTTTAGCAGTCCGACACAATAGTCCATTGGCGACACATCAGGGGACTTTGAAGGAATATGATCAAAAGGTATAGACTTGATACCATTCTTTTTAGCAGTCCGACACAATAGTCCATTGGTGACACATCAGGGGACTTTGAAGGAATATGAGCAAAAGGTATAGATTTGATACCATTCTTTTTAGCAGTCCGACACAATAGTCCATTGGCGACACATCAGGGGACTTTGAAGGAATATGATCAAAAGGTATAGACTTGATACCATTCTTTTTAGCAGTCCGACACAATAGTCCATTGGCGGCACATCAGGGGACTTTGAAGGAATATGAGCAAAAGGTATAGACTTGATACCAGTCTTTTTAGCAGTCCGACACAACAGTCCATTTGCGACACATCAGGGGAATTTGAAGGAATATGAGCAAAAGGTATAGACTTGATACCAGTCTTTTTAGCAGTCCGACGCAATAGTCCATTGGTGACACATCAGGGGACTTTGAAGGAATATGAGCAAAAGGTATAGACTTGATACCATTCTTTTTAGCAGTCCGACACAATAGTCCATTGGCGACACATCAGGGGACTTTGAAGGAATATGAGCAAAAGGTATAGACTTGATACCAGTCTTTTTAGCAGTCCGACACAACAGTCCATTAGCGACACATCAGGGGACTTTGAAGGAATATGAGCAAAAGGTATAGACTTGATACCAGTCTTTTTAGCAGTCCAACACAACAGTCCATTAGCGACACATCAGGGGACTTTGAAGGAATATGAGCAAAAGGTATAGACTTGATACCAGTCTTTTTAGCAGTCCGACGCAATAGTCCATTGGTGACACATCAGGGGACTTTGAAGAAATATGAGCAAAAGGTATAGACTTGATACCAGTCTTTTTAGCAGTCCGACGCAATAGTCCATTGGTGACACATCAGGGGACTTTGAAGGAATATGATCAAAAGGTATAGACTTGATACCATTCTTTTTGGCAGTCCGACACAACCGTCCATTAGCGACACATCAGGGGACTTTGAAGGAATATGAGCAAAAGGTATAGACTTGATACCAGTCTTTTTCGCAATAGTCCATTGGTGACACATCAGGGGACTTTGAAGGAAAATGAGCAAAAGGTATAGACATGAAAACCGTGTCTTTTTTTCAGTTTTCAAGAAATAGAGTTGTAGATTTGGTCATATGACTGGTAGCTTTATCCGGACAGAGTTCTGCTCTTTGAAGGCTCTGTGAATAAAGGGATGATATTTCCTATTGAAATATAGGAGTTAAAACATTATTTTGGTATTATGTAGAATTGAATTTAGCATTCTTTTCAACTTTTCTTAAATTTAATTTCCCATTACCAGCATTTTTCATGAATCCTTTACTAAGACTTTCTTTAGATTCTTAAAACCAAGTTTGTTAGTCTTTCTCTGCTCTTTTGCGACAGTAAATCGATCTTTTTTTGTTACAGACGCATGATTAATATTTTTTTATTTTTTTATTTTTTTTTTTTGTGGACCCGTGTTTCATCAACAGTCACAATAAATTTCTACCTGTCTCCGAGTAGGTGATTTTCATGAAGAAGTCTACAACGTGTTCGGCACTCAGCCACGTGTCTAAGCAAAAGACAGTGAACATTATTAATATTTTTTTCAGATTCAAATTTCTGTTTATTTCCTTGTTTACTGTTGATAAAGAGATGATTTTTAACGACTTAGCGATTGCTCTTTTGGTTGGTAGATTTTCTCTTAAGACCAGAGACTTTTGAAATAGTAGCAAAAGTACGGACCTTCTTTGCATGTTCGTTTGGTGTTCATTTTCCTGTTAAAAGCAATGCTATTGACGATTTTCCCTCTATTATTGATAATATTGCCTATTTTAATTTAGAAATGCTAATTCCACGATTTTCACAGCTTTTATCAATATACAAAATACGAATATTTCTCTTTGTAAAGAGCAAAAACATAACGTTTTATTCACAGCTTGTTTACGTGCGCCATTTTCTTAGCAGCCGATATTTAACTGCAGCAGATGTTTCTTTCGTGTTCATTCGACACGCTGTTGCCAGTTTCAATTCTTTGAACTTCTTTTATTATTTTGTAATTTCTTATCAAAAACGTTCTAAAAATATGTAAGCCACAACGTCATAACTTTGTGGGTCATTTTTTCTTAAAATAACGAATAGTTTTCATCTACGGCACATAAAGTCATATTACATGTTTGACTTTACAAGTCATATTACATTATGGTAAGTCAGATAATATCCGAAAACTATATTATATCATATTACATGTAAACTATATATCATATTACACGTTTGACTTTAAAGTCATATTCATCATCATCATCATCATTGTCAACCATTATCAATCCACTGCTGGACGAAGGTCTCCCCAAGTTTCCTCCACAACGGTCTGTCTTGTGCCAGTCTCCTCCATGTCACCCCTGCATACTTTCGAATTTCATCCACCCATCTCCCATGTGGTCTTCTTCTGGGTCTTTTCCTGTCCCTTGGAATCCAATCTAAAATTTCGGCTGTCCATCGATGATCTGTCCTTCTGGCAGTATGTCCAGCCCATTGCCATTTCAGGGATTTAACTCTGATCATGATGTCTTCCACTCTTGTCATTTTTCGGATCCACGAGTTCCTCTTCTTATCTCTCCTGGTTACACCAAGTATGCACCTCTCCATGCTGCTTTGAGTTGTCTGCAGCCTTTGTATGTCTCTTTTAGTTAAGGTCCACGTCTCTGCACCATACGTAAGCACTGGAAGGATGCATTGATCAAACACTTTTCTTTTAAGACATAATGGCATATTGCTCTTGAAAATTATGCTGTTTCTTCCAAAAGCTCTCCAGGCAAGTTTTGTACGCCGATTAATTTCTTCATCAATGTGACCCTTACTTGATATCTGCTGTCCAAGATAAACGTACGTGTCTGTTATCTCCAGCTTTTCTCCATCAATCGATAAATCTTCATTTCTTGTAAAAGCATTGAACATCACTTTTGTCTTCTGAAAGTTCATTTTTAATCCCACTTCTTTACTCTTGTCAGCAAGTTCCTGGATCATACTCTGCAGCTCTGATGGGGTAGTTGCAAAAATGACTACGTCATCAGTAAAACGAAGGTGGGTTAGATAATCTCCATTAATCTTTATCCCCTTGTTTTCCCAGCTCAGCGACTGAAAAACACCCTCCAATGTGGCATTAAAGAGCTTCGGAGATGTGGTGTCACCTTGTCTCACTCCCTTTCCAATTTTTACGTGTGTTGTATTTTCAAACAGCCTAATCTTTGCACTTGCATTTTCATAGATGTTATTAATAATATTAATGTATGCATCTTCAATACCGCAGGTTTTCAGAGCCATTGTAACTGCTGATGGTTTCACCGAATCAAAGGCTTTTTCATAATCGATAAAAGCCATGCACAATGGAAGTTCATATTCCCTCGCTCTTTCAATTAGTTCTCTCAGCACGTGGATATGATCTATTGTGCTGTAGCCACTCCTGAATCCAGCTTGTTCTCTCGGTTGAGCCATGTCCAGTGTTACCTTCAAGCGGTGTGAAAGAACTTTAGTGAAGATTTTATAAACTACTGATAGGAGGCTGATAGGTCTGTAGTTTCCGAGATCCTCAATGTCACCTTTCTTATGTAGCAGGATCATTGTAGCGGTGTTCCAATCCTCAGGAATCTTTCCTTCATTAAGGCATCGAGTGAAAATTTGGGCGAGTACTGTTTCGATTTCTCCACTTGCTTCTTGTATGATGTCTACAGTAATTCCATCTTCTCCTGGAGCTTTTCCTCGCTTCATGTTCTTGATTGCATGTGCAACTTCTGCTGGAAGGACTGGAGGAACTCTGGTACTGGTATCTTTCATGATGTCTGGAGTGCATATATCATCCCTTTCATATAATTTGGAGTAGAAATCTTTCACTCTTGTCTAAATTTCGCCTCTATTTCTTGTTACAGAACCATCTTCTTTTCTCAGTGCCATAATCTGTTTTCTTCCCTTACTGAGATGTCCCTTTGCTATCTTTAGGCTTTGGTTGTTTTCAATTGCTTTCCTCACTAGTTCACAGTTGAATTTCCTTACGTCTTCAGTGATACTTTTTCTTACTGTCTTGCATAGCTCTATATATTCCACTTTGGAAGTCACATCTTCTTTAGTTGTCCTCATCTCTCTTCTTTTTTGCATCAACATTTTGGTTTTTCCTGATAATTTGTTCACATGCAACTTGTTCTTAGACCCAGCTAATTTTGTTGCTGTTTCCATAAGAGCTTTGGTTACTTTTCTGTTAACTTCAGAGATGTCCACTTCTTCCGATGTTAGGCCTTCTAAAGCAGAGAACCTGTTCTTCAGTTCTAACTTGAAGGTATTATGGTGTTTTTTAAGGTTGGTTATGTCAATAGATTTTGTTTGTCTTATGAGCTTGCCACGTTCAAGTTTAGTGTTGAGGTGCATCTTACATCTCACCAATCTATGGTCACTACCTGTGTTGAACTTGTTTAGCACACTGCAGTCTTCTATGACGAATTTTTTGTTACACATAATAAAATCAATTTCACTTGTCGTCCCATTTGGATGTCTCCATGTCCATTCCTGTGTGGCTTTTTCTTGAAGAAGGAGTTCAAGATGAAAAACCCTTCTGCCTCTGCAAACTCAACGAGAGCATTTCCACGCTGGTTTCTGTTGCCATGACCGAATTTACCTACTGAAGTTTCATTCTGTTGCCGGTGCCCTATTTTTGCATTGAAATCTCCCATAATTATTTTCAAGTGCTGCTTACCTTTATTATTTAGATGACAAATTTCCTCATAAAATTCTTCAATTTCTTCTTCAGGATGACTTGTGGTGGGTGCATAAGTTTGAATAATCTGAGCCTGGTATCTTTTCGAGAGTTGGATAACAAGTCGTGCAGCTCTGTCAGAGGAACTTTCAACTTCTACAACTTTATCCTTCAGTTTCTTGTTTATTATAAATCCAACACCACTAGTTCTGCCAGTATCTGTCCCACGATAGTAGAAGAGATGTCCACTTTTCAGTTCGATGAGATCTTCTCCGTTTCTCCTTACCTCACTTAGCCCCACGATGTCCCACTTGATCCTTTGTAGTTCCTCTTCCAATTCAAGAAGCCTTGAATCAGAAGATAGGGAGCGTCCATTGTAAGTAGCCAAGGTCAGCATCAGATGACAGCCTAGTCCGGTCCTCCGGGGATTCTTAGCACCCTCTGCCTTCATGTCGCACTGGCCGCTGCCTTGGCCAGGTACATTCCAGCTGCCGGAGACTGAGGGCCAAGATTTAAGTTGTGGAATCATTTGGGATGTAAGGTCAGGTGATGCGTAACATCACAGCCTCTCCTTGACAAATGTCAACCCCGCCTTCTCGTGGTGCATCCTGTTCCCACTAAAGGGGCTCTGACGACCGCCCATAGCGGTATAACTATACCATCGGGATTAGAGGAAATTCTATCCCACACTCACCAACCCGCTTGGCCAGCGTGGTGAGTTATGGCCAAACCCCTCCAAAATGATTCCACAACTTAAAGTCATATTACAGGATGGTAAGTCAGATAATATCCGAAAACTATATTATATCATATTACATGTAAACTATATATCATATTACACGTTTGACTTTAAAGTCATATTACAGGATGGTAAGTCAGATAATATCCCAAAAATTATATTATATCATATTACATGTAAACTATATATCATATAACATGTTTGAATTTAAAGTCATATTACAGGATGGTAAGTCAGATAATATCCGAAAACTATATTATATCATATTACATGTTTGAATTTAAAGTCATATTACAGGATGGTAAGTCAGATAATATCCGAAAACTATATTATATCACATTACATGTAAACTATATATCATATTACACGTTTGACTTTAAAGTCATATCACAGGATGGTAAGTCAGATGATATCCGAAAACTATATTATATCATATTACATGTAAACTATATATCATATTACACGTTTGACTTTAAAGTCACATTACAGGATGGCAAGTCAGATAATATCCGAAAACTATATTATATCATATTACATGTAAACTATCATATTTCACGTTTGACTTTAAAGTCATATTACAGGATGGTAAGTCAGATAATATCAGAAAACTTTGTCGTCCGGAAGCGGAAATCGAATCCGCGTCTCCCGGATAACGCCCGAGTATGCTAACCACTACAACACTCAGAACGCCCAAGTCTCAAGTTTCCGATAAATTCGAATAAAACCATCACAGGATTCCCTAGTGGAAGCAACCGGCATTAAAAATGTTTGGCGAATCTGGAAGTTAAGAATTCTATCCCATGAATGCCCGGAGGAGCAGATAAATCATGAATGGAATGCGGGATTACACCATACAATACAAAGTTTGGAGATATGAATCAGTTTTTTTTTTTTTTTTTGGTGTAAATATGACATGGATGGTAAGCCAGGTAATATCCGAATTTTGTCCTTCTGGGGCGGAAATCGAGCCCGCGTCTCCCGGATAGCGCCCGAATCTCCCGGATAGCTCCCGAGTCTCCCGGATAGCGCCCGAATCTCCCGGATAGCTCCCGAGTCTCCCGGATAGCGCCCGAATCTCCCGGATAGCTCCCGAGTCTCCCGGATAGCACCCGAATCTCCCGGATAGCTCCCGAGTCTCCCGGATAGCTCCCGAGTATCCCGGATAGCTCCCGAGTATCCCGGATAGCTCCCAAGTCTCCCGGATAGCTCCCGAGTCTCCCGGATTGCGCCCGAATCTCCCGGATAGCTCCCGAGTCTCACGGATAGCTCCCGAGTCTCCCGGATAGCGCCCGAATCTCCCGGATAGCTCCCGAGTCTCCCGGATAGCGCCCGAATCTCCCGGATAGCTCCCGAGTCTCCCGGATAGCGCCCGAGTCTCCCGGATAGCTCCCGAGTCTCCCGGATAGCTCCCGAGTCTCCCGGATAGCGCCCGAGTATGCTAAATTTTTAAGTTTTCGGTTATTATCTGAATTATCATTCATTACATATTTACACCAAAAAACGGATTCATATCTCCAAAATTTGTTGTACATAAGAAGTGACTACAAACTGACGAGTGCACGATGAAAAACCCCTTAAGTCTCACAGTAAATGATGCTAATTAATTACAGATTAAAATACATAGTTAAAAACTTAGTAGTGCGAGATCTTTCAGAACCACTATAGTTCAATCCTCAGACCGCGAAAACAGGATGTCCCAGACAGGACGACATATATAGTAGGAAAAACAGTTCGTTGAACCGCGGATAACACCAGTGTTGCCACATACACTATCTACCAACAAATAATTGGACACCCGTGCAATGGACGATACCTGCGGTCCTGATACACGTCACGGCCGCCGCCGTTAAATATCGTGTGGGAAACAACAACGCAACCAGTCGCATGCAAGATGCCACGCAGTTCGGAGCTCTCTGATTTCGAGAAAGGTGTAATCGTCGAGTATCACAAAAATGGCCGATCCACACGTGACATATCCAGCGAGTTGAAGTACCCAAAATCGACAGTGGCCTACGTGATTGCCAAGTTGAAGATGAGAGGTGACTGTCGGAATGTACCCTGACCCGGCAGACCCACAAAACGTGGACGACGGGTGCTGGCCAGAGAAATTCGGAAGAACCGCACCAAATCGATGGGCCACATCCGCAAGGAGTTTCAAAAGGCATCCGGGAGTGTTCTTTCGATGAATACCATCCGCAAGGAAGCCCATCTGCTCGGTTATCATGGACGTCCTGCCGCCCACAAGCCTTTGATCACCAAGTTCAATAGCGCTGCTCGGCTAACGTGGTGCAAAGAATGTCGACAGTGGACCGTTGAACAGTGGAAACAGGTTCCCTGGAGCGACGAATCAAGGTTCACCCTCTACAGTTCGGATGGCACGGTCTGGGTTTGGCGTCTGCCTGGAGAACGTCTCCTGCCGGAATGTATTGTGCCAACTGTGAAGTTCGGCGGCGGTGGAATGATGCTATGGGGGTGTTGCTCCTGGTATGGCAAGGGACCCTTGGTCGCAATTCCTGGTAGACTCAACGCCGAGACCTATTACACTTTTTTGGATGATCATGCGCTTCCTACGTTGTAACAGTTTTACGGGGTGGACGCATGTTACTTTCAGGATGACAATGCCACCTGTCATGTTGCGAGGTCCACCATGGCTTGGTATGGTGACAATGGGGTTAATGGAATGGACTGGCATGCGCAGAGCCCGGACCTTAACCCTATCGAGCACCTCTGGGACGAGTTGGAGCGTCGACTTAAGGGGTGCCCCCACCGTGCGAAATCGGTGAAGGAACTGACCTGTCTTCTCCAAGCCGAGTGGAAGAAAATACCGCTAGCCGTCGTACAACGCCTGGTTTAGAGTATGCGCAGCTGTTATCGCCGCTCGTGGAGCCTCCACCAACTATTAAAGGTGAATAAACTTCGTTTTCCTTTGCTATCACAGGTGTCCAATTACTTGTTGGTAGATAGTGTGCAATAAAAGGAACCTTGAAAAATAAGGAATATTAACAGTCTGATGTTCAGCTAAGTCATTCATCGTGGTGAAAAGCCTCTTGAGAAGTGTAAACCAGGGGCGGGGTACGAACACAAGCAGGTCTTCGTTACAGCAACCTGATGAAGCTTTAATGAAGCATAAACGTTCCGCAGACAGCAGGGAATGTCGATTATGAAGTTGTAGTCAATATAACTGTCTGGTTCCAAGTAGGTTCATGATAACCAGAAGCAACTCAACCAGAAGCTTCTCAAGAGGTTTGCTCCACGACGAATGACTTAGCTGAAGATTGGACTGTTAATATTCCTTATTTTTTAAGGTTTCTTTTATTGTATGTGGCAACACTGCTGTCATCCGCGGTTCAACGATAAAAAATGATCATAAGTAGAAGATTTTAGGAAGGGAGTGTCTGACTTCAGGTCTTAAACAACCCTTAGAAAGAGGAAGCTAGGAGATTTGGGCTAGAGTTCCCGATAGGAAAGTGACACGGAAGCGAAGTAGAAAGGGGAAGAAAGGCGCCCTTATTTATCACCGGGGGTGGGGGTGGGGGTGTAGTACCCGGGGTCCGACGGCTTAACGTGCCCATCCGACGCACGTCGGATATTTAGTGGATCGAGCGTTCGTATCTGCCTGGGATCGAACCTGGGGTCCTTTCCGTGGCAGTCACGAACGTTGCCCACTAGGCCACCCGCGGCCCTCGTGGTCCAACGAACTGTTTTTTCCGAATATATATGCCGGTCCTGTCTGGAACATCCAACACTCGTGGCTTGAGGATGGAACTATAATGGTTCTGAAAGATCTCGCCCTACTTAGTTTTTAACTATGTATTTTAATCTGTAAATAAATTAACATCTTTTACTGTGAGACTTAAGGGGTTTTTCATTGTGCATTCGACAGTTTGTAGTCACTTCTTATGTACATCTTATTTGGCACGAATTTTTCTTCATCAATCATTACCGTCCAAAATTTGTGTTGTACAGTGTAATCCCGTATTCCATTCATTACTACTCCTCCGCAGTGCCGTATTTAGGGGGGTGACCGTGCTACAGCCCAGGGGCGTATCTTTGAGGGGGCGAATTTTCCCAATGATCTGTGCAATTATACGACTGCGAAATTTGGTAAAAATTAAACATGAATTATTAGGTGCTTGAATTAATTCCAGCTGTTGACGAATAGAGCGCGGTAGTGGTGCGCTGTGATCCGTGCCACACGTGACCTCCCTTGCGCGCGCATGTACCGTCCGTAGTCTGGGCGAAGCAGTGTGTGACACGCGATCGGAGGGCACAGAACACGAGTTTGTATCGCATTCACGATGTCGAGTTTCGTACCAAAAAAAAAAAAAAAAGAAAGGAGCATTTGCAGGAAACATTACTCTTCTGCTTTCATCTCAAGAAATCTACAGCGGAAAGTCATCGTTTGATAGTGCAGACCTATGGGGAACATGCCCTATCGGAAACAACTTGCAGAGAGTGGTTCCGACGCTTCAAAGCCAACGAATATGACGTGAAGGACAAAGAGCGCCCTGGGCAGCCAAAAAAGTTTGAAGATGGCGCATTGGAGGCCTTATTGGACAAGGATTCATGTCAGACGCTCCAAGAGTTGTCTAAAACATTACGGGTCGATGAATCAACGGTTAGCAAACGTTTACAGGCAATGATCCAGAAGCTCGGAAACTGGATTCCACATGACAAGGTTTTTATTCTCCACGACAACGCTAGACCTCATGTCACCAAATCCCTGAAGGAACTCTTGGAAGTATTTGGCTGGGACTTCTTACCCCACCCGCCGTATTTCCCGGACATTGCTCCCTCGGACTTCCATTTGTTCCGGTCGGTACAACATGGCCTGTCAGAGCAGCACTTCCTATCTCTCGCGGATATCCAAAAAATGGCTCGATGAATGGTTCGCCTCGAAAGAACGTGCACTTTTCTACCGCGGAATCCATTTGTTACCCCAACGGTGGGAAAGGGTCGTAGCTTCCAACGGACACTACTTTGAATAGACTATCCTGTACCGTTCTGTGGCAACACACAGATGTTTGTGTGGCAAAAAAACAGCGGGAATTAATTCAAGCACCTATTATTATTTTGCAGTAGTATATTTATAACTGGGATGTAAGGTCAGGTGATGCGTAACATCACAGCCTCTCCTTGACAAATGTCAACCCCGCCTTCTCGTGGTACATCCTGTTCCCACTAAAGGGGCTCTGACGACCGCGAATAGCGGTATAACTATACCATCGGGATTAGAGGAAATGCTATCCCACACTCACCAACCCGCTTGGCCAGCGTGGTGAGTTATGGCCAAACCCCTCCAAAATGACTCCACAACTTAAATCTTGGCCCTCAGTCTCCGGCAGCTGGAATGTACCTGGCCAAGGCAGCGGCCAGTGCGACATGAAGGCAGAGGGTGCTACATGGAGGAGACTGGCACAAGACAGACCGTTGTGGAGGAAACTTGGGGAGACCTTCGTCCAGCAGTGGATTGATAATGGTTGACAATGATGATGATGATGATGATTTATAACTAAAAATTGAGAAAGACGTCTTGTAGTATGCAGTTTGAGATTCCCTGCTCTTTATTTGAGAAATACTGTAGTTTGTCACCTCAGCCAAACACCCTTGGTTCCATTTCTTTCCATTGCTAACAAAATTCCAGTGCTGAGAATGCGGGGGGGGGGGGGGGGGGAGAGGGTCAGGTTCGGACATATTAAAATGCAACCTCCGTCATGATTACGTTCGTTTTAAAATTTCCTAAATAATAAGCAATAACAAAAACAAAGGCGCTTTTTAAAGATTTTATCAAAATAAAATACGAAAATTTGATTTCTAAATCATCCGAAAATTTCAAACAAAATATCAATATACATTGAAGAGCAATTGAATTAGAAACAGCTGGCGTAATGCAAATGTGGCGCTGTGGGCGGCCCTGTAAACGGAAACAACATGACGTATGCAGCGATCCGACAATATAAGGAGTGATGCCACTGGAATCAGTAAGAGTCGGACGCAGTATGGGCAAGACGAAGGATCTAAGCGCATTTGATCGTGGGCGAATTGTCGAGGCCCAACGAATGGGTCACTCCATCTCGGAAGTGGTACAGGCACTGGGATTTTAACGAGCCACTGTGTCACGGTTACACCGTGAGTACACCGAATCCGGTAAAACCATCCCTGCAAGGGCCAACTGCCGTGGACAATAGCGTGTGGATGAGCGGGGTCATCGTCGGCTAGCTCGCATTGTAACAGCGGATAGACGGGCCACAGTGCAAGAAATCACTCAGAAATTTAACGCTGGTGCACAAAAACGTGTAAGCAGCCACACCATCCAGAACCATCTCCTCGCTATGGGATACAGAAGCCATCGTCCCACGAGGGTACCGATGCTGACCGCACATCACAAGGTGCAAAGATTAGCATGGACGCGGGAACATCGTCACTGGACAGTAGACATGTGGAAAAATGTTTCCTGGACTGATGAGTCGAGATTCACGTTGGTACATGCGGATGGCAGGATACGAGTACGGCGCAACCCACATGAAGCGATGGATCCTTCTTGCCAGCAGGGTACTCTTCAAGCTGGAGGGGTGGCATTCTCGTTTTGGGAGTGTTTACGTGGACTGAAATGGGGCCCCTGGTATACGTGCGACATCGTCCCTCACAGGTAAACGTTACCGGGATATCCTGAAAGACCGTTTGCTCCCGTTTGTGCGTCTTCAACATCCCACTGGGGATCTCATCCTGCAACAAGACAATGCAGCTCCCGAATTGTATCCGAATGGTTAAATGAAAACTCCACCGACGTGACGTCGCTTCCTTGGCCAGCTAGGTCACCTGACCTCAATCCCATCGAGCACATCTGGGATGCCATCGAGAGAGATGTTCGAGGCTCTGACCCCCTCCATCAAATCTTCGTGAACTGTGGGAGCTTGTTCAGGGGTCGTGGATCAGTATGGCTTCCCAACGCTTCCGGTGTCTTGTCGAGTCCATGCCGAGACGAATCGCCGCCGTCATCAATGTGAAAGATGGTGCTACACGTTACTAGACAGGTATCTCTAATTCAATTGCTCTTCAGTGTATAAGAGAAAAATAATGAATACCAAAAGGGGGGGGGGGGTGCAAATTTTGAAAAACAGTGCGCGGGCAAACTTCATCTACATCCGGCCCTATTCCTCCGGGAAATCACGGGATAGAATTCTTAACCTCCAGATTCGCTAAACATAAATACCGGTTGCTTCGACTAGCGAATCCTGTGATGGTTATATTCAAATTAATGGAAACTTGAGACTTGTTAGCACACTCGGGCGCTATCCGGGAGACGCGGGTTCAATTGTCGCTCCAGGACGACGAAAATATTAAGTTTTCGGATATTATCTGACTTACCATCCATGTCATATTTACACCAACAAGTTAGTAAAATCATGCAATGCATTGATTATGATACGCTTTCCAACATACCAGAAATTGTTTATCTCCCTCCTGTGTCCTGACCTTTGACCCCATTTCGAGGATATTCAACAGAACCGGTTCACTATACCTCCGGAACAACATGATAAAGTTTTATCGCAATCCAAGCATTTTAGGTAAGTAATGATGCACAAGGGCTTTGGAATAGATCTCACTCCAGTGTCCTGACCTTTGACGCCATTTCGTTCACTTTTAATAGGGTTCGTCCCCAGTGGCTCCCTACCACATACTAAAATTTCATCGAAATCGAACCATTTTTACGCAAGTTATGACGCATAAGGGCAATGGAATAAATCCCGCTCTTATGTCCTGCCTGACCTTTGACCCCATTTCGCCCATTTTCAATAGGGTTTGTCCCCAGGTGGTTCCCTACCACATACTAAAATTTCATCGAAATGGAACCATTTTTACGCAAGTTATGACGCATTAAGGCAATGGAATGGATCCAGCTGCTATGTCCTGACCTTTGACCCTATTTCACCTATTTTCAATAGGGTTTGTCCTCAGGTGGGTCCCTACCACATACTAAAATTTCATCGAAATCGATCCATTTTTACGCAAGTTATGACGCATAAAGGCAATGGAATGGATCCAGCTGCTATGTCCTGACCTTTGACCCTATTTCACCTATTTTCAATAGGGTTTGTCCTCAGGTGGGTCCCTACCACATACTAAAATTTCATCGAAATCGAACCATTTTTACGCAAGTTATGACGCATAAAGGCAATGGAATGGATCCAGCTGCTATGTCCTGACCTTTGACCCTATTTCACCTATTTTCAATAGGGTTTGTCCTCAGGTGGCTCCCTACCACATACTAAAATTTCATCGAAATCGAACCATTTTTACGCAAGTTATGACGCATAAAGGCAATGGAATGGATCCAGCTCCTATGTCCTGACCTTTGACCCAATTTCACCAATTTTCAATAAGGATCGTCCCCAGGTGGGTCCCTACCACATATTAAAATTTCGTCGAAATCGATCCATTTTTACGTGAGTTATCGTGCGGACGGACGGACGGACGGACGGACAGACGGACGGGCAAAGCTGGAGCACATACGCTTCTTAAACCTACGGTTGAAAGGGTAAAGAAACGGATTCACATCTTTAAAATTTGTATTTTATAGTGTAATTCCCGTATTCCATTCATCATTTTACGTCTTCCTCCTTCCTTGTTTTACAAAAAGACGTGCTAATAAGGTGTCACGAATTCTTGTTTATTGTTGTTTCATCTTTGTTTGCGATCAGAATCTTTTCTTAGAAAATGAATATAAAAACCGTTCGCAAAGTTTTCCGTCAATAGAGCCGTGTGTAAACAACTTATTCCTTTAAAATATTTCATCCCAGTGGCAAGTGCGGTTAGTAGCAACAAATTATCGGCTTAGTTGTCATTCATTATGAGGGTTTGGAGTCCAAGAACACCACACCCCAAGGTGAGCTTCGCGGGGTAGCGCATTCACGAAATGCAGGGGGAAATTCTCCATGCTCCAAACGGCATACTTAACGTCTTTCGAATGTGCCACCCAAACAAAAAATGCTGCCTCGTTACCAAAACTGATTCCTTGCCAACTATTGCGTACTTCTAAAACGCCTGTCTCATCTGCTAAGATGACCTGTATCCTGTTTGGGGCTGTGAACTTAGAAACGCGGGAGTTCTGGCTAAACTTGAAAATAGCGTTCATCACTGTCTTGTCTTGAATGTCTTACCGATCAAGATAAAGTTTACTGAGATATATACGTAAAAGGGTGCTCCAGAAAGGTAGTGTCAGTTGGCTTGCATTGTTTTGCTGCTATACAAGAAAGGAAAAACGTTTTAAGAGCCACATTTATTCTTAAAACCGCTCATACAAATACACCAGGCGTTTGAAAAACGTTAAAACCGGGGTTTATTTCCTTAGGTGTCGATCGTAGGTGTATACGGTAGAACCTGCTCATAACGTTGACCTCGCTAAATCCGTTTTGAGATGAAAAATACACCATGTAAACATATGCATAGATTAGAGGTGTGGAACATTTTCGTGTTGGAAGGCCGCATTAAGTTAGCTGTAATCTAACAAGGCCGCATTCAAGAAACTTCTATTAGATATACACTATATACAGCACCAAGAAGGGCAAGAGATAGCAAAGCCAGATTTACTCGACACGTAACAACAGATACAAAGATGAAACGATTGAGCTTACAGGCCCGTGCGACTTGCGGAACACGCAGACATCAATAGTTCGTGTTTCCCCCATGGCTATGGAAATAACGGCCGCTACACGCCGCGGCATCGAACGAAAGAGGCTTTGGATGTGGGCTTGATGTATGTCGGTCCAGGTTGCTTCCACACGTTGCCACACTTCATCAGGCGTAGCCGCGGGTGGTGGTTGCCGATCAGCGACCAGACGTGTTCGATGGGCGACATATCGGGAGAACAGGCGGGCCATGGCAGCAGTGACACCTGGTGGGCCGTGAAGAACTATTGCACGATGCGTGCCACGTGCGGGCGCGCATTGTCCTGTTGAAACGTGGCCGCTGGCAGGTCCTGCAGGTAAGGAAGGACTACAGACTCCAAAACGTCGGAGATGTAGCGGTGGCTGTTGAGTGTACCGGCGATGCGTACCAGAGGGGTACGGGTGTCATATCCAATTGCGCCCCAAACCATAACGCCAGGCGACAGACCGGTATGGCGATGCATAATGCAGGCGTCATACAGTCTCTCGCCGCGATGCCGCCACACGCGGATCCGACCATCGCGGTGTTTCAGGCAGAAGCGCGATTCGTCGGAGAAGACAATGTCGTGCCATTCCGTAGTACAGGTGCTGCGTTCAACGGCCCACTGCCGCTGCACTAGCCGGTGGTGTAACGTCAATGGTAATCGGAGCAATGGGCGCCGTGCGACAAGTCCCCGCTCCTGCAGACGACGTTGAACGGTACGTGCTGACACAGGTTGTTGCGCAACACACCCTAATTCCTGCCTTAACGTTCGTGATGTGGCGGTGCGAGCCGTCAAAGCCCGCCGCACAACATGCCAGTCCTCTGGTTCAGTGGTGTGCCGCGGCTGTGGCAATTGCTTACGTCGGTCCGTCCGTCCCTCCTGCACCCACCAAATCCATACTCACCTCACTGTGGCTGGATGTCGTCCCACACGGGCGCCGATGTCTTGGTACGATAAACCGCTGTCGCGATAAGCCACTATTCTTCCTCTGTCGAACTCCGAAACGTGCTGGAATGACTGCCGTATTCTGCGACGAGGCATCAGGAAGCTTCCCACGCACAGGTCCGGCAGCACAACACACTTCCACTACTTACACCCCGCCTTCTGTGCAACCTTCTTATAGTGTTTCTCGGTGGCGTGCCGGGCGCACATGATTTGCATATGCCCTGCAATGCAAATCGTTTTCATGTCCTCTTGCGGGCGACGCATGCTGCGAATTTCAGGCCAATCGGATGCTTCCTTCTTGGTGTCGCATTTTGGGTGGCCAGCAGTGTACTTCCAAATGTACATTATTTTGAAAAAATCTTACTATATACTAACTTCAAAAAATGAAAAAATAATATTTAATTCTAAAGTGAACTAACTTTTTTAATGACTTTGTTGTGACTGCTTTTTTGTTGAAAGCATTTGAATAATAAGCTGCAACATAACGGCTCGCACTTTTAGCTGATCCTTTAGATGGGTATCATCATTTATGACCTGAAGTTCGTTTTGATTTGGGTTAGGTAGGAGAATGTTGATTCGCAGCAATTAGTGGTTGAAAACGAAGAAAGCATTTTTCGCGCATGTCAGATCAGATCAGATCATATGTAGAGGATTTTACGAAGGGAGTGTCTGACCCCAGTCTTAAACAACCCTTGGAAAGAAGAAGCTAGGAGATTTGGGCTAGAGTGTCCGGTGGGAAAATGGCGCCCTTACGTATTACCGGGGGCCAGTCCGCGGGGCCCGATGGCTTAACGTGCCCATCCGACGCACATTTAGTTGTTCGAGCGTTCGTACCTTCCTGGAATCAAACCAGAGGTCTTCTCCGTTGCAGTCACGAACGTTGACCACTAGGCCACCCGCGGCCCTTTTCTCGCATGATCAAATGATCATATGTAGAGGATTTTAGGAAGGGAGTGTCTGACCCCAGGTCTTAAACAACCCTTAGAAACAGGAAGCTAGTAGACTTGGGCGAGAGTGCCCGATAGGAAAGTGACACAGAAGCAAAGTAGAAAGGGGGAAGAAGACGCCCTTATTTATTACCGAGGGGCCAGTACCCGTGGTCCGACGGCTTAACGTGCCCATCCGACGCACGGCGGATATTTAGTGGATCGAGCGTTCGTACCTGCTGGGATCGAACCTGAGGTCCTTTCCGTGGCAGTCACGAACGTTGCCCACCAGGCCGCCCGCGGCCCTTTTCTCGCTTGATCAAATGATCATATATAGAGGATTTTAGAAAGGGAGTGTCTGACCCCAGGTCTTAAACAACCCTTAGAAATAGGAAGCTAGGAGATTTGTGCTAGAGTGCCCGATAGGAAAGTCACACTGAAGCGAAGTAGAAAGGGGGAGAAAGACGCTCTTATTTATTACTGGGGGCCAGTACTCGGGGTCCGACGGCTTAACGTGCCCATCCGACGCACGGCGGGTATTTAGTGGATCGAGCGTTCGTACCTGCTGGGGTCGAACCTGAGGTCCTTTCCGTGGCAGTCACGAACGTTGACCACCAGGCCGCCCGCCGCCCTTTTCTCGCTTGATCAAATGATCATATATAGAGGATTTTAGGAAGGGAGTGTATGACTCCAGGTCTTAAACAACCCTTAGAAATAGGAAGCTAGGAGATTAGGGCTAGAGTGTCCGATAGGAAATTGACACAGAAGCGAAGTAGAAAGGGGGAGGAAGACGCCCTTATTTATTACCGGGGGGGTCAGTACCCGGGGTCCGACGGCTTAACGTGCCCATCCGACGCACGGCGGATATTTAGTGGATCGAGCGTTCGTACCTGCTGGGGTCGAACCTGAGGTCCTTTCCGTGGCAGTCACGAACGTTGCCCACCAGGCCGCCCGCGGCCCTTTTCCCGCTTGATCAAATGATCATATATAGAGGATTTTAGGAAGGGAGTGTATGACTCCAGGTCTTAAACAACCCTTAGAAATAGGAAGCTAGGAGATTAGGGCTAGAGTGCCCGATAGAAAAGTGACACGGAAGCGAAGTAGAAAGGGGGAGGAAGACGCCCTTATTTATTACCGGGGGTCAGTACCCGGGGTCCGACGGCTTAACGTGCCCATCCGACGCACGGCGGATATTTAGTGGATCGAGCGTTCGTACCTGCCTGGGATCGAACCTGAGGCCCTTTTCGTGGCAGTCACGAACGTTGACCACCGGGCCACCCACAGCCCTTTTCTCTCATGTTGTCGAACTCGTAGGTATTCTACTGCATTTTTCCAAATTTGAACTGGTTCTTTCTTAGCGTCAAATACGTACTTTAAAATATCATCTTCTGAAAGCTCAATCAGTTGCTTCTGTAGTTCTTTAGGAGTCAAGCGTGGCAGGTGTCAAAATAGCCCTTATGACTTACTAATGCTTTAATTGTGGCTTTATTCGCGGAGCATTATTTCGTTGAATCTTCTCTTACTCTTGGGTATTTTAAATGCGGTCATTTCAAGATTAAAATAAAAATAATAAATGACGAACGAAAACATATTAATAAAAGTAAAAGGATTTGTTCTGCAAAATTTGGATTCACTCAAAAGGACGCACTTAATGGTTTAAAAGACTTCATGCGGCCTTAAGGCTGAAGATTCCCCATCCCTGGCATAAGTGATAACAGGGAGCACGCTGCCGATCGCATTCTTTGCAATGTGCGAAAAAAAAAAAAAACCATTTTGGCGATGGATAATAGGTTTCGGCGAAAATATTGGCGACTTCCTTTTTAATGACGTCCGAGCAAAAAGTAATTTTTTTTATTAAAGGTTCAACGACTACCGTGAGCAATTGAATGGGCTATAAGCAGTCGCCCGTTCCTAATTTAGGGTCACTAGTTCCAGGGAAGGGAGAAAGCCAGTGCCGTAAAACGAACACAACATCCATGCCTCACCGGCGATTCGAACCCCGACTCTTCACGGACAAATGGTCATAAGCCAGCGCTTAGACCACTGCGCCACAAGGTTGGCAAAACGATCTTTAAATAGAGATTGTTTTTACTCGGACGCCATCTCAAACTTTGCTTCGGCAATACCAAGGATATTTTAAAAATTAATATAGAATCTTTTAAATTCGATCATATTTGTGGATTTCTTATCTTTTGATGAGAACCATCAACAAATATTGCACGACTTTTACGAAAATAGTTATTAGATGAAAGTTCTATAAGTAATAAAGTGTAATTTTTCAACATTATCTGCATTTTTTTTTTTTTACACTACCACTTTTAGAACCAAATCACAGAATAAATGTTTCACCCAATATTTCAATTAATTTGAAATTTATCTTGTCAATAATTATTTGCTTAGAAATTTTATTAGTAGTACTAAATCCAAAATTGAAAATAAGTGTCTACATTTCTTTATATTAGGATTTGGAATCCATAAGATAATACACTGAAAAGCAATTGAATTAGAGATACCTGTCTAGTAACATGTAGCACCACCTTTCGCCCTGATGACGGCGGCGATTCGTCTCGGCATGGACTCGACAAGACACCGGAAGCGTTGGGAAGCCATACGGATCCACGACCCCTGAACAAGCTTCTACAGTTTACGAAGATTTGATGGAGGGAGGTCAGAGCCTCGAACATGTCTCTCGATGGCATCACAGATGTGCTCGATGGGATTAAGGTCAGGTGACCTAGGTCGCCAAGGAAGCAAGATCACGTCGGTGGAGTGTTCATCCAACCATTCGGATACAATTCGGGAGCTGCATTGTCTTGTTGCAGGATGAGGTCCCCAGTGGGATGTTGAAGACGCACAAACGGGAGCAAATGGTCCTTCAGGATATCCTGGTAACGTTGACCTATGAGGAACGATGTCACACATACCAGGGATCCCATTTCAGTCCACGTAAACAGTCCCCAGACGAGAATGCCACCCCCACCAGCTTGAAGAGTACCCTGCTGGCAAGAAGGATCCATGGCTTCATGTGGTTTGCGCCGTACTCGTATCCAGTCATCCGAATGTACCAACGTGAATGTCGACTCATCAGTCCAGGCAACATTTTCTAGGATTCAGTGGCGATGTTCCCGCGCCCATGCTAATCTTTGCAGCCTATGATGTGCGCTCAGCAGCGGTACCCTCGTGGGACGATGGCTTCTGTACCCCATAGCGAAGAGACGGTTCTGGATGGTGTGGCTACTTACACGTTTTTGTGCACCAGCGTTAAATTGCCGAGTGATTTCTTTCACTGTGGCCCGTCTATCCGCTGTTACAATGCGAGCTAGCCGACAATGACCCCGCTCATCCACTCGCTGTTGTCCACGGCAGTTGGCCCTTGCACGGATGGTTTTACCTGATTCCATGTACTCACGGTGCACCCGTGACACAGTGGCTCGTAAAAATCCTAGTGCCTGTACGACTTCCGAGATGGAGCGACACATTCGTCGGGCCTCGACAATTCGCCCACGATCAAATGCGCTTAGATCCTTCGTCTTACCCATACTGCGTCCGACTCTTACTGATTCCCGTCGCATCACTCCTTATATTGTCGGATCGCTGACTACGTCCTGTCGTTTTCGTTTACAGGGCCGCCCACAGCGCCACATTTGCATTCAATTGCTCTTCAGTGTATTTTGCCGCTTAATTGCAAAGCATCTATAACGTATTGTAACACTTTATGTTTTTATATCGTTTTTATACAGGGATTGGATAGGATAATGTGAGCACCAAGCTCAGACACGTGACTTTTAATGCAGCTGCGTACGTCGCAATACGCAAAGGTATCCACCACTTATTGGTTGTAATAGCTTAGTTTAGAACCTCAAGGTCCTGTTTAAAAGTGCATTTAAAGTGTTTTGTTGAAAAATCTCTTTCAGGGTGACGACAAAATGAGCGACCTATCGGACTTCGAAAGAGAGCTAATTGTTGTTGGTCGGTTTCTTGGTACCTCAGTGACAACAGTCGCCAGGGTAGTGGGGGCATCGAGGGCTAGTGTTTCTGACGTCATGACAGCATACCGTGCTCGTGGCAAAACCTCGTCTGCGAAACATAGGAGCGGCTGGGAAATGACCCTGGCTGATAGAGACAGAAGAGTATTAAAGAGGATTGTTACCCGTAATAAGAAGACCACGGCGCCGGAAATTAGTGCGGATCTCAATCTGCATCCCCAGACTCCAGTATGAACGACAACAGTGTGCAGGGAACTTCATGAACAAGATAAACCTCTGGTGACCCGGGTGAATGCACAACGGCGACGGCAGTGGTGCCAGGAGCATACAACCTGGACTGCCGATGCATGGAAGTGTGTAATGTGGTCGGATGAATCCACATTCACACTATTCCCCACCTCGGGACGTGTTTACGTGTGGAGAACACCGTCCGTCAGAAACGTACAACCCAGACTGTCTACTCCCAACAGTGCAGCATGGTGGTGGCACTGTCATGCTCTGGGCTGTCAAATCATGGTTTTAAGCAGGTCACCTGATCACTTGTGACGTGCCTACCCTGCAGGACGCACATGAGATAAACGCAGATAGCAGTGAGAGCACATGCCAGTGTAGTATAATGGATAGCACTCGGAGCTTGTGACGCGCCTGCCCCGCAAGACGCACACGAGATAAAGGCAGATAGCAGTGAGAACACATGCCAGTGTAGTATCGTGGATATCACTCGGAACTTGGGACGTGCCTACACCGCAGGATGCACACGAGATAAAGGCAGATAGCAATGAGAGCACATGCCAGTGTAGTATAGTGGATAGCACACGGAGCTTGTGACGTGCTGCCCCGCAGGACGCCATGAGATAAAGACAGATAGCAGTGAGAGCACATGCCAGTGTAGTATAGTGGATATCAATCGGAGCTTGTGACGTGCCTACACCGCAGGACGCACAAGAGATAAAGGCAGATAGCAGTGAGAGCAGATGCCAGTGTAGTATAGTGGATAGCACTCAGACTTTGTGACGTGCCTACCCCGCAGGACGCACATGAGATAAACGTAGGTAGCAGTGAGAGCACATGCCAGTGTAGTATAGTGGATAGCACTCAGAGCTTGTGACGTGCCTACCCCGCAGGACGCACTTGAGATGAAGGCAGATAGCAGTGAGAGCACATGCCAGTGTAGTATAGTGGATAGCACTCGGAGCTTGTGACGTGCCTACCCCGCAGGACGCACTTGAGATATAGGCAGATAGCAGTGAGAGCACATGCCAGTGTAGTATAGTGGATAGCACTCGGAGCTTGTGACGTGCCTACAGCGCAGGAAGCACATGAGATAAAGGCAGATAGCAGTGAAAGCACATGCCAGTGTAGTACACATGAGATAAAGGCAGATAGCAGTGAGATCACAAGCCAGTGTAGTATAGTGGATAGCACTCGGAGCTTGTGACGTGCCTACCCCCTGCAGGACGCACATGAGATTAAGGCAGATAGCAGTGAGAGCACATGCCAATGTAGTATAGTGGATAGCACTCGGAGCTTGTGACGTTCCTACCCCGCAGGACGAACATGAGATAAAGGCAGATAGCAGTGAAAGCACATGCCAGTGTAGTATAGTGGATAGCACTCGGAGCTTGTGACGTGCCTACCCCGCAGGACGCACATTAGATAAAGGCAGATAGCAGTGAGATCACATGCCAATGTAGTATACTGGATAGCACTCGGAGCTTGTGACGTGCCTACACCGCAGGACGCACATGAGAATAAGGCAGATAGCAGTGTGAGCACATGCCAGTGTAGTATAGTGGATAGCACTCGGAGCTTGTGACGTGCCTACCCGCAGGACGCACATTAGATAAAGGCAGATAGCAGTGAGATCACATGCCAATGTAGTATACTGGATAGCACTCGGAGCTTGTGACGTGCCTACACCGCAGGACGCACATGAGAATAAGGCAGATAGCAGTGTGAGCACATGCCAGTGTAGTATAGTGGATAGCACTCGGAGCTTGTGACGTGCCTACCCCGCAGGACGCACATGAGATAAACGCAGATAGCAGTGGGAGCACATGCCAGTGTAGTATAGTGGATAGCACTCGGAGCTTGTGACGTGCCTACCCCGCAGGACGCACATGAGATAAACGCAGATAGCAGTGGGAGCACAAGCCAGTGTAGTATACTGGATAGCACTCGGAGCTTGTGACGTGCCTACACAGCAGGACGCACATTAGATAAAGGCAGATAGCAGTGAGATCACATGCCAATGTAGTATACTGGATAGCACTCGGAGCTTGTGACGTGCCTACACCGCAGGACGCACATGAGAATAAGGCAGATAGCAGTGTGAGCACATGCCAGTGTAGTATAGTGGATAGCACTCGGAGCTTGTGACGTGCCTACCCCGCAGGACGCACATGAGATAAACGCAGATAGCAGTGGGAGCACATGCCAATGTAGTATACTGGATAGCACTCGGAGCTTGTGACGTGCCTACACCGCAGGACGCACATGAGAATAAGGCAGATAGCAGTGGGAGCACATGCCAGTGTAGTATAGTGGATAGCACTCGGAGCTTGTGACGTGCCTACCCCGCAGGACGCACATGAGATAAACGCAGATAGCAGTGGGAGCACAAGCCAGTGTAGTATACTGGATAGCACTCGGAGCTTGTGACGTGCCTACACAGCAGGAGGCACATGAGAATAAGGCAGATAGCAGTGTGAGCACATGCCAGTGTAGTATAGTGGATAGCACTCGGAGCTTGTGACGTGTCTACCCCTCAGGAAGCACATGAGATAAAGGCAGATAGCAGTGTGAGCACATGCCAGTGTAGTATAGTGGATAGCACTCGGAGCTTGTGACGTGCCTACCCCGCTGGACGCACATGAGATAAAGGCAGATAGCAGGGGGAGTACATGCTAGTGAAGTATAGTGGATATCACTCGGAGCTCCGGTGATGAGAGTTACGCGTTCGAATTCCACCGCTGACATAAAAATGATGGAGAAATTTACTTCGTCATAGGGTACGTATGTGAAGGTGGCACGCGTCTGTTTGCTACTTTGTGCTCCTAATAATTTGCTACTTAAGTGTAAAGCGAAACAAAGAAAGAAGGAAAAGGAATGAGAAAAAGAGAAGAACTCTGATTACGGTTTCTTGCCACCTAGGATAAACGGAATCGGTGACAGAAAAAATATCTGCAGTCTTCTGGATTTAATGGATAATGATTTGAATAAAATACGAAATAAATAGTTGCTCGAGTTCTGTTGCCGATTTAGTTGCTCAACTTGCCGATTTGATGAACAACTGGCTCGGTTCCGTGGCTTCGCCAGAAATCGGCTTCAACCGAAAGAAAGTTATCAATTATTTTTCTTCTCTTTCACTTTAACGGGAAGTCACGGACTTAGATGCAAATGAGATGCGGCAAAGTTGCCTTACAGCATTTTTTGAATTGTAGATTGGGTAAAACCATGCGATTCAATGTAAATTGTTGTTCTTCAGAAAAAAATAAAAATGGCAGGACATAAAACTAACAAAATGTGTAAGAAAATGCTTGGCATGTTTAGACAAACAGTGTATGGTACTTTTCAGAATATCAGTTCCAGGAAAAAAGTTATAAAATTTAAAGTGTGCGTTCCTTTTTTTTTTTTTTTTAATTGGAGATTTTTTTTTTTTTTTTTTTTTTTTGGTTGGAGGTTTAACGACCACCGTGAGCAACTCAATGGGCTATAAGCAGTCGCCCGTCCCTAATTTAGGGTCACTGGTTCCAGGGAAGGGAGAGAGCCAGTGCCGTAAGACAAACACAACATCCATGCCTCACCGGGATTCGAACCCGGACCCCTTTCGGACGAGTGATCAGAGGCCATCGCTTAGACCACTGCGCCACCGGAGCGGCTTGGAGAGGTTTAACGACCACCGTGAGCAACTGAATGAGCTATAAGCAGTCGCCCGTACCTAATTTAGGGCCACCGGTTCCAGGGAAGGGAGAGAGCCAATACCGTAAGACAAACACAACAACCATGCCTCACCCGATTCGAACCCGGAAATAACAAATTTATAAGAATATGTTTGGTATGTTCAGACAAACAATGTATGACACTTTTCAGATTATCGAAAAACGTAATAAAATTCAACGTGTGCGTTCCTTTTTTTTTTTTTTTTTTTTAATTGGAGCGGTTTAACGACCACCGTGAGAAACTGAATGGGCTATAAGCAGTCGCCTGTACCTAATTTAGGGTCACTGGTTCCAGGGAAGGGAGAGATCCAGTGCCGTAAGACAAACACAACATCCATGCCTCACCGAGATTCGAACCCGGACCCCTTTCAGACGAATGATCAGAGGCCATCGCTTAGATCACTGCGCCACCGGGGCCGCTCCTTTTTTTTTTTCCTGGGATTAACTAGGACCGTGAGCAGCTCAGAGGGATATAAGCAGTCGTCCATTCCTAATTTAGGGCCACTGGTTCCAGGGAAGGGAGAGAACCAGTACTGTAAGACAAACAGAACATTCATGCCTCACCGGTATTCAAACCCGAACCCATCTCGGACATAACAGATTTGTAAGAAAATGCTTGGTATGTTCATGGGGAATTTTCAAAATGACCGCCTATTTGATGTCCTAATCTTTGAACCCGTATTTTATGTTAATAAAACTAATTTTTTAATATTTTAAGAACGTACAGGAGTTATCGAAAATGGTTTTTACGTTAATAAAATTAATTTTTTAATATTTTAAGAATGTACAGGAGTTATCCAAAATAATGGAAACACCTCGCTGAAAACAGTGACGGTATGTGCTGCTTTTTGAGTAAAACAAACATGTAGCTATAATTTTTTTTTTTTTGTAAAAAAGTGTTGCTTATAGTCTCAAGGGTCTGTGTCATTGCATTGTAAATCGGTGTTTTCATAATGTCGTTCCAGGTGAAGGCACAATGAGTGACCTGTCGGAGTTCCAAAGATGGCAGATTGTAGGAACCCGTCTGGTTGGTGCGTCGGTAACTACAGTGGCACAGGTATTGGGGGTATCGAGAGGTATCGTGTTGAAGGTCATGACAGCCTACAATGTTCACTGCACAACAACATCTGCGAGACACAACTGTGGAAGGAAAACCAAACTCACTGCGAGAGACTGGAGGACATTAAAGAGGATTGTGACCGCAAGGAGGAAGATCACGGGACGAAAATGACTGCTGAGCTTAATGCACATCTCCAAAACACTGTGTCGACCCATATAGATGAAGAGACAGAAGAAGACACAGAAGAAGGAAGGGGCACAGATGAAGACACAGAAGAAGAAATGGGCACAGAGGAAGATGGGCACTTTATACCTGGATCCTAGAGGAAGAAGACAACGTGTACATATTTCCATCATTGTATTATACAATCATCATAACTCACCATGTAAAAATGCATAATCACCCTTTGTAATCCCATAAGGGATATAAATGAAGAGACAGAAGAAGGCACAGAAGAAGGAAGGGCACAGAGGAAGAGACAGACGAGGAAACACAGAAGAAAAAAGAGGCACAGTTGAAAACAACAACACAGATGACGAGACACTAGACACAGAAGAAAAGGGGCACAGATGAAAACAAGGACACAGATGAAAAGACAGAAGAAGACACAGAAGAAGAAAAGGGCACAAATGAAGACAAAGACACAGATGAAGAAACAGAAGAAGTCACAGAAGAAGAAACAGAAGAAGTCACAGAAGAAAAAATGGGCACAGATGAAGATGGGCACTTCATACCTGGATCCTAGAGGAAGAAGACAACGTGTACATATTTCCATCATTGTATCATACAATCATCATAACTCACCATGTAAAAATGCATAATCATCCTTTGTAATCCCATAAGGGATATAGATGAAGAGACAGAAGAAGGCACAGAAGGAAGGGCACAGAGGAAGAGACAGACGAAGAAACACAGAAGAAAAAAGGGGCACAGTTGAAAACAACAACACAGATGACGAGACAGTAGACACAGAAGAAAAGGGGCACAGATGAAAACAAGGACACAGATGAAAAGACAGAAGACACAGAAGAAGACACAGAAGAAGAAAAGGGCACAAATGAAGACAAAGACACAGATGAAGAAACAGAAGAAGTCACAGAAGAAAAAATGGGCACAGATGAAGATGGGTACTTCATTCCTGGATCCTAGAGGAAGAAGACAACGTGTACATATTTCCATCATTGTATCATACAATCATCATAACTCACCATGTAAAAATAATGCATAATCACCCTTTGTAATCCCATAAGGGATATAGATGAAGAGACAGAAGAAGGCACAGAAGAAGGAAGGGCACAGAGGAAGGGACAAACGAAGAAACACAGAAGAAAAAAGGGGCACAGTTGAAAATAACAACACAGATGACGAGACAGTAGACACAGAAGAAAAGGGGCACAGATGAAAACAAGGACACAGATGAAAAGACAGAAGAAGAAAAGGGCACAAATGAAGACAAAGACACAGATGAAGAAACAGAAGAAGTCACAGAAGAAAAAATGGGCACAGATGAAGAGACAGAAGATGACACAGAAGAAGAAATGGGCACAGATGAAGATGGGTACTTCATTCCTGGATCCTAGAGGAA
This sequence comes from Macrothele yani, assembly GCA_039090855.1. NCBI lineage: Eukaryota > Metazoa > Arthropoda > Arachnida > Araneae > Macrothelidae > Macrothele > Macrothele yani. The sequence continues at coordinate 104,712,633 of CM076999.1, read as the reverse complement.
GAAGACAACGTGTACATATTTCCATCATTGTATCATACAATCATCATAACTCACCATGTAAAAATGCATAATCACCCTTTGTAATCCCATAAGGGATATAGATGAAGAGACAGAAGAAGGCACAGAAGAAGGAAGGGCACACAGGAAGAGACAGACGAGGAAGCACAGAAGAAAAAAGGGGCACAGTTGAAAACAACAACACAGATGACGAGACAGTAGACACAGAAGAAAAGGGGCACAGATGAAAACAAGGACACAGATGAAAAGACAGAAGACACAGAAGAAGACACAGAAGAAGACACAGAAGAAGAAAAGGGCACAAATGAAGACAAAGAAACAGAAGAAGAAACAGAAGAAGTCACAGAAGAAAAAATGGGCACAGATGAAGATGGGCACTTCATACCTGGATCCTAGAGGAAGAAGACAACGTGTACATATTTCCATCATTGTATCATACAATCATCATAACTCACCATGTAAAAATGCATAATCACCCTTTGTAATCCCATAAGGGATATAGATGAAGAGACAGAAGAAGGCACAGAAGGAAGGGCACAGAGGAAGAGACAGACGAAGAAACACAGAAGAAAAAAGGGCACAGTTGAAAACAACAACACAGATGACGAGACAGTAGACACAGAAGAAAAGGGGCACAGATGAAAACAAGGACACAGATGAAAAGACAGAAGACACAGAAGAAGACACAGAAGAAGAAAAGGGCACAAATGAAGACAAAGACACAGATGAAGAAACAGAAGAAGTCACAGAAGAAAAAATGGGCACAGATGAAGATGGGTACTTTATTCCTGGATCCTAGAGGAAGAAGACAACGTGTACATATTTCCATCATTGTATCATACAATCATCATAACTCACCATGTAAAAATAATGCATAATCACCCTTTGTAATCCCATAAGGGATATAGATGAAGAGACAGAAGAAGGCACAGAAGAAGGAAGGGCACAGAGGAAGAGACAGACGAGGAAGCACAGAAGAAAAAGGGGCACAGTTGAAAACAACAACACAGATGACGAGACAGTAGACACAGAAGAAAAGGGGCACAGATGAAAACAAGGACACAGATGAAAAGACAGAAGACACAGAAGAAGACACAGAAGAAGAAAAGGGCACAAATGAAGACAAAGACACAGATGAAGAAACAGAAGAAGTCACAGAAGAAAAAATGGGCACAGATGAAGATGGGTACTTCATTCCTGGATCCTAGAGGAAGAAGACAACGTGTACATATTTCCATCATTGTATCATACAATCATCATAACTCACCATGTAAAAATAATGCATAATCACCCTTTGTAATCCCATAAGGGATATAGATGAAGAGACAGAAGAAGGCACAGAAGGAAGGGCACAGAGGAAGAGACAGACGAAGAAACACAGAAGAAAAAGGGGCACAGTTGAAAACAACAACACAGATGACGAGACAGTAGACACAGAAGAAAAGGGGCACAGATGAAAACAAGGACACAGATGAAAAGACAGAAGACACAGAAGAAGACACAGAAGAAGAAAAGGGCACAAATGAAGACAAAGACACAGATGAAGAAACAGAAGAAGTCACAGAAGAAAAAATGGGCACAGATGAAGATGGGTACTTCATTCCTGGATCCTAGAGGAAGAAGACAACGTGTACATATTTCCATCATTGTATCATACAATCATCATAACTCACCATGTAAAAATAATGCATAATCACCCTTTGTAATCCCATAAGGGATATAGATGAAGAGACAGAAGAAGGCACAGAAGAAGGAAGGGCACAGAGGAAGGGACAAACGAAGAAACACAGAAGAAAAAAGGGGCACAGTTGAAAATAACAACACAGATGACGAGACAGTAGACACAGAAGAAAAGGGGCACAGATGAAAACAAGGACACAGATGAAAAGACAGAAGAAGAAAAGGGCACAAATGAAGACAAAGACACAGATGAAGAAACAGAAGAAGTCACAGAAGAAAAAATGGGCACAGATGAAGAGACAGAAGATGACACAGAAGAAGAAATGGGCACAGATGAAGATGGGTACTTCATTCCTGGATCCTAGAGGAAGAAGACAACGTGTACATATTTCCATCATTGTATCATACAATCATCATAACTCACCATGTAAAAATGCATAATCACCCTTTGTAATCCCGTAAGGGATATAGACGAAGAGGCAGAAGAAGACACAGATGAAGACAAAGACAGTGATGAAGACACAGAAGAAGAAATGGGCACAGATGAAGATGGGCACTTCATACCTGGATCCTAGAGGAAGAATACAACGTGTACATATTTCAATCATTGTATTATACAATCATCATAACTCACCATGTAAAAATGCGAAATCACCCTTTGTAATCCCATAAGGGATATTTATTTTATTTATTTAATTTATTTATTTTAATTTTTCTTTGCCACACTACACCATTCACCACACCATCCAATCACAAATACAACTTCTGTGCCAAAAAAACATACAAATACAAATATTATACAATAATATTATACATATATTGAAAAGTATAAATGAAGTAATAGGAACTACAAAAGCACGTATGATAACATGAATAAATTTGTTTTTAGTTTTAGTTATTTGCATAAGCACAATACAGAGCTGCGATTGCAAAACCCCTGGTGTCACAGGTGAATATGAAACGGAGACTACAGTGGTGCCAGGAACATGAAACGTAGACTGCGGATCAATGGAAACATGTCTTGCTTTCTGATGAATCAAGTTTCTCACTATTCCCCACCACAAGACTCCGTGACTTCATTTCAACTCTTGTATGCAGTTTCTTCAAGAGGTAGTGATTTATCGCCTCTTTTTTGCAGAAACCACCTCTCAGGATCACATCTTCCTGAGGAATTATAATGAAGAGGATCCAAAAACTCTGCCCTTTGGCGAGCAAGTTTGTGCTTTGAAATTTTGAGAAGATCATCTCTGGAATACTGATATTGTGGAATTGGTCCAGTGGTACGTTCCTTGCTTTTATTAGAGCTTCGTGATGATGGTCTGCTATTGCTGTCTGCATGACTGGATGTATGACTGTCATCTTCCGTATTGCTTGTGCTTGTCACTTCATTTTCCAGTATTTAAACCATGGCTATCTTCCGAATGTGCACAAATAGGGGGTCTTCTTAAAAACTTCCGGTTTAAAATAATAAAGAAATAACGACGAAAATCTGCCTGTACAAGTTCTTATTTATATACACTATACATTGAGTCAGTTCGAGAAATGCACACAAAATATTAGTATAAATATGAAATACACCGTTAAGCATGACGACGAAGTATTCTTCATGTCTGGAATCCGTCAGCTGCCCGAGCGATGGCGGAAGGTGATAGATAATGACGGCGCATATTTTGAGTCGTAAAAGTATTGTTGTTTTCTCTCAAATTACATGTTGCATTGTTTTAAAACACTTTGAAACTCATCTGTACACCTAATAACTTTCATTTTTAGTTGCTTCCTCTGTGTAAGTTTAAGTTCATACTCTTTTAACGTGTTTTCAACCTAAACGTCAGGGCCGGCTAGACCATAGGGGCAACCGGGGCGCGCGCCCCGGGCCCCGCAGTTTAGAAAACAAAATAATTTTCGGTAAAAAAAAAATGAACTACATTTTTTTTTTGTAACTTTTGGGGCGCAGGCTCTTAAAAATATATTTTTGAAGTTTTCTGTTTGTTTCCAATCTCCCCATTTTTGAATACGTTATCCCCCCCCCCTGTTCGTGGTACGGACACCGAGATTTGCAGATTCGAAATGTTTTTTGTAATCACCTTAATCTTTTCCGCATTCATGAAATAGCAAATTAAATTTCATCATTTTGTGGTACCGTACTTTTATATATCCAATAATTTGTGTGAAAATCTAATACTTAAATTTAAGGAAATAAAAATAACAATATCCAAGTTACTTTCGGACTACATATGGAGGCCACTTTTCCAACATAACAAGAAATTGAAAAAAAAAAAAAGAAAAAAAAAAAGGCAACTTTCATATATGAACGCGTATAAAAGTTTAGAATGCCACTAATTTGTCAGTTACTCCACTGTGCATTAAAAATTCATCACTAAACATGTATCAGGGAAAAAAACTGTTTATACCAATTTATTTTAGGGGGATCCTTATTATATTTCCCATATAAAAATATTCGAAATGAGAAAATATTCGCTAAGCAGGTATCTTTTTATCATTTTGTGAATAAGCTGTTATAAGAGTCACAATGCAACCTAAACCTCTTCTCCCGGGAAAGAAAATCGTAGATTTTAACACTTTTTACTCTCTCTCTCTCTCTCTCTCTCTCTCTCTCTCTTTCTCTCTCTCTCATTTTCGCTCTCTCTCTCTCTCTCTCTCTCTCTCTCTCTCTCTCTCTCTCTCTCTCTCTCTCTTTCTCTCTCTCTCTCCCTCTCTCTCTCTCTCTCTCTCTCTCTCTCTCTCTCTCTCTCTCTCTCTCTCTCTCTCTCTCTCTCTTCCCTCCTCTCTCTATATTTATCCTTCTCTCTCTCTCTCTCTCTCTCTCTCTCTCTCTCTTCCCCCCTCTCTCTCTCTTCCCTCCTCTCTCTATATTTCTCTCTCTCTCTCTCTCTCTCTCTCTCTCTCTCTCTCTCTCTCTCTCTCTCTCTCTCACTCTTTTTCTCTTTCTCTCTGCCTCTCATTTTCTCTCTCTCTGCCTCTCTCTCTCTTTCTCTCTCTCTTCCCCCTCTCTCTCTCTCTCTCTCTCTCTCTCTCTCTCTCTCTCTCTCTCTCTCTCTCTTCTCTCTCTTTCTCCCTCTCTGTTCCCTCCCCCCCTCTCTCTCTCTTCCCTCCTCTCTCTCTCTCTCTCTCTCTCTCTCTCTCTCTCTCTCTCTTTTTCTCTTTCTCTCTGCCTCTCATTTTTTCTCTCTCTGCCTCTCTCTCTCTTTCTCTCTCTCTCTCTCTCTTTCTCCTCTCTCTCTCTCTCTCTCTCTCTCTCTTCCCTCTCTCTCTCTCTCTCTCCCTCTCTCTCTCTCTCTCTCTCTCTCTCTCTCTCTCTCTCTCTCTCTCTCTCTCTCTGTTCCCCTCTCTCTCTCTCTCTCTCTCCCTCTCTCTCTCTCTCTCTCTCTCTCTCTCTCTCTCTCTCTCTCTCTCTCTCTCTCTCTCTCTCTCTCTGAACTTTCAGTCTGTATTATGGTCTTTTTCTTAAGCTTAAAGCAAATACTTCTTTGAGATAATCGTTTTGTCTACGGTAGTGTTCGTGTTTCTTCCTCACGAACGATAATTTTCAGAAAAAATATGAGATTTTTTTTTAGTACCCACAACGAAATTTTGCTCTGGGCTCCGCAATGAAATTTCGCCCAGGGCCCCGCAATGAAATTTCGCCCAGGGCCCCGCAATGAAATTTCGCCCAGGGCCCCGCAAGAGCTCCATCCGGCCCTGCTTAACGCTGTATCTTCCCTCTCGCGGAATGAGGTTGGCAACAATTCAGAGAGCGTGACGTATGCATGTTGACATATCAGAACTAGAGATAAATAATGTTGAAGCAGCTGCCAAATGTGTGTGTGTAACGTTATAATCGTCGAAGCTGCTTTACCTGAAACTGTGTCCATATGAAGGCTGAGGATTAGAGTGTTGTTGTTATATATTTAGCATTTGGAGTTAAGTTTTCTGCTTACTAACTCTAGTTAATTAGTTTTGGAGTATAATATTACTACTATTTTGATTAGTTCATCAAGTATTTTGGAATATTCAAGTATAGTGCCAATACACGATACTGAAGAAATAAAAGAGCTACTAGCAGTAAGACTTTCTGAAACTTTATTTGAGGGACTTTTGTTTCACTTCGAGAGAGAGTAAATACGGATATGAAATCTTAAGTAGTGTTCTTGATAGAATAAAAATAGCAACCTTTCTCACAATAAAATGTTTATTATACATCGAATGTAGCATCATCAAGACGAATCTCCTCATTCGTCCTGATGATGGCTAGCCAAACGCTCTGCGAAACTATAGTCGCTGTATAATCGAGCGGAGCTCTCTTTACGAGACTCGAGACAATTAGTTGTTCGGGCATAGGTACGAGATGACACATCCGATCACCGTTCTTATTTTGCATGCGATTGGACATCGTCCATGGTCAGGTTTTGACGCCTTCTGATTCCCAAAATTTCATGTCATTGAGGAATAATCGTCCAAAAACTTGGTATTTTAGGGGTTTTTCTGGGTTTTGAAATTAGAAGAATTTTCGTGGCAACAACACCACCCAGAACGACCAAGTACAAAGTTTCCGATTAATTTGAATATGACCATCACAGGATTCGCTAGTTGAAACAACCGGCATTCTTGGTTATATTCAAATTAATTGGAAACTTGAAACATGGTCGTTCTGGGTGGTGTAGTGGTTAGCAGATTCGGGCGCTACCCGGGAGACGCGGAGTCGATTCCCGCTCAAGGACGACGAAATTTTCAAGTTTTTGGATATTATCTGACTTAGCATTCATGTCATATTTATACCAATAAACGGATTCCCAACTTCAAAATTTATATTGTACAATGATGTAATCCCGTATTTCACTCATTGATTTACAGCTAAATATTTAGGCTTTAAACGTAGGACTAAAATTGGGATGAATTTAAAAACCTGGAGAACTGTTGAATTTTTTTTAGGTAAGAATGGATAAAATCGAGTGTATTTTCTCAAAATTTCACCTGGTTATTTCGTTTTTGTGCCTATCTCCTCCAAAGATTTTGTTACCTTTAATTTTGTTACATATCTCCTCCAAAGATTTTCAGCCGATCGTGGTGACGCTTGCCACAGAGAAAGGAAAGGACATGGTGAATGACATGGGGTTGGTATCATGGTAATTGGTCATGTCGTATAAAAATAATGACCATTAAAAAACTGACCAATTTTAATAATAATTTAAAAAAATCCACTCTCTATACGAGACTCGGGACAATTAGTTGTTCGAAGATAGCTACGTCAACGCGATTTTTGACATGCGATTAGACATCGTCCATATCAGGTTTTGACGCCTTCCGATTCCTGAAATTCCGTGTCGTTCAGGAATTTCAATTAAAACTAGATGGCCTTTTACTTTAATCGTTTCACGAAAGTCGGCTTACTAACATTAATTTTAAAAAATCGTTTGAATTGAAAAACTAAGAAATGGAAAGACTTCGTCTGTTAGCTCAACATTTGCTTAACCTATAATAACAGGTTAGTAAAATCATGCAATGCATTGATTATGATACGCTTTCCAACATACCAGAAATCATTACTCAAGTTCTTACTCAAGTAATGAGGGCCGCGGGTGGTCTAGTGGGCAACGTTCGTGACTGCCACGGAAAGGACCTCGGGTTCAAATCCAGGCAGGTACGAACGCTCGATCCACTAAAAATCCGCTGTGCGTCGGATGGGCACGTTAAGCCGTCGGACCCCGGGTGCTGGCCCCCAGTAATAAATAAGGGCGTCTTCCTCCCCCTTTCAACTTCGCTTCTGCATCACTTTCCTATCGGGCTCTCTAGCCCAAATCTTCTAGCTTCCTATTTCTAAGGGTTGTTTTAAGACCTCGGGTCAGACACTCCCTTCCTAAAATCCTCTACATTTGATCATTTACTCGAGAAATGAGGATAATGGCTGTAGAATAAATCTCGCTCCTATGACCTGACCTTTCACCCTATTTCGATTATATTCACCAGAATCGGTAAAGTATACTTCCGGAACAACATGATAAAGTTTTGTCTCAATCGAAGCATTCTTACGTAAGTTCTAACGCATAAGGGCGATGGAATGGGTCCCGCTCCTATGTCCTGAACTTTAACCCCATTTCACCCATTTTCAATAGGGTTCGTCCTTAAGTGGTCCCTTACCACATACTAAAATTTCATCGAAATCGAACCATTTTTACGCAAGTTATGACGCATAAGAGCAATGGAATAGATCCCGTTCCTATGTGCTGACCTTTGACCCCATTTCGCCCATTTTCAATAAGGTTCGTCCCCAGATAGTTCCCTACCACATGATAAAATTTCATCGAAATCGAACCATTTTTACGCGTCATGAAGCATAAAGGCAATGGAATGTTATAATAGACGTCTTAATGAGCTTAGATTTTGCATTCGCTCAAAATTTGGCAACTGTACCCGAGTTATCGGTTGCCGTTGGCGGCTTCTCCTAGTAAACATTTTATTGTGAGAAACGTTGCTATTTTTGTTCTATCTTAAACCACAAGCTTACTTGTAATAAATTATATAATGTTTTTGAGACTGCATACGTTTCAAATAGTTAAGAACGTTTAGCGCCTTAGTGCCGCTAAGCCTAGAGAAAAGGTGCCTCAGCTTCGCTAAGCTATTCTACACCAGTGGCATACCTGGCTAGCATTTACATGAGTTCCTCAACTTCAGTTTGGATATCGTCCACCATAAGTTAATACACCATATACCAACAAGTAATTGGACACCTGTGATAGCAAAGGAAAACGAAGTTTATTCACCTTCAATAGTTGGTGGAGCCTCCACGAGCGGCGATTACAGCTGCGCATACTCTCAACCAGGCGTTGTACGACGGCTAGGGGTATTTTCTTCCACTCGGCTTGGAGAAGACAGGTCAGTTCCTTCACCGATTTCGCACGGTGGGGGCACCCGTTAAGTCGACGCTCCAACTCGTCCCAGAGGTGCTCGATAGGGTTAAGGTCCGGGCTCTGCGCAGGCCAGTCCATTCGATGAACCCCATTGTCACCATACCAAGCCATGGTGGACCTCGCAACATGACAGGTGGTATTGTCATCCTGAAAGTAACATGGGTCCACCCCGTAAAACTGCCACAACGTAGGAAGCGCATGATCATCCAAAATAGTGCAGTAGGTCTCGGCGTTGAATCTACCAGGAATTGCGACCAAGGGTCACATGCTATACCAGGAGAAACACCCCCATAGCGTAATTCCACAGCCGCCGAACTTCACAGTTGGCACAATACATTCCGGCAGGAGGCGTTCTCCAGGCAGACGCCAAACCCAGACCCTGCCATCCGCACGGTAGAGGATGAACCTTGATTCCTCGCTCCAGAGAACCTGTTTCCACTGTTCAACGGTCTAGTGTCGACGTTCTTTGCACCACGTTAGCCGAGCAGCGCTATTGGACTTGGTGATCAAAGGCTTGTGGGCGGCAGCACGTCCATGATAACCGAGCAGATGGGCTTCCTTACGGATGGTATTCATCGAAAGAACACTCCCGGATGCCTGTTGAAACTCCTCGCGGATGTGGCCCATAGATTTGGTGCGGTTCTTCCGAATTTCTATGACCAGCACCCGTCGGTCCCTAACTCCCAGTTTTGTGGGTCTGCCGGGTCGGGGCACATTCCGACAGTCACCTCTCATCTTCAACTTGCCAATCACGTAGGCCACTGTCGATTTTGGGTACTTGAACTCGCTGGATATGTCACGTATGGATCGGCCATTTCTGTGATACCCGACGATTACACCTTTCTCGAAATCAGAGAGCTCCGAACTGCGTGGCATCTTGCATGCGACTGGTTGCGTTGTTGTTTACCACACGATATTTAACGGCGGCGGCCGTGACGTGTATCTGGACCGCAGAAATCGTCGATTGCAGGGGTGTCCAATTACTTGTTGGTAGATAGTTTAATTTAATTTTTTTTTCAATTTGAAGCCTACTCATACAGAAATCGAGCGTTTCTCTTTTAGTTCCTCTTTTTAAAGCACACCTTTGCAACCACAAAACGTATGCACAGACAAAACATTTTTAAGTTACACTTCCGAATAATTTCAGTATGCACAAGATTTGTGAAAATACCATATCTACTCTTTCAGTAACCCTCTTTTCAATACTTTAGCTTATGTATTAGACTAGAGCTGCTTTTGCTTAATTTAAGGAAGCGTTCAGACATGAGAGATAAAAAAATTAACACAGCACAAAAACAAAATAACCGGGTGAAAGTTTGAGAAAATACACTCGACTTCCGCCATTCTTAACTAAAAAATTCAACAGTTCTCCAGATTTTTAAATTCATCCCAATTTTAGTCCTACATTTAAAGCCTAAATATTTAACTGTAAATCAATGAGTGAAATACGGGATTACAATATTGTACAATATAAATTTTGAAGTTGTGAATCCGTTTATTGGTGTAAATATGACATGAATGCTAAGTCAGATAATATCCCAAACTTGAACATTTCGTCGTCCTTGAGCGGGAATAGACTCGGCGTCTCCCGGGTAGCTCCCGAATGTGCTAACCACTACACCACCCAGAACGACCATGTTTCAAGTTTCCAATTAATTTGAATATAATAACCAAGAATGCCGGTTGTTTCGACTAGCGAATCCTGTGATGGTCATATTGAAATTAATCGGAAACTTTGTACTTGGTCGTTCTGGGTGGTGTTGTTGCCGCAAAAATTCTTCTAATTTCGGGCACATTGCTTCTGGTAAAGAAATACCCCAATTCGGGATTTAATTACCTAATTAATTGCGTTAATTATGTTAATTAACATGGTTAATTATTTATTTATTAATTGAAAAAATTATTAATTAGGTGGAAGAAATATTATCCCGACCCATGCCACATAAGGATTCGCTGGTTCCTTTTCTTTTCTCTCATTGCTTTCCCTTCGCATGGGAAGGAGATCGAAACGCAAACGCTAGGCCAGGCGCAAAATTCTACAAACGAAGTGAAAGGCATTTTTTTATGTTCCCGCATTTGTGAAGCAACACACTGCGGATCACATAATGCAACCCTAGCTAACAATGGGTCGGTGGTGACTATACGGTGGAAAGTCTAAGAAAGAATCCTAAATATGGTAAGAAGGAAAGCCAGGTAATAACTGTCACACAGGCTCTGTGTCGGAGAACATACACGGTGCGTCAAAGAATTTTTAAGACGGGCGCTAGATTTCAGCCTACGGTGGTGCCACCAGTGTAATCGCGAATGCGTTATAAACCGTGACCATCTGCTTGCTTTCTGCCAAAAGTGCTGCGCAGTTGCTAAAGTAACTCAAACGAAACGGCCGTTCATTAGGGAAGTAAATTTTTTTTTCATGTTGAATTATTAAGATGGAACAAAGGGCTGTTATTAAATTTAACGCAAAACTTGGTAAAAGTGCCTCGGAAACGTACCAAATGATGAAACAAGTTTACGGGGAGTTTTGTTTAAGTAGATCAAATGTTTTCTTGTGGCACAAACGTTTTTTGGACTGAAGAGAGACGATAGAAGATGATAAGCATACCGGAAGACCAAGTTCATGTAGGACACCTGAGATTATTGAAAAAGTGCGTGATTTCGTGGCAAACAATCGATGTGCGTCACTAAGAATGATGGAAGAGTCTTTAAACATCAACAAAGAAACGGTTCGAACCATCCTGCACGAAGATTTGGGCAAAACAAAAGTCTGTGCTAAATTTGTTCCACACACGTTAACCAATGAACAAAAATCAAGGAGAAGTGCACATTGCAGAGACATCATTTCAGCCGCTGAAAATGTTCCAAACTTCTTAAAATTGATTGTTATAGGTGATGAAACATGGTGTTTTCAATATGATCCTAAAAGAAAGCGACAAAGTGCGGAATGGAAGTAAAAAAACTCGCCACAAGCCAAAAAAAGCAAGAAAAGTTCCATCGAAAATCAAAACAATGCTCATTACATTCTTCGATAGTAAGGGTATTATCCGCCGCCCCGGTGGCGCAGTGGTCTAAGGCGTTGGCCTCTGATCATTCGTCCGAAAGGGGTCCGGGTTCGAATCCCGGTGAGACATGGATGTTGTGCTTGTCTTACGGCACTGGCTCTCTCCCTTCCTTGGAACCAGTGACCCTAAATTAGGGACGGGCGACTGCTTATAGCCCATTGAGTTGCTCACGGTGGTCGTTAAACCTCCAATCAAAAAAAAAAAAAGGAAAAAAAGGGTATTATCCACAAAGAATTTCTTCCAAGTGGACAAACTGGTGAGTTTTATTTAAATGTTTTGAGGCGTTTGATGGGCAGAATTCGTCGCATTCGTCCAGAATATCGAGATGAAAACAGTTGGTGTTTGCTGTTCGATAATGCACTCAGTCACACCTCACTTCTTGTTCGCAGATTTTTGTCGAAAAATAACGTCTGTGTGTTGAATCATCCACCGTATTCGCCTGATTTAGCACCTTGCGACTTTTCTTTGTTCCCAAAACTTAAAATGACGTTAAAAGGGTGTTATTTTGATGATATTTCGACCATACAAACAGCTTCGACGTGTGTTTTGGAGGCAATTCCGCAAAGTAAACTGGAACAGGCATTAGAATCATTATTAAATCGCTGTAACAAGTGTATTGAAGCCGGAGGGACATATTTTAAATAACAAACCAAAACAAATTATAATTTCTTGTTTCTATTTCATTTTACAGACCCAGTCTTAAAAATTCTTTGCCACACTGTGTATATCAGTCGGGTATACGTGCCTCCGAGCATGTTCAACGTTTTAAAAAGGCTTTTCTCGGGTGGTCCGATAATAGGACCCCGAAACAGGGTGACAGTTAGGGCCAAATAAATTTTTAGAGTGCTTAGCTCAGCAGATGGTCAGCCGGCCAGGAAACATCTACTCGAAGTAGCCACCGTCAGCATCCACCGGACGGCAGGCCACTTTCAAACGAGGGGAGGGAAACCAGAAACCAATGAAGGTGTCAGGGCCGCCCCGGTGGCGCAGTGGTCTAAGCGATGGCCTCTGATCATTCGTCCGTAAGGGGTCCGGGTTCGAATCCCGGTGAGGCATGGATGTTGTGGTTGTATTACGGAACTGGCTCTTTCCCTTCTCTGGAACCAGTGACCCTAAATTAGGGACGGGCGACTGCTTATAGCCCATTGAGTTGCTCACGGTGGTCGTTAAACCTCCAATCAAAAAAAAAAAAAAAAAAAGAAGGTGTGAGGGACGTCTTCATGGTGTAGGCACATGCCTAGCAGCATGGCTGTGTTGCCACGCCAAGCCCCGTTGGGGAACTTGAGGGCATAATTTTTATTAACGATTTTCGATCGACTAGATTGGCAACAATGACATTGGGTTTCCTAGTATAGGCGACGCCGCCCCGGTGGCGCAGTGGTCTAAGGCAATGGCCTCTGATCATTCGTCCGAACGGGGTCCGGGTTCGAATCCCGGTGAGGCATGGATGTTGTGTTTGTCTTACGGCACTGGCTCTCTCCCTTCCCTGGAACCAGTGACCTTAAATTAGGGACGGGCGACTGCTTATAGCTCATTGAGTTGCTCACGGTGGTCGTTAAACCTCCAATCAAAAAAAAAAAAAAAAAAAAAAGTATAGGCGACCCAGTCTCATCGTTGGGACTTGAAAGCGTTGTGTTTCATACGAGCTCGTACGAGGTTGTCGCAAGAACTCATATGCCGCAAAGAAATTAGCCGCCCCGGTGGCGCAGTGGTCTAAGGCGCTGCCCTATGATCATTCGTCCGTAAGGGGTCCGGGTTCGAATCCCGGTCAGGCATGGATGTTGTGTTTGTCTTACGGCACTGGTTCTCTCCCTTCCCTGGAACCAGTGACCCTAAATTAGGGACGGGCGACTGCTTATAGCCCATTGAGTTGCTCACGGTGGTCGTTAAACCTCCAATCAAAAAAAAAAAAAAAAAAAGTATAGGCGACCCAGTCTCATCGTTGGGACTTGAAAGCGTTGTGTTTCATACGAGCTCGTACGAGGTTGTCGCAAGAACTCATATGCCGCAAAGAAATTAGCCGCCCCGGTGGCGCAGTGGTCTAAGGCGCTGCCATATGATCATTCGTCCGTAAGGGGTCCGGGTTCGAATCCCGGTCAGGCATGGATGTTGTGTTTGTCTTACGGCACTGGCTCTCTCCCTTCCCTGGAACCAGTGACCCTAAATTAGGGACGGGCGACTGCTTATAGCCCATTGAGTTGCTCACGGTGGTCGTTAAACCTCCAATCAATGAAAAAAAATCAAAGAAATTAAATGTAAAAGCTAACATTTCAGTTTTTATGTTTGAATGGGGGTATCGGTGAAGAAAAGAAAACTATTACTTTAAATTAAACCAGAACACTGACACTTGTACTCATTTGCAGAGCAGCGAGAAGAAAAACACGTTGTTTAAAGAAACAAATATAAAATCTATTTTGGGTATAATTCTTAAGTTAGGTACAATTTAACAGTGGGACCAGTTTAAGTTATCATAAGACATCTCTACAAAAAGAAGTTATGGTTTAACTTGAGAATTCTGGCATTTCAAACGTCCCTAACAATCCAACTAGTACCAGGTGAGCAGTAATATTTCATTTCTGAACTTTTAATGAATACTCAGCATGCAAGGGATTGAAATAATTGGATGGTGTCTTATCCTAAAAGAACTGCTGTGCTGCACCGATCCGGCGGTTGAGGAAGGCGCTTGTCGTCTGGTGGCCGTAGTCTTTGGCTGGTATCCTCGGTGGATAAAACACAGCCGGTAGTTTTCTAAGATTTTTCCACTAATTTTCTGTGGTGTCTAACCTCCTGCCTCGGCGACGACCAACTTCTTGACTTCTTGACCCCCGCACAGTTAGGCATTAGCTGCGACTTCCAACGAAAATGCCAACAAACCACTCCGACCAAAATACTGCGACCGACCGACCTCCAAAAAAAAAAAAAAAAACAACTTCTTCCAAGTTTCTCATTTTATTTTAGTTTCGCTTTCCTTACAGCCCAGCTGCGAGGCGTGTCCTTACCTCGAGAAGACGTCCCTTTGGCCTTCATTGGTTTCCGGATTCCCCCTCCTTTGCAAGTGGACCGCCGTCCAGTTGCTGCCGGCCAGTGGCTAATTTGAGCAGCTGTTCTCGAAGCCTGCTGACCATCTGCTGAGCTAAGCCCTTTAAAAATTCATTTGGCCGTAACTGTCACCCCGTTGCTGAGTTCTATTATTGGAGCATCCGAGAAAACCCTTTTTAAAACTTGAAGAGTGCTCGAAGGCACGTATGCCCGACTGAAATATGTTCTCCGACACCGCGCTTGGGTGATATTTATTGCCTAGCCTTAGCTTCTTGCCAGCTTTAAGATTCTTTCTTAAATTCCCTCCGTATAGCCATCACTGCGCCATTGTTAGTTAAGGAAACATTATGTAATTCGCAGTGCTGTTGCTTCTCAAATGACGGGAAATAGAAGAAAATACCTTTCTCTTCGTTTGCGAAATTTTGCACCTGGCCTGACGTTTGCAATTTAGACCCCCTTTCCCTCGCGGAGGGAAACCAAAGAAAAGA
The DNA here is from genome assembly GCA_039090855.1 of Macrothele yani. Classification (NCBI taxonomy): domain Eukaryota; kingdom Metazoa; phylum Arthropoda; class Arachnida; order Araneae; family Macrothelidae; genus Macrothele; species Macrothele yani. The sequence continues at coordinate 104,697,444 of CM076999.1, read as the reverse complement.
AAAGAACCCAGCGAATCCCTATGCGGCCTGGGTTGGGATAATATTTCATGCACCTAATTACGAATTACTCCAATTAAGCAGTTACATAATTAATTAATATAATTAAACCAATTAATTTGGTATATGAATCCCGAATTTGAGTATTTCTATACCGAAAGCAATGTGCCCGAAATTAGAAGAATTTTCGCGGCAACAGCTGTAAGCGAAAGCGAAACTAAAATAGAATGGAAAAACTTGGAGAAAACGAGATGGTGTGGTTTCAGGTGGTGTGGTTGCAGTTGAGTTGTTGTTGCTGTCATCTGTAGGAGGATAGAAGTTCGTCAGCGGCCGTTGGCAAGGAATGCCTAGCTGTAAGTGGGTCAAGAAGTCGGACCCAAATTTGGCAGGATGTTAGGTACCCAAGGAAAATAAGTTAGGTACAATTTAAAAACAAATTTTATATTTGTTTCTTGAAGGTGGACGGCCGCCCCGGTGGCGCAGTGATCTAAGCGATGGACTCTGATCATTCGTCCGAACGGGGTCCGGGTTCGAATCCCGGTGAGGCATGGATGTTGTGTTTGTCTTACGGCACTGGCTCTCTCCCTTCCCTGGAACCAGTGACCCTAAATTAGGGACGGGCGACTGCTTATAGCCCATTGAGTTGCTCACGGTGGTCGTTAAACCTCCAATAAAAAAAAAAAAAAAAAAAAAAAAAGGTGGACGTCAAGTAATTTTGCTTCTTTTTTTTTTTTTTTTTTTTTTGATTGGAGTTTAACGACCACCGTGAGCTTCAACAATATTTTATTTGGAGCAAACATGGACAGGAAGATACAGATGGCCTGTGCTTAACAGTTACCAAAGGATAAACAAGTGGATGACCTATTTACAATGACAATGAGATATTTACATTATGTGGATGCACTATATACAATGTAAGCAAATTCATAACACTGACAATACTGGACTGATGGGTTGACTTACTCTATGTACAACATATGTTCGCAATGTGCATCAGCAGAGTGCCATCTCTAATAGGTGAACACCAGTACAAGGTATAACTATAAATTTTACAGTGCAAAAACAAACATGTATATTTTGAGCAATCTTGAAAAAAAGAAGAAAAGAGAAGAAAAGAGCAGAAGGTTTATACTTTTCAGTATCTGAAAGATAAGCGAATAAATGATCTATCCACAATGATGGTGTGAACTCTATACAAATTGAATGCAATATCTCTCTTGTGAAACGCTGTCAAATTACAAAAAGAACTATTACTTAGGCTTACACAAGTGCCTCAATCACAGTGCTATAGATTAACTTGTAATGAACAACAACATATGTACACAAGATGCAACGGCATAGGGAAGACACTAATAAGGAATAACAATTCCATGGTACAACTGGAAATTTCACAGTGCAAAGAGTAAAGTATATTAGTACAAACAGAACTTGCGTTTTACAGAAAATTTATACTTCGAGTACAATACAAATAATGAAAATATGAAACTGACTCTTTGTACAGCAAATATGCAATACAGCGCAGAACATTATCTAATCGACTGATTATTTCCTATTAGGCACATGTGACATGAGAAAAACCACACTGTGTAACATTAACATATAATTGAAATACTATCAAAGCGTTTGCTCCGCACCATGAGCATAAAACTTAAGACATGTAATCGTGACCCAACATGCGAAATGTGCCAAACATAAATTTTACAGTGCAATTAGGAAAGTACATTAGTATATACAAAACTGAGCTTTTGGCATAGCAACTATACTTCAGGTACAGTACAAATAACCGAATGTTGAACAATTACCACCTGCACTACAAAAGTGCTAAACCTTGCAGAACATGGTGTAATCGACTGATCATATCCCTTTATGTACATGTAACATGATCAAAAACCACACTGTGCAAAATCAATAATACAATTTAAACACTATCAAACAGTTGCTTAGCACCGTGAGCAAAAACCATATATTATAAAGCCCGGCAGACATAAGGAAAGTGCCGAAAAAAAAAAAAAAAAACTTTAAACTTATTCTAAGTGCCTGTGGTATAACAAGAAACTCACCTACAGGACCTTGTTGGTGAGAAACATGCAAACGTGCAGTAACATTAAGAAGCAATGATGACAAGGGCACCTAAGAACACGATAATCACAAAACTATACTTCAATTAGTCCAACCAATTTAACAGAAGTCAGAACAAAACGTCTAAGGTCTTCTGATGGACCAGAAAACCAATGACGAAAAGGTGACCACACTGACATAAAGTGTGGGATTCGATTCGCAGCCTTAGCAACAGTGAAAGCAAGCCTCAAGCGTGAAATCATTCTGTTCCGGAACTGACTGCACATCGCAGCTCCCGCCTGAAAGATGGTAGGCTGTATAGGGGTAGAACGTAGCTGTTGATGGCCAGCTTTTTTTTTTTTTGATTGGAGGTTTAACGACCACCGTGAGCAACTCAATGGGCTATAAGCAGTCGCCCGTCCCTAATTTAGGGTCACTGGTTCCAGGGAAGGGAGAGAGCCAGTGCCGTAAGACAAACACAACATCCATGCCTGACCGGGATTCGAACCCGGACCCCTTACGGACGAATGATCAGAGGCCAGCGCCTTAGACCACTGCGCCACCGGGGCGGCAATAATTTTGCTTCCTATACTTCCAATGGAAAAACTTCTGCACACATTTTCTTCACAATTAATGCGTTCCCAAGGATGAAAATTTGAACATCGATTAAAATAGCTTCATTTTGTAACTTGGAAAACTTAATATTTTCTAAATCATAACCATAATTATGCAATCTAACGTTTGTTTGTCTACTGACGTCATCAAAGTACAGGTCGCGCCATCTTTTTTCTGGACGATTAATGCGTTCCCAAAGATGAAAATTTGAACATTGGTTAAAATAGCTTCATTTTATAACTTGGAATACTTAATATTTTCTAAAACATAACCATAATTATGCAATCCAACATTTGTTTGTCTACTGACGTCATCAAAATACAGGTCGCGCCATCTTTTTTCTGGACAATTAATGCGTTCCCAAGGATGAAAATTTGAACATTGATTAAAATAGCTTCATTTTATAACTTGGAATACTCAATATTTTCTAAAACATAACCATAATTATGCAATCCAACATTTGTTTGTCTACTGACGTCATCAAAGTACAGGTCGCGCCATCTTTTTTCTGGTTACAACACAACCAAAGGAAAAGTTATTGATTTTTAATATAATTATGGTTATGTTTTAGAAAATATGAAGTATTCCAAGTTATAATATGAAATTATTTTAATCGATGTTCAAATTTTCATCCTTGGGAACACAATAAATGTGAAGGAAATGAGTACAAAAGTTTTTTCATTAGAAGTATTGGAAGCAAAATTACTTAACGTCCACCTTAAACAACGTGTTTTTCTTCTCGCTGCTCTGCAAATGAGTACGAGTGTCGGTGTTTCTGGATTAATTTAAAGTAAAAGTTTTCTTTCTTCTAAGAAACCCCGATTTCAAGCATGATACTGAAATGTTAGTTGTTAAACTTAATTTCTTTGCGACATATGAGTTCTAACGACAACCTGGTACAAGCTCGTATGAAACACAACGCTTTCAAGTCCCAACGATGAGACTGGTTCGCCTATACTAGGAAACCCAATGTCATTGTTGCCACTTAGTCGATCGAAATTCAATAACAAAATTTATGCCCTCAAACGGTGCTTGCCGCGGTAATAGTATAGTGGTTAGCTCGCTCCAGAACTACGAAGTTTTCAAGTTATCGGATATTATCTGATTTACCATTCATGTCATATTTACAGCAAAAAACGGATTAACAGCCTCTAAATTTTGGTTTAAAATTTTTCCGCTTTTGAGGAACTTGCTTTTTTCAACAGCTCACCCAAACTTTTTCAGTACTTCTGTAGTTGGAAATTCCCGGATAAAACCTTGAATCTGATAACAACAACATTGACTCACCAGTAGTGTTGGTCCGCAATCCCTAACTGTGACGTCATATGAATAAGGTCCATTGGCTAATATTTTTTACGCTTTCCAACCGTAGGTTGGTGAAGTGTACATGCTCCAGCTTTTTCCGTCCGTCTGTCGGCACGATAACTCACGTAAAAATGGTTCGATTTCGATGAAATTTCAGTATGTGGTAGGGAACCACCAGGGGACGAACCCTATTAAAAATGGGTAAAGTGGGGTCAAAGGTCACGCCATAAGAGCTGGATCCATTTCATTGCCTTTATGCGCCGTAACATGCGTAAATATAGTTCGATTTCGATGAAATTTCAGTATGTGGTAGGGAACTACTGGGCACGAACCCTATTGAAAATTGGCAAATTGGGGTCAAAGGTCAGGCAGGGCATGAAAGCGGGATTTATTCCATTGCCCTTACGCGTCATAACGTGCGTAAAAATCGTTCGATTTCGATGAAATTTTGGCATGTGGTAAGGGACCACCTCGGAACGAAACCTATTGAAAATGGGTGGAATGGGGTCAAAGGTCAGGACATAAAAGCGGGATCCATTTCATTGCCTTTATGCGTCATAACATGCGTAAATATGGTTCGATTTCGATGAAATTTTAGTACGTGGTAGGGAACTACCTGGGCACGAACCCTATTGAAAATGGGCGAAATGGGGTCAAAGGTCAGGCAGGACATAAGAGCGGGATTTGTTCCATTGCCCTTATGCGTCATAACTTGCGTAAAAATGGTTCGATTTCGATGAAATTTTAGTATGTGGTAGGGATCCACTGGGGACGAACCCTATTGAAAATGGGCGAAATGGGATCAAAGGTCAGGACACTGGAGTGGGATCCATTCCATTGCCCTTGTGCATCATAACTTACCAAAAAATGTTTCGATTACGGCAAAACGTTATCATGTTCTTCCGGAGGTATAGTGAACCGGTTCTGTTGAATATCAAAGAAATGGGTCAAAGGTCATTGCACAAAAGCAAGATTTATTCCACAGCCATTATTCTCATAACTTACGTAAAACTGCTTCTATTGCGACAAAACTTTAGTATGTTATTCTTGAGGTGCACTGAACCGGTTCTGTTGAATATCATCGAAATGGGGTCAAAGGTCAGGACACAGGAGCGAGATTTATTCCACAGCCATTATCCTCATAACTTGAGTAATAATTTCTGGTAAGTTGGAAAGCGTATCATAATCAATGCATTGCATGATTTTACTAACTTGTTACTTTTAAGTCACGTCAAGTCATATCTGAAATGTAGTTAAGGTGGTTGTACCTAAAATCTGTGCCTTATGTTTCCAATGGTAAAACTTCTTTACTTATTTTTTTCGCAATTAATGTATTCCCAAGGATGAAAATTTGCACATCGATAAAACTAACGTTAAGTTATAGCATGGGATACTTAATACGTGCTAAAACATAACCAAAAGTAAGCAATCCAACATTTGTTTGTCAACTGACGTCATCAATGTACAGGTCGCGCCACCTATTAATAGGTTTGCACATTACTCAAAGAAAAATTATTGATTTTTAATGTAATTTTGGTTATGTTTTAACAAGTATTAAGTATCTCATGTTATAATTTAAAGTTAGTTTTATCGATGTGCAAATTTTCATCCTTGGGAATACATTAATTGCGAAGAAAATATGTAAAGAAGTTTTACCATTGGAAACATAAGGCAGAGATTTTAGGTGGACCCCCCCCCCCCACCTTAAGGCTCTTTGAGACCCGCCATCTTGTATTGCTTCCTTCTCTTGTTAACCAACGGGCAAGCGTATTTCACAAATTGCTCGGGCAATTTTGCTACATCGTTTGTGGCTAACGCAAGATATATGATAAACAAAGAGTTCCCTGGTTTCAGAACTTTTATTGACCTTTCCCTTCATTTTTTATCTGCAGCGAAAGTCGTACCAAGGCGTCTTCCATAGTTTTATTAATTAATAAAAAATACTTAAAGGGTCCAAAATGAAAATCTGAAACCAGGGAACTCTTTATTTATCATATATCTTGCGTTAGCCACAAACGGTGTTCCAAAATGTGCAAAATTGCCCGAGCAGTTTGTGAAATACGCTTGCCCGTTGGATAATAAGAGAAGGCACTAATACAAGATAAGATGATGGGTCTCGTAGAGCCTTAAGCCAAGCAGGGTCATATTTAAAAATTTTAAATCACCAATAAACGAATTCTGCGTTAACATGAACGTAAAAACTACAAACAAATGTCAGTGTTCTGTTATCGTTTGTAGTTTTTTTCATGTCGGGCAAATATCATTAACTGAGCTAAAGATTGTAAAAATAAGAAAGAATAAAAAGTTATTCAGTGTCAGCAAAAGCTAAATGATGACAAAGACCATGGGAAAGGTAAAGACAAAAAGTAGCGTGTTTTCGTCCCCGAACATTTTGGTCTTTCCAACGTGGCAACGCAAGAAGCAGTCAGGAGTGCGATTAAATGACTCATATAGACTAATAATAAGCAGCGCCTGTTCGACCCTATGTTGGCCTTCAGAACGCCTGATAATGCAAAAAGGGCACCTCCAGCTGGGGATAAATAAAAAAATAAAAAAAGAAACAAGTAGAGGAGTTCGGGGTAGTTTTAGTCGCGCCCAACAACGAAGGTTGTTTTTTTTTAAGTCTCCTGACCGCAAAATCAAAAAACAAACAAAATTAAAAGTGGCAAAGATGGTGGAAGCCTGCTCAAAGTAACTTACGAAATCGGAGCCCGAGGCGAGGTGACTGTACGACTGAGCCTTGAGTTGCGGTTGGTTGGCTGAAGGGGAAGCGAGCATGCGATCTGCGAATGATCGAAACATTAGGCATGCAACAACGCTTTAATGACTTTCGAAAAGGGAATTGATTCAATTGGTGCGAAGTATCACTTCTCTCATTTCTCACTGTGTATTGTTTCTACTCGCCTTTGATACGAGCGTAACAAAACACCTTGCTTTAATTTGATCGCAATTAAGGCGCTGATTAAAAGAAAGTTACTAGTACTTCAGGAAACTAAAGAACCGTATAATGAGGGCAAAGCAATCTAAATAAACAAGCACTCGGAAAACCTCCTGAAGGCCTTAAGACAAATTTAGACATTTTTTACAGCGCTGAGCAATTTTTTTTTTCAAAAATGTTTGGGCAGCTCCGGTGGCGCAATGGTCTAAGTGATGGCTTCTAATAATTCGCTCAACGGAGGGGACAAGGGTTCGAATCCCGTGTAAGGCATGGATGTTGTGTTTGTTTTACGGCCACCCCGGTGGCGCGGGGATCTAAGCAATGGCTTCTGATCATTCGCCCACCGGAGGGGTCAGGGTTCAAATCCTGAGTAAGGCATGAATGTAGTGTTTGTCTTACGGCCGCCTCGGTGGCGCGGGGATCCAAGCGATGGCTTCTGATCATTCGCCCAACGGAGGGGATCAGAGTTCGAATCCCGTGTAAGGCATGGATGTTGTGTTTGTTTTACGGCCACCCCGGTGGCGCGGGGATCTAAGCAATGGCTTCTGATCATTCGCCGAACGGAGGGGTCAGGGTTCGAATCCTGCGTAAGCCATGGATGTTGTGTTTGTCTTATGGCCGCTCCGGTGGCGCAGTGATCTAAGCGATGGCTTCTGATCATGGGCCCAACGGAGGTGTGGGTTCGAATCGCGGTAAGGCATGGATGTTGTGTTTGCTTTACGGCCACCCCGGTGGCGCGGGGATCAAAGCGATGGCTTCTGATCATTCGCCCAAAGGAAGGGTGTGGGTTCGAATTCTGGGTAAGACATGGATGTTGTGTTTGTTTTGCGGCCACCCCGGTGGCGCGTGGATCTAAACGACGGCTTCTGATCTTTCGCCCAACGGAGGGGGTCACGGTTCGAATCCTGAGTAAGGCATGGATGTTGTGTTTGTTTTACAGCCACTCCGGTGGCGCGGGGATCTAAGCGATGGCTTCTGATCATTCGCCCAACGAAAGAGTGTGTTCCTTTTTCGCCCGGCATACTGTATTCCAGTGGAGGCTCGTGCTCCTGAGAGTGTACGTGCTGAGACTTACCGCGGTCTGCGACCCCCCCCCCGCCCCCACTACCGCTTTCACTAAAGGTCTTAAGAATTGGGCAATGGGATCATCTTGATCATCGGGGAAAAACACGAGAGCAGATTTTTGTAATTACATATAAATTAATATGATTATTCGTTTTGTTCGCCTCTTTGGCGTTAATGGTTAAATTTGTAATTGTATGTTCGACAGAGTATTAAGGCTAATATTTTGCTGAATATACGGCTTGATTAATCTGCCCCGACTTCAGTTGCCTAGAAAACAGTATCAGATCTTGATCATCGTAGAAAATAGCCGAGAACGAAATCAAAGTTCTGTAAAAAGAACAAAAGTTTATTTATTTACTTATTTATTTTTATTTATTTATTTATTAATTTATTTTTAAAAATAGGGTTCTATTCAGTTTCATATTTTTAATACGAAACTTTTTTACAATGTGCTTCAACATACAATTCAGTCAATCACTCTTGCAACTTTATTATTTGCGATTTTTAATGCACTTTGAAGAGATAGTGTTATGGTGAAAAAAAAATTTTGAAGGTTGAAAGTTTATTTATCAAAAGGGGCTTATTATTATTATGCTGGTATTTAAATTGATATGGAAATTATAGAAAATTTAAATTTGGGAGATGGGTGGATGCATTTCGAAACCAAAAATATTTTCTAATTATTAGAAGGCCATGAACATCCTAAACAAAAATGCATCTGAACATTTACATTCCACAAGAAGTTATTGGAAAGTTTGCGTTGTTTGTGTTCACGCAGAGTTGAGTCACCTGAAAGTGCAAAAATAAGTGAATATTGTTGCATGTGTATGAAAATGTGTCACTATAAGTCATAGGATAAAATGTACTCGTTCAATAACAACTTGTGGAGGCGGTGAAAGTCAATTTAAAAGGATAGGACAAAAATTGCAGTTATGAAATACCTTATAAAACCAGGATTCGGATCGATAGCCTTAGTCAAGCTAAGGTGGGGTACATGGGACCAAGTCATGGAAGACAACAGCACACAAAATTTATCACACTTCACTAATTTTGGACTTTTTTTGAAAGGCTACTGCCTGTATTTATTATTTTTCTTTAAAAACTTAATAAGGTCATTTAGTGGACAATCAGATGGCATTTCCTTTTTGTTGTTTGCTAAAACACAGCAGTATAAAAACAGAATCTCAATTTCTTTTCTATTTCTCTTTGGCCACTGGCCTTATGAACAACAGAACTTTACATATTTCAACACAGTTGGTTTGAACACTAGGCATTGACTTTATGCATCCAAAATTATACCATGATTCACATAGCTTACACAAAAAAAGATACTGGATTATTTTTAATTCCACCAGGTGGACAAGTTCTGTTCTTTTGAAACGTACTCTCTTCTCTCTCACCTAGTTAGCTCAATGACAAATTTACAATTTTACACTTATTGATTTAAATTTACAGCACCTAAACAATCTTAGCACACTCTGCAATCTCCCAGACCAGCTTCGAAGACTTCAATTTAAATTTACAGTTATACTAAGAGCCACAAATTATACTTTAACAAATCTACTATCAGCAAGTAAACAAACCAAGTAAATTATCCTCAAAACAGAATTTACACTGAGCACAAGCACTAATTAACATTACATAACCTATAGAACTACCCTGAATGAACCTACTTCACTTATAAAGAAACCTCTCTAACTAACTTAAAAATTATCACTATTCATAACATCACCATAATTCAGAAATTCAAACAATCTTCTTGCACTAGCTTGCTCATAAAAATCACCTCACTCAGCACTTCACATAATAGCTCAAGATACTTAATAACTCTATACTGTAAACAAAAGCTCAAAATACCAATTAACTAAATTTCCAAACTAAATATCAAGTTCACTAACACCAACAACCAGAATTTAGAATTTACATCCCTAGCACTACAGCAAATCATAAACAAATAAATTTAGATACTTTAAATCACCAAACAAACTTAAATTTAACACCTGCAGTGAATTACTGAGGTAGCGGTGAGGCAAATACTCTCAGTTCAGACACTACCCTGGGTTTTGAGAACCAACACAGGACGAAAATACCAAGTCAGGCTGAAGGCTTGAAATTGGGTCGTTAATCCAATTTCAGCCTAAGCAAAAGGAAAGGAAAAAATCCTCAAGTGTGACACATCATCATCAGGTACAGAATTTCCTCTAACATGATCTCGCCAATTATTGAAGCAACGCCCCACCGACCCTCGCTGGCAGTACATATCTCCGTGAGCAGCGAAACTACTGGGGGTTTGAAGACAAGTTTTCCCCCAAAAACCACGTCCTCAGGGCTCCCCCTTTTCGAACCAATGCATGATCCCACCTTGATCAACCACGCCTGCAAGAGCCTGTCGTACTTCAACCCTAAATACTCCAGGCACATCCGGCCCAGAACTAACACAACTATATCCCAGGAAAATTCACTTATCTCTCTATATCCCAAGAAATCCTAAATCACAATATCCACATATATCCCAGGAAAAATCACTTATCTCTCTATATCCCAAGAAATCCTAAATCACAATATCCACATATATCCCAGGAAAAATCACTTATCTCTATGTCCACATATAGCCCATGAAAAATCACTAGCAAGGAAATTCCTCTGTACCATGGCAATGCGCAGGTCCACTTCAGACAATAACACTGACCATTTACATAACCCACTAAATATTTTCACCTTATTGAAAATTAAAATTACAATTTAGACTCTTTGTAAAAACAGGAAAATTTAGGCCAAAGAAAAGAACAATTAATACTGGAACTGGTGAGCAAGAGTGTGTCTTCTCAACCCATGATGTTCATTCTTTTTGTGAAATACTAAACTTGAGAACAAAAAATACTTTAACTTCTATTCTGCACCTATCGCATCCTGGTGAAAATTCCCTACTCAGAGCCCTCTGCCCTAGGACAAGTTCCCGGTTTGCCCTAAGATCACCCCTTTCCAATGGGAGATTAACACTCATCTGGAGCATGTAAAATACTGGTCCTCAATTAACACTCCTACCATCTCAGTTTCGACACTCAACACTCCAAGAATGTAAACAACACTTTAGGTTTCCAATTTCATCACACTATAATATGTTCCCAAAATCCCAGTATAAATCATCCCATAATTTATCTTCACTCAAAAAAAAAATAACTCAACGCTGTAAAAGACTAGAGAGAAATGTTTACTATTATTTTATCACCCACGACATCACAATAACACTGCTTTTCAATTATCACATGCCCAAGTAAACTATTACCGATGCACCAAAATTTACTGTGCTCAAACATTAAACCAAATTTTTCCGATACATCAAACTTTACTGGCCTGGGAAGTTGCTAAAATACCAGACATGACAACACAAAAAAAAAAAAAAAACATAAATGAAAGCATTTTCACTCCCCTCTCTTTTTTCTTGACTCATACCTGAGGAACTAATAAATCTTAATTTTGAAAACTGAACGACAACAATATGGGGACATCTGTCCCACATCCAGCTAACCTAAAAAAAACAGAAAGTTTCTTCTTTTTTTTTCGCAGAACTATAAATTTGATTTCACACTGCTGACCCACTCGTTCAACAATTCCGCAGCGGTCACAACATTATACAAAAAAAATCGAGAAAGAATTTACCTTCTGGGCTGGGCATGAACAACTCTTGTTTCAAATTAAAAAAAAAAAAAATCTTCTCGTCCCACTGTCACTGTTGATCCTCTCTTCGCCTCCAACAATGTCTTTCTCTTTCTTTTTGGACACGATGTGCCCGAGCACTTCACCTGAACACAGGGAAAACAAAAGACATCCCGAAGCTGGTGATGATGGACCCTCTCAGAGGGAGTAATTCTCCCTTGTCCTTTTCGATGCCCATCCCTGGTAGGAATTTGGTCGGCTGCATTGGAAGGTGGACGGCAAAGGCTCGGAGGTTCCCCTTTCTTTATCCATCAGCTCTCACGAGAATGCTTAGGAGTGCATCGGTGATCATCTTTCGCTGCGCCCCGAGGAGGTCTCGTCCTACGGTGGTCCTGTCCTTTCTTCATAATTTCTTCCACCTCTTTTCATTTGGTGGAATCAGTGAGAAATTCATCGCAAGCCCTGAGCTCCTTTTAATTTTTTTTTCATGCAACCAACCATGAGCCCGACAAGTCCCCACGCTAGAAGACCGTCGCTACTAGGCTCCTTTAAGCTTTTTACCTCGATGTCAAATCATGGTGGTCAACAAATGCTCTCCCCACCAAAAGGCGAGGAGAGACTCGGCCGTCCCCTCTTTCTCCCGGCCAGCAAGAGGACAAGAACAAAAGTGACTGAGCCAAGCGTCTCAAAGTGTCAAAGAAACTCTGGGATGCTAGAAAAAAATGCTGACCCCTGATTGGCTGACCTTTTTGCATGGCAACAGTGGAATTTCTCTCACACGCCTCGAGTGACCTCTGACCTTCACTCAGGCATCGTTGCAGCGTCCAACACTCTCCACGAAAAAAAAAAAATGTTACTAGGCACGTACATCCTCTGGTCGGCCAGGGGAAGATGAACTTGACCTTCAACACGTAGGGGACCAAGCCTCTTGACCCTGAGGTCTAAAAATATATTCTGTTGCTGAATTCCTTACCCCAAAGACGAAAAGATGTTGCACTTTTGGGCGACTTTTTCACGACGTTGGGAAATGAGGAACGCAAAAATGGCGAATTCTTGCTTTGCAGAAAATCACTAATTTTAATTTTCTTTTTTCTCTCGTTCCGTGATGTTAAACCAAAATCAATTTTGATTCTCTGAGCTGCACACCTACTCGCCTTTTCTTATCGCGATAAAAGAACAGATAAAATAATTATTTCCAAAACCCCAAAGTCAGTTAAATCAAATATTATTCTCTTTTTCTTTATTTTTTTTTTTTTTTAATTAACATGAAATTGTTTTCCTGGTTGTGATTAAGACAAGCAAATTTTGTGCACGAATTCCCCTGCCTTTCAACCAGGAATTTTCTTCTAACGTATGTCATGGGAGAAAATTTTTGCATTAATTAATCTCTGATAAACCAACAGAAAGATTGATCAGGTCTCTCTGAAATTCACCAGAGGTTAAAATTTTCGCCATGACAATAGGATTAATTATATATGAATAACGAAATTACTCAACGTATTGCACAAGTAAAGTGTTTATGAAATGCAAAAGAAAAAAAAAAAAGAAAAAGAACGTAGATAATAAATTGCAAATGGATCAAGCTTTAGTTTCAGCCCTTCCTGAAAAAGATTACCGAAAGCACAGAATAAAGAACAAAAATTAGAAGCACAGATAGATTTCAACTGACTGATCAAGCAAACGTTATGGGAGCACAAAAACAAAGAAAAAAAATAAAACAATCAGATAAGTTTTCCCTCTATTCTATTGGTCAACTGCCCTGCTCCCATTTCCGATGGGAGAAAGAAGGGAGTGGGGGCTTTTGGTTTCAACGCCGTTTGCTGCCGGCGATCGGTCTTTCGTGCTACTTAGTCTGTAGCAGGGCTGGTCTGTAGCACGAAAGACCGATCGCGTTGGACCGTCACCCCCTAATAGCTTAACAGGCCCGCGCTCCGGTTTGTGACGTCACTAGAGTAGTCCGTAGTCGCGGAGAGGAGCATTACGGCGATGTGCGAAACGAATCGTGCGTTCTTTTAGAGTTTCACTGCATTTAAATAAGAATTTCTCTGTTAGTTTTTAAATAATTGCAGAGTTAACAAGTTTGTTTAATAATCTTTTAAAATACAGAAGAAAAAGAAATTACAGCGTAAAATTTAGCGTAGCAATAATTTCGACTTGAAAGGGTAAGCAAGACAGATTCGTCAACTTAATGAAAGCATCGCTGTCATTTCACTGGAAGTGATAAACCATTCCTATAATCGAAATTATAAACTGTTGTCGTAGTTTCACTTGAAGTTATAGTGTCTTTATAGTTAACCGAATGATTCCTGTACTTGTGAACAAATCGTTCTTGTACTTGAAAGATTAGTTTTAGGGTCCATTACGAAGTATCGCCGTCGTTTCAAAAGATGTCAATTGACTAATTTAAGGAATCAGATTTTTCATTCATTGCAAACTTACGACATCTATGGAAATTTTAGTAATGAAATAATTCCTTTAGCGAAAATGTATTTTCACATCAGACAGTAACTAGCAATTTATATGCAATACGTGATCACTAATATATAAAAAAAAAGGTCAAGAAAAACTGAATTTTTTTCTGAGTTTTTTAATTATTACCAAAGGCTCAATAAAACACTTAAACACTTTTTAACATACATACAGTGAATTGCTGCTTGATCCACTGATTGCATCAAATAAATTAAGATTTCAAGAAAATTATGCAATTGCTACATTATTAAACATACAATAATGACATAACAAGTTTTCCTAATTTTAGTACCATCTAGTTACGTGTTTGGACAACTTCATTTTGATAAGCAAATATAAAGTTTATAATTTTTGTCTTCCAGAGCACTATTTCAAAAAAAGTTACCTTGTCAAAGTTCAACACATCTGTATTAAGTATATTAGTAGCATTAAGCAAAACTATTTGGATCCACAATATAAGCATTTCTTTTTATCTGGAAAAATACAAGTAACTTATTGGCAGAAATTTCCTGAAATTTGATTTTCAAGAAGTATTCAGGAAAACTGCCAATGTACAAATAATTATGGTTGTGTAGTTCTTTGTGTATCACAAACTCAATTTAATTATGTGTCCGTTAGCTGTTCCTTGAAGAATTTCAAAGACACATTTCAAAGAAATTCTGAAATTTGTTCCAATAATTTCTTAAAGTATTTTTCAGAAAATTATTATATTTTTTGAGAACCTGACAAATGCACATGCAGTTATTGTACTGAATAAATCTAAGCGATTGTTTTGGTACTATAGGATGTATTTTAAAAGATGTACATGTTTCATTATAAATTGACAATCTTGATGTACCATTTTCTCAGAAACTATAAAAAGCAATGGTATAAAATTTTGCACAAATGTTTTGTCATTACTAAAGCTATTGAAAAAGATTGTTTTTTCCTTTTTTTATGATTTTGGCTTCAAAATAAATTCTATCCCCATACAAAGATTGACACCCACCCTCACGTTTGGAAGTACACTTTCCAATAGTTATCGGATAATATGAGATATATTAGTTCCAGTTATTATAGCTGTAGCTTGTGAAGACACAGTGCAGGAAGTCTGGAAACAGATAAGTCTAGATAAATGAATAAAAAGTTGATCTCTCCTTTTAAGCAAATGTTTTCAACAACAAAAAAAAAAAAAAAAAAAAAAAAAGCGGGTATATATTTCTACTTGCATTTTAAAAACCTTGTTTGTTTAGAACATAGTTTCCACAATATGTGGATTCATGTCGATCCAGGTACTTTTTTTCTCTTAAATATAACAATATCCAAGGCTTAAAAATACCATGCACGAGATGCCCAGGGCATGTAAATCATTCGCCCGGGCAGGTAAATAAAACATCTAATTGCCTGTGCATGGCAACTAAATTTTAAAATAAAAAAGTTTGTAATAAAATTTCCTACTACACAAGAAAAAAAGACATAAAAAAAATTTCGTGTTTCATGTCATTGTTAATTAATGGAAGCTGTATTATTGTTACGAAGTACCAAGGAAAGAGTAATATCACATCTTTCTCTACGCCCAGAAATCGTAAACCTAGTTTTGCTCCTAATTTTGTTTATAATCAACAACAGGACGCATGCCTCTGATGTAACTGGCCTCTCATGTTTATCACTAAAGGGAGAAAACTTTAACAAAAGGAACATGGCAGAATCACTAAATTTCCGAAACTCCAGTTTTATCATCGTACCATTTCATACCAATTTTAGCATCAGCATTTTAAAAATTGATATACACACTTTTGTGCATTGAACATTTGTAATACAGAGCCTTAAAATGGAAGTGCTAACATGTTGAAACAGTTCATATTTTTAACTTAAAAAAAATTAGGGTTCTGGTTTGTTAACTTAAAAGATAAATTTTCCTGCGCATCCAGCTTTTACTTCTTGGGCAAGTAAATAATTTCTTGCCCAGGTAGTACTGATATATTTCACCTAATTTTTAAGAAATTGAATGGTTCTGATAAATTCCCATCCTACCACAGATAGAGCATACACACTGCTCACACGAGAGTTCTTCAGTGTGTTGGTTTGTAGAAAAATGCTTCAAAATCTCTAAACAGACATTTTAAAGGCAAACTTACTCCTGAACTATATGTGAACTTCTGTTTTTGTGCATTCATATCTAATTTTTGCTGTCTATACTTGATTCAGTGTTTGTGTTCCTTTAGTAATAAATATTAAAAATGATAATTCAATGCAACTCTCCATGTATGCAA
The DNA here is from genome assembly GCA_039090855.1 of Macrothele yani. Lineage (NCBI taxonomy): Eukaryota > Metazoa > Arthropoda > Arachnida > Araneae > Macrothelidae > Macrothele > Macrothele yani. Next base: position 104,681,088 of record CM076999.1, on the reverse strand, counting down.
ACACAAAAGGTGTATTTTACATGGCAACAAGGCCTTAACATTTATATAAAGGACATAGGTATGCTAGATGTGTACATGACATACATATATTTCGTATAGGGTATAGGACATAGGTATTTTACAAGCACTTGTGCCCAGAAATAGGGACCCCAAAAAAGTTTAGTCTGGCACTGCCTAAATACTTAAATAACTAAGTACGAATGTATCAACATATTACTTTTGGGATCAAAAACATGCAAACCTTATTATTCTGTGTCCATAATAAAATTTAAAATCCCTTCCTAAATATACATATTTTACTTTGAATTTATTTGATACATTGGCAAAAACATGTTATGGGTTACTATAACAACACAAGTAAGCTATTCTTTCCATTACAAACCTAAATTTCATTTTTCAAAAATCTTTTCAGTGCTCTGACTTCCCGCTGTGAGATGCATTAGATTATAAAATTAGCCAAATTTAAATTTTCTAGCTCAAAATTTTTAATTTTACGTGTAGTTTAAGGTTAACAAAAGGTTTCCACTTACCCTAGAGTTCTTGGTCACTTAAAAATTTTCACGCTTAATTGCTGTAATCCATTTTCTGAGAACCTCCCCATTAGTAGGGAATTTGAAGACACTCGTGGCCCATCAGCATAATTACCGCGACAGTGGGGTACGCTGAATCTAAATGGCATATTGAATTTACTTCTGGTGCTGTTTTTCCTAAAAATATTCCTTTATGAAAATAAACTTAGTTGACAATTTGACAACGACAAGCACGCACATCGACAGTCACGCTTACACAGAGTGAGCAAGCTCATGCATGCTCGACCACCCACCACGGATGACCAGACTATTCTCCCCTACGTCACCCAGCTTCCGGTGTTCGGTGCGCGGGCCTGTAAAGCTATTAGGGGGCGATGGTTGGACGCAGCAGAACCAAGCTGTCATTCCCGTGTGCTAACCGACACCACAGACCGAATGACGAACAGGAGCCTTGATTACGGCCTGCCTAAAAATCAGATTTTGGGCTGGCAGCAAATTATATGCATGCACTTTCAGGCTTTCAGCTACAATAAACAATACGAATCTGAATTCAAAATTATTTAGCGTGCTGCAGCACGGCAGCACGTAGTCACCAGCCGCCACTGCTGTATTCATTGTTCACTATGTCCGTTGCTGACGTCGAAACACAAGATGTCTATCCCGTATATGTCAAGATATCTGTCAACCAAGTCCAATAAGTAATTTAATTTAATTTAAACCGCCAATCAAACAGATATGTTATTAGTACTTCAGGAAATTAAAGAATCACATAACGAGGGCAAAGCAACCTAGATAAACAAGCAGTAAAAAATTTTCCTGAAGGCCCTAAGACAAATTTAGACATTTTTTACCGCCCTGAGCAACGATTCGCCTTTTATTTATTTACTTTTTTTTTAATTATTTAGGGCCGATCCAGTGGTTTTAGCGATTGCTTGTGATAATTCGTCCGAGATGGGTCCGGGTTTGAACCCGGACCCATCTCGGACGAATTATCCCACTGAATCACAGATGTTGTGTTTCTCTTATGGAGCTGGCTCTTTCCACTTCCTGGACCCAGTGGCCATAAATTAGGGACGCGCAACTGCTTATAGTCCATTGAATTGCTCACGGTGGGTTAGTCGTGTTTTTGTGCTCCTCAAGTTTTCGTCGGTGTGTGTTATTTTTCTTCGTTGTCAGTGTTCTATTTCGTGTGTGTGTTGTGTGTGAAGGTCCCGTGTTTCTTTTTATATGCCTGCCGAGCTGGTAAGTGCTTATTTTGATTAGTTATCCTTATTTTTCTGCCTTGGCCAAGCTGGCTAAGGGCTAAGCTTCTCCTCGCCATTGCAAATGGCGGCATCCAGGAGAATGACGTCCTAACCCTTGCTACCGGAAATGATGATCTCCCGATAACAGCTTCTCTAAATACTACTACCAATGACGAGTCTATCTCGATAAACCACTCCTCCTTGCAGCCTTCTGTTGCTGCCTTACCATCGGATATCGCCTCTTCTTCCAAGTCTCCCAGCGGTGATACGATGTCCTCTATGAAAGCTAATGATGACGCCATGGATGTTTCGCACTCCATGCCGGAATCATCTCCAAAGCAACGTACATCTACCCTCTCATATGCTGACGTAACCGCATCTAAGTCGGGACCTTCCCAGTCTTCTTTTTCTCCTGGACAATATGTGATGACGCATAATGCCGAAGTCATTGAGGTTGTCCTTAAAGAAGATACCCCTTCTGGGCTGAAATTCCTTCAAACTATGGAGAATGGTGTTGTGTTTCCGAGCCTGAGAAATACAAAACTCACTGCATATACTGCTGCTCTTCGAGAGATTGTTCCTGCATCAGCCATAACTCATGTGGGCAGGAAGCCTTACAAAGTAGTTGTTTACTTCTCTACTCCTGCCCATTCCCTACATGTACTGACCAAGGGCATCTCAATTGGTGATCGTTACATCCATGCCGAACCTGTTTCACAGAGTTCCGTTGTTGTAAGTTTCTCACCAGTTCCACCTGAAGTTTCAGATGATCTCTTGATTGCCGCTCTTCTTCCTTATGGCCGGATCATTGGAGGTGTGGACCTACTCTTCGTTTCCAGATCATTGGACCTACTCTTCGTTTCCAGAGGTGCCAGAAGATAGATACCTACTCGGGTTTCGCGGCAATGTTCGTGTGGTCTTCCCTTCAGAGGAGCACATGCTGCGTATTCCACCCACTTTACGTGTACGCTGATACACGCACATTAGAGAGATATTCATCACAGTAGGCTCCGTCTGTCCGAATTGTAAAGGCACGGGACATCCCCGCGCTCTATGCCCTCATAATGCGAACACTCTTTCCAAGTCAACAGCACGACCTTCTTACTCTTTGTCACGTCAATCGGCTTCCTCTTCTGGTGCTAAAGACCAGCAACAGCAGACTTAATCAAAAAGTAGTGATGCAGCAGTTGGTCAACCGACGTCTACAAAAAGTAGTGAGACAACCGTTGGTCAACCAACGTCTACCAGAAGTAGTGAGACAGCCGTTGGTCAACCGACGTCTACCAGATGTAGTGAGACAGCCGTTGGTCAGCCAACGCCTACCAGAAGTCGTGAGACAGCCGTTGGTCAACCGACGTCTACGGGTAAACCCTCGACCTCGGGTGATGCATTGGCGCCCCCATCATCTCTTCAGTCGAAAGAGGCATCAATTGTTAATCCCAAGTCTCCTTTAGAGATGGTTGATGACGATTCTCGTCATACTGCCACACCGACCGTTGAGGTTGTTTCTTCAGTTCCTTTTAAATTGCCGGAAGTTCCAATTCCGGTTACAGCACAAAGTCGTGGACGGGCGAAGCGACGTAGAACTTCACGCGCTCAGAATAAGAAGTTTAGAAGGACAACCACCCTTAGGGCAGGACGTGATCCTTCTAGTAGTCAGATGCTCACGTCTGAAGGCTCTATGGAATCTGATACAGATGATGGAACAATTATTCCGATCTCCTGTGAAAACTTTTTACATATTCTAGAGGCATCCTCTCTTCCACAGACACCTGTGTCTGGAGAGAAGGTGTATGCGTTCCTAATAAGTCCCCGTAGAGACAAGCTGTCTCGCAATTTTTTGGAAGGTTACTCCCACTGTCTGTCTGACACCATGAATCAGATGTTGGCGATACATTCTCATTTACGCACCGTTCCGGGCAGAGATCTGGGTGGTCCCTACTAGGCAAAGAAGTTCCGTAGCCGTCTGGCCAAGTTACAGAACGCAGCCGACAACATCCTCCAACCATCATCAGACTATTCTGTTCAAGACAGTCTCACTGAATAGTAGGGGTATGTGTACCCCTTTGGCTAATGCTTTAGCGTATGAAGACGTCCACCACCTCAAAGCAGATCTCCTACTTTTGCAAGAGACAAATTGTCTCTCCACTTCACCCTTACATCGCTAGAGGAGATGGGACTATCAATTTCATCACGCATATAGGCTCTCTCTTCGTGGAGGTTTAGCGATTGGTGTACATAATAGATTTCGTCAAGCACTCTCCTCTGTTAAAGTTCATAACCTGTGCCGAGATTTATTGCAGCGACTCACTTTCGTCCTAGATGGACAACGATATTTAGTTTTCAACATATATATTCCATGTTCATCTACACATCTAACGTTGTTATTTTCGTCGCTCCGCACTGCACTTCAGTCAGCATTACCATCAGATCATGTGCTCATTGGAGGAGGCTTTAACTGTACACTTCAACCAGAGCTCGATCGCGCTCCTTCGAGGATTGAACATCGTTCACGTCTTGTGGAGCAATTGCGATCATTAGTGTCTGATTTTGATTTACATGACGTGTTCCGACGATTGCATCCGACATCCATTTCACATACCTGGAGAGCTGCATCTGCATCCTCCTCTCTTTCTGCCAGGCTGGATCGATTTTACGCTTCTGCTCCGTTATTGCCCATTACAACGGATTGTATGCACTCTCCTACAGCTTCATCGGATCATTGTGCCATCACTATCTCCTGTAACTCTTCATCTCGTCTGCATGTTAGGTCTCGGTCATGGACACTAGACACTTCTCTCCTAGCTGATGAGAATATATGCACCGAGATCAGAGATCTTCTTGATCATATGCGAGAGGGCCTGTCCACTGCACCTTGTGCCATCAATTACTGGCTCGAGGTAAAATCTTACCTAATTTATCTTCTTAGACGTCATTCCTTCTCCGAAGGCACGAAGCACTCCATGGAAGAGCGAAATCTCCGAAACATCCTGTTACAGCTTGGTGCGAGTCATCCCATGTATACAGCTTACCAAGCGGATCTTAGAGCACTTCTTGAGCCTCGTGCACGTCAGGTAATTCTTCGTCTCCGTTTACAACATCTATCACCAGAGGACTGCTCCTTTGAGTTTCTATCCGCGTTAGAAGAAAAACGCCGCTCGTCGCATCAGCTTCGACTACTTCGGCGGCCTGATGGTGAAATCACCTCTGATCCGGATGCAGTTTGCTCTCAGGTTCATCGATATTTTACTATCAAATACAGTGAAACTCCTCAGCCTTCTGTTTCTGCTTCTGCTACTTTACTCTCTGCTCTTCCCCAAGTTCCTTCCAATCTCTCTGATTCCCTTTTACAACCTATTTCGCAGACTGAACTTCGGACCATTCTAGTCTCTCTAAATTCCCGTGCTGTCCCAGGTCCAGATGGCCTTCCGCTCCTTTTCTACCGTACTTTTCTCCCTTCGTTGCTTCCATTTCTTCTCGCGGCTTTCAATGCTGCTCTTTCTTCCTCTTCTTTTCCGAGGGGTTTCACAGAGGCTCATATGGTGTTATTTCCCAAGAAAGGCGATCTGCTTGACTTGGGAAACTTGCGTTATATCTCGCTACTAAACATTGACTATAAACTCTTCACTAAACTCCTTTCCAGTCGACTCAACCAAGTTCTTCCATTTCTTCTTTCTCCCGACCAGACCTACACGGTTCCTGGTCGGTCAATCACTTCTAATCTCAATCTCCTTCGAGATCTCCTACATCTGGCTCGTACTAACTCTGAACCACTTGCCCTCTTTAATCTTGACCAAAGAGCTGCTTTCGACAATATCTCACATTCGTATCTTTCTGCTGTTCTTATTGCTTTCGGCTTTCCTTTTGCGTTTGTTACCTCTATTCTTGCCCTTTATCAGGACGCTGCTTTCCATGTCAAGACGGCCGCCTTCTTGACTGCACCTATTCCTTTTCGGCGAGGCATTCGGCAGGGTTGCCCACTTTCTGGGCAGCTCTTTGCCATTGCTTTTGAGCCGTTTCTTCGGTCTGTCCATCGAGCCTTTATAGATGCACTGCCACCGCCTACTGCAAGTACTAGGCACTTTTCTGTGACATACTCTGCATATGCCGATGACGCGACCTTTTGTGTAACGACAGACGCTCAATTCGACATCTTGCTCCAGATTTACGATCAATATTCTTCATGTTCAGCGGCATCACTTAATACATCCAAGAGTGCAGGCCTATGGAGCGGAGCGTGGGCCTCTAGGACTGACACCCCGTGGGGCGCCTCATGGACTGCTTCATCCCAAAAATTCCTTGGGGTCCATCTCGGAGTCCGTCTTTCTGCACAAAATGAAACATGGAATGCTCTCAGAACACGCCTTACTCGAACTGCTGCATTCTGGCGAGGTTCCCAGTTTTGTACTTCTTACTTCTCAAGAGCTAGAATAGCTCAGACTTATATTCTTTCACCATGCCTATATGCATGGTCAGCAGAACGTATGCCCATTTATCACCTCAATGAAATCACTAGAATCATCTCAACGATAATATGGAACAGGTACCATTGGATCCAGGTCTCCACTCTCTGTCGTCGAGTCACTGATGGAGGTATTTCACTGCTGGAAGTTCGCACCTACTATAAAGCACATAAAGTGGTTTCTTTAATGCGGCTACTAAGTGCACCAGAGTCGCCAGTTACGCTCGTTAGAGATGTCATGATATCGCCTAGGAATCCCCGAATCACTTTCATCACGTATCTTCTAAGGGATCAATCTCCTTTTTTCATTCTAAACTTTCCCCTTTCTACAAAGAGGTCCTTTCCTTTCTCCGTTCTCTACCCCTCTTCCGTGCTCCACCGGCTTCCACCACTGAACTATTAGCTGAGCCCCTGTTCTTTTCTTCCATCTTTCATCCCCCTAATGCTCCCTACTTTACTGACCTTTCCTGGCTCCCCGCCGGAATAGTATCTGTTCAGGATCTAATTTCTCCAGATCTTTCTTGAAACCCTTCTCTGATCTGTCCCCCCACATCTCCCCTACCTTTTCCTCTCTTTCGCTGTATGATTAATTCCGTTCTTCAATCATTACCCTCTTCCCTAACCTTGCCTCTCAAGCTGGGTTAACTCTTGTTTCCTCTGCCTCTCTTCTTCTTCCCTTTTCCTTTCCGTTCGAGGCTCATCACTTCCTCTCTCCAGTTTTTCTGTCTCGTCTCTTTACCGTTGTCTCATTGATCCACTGTATGCTACACCATTGATGATTCCAGATGTTCCGAATGTCGCCCTTTCACAAGTGTGGTCCATGTCAAATTCGCCACTATCTATTCCAGCAGAAAGAAACATCCAATGGTTGTTTCTTCATCGGCGGTTACCAGTTCCTACCAAATTATTCAGGATGACGCTTGTTGATTCGCCTAACTGCATGTTTTGCTCTACGATTGCGGATGTAGATCATGTGTATCAACATTGCACAGCGCTTCTTCCCTTGCTACATCTGACCTTCACTACTGCACAGTGCCTTAGTACTAATGATCTCTCCTTCTCAGCCTATAGCACGCTACTCAGTTCAAGTACTCCGCCTATTCCTATATCAGAGTCATGTGCTTATGTATTCATATTAGCAAAACATGTGATTTTTTGCTACTATCAACAGCTACGTTCTACCCCTATACAGCCTACCATCTTTCAGGCGGGAGCTGCGATGTGCAGTCAGTTCCGGAACAGAATGATTTCACGCTCGAGGCTTGCTTTCACTGTTGTTAAGGCTGCGAATCGAATCCCACACTTTATGTCAGTGTGGTCACCTTTTCGTCATTGGTTTTCTGGTTCATCAGAAGACCTTAGACTTTTGTTCTGACTTCTGTGAAATTGGTTGGACTAATTGAAGTATAGTTTTGTGATTATCGTGTTCTTAGGTGCCCTTGTCATAATCGCTTCTTAATGTTACTGCACGTTTGCATGTTTCTCACCAACAAGGTCCTGTAGGTGAGTTTCTTGTTATACCACAGGCACTTAGAATAAGTTTAAAGTTTTTTTTTTTTCGGCACTTTCCTTATGTCTGCCGGGCTTTATAATATATGGTTTTTGCTCACGGTGCTAAGCAACTGTTTGATAGTGTTTAAATTGTATTATTGATTTTGCACAGTGTGGTTTTTGATCATGTTACATGTACATAAAGGGATATGATCAGTCGATTACACCATGTTCTGCAAGGTTTAGCACTTTTGTAGTGCAGGTGGTAATTTTTCAACATTCAGTTATTTGTACTGTACCTGAAGTATAGTTGCTATGCCAAAAGCTCAGTTTTGTATATACTAATGTACTTTCCTAATTGCACTGTAAAATTTATGTTTGGCACATTTCTCATATTGGGTCACGATTACATGTCTTAAGTTTTATGCTCATGGTGCGGAGCAAACGCTTTGATAGTATTTCAATTATATGTTAATGTTACACACTGTGGTTTTTCTCATGTCACATGTGCCTAACAGGAAATAATCAGTCTATTAGATAATGTTCTGCGCTGTATTGCATATTTGCTGTACAAAGAGTCAGTTTCATATTTTCATTATTTGTATTGTACCCGAAGTATAAATTTTCTGTAAAACGCAAGTTCTGTTTGTACTAACATACTTTACTCTTTGCACTGTGAAATTTACAGTTGTACCATGGAATTGTAACTCCTTATTAGTGTCTTCCCTATGCCGTTGCATGATGTGTACATATGTTGTTGTTCATTACAAGTTAATCTATAGCACTGTGATTGAGGCACTTGTTTAAGCCTAAGTAATAATTCTTTTTGCAATTTGACAGCGTTTCACAAGAGAGATATTGCATTCAATTTGTATAGAGTTCACACCATCATTGTGGATAGATCATTTATTCGCTTATCTTTCAGATACTGAAAAGTATAAACCTTCTGCTCTTTTCTTCTTTTTTTTTCAAGATTGCTCAAAATATACATGTTTGTTTTTGCACTGTAAAATTTATAGTTATACCTTGTACTGGTGTTCACCTATTAGAGATGGCACTCTGCTGATGCACATTGAGAACATATGATGTACATAGCGTAAGTCAACCCTTCAGTCCAGTATTATCAGTGTTATGAATTTGCTTACATTGTATATAGTGCATCCACATAATGTAAATATCTCATTGTCATTGTAAATAGGTCATCTACTTGTTTATCTTTTGGTAACTGTTAAGCACAGGCCATCTGTATCTTCCTGTCCATGTTTGCTCCAAATAAAAAATTGTTGAAGCTCACAGTGGTCGATATAGCCGCCCCGGTGGCGCAGTGGTCTACACGATGCCTTCTGATCATTTGCCCAGGGAGAGGCCTGGGTTCGAATCCCGAGTAAGTAACATATGTTTGTATTTGTCTTTCGGCAATGGTTCTCAATGTGTTACTTGATCAGCACCGGCTCTCTCGGTGTAACTTGATAGTTTGGCATATTGTATATCATTTTCGCTACGTCTACGTGATCAGCACGGGCTCTCTCTGTGTTACTTGATCATTTGGCATACTGTATACCATGTTCGCTATATCAATGTGTTACTTGATCAGCCATAGCTTTCTCTGTGTAACTTGATCATTTGGTATCATCATCATCATCATTGTCAACCATTATCAATCCACTGCTGGACGAAGGTCTCCCCAAGTTTCCTCCACAACGGTCTGTCTTGTGCCAGTCTCCTCCATGTCACTCCCGCATATTTACGAATTTCATCCACCCATCTCCCATGTGGTCTTTTTCTGGGTCTTTTCCTGTCCCTTGGAATCCAATCTAAAATTTCGGCTGTCCATCTATGGTCTGTCCTTCTGGCAGTATGTCCAGCCCATTGCCATTTCAGGGATTTAACTCTGATCATGATGTCTTCCACTCTCGTCATTTTCGGATCCACGAGTTCCTCTTCTTATCTCTCCTGGTTATACCAAGCATGCACCTCTCCATGCTTCTTTGAGTTGTCTGCAGTCTTTGTATGTCTCTTTTAGTTAAGGTCCACGTCTCTGCACCATACGTAAGCACTGGAAGGATGCATTGATCAAACACTTTTCTTTTAAGACATAACGGCATATTGCTCTTGAAAATTATGCTGTTTCTTCCAAAAGCTCTCCAGGCAAGTTTTGTACGCCGATTAATTTCTTCATCAATGTGACCCTCACTTGATATCTGCTGTCAAGATAAACATACGTATCTGTTATCTCCAGTTTTTCTCCATCAATCGATAAATCTTCATTTCTTGTAAAAGCATTGAACATCACTTTTGTCTTCTGAAAGTTCATTTTTAATCCCACTTCTTTACTCTTGTCAGCAAGTTCCTGGATCATACTCTGCAGCTCTGATGGGGTAGTTGCAAAAATGACTATGTCATCAGCAAAACGAAGGTGGGTTAGATAATCTCCATTAATCTTTATCCCTTTGTTTTCCCAGTTCAGTGATTGAAAGACATTTTCCAATGTGGCATTAAAGAGCTTCGGAGATATGGTGTCACCTTGTCTCACTCCCTTTCCAATTTTTATGTGTGTTGTATTTTCAAACAGCCGAATCTTTGCACTTGCATTTTCATAGATGTTATTAATAATATTAATGTATGCATCTTCAATACCGCAGGATTTCAGAGCCGTGATAACTGCTGATGGTTTCACCGAATCAAAGGCTTTTTCATAATCGATAAAAGCCATGCACAATGGAAGTTCATATTCCCTCGCTCTTTCAATTAGTTCTCTCAGTACGTGGATATGATCTATTGTGCTGTAGCCACTCCTGAATCCAGCTTGTTCTCTCGGTTGAGCCATGTCCAGTGTTACCTTCAAGCGGTGTGAAAGAACTTTAGTGAAGATTTTATAAACCACTGATAGGAGGCTGATAGGTCTGTAGTTCCTGAGATCCTCAATGTCACCTTTTTTATGTAGCAGGATCATTGTAGCATTGTTCCAATCCTCAGGAATCTTCCCTTCATTAAGGCATCGAGTGAAAATTTGGGCGAGTACTGTTTCAATTTCTCCACTTGCTTCTTGTATGATGTCTACAGTAATTCCATCTTCTCCTGGAGCTTTCCCCCGCTTCATGTTCTTGATTGCATGAGCAACTTCTGCTGGGAGGACTGGAAGAACTCCGGTACCTTTCATGATGTCTGGAGTACATGTATCATCCCTTTCATATAGTTTGGAGTAGAAATCTTTCACTTTTGTCAAAATTTCGCCTCTATTTCTTGTTATAGAACCATCTTCTTTTCTCAGAGCCATAATCTGTTTTCTTCCCTTACTGAGATGTCCCTTTGCTATCTTTAGGCTTTGGTTGTTTTCAATTGCTTTCCTTACTAGTTCACAGTTGAATTTTCTTACGTCTTCAGTGATACTTTTTCTTACTGTCTTGCATAGCTCTATTGGTATACTGTATACTATGTTCGCTATATATCTGTGTTACTTGATCAGCACTGGCTCTCTCTGTGTTACTTGATCATTTGGCACACTGTATTACATGTTCGCTATATCTCTGTGTTATTTGATCAGCACTGGCTTTCTCTGTGTTACTTGATCATTTGGCACACTGTATTACATGTTTGCTGTATCTCTGTGTTACTTGATCAGCACTGGCTTTCTCTGAGTAACTTGATCATTTGGCATACTGTATACCATGTTCGCTATATCAATGTGTTACTTGAACAGCACTGGCTTTCTCTGTGTTACTTGATCATTTGGCACACTGTATTACATGTTCGCTGTATCTCTGTGTTACTTGATCAGCACTGGCTCTCTCTGAGTAACTTGATCATTTGGCATACTGTATACCATGTTCGCTATATCTCTGTGTTATTTGATCAGCACTGGCTTTCTCTGTGTTACTTGATCATTTGGCACACTGTATTACATGTTCGCTGTATCTCTGTGTTACTTGATCAGCACTGGCTCTCTCTGAGTAACTTGATCATTTGGCATACTGTATACCATGTTCGCTATATCAATGTGTTACTTGAACAGCGCTGGCTTTCTCTGTGTTACTTGATCATTTGGCACACTGTATTACATGTTCGCTATATCAATGTGTTACTTGAACAGCACTGGCTCTTTCTGTGTAACTTGATCATTTGACATACTGTATACCATGTTCGCTATATCTCTGTGTAACTTGATCAGCGCTGGCTTTCTCTGTGTTACTTGATCATTTGGCATACTGTATACCATGTTTGCTATATCTCTGTGTTACTTGATCAGCACTGGCTCTCTTTGTGTAACTTGATCATTTGGCATACAGTATACCATATTCGCTATGTCTATGTGTTACTTGATCAGCACTGGCTTGTTGCCGCGAAAATTTTTCTAATTTCAGGCACATTGCTTCTGGTGAAGAAATACACAAATTCGGGATTTAATTGCCTAATTAGTTGTGTTAATTATGTTAATTAATTAGCGTAGTTAATTACTTTTTTCTTAATGGGAGTATTTCGTAATTAGGTACAAGAAATATTATCCCGACCCAGGCCGCATAAGGATTCTGTGGTTCCTTTTCTTTTCTCAAATTGCTTTCCCTTCGCATGGGAAGGAGATCGAAACACAAACACTAGGCCAGGTGCAAAATTTTGCAAACGAAGTGAAAGGCATTTTTTTTTATGTTCCGGCATTTGCGAAGCAACAGCACTACGGGTCACATAATGCAACCCTAGCTAACAATGGGGCAGTGGTGATTATATGGTGGAAAGTCTAAGAAAGAATCTGAAATCTGGTAAGAAGATAAGGCGAGGTAATAAATGTCACCAAGGTTCTATGTCGGGCAACATATTTCAGTCGGGCATGCGTGCCTCCGAGCATGCTTAAAAATTTAAAAGGGGTTTTCTCGGATGATCCGATAGTAGAACTCTGAAACAGGGTGACAGTTAAGGCCAAATAAATGTTTAAAGGGCTTAACTCAGCAGATGGTCAGCTGGCCAGGAGAACACCTGCTCGAAGTAGCCACTGGTCAACATCCACCGGACGGCAAGCCACTTGCGGACGAGGAAGGGGAAACCAGAAACCAATGAAGGGGCGAGTTCCGCCTCCAGGAAAAAGGGACACGCCTGGCAGCATGGCGGTAAGCGAAAACGAAACTAAAATAAAATGGGAAACTTGGAGAAATTGGGCTTGCAGTGTTGTGGTTGCAGTTGAGTTGTTGTTGTTGTTATTATTTGCAGGAGGATCGAAGTTGGACGTCGGCGGTTGGGAAGATATGCCTAGCTGTAAGTGGGTCAAGATGTCGGACCCAAATCAGTCAACAATGTTAGGTACCCAAGGAAAATAAAGAAGGCATCGCCATTCGTCGAGAGCTCCCGGGCGGTGTTTTTTTTTTTATTTGTTGATTGGAGGTTTAACGACCACCGTGAGCAACTCAATGGGCTATAAGCAGTCGCCCGTCCCTAATTTAGGGTCACTGGTTCCAGGGAAGGGAGAGAGCCAGTGCCGTAAGACAAACACAACATCCATGCATCACCGGGATTCGAACCCGGACCCCTTACGGACGAATGATCAGAGGCCATCGCTTAGACCACTACGCCACCGGGGCGGCGCTGTGTTTTATCCACGGAGGATACCAGCCAAAGACCACGGTCGCAAAAAGACACGCTCCCTCCCCAACCCGCGGATCGGTGTAGCACAGCAGAAGTTTTTTTAGGATAAGACATCATCCAAATATTTCAATCCCTTGCATGCTGAGTATTCATTGAAATCTTAGAAATGAAATATTATTGCTCACCTCCTACTAGTTGGATTAATAGGGACGTTACTATTTCAATAGTTCTCAGACTTAACCACAACTTCTTTTTGCAGAGATCTCTTAGTATAACTTAATCTGGTCCCACCATTAAATTATACATAAATTAAGAAATATACACAAAATGAATTTCATATTTGTTTCTTTAAACAACGTGTTTAAAAAGCATCAAGTTGGTTTCCTCAAAAAGTGGGCAATTGAACGCCATGAAAATAGTGCTGATTTTTCAGTTCTATTAAATTAACCCATCTGAAAAGAAGGGATGAAACTTTATTTTCAAAGATTATATCTAGACGTGAGATTTTAAAAACATTAAGTTGGTTTCCTCGAGAAGCGGGCAATTCAACGCCATGAAAATAGCGCTGATTTTTCAGTTCTATTAAATTAACCCTCCTGAATAGAAACGGCCAAACTTTACTTTGAAAGATTTTATCCAGACGTGAGATTTAAAAAGCATCAAGTTGGTTTCCTCGAAAAGCATGCAGTTGAACGCCGTGAAAATAGCGCTGATTTTTAAGTTCTATTAAATTACCCCATCTGAATAGAAGCGATAAAACTTCCTTTTGTAAAGATTTTATCCAAATATGGGATTTTAAAAGCATCAAGTTCGTTCAAAGAGGACTCTTTCATCAGCATACAGCAATTTGAACACACACGGATTTTACCAAGACATAAACCAGTATTGTCAATCTTGGCATCACGCATGCGAGCATCCATAAATACAATATATTAAATAGCCATGGTGGCATTACACAACCTTGTCTGCAGGGGCGGTTTGTCATTAGGGGCCAAAAGGGCCGGGCCCCAACTAAAAATTTCTATTTTTAGAAATATTTTTTTTTTTTTGCCCTGATTCTTAACTTCATGGTGCCAAATGGTAAACCTTTCCCTTCAAAAATCATTACCTAAGGGAAAAGTTTCCTTCAAAAACGAAAAACTATTTCCTGAGGAAAGAGATCACGTTCAGAGTGTGAGGTTATTGGGGCCAGCTCCAACAGGCCCCAGTAACTTCACTACGCAAGCAAAGAGGAGACGATTTCCTCCCCGTTTCATTCAGTATGATGACCTACATACAACACTGCCTTGACCGCGTGTGCAAAAAAGCTGTGCCGCGCTAATTTGATTGGCCGGGAGAGCATCCATTTCCTTAATGCGATGGGTTGAGAGAGAAGCTTACCCCGACCAAGCTCATAGTTCAGTTAGTTGTTTTTCCTGTGTGTCTCTCTCTGTGATGTGTTGTTCCTTTGTGTCGTGACTTTTTTGCTTGTCGACTACAACGAATGGAGTTGATATTTTGTTAAAATCTCTGTTCTTTGCTTTAAATCTGGAAGAAAAGCTTCACTTAAAAGAACTCAGTGCTTATCACCCCAAGAATTTTTAGTTTGAGCTTCAAAAAAAAATAAATAAAAAAAATAAAAACACAGTGCTCATCAGCCCAAGAATTTGAGTCTAAAAGCTTCACTTAAAAAACTCGGTGCTTATCAGCCCAAGAATTTGAGTTTCCAAGAGTATGAAGTTTACAAAGCGCTTTGCAGAACTAATTTCAGTTTTAACTGAGAGGATTTTCTATGTTAAAAATAAATAAATAAATGAGAAAACCTGTAAGTATAATTTGGAAATGAGTACATATATGTTTTTAGGTTTCACAAGTTCTTTAAAAAAAAAAAGGTTAAGCCTTTCAAATAATGCAAATGGTAGTATTGTACTCATTCTATATGGGACGAAATTCATGAAACATTCCCTCCCTGCATATATTTGGAGTTATTATTTTTTCACTACATTTTTTTATCCTGTGAATCCTGTGATTATTCCTCAGTTGAGAAATCTGAAGAAACACAAAGCACAACTAACATAAATTAATGCTCATATGTTTTAAGGTAAAAATTTTATTTAAGGAGTTTTAACATTTTTCTGTTAATAATTATGTATTCTATTCTAAGGAATTTTTTTTTCGTGTGCAATGCAATAGTTGACACATTCCTGCCTGATTTGGGCATTATTGTGAGTCAAGGGGGTAAACAGAGGCAGAGTAAAGGAATCTTGGGGGTAGGATGGGGGTCTGAATAGTTGGCCTAATAACGACAGGTTTTTTATTTCATTGTTTGACTTCGGCTACTGGCCCCACCAGTAGCCGAAGTATTCCTGCAGGAATACAAAACTATTTCTAAAAAACATAATTCACTTGTAGCCAAGCTATACTGTCAACATACTGCACTGTACATAGCTTTTACACTATTAAGTAGATACTAAGGAACACCATATTTATTAAATACCTTCCGTAAAAGTACCCTATTTATTCGGTCGTAAGCTTTCTCTAAATCTATGAAGGTGGCAAAAACATTTTTGGTGGATGTTTTATCTATTGTAGAAGTGCTGCTGATTTTTTCCAACCGGTCCCGTCGACTGAGTAATTTTGATAAATTTTATTCGCCTCGGAAAGGTTTCAAAAGTCGTGCTCATTATAACCGAAAATTGAGTGTCACATTTTCTTGTTCTGTTCGGGGAGATGCTACATGACACGCTACTCTAAATGCATCGTGTTACAGTAGCACATGTAGCATACTACTTTCCGTCACTAGTATTATGTCAAAGCCATCTAAGATTTCGGCATGATAGAATTGTCGTGTTCTAAAGATCCTAATATTAGGAGTGAATAAACTGTAACAGAATTAAGTAATCAGAGGTAGATACCACGCGGGAGTGTCGCATTGAACAAAGGTCGTTCGTTACTAGTGTAATAGATTCCGATTTATCTGCATTTACGAGTGCCTCTGCTTGGCATGGCTGATAGGAGAGTAACACTACACGTTATAAGAAAATACAGTTACATGAGACATAAATTTGTAAGATTAATGTCTCGAGCAACATTTGATTGCATATCGGACAAAGATATACACCAGTGGTGCATCTTGGGTCCGAGACCTAGGCTATCTCCCCCCCCCCAGCACTGCTTTGTTTTAAATTGCGAAGTTTAATTTTTAATTGTTAAGTTAAAGAAGTAACTTTTTTCTAAATTTTAGGTACATGCTATTGGTAACATGATACCAAATAATTATGAGGATTAGGATTTGAACACTTATTTGTACATGGACACCATTCTTCTTCTGAATACTTTATTTGTACATGAACTCCATTCTTCTTTACTTTTGTGTGAACTTGAGTGTTACGTTTACGCAAAAATGTTTCTGCCGAGTACTTTTCCATATTAAAAAATAATGTTTTTCCCTATTGACAAATCAGCCAAGTTGCTCGAATGTACGTGTCCTTTTGTGGCTCTAAGACACACTGAAGAGCAATTGAATTAGAGATACCTGTCTAGTAATGTGTAGCACCACCTTTCGCCCTGATGACGGAGGCGATTCGTCTCGGCATGGACTCGACAAGACACCGGAAGCGTTGGGAAGCCATACGGATCCACGACCCCTGAACAAGCTCCCACAGTTCACGAAGATTTGATGGAGGGGGGTCAGAGCCTCGAACATCTCTCTCAATGGCATCTCAGATGTGCTCGATGGGATTGAAGTCAGGTGACCTAGCTGGCCAAGGAAGCGAGGTCACGTCGGTGGAGTGTTCATCCAACCATTCGGATACAATTCGGGAGCTGCATTGTCTTGTTGCAGGATGAGGTCCCCAGTGGGATGTTGAAGACGCACAAACGGGAGCAAATGGTCGTCCAGGATATCCCGGTAACGTAAACCTGTGAGGGACGATGTCACACGTACCAGGGGTCCCATTTCCGTCCACGTAAACAGTCTCCAGACGAGAATGCCACCCTACCAGCTTGAAGAGTACCCTGCTGGCAAGAAGGATCCATCGCTTCATGTAGTTTGCGCCGTACTCGTATCCTGCCATCCGCATGCACCAACGTGAACCTCGATTCATCAGTCTAGGAAACAGTTTACCACATATCCAGGGTCCAGTGGCGATGTTCTCGTGCCCATGCCAATCTTTGCACCCTGTGATGTGCGGTCAGCAGCGGTACCCTCGTGGGACGATCACGAGCCTGGACTATTGTCTTTACTGAAGTGGTTGAATGAATTTGTCAGTCAAATAAAGTTTATATTTGCTGTTTCATATGAGTTTATTCTTTTCTAAAAAACAAAACAACAACAACAACAACAACAACAACAAAAAATCTACACGTCGATACCCACGGGTTTCGTCTAGTTCACTTTTATTTGTGTATATTGAATTGACTTTTTATTTGTGCATTCTCTGGGCTTCGCAGTACGCTACTGATATACGCATAAGCTGAACAGGAAAGGATACTTTTTAGCACTTATTCTGTAAAAAAAAAAATAATAATAATAATACATGGTTATTGAGACTGTTCCAAATTTTTAGAACCTGCCCCCACTTTTTTTTTTACGAGAACTTCATTATGACGTTATGGATGTTGTTGGGTCTCGCACCAAACATGTGAAAAACGATTATGAAGTGATCCGAATTCCAATTTTGTGACGTGCATGCGCCGCAGGACGCACATGAGATAAAGGCAGATAACAATGAGAGCACATGTCCGCGTAGCTCAGTTGGGAGAGCGACTTACTCCGGAGTGAGGGAACCCGGTTTTGATGTCCGGCGTGGACAAACCTGTGTTTTCACAATTTACCCTAAAGCATCGAAAAAAAAAGCAATGTGGATCGCAAAATTATCACGAAAAGGCGTCCCAAATATTTATAGAAGATAACACAAAGTATTATGCGAATGGTAAATGCGTGCTCAGTGAACTAGGTTTGGGGTATGTGAAAAAGGTAGCTCTGAAGTCAAAGAGGCCGCCCCGGTGGCGCATTGGTCTAAACGATGGCCTCTGGTCATTCGTCCGTAAGGCGTCCGGGTTCGATTCTCGGTGAGGCATGGATGTTGTGTTTGTCTTACGGCATTAGCTCTCTGCATTCCCTGTAGCCAACGACCCTAAATTAGGGACGAGCGACTGCTTATAGCCCATTGAGTTGCTCACGGTGGTTGTTAAACCTCCAATAAAAAAAAAAAAAAGGTCAAAGAGACCAGTAAAGCTTGATTAATAAAAACAACAAAACACTAATAACATTGTACGTAATTCCGTAAGTCATTTAAATAAATAACGTTAGAGCACCTAATAACATAACAAAAATTTAATAGCATTGATTTTCTGTGAAGTAAATGCATCAAATAAGTATAATTATGTATAATTCTCAAAAACACGTATATCAAGCAATAAAGCGGGCTTTCCCTCGTCTGCATAGGGTTGACCTTTTTTTTACGCTTTCCAACCGTAGGTTGAAGAAGCGTATATGCTCCAGCTTTGTTCGTCCGTCCGTCCGCACGATAACTCACGTGAAAATGGGTCGATTTCGACGAAATTTTAGTATGTGGTAGGGGACCACTGGGGACGAACCCTATTGAAAATGGGCGAAACAGGGTCAAAGGTCAGGACATAGGAGCTGGATCCATTCCATTGCCTTTATGCGTCATAACTTTCGTAAAAATTGTTCGATTTCGATGAAATTCTAGTATGTGGTAGGGAACAACCTGGGGACAAACCCTATTGAAAATGGGCGAAACAGGGTCAAAGGTCAGGACATAGGATCTGGATCCATTCCATTGCCTTTATGCGTCATAACTTTCGTAAAAATTGTTCGATTTCGATGAAATTCTAGTACGTGGTAGGGAACCACCTGGGGACAAACCCTATTGAAAATGGGCGAAACAGGGTCAAAGGTCAGAACATAGGAGCTGGATCCATTCCATTGCCTTTATGCGTCATAACTTTCGTAAAAATTGTTCGATTTCGATGAAATACTAGTATGTGGTAGGGAACCACTTGGGGACAAACCCTATTGAAAATGGGTGAAATAGGGTCAAAGGTCAGGACATAGGAGCTGGATCTATTGCATTGCCTTTATGCGTCATAACTTTCGTAAAAATTGTTCGATTTCGATGAAATTCTGGTATGTGGTAGGGAACCACTTGGGGACAAACCCTATTGAAAATGGGTGAAATAGGGTCAAAGGTCAGGACATAGGAGCTGGATCTATTCCATTGCCTTTATGCGTCATAACTTTCGTAAAAATTGTTCGATTTCGATGAAATTCTAGTATGTGGTAGGGAACCACCTGGGGACAAACCCTATTGAAAATGGGTGAAATAGGGTCAAAGGTCAGGACATAAGAGCTGGATCCATTCCATTGCCTTTATGCGTCATAACTTTCGTAAAAATTGTTCGATTTCGATGAAATTCTAGTATGTATTAGGGAACCACCTGGGGACAAACCCTGTTGAAAATGGGTGAAATGGGTCCGATTTGAAAAATTCCTTCTTTGTTGGATAGTGTTTCCAGTGTGACATGTTTTGCACATAGTTTCAAAATTTCAAGTAATTCGTAGACTTTCCGCTAGGGGGCGTAAAGGTGAACCCCCCCCTTATATCTCTGCTTCTAAATCTCCGATTTGAAAAATTGTTTCTGCACCGGATACAGCACCTGATGGGGAATTCTTATCACGTACTTTCTAATTTTTGCAAAAAATGGTTTGGCCACCAGGGGACGTAAATCTTAATTTCCGCTTCTGATGTAATTGCAGCAAAATATGAGTTTCTAAATTCTCGATTGAAAAAAACGTCGTTTGTAGACCGATACTACTCATGGCGACAAACCTTTTAGAAACATTTTCTTCTTAAAATAATGCATTGTTTCTACGCCAGGGGCGTAGGTGTATATCTTATCTTTGTCAATATCTCTACTTCTAGGAGCCCGCTTTGAAAAATTCCTTCTTTGTTGGGTAGTGTTTCCGATGCGGCATGTTTTTTCTATGAATTCAAAATTTTCAAGTAAATCATAGACTTTCCGCTAGGGGCACAAAGGTAAATTGCGTTTTCTGCGTTATTTCTGCTCCTAAAACTCCGATTTGAAAAATTCTTCCTGTATCGCATACAAGATTTGATGGAAAATATTTTTCACATAATTTCTAATGTTTGGTTAAGAATGGTTTGGCCACTAGGGGGCATAAGTGTTAATTTCAGCTTCTGATGTATTTGTACCAAAATCTGGGCTCCTGAAAACTCAACTAAATTTTTTTTTCTTGGACGGATACCGCTCATATGGAAAAACCTTTTGAGAATACTTTCTTCCTAAAATAATGCATGGTTTCCCCACCAGGGGACGTAAAGTCACATCTTGTTTTTGTCGATATCTCTGTTTCTAAGAGTCCGATTTGAAAAACTGTTTCTATGTTGGAGAGCGTTTCCTGTGCGAAATGTTTCTTATATAACTTCATGTTTTTCTTAATACACATGTCTGCAACCAGAGGGCGTAAGCTCACGATTCCGTTTACGGCAATATCTGAGGGATTACAAACCCGATTGAAAAACTTCTTTCTTCCGTCAGATACTATTGTTTTCCATACCGGTTCCATTGACTTTGAATAGCTTTGATAAATTTAATTTGCGTCAGAACATATTCAAAAGACGTGCTTATTACATCCGAAAATTCGGTGTTACCTTTTTTTTTTTTTATTATGGCTATTTCTGGGAAACTGGCGGACAAGATTCGGCAAGCCATCTGTCTCGTCACGTAATCGCCGGCTGCCACCGCAGGGAAACTGGCGGACCACATTAGTGTTGCCAAAATTCTTCTACTTTCGAGCATATTGCTTCTGGTAAAGAAATACTCAAATTCGAGATTTAATTACTTAAATAATTAATTATGTTTATTAATTAACATAATTAATTAATCATTTCTTTAATTAGAGTAATTCCTAATTGGGTGCATTAGGTATTATCGCCGACCCAGGCCGCATAAGGATACGCTGGTTTCTTTTCTTTTCTTTTTTTTTTCTTGCTTTCCCTTCGCGTGGGAAGGAGATCGAAACGCGAACGCTAGGCCAGGTGCTAAATTCCGCAAACGAAGTGAAAGGTATTTTCATTGCCCGGCATTTGGGAAGAACCAGCACTGCGGATTACATAATGCAGCCTTAGCTAACAATAGGCCAGTGGCGACTGTTGTTAGCTAAGGCTGCATTATGTAATCCGCAGTGCTGGTTCTTCGCAAATGCCAGGCAATGAAAAATGCCTTTCATTTCGTTGTTTTATACCTTTCATACGGCGGAAGTTCAAGAAAGAATCTTAAATCTGGTAAGAAGGTAAAGCTTATGTAATAACTGTCACCCATGCTCTGTGTCGGGGAGCATAATTCAGTCGGGCATACCGTGGAGTTTCTCCGATTGTCAGTTTATTGTTTCTGTGTTGGAAATGTTGGAAGAGGTATTCCAACCCTTCCCCCTCTCCAAGTTATTTCACAGCCGGACAGAAGCAGCCGAAAATACAAGGCTCTTCATTGGGTAACTTCTCATATCAAATTTATTTCCAAAAACTCTCTGACTTTTAAAAAAATTGTTTCAGATTGCAATTTTGTCCTATAAACTAAAATAAGCAAACAAAAATGGATTCTGAGCAATAATTCTGCTGTATTTCGCTCTAAACGCTAGGGACTATTTTTCGTAGCGGAGGTACCTGTTCCATACCTTACATAGTGTTACACTCTTAGGTTGACTCGGAGTATAACTAGTTTTGGAAAACAGATTTCCCAAAACTGATATGCGGTCGTTGCCCTCAAAAACAAATAAAAACATAACAATAAATTAGGCACTCTTCTCATTTGATGGGTGTGAGAATTTCTCCACGTCTAAAATTTATTTGTCTGCCTATGTCGAAATGAGCAAAAAGACGTCGTCGATTAGTTGCTGTGTAACAGAACGAATTTCTTTTTCAGAGTATTATGTTTTTATAAGTGTATTAATTGCGCTGACGTTTAACTACATTATTTCGCAAGGTAGGAAGAAGTGTGGGCGTCGAAGTTGGGAAACAGCTACCGATTCTGCGGATTAGTATCTTGCCCCATATCTACAAGAGGAAGAAACTATTCTGCGCCAGTTTCCCCGGATACAAGTGGACTCGGAACGATGGGAGGAGACGATACGAGGAAATAGAGGTGGGCGACGAGGTCTGAAAACATTGTGCTGTCGTCGGCGGTTGTATTGTCCTCGAGTCCTCCATCACTTGCCACGTGCTGATCCGTTCTTCCTCCCTCCCGACCCCATGCAGCCGCGCGTATCAGTTCAAGGTCGCCGCCGAGAAAGAACACAAGCACAGCTTCGTCACTGGTGACGCCGAATCACATGACACGCGAAAGTGAAAGTAAACTGTGTCAGCCAGTTTGCTGGCTAGAACGAGGTGGGCAGACGATTCGATTCGCAGGTTCAAGTTTCTCAGCGATCCCGTGTACAAGGTTCGAGTCACTGTCCTCTATCTCGACCAAAAGATTATTAGGACAAGGTGAAGGCAGCAAGCCTGTCGCACTAGACTTAACTTCACGCCTTCCAAACAACAAAAGCTTAGTTGAATGACCTGATATAATAGAAATACGCAGCAGAAAATGCCAAGGCTATTAAATGTTCGAGAAGTACATTAGAAATGAATACACCAAACTCGTTTTGGACAGTTTTTCTCAATAATAAAAGGTGCTAATATACTAGCAAAACTAGTTCATAACCAAATGCGGTAGCTGCAAATGGGCCAAGAAAATTTGTTGATAAAATTGTGTTTCTACGCTAACCTTGCATTAGAAATAATTTTAAAAATTGTCAAATATTTATTTTCTTGACCGACGGACAAAAATTAATTAAAAAGCGATCCAGTAGCTTTCCTTAAAGGTAAATTGCTGCTTGGATGGACTCCGGGGCTGCTAGGCGCGCGTCTAGGACCCCAGAGCTTGAGGGCCCCCGAAGCCGTATGACTGGATTACCAGTATTGTTTCGGTTTTCACGGACCGAAACAAATCAATCCTTAAAGCTACCACTTTGTATTGCCAATTGATATTTTACTTTCTCGTATTAGTAACACACTTTTTAGCACGTTTTTTGAAAAAAAGATTGTGCTTATGTTAACGGTTTGTCCGCCCTTCAGTCCGTCCGTCCGTCTGTACCCACGATATCTCTGCAACTATTAGCCCGATTTGAAAAATTCTTTTTGCATTGAGAAGCTTGAAATATGCAAATGATGATCCTTTATTTCGTTTTTTTACGATGTTTCGTCGCTAGAGGGCGTAAATGCAGATGATGCCGAATTCAAAAATACGTTTTTTTTCACATATTTGCTTCTAAACATCCGATTGAAATAATTCTTTTATCTTTCGATTCCATTTATGTCGAAGAGTATTGTAGATATAGTTACTTTTTCAAATTACGTATAGATTTCCCGCTAGAGGCCGTAAAAGTAAATTGAAATTTTCCCGATAACTCTTCTTCTAAAACTCCGATTTGAAAAATGTTTCCTTCAGCGGATACACCTCCTGATGGAAAATCTTTTGCATATAATTTCAAATTTTTGGCAAAGAATACTTTGGCCACCAGGGGCGTAAGTGTTAATTTTTGCTTCTGATGTAATAGCTAAAAAATTTGAGCTTCTAAAATACAGCGATTGAAAAAAATATTTCGCGGACTGATGCCACTCACATCGATAAACTTTTTCGGAATATTTTCTTCTTAAAATATTCCACAGTTTCTCCCCCAGGGGGCGTAGTGTATATCTTATTTTTGTCAATATCTCTACTTTTAGGAGTCCGATTTGAAAAATTCCTTTTTTGTTGGATATGTTTTCAGTGTGACATGTTTTTCATATAATTTCAAAAATTTTCAAGTAATTCATAGACTTTTCGCTAGGGGGCGTAGAGGTAAATTGCGTTTCCCCCTATATCTCTGCTTTTAAATCTCCGATTTGAAAAATTCCTTCTGCACCGGTTACAGCTCCTGGTGGGGAATCGTTTGCACATAATTTCAAATTTTTGTAAAAAAAAAAAAATGGTTTGGCCACCAGAGGGCGTAAATCTTAATGTCCGCTTCTGATGTATTTGCAGCAAAATATGAACTTCTAAATTCTGAATTGTAAAAAACGTCTCTTGTAGACCGATACTACTCATGTCGACACACCTTTTAGAAACATTTTCTTCTTAAAATAATGTATGGTTTTCCCACCAGGGGCGTAAAGCCACATCTTATTTTTATCGATATCTCTTTTTCTAAGAGTCCGATGTGAAAAATTCTTTCTGTGTTGGAGAGCGTTTCCGGTGCGAAATGTTTCTCATATAAATTCATATTTTTCTTAACGCGCAAGTCTTTTTTTTTTTTTTTTGATTGGAGGTTTAACGACCACCGTGAGCAACTCAATGGGCTATAAGCAGTCGCCCGTCCCTAATTTAGGGTCACTGGTTCCAGGGAAGGGAGAGAGCCAGTGCCGTAAGACAAACACAACATCCATGCCTGACCGGGATTCGAACCCGGACCCCTTACGGACGAATGATCAGAGGCCAGCGCCTTAGACCACTGCGCCACCGGGGCGGCTGGTCCTAAATTAGGCATGGGCGACTGCTTATAGCCCATTTGAGTTGCTCACGGTGGTCATTAAACCTCGATAAAAATGAAAAAAATTAAGTGCCTCTGTCCGAACCAAGTTCGGATCTTTCAACAGGACAATGCTCCACCACATCGGTGCCGGCTAGCGAACGACTGGCTCCAGGAGCACAGCAGTGATCTTACCACACTCACATGGCCCCCTCGCTCACCGGACATTAACCCCATAGAGAATTTACGGGACATATATGGAACGAGCTGGTGGCGCAGTGGTCTAAGCGATGGCCTCTGATCATTCGTCCGAAAGGGGTTCGGGTTCGAATCCCGGTAAGGCATGGATGTTGTGTTTGTCTTATGGCACCGGTTCTTTCCCTTCCCTGGAACCAGTGGCCCTAAATTAGGGACGGGCGACTGCTTATAGCTCATTGAGTTACTCATAGTGGTCGTTAAACCTCCAATTAAAAAAAAAAAAAAAAAAAAAAAAAAAAGACTGGCGCAGTGGTCTAAGCGATGGCCTCTGATCATTCGTCCGAAAGGGGTCCGGGTTCGAATCCCGGTAAGGCATGGATGTTGTGTTTGTCTCTAAACCTCCAATCAAAAAAAAAAAAAAAGAAAAAAAGAAAAGGAACGAGCTTTTCGTGACCAACCATCCCCATCTGCAACTCTGCCTACTCTACGCCGAGCACTCAAAAATTGTTAGTCAGCGATACCTGAATCTGTGTTTCGAAACCTCATTGCGTCCGTACTACGAGGTTTGGATGCTGTTCTGCGTGCAAAAGGTGGTGCTACACGCTATTAGGCGGGAGTACCTAATAATTTGTCTTTTCAGTGTACACAGTGTGGCAAAGAATTTTTAAGACGGGGTCTGTAAAATGAAATAGAAACAAGAAATTATAATTTGTTTTGGTTTGTTATTCAAAATAAGTCCCTCCGGCTTCAATACACTTGTTACAGCGATTTAATAATGATTCGAATGCCTGTTCCAGTTCACTTTGCGGACTTGCCTCCAAAGCAAGCGTTGAAGCTGTTTGTATGGTCGAAATATCATGAAAATAACACCCTTTTAACGTCATTTTAAGTTTTGGGAATAAAGAAAAGTCGCAGGGTGCTAAATCAGGCGAATACGGTGGACGATTCAACACACAGACGTTATTTTTCGACAAAAATCGACGAACAAGAAGTGAGGTGTCACTGGGTGCATTATCGTGCAACAAACACCAACTGTTTTCATCTCGATATTTTGGACGAATGCGAGGAATTCTGCCCATCAAACGTCTCAAAACATTTAAACAAAACTCATCAGTTTGTCCATTTGGAACAAATTCTTTGTGGATAATACCCTTACTATCGAAGAATGTAATGAGCATTGTCTTGATTTTCGATGGAACTTTTCTTGTTTTTCTTGGCTTGTGGCGAGTTTTTTTACTTCCATTCCGCACTTAATCGCTTTATTTTAGGATCATATTGAAAACACCATGTTTCATCACCTATAACAATCAATTTTAAGAAGTTTGGAACATTTTCAGCGGCTGAAATGATGTCTCTGCAATGTGCACTTCTCCTTGATTTTTGTTCATTGGTTAACGTGTGTGGAACAAATTTAGCACAGACTTTTGTTTTGCCCAAATCTTCAGGCAGGATGGTTCGAATCGTTTCTTTGTTGATGTTTAAAGACTCTTCCATCATTCTTAGTGACGCACATCGATTGTTTGCCACAAAATCACGCACTTTTTCAATAATCTTAGGTGTCTTAGATGAACTTGGTCTTCCGGTATGCTTATCATCTTCTAGCGTCTCTCTTCCGTCCAAAAAGCGTTTGTGCCACAGGAAATCATTTGATCTACTTAAACAAAACTCACCGTAAACTTGTTTCATCATTTGGTACGTTTCCGAGGCACTTTTACCAAGTGTTGTGTTAAATTTAATAACAGCCCTTTGTTCCATCTTAATAATTCAACATGAAAAAATTTTTACTTCTCTAATGAACGCCCGTTTCGTTTGAGCTACTTTAACAACTGCGCAGTACTTTTGGCTGAAAGCAAGCAGATGGTCACGGTTTATAACGCAATCGCGAGTACACTGGTGGCGCCACCGTAGGCTGAAATCTAGCGCCAGTCTTAAAAATTCTTTGACGCACTGTGTATATGGGTACAGAATGCACTTTACAGCCATCACGAGGAAGATTTTTTAAACCGAAGGAAGGAGGGGGCAGTAACTCATGTAACGAAGCGTGATGAAATTTCTTATGAGCAAGTTTGTGTACAAAGTTAATCAATACGCTTACCCAGTTCTCAATACGGTCACGCTTAGCGGAATCAAAGTTCGCTAATGGTGTGAGGAAAATAAAATTGCGGTCCACCGCACAGAAGGTTCTGAACTCGATATTAAATTGGATGGAAAACTTCCGAGAAAATACTTCACTGAATGAAAAACCACGATCCGGAAGTTTGCATACAAAACTGTGAGAAAAAGGAGTGTCAGAAACAAACACTAAAAGCACTTTTGAGGAGTTAAGGACATGCATTGAGTTCCACCTGAATTAATCATGCTAAATCATCAACCCGCAGTTTAATCTTTTTGATCCAATTTAAAATCACGTTCCGAGCAGCTTCTCTGAGGTCGGCGAGAAACTGCTTTTTTTTTTTTTACAGCTGTTTGACCACAAATCTCCGTGAACTTCGTCTTGTGTGTCTGCTTTCTTACACTCAATAACGGAAGTTTGAGCAAATGAAGAACATTTCTTAGTGCTCGCGCATGTTGTCTTTATCTTTCTTTCTTTTTTTATTTTTGCTGCGTTCTGTGCTTTGACGACCACCTTGAACGTTTAACGCTACAAGTAGTTGACCCTCCATGATTTGGGGCCACTGATAAAGAGAGGCCAGCAGGAGCCTGAAATGTTTGACCCGACCCGACCCAAGAACAGCCTAGTAAAAGTTCGGTTCACCCCAGCACGAAAACTCTTGTCTTTATCCAACCTAGATTTGTTGGTCTGCGAAACCCGAGTCTGTGTTACACTTCATTGCGTCTGAAAGCACTCGAAAACTAAACCCGATCCGATCCAAGACCGAAGGGACGCCCTGGTGGCGCAGTGGTCTAAGCGATGGCCTCTGATTCGTCCGAAAGGGGTCCGGGTTCGAATTCCGGTGAGGCATGGATGTTGTGTTTGTCTTATGGCACTGGCTCTCTGCCTTTCATAAAACGAGTGGCCCTAAATTAGGGACGGGCGACTGCTTACAGCCCATTGAGTTGCTCACGGTGGTCGTTAAACCTCCAATAAAAAAAAAAAGACCGAAGGAATTTTATTAGAAATCCCAATGTCTTTCTTAGCACATCTTTTGTAAAAAAAATATCGGGCGTATGTTCCCGGTTTGTCCTGCCGTCTGTGAACAACACCATATCTCAGCAACTATTAGTCCGATTTGAAAAATTATTTTTGCATTGGGAAGCTTGAAATGTACGAATAATTATCCTCCATTTTGTTTTTTTACGATGTACAATTTCACCGCTAGAGAGCGTAAATGCACATGTTTCTAAACATCCGATTGAAAAAATTCTTTCACCTTTCCATTCCATTTATGTCGAAGAGTATTTTAGGTTTAGTCACTTTTTCAAGTTACGCACAGATGTTCCGCTAGGGGGCGTAAAAGTAAATAGCGGTTTCCCTGATATATTTGTTCCTAAAACTACGATTTAAAAAATTCTTTCTGCAATGGGTACAGCTTCTGATGGTAAATCTTTTGCTTATAATTTCCAAGTTTGGTAAAATTGTTTGGCCACCCGGGGGTATAAGGATTAATTTCTGCTTCCGATGTATTTGCACCAAAATCTGAGCTTCTAAAATCTCGATTGAAAAATTCGTTCGCGGACCGATACCACTCACGTCGATAAACTTTTTCGGAATATTTTCTTCTTAAAATAGTTCATGATTTCTCCACCAGGTGGCGTAGATGTATATCTTATTTTTGTCGATATTTCGGCTCCTAAGAGTCCGATTTGAAAAATTCCTTCTTTGATCGATAACGTTTCCGGCACGAAAGGTTTTCCCTATAATTTCAAAAATTTTCAAGTAATTCATAGACTTTCCGCTAGGGGCAGTTAAAAAATTGCGTTTCTCCCGATATCTCTGTTTCTAAAACTCCGATTTGTAACATTCTTCCTGTATCGCATACAGCTCCTAGTTGGAAATGTTTTGCATATACTTTCTAATATTTGCTAAAGAATGGTTTGGCCACCAGGGACGTAAGTATTAACTTCTGCTTCTGATGTACACTGCTGGCCACCCAAAATGCAACACCAAGAAAGAAGCATCACGATTGGCCTGAAATTCGCAGCATGCGTCGCCCGCTATAGGACATGCAAACGATTATCTTTGCAGGGCATATGCAAATCATGTGCGCCCGGCACACCACCGAGAAGCACTATAAGAAGCGTGCACAGAAGGCGGGGTGTAAGTAGTGGAAGTGTGTTGTGCTGCCGGACCTGTGCGTGGGAAGCTTCCTGATGCCTCGTCGCAGAATATGGCAGTCATTCCAGCACGTTTCGAAGTTCGACAGAAGATGAATAGTGGCTTATCGCGACAGCGGTTTATCGTACCGAGACATCGGCGCCCGTGTGGGACGACATCCAGCCACAGTGAGGCGAGTATGGATTCGGTGTGTGGAGGAGAGACGGACGGACCGACGTGAGTGATTGCCACAGCCGCGGCACATCACCGAACGAGAGGTCCGGCATGTTGTGCGGCGAGCATTGACAGCTCGCACCGCCACATCACGAACGTTAGTGCAAGAATTAGGGTATGTTACGCAACAACCTGTGTCAGCACGTACCGTTCGACCTCGTCTGCAGGAGCAGGGACTTGTCGCACGGCGCCCATTGCTCCGATTACCATTGACGTTACACCACCGGCGAGTGCCGAAGCAGTGGGACGTTGAACGCCGCACCTGGACTTCGGAATGGCACGGCATTGTCTTCTCCGACGAATTACGCCTCTGCTGCAACACCACGATGGTCGGATCAGCGTGTGGTGGCACCGCAGTGAGAGACTGTATGACGTCTGCATTATGCATCGCCATACCGGTCCATCGCCTGGCGTTATGGTTTGGGGCGCAGTTGGATATGACACCAGCACCCCTCTGGTACGCATCGCCGGCACACTCAACAGCCACCGCTACATCTCCGATGTTTTGGAGCCCGTAGTCCTCCCTTACCTGCAGGACCTGCCAGCGGCCACATTTCAACAGGAAAATGCGCGCCCGCAAGTGGCACGCATCGTACAACAATTCTTCATTGTCCACCAGGTGTCACAGCTACCGTGGTCCGCCTGTTATCCCGATATGTCGCCCATCGAACACGTCTGGTCGCTGATCGGCAACCGAGTGGCCCGGCAAGCGTCACCCGTGATGAACTGTGGCAGCGTGTGGAAGCAGCCTGGACTGACATACCCCAAGCCCGCATCCAAAGCCTCTTTCGTTCGATGCCGCGGCGTGTAGCGGCCGTTATTGCCAGCCATGGAGGCCACACGAACTATTAATGTCTGGGTGTTCCGCAAGTCGCACGGGGCCTGCAAGCTCAATCGTTTCATCTTTGTATCTGTTGTTATGTGTCCTGTAAATCTGGCTTTGCTATCTCGTGTCCTTCTTGGTGTTGCATTTTGGGTGGCCAGCAGTGTATTTGCAGCAAAATCTGAGCTCCTGAAAACTCGATTGAAAAAAACTCTTTCGTGGACTGATGCCACTCACATCGAAAAACCTTTTGAGGGAATACTTCTTAAAAGAAGGCATGTTTTTCCCGAAATGGGGCGTAGACGCATATCTCGTTTTTCTCAAGACTCCGATTTGAAAAATTCTTTCTTTGTTTGAGAGCGTTTCCGCTGTGAAATGTTTCTCATACAATTTCATATTTCTCTTAACGCACAAGTCTGCCACCAGAAGGCGTAAGCTCACGTTTCCGTTTACAGCAATATCTGCCAAACTAAAAACCCGATTGAAAAACTTCTTTCTTCGGTCAGATTCTACCGTTTTCCATACAGGTTCCATTGACTTTGAATAGTTTTGATAAATTTCATTCACGTCAGAACGGATTCAAAAGACGTGGTCAATCTTTCTTGATTTTTTGTCCCTCCCCCTTGTCTTGTTTCTTATTACGACTTGAACGAATGTGTTTCTGTGGTCATAGAAGCTTTCACCAAGCAAATAGATAGATAATCTTTATTTTAACAATTTATTATTATTAGGTGTACAACTTAATTCTCGGCCACAGGCATGTTATAGCAAATCGAATATGTACCTAATCAGAAAAATAACCCCCGTCGTGCTGGATACATTTGAGCCATCGGCCAGGGAGCTGCCGAATGCCACTGCGCAAAAAAGAGGGCTGTTTCGAGTTGATAAAGTCACGAATACTTGTGTGGACCTCCTCGACAGAAATGAAGTGCGTATCACTCAGGTGATGTTGCAGGGAGCAAACGAGGTGATAATCCAACGGGGCGATGTCTGGAGAATACGCGGGAAGGGACAAAATCTCCCATTTTAGGTTGGTGATCGTGTTTAAAGTCGTTCTCGCGGTGTGAGGACGTGCGTTATCCTGAAACCACAGGACCGACCTTCTGCCCTTGCCGGTGTATGGCCTTTTCGCCTCCAGTGCGTCACTCACAGGAATGAGTTGCTGACAATAACGCTCAGCATTGACCGTTTCACCAGGTTTGAGCAACTCATAGTGTACGACACCGCGCTGATCCCACCATATGCACAGCAGCAACTTCCTGGCATGGATATTCGGTTTGGAGGTACTGGTGGTAGGATGACCTGGATAAACCCACGATTTGCGCCGCTTGGGATTATCGTGGAGGATCCACTTCTCATCACAGGTCAAAATCTTGTGGAGGAAATCCTTCTTCTTGAATCTGGAGAGCAAGGACACAGCAACATCGCGGCGCCTAGACTTGTTCGCAGCTGTGAGTTGGTGGGGCACCCAACGGCCCTCCTTGTGATTCCGTCCGAGCTTGTGCAGGCGCTTTGCAATGGCTTGCCTGCTACTCCGAATTCCTGGGCGAGCTCTGACAGCTTGCGACAGGGAACTGCGTCCAACAGTTGTTCCAGTTCCTCATCGTCAACTTTCTGTGGCTGTCCCGGACGTTCTGCATCACGGAGATCGAAATTTTTCTGCTTAAACCGCTGGAACCATTTCTTACACGTACTGTAGGACACAGCAGCCTCGCCTAAAGCAGCACAGATCATTTGCTGAGCTTCCGCGGCACTTATCTTTCAGCTGAAACGCGAACAGGCGGCAGTGCCTCAAATGTTGCTTCTCGAACGACATTGCTTTCACCGCCAACTTTCGTCCCTTTTGTCACTACAGCTGTGAGCGGTTGCGATTGCCTGGAAAGCTGTTGGATGACGATGCAATCAGCCATTATCGTACACAGCTATTTGCATTTGCCGACGTTCTATGATCGCTTGCGGTTAGGGGCCGAGAATTAAGTTGCACACCTAATATTTGGCAGAACGCAGCAACAGCTGGTTTTTAATTTTTTTCCTCTTGATATGACTACCTGAGGACCATGTGAGAGTAGAACAGACCGCATGGTACTGCTTACTCCAGTGATGTAGTCCCTTGTCTTTCTGGTGTGAACTGATAAACGCGCTTTATTTGTTATTTTATACACTGAGGTGTATAAAATAACAAATAAGTAAACTTTGAGATTGGGCTCCTTAAATTTATGGGGACACAACCACACTGTTTATCAAGTTAGACGATGATTAAGTATTCCGCGACCACCGCATTACCGGTGGCATGGTAATATCTGTCTCTTCTCTCTCTCTCTCTGTTTGTCTGTCTCTCTCTTTCTCTCTCTCTCTCTCTCTGTTTGTCTGTCTCTTTCTCTCTCTCTCTCTCTGTTTGTCTGTCTCTCTCTTTCTCTCTCCCTCTCTCTGTTTGTCTGTCTCTCTCTTTCTCTCTTCCTCTCTCTGTTTGTCTGTCTCTCTCTTTCTCTCTCTCTCTCTCTCTCTGTTTGTCTGTCTCTCTCTCTTTCTCTCTCTCTCTGTTTGTCTGTCTCTTTCTTTCTCTCTACCTGTCTGTCTGTCTCTCTCTCTTTCGCTCTCTCCCTGTTTGTCTGTCTCTCTCTTTCTCTCTCTCTCTCTCTCTGTTTGTCTGTCTCTCTCTTTTTTTCTCTCTCTGTTTGTCTGTCTTTTTCTCTCTCTCTGTTTGTCTGTCTTTTTCTCTCTCTCTGTTTGTCTGTCTTTTTCTCTCTCTCTCTCTGTTTGTCTGTCTCTCTCTTTCTCTCTCTGTTTGTCTGTCTGTCTCTCTCTTTCTCTATCTCTCTCATTGTCTGTCTCTTTCTTTCTCTCTCCCTGTCTGTCAGTCTCTCTCTTTCGCTCTCTCCCTCTGTTTGTCTGTCTCTCTCTCTCTCTCTCAGTTTTTCTGTCTCTCTCTTTCTCTCTCCCTCTCTCTGTTTGTCTGTCTCTCTCTTTCTCTCTCTCTGTTTGTCTGTCTCTCTCTTTCTCTCTCTCTGTTTGTCTGTCTCTTTCTTTCTCTCTCCCTGTCTGTCTGTCTCTCTCTCTTTCGCTCTCTCCCTGTTTGTCTGTCTCTCTCTTTCTCTCTCTCTCTCTCTCTGTTTGTCTGTCTCTCTCTTTCTCTCTCTCTCTCTCTGTTTGTCTGTCTCTTTCTCTCTCTCTCTCTCTGTTTGTCTGTCTCTCTCTTTCTCTCTCCCTCTCTCTGTTTGTCTGTCTCTCTCTTTCTCTCTTCCTCTCTCTGTTTGTCTGTCTCTCTCTTTCTCTCTCTCTCTCTCTCTGTTTGTCTGTTTCTCTCTTTCTCTCTCTCTCTCTGTTTGTCTGTCTCTTTCTTTCTCTCTCCCTGTCTGTCTGTCTCTCTCTCTTTCGCTCTCTCCCTGTTTGTCTGTCTCTCTCTCTCTCTCTCTCTCTCTCTGTCTGTCTGTCTCTCTCTTTTTTTCTCTCTCTGTTTGTCTGTCTTTTTCTCTCTCTCTCTGTTTGTCTGTCTTTCTCTCTCTCTGTTTGTCTGTCTTTTTCTCTCTCTCTCTGTTTGTCTGTCTCTCTCTTTCTCTCTCTCTGTTTGTCTGTCTCTCTCTTTCTCTCTCTCTCTCTCTGTTTGTCTGTGTCTTTCTTTCTCTCTCCCTGTCTGTCTGTCTCTCTCTCTTTCGCTCTCTCCCTGTTTGTCTGTCTCTCTCTTTCTCTCTCTCTCTCTCTGTTTGTCTGTCTCTCTCTTTCTCTCTCCCTCTCTCTCTCTGTTTGTCTGTCTCTCTCTTTTTCTCTCTCTGTTTGTCTGTCTCTCTCTTTTTTTCTCTCTCTGTTCGTCTGTCTCGCTCTTTCTCTATCTCTCTGTTTGTCTGTCTCTTTCTTTCTCTCTCCCTGTCTGTCAGTCTCTCTCTTTCGCTCTCTCCCTCTGTTTGTCTGTCTCTCTCTCTCTCTCTCTCTCTCTCTCTCTCTCTCTCTCTCTGTGTTTGCCTCTCTCTTTTTTTTTCTCTCTCTCTCTCTCTGTTTGTCTGTCTCTTTCACTCTCTCTCTGTTTGTCTGTCTCTTTCTCTCTCTTATTCTCTCTCTTTCTCTCTCTTTCTCTCTCTCTCTCTCTCTCTCTTATTCTCTCTCTCTCTCTGTTTGTCTGTCTCGCTCTTTCTCTCTCTGAACTTTCAATCCATATTATGGTCTTTTTCTTAAGCTCACAACAATTTGAAATAATTATTTTCTTTATGATAATTTTCGTATGTTTTCATTTTCCACGTAACGATTTTATTAAACTATGAGATTTACAATGAAATTTCGCCCCGGGCCCCGAAAAAGTTCCATCTGGCCCTGCCCAAAGAGCACCCGTGTCGACAAAAACTGAGAAGGGACATAATTGCTTCGCTTTCTAAAGACTGATTTCACGTATGAGCCTTCGCCACGCATGCGCGGAGTACATTTATGGACACCAGTGAGTGCGTTTCGAATTTGCATATGACAGTGGGGTATATAACACAGGAATTGTCCTTCAAGTCTATTTATATCTATCAAAAATACGTATGAAGGTCCATATTTATTTCGCTCACTGTATAAACACGTACTTTTATTGGAAACACGTGCCAGAAACACATCACTGATGAATGTGCTGTTTAAATCGCTGCTTGTAGGAGTAGAACGCTAAGAGTATAAAACGTTCTTAGCAAATCATTGTTAAGTGGTGCTATATAAAAACATTTTTGTCTTTATAGACGACATCGAGTTGCGTTTGAAGGAACTGCTAAACAAAGAGAAAACAGGAAAAAAAGGTAAAGAACGTGTTTTAGAAGTCACATGAGCCGGAAATAATGTTTCAAAAAAGCTACTCATTTCAGGAGAGAAGCAAATATTCCTTGTTGGATAAATAACTTATTTGCGTAGCTTTTCACAAACACTTAAAATGCTTGTACATATTGACTTTCGCGATTTGTCTCGCATGAGTTAGCAATATTCTTTAATTGACTTCCTCGATTCAATTACGTCGTTTTTATCGCAGTCGCTTGTGCGTGTCAAAGATTGTTTCAAGTTTCATTCATAAATCCTTAAGTAATCCACGCATTCATTTACGTTTCTGAGAAACCAGGAAAACAAAAATTCGGCTGAGGGAAAAGAATGTATGTAACATGTTAAGTTATCGTTCTTGTCAGACTATCTAGAAGATGAGTAGTCTAAGGATTTCGTCAGACAGAGTGGTGCTATAATACGAAGAGAAAAACTGGCATGACAGATAGAAGCGTTTGTGGTTCTTTCGAAAGCAATACCGGGAACTACGCCCCGCTGTCGACTTACAAGCTGAGATACTGAATGGCTGAGGTGTTTCCCGCGTGGCAGACGAGTGTGTTGCTGACCGTTTCGTAGCGCGACCAAACGCAGCGGTTGTTTCACTTCAGCAGATATCTTAAAACGAAGGGCATTGTGAGTAAATGGAATGATTACCCCAGAAAGAGTTTCAAGGATAAAAACAAATGTATCTCTTGACATTCGATTCGTGAAAGACCTTGAGGAATGGTACGTTCGACATTTACTTTAAACTTTAAGGTCTATTTAGACCTTTCTGTTTCAAGGAAGAATCAGCGCAGTAGTGAGCAGGGGGCTAGGCTTCCCCCCCCCCCCCCGCCCTAGAAATACATGTCTTTGTAAACTCTTGGGTTTATGAAAAGGACTTTTGTATTTCATTACTAGCACAAATACTTTTCCTTATTTATAGTGCGTTACATTTAAAAAAGAACAACAAAAGAAGTGTCACAGTACAAACGATTAATAGCTACAGCTAAATTACTTCTAAAGGTGAATCAGTACAAGCAGCTGCCCACGTGACTCTCTGCAACAAGGTGACAGAGCACGTCAGGGTTTTTTTTCTTTTTTTTTTTTTGATCGGGAGTTTAAAAAAAAAAAGTTTATTTGACCTGGTAGTACAGATACAATGACAGGATAAACAGACATAATTGTACAATATTGTCAGGCAGACATAGACAGTATATTCATTTTTACATCAACAATGTACACTGAAGTGCCAGAAAAACTGGTACAGACGAGCTTATGCAAAATACACAGCAACGTCACCTATGTGCGAAGTCGGTTGCGTCCGCCACTGCGTATATAAAGCGATAGACATCCTTATCAGAGCTGTTTTCGGCATGTGAATGACAAGTAATAACGATTTAAGCGATTTTCAACAAGGTGTCATAGTTGGCGCTCGTGAGTATTTCGGAGGTAGAAACGAAGTTCGGGTTTTCACGGACGACCATTGCAAGGGTGTACCGTGACTACAAGAATTCCAGCAAAACCTCCAACCTACGATACCAGTGTGGCCGTAAAAAGACATTGGATGAACCTGACAATCGTCGGCTCTCAAGAATCGTTTCACGCGATAGGCGTGCAACACTTTCGCAGGTATCATCGGAATTCAATGCTGGAGCTTCAACAAGCATCAGCGTCCGGACTGTGCAACGTACCCTGCGCGATATAGGCTTTGTGAGCCGACGTCTAACTCGAGTCCCCTTCATTGTTGCACAACACAGAGCTATGCGCCTAGCTTGGGCACGGCAACACCGCCACTGGACACTTGATGACTGGAAACAAGTAGCCTGGTCTAACGAGTCGCGTTTCCAACTGTATCGGGCAGATGAAAGGATTCGTGTGTGGCGCAAAACCCATGAAGCCATGGATCACGCCGTAAACAGGGAACTGTACCGGCTGGTGGTGGTGGGTATGTTTAGCTGGACTTCACTGGGACTCCTGGTACGTCTACAAACGTCTGTGACCAGCCAACGCTATGTTCGCATCCTTTCTGACGAGGTACACCCGTTCATGTCCTGCATTCATACTGATACGTTGGACCTGTTCCAACAGGACAGTGCACCTCCACACAAGTGTCGGGACGCCACATTATGTTTAGAGGAGCATTCATCTGAGTTTGGGGTGTTGCCATTCCCACCCAAGTCCCCAGATCTGAACGTGATAGAACACATTTGGGATGCCATGCAACGCGCTATCGGACACAAGAATCCGAGACCTCGGAATACACCCGAATTGTGGAACGCTCTGCAGGAAGTATGGTGTGCATTCCCTACAGCGTATTTCCACAAGCTAGTGGAGTCCATGCCTTGTCGTATATCTGCAGTCCTGCACTCCCGTGGGGGACCTACCAAGTATTAGACTGGTGTACCAGTTTTTCTGGCACTTCAGTGTACATAGCGAACCTGGTATACAGTACGCAAAGTGATCAAGTTACACAGAGAGAGCCAGTGCTGATCAAGTAACACATAGACATAGCGAACATGGTATACAGTATGACAAATGATCAAGTAACACTCAGACAAAGGAACGTGGAATACAGTATGACAAACGATCAAGTAAAACAGAGGAGTCAGTGCTGATCAAGTAACACATGAACATAGCGAACATGATATACAGTATGCCAAATGATCAAGTAACACATAGAGATAGCGAAGACGAAAATGGAATACAATATGACAAATGATCAAGTAACACAGAGAGAGTCAGTGCTGATCAAGTAACACATGAACATAGCGAACATGATATACAGTATGCCAAATGATCAAGTAACACATAGAGATAGCGAATACGAACATGGAATACAATATGACAAATGATCAAGTAACACATAGATATAGCGAATACGAACGTGGAATACAATATGCCAAATGATCAAGTAACACAGAGAGAGTCACTGCTGATCAAGTAACACATAGATATAGCGAACATGGTATAAAGTATGCCAAATGATCAAGTAACACATAGAGATAGCGAATACGAACATGGAATACAATATGACAAATGATCAAGTAACACATAGATATAGCGAATACGAACGTGGAATACAATATGCCAAATGATCAAGTAACACAGAGAGAGTCACTGCTGATCAAGTAACACATAGATATAGCGAACATGGTATAAAGTATGCCAAATGATCAAGTAACACATAGAGATAGCGAATACGAACATGGAATACAATATGACAAATGATCAAGTAACACATAGATATAGCGAATACGAACGTGGAATACAATATGCCAAATGATCAAGTAACACAGAGAGAGTCACTGCTGATCAAGTAACACATAGATATAGCGAACATGGTTTACAGTATGCCAAATGATCAAGTAACACGGAGAGAGTCACTGCTGATCAAGTAACACATAAACATAGCGAATATGATATACAGTATGCCAAATGATCAAGTAACACATAGAGATAGCGAATACGAACATGGAATACAATATGACAAATGATCAAGTAACACATAGATATAGCGAATACGAACATGGAATACAATATGCCAAATGATCAAGTAACACAGAGAGAGTCACTGCTGATCAAGTAACACATAGATATAGCGAACATGGTTTACAGTATGCCAAATGATCAAGTCACACAGAGAGAGTCACTGCTGATCAAGTAACACATAGATATAGCGAACATGGTTTACAGTATGCCAAATGATCAAGTAACACGGAAAGAGCTAGTGCTGATCAAGTAACACATGGACATAGCGAACATGATATACAGTATGCCAAATGATCAAGTAACACATAGACACAGCGAATACGAACATGGTATACAATATGCCAAATGATCAAGTAACACAGAGAGAGTCAGTGCTGATCAAGTAACACATGAACATAGCGAACATGATATACAGTATGTCAAATGATCAAGTAACACATAGAGATAGCGAATACGAACATGGAATACAATATGACAAATGATCAAGTAACACAGAGAGAGTCAGTGCTGATCAAGTAACACATGAACATAGCGAACATGATATACAGTATGCCAAATGATCAAGTAACACATAGAGATAGCGAATACGAACATGGAATACAATATGACAAATGATCAAGTAACACATAGATATAGCGAATACGAACATGGAATACAATATGACAAATGATCAAGTAACACATAGAGATAGCGAATACGAACATGGAATACAATATGACAAATGATCAAGTAACACATAGAGATAGCGAATACGAACATGGAATACAATATGACAAATGATCAAGTAACACATAGATATAGCGAATACGAACATGGAATACAATATGACAAATGATCAAGTAACACATAGAGATAGCGAATACGAACATGGAATACAATATGACAAATGATCAAGTAACACATAGATATAGCGAATACGAACATGGAATACAATATGACAAATGATCAAGTAACACATAGAGATAGCGAATACGAACATGGAATACAATATGACAAATGATCAAGTAACACATAGAGATAGCGAATACGAACATGGAATACAATATGCCAAATGATCAAGTAACACAGAGAGAGTCACTGCTGATCAAGTAACACATAGATATAGCGAACATGGTATAAAGTATGCCAAATGATCAAGTAACACATAGAGATAGCGAATACGAACATGGAATACAATATGACAAATGATCAAGTAACACATAGATATAGCGAATACGAACGTGGAATACAATATGCCAAATGATCAAGTAACACAGAGAGAGTCACTGCTGATCAAGTAACACATAGATATAGCGAACATGGTTTACAGTATGCCAAATGATCAAGTAACACGGAGAGAGTCACTGCTGATCAAGTAACACATGAACATAGCGAATATGATATACAGTATGCCAAATGATCAAGTAACACATAGAGATAGCGAATACGAACATGGAATACAATATGACAAATGATCAAGTAACACATAGATATAGCGAATACGAACGTGGAATACAATATGCCAAATGATCAAGTAACACAGAGAGAGTCACTGCTGATCAAGTAACACATAGATATAGCGAACATGGTTTACAGTATGCCAAATGATCAAGTAACACGGAAAGAGCTAGTGCTGATCAAGTAACACATGGGCATAGCGAACATGATATACAGTATGCCAAATGATCAAGTAACACATAGACACAGCGAATACGAACATGGTATACAATATGCCAAATGATCAAGTAACACAGAGAGAGTCAGTGCTGATCAAGTAACACATGAACATAGCGAACATGATATACAGTATGTCAAATGATCAAGTAACACATAGAGATAGCGAATACGAACATGGAATACAATATGACAAATGATCAAGTAACACAGAGAGAGTCAGTGCTGATCAAGTAACACATGAACATAGCGAACATGATATACAGTATGCCAAATGA
This sequence comes from Macrothele yani, assembly GCA_039090855.1. Lineage (NCBI taxonomy): Eukaryota > Metazoa > Arthropoda > Arachnida > Araneae > Macrothelidae > Macrothele > Macrothele yani. The sequence goes on along the minus strand of CM076999.1, from coordinate 104,640,533 downwards.
TCAAGTAACACATAGAGATAGCGAATACGAACATGGAATACAATATGACAAATGATCAAGTAACACATAGAGATAGCGAATACGAACATGGAATACAATATGACAAATGATCAAGTAACACATAGAGATAGCGAATACGAACATGGAATACAATATGACAAATGATCAAGTAACACATAGATATAGCGAATACGAACATGGAATACAATATGACAAATGATCAAGTAACACATAGAGATAGCGAATACGAACATGCAATACAATATGACAAATGATCAAGTAACACATAGATATAGCGAATACGAACATGGAATACAATATGACAAATGATCAAGTAACACAGAGAGAGTCAGTGCTGGCCGCCCCGGTGGCGCAGTGGTCTAAGGCGTTGGTCTCTGATCATTCGTCCGTAAGGGGTCCGGGTTCGAATCCCGGTCAGGCATGGATGTTGTGTTTGTCTTACGGCACTGGCTCTCTCCCTTCCCTGGAACCAGTGACCCTAAATTAGGGACGGGCGACTGCTTATAGCCCATTGAGTTGCTCACGGTGGTCGTTAAACCTCCAATCAAAAAAAAAAAAAAAAAAAAAAAAAAAAAAAGAGTCAGTGCTGATCAAGTAACACATGGACATAGCGAACATGATATACAGTATGCCAAATGATCAAGTAACACATAGACACAGCGAATACGAACATGGTATACAATATGCCAAATGATCAAGTAACACGGAAAGAGCTAGTGCTGATCAAGTAACACATGGACATAGCGAACATGATATACAGTATGCCAAATGATCAAGTAACACATAGACACAGCGAATACGAACATGGTATACAATATGCCAAATGATCAAGTAACACAGAGAGAGTCAGTGCTGATCAAGTAACACATGAACATAGCGAACATGATATACAGTATGTCAAATGATCAAGTAACACATAGAGATAGCGAATACGAACATGGAATACAATATGACAAATGATCAAGTAACACAGAGAGAGTCAGTGCTGATCAAGTAACACATGAACATAGCGAACATGATATACAGTATGCCAAATGATCAAGTAACACATAGAGATAGCGAATACGAACATGGAATACAATATGACAAATGATCAAGTAACACATAGAGATAGCGAATACGAACATGGAATACAATATGACAAATGATCAAGTAACACATAGAGATAGCGAATACGAACATGGAATACAAAATGACAAATGATCAAGTAACACATAGAGATAGCGAATACGAACATGGAATACAATATGACAAATGATCAAGTAACACATAGAGATAGCGAATACGAACATGGAATACAATATGACAAATGATCAAGTAACACATAGATATAGCGAATACGAACATGGAATACAATATGACAAATGATCAAGTAACACATAGAGATAGCGAATACGAACATGGAATACAATATGACAAATGATCAAGTAACACATAGAGATAGCGAATACGAACATGGAATACAATATGCCAAATGATCAAGTAACACAGAGAGAGTCACTGCTGATCAAGTAACACATAGATATAGCGAACATGGTATAAAGTATGCCAAATGATCAAGTAACACATAGAGATAGCGAATACGAACATGGAATACAATATGACAAATGATCAAGTAACACATAGATATAGCGAATACGAACGTGGAATACAATATGCCAAATGATCAAGTAACACAGAGAGAGTCACTGCTGATCAAGTAACACATAGATATAGCGAACATGGTTTACAGTATGCCAAATGATCAAGTAACACGGAGAGAGTCACTGCTGATCAAGTAACACATGAACATAGCGAATATGATATACAGTATGCCAAATGATCAAGTAACACATAGAGATAGCGAATACGAACATGGAATACAATATGACAAATGATCAAGTAACACATAGATATAGCGAATACGAACGTGGAATACAATATGCCAAATGATCAAGTAACACAGAGAGAGTCACTGCTGATCAAGTAACACATAGATATAGCGAACATGGTTTACAGTATGCCAAATGATCAAGTCACACAGAGAGAGTCACTGCTGATCAAGTAACACATAGATATAGCGAACATGGTTTACAGTATGCCAAATGATCAAGTAACACGGAAAGAGCTAGTGCTGATCAAGTAACACATGGACATAGCGAACATGATATACAGTATGCCAAATGATCAAGTAACACATAGACACAGCGAATACGAACATGGTATACAATATGCCAAATGATCAAGTAACACAGAGAGAGTCAGTGCTGATCAAGTAACACATGAACATAGCGAACATGATATACAGTATGTCAAATGATCAAGTAACACATAGAGATAGCGAATACGAACATGGAATACAATATGACAAATGATCAAGTAACACAGAGAGAGTCAGTGCTGATCAAGTAACACATGAACATAGCGAACATGATATACAGTATGCCAAATGATCAAGTAACACATAGAGATAGCGAATACGAACATGGAATACAATATGACAAATGATCAAGTAACACATAGATATAGCGAATACGAACATGGAATACAATATGACAAATGATCAAGTAACACATAGAGATAGCGAATACGAACATGGAATACAATATGACAAATGATCAAGTAACACATAGAGATAGCGAATACGAACATGGAATACAATATGACAAATGATCAAGTAACACATAGATATAGCGAATACGAACATGGAATACAATATGACAAATGATCAAGTAACACATAGAGATAGCGAATACGAACATGGAATACAATATGACAAATGATCAAGTAACACATAGATATAGCGAATACGAACATGGAATACAATATGACAAATGATCAAGTAACACATAGAGATAGCGAATACGAACATGGAATACAATATGACAAATGATCAAGTAACACATAGAGATAGCGAATACGAACATGGAATACAATATGCCAAATGATCAAGTAACACAGAGAGAGTCACTGCTGATCAAGTAACACATAGATATAGCGAACATGGTATAAAGTATGCCAAATGATCAAGTAACACATAGAGATAGCGAATACGAACATGGAATACAATATGACAAATGATCAAGTAACACATAGATATAGCGAATACGAACGTGGAATACAATATGCCAAATGATCAAGTAACACAGAGAGAGTCACTGCTGATCAAGTAACACATAGATATAGCGAACATGGTTTACAGTATGCCAAATGATCAAGTAACACGGAGAGAGTCACTGCTGATCAAGTAACACATGAACATAGCGAATATGATATACAGTATGCCAAATGATCAAGTAACACATAGAGATAGCGAATACGAACATGGAATACAATATGACAAATGATCAAGTAACACATAGATATAGCGAATACGAACGTGGAATACAATATGCCAAATGATCAAGTAACACAGAGAGAGTCACTGCTGATCAAGTAACACATAGATATAGCGAACATGGTTTACAGTATGCCAAATGATCAAGTAACACGGAAAGAGCTAGTGCTGATCAAGTAACACATGGGCATAGCGAACATGATATACAGTATGCCAAATGATCAAGTAACACATAGACACAGCGAATACGAACATGGTATACAATATGCCAAATGATCAAGTAACACAGAGAGAGTCAGTGCTGATCAAGTAACACATGAACATAGCGAACATGATATACAGTATGTCAAATGATCAAGTAACACATAGAGATAGCGAATACGAACATGGAATACAATATGACAAATGATCAAGTAACACAGAGAGAGTCAGTGCTGATCAAGTAACACATGAACATAGCGAACATGATATACAGTATGCCAAATGATCAAGTAACACATAGAGATAGCGAATACGAACATGGAATACAATATGACAAATGATCAAGTAACACATAGAGATAGCGAATACGAACATGGAATACAATATGACAAATGATCAAGTAACACATAGAGATAGCGAATACGAACATGGAATACAATATGACAAATGATCAAGTAACACATAGATATAGCGAATACGAACATGGAATACAATATGACAAATGATCAAGTAACACATAGAGATAGCGAATACGAACATGCAATACAATATGACAAATGATCAAGTAACACATAGATATAGCGAATACGAACATGGAATACAATATGACAAATGATCAAGTAACACAGAGAGAGTCAGTGCTGATCAAGTAACACATGGACATAGCGAACATGATATACAGTATGCCAAATGATCAAGTAACACATAGACACAGCGAATACGAACATGGTATACAATATGCCAAATGATCAAGTAACACGGAAAGAGCTAGTGCTGATCAAGTAACACATGGACATAGCGAACATGATATACAGTATGCCAAATGATCAAGTAACACATAGACACAGCGAATACGAACATGGTATACAATATGCCAAATGATCAAGTAACACAGAGAGAGTCAGTGCTGATCAAGTAACACATGAACATAGCGAACATGATATACAGTATGTCAAATGATCAAGTAACACATAGAGATAGCGAATACGAACATGGAATACAATATGACAAATGATCAAGTAACACAGAGAGAGTCAGTGCTGATCAAGTAACACATGAACATAGCGAACATGATATACAGTATGCCAAATGATCAAGTAACACATAGAGATAGCGAATACGAACATGGAATACAATATGACAAATGATCAAGTAACACATAGAGATAGCGAATACGAACATGGAATACAATATGACAAATGATCAAGTAACACATAGAGATAGCGAATACGAACATGGAATACAAAATGACAAATGATCAAGTAACACATAGATATAGCGAATACGAACATGGAATACAATATGACAAATGATCAAGTAACACATAGAGATAGCGAATACGAACATGGAATACAATATGACAAATGATCAAGTAACACATAGATATAGCGAATACGAACATGGAATACAATATGACAAATGATCAAGTAACACATAGAGATAGCGAATACGAACATGGAATACAATATGACAAATGATCAAGTAACACATAGAGATAGCGAATACGAACATGGAATACAATATGACAAATGATCAAGTAACACATAGATATAGCGAATACGAACATGGAATACAATATGACAAATGATCAAGTAACACATAGAGATAGCGAATACGAACATGGAATACAATATGACAAATGATCAAGTAACACATAGATATAGCGAATACGAACATGGAATACAATATGACAAATGATCAAGTAACACATAGAGATAGCGAATACGAACATGGAATACAATATGACAAATGATCAAGTAACACATAGAGATAGCGAATACGAACATGGAATACAATATGACAAATGATCAAGTAACACATAGAGATAGCGAATACGAACATGGAATACAATATGACAAATGATCAAGTAACACATAGATATAGCGAATACGAACGTGGAATACAATATGCCAAATGATCAAGTAACACAGAGAGAGTCACTGCTGATCAAGTAACACATAGATATAGCGAACATGGTATAAAGTATGCCAAATGATCAAGTAACACAGAGAGAGTCACTGCTGATCAAGTAACACATAGATATAGCGAACATGGTATAAAGTATGCCAAATGATCAAGTAACACAGAGAGAGCCAGTGCTGATCAAGTAGCACATTGAGAGCCAGTGCCAAAAGACAAACACAAACATACATGCCTTACGCTGGATTCGAACCTACATCCCTTTCTGGGTGAATGATAAGAAGCCATCGTTTAGACCACTGCGCCACGGCTGTTAATGTTTTTGACCAGAGAAGAAAGCAATGTTGTTGTTTTTTCTTTTTTTGGAGAAACGTAAAATTTTAAATACCATTGCCAAAAAAAAAAAAAAAAAAAAAATGGAGAAGCAGAAGTAAAAGATCAGTAGCATAGGATGACCTAAAATGTTTCCGTGACTAAGTATTTTTTAAATTGCTCTCAACCTTCTTCAATACTGTGCAATATAATTTCAGTGGATTGTTAGGTTTTCAAACACCACTTGCTAAGATCATACTTAACCACATAGATGAAGTAGATTTATATATGGAGTGCTGTATAATATAAAGAATTTAGTAAAATCATGCTATGCATTGATTATGATACGCTTTCCAACATACCAGTAATCATTACTCAAGTTATTACTCAAGTTCTGACGATAATGGCTGCGGAAAAAATCTCGCTCCTGCGATCTCAGCTCTGACCCCATTGCGATGATATTAAACGGAATTGGTTCAGTGTACCACCGGAAGAACATACTAAAGTTTTGTATCAATCGAAGCATTTTAACGTAAGTTATGACCCATAAGGGCAATTGAGTGGATCCAGCTCCTATGTCCTAACCTTTGACTCCATTTCACCCATTTTCAATAGGATTCGTCCCCGGGTGGTCTTCTACCACAAACTAAAATTTCCTTAAAATCGAACCATTTTTATGTAGGTTATGACGCATAAGGGCAATGGACTAGATCCCGCTCCTATGTCCTGGCCTTTGTCCCAATTTTGCCCATTTTCAAAGGGGTTTGTCCGCAGGTGGTCCCCTGCCGCATACTAAAATTTCATCGAAATTGAACCATTTTTACGTAAGTTATGACGCATGACGCCAATGGATTGGATTCCGTTTCTATGTCATGACCTTTGACCCCATTTTCAATAGGGTTCGTTTCCAGGTGGTCCCCTACAACATACTACAATTGCATTCGAAATCGAACCGTTATTGCGTAAGTTATGACGCATAACGCCAATGGATTTTTTTTTCTTTTTTTTTGAGGTTTAACGACCACCGTGAGCAACTCAATGGGCTATAAGCAGTCGCCCGTCCCTAATTTAGGGTCATTGGTTCCAGGGAAGGGAGAGAGCCTGTGCCGTAAGACAAACACAACATCCATGCCTCACCGGGATTCGAACCCGGACCCCTTACGGGCGAATGATCAGAGGCCAGTGCCTTAGACCACTGCGCCACCCAGGGCGGCCCAATGGATTGGATTTCGTTTCTATGTCATGACCTTTGACCCCATTTCGCCCATTTTCAATAGGGTTCGCCCCCCAGTGGTACCCTACCTACCACATAGTAACATTTCATCGAAATCGAATAATTTTTACGCGAGTTATCGTGCGGACGGACAGACGGACAAAGCTGGAGCATATACGCTTCTTGAACCTACGGTTGGAACGCGTAAAAAAACAGTGGTAAACAGTAGAAACAAAAAGTATGTTCGCTTTCAACCCTAATTAACCAGGATATTATGCTATAACTGCACATTAAAAGTTCTTAACTGATTATGTTTTTGCACTAAGCAAATATTTGGTCGATGTCGGCCCAGGTCTTTAACGGTTTTTTTCCTTCATCCTGAAAACCCTCTATGAACGTTGACAGCGACGTCAGGTATGCAACGTACTATTCACTACTGCGTGCAACATGGCCGCAAATAACAGCAAAAGTCAATGCTGGAGCCAGTAGTGGCATCAGCGTTCGGACAGCGCAACGTTCCTTGCGTTCTATGGGGTTCCGGAGCCAACGCCCCACTCGGGTGTCATTGTTGACCCTAAGACACAAGGCTGTGAGGCTCGCTTGGGCTAGGAAGCACCGCCATTGGACGCAAGACGACCGGAAACGTGTAGCCTTGTCCGACGGATCGCGGTACCAACTGTTTCGGTGTGACGGAAGACTCCAGCAGTGCAGACAACCCCACGAGGCAGTGCGGCCCGCATGCCTACAAGCGACAGTGAAGGCCGGCGGTGGTTCTGTTATGGTGTGGGGTGTTCTCAACGGGCTGGCATTAAGACCCCTCACACGTCTGAAGACCGCTCTGAAGGGTGGAGGCTACGCAACCATCCTTGGGATTATTTGCGCCCGTTCATATCGACAATGCGCGACCGCACACGTCCGCAGTCGGCCGGTTATAGCTGGAGGAACATTCCATGGAGTTTGGCATCCTGACTTGACCCCCTTGTTAACCGGATTTAAACGCCACATATCGGATGCTGTTTAACATGCCGTCAATGACAGGAATCCTCCACCGGCAAATATTAGGTAATTGAGGTATGATCTTCATGAAGTATGATGTGCACTGCCTCCACAGTACTACAGAGAGTTACTGGAGTCCATGCCCCGTCACATTCCTGCCGTTATCCGATCGGAAGGAGGACCAAAGCGATCCTGGAGATGTATCCCATTTTTTACGCTTTCCAACCGTAGTTTGAAGAAGCGTATATGATCCAGCTTCGTGCGTCTCTCTGTCTGTCTGTCTGTCCTTCGGCACGAAAACTCGCTTAAAATTGGTTCGATTTCGATGAAATTTTAGTATGTGGTAGGGGATCACCTAGGAAAAAACCCTATTGAAAATGGGTGAAATGGGGTCAGATGTCAGGACATGGGAGCGGGATCCATTCCATTGCCCTTATGCGTCATTACTTCCGTAAAAACGCTTTGATTTCATTGAAATTTTAACATGTGGTAGAGGACCACTTAGTGACGAACCCTACTGAAAATGGACGAAATGGGGTCAAAGGTCAGGACATAGGAGCGGAATCCATTCCATTGCACTTATGCGTCATAACTTATGTAACAATGCTTCTATTGCGACAAAACGTTAGTATGCTGTTCCGGAGGTATAATGAACCAATTCTGTTTAATATAATCGAAATGGGGTCAAAGGTCAGGACATAGGAGCGGAATCCGTTCCATTGCCCTTGTGCGTCATAACTTATGTAACAATGCTTCCGATACACGCGGTCGTCCAGGACCTTTAAGTTTGCACAAACAGCCCGTAGTTTCAAATTTTTTATGCTAATCGTAGATAGATTTTTTGGTTGGAGGCTCTTTACCGAATCGTGATCGAAAATGCCGTTGCACAACAGTTAGAGATTCCGTTTTGCTCAATTCAAGATCACAAAACACCCTTCTCCACTACAGACGTTGCCATTTTGACTGACTAGTCACGTGACACACGCGCTATCGCCTACGTCAGTAGCGGGACACAAACTTTATGAGTACATCTACCTAACGGTTTGCAGCTGTGGTCCGTGTCTTCAACTGTTACGGTTTTACAGCATATGGAAACTGTACACTTCTTTATGAATTAGGGTATATTACCGGATCTGACGGAAAGCGTGACGTCATAAATGAAGTGTCACGGCCTTCTCCATCTCGAAGGCCACGCTCAAAAGCTGTTGCCGAAGAATTGTCATTATGAACTAGAAAGTGTAAGAAGCCTGGCATGCTAAAAATAGAAAATTCTATAAAAAAAAATTCTTTCTTTCTCTCTCTTTCTCATAGCCCGAACCGTAGTAAATATTATGCAGTCCAATGGCGTACCAGGGGGGGTGCAAAGGGCCATATGCACCCCCAAAATAATTTTGTCTAATATTAAAAACTCAATTGATAAAAATTGTCTGTGACGTTATTTTGCTAGATGTCGCCATTCTAGTCTTCCTTAAGTTGCTGTTAGTTACTTCTTTATTTGGAATGGTCAGACGAGGTCACATATGCCTATTGTTAATGCCTATCCCTCTCCCCCCCCGTGCGCATTTCGCACTTGTATGCCAACAAGGAACTGGTGTTGTATGCTGCAGTGGTCAGGGCGTCAGTCTAATGAATGGTGGGGGCGGCGCCTGGGGGAGGGAGGAGGGAATAAGCCTTTTATCTTGAGTACATACCATATATAGTAGGAAAACAAAAACGTAGAATGAACGTTACTTTGTAATTAAGAGTACTTGAGAAATAGAAAAAAAAATGTTCTCATGCACATTTTTTTTAATCACTTTAGGAAGGAACGATATCGCGTAGCTGACCTGATAAAACCAAGAATGTGAGAATTTTTCGATTCTTGACTCGACATCACATAACATTTTATTCACTGATGCTTAATAGACATGCAATTTGATGTAAATGTTATGTGTAGTGCTTGAACAGTCTGATGTAATTGCAAAAGTGATTCTTTGATCAAATTTAATTTTTAAATGGCGATAATTAAAACTACAAAATTTCGCATTCGTGGTTTTGAAATTGCGGCGACGCTATGCAACCCCCCCCCCCTCAAAAAAATAATTTCGGGCTTTTGAGCTCTGGCCGTCTCAGCACCAGAGTTGGATACGGGTCAGAAATTTCGGACCCGGACGTCCTATAACTAGACCAGACCCGATCCGATCCGAACCCCTAACTGACCTGAACAAATCTGCTTTGAACTATAAATTCGAAACTCAATTTATATATACGCATTCGTGGTATATATAAATTGAGTTTCGAATTTATAGTTCAAAGCAGATTTGTTCAGGTCACAACATACTAAAATTTCATCGAAATCGAACCATTTTTACGCCAGTTATCGTGCGGACAGATGGACGGAAGAAGCTGGAAGCATATACGCTTCTTCAACCTCCGGTTGGAAAGCGTAAAAAAGAGACGACGATGTTTTTGCATGGGATATCATTATTCACTCCGTGGGCACCAGTATCGACTACAGAATTCCACAGCGCGCATTTTTCTTTGGAATTTACACTGACGGAAAAAAAAATCCCAACACCAAGAAGGGGTTGTGTTAGATAAACGACAGTTGGTAGGCGGTGAGAGTACATCTCTAAGATGACGTCTATGCAAATTTCGCGCTCGGCGCATACGTGTGGCGCTAGTAGCGCTCCTCGGAACATGCAAAGCAGGTTTGCTGTAAATACGTGCTGTAACGTTCGTGAGCGTTAGTTATCGTTGAGATTCGACGTAGGGTGTTGATGTTAGTCAAGAATGCCTTTAAGAAGACGAAGAAGCCATTATCAACAGCTCACGGAGTTTGAACGAGGTCGTGTAATAGGGCTACGAGAAGGTGGATTTTCGTTCCGCAATATTGCAGAACGACTTGGCAGGAATGTAGCCATTGTGCATGATTGTTGGCAGCGGTGGTCAAGGGAAGGTACTGCCTCAAGAAGACCGGGTTCCGGCCGACCACGTGGCACTACTGAGAGGGAAGACCGCCGTGTACGGCGTATGGCCGTGGCGCATCGTACCGCGTCTGCGGCAGCAATTCGACCTGCAGTTGCCACCACAGTGACAGAACGAACTGTTACAAATCGGTTACTTGAAGGACAGCTCCGAGCCAGAAGCCCTGTAGCGTGCATTCCACTTACTCCAAACCACTGCCGGTTGCGACGTCAGTGGTGTCAAGCTAGAGCTCCTTGGAAGACGGAGTGGAGATCTGTTGTGTTTTCTGATGAAAGCCGGTTCTGCCTGGGTGCCAGTGATGGCCGTGTGTTGGTTAGAAGGAGGCCAGGTGAGCGCCTGCAACCAACCTGTCTGCGACCGAGACACACTGAACCTACACCTGGAGTTATGGTCTGGGGAACAATTTCCTATGACGACAGCAGGAGCACTCTCGTGGTTATCCCACGCACCCTAACGGCACAGTTGTACGTCGGTCTGGTGATTCAACCTGTTGTGCTGCCATTCATGAACAGCATTCCAGGGGGTGTTTTCCAACAGGATAACGCTCGCCCGCATACCGCTGTTGTAACCCAACATGCTCTACAGAGTGTCGACATGTTGCCGTGGCCTGCTAGATCACCAGATCTTTCACCAATCGAGCACGTATGGGACATCATTGGACGACAACTCCAGCGTGACCCCCAACCAGCATTAACCGTCCCTGTATTGACCGACCAAGTGCAACAGGCATGGAACTCCATCCCACAAACTGACATACATGTACAACACAATGCATGAACGTTTACGTGCTTGCATTCAACATTCTGGCGGTTGCACCGGTTATTAATGTATCAGCATTTCACATTTAAAATGGCTCTTCTCGCGCTTACAATAAGCTGTGATCTTGAAACCTTAATCGATGAAATATGTTACCTATACAAATGTATTGCCGCCATTTCATTCCTATACAACTATTTTTTCGTGGTGTTGGGATTTTTTTCCGTCAGCGTATTTTTCTCTTTTCAAAAACAAAACGGGAATAAAACCGGGTCAAAATCGGGTCAGGAACACCTTGAGCCGACCCGTTTCCTTCTCTGCTCAGCATGCACTACCACACACATGTAGTTATTTTCGTTTGTTATTATAGATTATGATTACGTTTCTACCTGGTTTGAAGGTGCGAGAAAAATATTAAAAAATGACACAGAGCCACGGTATTCCAGTGAACATCCTTCTTATGAAAAAGTCCAATTTTGATGACACTATGACCTTGCATTGTTTACACAGTAAATGTTTTACAGAGCATCATTAGGGGAAAAAAAGAAAGAAATTCCCGCTGGCAAAATAAGAACCATCCTTTGTTTGAGAATTCTTTTCTGCTTCGGGGAACACAAGATAGTGCCTTACCAGGATATTTCCTCACAGCAAACAGAAGGTGAGTTGCAGGAACGGACAGTGAAGCGGCAATGGGGGGAAAGCAACGGACCACGTTTAATGTCTGCGCATTGTTTCCCACGTTTATAATACGGCGTTTGCGGTTTTCTCTGCGTAGAAAACAAAGACCGCTTTCGATTTATCCGTCTATTGTATCTCTCGGTTCCGCGCATGCATGAGAAGACATAATTGCGAAGTAGTGCTGATGGATAGGAAAATCCGGTTTCTGCGCCACGTATGCACGCATGCATGCATGTATAGGTGATCGAGATCTTGATGGAATAGCCTTTTGTTGTTGGGGATTCAGTCACAAAGTGAAAGGATAGCCAGAAGCAGACGCGTCGGTTTATTCGAGTTGGGAGTTCATTCACCTTCCCGCGAAGCGAAGTTGGTTTTGAGGACAAATCCGGCATTGATTATGAGATCGCGTGGTCGACAGAAAGAATTGCTTGCGTACGAACGTAGTTTAAAACTGAGCTTCAGAAAAATATAATTTCTTGCTCCTCCAGCGACCAACCATCGATTTAGCGTTCCCGGTATAAGCCCATGAGCGGGCCCTCATACCTACGTCTTGAAATGCCAACAGTTCCCTATCACGGTTAAAAAAAAAAAAAAAATAATAATAATCTGGGATCAAAACAATCAGAAAAATCTATATAATAATTCTCTAAGGTTTTTTACTGTAAGTCCTATTTTGAAAGAACGGCTGAATGTAAATGATATGATTGAGGTAATCGAAGAAAAAAATGAGATTGGGGTAACGGTTCCCATGTAAAGTCTATGGGAGAAGCGTGCAGTTTACATTCGATCGTATGTAAACTGCGCAACGGTTCGCTCAGAAAAGTCCGAAGTCTTTTCTGAGCGAACCGTTGCGCAAAGCAACGCTAACAGGCATTCGCATCATCGGAACAGCGAACACTCTCGAAGACCTGATTGCGTTATGCCGTTGGACTTTGTGATCTATATTCATCCGATCCAGTTTATTCACGTAGGTAAGACGTTTCCCATTATGTAAAGATGTAAATAAACATTCCGTTGACCATTGTTAGTGAAAACATTTAGAATGTACACATTTAGTTGCGCCATCTATATCTTCATTCTATAAGTTTTTTACTGTGAGATCTATTTTTTTTTTTGATTGGAGGTTTAACGACCACCGTGAGCTTCAACAATATTTTATTTGGAACAAACATGGACAGGAAGATACAGATGGCCTGTGCTTAACAGTTATCAAAAGATAAACAAGTGGATGACCTATTTACAATGACAATGAGATATTTACATTATGTGGATGCACTATATACAATGTAAGCAAATTCATAACACTGACAATACTGGACTGATGGGTTGACTTACTCTATGTACAACATATGTTCGCAATGTGCATCAGCAGAGTGCCATCTCTAATAGGTGAACACCAGTACAAGGTATAACTATAAATTTTACAGTGCAAAAACAAACATGTATATTTTGAGCAATCTTGAAAAAAAGAAGAAAAGAGAAGAAAAGAGCAGAAGGTTTATACTTTTCAGTATCTGAAAGATAAGCGAATAAATGATCTATCCACAATGATGGTGTGAACTCTATACAAATTGAATGCAATATCTCTCTTGTGAAACGCTGTCAAATTACAAAAAGAACTATTACTTAGGCTTAAACAAGTGCCTCAATCACAGTGCTATAGATTAACTTGTAATGAACAACAACATATGTACACAAGATGCAACGGCATAGGGAAGACACTAATAAGGAATTACAATTCCATGGTACAACTGTAAATTTCACAGTGCAAAGAGTAAAGTATATTAGTACAAACAGAACTTGCGTTTTACAGAAAATTTATACTTCGAGTACAATACAAATAATGAAAATATGAAACTGACTCTTTGCACAGCAAATATGCAATACAGCGCAGAACATTATCTAATAGACTGATTATTTCCACCGTGAGCAACTCAACGGGCTATAAGCAGTCGCCTGTCCTTAGTTTAGGGCCGCTTGTTCCACGGAAGGGAGTGAGCCAGCGCCGTAAGACAAACACAACATCCGTGATGTCTCACCGGTATTCGAACCCGGACCCAACTCGGACGAATGATCAGAAGCCATCGCTTAGACCACTGCGCCACCGGGGCGACAAAATATTCTACTGATATCTAAGTGGGCGTGTCTTCCCCTCACCCCCTTACCTCTCGTGGTGAGAGGCAGGGTGTTCATTCCCATTTTTCATACCGTCATAATACACGGTCGAGTCACATTACTGTGACCACCAGCTAATATCCAGAGTAACCACCGTGTGCAGCGCGGACAGCAGCTAGACGGGCTGTGAGCGACTCAAATAATGTGTTGGAAGGTGTTCACAGATATGTGGAGCCATGCTGACTGCATTGCATCTGACAGCTGCTGGAGGGTGCGTCGTGAAGGATCCACAGAGCGAACAACACGATGGAGGTAGTCCCACAGATGATCAATTGGGTTTAAGTCTGGAGAATTAGGAAGCCAGGGAAGTACTTTGAAGTCTTCATCGTGCTCTTCCAACCACTCTCGGACATTTCTAGCTGTGTGACACGTCGCATTGTCGTGCTGGAAGATCCCATCCGCCCCAGGGAAGACAATTAGCATGTTTGGGTGTACGTAGTCTACAAGGATGGATTCATAACGAATTCGGGCTATACTGCCTTCCATAAGTATGAGTGGACCCATGGAAGGCCACAAAAACATTCTCCAGACCATAATGCTGTCCCCACCAACTTGTGTTCTTCCAGCAATGGTTGCAGAGTGTTTGTTCTCCGATGTTTCTCGCCTTATACGGCAACGTCCATCCGTTCGATGAAGCAGAAAACGTGACTCATCGGAGAAGCCGATACTTGGCCAGTCAGCGGAGGCCCATTTCCGATACTGCCGTGCAAATGTAAGCCTTTTCTGCCGATGCACCTTCGTTAGCATAGGTGCAGTGACCATCCGTCTGCATCGGAGCCCCACACGCAGCAGGGTTCGCTGAACTGTCGTTTTAGACACACCTCCGGTAGCCCCCTGGTTCATTCGGCCAGTGAGTTGCTTCAATGTAGCGTGTCGATTGGCTCTCACGCACCTTCGAAGCCGACGTTCACTTCTCACATCAATGGCACGTGGTGCTCCGCAGTTTGCACGTCGCTTATTCGCAATGGTGTCATTTCTCCAATCACGATACACTTTAACCACAGCAGCACGCGAACAGTTCACAAACTGCGCTGTTTCAGGAATACTGCCACCCTTGGCCCGAAAGTTGATAATCATCCCTTTTTTGCAAGTCTGTTACTCCCACCCCCTTTTATTCATGACAGCAACGAGTGATATGTTTTCAGATTGCCTACAGCACACCTTATATACCCTCCAAACCAGCTCACGTGCCTTATTTCATTGGCTACGCACTCTCGACGTCAAATGTAGGAGGTGGTCAGAATAATGTGATTCTATTGTGAATATAGCCTACGTCCATCGGGAAGAAATAAGCTTTTGAACGGCGCAAGAAATTTCCAAATCGGTTCAGTTGTTTCCGAGATTACAGGGCGGTGTTTATCATAAACATATGCTGCTCATCCATATATTTTCATACCGTAATAATATATAGCCTGCGCCCATCGGGAAGAAGTAAGCTTTTCAACAGCGAAATAATTTTTCCAAATCGGCGGTGTTTTACATAAACATTTACTGTTCATCCCCAATTTTTTAAATACCGTAATCATTTAAGTATCTAGTTTTGTTTTTATTCCGTATTATTACGGTATTAAAAAACTAGAGACTTAAATTATGTCCATCGGGAAGAAATACGCATTTGAACGGTGAAAGAATTTTGCAAATCGGTTTAGCAGTTTCTGAGGTTACCTCTGAGAAACATACAAACTCACAAACTGTTTTTCTTTAAAATATTAGTATACACTGCTGGCCACCCAAAATGCAACACCAAGAAGGACACGAGATAGTAAAACCAGATTTACTGGACACATAACAACAGATACAAAGCTGAAACGATTGAGCTTACAGGCCCGTGCGACTTGTGGAACACGCAGACATCAATAGTTCGTGTGCCCCCCCCTGGCTGGCAATAACGGCATCTACACGCCGCGGCATCGAACGAAAGAGGCTTTGGATGTGGGTTTGGAGTATGTTGGTCCAGGCCGCTTCCACACGTTGCCACAGTTCATCACGGGTGGTGCTTGCCGGGCCTCTCGGTTGCCGATCAGCGACCAAACGTGTTCGATGGGCGACATATCGGGAGAAGAGGCGGGCCACGGCAGCAGTGACACCTGGTGGGCCGTGAAGAATTGTTGCACGATGCGTGCCACGTGCGGGCGCGCATTGTCCTGTTGAAACGTGGCAGCTGGCAGGTCCTGCAGGTAAGGGAGGACTACAGGATTCCGAAACGTCGGAGATGTAGCGGTGGCTGTTGAGTGTTCCGGCGATGCGTACAACAGGGGTGCGGGTGTCATATTCAATTGCGCTCCAAACCCTAACGCTAGGCGACGGACCGGTATGACGATGCATAATGCAGGCGTCATACAGTCTCTCGCCGCGGTGCCGCCACACGCGGATCCGACCATCGTGGTGTTGCAGGCAGAAGCGGGATTCGTTGGAGAAGAGAATGTCGTGCCATTCCGTAGTCCAGGTGCGGCGTTCAACGGCCCATTGCCGCCGCACTCTCCGGTGGTGTAACGTCAATGGTAATCGGAGCAATGGGCGCCGTGCGACAAGTCCGCGCTCCTGCAGACGACGTCGAACGGTACGTGCTGACACAGGTTGTTGCGCAACACACCCTAATTCCTGCGGTAACGTTCGTGATGTGGCGGTGCGAGCCGTCACGTCCCCGCCGCACAACATACCGGTCCTCTCGTTCGGTGGTGTGCCGCGGCTGCGGCAATCGCTCACATCGGTCCGTCCGTCCTTCCTGCACCCACCGAATCCATACTCGCCTCACTGTGGCTGGATGTCGTCCTACACGGGCGCCGATGTCTCGGTACGATAAACCGCTGTCGCGATAAGCCACTCTTCGTCCTCTGTAGAACTCCGAAACGTGCTGGAATGACTGCCGTATTCTGCGACGAGGCATCAGGTAGCTTCCCAAGCACAGGTCCGGCAGCACAACACACTTCCACTACTTACACCCCGCTTTCTGTGCACCATTCATATAGTGCTTCTCGGTGGCGGGCCAGGCGCACATGATTTGCATATGCCCTGCAATGCTAATCTTTGGCATGTCCTCTCGCGGGCGACGCATGCTGCGAATTTTAGGCCCATCGGATTCTTCCTTCTTGGTGTTGCATTTTGGGTGGCCAGCAGTGTATTAGCTAAAAATAAAATAATGCTATAATATTAGCTAAAAATAAAATGTCACATCAAAAAGAATTTGAAAGATTATCTTTGATTCCAAATGTAAGGTTCAAGGCATGAGCTCATCATGTGTTTCACTCTCGGGATTTTGGATTGTCGGTATTATGGTAGTATCGGGATATCGGACGTGTCGGGATTTTGGGTAGTCGGGATTTGGGCTGTCGGGATTTTGAGTGGTCGGGAATTCGGCTGTCGGGATTTTGGGTACTCGGGATTTGGGCTGTCGGGATTTTGGCTTGTCGGCATAGTGTCTGTCGGGATTCTGCTACAGTTCCGCGGAACCCATTTGGCAGCCACTTTTCTCTTCTGTAATTTTTCAGTTAGGATTATGAAAACTGAAGCGGTAGACAATGGTTGCTTCATATGCAATCTCTTGACATGTTTTCCGTGGATCTTCTTCCAAAATGCTGTTGACGATAACCACAGAGGTGTCGTCCGTTGCATCTGATGGCCGGCCGCTTCTTGTGTCGTCTTCGATGCTTTCCCGACCTTGGTGGAAACGAGAAGCCCACCGTGACACTGTGTTTCGATCCACTACATTAACCGCACAGACTTCACACAAAGCTTTATGAATTTCTGTAGGGGATTTTCCTCACAAAATTTTAATGTTAATATAGGAATGCTGGTCGCTACGTGAGATCAGACCTGACTCATTTTCTTCCTCCATTTCTAGGCAGAAGTTTTCCGAACAGGAACAAATTAACCAGCAAACGTAGACACAACTTTGCATACTGAAGTCTGACTCAAAAATAACGCAACGATTGGAGCGATTGCATCATCCTACGGGTAGCGCATGCGCAGTGTGCAAAACTTTTAAAATGACAGATCGGATTATTAGTGCTTGAGAAACATTATTGACGAGTTAGCTTTGCATTAGAAACATCTACCTAACAACGAGTTGGTCCATCTTCCTGGGCAATCACGGCTCGCAGAAGCCTAGCAACAGATTCTACAAGATGTCGAACATCCTCAATGCATAACCCGACCCATGTCTGCTGCAGCAGTAGCGTCAGTTCGCACTCATTCCGCCAAGGAAGATCAGCAGTTCTCACACCCAGTTCTAGCATATTTCTCAAATGTTCAATTGGGTTACAGTCAGGAGACTTTGGAGGCCAAGGCAATGTGGCGAATTCGTTGTCATGTTCCTCCAACCCCCGCAGTAGTAATAAGAGCCCGATAAAGAGGTGCGTTGTCCTGTTGAAAGATGGCACTGTAGTCCGTGTAAACCTCCTGCAGATATGAATGGAGATGATCGACAAACAGGTCCCTGCAGCGTTCACTGTTCAGTGTTTGCGCGATTATCCCTTTAATGACCACGACCCCAAAATCTTGTATCACTCTAAAAACCATAACGCCCGAAACTGTCTGTTGGTTCCCTTCTTTGTTTAATAACAACAATAGTGACCAAGGGTGACTCCTACAGATCCCTCATAAGTCGAACAGGTAAGGGTACGAAATCTGACTCACTCTAGGTGTTCCGGGCGGCTATGGCCGTTTGTACGTACGGGCGTTTTGGGCGTTATGGTCGTTAAAGGGTTAAACACTGAGAAAAACGTTTTGTTAATTCAACAAAAAAATTCAGTCGATATACAGTCAACAAAAAAGTTTGTTAAATTAAAAAAATATTTTGATGAAAATTATTGTTCATTCAACAAAATTTATTGTTATCATGACAGAACGTTTTTTTCATTTAACAAAATTATTTTGTCGATTTTTGGGGAATTTCTTTGATCCAACAATATGTATTGTTATCGTGATAAAACGTTTCGTCGCTGCAACCAAACATATTATTAACGTGACACAGTAATGTCTTGCTCCAACAAAATTTAGAGTTATGTAGTTGGACCACTTTGTCCCTGAACTTTTTTCCCGATGGCAACACTTTGCCGGTGCAATAATAATCGGAAACTTGAACATTTCTTCACACTGGACGGCAATCGAACCCGCGTCTCCCAGATAGCGCCCGAGTGTGCTAAACTACTACACCACCCAGAATGACCAAGTTCAAGTTTCCGATTAATTTGATATAACCATAATATGGTTATATTCAAGCTAATCAGAAATTTGAAACTTGGTTGTTCCTTTTTTTTTTTTTTTTTTTTTTATTGGAGGTTTAACGACCAGCGTGAGCAACTCAGTGGGCTATAAGCAGTCGCCCGTCCCTAATTTAGTGCCACTGGTTCCAGGGAAGGGAGAGAGCCAGTGCCGTAAGACAAACACAACAGCTATGTCTCACACTGAAAAAAACGTTTTGTTAATTCAACAAAAAACTTTCTCGATATACAGTCAACAAAAATTTTTGTTGAATTTGCAAAATTATTTGGTTGAAAATTATTGTTGATTTAACAAAATTTATTGTTATCACGACAAAACGTTTTGTTCATTTATCAAAATGATTAGGTCGATTTTTGGGAATTTGTTTGATCCAAAAAAAAACATATTGTTATCGTGACAAAATGTTTTGCTGCTGCAGCAAAACATATTGTTACAGCAACAAATCTTATTGTGTCACAATAACAATATATTTTGTTGCAGCAACAAAACATATTGTCATGATAACAATATGTTTTGTTGGATCAAACAAATTCTCAAAAATCGACCTAATCAATTTGTTAAATGAACAAAAACGTTTTGTCGTGATAACAATAAATTTTGTTAAATCAAAAATAATTTTCAACAAAAATTTGATTTTTAGACTTGTAACGTACCAGGAGATGTGACGTACCTGCCAGAAGGACGCACACGACATAAGGCAGATAGGAATTAGAATAAAACGTCCGCGTAGCTCAATTGGTAGAGTGACTTATTCCGGAATGAGGGGATCCGGGTTCGAACCCCGGCGCGGATAAAAATGACGGAGAAATTTACTTCGTTATAATGGCGCCCGAACTATCCGGATGACTCGACCGTTCAAAATCTCGCATTGGTGTGATGTTATTTCCACACCGCGAGATAGGAAAATTAAGAGAATCCCTTCTCAAGCACTTAAAAAAGAAATAAGGGGGAGATGATGTGACGTACCTGCCAGAAGAACGCACACGACATAAAAGCAGATAGGAATCAGAATAAAACGTCCGCGTAGCTCAATTGGTAGAGCAACTTATTCCGGAATGAGGGGACCCGGGTTCGAATCCTAGCGTGGACAGAAATGACGGAGAGATTTACTTCGTTATAGACTGTATATCGACAAAGTTTTGATTCAAAGAAATTTTTGTTGGATTAAAAAAACGCTTTTTGCAGTGCACGGGATTCGAACCGGAACCCCTTTCGGACGATTTTTTTTTTTAAAATTGGAGGTTTAACGACCACCGTGAGCAACTCAATGGGCTGTAAGCAGTCGCCCGTCCCTAATTTAGGGTCACTGGTTCCAGGGAAGGGAGAGAGCCAGTGCCGTAAGACAAACACAACATCTCTGCCTCACCGGGATTCGAACCCGGACCCCTTCCGGACGAATGATCAGAGGCCATCGCTTAAACCATAGCTTTGATATCTTTAATACCCGTCAGAATGGATTCAAAAGACGTGCTTCTTACACCCAAAAATTCGGTGTCATCTTTCTTGTTTTAAGTATCTTATCTGCATTCCTGTTCCTTCCTAGTGCTGAAATTTCGATGTTACAGCGTGCATAGCAACTTGTCAAATAGTCAGAGAAGAGACACACGTCGTGAATATATTTTCGTCAAAAGATTTTTTGAATCGCTTTCTATTCTTCCTCAACATCAGGGTCAGGTGATTCTTCAACATTACTCATCGAATGATATTTGTCCGAGCAGCAGTAAGTAGCAAAATTTGTTTAAATATCCGCAGTTTTCGCGAATGACGCCACGGATATTTGTGTGATTAACAAAAAAGAGAGAGAGTAATAATGAAAGCATTGCACCGAAGCTCCTGCAGTTCCACTACGTGATTTCGATCGTAACATCAGCG